>OY804580.1:17830919-19159669 GCA_963680875.1 Bathymodiolus brooksi
TTTTTCTTCAAGCTTTTACCCTTTCCGTCAGAGCTTGAACCTTTCTTCGAACCTTTATCTCTTGTTGAAAGCATGGCATCCGCCATCTTCAAATTTTTAATAAAGTCGTAAAATTACGACAGCCGAAGATAAGTCCTAATCTGACTACTTACTGACAACATAAACAATCGTGCGTATTGTAAGCACATAACTAATACTAGGAAATTACATTCCTTATATACAATAACTA
Source organism: Bathymodiolus brooksi (assembly GCA_963680875.1). Taxonomy (NCBI): domain Eukaryota; kingdom Metazoa; phylum Mollusca; class Bivalvia; order Mytilida; family Modiolidae; genus Bathymodiolus; species Bathymodiolus brooksi. The sequence continues at coordinate 17,831,149 of OY804580.1, forward strand.
CCTCGTAGTTATATACATTTTGTATTTAGAAGCTGCAAAGACGAACCACGTCCGTCTCCTTTGAAAAACACCAACGCACTGAAGCTACACCTGCGCAACATACATCTCACCTGATCACGGAAGTGGAATGACGTAGTAGAATTAAACAGATACATCATGTTAGGTCCTGAAAACGACAAGCAAAAGGTATTATTTATTTATCCAGTGTTCTAAATAATATTCGGTGTAATTAAACAGATATATCATGTTTGGGAGGGTATCTGCGAAAAATACCAGTCCTGAGACTAAATTGCGCTCGGGAAATTTTTCGTCTTTCGACTGGTATTTTTTGCAAATACCCCTCCCAAACATGATATATCTGTATACAAGCCTGTTAGTGACTTGCGGTTGGTCGGAGGTTTTTTCCGGGTACTCTGGTTTTTCCCACCAATAACACGATATAGCTGAAATATTGTTGAAAGTGGAGTTAAACACCATAACCCTAAGCCCTAGCCTATAAAATCGTTTTTTTGGATAGAAATCAAAATATGCTGGTTTAATAAAATAAAAAAAACCACATACAAATGTATAGAATATGCCAATGAAGAAGAGATCAGAACCCATTTATTCTTTTTTACAAATAATACTAAAATATAACTTTATGATAAAACACTTATGCGCGGATAAATAATTTCCCAAAAAGAGTGTTACTAGCAAATTGTCACAATTTTATTCGACGAATTTGTTTAATTCATAAAAACGGAAGTTCCAATCACATATAAATTGCAATATGAGTTTTAATGCACTTTATGTTGGAAAATACCAAGATGTGATTCTAAATAATCCTTAAACCAAAAAGGACAGAATCCCAATATTTAAATTAGTTTTGCTTGGAGGCATCCTGGGCAGTTGTCGAACCGGAGGGGGAAGGGTTGTCCTATTATATGAAGTGAAAAAAATAACATTACGGGATGTTTTACTCAAACATATTGCCCTCTTTTTGGATGAAAATAAAATGTAGCGAGCTCTCGGCTTGATCCTCCTCTGATAGATATTATTTCTTGTATAAGCAATGATTACTTGATACAAAGAGAGGCAACACATAACACGTTCGATTGCATAAGCAACCCAAGTGTGCCTATTAAGTACTTCCGGTCAACATTAATAGTTGCTGTTTAATTACCCCTTTCTTAGATAAAATATTTGATTATTTATAATCACTAATCGAAAAGTTTATTACTGTTTAGATATGTAATAGAGATATTATTGATGAAACTGAAAATTTTAGAAATATAGTCATTAGTGAAAAGTCAACTATTCGCATTGAATCGTTATCAAGGAATAAAATAGTAAGATTATTCTACAGCCGCTAGTGAAACTCAGCCATTCTGCAGAATAAAATAGAGAAAGCAATTTGACACCAATTCAAGACGCTAGTGAAACTGAATTATTCCACGGAAGAAATTAGAGAAAGAAATTTTGACAACAAGACGTTAGTGAAACTGAATTATTCCACGCAAGAAAATAGAGAAAGAAATTTTGACAACAAGATGTTAGTGAAACTGAATTATTCCACGAAGAAAATAGAGAAAGAAATTTAACGACTAGAAGTTAGTGAAACTCAACTTTTCTACAGAAAAAAAGATATTAAACGTAAAAAGACGCAAATAAAATTTAACAATTCAACAGAAAGATAAGAAATATATTTAATGACAATGTCTAGTGTTACCTACGTACCGTTAAAACTTTGGATTATTTTAAATCTACTCAGTTTTGTTTCATCTAACATTTCCTTACAACGCTTTGTTCTTCATAACGCATTAAGCATATCAACAAAAGCATCTGATGTAACAGAAATTACATCCAGGTCAAACATAGACTGTGCCCTTGAATGGAAACGTACCAAATTGTGCCATAGAGCAAGCTATGACAGACTGACAAAGCGATGTGGGATATTTAATGAACAGACTAGTAGGAATTGTGATGTATGGTTGGACGCCATACAACTTTCTGTATTCTTAAAGAAAGTTGATGGTAAGTTGTGCAACTTTGACATATTCCCTCTCGTGGTTAACATCTATGTATGCTGAACTACATTCTTGGTGTAACAGAAAATGCAGGGGCGGTTCCAGAGGGGGGCGCACCCGGCGCCCCCCCTTAAAATTGGAAAAAATAAGATTTGTTTGGCGTAAAATCGTGATTTTTCACACGAAATACCTAAAAATTTTGGCGCCTCCTTCCACAATTGGAAAAAATATGATATTTTGGCGTAAAATCGTGATTTTTCACACGAAATACCCAAAAATGTTCGCGCCTCCCTCCGCTCGGTGCAATTTTTTAAGTGCACCCCTCCCCCTAACTTGAAATCCTGGATCCGCCCCTGAAATGAGTGCGGTAGTTCATCAAGACAAACTATACAATTGATATTTGCTGTTCTCCGCTGCACACGCAGCACTAATACACAAGAACAAAAACTTGTTGGCTTCGTATCAGGAGAATGCGTCTGAGTGGGCTTCGCATATACACAAAAACTGTTGTTTCCACCTAAGCGTGTTGGTATATTACAAAGCAAACACCATCATCATCGACAGGCAGCTTGAAATAGCTGTAAATAGCTCAGTTGGCGTTAAACACCAATCATTCTATACATGATGTACATATAACTATTGAACCAGTAGTGGTCATCCTGTTTTCTCATTCGTGTATTTCTTGTTTCAATGGTTCTGTACGGTTAATGAAGGTCTATCAAAGATGATTACTGTTCGTGTTGCATGTCACTGATGAAGGTCTACTTAAGATTATTACTGTTCTTGTTGTATGTCACTGATGAAGGTGTACTTAAGATTATTACTGTTCGTGTTGTATGTCACTGATGAAGGTGTACCTAAGATTATTACTGTTCTTGTTGTATGTCACTGATGAAAGCTTACTTAAGATTATTACTGTTCTTGTGGTATGACACTAATGAAGGACTAATTTATATTATTACTGTTCTTGTTGTATGACACTAATGAAGGTCTACTTAAGATTATTACTTTTCGTGTTGCATGACACTAATGAAGGTCTACCAAAGCATATTACTGTTCTTGTTGTATGACACTAATGAAGGTATACTTAAAAGTATTACTGTTCGTGTTGTATGACACTAATGAAGGTCTACTTAATATTATTGCTGTTCTTGTTGCATGACACTAATGAAGGTCTACTTATGATTAGTACTGTTCGTGTTGTATGTCACTGATGAAGGTCTACTTAAGATTATTACTGTTCGTGGTGTATGTCACTGATGAAGGTCTACTTAAGATTATTACTGTTCGTGATGTATATCACTGATGAAGCTATACTTAAGATTATTACTGTTCGTGTTGTATGTCACTGATAACGATCTACTTAACATTATTACTGTTCGCGTTGTATGTCACTGATACAGGACTCCTTAAGATAATCACTGTTCGTGTTGTATGTGACAGATAAAGGTATATTTAAGAGTATTACTGTTCGTGTTGCATGCCACTAATGTAGGTCTACTTAGGATTAGTACTGTTTGTGTTGCATGACACTAATGAAGGTCTACTTAAGATTAGCATTGTTCGTGTTGTATGTCACTGATGAAGGTCTACTTACGATTATTACTGTTCGTGGTGTATGTCACTGATGAAGGTCTACTTAAGATTATTACTGTTCGTGTTGCATGACACTAATGAAGGTCTACTTAACATTAACATTGTACGTGTTGTATGTCACTGATGAAGGTCTACTTAAGATTATTATTGTTCGTGGTGTATGTCACTGATGAAGACCTACTTAAGATTATTACTGTTCGTGTTGTATGTCACTGATGAAGTTCCAACGAAGATTATTACTGTTCATGGTGTATGTAACTGATATCGGTTTACAAAAGATTATTACTGTTCGTGTTGTATGTCACTGATGAAGGTCTACAAAAATTATTACTGTTCGTGGTGAATGCCACTGATGAAGGTCTACCAAAGATTATTACTGTTCGTGGTGTATGTGACTGATGAAGGTGTACTTAATATTATTACAGTTCGTGTTGTATGTCACTGATGAAGGTCTACTTAGGATTATTATTGTTCGTGTTGTATGTCCCTGATGAAGGTCTACTTCAGCTTAATACTGTTCGTGTTGTATGCCACTGATGAAGGTGTACTTAAAATTATTACTGTTCGTGGTGTATGCCACTGATACAGTTCTACCAACGCTTATTATTGTACGTGGTGTATGCCACTGATAAAGTTCTACTTAAGATTATTACTGTTCGTGGTGTATGTCACTGATGAAGGTCTAACAAAGATTATTACTGTTCGTGTTGTATGACACTAATGAAGGTCTACTTAAGATTATTACTGTTCGTGTTATATGGGACTGACGAAGGTGTACTTAAGATTATTGCTGTTCGTGGTGTATGTCACTGATGAAGGTCTACTTAAGATTATTACTATATGTGTTGTATGTCACTGATAAAGGTGTATCAACGTTTATTACTGTTCGTGTTGTATGTCATTGCTAAAGGTCTAACAAAGAATATTATTGTTCGTGATATATGTTTTAGATGACAATCGTGATGGAAGAGGGTATATTTATGAATCGTTTAACCGGTATTATAGAGTTAGTTGTTTCCATTTCGAAATTTCATTACGAACAATTTGTGGATATTTTACTTTCGGGTAGAATAGACAGCTGTTTACGTAAGCTGACCACACTGAAACAATCATGCTTAATAAAATTGTAGATTATCTCGTTTGTTTTGTTTTTATTTTGGTTTTTGTTTTTTGTTTTTTTGCCTTGAAAAAGCTGATATCTTGGTTATGTATTAGTTTTATCACATTCAATAAAATGTCACCTGATATAATTGTCAATACCATGAAGTGTAATAAAAACACATGTATATCAATTAGTGAACATTACGTGTTTCTGAATTAATCTTCGTCAGATATGCTCAATGTCAAAAGAATGGAATGCAAAATAATATTAAAGTCTTTGAGAACTAGAAAACCAAAGGACATATAGACAAAATTAGCTAAGAAGAGTTTGAAGATACCAAAAGGGTAATCATAATTCATATATCAAAGACGAACAGACAACACAATGGTCAAAAGAAAAAGAACAAAAGGACAAATAAATGTCTAGAAAACATACACATAAAACTAAAGATCGAGTAACACGAACCTCTCAAAAAATCTGAGGTGAACTCAGGCGCTTCGGAAGTGTAAGCAGTTCCAGCTCCACTAGTGATACACACCGTGTTAATCTAGTTACAAATCTGGCCGTAAAACGTTCGAGGTGATGACTTCAAGTTAACAAAGAGAAACCTTTGGTTCAGTATCTTCGTTATTAGCAGCAACTCTATATCAAGGAAATCCTGATAGGAACCAACACTCTGGAGTAACGTATTTACTGGGAGATAAATACTCCATATGCAGGTGCTGCTGGAATGTTGCTACATATAAATGGAAAGCTCACAATTCAAATCATCTGTTTTGTTGTAAAGTTTCGTTCTTAAGCGTCTCTCGATGTACATTTCGAGGTGTATGCATAGGTATGAAGCAGACTTATTTGTATCTCTGGTATCCTGTATTTCAAGCTCACTTATGCCTGGAGGAGAGGAACCTTTGTTTTTTTCAAAAATTACTTTATTTGAGAACTGTACGGTACAATAATAAATATACCTAATGAACAATCCCAATGTCTAAGCACTGATTACAAGGAGGAAGATATCCGTAGTGATCAATAGTTCATCAGCAGAGGTATTGATCTAAACACTGATTACAAGGAGGAAGATATCCGTAGTGACCAATAGTTCACCAGCAGAGGTATTGACCCAATGATAGTAATACAAACGTAGATATCAAATGTAGTGCTTACATTGTGTTGATTCTTTTTTCATACCATGATGTTATGGCCAAAATTATAACATTATTATACTCATTGTAAACATAATCTAGGAAAACTGTTAATTTCTCGGAATTTACTTAGTTCAAGGAGAATAATCCAGTAAAGCAAATAATTGAGCGAAGCTTGTCCTGTAAGAAGAGTTTGAAGATACCAAAGGGATAATCAGAATCCGTATATCGAAGACGAACAGACAACACAATGGACAAAAGTAAAAGGACAAAAGGACAAACAACGATATACGAAACATACACATAAAACTAAAGATCGAGTAACACCATCCCAACTAAAAACCGGGGTGAACTCAGGTGCTCCGGTAAGGTAAGCAGTTGCCGGTCCACTAGTGGCACCCGTCGTATAAATCTAGTTAAAAACTTATTATTAGGAAGCCGTCGAAATGGAAAAACTCCTACACAATGGTCAAAAGAAAAAGAACAAAAGGACATATAAATGTCTAGAAAACATACACATAAAACTAAAGATCGAGTAACACGAACCTCTCTAAAAATCTGAGGTGAACTCAGGCGCTCCGGAAGGGTAAGCAGTTCCAGCTCCACTAGTGATACACACCGTGTTAATCTAGTTACAAATCTGGCCGTAAAACGTTCGAAGTGATGACTTTAAGTTAACAAAGAGAAACCTTTGGTTCAGAATCTTCGTTATTAGCAGCAACTCTATATCAAGGAAATCCTGATAGGAACCAACACCCTGGAGTAACGTATTTACTGGGAGATAAATACTCCATATGCAGGTGCTACTGGAATGTTGCTACATATAAATGGAAAGCTCACAATTCAAATCATATGTTTTGTTGTAAAGTTTCGTTCTTAACCGTCTCTCGATGTACATTTCGAGGTGTATGCATAGGTATGAAGCAGACTTATTTGTATCTCTGGTATCCTGTATTTCAAGCTCACCTATGCCTGGAGGAGAGGAACCTTTGTTTTTATTAATAATTACTTTATTTGAGAACTGTACGGTACAATAATAAATATATCTAATGAACAATCCCAATGTCTAAGCACTGATTACAAGGAGGAAGATATCCGTAGTGACCAATAGTTCACCAGCAGAGGTATTGACCCAATGATAATAATGCAAACATAGATATCAAATGCAGTGCTTACATTGTGTTGATTCTTTTTTCATACCATGATTTTATGGCCAAATTTATAACATTATTATACTCATTGTAAACATAATCTAGGAAAACTGTTAATTTATCGGAATTTACTTAGTTCAAGGAGCAAAATCGGGTAAAACAAATAATTAAGCGAAGCTTGTCCTGTAAGAAGAGTTTGAAGATAGCAAAGGGATAATCAGAATTCGTATATCGAAGACGAACAGACAACACAATGGATAAAAGTAAAAGGACAAAAGGACAAACAACGATATACGAAACATACACATAAAACTAAAGATCGAGTAACACCATCCCCACTAAAAACCGGAGTGAACTCAGGTGCTGCGGTAAGGTAAGCAGTTGCCGGTCCACTAGTGGCACCCGTCGTATAAATCTAGTTAAAAACTTATTATTAGGAAGCCGTCGAAATGGAAAAACTCCTACAAAAACGTATAATTTCAGGATCAAAATAGGAATGAACAAGAGCTATATTAAAAGTATCCTACTTAGGGTGGAAACAATTGTCATTGTAAACAAAGGTTTTCTTTGAGACACCATATTATGGAGAACTGGAATAAATTTCCTTCCAGATGACTGCAACAGTGACTGGCATCTGTTTGAAGGAAATTGTTATTTCTTTGGAGTAAGCAAGCTCAGTTGGACAGGCGCACATGTATATTTTATATACATATTTTTCTCACAAAGCATATTTATTTATATGGTGGAGAAAATGCATTACTTTACTCTGTCAACATTAAATATGAAACGTTAATTAAATTGCATATGCATTTAAGAACAGGACCAGGAACACATATTTGCATATATGTTTGTGTGCTTTATTATTTTTGAGGGTTGTATTATAATTATATTATGATTATCACATTTTGTTTATTGTTTGTTCATCTATGTCGTGGCGAAAGCAAATATTAAGTTTCACATTCTAAGCTTTGGAATATATGTCCCGTGGAATGTTCTCATAGCGGATTGAATACTTTTATCTGGACAGAAATCATTAGTACAATGAGAAAACGATACACATAAACACACATATATAGAACGTATTGCAAGGTTGAGAACAAAGAAAGATGACATGATAATAAAAAAAAAAAAAAAAAAAAAAAACACAATAGACAAAGAGATGGTGTGGGTTTATACATTTTTGATTTCTCTCAGCAAGAACATCTTACCTATACATATATTCGAAGCAGGACGACCTGACTCATTCATCTATTGGAAGCAAGAATGCCACAATCTTTCATATATTCGAAACACGAAAACCATACTCATTTATATTGATATAAACATGTTGATATCTAATTTATTGAATAAACTTTATCAAGTATGTCAATAGTCTAATGATTGAAAAGCCAAACAATTTAGATATATTTAGGTACAATAAAGCCAAAGAGCACTAAACATGGTCGATAACTTCGGATAAAGTTATCCCTGCCTGAGGAAGGATACTATTATCCTATTATGGACTTCTCACAAGCGAACCGTTCTCCTATAGTGTTGTCTGGGTAGCTATAGTGCACAAGACGGTAGGCGAGGGCTCTATACCTTCCCAGACAATACTATAGGAGAACGGTTCCAGAGGGAGAAGTACATAATACATTTAGTACATAACATGTCTAATGACTAATGGCTAAAAAATTGCAACTAATGAGCTTTCAGAATAATAATCTCCACTGCTGGTTCTGACATTCGCCTAAAAGTCTTGTTAAATGCCATTGAGTACAACAATATCCACTTTGCCTATCTCCCGGTCATAATGTTATTCCAACATGAAGTCCGAGAGAACTTTAACTGCATATTTGGTTGCCGCTTTTGTCTTTACGTTTTGTTGTTGCAATGAGAATTCGTCGGCATCCGTGCTGCCGAATCTGGCAGCCGGTGTCGGCAATGTAAACAATGACGTAACCAACTGTTAATTGTAGCGCCGCGCATACAAGGGAAGTAATTTTTATTGAAAATTCATCACGTAATTTCGCGGGAAATTGGCATAGTCCCGCGGGAAGAATGGTCGTTTTAGTATAGTGCCTGTTGCGAGGTATAGTCTCCCGTAGTCAAGAAATAAACTATACTGTTGATATATAGTGCCTAGCTAACAACCAATGAACATTTACTATTTCTATATGTTATGTACTAATTTTATTTAGGAACTGTAAATTTCATTAATAAATATATTTTATAAACCATATATCAGTGCTGATACTCTGACGATAGAGGGAATTATTCTCACGGGGACTAATTCACCCACTGACATATCAAAGATAAAGATATATGGTGCAAACAACGTATTTCTGGAATAACCATGATCAAGTATACTCAACGACCTATTGCGTTAACCACTAGTCCACGGAGTTAATTTCAAACCTTGAAGATCTATCGCTTTAATAATTTTGTCACCGAGTCAACTTCCAGCACGTAACTATTGTGTATTTCTTTTATTCCAGAATGACTGTAACCAGAGGAGTTCATGTCTTGTTGCAATTCAGAATGAGAGAGAAAACAATTGGCTTGTAGATGTCATAAAGAACTCAGGTATTTTAAATTTGTTTGTAGCGGTTAACCATTGAGACGTAAACATACCAGCTACAGGGAACAGTACCATATACAACACACCAGATAGCAAAATGACGACACTCTCGGGGTGGAACTTGGAAACATAAAATATGGACCAATGATATAATATATTGTCCTGTGCAAAGACATAGCTGGTTTCGTATCACTGCTCTCATTTGTAGCCTCTACCACAGGTAGATACATAGGCTTCTCTCTTATGCTTTGAGAGGTTTGCAAATTGATTTCTTTTGATTACACCACACTACATTGTCATCTGTCCGTAATCATTGTGAAAACAGACATATCGAGAATGAAAACGTGGCTTATCCGCCATCTCTCAAGCAATTGTATAGCAGAAGTGAGATTTGTTTGACGTAAGATGACAATAATCTGGAGATTGGTTTTGCTTGCGAAATTAAATACAGCCCTTGCCTTTCCGATTAGAAATAAATGATTCTCTCGTCCATAGATGTATCACTCTCCTGGTAATTGGATGACAACCTATAGCAGCATAGTCTTTCTGTAATATTCCTGACAAGACTAATTTCCCACCAAAATAATGGATAATGGATATAATTGGAAATATTCCAAATCTTATGAAATACCTTAATAAATACAGTCGAACCCCGTTACCACGAACTCGGAAAGGTCAAAGTTTAAACGATCGACTCCACTACTAGCAATAACCTATGGCTATCTCAATTTTTAAATACGCTATTAAATGTTTGTGAATATCTGGTCCCTATCATTGCGATATAACGAGGTTACACTATTCTTGAAATATTTCAGATGTCACGAAAAGTGCTGATATATGTATTGACGTAAACAACATTGCTGAGCAAAAACCAATAAACTATATTATGGAAAATCTGTGTCAAAAATCCGTTTGTCGTCATCCCAATTCCGTCATTAGGTCCTCGTTTCTGACTTATTTTACAGATACAAGTGGTTCAGACTTCTGGATTGGAACGAATGATATAGACATAGAAGAAGGTTGGGCTTGGGAGTCAGATAAGTCAAAACTACTTTTAAGTTATTGGCATGTCGGTGAACCGAATAGGATAGATGAAGATTGTGGTGAAATAAGATGGCAAGACTCAGTATACAAATGGAATGACAAAAGTTGTGAAAATGACAACACTCTCTATATCTGTGAAAAATAGGTGTTTAATGGAAAATAAATGAGTAAGATCATACAATGTGTGAAATAAATGTGTCCTCTGCTAATGATATTATTATGATTTGTGTTTGTTACTTTTTTGTTTTTGTTTTTTGTTTACTTTGTTTTGTTTTGTTTTTTGTTTGTTTATTTTTGTTGTGTATTCTTGCCTATCTCTTACGCTAACGTACACGATATACTAATAAATGAAACATACTACACTCTCAAAACAGACTTTGGATAACATACATTTTGATTTGTTGTACTGGTTCAAGTCATGTTCTATTGGTCAACACCCACTATTACTTATTTTATCATTTCTAGGAACAAGACAGTATTTTTTGTAATATATATTGTATTTGATCAGAAACAAATCAGCACAGCAAAATATATATCAATTGCATCTAAAAGGTCAAGTAAAACTATATTTAAGGACAGTATTATCTTATCTTACAAGACGTTTACATAAATACATTTTTTTAAATTTTGCTGACTAAATATAACACATACAAAAAACAATATTATGTATTCAATATATACCACTCTATTCCTGAAGCATGAGCAATATTGTTTTCCATTTATTCTTTAAAATTTACTTGATTCTTAGGAGGTACACAGATACAAGGAATCAAAATCTAATTTCTTATAATATTTAATCTGTTCCACGCATTCTCTGAAAACTGGTGTTGTATTTTGTAATTTACAGGTAAATGTAAAGTGTTTTATAATAATTATGCAAGTATTTATTATATTAAAATGATCTCCTGATAGCAATCCTGGAATACAGGTTTCTGGTGTTACATCAATTGTTATTCCACATTTTGTTTTGAAACATTGTGCAAATTGAAACCATAAGAGACGAACATGTGTACAATAATAAAAAATGTGTGTCATGGTTTCCTTGGTTTCAAAACAAAAAGTGCACATTTCTGTTTCTGAATAATGTATCAAAAGGTACACAATTGTCCAGTCATCTTGTGAAATTGTCGTCCTAAATTTTTGCGATTTTTTGGGATGTTGAAATACATTTTCAGAAAATAGTTTATAAGCTGGTTTACATAGCTATACACAATAGCTTAATAGTGTTACTGATTTATCAGTAATAGATTCCAATTTCTGAATGCCAACAATTTCATTTTTCCATTGTTGTGGTATTGCATATATCAAACCATTGTATTCTAAGAAATGACTATTCTGTCTATGTTTATCTTGAAATTCTTGCAAAATACAAAAGCTACCACCATCCTTTAATAAATCATTAATATAATATATACTCACTCTGGTCCAACGCTGATAAGAAACAGGTTGATGATTAATTTTTATCTCAGGGTTGAACCAACGTGGTTGAGCTTAGATTTCAACAGGGGTTGTGGACGGAATTTCATGAGTATCTTCCAATGTGCCTGAATTTGAGGGTCAAAGCCTTTTTGACCCATGACATTTTAGTGCTTTAATAAATGACAGTATGTGTGGAATCTTCAACCCCCCCTCCCCCCACTTCTGCATGATTACCAGTTAAAGTGAGACGTTTTACTTTATCAATATTTCCATCTCATAAGAAAGAGAAGAAGATATCCTGTAATTGTTTTATTATACGGTCTGGAGGATTTGGTAGAAGAGTGAAACACTGAACCAAAATAGGTAATGTCGATATTTTAATGACAGTAATTTTTCTTAATATTGATATATTTCTAAGAGACCAGTCATTCAAAAGTCTCCTAATCTTATCAATTTTAGATATGTAATTATCTACTAGTATATATGTATCTTATTTAACAAACAACATTGAATACCTAACAACTTGAAAGAACCGGAGTGGTTCCGTATATTATTAGGATATGTATGAAGTTCCAATCCACAGCCCATTCTTACACCACTCCAGATTGCATGTGTTTTATCGAAATAAGCTCTCAGTCCAGAACAGGTGGAATATAGATTCATAGCATGCAATGCTTCATTTAGTGAATGTTCATCATCTGCGAGTGACAGTGGTGAGTTGTCAGCATATTGGCTTACAAGGAATTTGGACTTATTTATTTCAATACCTTTAAAGAAAGGATTATCTTTGAGCGCAGCATTCAAAAAGTTCCACTACAATTATAAAAAGATATGGTGATAGAGGGTCCCTCTATTCACATTAAAACGCTCAGACAAATGTCCATTATTTTGCAGATAGCTTTCAGAGTTGCTATACAGAACTTTAAACCACTGTGTAATTGACTCTCCAACGTCAAAACATTGTAATGACTTACAAATAAAAAGCCATTCAATGCATTGCAGTGCCTTTTCCAAATCTAGTACAATGAGTAGACCAGGGATCTCATTCTCATCAAATTTATCTATTATGTCGCATATATGTCGCGTACACTCACCAATGCATCTACCTTTCATGAATCCAGTTTGGGTTTCACTGATTATTTCATTCAATACTTTTTTTTAGTTCTTTGTGCCATGCTAGAAGAACACATTGTATAGTCCACATTCAATAAAGAAATAGGACGCCAATCTTTTAAGTACAACTTTGATTTGCCTTCTTCTGGGAAACAAGTTATTACTCCTTGTTATTTGCGAAATAGACAGATAACCCTGTTCATACCCTTGATAATACGAACGAATCAAAAAAATATTTAAATCATTCCAGTAAAATGTATAGTGAAGCCATCATGGCCAGGTGACTTGCCATTTTTCATCAGTTTCAATGAAGATAACACTTCTTTTTGGATAAATTCCCCTTCTAAAACAGAACTGTCAGCTTCCCCTAATTTTGAAATAAATGGATTTTCATCATCAAAAAAGGTTGTAATGTGCTGATCACTTATGGGTACATCTCTACTTTCATAAAGGTTTTCATAAAATAGTATTTGTTGCTGTAATAATAATTTTTGATCGGTTATCTCTGTATTATCATCTAGAATTAATTTGGGAATACTTTTCAGTATAATGTCTTTTGTCTAAATTACAAAAGTATTGAGAGCTCCTTTCACCTTCAACGTTCCATTTTGTTTTAGCTCTTGTAATAATGCATTTAACTTTGTCTTCCCTTATATTTTTTTAATTCTGACTCTAATTTTATAATATCTTCGTTGCTTTAACAGTACATATTGAATAAACTATTCAATTTTGATTCAATATTAGATTCTATCTGATCCCTCTCCATTTCCTTGAAAGATGAGTATGAAATAGCTTTACCACGAGGTATAGTTTTCAGTATTTCTCAAAATAACTGAACGTCAATGCTAAATTGAACTTCAATGATATTCTCATTGTCTTCAATCTTGTATTGATTGATTTTCTCAGAAATACAATCTTTGATAATTTTTATATATTCTTCGTCTCTGAGAAGAAAGTTGTTAAATTTCAATGTACATTTATCCATTACATGTTCTTTCAACTGAAAATGTAGATACACAGGAGAATGATCAGACCTATGTGCTACTCCAATATCTGATTCAGGTATTAATGTTGGTAGGTTTGAGGATGTTAGAAAATAATCAAGTCGAGCCTGTTTTTATCGTGGTCCCCTCCAAGTGTATCTGTTCATATGGGGATGCCATACTCTATGTGTATCAATTAAATCCAGTTGCTCTATCATCAACTGAATTTATTTATGTGACTTTTCATTATGCTTATGCAAGTAATTAATTGTATCTCTGTTATAATTTAACAGTACATTCCAGTCACCACCTATAATCAAAGATGAGTTACCTAAACTCTCAATCTTACTTTCCAGGTTTCTGTATAGTTGTGAATCATCATTAATTCGGCCAGACATTGCTACTACTGTCAACAGATGATCATGTATTTTGATACTTAAGATAAGAAAGCTACCACCAGGGTCTTTAATTTCCTTTAAAATGTCAAATTTGAATGTATTCTGTAATAAAATTACAACGCCCCTGCTGTTACTGGAATGAGAGCTAAACTACATTCAGATTGCCAATATGATTTAAGTTCTGTTTTACAGTGTGCATCAATTAACAGTGATATATCATAGTTTTGTCTACACTTTAAGAATATATCTCTTCTCTTTATTTTATCTGCACATTTTCAAAGCCGCCATAGTGATTCAAACATACATAGCATACAACACAAGCTCTAGCTTCAGCATAGAAGTGAATATTTCCTTCAAAATAATTTATTAAAATATACTGATCATTTATTATACAAAACAAAAACCCCATTCCCGCAATAAGTAACTTCGAAATATAAACAACTAAAATTTCCAATTTGTACATGCTGAAGGGCGTCCAAATATAGCCCACGTATCAATCTGCACTCTCCCCCCCCAAACAAAAATCAGCTATTATGTGTAAGAAAAGAGTGCATAATGATTTCTGTTATTCAGAGAAACTGCTCACAGTACAGTCAGTCTGTATACAGAATCCCTGACATATTATTTTGCAGTTTACAATATACTTTAGTTCAAAAATTATTTCTTTATGCAAGATTGGTACATATAATGCAGATTGCCATCTAATCTCGTTGAGATTAAACCTCAAAAGAAAAGTGTCTACTCTGTATCTTCGATCTGGAGAGAGAGCAGAAAGTATCCCCAAAAGTCCAATCCCAACCAGATTAAACCCCATCCAAATGTAGCTTACAAAAATGTATGCGTTTTTAATGGCTTTCCTAGCTACCACATGGCCAAAGTCTGATCATCATTCCAAACAGAAGATCTGTATTGTATTATGTACAGTTAACTGATGAAGGTCTACTTAAGATCATTACTGTTCGTGTTGCATGTCACCGATAAAGATCTACTTAAGACTATTACTGTTCGTGTTGTATGTCACTGATGAAGGTTTACTTAAGATTATTACTGTTCGTGTTGTATGTCACTGATGATAGTCTACTTAAGATTATTACTGGTCGTGTTGTATGTCACTGATGAAGGTCTACTTAAGACTATTACTGGTCGTGTTGTATGTCACTGATGAAGGTCTACTTAAGACTATTACTGTTCGTGTTGTATGTCACTGATGAAGATATACCTACGATTATTACTGTTCATTTTGTATGTCACTGATGAAGGTCTAGCAAAGATTATTATTGTTCGTGATATATGTTTTAGATGACAATCGTGGTGAAAGGGTAGGTTTATGATCCGTTTAGCTGGTATTATAGAGTTAGTTGTTCCCAAGAAGGACAAAGGGACAAACAAATATCTACAAATCATACACATAAAACTAAAGATCGAGTAACACGAACTCCTCTAAAGACCGGGGGTGTACTCAGGTACTCCGGTAGGGTAAGCAATTTCCGCTCCACTAGTGGCACCCGTCGTGTTAATCTAGTTAAACACTTATCATTAGTTAAACACTTATCATTAGTAGACCTTCGAAATGGACAAAGGGTATATCAAAATTATCCTATTTAAAATAGAAAAAATGTTATTGTAATGCCAAAGCAAATGTTTTCTTTGCAACACCATATTATGTAGCACTGACTGGCATTTGTTCGAAGGAAATTGCTATTTCTTTGGAGTGAGCTGGCTCAGTTGGACAGGCGCACATGTATAGTTTGTATACATTTTTTTTTCACAAAGCATGTATATTTACATGGTGGAGAAAATGCACCAGTACACTGCTATGCTCTTTCACCATAAACGCCAAACCATTACATTTCATATGCATTTAGGAAAAGGACCAGCAAAACATATTTGTATATATGTTTGTATGTTTTATTATTGTTGAGGGTTGTATTATAATTATATACTTTTCTTATTGTTGGTTCATCTATTCCATGTGGAAAATAAATATTAAGTTTGATATTCTAAGTATTCTGATATATGTCCCATGGAATTCTCTCAGACCGGATTGAATACTTGCTTTTGGAGAGAAATCATTAGTACAATGAGAAAACGATACACATGCACACACATACATATAACTTATTGCAGGGTTGAGAACAAAGAAAGATGACATGAGCAAATAAAATAAAATAAAAAGACAAAAAGGTGTTGTGGGTTTATACATTTTTGTATTCGCTCAGCACGAAAGCCATACCTATGCATGTATTCGAAACATACCGACAACACTCTCATCCATATATTGGAGGCAAGAAGACCGCATTCATGCATATATGTGAAGAACGACAACCATATGTATTCATACTGGTATGAAAACGTAGATATCTAATTTAGGTCAGGTATGTTAAAAGTCTAATGAAGGAAAAGACAAACAATTTAGATACCTTTGGGTACAGCAAAGCCAAAGTGCACTAAACAAGGTCGACAAACTCGGATGAAGTCATGCATGCTTGATGAAATATATTATTATTATTTAGAAACTGTAAATTTCATTTATAAATATATCTTATGAACGATATCAGTGCTGAAACTCTGGCGACCGAGGAAATTATACTCACAGGGACTAATTCATTAGCAGAAGGACCAACCCATTAACATATTAAAAATAAAGATATCAATGTTGATGCAAACAACGCATTTCTGGAATAACCATCATCAGGTATACGCAAAGAACTAGCACACGGAGTCAATTTCAAACCTTAAAAATATATTCCTTTTATCACTTTGTCACCGAGTCAACTTCGAACAAATAACTACTGTGTAGTTCTTTTATTCCGGAATAACTGTAACGGAAGGAGCTCATGACTTGTTACAATTGGCTTGTAGATGTCATAAAAAAACTCATGTATCATGTATTTGTAGCAGTTAACCATTGAAGCGAAAACATACCAGTTACAGGGAACAGTACCATACACAACACAACATATTACAAAATGAGGCCACTCTCGGGATGGAACTCCGAAACATAATATATGAACCAAGAGTCTCCAATTCGTGATATAATCTATTTTCCTGTAGAGAAAAAAAAACAACACTGCACTGAGTTGTAGCCTGTGCCACTTCACACCAACTAATCGAATTTACACACGAACTAATGCAATCCCTTGATAATCAATAAGTAATCTGCTTATTTTTTTGTGTGATGTCAGTAAGGCCTTTGACCGAGTTTGGTTGAGAGGCTTACTGCTAAAATTAGAATGGTATGGCATTAAGGGTATGCTTCTCCGGTGGTCAGAGAGTTACATCTCGAACAGAGAACAACAAGTTATCATTAAAGACACCATCTCATTGAAAGGTAATTTAAAAGATGGAGTTCCCCAAGCTCAATCCTTGGTACTCTATTGTTTTTGATATTTATTAATGACATTGCCGATGATATGCCTAGATTGTGTAGATTGTTTGCTGATGACATGTCCGTTGGCGAAAGATCATTTGAAATTAATAATCTGCGTTCTATGGTTAACATTGATATATAAAAATATTACGCATTGGGCGAAACTGTGGCTAACCAAACTAAACCCCGAAAAAAGTGAAATAGTGTACTTCAGTACCAGGCCCTATCTTCTTGATTGATACTTCTCTATATGTTAAATTTAAAACTTCTGATGCTCACAATCTTCTTGGTGTTGATTGTAAATGGTCTAAGCATATAAATATTGTTGTTGTCAAACAGGCAAACACTTACAACTTACGAAATGCAAATAATGTCACTATTACACGTGTCGTCTAACCCTATTTCAAGATTCCGTTTTCCAGCCACTATTCATCTTTGGGATAATGTACCCCAATATATCAGAGATTTACCTAGTAACTGCATTTCAAAATCTAGATTAAAGACCCAGTAAAACCTCCAAAATATGTCTCGCTTGGTTCACGTCTGACCAGTATTCCACATACACGTTTAAGGCAATATTGTAGTAGCTTAAAAGGTGATCTTTTTAGATGTAATCTGATCGACTCTTGTTATTGTAACTGTGATGAATATGTGGAAAACAATGAACACTACTTCTTACACTGGAAATTGTTTGTTAATCAGAGAAACGTAATGTTGAACAATATTAGAGATCTTGGGTTAGATATATCTATTAATAATATATTGTATGAAATTCAGATTCTGAATATGATGTCAACTGCTTACTTTTCGCAGCTGTTCACAGATACATAATGGACACTAAAAGATTTGTCTATTGTTTACTCATTCCTAATTCGTCCAATGGCAACGACTCAATATCAATGTATCTTGCAGTACTATGTCATTTTTTCTCAAATAATTTTGAATGAAATAATGGTATGTTGTTGTAATATATTGTGTTTTTAATGATTTATATGTAACGGAGAAGACCTGGTAAATTTAAAACTTTTTTTTCTAATCCATTGTCTATTATTGCTTGACAATAAAACATGCTTAAGGTAACCTGTGTCACACGTTGATAAATATGTTTCTCCCTTTTACTTCGAGATGTTTATAAATTGGTGTCTTTTGATGGCACTGCATTACTTTGTCGTCTGCCCAAAATTATTGTTAACACATGCATATCGGTTATGAAAACGTGTTTTATCCGCCATCTCTCAACCAATTGCATAGTAGAAGTGAGATTTGCTTGACGTAAGATACCGACAATCTTCCGCCTGGGGAATTGGCTCTAGGGTGTCCGCTGGTTTTGCTTGCCATATTAAATACAGCCCTTGTCTTTCAGAATAGAAATAATGTCACTCTCTTGGTAAGTGAAGGACTATTTATAGCAGCACAAGTCCTTCTGTTATATTTATGACAAGAATAGTTTCCAAACATCAACATAATCATAAATTTAATTGCATAATACAAACTGGGAAAGCTCAAGCTTTAAATAATCGACTCTACTATTAGCAATATCTAGAATTCATTAATAGTCTATTATTTTTTTGTGAAATATGTGGTCCCTATCATTGCACCATATGGAGGTTAATATATTCTTGAAGTATATTAGATGCCAGGAAAAAGGTAAATGTGCTGATATACACGGATATAGTGGCGTAGAAAACGTTGCTGAGCAAAAACCAATAAACTATATTATGGAAAATCTGAGTCATAAATGAATATGTACCGTTTGTTGTAATCACAATTCGTCATTATTTCCTCGTTTCTCACTTTTCTTACAGATAAAAATGGTCCAGACTTCAGGATTTGAGCAATTGATAAAGAAATAGAAGATGATTGGGTTTAGGAGTCAGAAAAGTCAAAACTACTCTTCAGTAATTGGCATGTGGATCAACTGTGTTCTGATTTCTTTTAATATTTGTCGGTCAACCGAATAATTATCATGATGATGAAGATTGTGGCACAATAAGATGGCATAATTCACTTTACAAATGGAATGATGCACCGTGTTATAAGGACAACTTCTATATCTGTGAAACATAGGTGTTTCATGGAGCATTGATGAATAAGATAATGTTTTGATCTACTAAATATCTACAATTTACCAAACATTAAACTTTAACTATTAAACAATTTACATTTCCTCAACACTTGTAAATTGAGTGTGAAATAAATGTGTCCTCAGCTAATGGCAGCTGTTTTCCAATTTGGTTAAATTTTCGTCTTTGTTTCTGTTGTTTTGTTTTTTTTTGTTTTTGGTTCTTATTTGTTTTTTTTTGTTTTTTGTTTGTTTATTTTTTGTTGTGTATTTTTGTCTAATTCTTGATATACAGAATAACAAATAACACCGCACCCTCAAAACAGATTTTGGATAAAATACATTTTAATTTGATGTACTGGTTCAAGTCATTTTCTATTGGTCAACAACCAATATTACTTATTTTATTATTGCTAGGAACAGGAATGTATATTTCATTCGATACTCATTGGAAGTCACCTGTAGTTGTCACTACTTTGCTTCACCACTGTGACGTTGTTCTGACCAACAAATGAGATTTAATAAATATTTCCTCTATGAATATGTTAACAGACTTTCTATCTTTCTAAGACATGATAAATAGCTCCAAGGACCCATTAACTATTTCACATATATTTTGTTGAAACAATGAAGTGTCGGAGCATTAGTGTGTCGGCACATTAGGGCGACCGGGCACCAGTATGTCGGAGCATTTGGATACCTACACAATGTGGTGTCATCGAAGAGGGTGAGAAACAGTCCATGGAGTATGCTTAATGTGAATGAAAGAACAAAGAAATGACGAGATGATTTGACACCAATAAGAATGATGACTGATAGAAAAATATGGTGGAGACAACAGATTATTAAAAAAAGAACAGAAAATATTGTCACTGTCCGTTGAAAACAAAAGTTTACCACCAATAACGAATATACTGTCATTCAAAACACAAACATTTGATGATTTCACTTTCAGAGAACAAGTTGTTAGAATGAAATTGAATTTTCCCCCACATTTAAGAGATTTTTTGTTCTAAAAACAAGATATTTGTGACGGTAAACACCAATAAAAAACCTTATTTGTTTGGCCTTGCATTACATCTTCATTTAGTATTACTGTTTAGAAAGTGGCTTGCAAAATAAATAATCTTAGTATTTCTGGCTGGTGTATTGCTTGTTTCTTTGTTCGTTTACAAATTATATTTTCTAGTTCTGATTTGCTTCTTTGAATGATGTATGCCTGGTCAATATATATATTGGTATATACGTATTATAACACAAGTAATACTCCATACCTGTCTAAACTGGAAGTATCCGATATATTGACCACATATCTGTTATTCCTTTGTTTGTTGAAGGTAGTCACACCAACTTTCATTTGGATGAATATCAATATAGAATGAGTTATTCAAAAGGTGTAATTACTTTATCACCTTATACCTAGGATGCCACCCTTAAGGAGCTAAGGGTTTGTTGTTTGTATCAACTATCGCTTGATGACCATGTTACATATGTCTTTTTATATTTGACTGTACACATAATTGTCTCGTTCTGTCTAAAATGCTGATAATAGTCTGAATAATTATTATCTTTTGCCATACATGACATGTTGTTATTTATTTATAGAATCACAAATATTTTATGTCCGTATAAGCGGAAGGATAATAACAAAGTAGACAATACAACAAAAACAAAAGCAAAATAGAGAACCCCAAACCTCTCCCCCCTGGAAATTTTCAATATTAATTTTGTTATATCTAGAACAAGAAATAGTATATTTAATTTGTTTCTCTGATATAAAAAACTTTATCTACAAATCATCTGTTTCGACGGGAAAAGTTTGAATATACTAAAGGGGTAAACAGAAGCCGTATATCGAAGAAGGACAGACAATACAATGGTACAAAAGGACTATCTACAAAACATTGCATATAAAAGGAAAGACCTATGTTTATCACCAACGTTCTTGTAAACAATGTCAACACAACAATTACAAAACCAAAACACGATAGATGGTAAACCTTTCTGAAAAAATTATATCAAGACAATACAAGATTTCATTATGTTTTATTGATGCACCATGGTCCTGTATGAATACATGGATTCACTTCGGAATGATATTTATGATTTGTTCGTCAATGCGCATGCGCGAATAAAGATATATTGGCAGTTGTATGACGGTATTATTTATATAGCCAATGAGGGACGTTAAGTTAGAATATGTGACAGTTTGACAGTGACTTCCGGTAGGCCTGTGGTTTTCTAGCAAGTTTAATGTAGATACATATGGATTAGGATGTTTCCTTGCTGAAAAACCACAAATAACCAAATTGATTATTATGTTTTAAATATTAATTTATTTATATTTCATTTTCTGTTTTACAGTTTATAATTTATAATTTAATTAACAGCATTATTGTTATATACATTATATTTGCTAGTTTATAATTAGAAAGTTTCTCAATATATATACCCAGGGAATTATAACAATATTCATCAAATTATTTATTCTCTGTTTAATTATCACAAAGGATGGGTATATTAACTTTTTAATTGAACCGAAAAACGAAAGTAGGCCTAAGTCACTTTCAAGAATTTCTCAGAATTGTTATTATGAAATTGAATAGTAAGACGCTAGAGTGACAATTCCACTGTTCTACAGGACAAAAAAATAGTTAAAAATAGATAACAAGGCGCAAGCTAAATTGAACTATTCAACAGAAAAATGAGGAGGAAATTTAATGACAAGACGGAAGTGGATTTCAACAGTTCTAAAAAAATAAATAGAAGAAATTTAATGATGATGTCTAGTGTTATATCTGTACTGTTTCGACTCTGTATTATTTTAAATCTACTTTCTGTTGTGTCATCTGACATTTCCTCACAACGCTGTGTTAGCCATGACTCTTTAAGTCTGTAAACAAACGCATCTGATGTAACATAAATTGCATCCCGCTCTGACATACACTGTGCCAGTGCTTGCATGAGTAACAACTTCGGCCACAGTGCAAGCTATGACATACTTCTATATTCCTAAAGAATGTTGATGGTAAGTTGTACAACTTTGACATATTTCCTCTCGTGGTTAGGATCTATGTATGCTGAACCGCAATGTTGGTGTGGTTGATATGAGTATGATAGTTCGTCAGATGTATATCCGTGGACTGGTGGTTTTAGAAAAGTGTGTTGATCTATTACAGAACAAAGACCATCATAATCAAAAGGTAACTTAACATAGGTGTAAATAGCTCACTTAGCGCTAAACACTAATCACTCTATGAATAATGAACAATGCTATGCTATATATAACTATTGGACCAGAAGTGGTAATCCTGTTTTCTCATTTGTGTGCTTCTTTTCCTGCAATGATTCTGTACGATTTATGAAGGTCTAGCAAAGATTAGCTTTGTTGGTGAAGTATGTCGCTCATGACGATCGTGATGGAAGAGGGTATGTTTATGATCCATTTAACTGGTGTTATAGAGGTAGTTGTTCCCATTTCCAAATATCATCACGAACAAATTACTATATGTCTATTTTCCTCTTGTGGAAAATAATTTTTTTTTACGTCAGCTGTCAACCCTAAAACAGCCATGCCTAATAAGATTGTAAATCATTTCACTTGCTTTATTTTTGTTTTTGTTTTGTTTTTTGTATGTGTGTGTTTTTGCTTTGTTTTAAACTATCGAGTGAAAGCTGCCATCTTGGTCGGTATTGTATCTTCTAGGAATGCATTACATATTATAATTGATCACATTCTATAAAATGTAAACCGGTATATTTTTTTCAATATTAAGAAGTGTAATATAAACTTAGTGGGCACGACACGTTTCTGGATTAATCTTCGTCAGGTTTGCTTAAAGTCTAAAGATTGGAATCCAAAGTAATATAAAAGTCTTCAGGAACAAAAAAACCAAAGGAAATAAACAGATAGTCAATATAAGCTAACATCAATTATGCCTGAAGGAGGAGCACCTTAGTTATATTAATAAGTAGTTTATTTAGGAACTGTACATTTCAATAATAAAAATATTTATTAAACCATCTCAAGGTCTAAGCACTGATTACTAGGAGAAAAATACCCACAGCAGAGGTATTGATTTGAAGTTTTTTTTATTTGTTGGTGTTGTAACGCCACTTTCAGCAATATTTCAGCAGTAACATTGCGACCAGTTTTAGTGGTGGAAGAAGCCAAGAGTACCCGGAGAGAACCACCGACCATGGGCAAGCAACTGGTAAGCGTGATCACTTGCGGCTGCGAGTCGAGTGCACCCTTTTCCGTAACTTACACAGCCGGGCGCGAACCCACGCCGTATTGTTGATAGGTATGTATGAGTTGTTAGGTAATCCATCTACCCAACTCATTGAGTTACCCAAGAGGTATTGACTCAATGATAGTAATACAAGCATATATATCAAATATTGTGCTTACATTGTGTTGATTTATTGACCAAATAAGTATTACATGAAAACATCCACAGACGAGGATTATTTTTTATGGAAGGTCATAGGTCAACTCATTTATCATCTGAAGCTTTTCCTACCATGATTGTATGGCCAAAACTATTATATTATTCTACTCATTAAAAATATTTCCCAGGAAAACTTTAATTTTTTTGGAATTTACTTAGCTCAAGGAGAATAATCCCGCAAAAAACTAGCTTGAGCCAAGCTTGCCCGTCATAAGGGAAACAACTCATATAAAGCATATAATTTCAGAATCAAATTGGGAATGCACAAGGGGTATATTCAAATTATCCTATTTGTGATAGAAAACAATGGCATTGTAATACCAAGAGAAATGTTATCTTTGCAACACCATATTATGTAGAACTGAAATAAAAAAAAATTCCAGATGTCTGCAGCAGTGACTGCCTTTTGTTCGAAGGATATTGCTATTTGTTTGGAGTGAGCAAGTTCAGTTGGGAAGAGGCACAGGTAGATTTTATATACATAATTTTCTTCATAATGCATATATATTTACATGGCGGAAGAAGGATCTAATGCACTTCACTTTGTCAACAAGATGTTAAATTGTATATACATTTAAGAAAGAATCAGGAAGACATATTTTATGGATGTTTGTATATTTTATAAATTTTGAGGGTTGTACTATAATTAGCTTATTGTTATCACTTTTCTATTTTTTTGTCCATCTATTTCATGGCGAAAACAAATATTTAAGTTTGATATTCTATCTTTTGAATATAAGCCCGATGGATTTCTCTCCGACAGGACTAAAAACTGGTCTTTGGACAGAAATTATGAATACAATGAGAATAATAGAATGAAAAAAGACAAAGAGGTGGTATGGGTTTTTACATTGTTGTATTCCTCCGGCAGGAAAACCATCCCTATTCATATATTCAAACCATGACGACCACACTCATCCATACCAGTATAAATACGCAGTTGTCGAACGTAGATATTAGCAAATAACCTTCATCAGGTTCAAATTCTAACGATTGAAAAGCCAAGCAATTTAGTTAACTCTTGGTACAAGAAAACTAAAGGAACAAAACAGGGTCGAAACAATTATCCATGGCTGAGGGAGGATACTATTATTATTTACGAACTGAACATTTATTGTTTAACTCAGCAACTTTTCATCTATATGATGGCGATAACAAGTTAATGTTCAATGAGATGATGATGAGGACCAGTTTTGTACAACACCAACACGTTTAGTTAGATTATTTGTTTAGTGCTAGCTTACCGGGAATATACATGTCACCCCACTCGGACACAGTGTCCTGATTCCGAGGTAATATTAGCCCTTTTCCCTCAATGCTTAGTGGAGAAGCAACAAATACTCCTTTGAATTTACCCGATCAGGGCTCGAACTCTCGATCTCTCTCACTAAAGACGATGACGTTAATCAATATACCGCCGATGCGGTCACAGTATTTCAGTCATATTCATCACAACACTAGTTTCCCATCAAAGCAAGTCGTGAATTTTATTGAATAAAATGTTGCCATCCACAGATAACATGCACAATTAATATAATTGGATACATTCCAAATATTATAAACTAGCAATACAATACAAAGTAATCGATTCTACTATTAGCACTAACATATTCATATCTCGAATTCTTTAATACTCTATTAAATGTTTGTGAAATATTTGATCCCTATAATTGTACACACAATGTACTATTGTTGAAGTATGTTAGATGTCTCCAACAGGAAAATGAGCTGATATATATGAAGCGTGGCTGAGCATAAAAATAATGTCCTAGTCAAAATTAACCTTGAATATGCACCGTTTGTCGTAATCACAATACAGCCATTATTTCATTTTCAATGATGAACACTTCTGGATTGGAGCGATTGATATAGAGATAGAAGATGATTTGGTTTGGGAGTCAGATAAGCCGAAACTACTCTAGAGTGTTTGGAGTGTCGGTGAACCGAATAATTATAATAGTGAAGATTGTGGCAAAATGAGATGGCATAATTCACTATACAGATAGAATGATGATAAATGACAAAATCTCTATCTCTACATCTGCGAAAAATAGGTATTTGATGGAGCATGAATACATGAGATCATGCTATGCTCAACTAAGTATCTACAATTTTTCTATTAATAGTTTTGCAATTTACTTTTCCTCAAAACTTGTATACTCAGTGTGAAATAAATGTGCCATCTTGCTAATGGCAGCTGTGTTCTCATTTGTTTTAATATTTGTCTTTGTTTTGCTGTTTTTTGTTTTTTCTTTTGTGATTTTTGTTGTGTATTATTGTCTAACTCTTACTTTAATTGTATTCCTTTGTCACAATATGACACGTGTGTAAACATATAAAGTCTTCTCCGATTTAAACAATTCAGGTGTACATCGCTTTGATTGTTCATCATCTCTAAGTACCAATGATGTCTTCTTCAATGAAAATGGTGTTGCCTAGCCATGATAGTTCATGAAAACTTTAGAACATATGTGCTGCAATAAGCGAAAAACTGCAGATATCTACCTTAGTGGATGTTAATTATTTTATTCACAATTGGCTCCCACAAAAAGCGAACAAATCCACGATACATATATTTAGCTGGTGATCTTCATCTCAAAGTTAACTTGAGGTATTCTTCAATGCGATTTGACGAATTACCCATAATAGCCTAAATAATCATGTTGTTAAAAGGGACCTTTGTGGGAAAACCGTAGATATCCAAATTAGTGCGCACGGCACGTTTCTGGAATAACAATAGCTATGAACGTCCATAGTCAACAGATTTTTGATATAAATATGTTTTGATTTGTTCACCTATTTCAAGTCACTTTATATTGGTCAAACCCAATATTACTTATTTTATCATAACTAGGAACAAGATCGTATATTTTATTCGATTCTCATTATATGTCTCCTGCTGTTGTAGCTGCTTCGTTTCACTCAGGTGACGTTGTATTATGAACTAAATAAATATAAGCAATGGGATTGAGTACAAGTTATAACAATTTTATAAATGCCTTCTCTCTATAATTTACAACATAGCATAATACATGGCAAAATCAATAATAATAAACAACAGAACCATGTATCAGTGAAATTAACCTTTTAAACAAAGACAAACTAGTTTTTTCAAAGAAGAAGAAGAAAAAACAAACTAGTGAAAGCAACACCTGTAACAATTAATCAAACCTATGACTATTACGTAACGTAGCGTTGTTCTGACGAACAAGTGAAATTTAAACAAATATATCCTTTATGAATATGCTAACTGACTTTCTATCTCATCTGAAAGATGATATATAATTGCACGCCGTTGTAACTATTTCACATAGATTGTTTTGAAACATTGAAATGTGGGAGCATTAGTGTGTTGCCACAGTGCGGGGCAACGTTATATCGGATCATTTTTTGATAACAACACTATGTGGTGTTGGTATAGAGGGTGTGAAACACTCCATGTGGTATGGTTAATTTAAATGAAAGGACAAAGAGATGACAAAATGAGTTGATACCAATAAGAAAGACGACTATGATGACAATATGGTGGCGATAACAAATTAACAAAAAAGAGAGAAAATAAATGTCACTGTCCGTTGAAAACAAAAGCTTACCACCCATAGCCAATATACTGTCAATCAAAACACAAGAATTAAATGATTTCAGTTTCAGAGAACTTGTTGTTAGAATTAAATTGATTTTCCCCACATTTAAGAGATTTGCTTTAAAAACAACAAAAGACCTACATTGCTTGGTCATTGTGTGTACCGAGAAATGTAACCTCTGGGAATTGATATGTATGTCAACGGCATGAATTCAAACCACATGAATTCTAAACAGAAACGGATATGGGAAAATGTCACCCGCCGTGAAACCAGCAATATCCAGTTAACAAAAAAGAGATTTACACATCTGTACCAGAAACATCTTTATACTCTATAATAATAATACCCTAAACAAATCAGCGTATATAATGAAAGTATTGAAATTTTAGATTTACTTTTACTCTATTGTGACTTATTAGTGATGAGAAACACATGTTTGCACAGTATTCATGACTTGCAAGAAAAGTTCCATCTTAATTTAGAATGGAAGCGAAATATTCAGTTGAAATTCATCGCTTGGGACGTGCACACACATATGGCGGATAAAATCCGGTCAATCAATCCAAACTCCCCCTCTTAATAATTGGATTTCCAACAGCATTGCAGATATAAACAAACAAATATAAAAAAGACACATATTTGCTTCCTCTCAAGAAAGACCAAACTATCACAAAAAATAGTGACAATTTAAACATGGAAATTACGTGTATTTTGTACAATTTAATTTGGTAGGTTAGATATACTCTGAATAAAACGCGGGTGTCGTGCAGAGAAAGGGGACCTGTGCTCGGGTAAATGTGATTGCATGTAGTTTTACAAATATGTGTACCCTTAGATTGATATACAAGAAGTTACTTGATTTCAACACTTAGTTGGCTAAGATGTCTGCACGAAATTGGCGCATGTGCATTGTTTATGTTAAAGGGATTATTAGGATAAATAAAAAATAATTCGATGTACTACTTACAACAATGTACTTAGCGCATATGTGGATTGTTATTGATGTATCATCACACATATAGGTGTATGGAAAAGAGCTATATGAGCTGTGATCTGTGAGCACTGATCTGTGAGCAGTCACGTTGTTAGCATTATGGTCTCCTTTTTCAGTTAATTTTGCAACTTCCAGTGTGACGTAGTTTGGACACTTTCATGCAAATAACGTTAGGTTAAAGAATGTAACATATCTTTTTCTTATTTTAATGGAGAAATAAATGTTATTGCAACTATTTATAGTTAGCATGCTTAGGATAGAATACATCCCTTTAAAATAAGAATTTAATACAAATTATTATCGTACATGAATTATAATAGTTCGGGTTATGGCGATTACCAACACTAACAATAATATTTCAGTTTTATTGGTGGAGGAAACCGAAGTACCCTGATAAAACCACCGACCTGTCGCAAGTTACCTATGAATTGCAGTACATTCTATGTTGTGCAAAATGTACAATAAACATATACTGGTAGATAAATCTAATTTCTTATAAATAAGCACTTAAATGCATGGATACAGTCTGATTACGTGTTTTCCAACGAGATGATACTATTCCTAAAGTATATTATATGCCAAAAAAAGAAAAAAAAAAAAAGGAAATGTGCTGATATTGATATATAATGGCGTAGTAAATAATTAACTGTTTTGTGTGTATTAGATTCCTTCTCGTGATTAACATCTATGTATGCTGAACTACATTCTTGGTGCAACATATAATGATTGCGGTAGTTCTTCAAGACAAACTATACAATTGCTATTTGCTGTTCTCCGCTGCACACGCAGCACTAATGCATAAGAGCATCGGCATCAGGAGAATGCGTCTGAGTGGGACTTCGTATTTACACACGAACTGTTGTTTCTAACTAAACGTGTTGGTATATTACAAAGAAAACACCATCATCATCGAAGGGTAGCTAGATATAGCTGTAAATAGCTCAGTTGACTCTAAACGCCAACCATTCTATACATAATGTACATATAACTATTGAACCAGTAGTGGTCATCCTGTTTTCTCATCCGTGTGTTTCTTGTTTGAATGATTTTGTACGGTTAATGAAGGTCTACCAAAGATTATTACTGTTCTTGTTGAATGTCACTGATGAAGATGTACTTAAGATTATTGCTGTTCTTGTTGTATCACACTAATGAAGGTCTACTTAAGATTATTACTTTTCTTGTTGTATGGCACTAATGAAGGTCTACATAAGATTATTACTGTTCTCGTTGTATGACAGCAATGCAGGTCTACTTAAGATTGTTAGTGATCTTGTTGTATTTCACTGATGAAGGTCTACTTAAGATTATTACTGTTCTTGCTGTATCACACTAATGACGGTTTACTTAAGATTATTAATGTTCTTGTTGTAAGACACTAATGAAGGTCTACTTAAGATTATTACTTTTCTTGGTGTATGATACTAATGAAGGTCTACTTAATATTATTACTTTTCTTGGTGTATGATACTAATGAAGGTCTACTTAAGATTATTATTGTTCATGTTGTATGACACTAAAAAAGGTCTATTTAAGATTATTACTATTCGTGTTGCATGACACTAATGAAGATATATTTAAGATTATTACTGTTCTTGTTGTATGTCACTGATGAAGGTGTACTTAAGATTATTACTGTTCTTGTTGTATATCACTGATAAAGAACTACCAAAGATTATTACTGTTCGTGTTGTATGTCACTGATAAAGAACTACCAATGACTATTACTGTTCGCGTTGTATGTCACTAATAAAGAACTACCAAATATTATTACTATTCGTGTTGTATGTCACTTCTGAAGGTCTAACAAGTATTAGTATTGTTCGTGATATATGTTTTAGATGACAATCGTGATGGAAGAAGGTATGTTTAAGTTTCCATTTCGAAATTTCATGTTACTATGTGGATAATTTACTTTTGGATAGAATGGACAGGTGTTTACGTAAGCTGTCCACACTGAAACAATCATTCTTAATAAGATTGTAGATTATCTCAATTGTTTTGATTTTATTTTTGTTTTTATTTTTGTTATTGATTTTTTGTTTTTTTGCCTTGTACTATCTAGAAAAAGCTGATAAATTGGCTATGTATTAATTTTATCGCATTATATCAATTTTCACCTATAGATTTCAATATTAAGAAGTGTAATACAAACAAATGCATATAATTTAGTGCACATACCGCGTTTCTGGATTAATCTTCGTCAGGTGTGAACTAAGTCAAAAGATGGCAACTCAAAATAAAATAAAATTCTTTGGGAGCAAGAAAACCCAAAGACAGATAGACAAAATTAGGTAAGAAGAGTTTGAAGATATCAAAGGGGTAATCAAAATCCGTATATCGAAGAAGACCAGACTACGCAATAGCCAAAAGAAAAAGTACAAAAGGACAAGCAACGATCTACAAAGCATACACATAAAACTAAAGATCGAGAAACACAAGACCCACTAAACACCTGGGTGAACCCAAGTGCTCTGAAAGGGAAAGCAGTTCCTGCTCTACAACCGGCACCCGTTGTGTTAATCTTGTTAAAAACTTATAATTTGTAAACCATCGAAAAAACTCCTGCAAAGACGTTTAATTCCAGGATCAAATTTGGAATGTACAAGAGCTATGTTAAAATTATTCTATTTAGGATAGAAACAATTGTTATTGTAATGCCAAGACAAAAGTTTCCTTTGAAACACCATATTATGTAGACCTCAAATAAATTTTACTTCCAGATGACTGGCTTTTGTTCGAAGGAAATTGTTATTTTTTTGGAGTGAGCAAGCTCAGTTGGACAGGCGCACAGGTATATTTTATATGCATATTTTTTTCAAAATGCAGATATATTTACTTGGCGGAAGTAGGATATAATGCACAAGATGTTAAATTGTATATACATTTGTATGGATGATTGTATGTTTTATTAATTTTGAGGGTTGTATTATAATTATCTTTTATTTATTACTTTTCTATTTTTTTGTTCATCTATTTCATGGCGAAAACAAATATTTAAATTTGATATTCTAAGTTTTGAATATAAGCCCGATGGATTTCTCTCAGACAGGATTAAATACTTGTCTTTGGACAGAAATTATCAATACAATGAGAATAATAGAATGAAAAAAGACAAAGAGGTGGTGTGGGTTTATACATGTTTGTATTCCTCGAGCAGGAAAACCATCCCTATTCATATATTCGAACCATGACGAGCACGTAGATATTAGCGAATAACCTTCATCAGGTATGTTCAAATTCTAACGATTGAAAAGCCAAGAAATTTAGTTAACTCTGGGTACAAGAAAACGAAAGGAACAAAACAAGGTCGATAAAATGATCCATGATTGAGGGAGGATATTATTATTATTTAAGAACTGAACATTTCCTTTATTAATATATCTTATAAACCATATCAGCACTGAAACACTGGGGACTAGTGAACTTGTAGAGGGATCAACCCAATGACATATGAAAAATAAAGATATCTAATTTGGTGGAAACAACGTATTTCAAAAATAATGATGACCAGATATTTTAAAGAACTATTGCTTTAACCACTAGTTCACGGAGTTAATTTCAAATCTTAAAGATATATCACTTAATGCACTGTGGCACATAGGCAACCTACAACAAGGAATTACTGTGCAGTTCTTTTATTCTAGAATTACTGTAACGAAAGGAGTTCATGTCTTGTTACAATTCGGAATGAGAGAGAAAACAAATGGCTTGTAGATGTTATACAAAACTCAGGTATTTTACATTTATTTGTGGCAGTTAATCATAGAGGAAAACAATACATGTGATAGGGAACAGTGCAATAAACAACACACCAGATAACAAAACGAGGTCACCCTTGATATGGAACTCCGAAACATAAAAAATAGACCAACAGTCTCCAATTCTAGATATAATCTATTTTCTTGTAAGATAAATATAACTGGTTCCGTATAACTGTACTCATTTGTAATATCTGTCAAATGTTGATAAATAGGCTTCTCCTTTTAACTTCGAGACGTTTGTAAATTGATGTCTTTTGACAGCACGCACTACTTTATCGTTTGTCTGTAATCATTGTAAACAAAGATATATCGAGTATGAATGCGAGGATTATCCGCCATCTCTCGACCAATTGTATGACAGAAGTGAAAGTCGTTGACGTAGAATACCGATAATCAGTTGTCTAGTGATTGGGCTTAAGGGTATCCTTTGGTTTACCTTGGCTAATCAAAAACAGAGCTTGTTTTTCAGATTAGACATAAATGATTCGCTCGTGCAGAGATGATATCAGTTTCTTCTGAAGCAAAATGCAGCTTATAGCAGCACAATCTTTCGGTGAATAATTGTTGTTTAAAACAACAACTGTTCATCTATATGATGGCGATAACAAGCTAATTTTCAATGAAATTAAGATGAGGACCACTTTGTACTACCACAACACGCTTAGATAGATTATTTTTTTGGTGCTAGCTTACCGGGAATATACATGTTGCCCAACTCGGACACATTATCCTGATTCCGAGGTAATATTTGCCCTTTTTCCTCAATGTTGCGTACTTAGTGGAGAAGCAACAAATACTCCTTTGGATTTACTATATCAGGGCTCGAACCCTCGATCTCTCTCACTTAATACGAGGACGTTAATCAATATACCGCCGATGCAGTTACAGTATTTCTTTTATATTCATCACAACACTAGCTTCCCATCAAAGCAAATCATAAATTGCATTGAATAAAAGTTTGGCATCCACAGATGAAAACATGCACAATGAATATAATTGGATACATTCCAAATATTATAAACTAACAATACAATACATAGTAATCGATTCAACTATTAGCAATAACCTATTCATATCTCGAATTCGTTAATACTCTATTAAATGTTTGTGAAATCTTTGATCCCTATAATTGTACACACAATGTACTATTGTTGAAGCATATTAGATGCCACAAAAAGGAAAATGGGCTGATATATATGAAACGTGGCTGAGCATAAAAGGAATATGCACCGTTTGTCGTAATCACAATACCGTAATTATTTCGTCGTTTGTGAATTTTCTTACAGATCAAAATGGTGAAGACTTCTGGACTGGCGCGAATGACATAGACATAGAAAGGGATTGGGTTTGGGAATCAGATAATTCAAAACTACTCTTCAGTGATTGGCATGTCGGTGAACCGAATAATAAACATAATGAAGATTGTGGCCAAATGAGACGGCATAATTCACCATACAGATGGAATGATGCTAAATGTCAAAATGTCCATCTCTATATCTGCGAAAAATAGGTGTTTAATGGAACATAAATGCATGAGATCATGCTATGCTCAACTAAATATCTACAATTTATCTATCATGAAGTATTAACCAATTTGCAATTTACTTTTCCTCAAAACTTGTATACTGAGTGTGAACAAGATGTGCCATCTGCTAATGGCAGCTGTGTTCTGATTTGATTTATTATTTGTCTTTGCTTTGCTGTTTTTGTTTTGCGTTTTTTGTTGTGTATTATTGTCTAACTCTTGCTTTTACCTTTTTCCTTTGTCACAGTATGACACATCGTTTTGATTGTTCATCATCTCAAAGTACCAATGATGTCTTCTTCAATAAAAAAGATTGTTCCATAGCTCATGATAGTTCATGAAAACTTTAGGACACATGTGCTACAATAAGGTAAAAACTGCAGATATATGATCGCTGTTTGACGATGAAAGTTCGAATCATCGAGAAGATTTACCATCATACAAACAGTCCTATGCTTAGTACACCTTACCGTACCGATAGAGAGTTGTTTTGGATTAAAGAGTTAGGCACTGCAATGCCTTACGGTTGCAATGATAACATCAAAGGATTGGGAAATTTGTCAAGTCCTGGATGCAGCGAAATCAACGTGATGAGCCTTTTTAATACTATTCCAAGAACTAAACGTAGCCATGGTCATAAAAGAATTCAACATCCTAATGCTAAAAAGTCCTCTAAACCAAGAACGTTACAAGATACTTTTAATGATTTACTTTCTAATATATTGAAACCTCTTGGAATTCATCACATTCCTACAATCTTTTTTTCAATACCTGTAAACTACCTCAAAGATCTTAGGAATTTTGGACTTGACAAAGGAGGCGTAGATCCTTTTTCTCCTAAGTACAAATTGTCTAGTATTATATGTGACGTGGCGTCCTTTCGTCTTTTTAAACCAGTTCGATCTGAACCTCTTCATGATATCAACAGAAAATTCCTCCATATTCCGTTTGCTAACAAAGGAATCGATGATATTAACATCAGCAACATTCTTAATAGAAAAGAGGTCGTAAAAGAGATTCCACCATATTTCAAAAATCAATCTGTTCCCATTATCTTCTATAGCTACACTAACAGCATTGGCCGTAAAATTTTCAACTACAAAGAAGCATTGCAAGATATTAACATAGAAGAGTACCATAAGAACCCTCTGACTTGTCACTGCTCCCACTCTCTTTTTCAATACGACCCATCTGGACATGTAATCACTGGTGATCTGAATATCATTCAACATGAGAGTCTCCGAAAGGTGATTTCTCATGGTCCTAAATTCAGAGAACCTCAACACATCAATTGGATACATAATTTCAAGATAATTATGGATGCTGTTGAAGATTTTGCCAGAAGGTGGATAAAGAGAGAAGTAGACCAAGATCCTGAGTTAGAGTCCTTGTCAGACTGGGTTAGAACAATTAAGTCTCTTGTACAAGGTCGGATTCACAAACTCAAAAATTGTGTTAATAGTCGACCTAAGTCTGTATTTAAAGACCAAGAAGCTGTTAAGTGTCTTTCCTCTCTTCATGACAAATATGTTATCGTTCCTGCGGACAAGGCTTCCAATAATATCGTGTTTATATGTAAATTATATTACTTCGAATGCCTAATCAAGGAATTAGGCATGAATAGCAACACCTCTAGTAATACCACATACAAACCAACTTCGTTCGACAAAGATGAAATCCTAGCTAACCACAGATCATTCATTCCCTCTTTAAACATTCCCTCTGGTAAAGAGTCTGAGGATTTACCCTATTAATATTGGATACCTAAACTCCATAAGACACCATACAAAGAAAGGTACATAGCGGGATCATCAACCTGTTCGACGAAAGAATTGTCTATTCACCTAACAAAGATTCTGTCTGCAGTAAAAGAGGGACAACAGAAATATTGTGAAACTGTTTACTCGCGTAGTGGCATAAATCACATGTGGATTTTGAAAAACTCTAAAGATCTTTTGGATAACCTGAAATCAAGATCTTTCTCTCAGATATCCTCCATCAACATTTTTGATTTTTCAACTCTATATACCACCCTACCGCATGACAAATTAAAAACCCGTTTAAAAGAAACAATTCATAAAGCTTTCATTCATAGAAACTATGGCTAAAAATTTGTTGTGTTAGGCTACAATTCCACATATTTTTCAAACATAATTCAAAAAGATAAAACATGCTACTCGGAGGAACAAGTGATCAGCATGCTGGAGTTCCTCATCGATAACATATTTGTCTCCTTTGAAGGGACAATGTTTCAGCAGGTCGTCGGCATACCAATGAGTACGAATTGTGCCCCTCTTCTAGCCGATTTATTTTTATACTCATATGAGTCAAAGTTTCTTCAAAAGCTTGTAAAAGATAAGAAGATTCATGAAGCTAGAGCCTTTAATTTCACATACAGGTATATTAATGACGTTTTATCTATCAATAATTCTAGATTTGCAGAATTTCTTCCATTGATATATCCCCTAGAGCTGGAAGTTAAAGAGACCACAGATACAGCTTCGTCCGCATCATTTTTGGACATATACCTTGAATTTGACGACAGTGGTCAACTCAGTACTAAAATTCATGATAAACGGGACGACTTCAATTTTAAAATCATAAATTTTCCGAACATGTGCAGCAATATACCAGCTTCTCCTGCATATCCGCTTACATCTCGCAATTGATTCGCTATGCAAGGGCCAGTAGCAATTATTGGGATTTCCTGAAACGTCATCTTCATCTGAGAAACAGGCTACTAGACCAGGGCTATGAACAGATTCTCCTTATTCGATCTCTTAAAAAAGTTTATATTCCAATACCAAGATCTTGTCGAAATATATTCCGTCACTGCAGAAACGATTATAAGCGATGCATTTTCAAATAGTGAAAATGTATAAAGAAAAGAAGTCAAGAAAAATGACAAAGATATTTTTTTATCAATGTGTGACGTAAAAATGTTTTTCCCATTTATTTCACTGAATATGGTACTGCTTTGACAACTATTTTACCTGTTTTGTTCCTGTATTTAAATACTGTTATATTGACAGCCGGAACCTTTGAACCGTAATGAGAACGGGAGGATTGGCGCTTTAAAATCTGATTCAACCCACCATTTCTTTAGAAATGCTTGTACCAAGTCAGGGTCATTTTGGTTTTCACAGTTTTCCGGTTGTTGACTGATTTTGTGTGTTTATTTAATTATGAGCTTTTACTTTTCCTTTGTAAGATTGTTCGGAGTTCGGTAATTTTGTTATTACCCGTATTAATTAGTGATAGTTAAGTATTTCATTCATAATTGGCTCCCACAAAAAGCGAACAAATCCACGGTGCATATATTTAGCTGTTGATCTTCATCTCAAAGTTACCTTCAGGTATTCTTCAATATGAATTGACGAATTACCCATCATAGCCTAAAGAATCATTTGTTTAAAAGGGACCTTTGTGGGAAAAAACCGTAGACATCCAAATTAGTGCGCTAGGAACGTTTCTGGAATAACATTAGCTATGAACATCCATAGTCAAAAGATTTTTGATAAAAAATACATTTTGATTTGTTCACCTGTTTCAAGTCATTTTCTATTGGTCAAACCCAATATTACTTATTCTATCATTTCTAGGAACAAGATGGTTTATTTTATTCGATTCTCATTATATGTCGCCTGCAGTTGTAGTTGCTTCGTTTCACTCAGATGACGTTGTATTATGAACTAAACAAATATCAGCAATGGGATTGAGTACAAGCTATAACAACATTTTAAACGCCTTCTCCCTATAATTTAAAACAGAGCATAAAATATGACAAAATCAATAATAATAAATATTAGAACAATGTATCAGTGACATTAACCTATTAAAAAAAGACAAGCTAGTTTTTACAAAGAAGAAGAATAAACATCAACAAAAGACCTACATTGTTTGGCCATTGTGTGTACCGAGAAATGTAACCTCTGTGAATTGATATGTATGTCATCGGCAATCTTCATAACGTCAAGCTGTGTGTAAAATGAAGGTGAAACATTGGCAGACGACATAAGCCAACTGTGCGCTATTTCACTGAAATTCAATGCTAAAAGATAGGAAAATGGCGTATATAATTAGTACTATATAATGGAAAACTGTTACAGGTAGCGCAGAGCATAATAAAGGAATGTTTGATGATACCAAAGAAAGGGTTAAGCAGACGTCATAATATGAAGGACAGGAATGCAACGGCCAACAGAAAAAAGCCAAAATGATGGCTGGTGTATTGCGTGTAATGCCCCTTTCAACAATATTTCATTTATATTTTGGCGGTCACACAATCAATGGACGACAAACTTATGCACTATATTACAGTTACTGTTCACACTGAATTTGTTCAATCAATATGATTTTCAAAGTCAAGAGAAGAGAAGTGACCTTTGAACTATGTTTGTTAAATATCTTAGCAAATCATCAATTCACGATGTTATAATTAAAGCTCTTTATTTTAAATGTCTTTCCAATGATAAGCAACAAAAATGCATGTGTGCATACCATTCACATATTTTGTGGTTCTCGCTGCTTGACTAACAATTCCACATTAATATTTCATGATTAAGCGAACTGGTTGTTATCCAACTTTCCTTGTAGTCTATGACATATTATGCAATTGATGACTTTCAATGAGATGAACACAAGGTTTGATCAACCCATGGAATATCATATTCCATAGGTTGATCAATCCTTGTATTCACTGAATTAGAAAGTCATTAACTGTTTTATTATATGACATTAAATCAATTTTGAATTAACACCAAACAGCGCCGACTTTGTTCCTTAGACACCCCTATCTGCCCAACGTCTGTCATTATTAATTTAATTAT
The DNA here is from genome assembly GCA_963680875.1 of Bathymodiolus brooksi. Taxonomy (NCBI): domain Eukaryota; kingdom Metazoa; phylum Mollusca; class Bivalvia; order Mytilida; family Modiolidae; genus Bathymodiolus; species Bathymodiolus brooksi. The sequence goes on from OY804580.1 coordinate 17,870,239, forward strand.
GTGCCGAAAGTAAATAGTAAGAACGCATCTCATTAGTCGATGACAAAACATAATCCAATGATGATTGGCTACTACTTTTAGGAAAATTGGGAAACACCATTTCTATTTTAAGTGTCGCAACAATGCGATATAAGAAATTAACATTAGAGGAAATGAAGGGGCAATCAAGAATAGTCAACCCGGAGACACTGATTACATTGGGCGCACAAGACACAAGACAAAGACAAACAAAACAAGCAAGCATATGAACTTTTGGTTCAGTAGCTGAGTAGCTGGCAGCAACCCTCTATCAAATATGAAGAAAATCACGATATGATTGGCAAGTTCTGGAATATTGGATCAACTGAGAGATAAATACTCCAAATGTAGGTGCTGCTGTATTGTTGTTGTATATGAATGGAAAGTTCACAATGATAATCTTGAAATCATCTCTTTTGTCATAAAGCTTCATTCTTAGCTGGCTCACACTGTCAATTTCAATATGTAGTTAAAAAGGTATGATGCAGACATAGATGTATCAGTGACATCCTTTGCTTCAAGCTGATTAAGATAAATGCGAAGTAACAACCTCTGCAGCGGAAAGTTAAATTAAAGGATTGGGCTAGCTTCTATTGTTTTTTTTTCTTGATGTCTTCTTCGTATGAACAAAGGAACAAATTGGCGAAATTGGAGCACAGTTGATGCACATAGGAATTGCGACTGTCTGTGAAAAACACAACCAGCAAGTATGTTGTCAATCAAAACATTGAGAATGTAGATGAAATAAGCTTCAGAGAATTCTTGGGAAGAATCAGAGTGTTTTTTGCATTTACAGTTAACTTTTGTGAGGTGACTACGGTCAGGTTGTACAAAAACATGCATAACATTTCAGATAAAATAGTTAATAATAAAATATGTAACATAAAGAAGCATACATAAATTGTCCTGTTCTGATCAAGTTGATTGCAATGGGGGAAGAACATCAAAATTCACTTAATTGACTTATCTATTATACAAAGGGAGGACATTTTTTTAATTAAATTTTTATTAGATCTTTAATTATTAATTCATATGAAAAAAAAATATTTCTGAGATAATAATTATTGATACACACTAAATCATGGCAATTGTGACCATGATCAGTAGTAACATTAATTCTCAAAATATATAGCTGGAACCATTTACATTTAATTTACACATCTAATAGTGAGCAATGCTGATGAAGCCAATATGCACTAACCTTAGGACAACACTAATATACATCATTTATATATTATACTATCACATTAGAAGTGTGTTTTAGTTGTAGGTTGTGTATCTTATCTGTGTGTTCCCATCCTACACAATTTATAAAAACACAGGTAAAAAATACCTTGGGCATAGTGGGAATTGTTTTTATAGGCGTACTAATTAAAGATCAAACGAAATTACCTATAGTCTGTTAAAACATAGTCGTTTGATGAAAAAAAAACATTAAACACAATTACATAGTATATTAATATATCATATATATATAGGACAATATCATATAACATGTGACAAATTTATTCACAATAAATGATAACAATATATTTACATTGTGTTATAGAAATTTAAAATTACAATTTAGTCCAGATGAAGTCAATGCGATGCTGCGTCCGAGTACTGTATAACGTCAATGCGTCCACTGGTAAGGCGTTCCTTGAGTTGGATTAGTCGGCTGCCAATGTCTCTGTATCATTTGGCTTTTGGTCTTATAGTACCACCTGTGTTACGCTGTATTATGGTTACTTCATGTGCTGCCTGGATGTCTTTAAATGTGCTGATCAATGTGTAGAAGTTTGGGTGCGCATGGGAGACGTTCTACTTCAGTTTGCTGTGCCAACCCTCGATGTGATGTATGGTACGGGGTACATCTGTGTTGAAGTGGTTCCATATTTGTCAGTCACCGTCGATCCAATCGGTTGTAGAATAGTTCGTCAATGTAGTTGTGTTGGCTAATGTATCAATGTCGTCTAGGTCATTTAGAGCATTGAAACAGACGTCTTCTATTAAATCCATCGATAAGAGTGGTTACAGCTGCTCTTCTCACAAGTAATCGAATGTCGTTGTTTCTGTAGGTGACTTGTAGACCAGTGTGTTGTGTTATTCTCCATATGGCTTGAGTGTAATGAAAGAAACAACCCTTGACGGTAATTCCTGGGAACACAGTTCTAGTGGTGTTATGGGCAGCAGTCTCGAAGTTCATGAGCAGTTGTTGGTCTGCCATAGACGTTTTGAGCTTGGTCAGTAGTTGTGTATAAACGGCCTGAATCTTTCCGGGTATCAGTGAGAAAAGTAATGGGTACATCTGGTTATCTATCTAGGCGTGTATTGTGTACATCTGTTGAAACTGCCTAGGATATGCATAGAAAGTTCCATCACAGTATAATTCTTAAAACAACAATGCCAGTATACATGTTTTCATAAGACACTTGGGCAGAGTGGCACTAATTTGGCAAAGGTTGGGCAGGATGGAAACAAACCATCCTATCTATATCACTTCAAGTTCAATATGTGATCAGCACAAAATGAACAGGTTACAAAAGACTCATTATCTAACTAAAGATACCATAGCTTCAAATCTGGATTCTAAAAAGTGATCTCTTGTAATTAGCCTCCATAAACCTTGTGTACAAATATTATAAAACCCCACAATAGCATTGATTAAATAAGTGACCCAACAGGTGGACAGTTATTACTAAGGCAACCTTACATTGCAACACTTATTTTTCTGGCAACCTGTGAACTATGTCTTCAACGTATATTTTATTAACTTTATTTGTGATTTTGAGTCCACTTACAAATCATATTTACTTATATATATTTGTTTAGCTTTCGATGTAGCGTCAGTGTGTTTATATTGCATAAAGCAATGCAATTATCTCTCAAAATTAATATTAGTAGGTCGAATTAAAAGAAAATATTAACTGAGTATTCGGGAAACATAAGTTATAAGATATATGTTATTTAAATGGCAACTAATATAAACTTAATCTGTTGACAATTTCTTTCTTCATCGGAATTGACTACTAACCAACACTGAACAACACATCAGTGTATTGCTAAGTCTTCCAGAGCATTAAAGTTCAATACCACTTGATCGAGACCCAGAGGTTCAATGTTGTTCAAGTGTTTTTCCTGATAATGAGTCATCATAACTTAGAACAAATTTCTAAAGCAACATTGATTTCATCCTGTGCAGGAGTATTTATTTCACCTGAATCAATAAAAATCTAAAATGTGTCGGCTTCATAGAGATATGTTTGGGATTAATGGAAATCCAGTTCCGTCCAGTGCAAACGCCCGATTCATAGAGATGCTTAATAAAAAGGATTTGATATGGGAACTAATGTTTTATTACAATCCACAATTCTTAGATATAGGTCATTTTCACTATAGTATTTTGAAAAATCACATGCAACACTGTCATAGTTAATAGGAACATTAAATTATGATTTTCTGCCATAAAATGAATGTGTAAGCAATGTAAGGGTTTGCTTCTGTGTGTCAATTTGTACTTTGATAAGGGAGATAACTCTTCTCTTAGTGTGTTTCAGTAAGCCCTGTTTCATATTTCCAGTATATATGACACTTCTTTAGGAGATTCATGTGAATTATACATAAACTAGTATTTATCAAATAATATTTGTTTTAGGTTTTACTATATATTATTTTCAGTTTGATTAGATTAAATTAACAGGGTGAAGAACGATAGCAAATGTAGTTTTACTAACTTCCTTTTAGTAATTTTACTCAATTTCAATTGATTAAATAAATGAATGAGTGAAAAAAAACCATAGTTTATGCTTGCAAAATATATATAAGACATTTCAAACACTTACATGGCAGTTTTGAACATTATTAGTCCCTTTGTGCTGAAAAAAAGGTCAATATTGTGGTTAAAATGACAAAATTCCTCATATTTTAAATAGGTTGCAATGGTAACTGTGAATAAAGGCCCAGTTGTAAAATTTAAGAATAAGTGTTACACATACATTATTTTACAATAACTATTTCATCTTTTCAAACTTCATGTTGCCTTAATCACTATTCGCGCATTTAGGGAGGCTAATTACACTACGGAACAGTCCGGTGTGTTGGCGCACCTAAGGGTTTGTCATAACCTTATAAAATGAAGGGATGTTAATAAAATGTTTATTCTTACGTGGATATAAACTATTATCCTTTAACTTTAACCACATGGTTTCATTTATTGAGTAAACATAATCCCGATAAAGCTACAAAAGCTCAAACACAGGTAAGCCATGCTTACCTTAGTTCATTTAGCATCCGGTAAGTTGGCGCATGCTTATTTCAAAGGTAAGAATAGTACGGATAAAAGAAAGATTTCACTACAAAATACTAATATAGTTGACAAACATTTTGACATATAATATGATACATTTTTAATAATTGGTATACAGTAGAATGACTATTAATTGATTTTGATTGGTATGCACATAGCAGAGAATGCGAGAAAAAAATTTAGTTATTGTTATGTACAACAAGTTTCACCACTTTTCCTATACAACGTAATAATGAGATTGGTCTGTAATGTGAAGGACTGTTTTTGTCGTCTTGTCTAAAAGCTTGCAATTTTCCATGTTAAAGGGAATATTCCTCTCTGTAGCTGTAAAGAAAAGAAATATAATAGTCAAATGTATACAAATGAATTCAGAAATATTCTTTAATATTTGATGGGTGATGCTGTCATCACCAAAGCGTAGCTTATTTTGAGAGTTTGCAAAATACACTTGACATCCTGTTCAGTAATATATGTATACACTATTGGTGTATTGACGGTAGATATAATATCTATGTGGCGAGGTTTAGAAACGGGGGAAAGACGAGCTTATAGCGAGACTTTCCATCCGTTTCGTCCCGAGCCACATATATTCTATATTTACTGTCAATACACTAATATTGTATTTATCCTGCAATAACATTTGCTAAAAAAAGGTATTCAATTTAATAGTAAAAAAAAAGATAATGGAAACCCTATTGATACCTCAATAGTAATTCCGATAAGGGGCGTGGCTTAATAACATTATTATGCTAATACAAAAGGAATATATTGACAGGGATGTGGCTTAATACCTTCATTAGGCTAATGTGAAAAGTGTTATTATGACAGGGGTGTGGCTTAATGGCTTTATTAAGCTAATGCGAATAGTGTTATTATGACACTGTCATAATAAAGCAACAGTTTATTTCAACCCATTTATTACGAAAAAAAATATCCCAATTGCAGGATAAATATTAGATAATAATGCACCGATTCACCATGGTACATCTGGAGGAGCTTGATTAGTATCATCAACAAATGAATCGGAAAAACACTATTTATTCTGCAGATTCGTCTTAATCTTGTCAACGGGTATACAGTCTTTTGGAACGTTGCTTTCATTAATTTTTCGAATCAGTGACCTGAGTTCTTTAGAGCATCCACAATCCATTTGTTTTTCTCTCACTCTGAATTTTAACAAGACATGAACTCATCTGTGTATATTCTTTCTGAAGTAAAAGAAAATGTTGAATTAACAGTATTGATATACACAGTAGTTACTTGTTGGAATTTAACTGCGTCTTCTTGAGGTTAAATGGATAGATATTTAATATTTCAATATGTCAGAACGTATATGAGATGTGCATTGAATTTCGGTGATGCATGTACTCTACGGGAACTGGTGGTTTCTCAAGGTAATCAGAAACCGTAAATGGAATGATTTACCTATTTATTTGCATTGGTGCACAGGTGAATACAGGTGCTCCAAAATGGTAAGCAGTTCGTGCTCCACTATTTGTACCCGTCGTCTTACTTTTGTTTAATGAAAATGTGTAAAGTCATGCGCGAGGAATGGAACGGATTGTGGTTACGACAACACAATGTATCTGTGACCTTTTGTGACACATATATTCCATAGTGATCAACCGAGTCGTGATGGCGACCATATTGAACTACTCAGATATATATTATTAGCTTGAATGTTTGCTATCTCGTACAAAAACATAAACACAACACGATAGTGAAGCAAGAACTGTTTACCTTTCCCACACCCTTGATTTTAGTGCGGTTTCAGGTTCATGTAAAATGTCAGCTTCAAACTCTCCTTTTATAAGAAACAATTCTCCAAAAAATTGTTTCAAATGTTCAATGATATGGGAATAAAACACGCACATTCAAATCGATTGAAATGAAGATTAAATCCTTGTTGAACTTTAGTTGCACAAGATTACATAATTAGCTTGACGTAACGCGTGAAGTACTTATTATTTGCCGAGCATTTTAACTGCTTTTTTTTCTTACAATAAACCATTTTGAATTGCCCAATAAAACAAAATAGATAATATTCAATATAACAAAATTTATGTATAAAAAAAACCTTTCCAATATGAATTTGTGTTGCAAATTTTATACAAATTCGTTCAGTATAAAACCTTGCAGTTCTTGTTTCAACCAATCAGTGATACACATGTATCATTTTATCTGAAATGGACACCTTCTTGTAAGCTACATCTAATTATGTCAGCAAATAAAAAAATGTAATTGTAGTAAAATATATATCTCACTCTCAGATTCTCAGCCTCACGTTTACACAATGATATTAATATTGAGGGTGTAAGATATTGTTGGTAGGTAATAGTATGGCTTTATAAGTGACATGTAATGATACTTGCAGCACATTAATGATAATTATAGAGGTCTATTAAGAGTATTTATTACAAATATTAAAGGTGTTCTCTCAGTTTTAGTAGAAACAATTATGTTACCGTATACTCTTTTTATTATGTTATTATAAATATCATGTAGTTATTTTACTATTAAGTTCTTTATTGTAAACTTTCTGATGACACTATTAACTAGCTTAAATATAAATTATTTTATCTATATATCTTAACGTTCTGTGTTAAACTAATATCCTGTGGTGAAATCCATTATAGATTTACAATCAACACAAACAACATCGTGAGGTCTTTCAACGCTAATGTCATATATGACTAATGATTAAATATGAAAGCTATCTCCCATGTAACTACATGGCATCCCCTTAAAGATCACACAAGGAAGGTTCCAGTAATGTTTGATTTCAAATGATTCATTGGTTTCCAAGAATAATTTGAAATATTTTAAAATTATTTCTCATAGAGTGATTTCCCTTTGATTATCTTTAAAATTTAAGTTTAAATTTATTGTAGCTAATTATATTGTTGCTTGTTGCCTTACATAAGAAAGGCTCAATATATATTAGTCCTGTTATTAAGTCCTTTTAATTTTTCTAATTAAAATAAAAATGTGGTTTCAAAGTTAAAGATTTTAAATTCACTTTTTTTTAACTGACTTCAAACAGGGTGATACAGAATATATATGAAAAGCAATTGTTATTCGGGCATTGAATATATCAATATTGCAAAAAAGAATTAATAAAACACCTTTGCGTCGTCCCAACTGAGCCTGCTCGCTGAAAAGAAATAGCAGCTTCCTTCAAACAAAAGCCAGTCACTCTTGCAGTCCTCTGTAAGGAAATTAATTTCAGTTTTACTAATACGGTGCCGCCAACAAAACATTTGTATGGCATTACAATGCTAATTTAAAACATCATCAAAAGAATACTGTCAATACACTATTTTTGATCTGATTCCAAAATTTTACTGTTTATACATTTTGTCTTATATGAGTTATTTCCCCTACTACGGACAAAATGGTGCCCTATCTAATAAGAGCATTGGTAGGGACAAAGAACTTGTGTATGCTTTGCATAAGATTTCTAGATATCAACTGCTTGAACTTTGAAAAAATAAAAGAATAATTTTATAGCAATTAGAATATTCAGAAATTTTTACTCTAATAGATAACATCAACATAATGAATAAAATAGAGTCAAACTTGAGCATCTCGAATGGCTCGAATAATATGGGTCTCTCGAATTGATTTTAAGTTCTGTCAATTTAATACATAATTCATAGAAGCCATACTATGTTTAGAGTTTTGACATTACCATTCGGAATAAAATACCGCAATATTTCCAACCCATGATAAAACTGAGAACATACTTTATGATGAGAAAAACCATACTTTTTATAAATGGTTGAGGAAAATATTGCACACAATTTATGTGGTGGAAGTTGGTTGTTTTATTTTTCACCGTGCTAGATTCCATCCACCGATAACCTATGAACATGTGCTTTTACAACGGGAAAATCTTATTGAGTTTCTTTCATTAACTTGAAATCCAAATTTGATGAATTTGATATGAATGTTTGTATGCCCTCTTTTGATATGACATTCTTATCAGGTTTGATATTGATGTGTTTATGCCCTCTTTTGATGTCATTCTTGTAAGGTTTGATATTGATATCTTTATGCCCTCTTTTGAAATGCCATTCTTTTCAGGTTTTATGTTAATGTTTTCATACCATATTTTGAGATGTCCTTCTTGTCAGGTTTTTTATTAATGATGTTATGCACTATTTTGATATACCATTCTTGGAGATGCCATTGTTGTCAGGTTGTATATTAATGTTTTATGCCCTATTTTGAGATGTCATTCTTGTCAGGTTTGATACTGATGTGTTTATGCGCTCTTGTGAGATGCCATTATTGTGAGAATTGATATTGATGTCTTTATGCCCTCTTGTGAGATGCCATTCTTGTGAGGTTTGATATTGATGTCTTTATGCCCTATTGTGAGGTGCCATTCTTGTCAGGTTTGATATTGATGTGTTTATGCCCTCCTTTGAGATGCCATTCTTGTCAGGTTTGATATTGATGTCTTTATGCCCTCTTGTGAGATGCCATTCTTGCGAGGTTTGATATTGATGTCTTTGTGCCCTCTTGTGAGATGCCATTCTTGTCAGGTTTGATATTGATGTGTTTATGCCCTCTTGCGAGATGCCATTCTTGTGAGGTTTGATATTGATGTCGTTATGCCCTCTTGTGAGATGCCATTATTGCGAGGTTTGATATTGATGTTTTATGCCATCTTGAGAGATATCATTCTTGTCAGGTTTGATATTGATGTGTTTATGCCTTCCTTTGAGATGCCATTCTTGTCAGGTTTGATATTGATTTCTTTATGCCCTCTTGTGTAATGCCATTCTTGCGAGGTTTTATATTGATGTCTTTATGCCCTCTTGTGATATGCCATTCTTGTCAGATTTGATATTGATGTGTTTATGCCCTCTTGTGAGATGCCATGCTTGTGAGGTTTGATATTGATGTCATTATGCCCTCTTTTGTGATGCCATTCTTGTCAGGTTTGATATTGATGTCTTTATGCCCTCTTTTGAGATTCCATTCTTGTCATGTTTGATATTGATGTGTTTATGCCCTCTTGTGAGATGCCAATCTTGTGAGGTTTGATATTGATGTCGTTATGCCCTCTTTTGAGATGTCATTCTTGTCAGGTTTGATATTGATGTCTTTATGCCCTCTTGTGAGATGCCATTCTTGTCAGGTTTTCTGTCAATGTTTTCATACTATATTTTGAGATGTCCTTCTTGTCAGGTTTTATATTAATCTTGTTATGCCCTATTTTGAGATACCTTTCTTGGAGATGCCATTCTTGTCAGGTTTTATTTTAATGTTGTATACCCTATTTTGAGATGCCATTCTTATCAGATTTTATATTAATATTTTTATGCTCTATTTTGAGATGCCATTATTGTCAGGTTTGATATTGATGTCTTTATGACCTCTTTTGAGATGCCATTCTTGTCAGGTTTGATATTGATGTGTTTATGCCCTCCTTTGAGATGCCATTCTTGTCAGGTTTGATATTGATGTCTTTATGACCTCTTTTGAGATGCCATTCTTGTCAGGTTTGATATTGATTTCTTTATGCCCTCTTTTGAGATGTCATTCTTGTCAGATTTGATATTGATGTCTTTATGCCCTCTTTTGAGATGCCATTCTTGTCAGAGTTAATATTGATTTCTTTATGTCCTCTTTTGAGATGTAATTCTTATCAGGTTTGATATTCATGCTTTTATGCCATCTTTTGAGATGCCATTCTTGTCAGGTTTGACTTTGATATCTGTATGCCCTGTTTTGAGATGCCATTCTTGTCAGGTTGATATTGATGTTGTATTCCCTATTTTGAGGTTGGATAGATTACAATGAACACAAATCGGTAAAAGCTATATAAAGTGTAGTAATGTTGTCTGAATATTCAATATAGTATTTCGACGTCATGTGACTGTAATGTGATTACTGAGAGTAAATATAACTATATTTGTCAGTTCAAAATACAACGTTTCTTTTGTTGAAAGATACTCTCTTTTAATAAACAAATCACAGCAATTATTATAATTCATGAAATCAGTTATTTTATTTATTTATATTTTTCGGGTTTATGGAAAGTAAAATACAGAGAAGAGATGATTAATTTACAAACATATTAAGCACAATTGCTTCAGCGTGTACAACATGGTGTTAACAATAGTCTATTTTTCCCGAGAGAAAAAATATCCGGAAAACAACATGATCGGAGGGAAATTTGGCTATGGGAACACTTACCTCTATAGCATCGGTAAATTGGATCATACACATACCGTATACCAAGTTACATTGCAATGAGATAATGATGATGTTCGCTTTGTACTGCACCAACACACTAGTTGGAGTTTTCGTAGTACTAGTTCACTGCAACAATTATCTGCGGGTAGACATGTCGGCTGACTCACGTTCATTATTCAAATTCCGAGACAACCAATTGTTGCTCTTACTCCTTAGAGATGCATGTGTGGTGGAAAAACTGGAATTTCCAATTTTATGGTCTTTAGTTTGACTCAACCTACGCTCGCAACTACGTCTACTGCATGCTAACCGCTACAAAAACAAAGTGGTTCATCATGCATCGATGCTAACTACGAGTGAAAATCTATCAAAGTTCTACAACTTACAAAATGTACCATGATCTTTAATTAAGAATACATTAGTATGTATGGCTTCGTTCTCTACACCACAACCCTTACTAATCTCATCATTATATCCGACATCGTTTTGTCATTGTGTCATAGCTTGATATGTGTCAGAAAGCGTCAATATTGACGATTTCAAATATAAGCCTCCTGATTGCACCTGTGCAAGTTCCCCATTCATATATAATCCGACTGGTCACGTTATAACTGGTGACCTTAAAATTATCAACAACCTCTCTACGAGAGTTGCTAGCCAAAGGTCCTAAATAACGTGAGCCTAATTCCATAAATTGGAAACACAACTTTAAAATACGTATGGATTCCGTCGACGATTATGCCAGACTATGGGCGAAACGTGAAAAGGAGGACTTAGATAATCTTTTAGAATCGGGCACGAGTGTCAGGTCGCTAATACAGATTAGAATTTAAAAAAACTCAGTCGCTTTCTGAGCAATCGCTCTACATCAATCCTTAAAGACCCAAATGTTGCTAAACACCTGTCTCTCCTTCATGACAAAGATGCTATTATCTCCGCCGACAAGGCCCCTAACAATAGTGTTGTTGTGTGTAAATCACATTACATAGACCGTTTGATAAAGGAAGTAGGTATTGAAAATTTACTTGGCAACCCTACATATACCCCGACTACACGTACGAAAGAGGAAATCCTGGACAATCATAGGTCTGTTATATGTTCCTTTGGCATTTCAACCAAAGATGAAGAACTGGATCTACCATCACTCTACTGGATTCCTAAATTACACAAGTGTCCTTTCAAACAGCGCAGTTTTCCTGGGTCTGCCAAATGCTCCACGAAACCTCTTTCCAAGTTATTAAAATGTATTATATCGGCGGTCAAAACCGGGCTTCAGAGCTACTGTGACACTAGCTACTCGAGAGGGGGTGTGAATCAGATGTGGATTCTGAAAAACTCGAAAGATCTGTTAGAGTACATTCAATCTAAGTCCCTCTCCTCCTGCAATAGCACTAAAACATTTGACTTCTCTACCCTCTACACGACTATTCCTTTATCTAAGCTGAAGAACAAAACAAGGGATTTGGTCTTTTCATAGGTATTTCATAAAAAAGAATGGCCAACATAGATACAAATACCTTGTGCTAGGAAGAGACAGATGTTATTTTGTAAAACACCACTGTGATTCTACCAAAAAGTTCTCTGTAACTGATATCTTCAACATGCTCGAGTGTTTGATTGACAACATATTTGCAATGTTTGGTGGACGTGTTTTTCAACAGACAGTCGACATACCTATGGGTACAATATGTGCTCCTCTTGTCGCCGACTTGTTCCTTTATTCGTATGAGGCAGACTTCATACAGGGGCATCTCAAGAATAGGGAAAAGAAGCTAGCCAGATCCTTTAATTTCATTTTCCGCTATATAGATGATGTCCTTTCACTAAATAATTCTAGGTTTGGTGATTGTGTTGATCGCATCTATCCCATTGAGCTTGAAATAAAGAATACCCCAGATTCAGATAGGTCTGCTTCATACCTTGACCTACACCTCGAAATCGAGAGTGACGGTCGGTTTAGAACGAAACTTTGCGACAAAAGAGATGATTTCAATTTTCCCATTTTGAACTTTCCATTTATATTTAGCAACATTCCACCAGCATCCTGCATATGAATTATATATCTCTCAGATGATACGACATTCCAGAGCTTGTGGTATTCCTATCAAGATCAAGATCAAGGGTTTCTGCTAACAAGGAAGCTACTGAACCAAGGGTTCCTTTTGGTAAAGTTGAAGTCATCACTTCGAAAAATTGACAGTCGCCACCATGACTTGGATGACCGTTATCAAATATCTGTGTCACAAATGACCAAGGATATGTTCCACTTGTCGTAAACAATTCCCGGTCCTTTCCTCATTCACGACTTATTACCGGGTTTGTAACTAGATTAACACGACGGGTGCCACTAGTGGAGCAGGAAAATGTCAGATGAAATAAAACAAACAAGATTGATAATAATCCAAAGATTGAACGGTAAAGAGATAACACTAGATATTGTCGTTAAATATATTGCTAATTTTTTCTTTAGAATGGTTAATAAACAGTAAAACAGAATATGAAATATGAATAAGTTTATATTTGAAAATTGTGGTTTATCACCAAGGAAATGTCATATTCTGTATTTTTCTAAGTTAAACTTGTTAGGACGACGTTAACCATACATATGAAAAAAGGGTCATGGTTATGAGTTATGGTGGTTATTCCCACTTTCAACAATATTTAAGTTTTATCGTGGCGGTCAGTTTCCTTTGTGGATGAAACCGGAGTATCCGGAGAAAACTCTTGACCTGCCGCAAGTCACTGATAAACTTGATCACATAATGCTGTATCGAGCACACCTCACCTGCTCGGGATTCGAACTCACAACGTTATTGGTGATATGCAAAGATTGCATACGATCACAACCACAGCAATATAGTTAATGTAATTAACGCTTTCTGTTCTAAAGACAGCTATGGAGTACCACTTTTACCATATATTGTTACTTACAATAAAAACAAAATGGCTAACGTAGATGCAAATACCTAGTCTAAGGGAGGGACAAATCTTATTTTGTAGAGCAAAGCACTATGATTCTGACAAAGAGTTCTCTGAAACTTATTTCATCTAAATGCTCGAGACAACATATTTGGTATGTTTGGTCGACTTGTATTCCACAGACAATCGGCATTCCTATGGTACCAACTATGCTCTCCTTATTGATAACGGGTTCGTTTGTTCGTACTAGGCAGACTTCATATAGGAGTTCCTGGAGAAAAAATAATAGAAGCTAGCTCGATCCTTTAACTTCTTGCTCCGCTATATAGGTTGGTGATTGTCTGATCGCTATTTTTCTATTGAGCTTGAAATAAGGGATAACACTGATACAGCTATGTCTGCTTCATACCTTGAAATACACCTCAACATTGGCAGTAGGGGCCATTTAATAAGGAAACATTACGACAAAAGAGATGATTTAAATTTAACCGTTGTGAACTTTCCATTTATATGTAGCAACATTCCAGCAGCAACTTCATATGGAGTATGTATCTCCCAGTTGATCTAATATCCCGGAGCTTGTGCATCCTAATGTGATTTCCTTTCACTTGATCGAGGATTGCTGCTCACAACGAAGCTACTGAACCAAAGGTTCATGGTGGTGAAGTTGTGTTTGTTTGCTTTGTTTGTCTTTGTCCTATGTATGGTGTTTATGGGTTTTCTATTCTTGATTGTAACTACTGTTTTCTCTAACATTTACTTCTGATATATCATTGTTGCGACACTTCATTGTTCCGTTTTTTTATTGCTGTGACACCCACTTATGACACTGCAATATTCCGACATTCCCTTTGTTCCTACTTCCCAATTTACATGTGCAGACAGTATTTCATTGTGTACATTCATATTTTGTTCAGCTTTCATTATTATCTATCACATTTGAAGCGTGATCAAGCGTTTACTATTTGTAGTAATTACCAAGCTAATTGAAAATGCATAGTAGAGTGCTGCACATGGTGCGTAACATTAATATTGTAATTGTCATATAGTTTAAAATGTATCAACTGTTCATCTAACATATTAAATATAAATAATTTGTATGTTACTCTAATGTTACTTCTTCATGTATTCACTTAACCGACCAGTTAGTTTCATATTGGTTTATTATCTTGTAATCGTCACAATTACAGATGAAATGTTTATCTCCGGATGTCTAAGGCAATGAATGAATTCATTTTGTTTGTACTTAGCTGTCGTTTCAAGGTTGGGCGTACCTGGTAGGGATTGTGTCAGGTATACGTCTTATGCACTAAGATAGATGTCTACGTTCTTGAATTAACCGTATTGGTATACACAGTAGTCACCTGGTGGAATTTGACTCCGTGGTCAAGTGGTTAAAGCGATATGTCGTTCAAGTTAACATTTGACTTCGTGACCTGCTGGTCAAAGCGTTAGATCTTTAAAGTTGAACTTTGACATCGTGACCTAGTGGTTGAAGCGATAGATCTTTAAATTTAAGATTTGACTTCGTGACTTACTGGTTAAAGCGATAGGTATTGATATAAGCTTTGGTGAAAAAGTACGTCTATGAGATGCATATTGTTTTTCTTTTTTTTAAGAACGTAATCCTGTATTGTTTGACTCGTCTGTTAACAAAAAACCTTAGACGCCCAGGTAAGCAAAAATATTCTAAGATTCCCTTTTTTACAATATATCTCTTACGCAGGGTTAACAAGATATTAATTAGAGTCCACATTATACATTTCAAAAACATTTCTAACATACAGCTGCATCTATCAATTAAAAAAAAAACCATATAGGTCATTCTATATAGATATGTTATGATAGCTTCAACATAAAGTAAAGTTTGATTGATATGAATTTTGTTATAATTAACTTTATTTCTCGCCTTCCAAATAGACTATTTAGTTATCAAAATTAATGTATCTAATAGTAATTCATGCTTTGACAACTATTTTACCTATTGTGTTCCTGTATTTAAATACTGTTATAGTGATAGCCGGAACCTTTGAACCGAAATGAGAGCGGGAGGTTTGGCGCTTTAAAATCTGATTCAACTCACCATTTCTTTAGAAATGCCTGTACCAAGTCAGGGTCATTACGGTTTTCACAGTTTTCCGATTGTTGACTGATTTTGTCTGCTTATATACTTATGAGTTTTGACTTTCCCTTTGTAAGATTGTTCGGAGTTCGGTAATTTTGTTATTACCCTTATTTACACCCCATATTGAACCCAAACATCATATTTTCTCATCTATGTTAACAGTTCCCATTTCGAAAGTGTTTATTAAAATTGTGATGTTTGATATGAAGCAGTTTGCTATACTGCATTTAAAAAAGAAGTGTTAGAGATCTTCTTGAATATTTGATTCTTTACAAAGATGACATTTTCCATTTAATAAGTTAAATTTTCGAAGTCTACTTTCAGTATAAATAATGTTATGGATGCATTTCCATTGGAATTCTTTAATTTGATTACTGATGTCCAGCCTTTTAAGATTAGTCTACATGTGTGGCCAGTGCAATTCTTCATTATAAAAATTATTCTATTTATCTTGATATTTTGGTAATGATTTCTTATAAAGAATTTTTTCCATAATTTTAACTTTAACATCTTTTGCATTAATGATGTTTCCTTTGATATCTGTAAGTTTTAGATTATTTAACACTTTCATTTTATTTCTACTTTTAGCTTCGTTATCTATATCTTCATTTTAATTTTTTTTTAAATTTAAGTAATTGTTTGGAATACATTTCTTAATTTCAGTGTATTCTGAGATACAGTTACTCCTGTCTGTCAACTGAGAGTATAATCAATTACAGTCGATGAATTGTTTTGAGTTTTCATCCCATATGTCTTGAATAGTTTTTATATTACTTTCTAAAAATGAAGAAAATATTAAAGGTTTGATTTGCCAGGTTATATTACAATTCCCGAATAATCTAACATGTAAAATATCTGTTCTGGTTTCCACCTTTTGAACACATTGGAAAAATATTGTCCATGCTTGGATTGATTTTTGATAAAACAATGGATACTTGTTTAAAGTTAGGGATGAACTATTTGAGCATTTACAAACAAAAACAGCTTCATTGAATTTGAAATCAAGTCTACTGAACAAATAGCTTCCAATAGCATTCCAACTTTCAATTGGTTCATTAATTATACGATCAACAAATGGTATTATTCTACTGCCAATGTAAGAATCTATATTAACCATACTCATTCCACCCTTTTCTATATCTAAATAACATACATATCGTTTAATCTGATTAACTTTCCCATTCCATATAAAGTCCCAAATTAATGTTTTAATTTCTCTTTTAAATTTATCAGGAATGCCCTTCATTTCAATTTAAAATCCACTATATGATATCAATTTTTTTTTCACTATTATAGTTTTCCCTTTGTAAGAAAGTTTTCTGATTTTCCAAACTTGTACACAATGTTTCATTCTGTCAATAATGTCCTTCCAAATTTTAGCATTGTCAACATTGTAACCATGATGTACCCCCAACGTTTTTACATTTTCTTTAATCCATAATATTTTATTATATTTTGGTTTTCTATGGCGAGCAGTGCCAATAGAAAAAGTGTTTGTCTTATTATAATTAATTCTTGATCCAGATGCCTTTTCATATTTTGAAAGTATATCAACAGATTTTTCAACAGAACGTTCATCTTTATTGAACAGTTTTGTGTCGTCTGCAAATATGCTAATTTTGATTTCTAATTCCTCCCCACCTGGTTCTCCTGGTAATTCAATTCCCTTTATGTTATTATTTCATCTAATTGCACATGCTCTGGGATGCATATGGACTATTATTTGTATTCTACCGGAACTGGTTATTTCTCCTCACATCTAAGGGGAATATGGCACCTTTTTTTATTTTCGTGTTTATCAATTGTAGTGGATATTCATTGATATTTTGATAAACGGATAGTGAGATGTTCATTGACATTTTGATAACCGGATAGTGAGATGTTCATTGACATTTTAATAAACGAATGGTGAGATGTTCGTGAGCATTTTGATAACCGTATAGTGAGATGTCGATTGACATTTTGATAGACGGATAGTGAGATGTTCATTAACAGTCAGCTAAAATATTAATCAGGGAAATATTTATTAAATCTCATTTGTTGGTCAGAACAAAGTCATAGTGATAGTGCGATGTTCGTGGGCATTTTGACAACCGAATAGTGAGATGTTCATTGATATTTTGATAAGCGGATAGTGAGATGTTCGTGGACATTTTGATAACCGGATAGTGAGATGTTCGTTGACATTTTGATAACAGGATAGTGATATGTTCGTTGACATGTTGATAAGCGGATAGTGAGATTTTCGCTAACATTTAGATTCGTGGTTATATGTCATGTCTTAGTGCGATAGAAAGTCAGTTAACATATTTATAAAGGAAAACATTATTAAATCTCATTTGTTGGTCAGAACAACATCATAGTGATAGTGAGATGTTCGTGGGCAATTTGATAACCAGATAGTGATATGTTCATTGACATCATGATAAACGGATAGTGCGATGTTCGTGGACATTTAGATAACCGGATAGTGAGATGTTCGTTGACATTTTGATAAACGGATAGTGAGATATGTGTTGATATTTTGATAACAGGATAGTGAGATGTTCGCTGACATTTTGAAAACAGGGTGGTGAGATGTTCATTGACATGTTGATAACCGGATAGTGAGATTTTTGTTAACATTTAGATTCGTGGATTTGATGATAAGTACTTCTCTTGTATCATAGGCCTTCGTAGTTTGATGATAAACATGAATACGAAGAAAATTTGCAATCAACAAAAAGATAAATGATTTCTCAGTTATTACTAAGAGAATCGTCGCAAAATGGAACATTCAGTTTACTTTGGAAATGCTTGGCTAATATACTCTATGTTGTTTTGAAAATTGAATGTTACATTTTGACACAGATAAGATATTTAATATGCACAAATATATCAATAATATGTCCATCGGGGGTCGGATAAATAATGCGATGACCTGATAGTTCATCCTGTGATTTCGTTTTGACTTGAGTAAGAATTATGTGTTCTTTATATCATGCCTTTTCGTGCATATATAGAATGATGGGCATTTTCTATTACTGTACCATATTGACGATGCAATGGCCTATTTAAGAAGACCTGACAATAGACCTATCTTAACGCCAGGTTTTCACAGAATGAATCTAAAATATTGCACATTTCATTCGTGGAGCACCCACATCCTGTAATACATGCGTATATATACGCTCCTTTGCAATGGATCGGCATGGGTACGTACATTTTCCACAAATAATGTATATCAATGAGTAGAAATTTTGAAGCCATATGATGAACAATGTGATGAATTTCTACAAGACCGTGTATTTGTTTTATTGCCAAGACAAATTTATTCTATATTGTTACTATAAATTCACAGGTTTACCTCTTTTTGACTACGCCTTTTGGTATCCTCATATTTTCTTCACCGGCGAGGTGTATTCCATCTAACATTATGGGATAAAGTTTGCTAATGACTTGCGACTGGTCGGTGATTTTCTCCAGGCACTCTGGTTTCCTCCTCCAATAAAACTGACGCCTCGATTTAGCTGAAATATCGTTGAAAGTGGAGCTAAACAACATGATCCCTGTTTTTTTAATTAACGTTTTCTGATTACTTCAATGGTATCTTAAAACTATTCATATTGCTTTACCTGTCAGAATAAAATTGTTCTATTAGAACAGAGCATGAGTTCAGTTCTTATCGGTTATATGTTTATATTTCATCAATTTCTTAATTTGTATATTTTACCACATTTGTAACTCACATGGCCATGTGTTTATAATTAATTAAAAAAATCTAATAAACAAAAATCTGTTTGACTTCTTTTGTTTTAATCCATGGTAAATAAATAATAAAGATTACAACGTTAATTTTATTGTATAAAGCCCATCTTTATTGTCTACTTCAGTCCTTCTACTCATACGAAAATGAAATATTTATGATTCTATAAATAAATAACAATGTGTCATGTCAAGGAGAAAAGGTTGCACAACAACCAGGCCAAAATATGTGACTTTTATGCACCTACACATGTGTACCCTGTGTCATTTGAAAGATATTTAAAATAAAGAACTTTAATTATAAGATCGTGAATTGATGATTTAGTCAGATATTTGATAAATAGAGTTCAAATGTCACTCCTCTATTGTTGCTTTTGAAAATCGTATTAATTGATCAAATTTAGTGTGAAAAGTAACAAGAATATAGTGCATTATTGTGTCGACCATTGATTTTCTGACCTCAATGATACAATTGAAATCTTGTTGAAAGTGGCATTAACCGTCATACACCAACCATACGTTGTCTTTTTCCGTTGGCTGTTGGATCGTCAGTCATTCTTCAAGGCATGGCGTCTGGTTACCCCTTTCTTTAGTATCATCAAACATTCCTGTATTATACTCTTTGCTACCTGAAACAGTTTTCCTGTATATTGTACCAATGTTATGTGCTATTCACTTATCCCTTGATATTATAAATTCAATTAAATAGCACAAAGTTGGGCTATATCGTCTGACAAACATTTCGCCTTCATCTTACAAACAGCTTGACATTATGAAGATTACCGATGAAATACATCTCAATTCTCAGAGGTTAAATTTCCGGTACACACAATGGCCAAACAAATATATTTTTTCTGGTGTTTATCGGCACAAATATCTTGTATTAGGAAGAGACAACTCTCTTAAATATAGAAAACAATCACTGATTCTAACAGAAAGTTCTCAGAAACTGAAATCATCAAAATGCTTGTTTTTTGATTGACAGTATATTCGTGGTAAACTTTTGACAGTGGCATTTGTTCCGTTTTTGTAATTTGGTATCTCCGCCATATTTTTCTATCAGTCGACCTTCGTATTGGTATTAACTCATCTCGTCATTTCTTTGTTCTTTCATTCATCTTAATAATGAAGCATCTGTAGTAATAGAAACATCTGGATTACCATGATTTATGACTCTTTTGAAAAGATAGGTTTTCTAACCACCATCTTAAATCCACTGTCATATTAAAAGTAATATTCATTTCAGTATCAAATTTACCAGCTGACAATTTCAAAGCATCAATTTTATTCATTTCTAAATTTCTATAATGTAAATGACCCTATTCAACTGCTGGAAAAACTTGAAACCACTAAACCGATTACTCAGGAAACTAATGGTATGTTCGTTTTACTTTTCTTAATCAAAGCATGACATTCTTCAATTATTCTTTTATTTTTGTCCTCAGGTAATTTAACAGTCATACTACAAGAGTCAATAATATTACCAAGATATATTATTTGTTTTGTGGCTTAAAAACTGATTTGTTTCTCATGAACTACAAAACCTAGCCATTTCAATAAAGTATCAGTATCTTTTATATTACTATCACATTCTTCTTTAGTATCACCTATCAAAAGAGAATCATCTATGTAACCATCATGTTTGTAACTATATTGTCTTAAAGTAGCAAAAACTGGTTTCATGAGTTTTGCAAATATTCTAGGAGCAGATGTAACACCATTTGGTAGACAGGAATACTGATTTTTTTTATTTTTTTTTTATTTCCATATAAACCTTAAATACTTTTGATCTTCCTCTGCAATTGACACTGAATAATAAACATGACGCAAATCAATTGAACCAAAATAACAATCTTGTTTAACAAGTTTAAGACCCATTTCAAATATGTCCATTTTAAAATGATGAGGAGTAACAAATTTATTCAACTCCCTCAAATTCAAAATCATTCTCTGTACTTTAGTATCTTTTATAGGAACAGTGAAAATAGATGAAATATACTGATCTTTTCTTTGAAAATTCACTTGTTTTATTACACGCAATCGCAATAAGTTATCTATTTCAGTGTAAATTTCGTTTTCTTGAATTTTGTCAAAACACATCTGAAAAGGTAAAATTAACTGACTTGGTATTATATCATTATCAAACTCAAGATGACATTGTTGTACAATATCCAAAATAAGTTTGTCACTTGTAATTTTTCTCCAATTTCCTATAATGTTTTTTAGTCTTTCTGCACAACATTTATCATTGTCTTGATTCTTACAATTTTTACCAACCTCTACTTTCTCTGATAACTTGGGAGGTATCTGCAATTTTTTGAATTTGTTGAATATCTCTGTGATGTGACTGGCTATAACCACTCAACATGGTTAACTGAGCTTGACCGCATCTACCACGGCCACCTATATTTCCACGACCACCTCTGTAATAACCACGGCCTCTAGCAAAACCACCTCGCCTCTTTGAAAACCACTTGGCCAAAAGCACTCCGGCCTCGATTATTCCTCTGTCGACCCAGCCTATTCATATCCTGAATCTCTTTAGACTTTTGGCAAACATTATCACCATAAAGTTGGTCAGTAAAAGGCACAGACGCTGAACATAAGTGGTGGTACTGTGGACTCAAATCAAACTGTTGATACTCTTTCCTTTTTAAATTTGTCATTTTGTTATACTGCGCCATCAAGGCCAATGATTCCATTCCCATATCCATACAGGCTTGTTTATCTTGTTTACATTTTTCTTCATTAGAAGAGTCTACTTGTTTTAACTTATTCAATAGTTTGGTAACATTAGAAGCAGCTTTTATAATTGTTTCTTGGTGCTGTTGAATGACAGAATTAAAGGATTTAGTTTGTGGTAGAAGCAAGTCCCACACTAATTGATTTACTCCTGTTTTAGTTAATGAAGTGCAATGTTCAGATCTAGCAATAGACTTCATGATTTCAGAATATTTCTCATCAGAAGTTCCTTCTCTAACGAAACCATTGACAACATCAGCAATATCATCATTAATCTTTACATCTACAGTATCTTTAGCTTTACAATCATTACCTACTGTCTTCAAAATGTTACCTGATGACGTAGAAGCTTCAGCTTCCTTAACATTGCTATCAAAACTTGTTTTTTTGCTTCTTAGAAGGAGGCTCAACAACCTCTTCTAAATCGGCATTAATGTCAATATCTTGATTATTATTATCATCTACATTTTGTGATTGATTTGGATCAACATCTTGAATATAACCCTCATCATAGAAAACTTCATTTACCATATTTTGCATCGTACTCGTGTCTCTTTTCAGGAATGTATGTTCTCCCTGAATATCCAGTAATAAGGAGATGACATCTGACAAAGAATGTTTTTTTTTCTACTAGAGCTTGCTACGCCAGTCTTTGGTCCCGAGAGGGACACCAAGAAGAACGGAGAACCAGCCGTGCCGGAACTCTTCTCCACATCTTGTATTACTCTTTCAATTAGACCTTCTTCCGAAGGAACTTTTCTATCGTCCTTACAGACATTTTTCTTCAAGCTTTTACCCTTTCCTTCAGAGCTTGAACCTTGTTTCGAACCTTTACCTCTTGTTGAAAGCATGGCATCTGCCATCTTCAAATTTTTAATAAATTCGTAATATTACGACAGCCGAAAATAATTCGTAATCTGACTAATTACTGACAACATAAACAATCGTGCGTATTGTAAAAAGAGAACTAATACTAGGAAATTACATTCCTTATATATAATAACTACCTCATAGTTAAATAAATTTTGTATTTAGAAGCTACTAACACGAACCACGTCCGTCTCCATTGAAAATCAACAACGCACTGAATCTACACCTGCTCAACGTACATCTCACCTGATCCCGGAAGTGGAATGACGTAATAGAATTAAAAAGATACATCATGTTAGGTCCTTAAAACGACAAACAAAAGGTATTGTTTATCTAGTCAGTGTTCTAAATAATATTTGGTGTAATTAAACAGATATATCATGCTTGAGACTAAATTTCCCTTGCCTTTTGGCTCGGGAAATTTTTCGTCTTCAGACTGGTATTTTTCGCAAATACCCCTCCCAAGCATGATATATCTGTATTAAAGCCTGTTAGTGACTTGCGATAAGTCGGATGTTTTTTCGGGTACTCCGGTTTTTCCCACCAATAAAACAGATTGCCACAATAAAGCTGAAATATTGTTGAAAGTGGAGTTAAACACCATAACCCTAACCCCTAACCCATAAAATCTTTTTCTTGGATAGAAATCAAAATATGCCGGTTTAATAAAATTAACAAAACACATAAAAATGTATATAATATGCCAATGAAGAAGAAGATCAGAAACCATTTATTATTTTCTACAAATAATACTAAAATACAACTTTATGATAAAACACTTATGCGCGGATAAATAATTTTCCAAAAAAGAGTTTTACTAGCAAATTTTCACAATTTTTTCGACGATTTTTTTATAATTCATGAAAAAGGGAGTTCCATTCACATATAAATTGCAATATGAGTTTTAATGCACTTTATGTTGGAAAATACCAAGATGTACTAAATAATCCTTAAACCAAAAAGGACACAATACCAATGCTTAAATTAGCTTTGCTTGGTGGCATCCTGGGCACTTGTCGAACAGGAGGGTTGTCCTACTTTATGAAATGAAAACAAATAAAAAAATACGGGATATTTTGCTCAAACATATTGCCCCCTTTTGGATGAAAATAAAATGTAGCGGGCTCTCGGCTTGATCCTCCTCTGATAAATATTATTTCTTGTTTAAACAATGATTACCTGATGCAAGGGGAGGCAACACATAAAACGTTCGATTGCCTAAGCAATCCAAGTGTACCTATTAAGTACTTCCGGTCAACAATAATAGTTGCTGTTTAGCTACCCTTTTCTTAGATAAAATATTTAATTATTTATAATCAACAATCGATAAGTTTATTACTGTTTAGATGTGTAATAGAGATATTATTGATGAAAATGAAAATTTCTGAAATATAGTCATTAGTGAAAAATCAACTATTCGCATTAAATCGTGATCAAGAAATACAATAGTAAGATTATTCTACAGCCGATAGAGAAACTCAGCCATTCTGCAGAATGAAATAGAGAAATCAATTTGACAACAATTCAAGATGTTAGTGAAACTGAATTATTCCACAGAAGAAAATAGAGAAAGAAATTTAACGACTAGAAGTTAGTGAAATTCAACTTTTCTACAGAAAAAAAGACAATAAATGTAAAAAGACGCAAATAAAATTTAAAACATTCTACAGAAAGATAAGAAATATATTTAATGACAATGTCTAGTGTTACCTATGTACCGTTCAAACTTTTGATTATTTTAAATCTACTCAGTTTTGTTTCATTTAACATTTTCTCACAACGCTTTGTTCTTCATAACGCATTAAGTATATCAACAAAATCATCTGATGTAACAGAAATTACATCCAGCTCTGACATAGAATGTGCCTGTGAATGCAAACGTAACAAAGTGTGCCATAAAGCAAGCTATGACAGATTGACAAAGCGATGTCGGATTTTCTATGAACAGACTAGTAGGAATTGTGATGTAGGGTGGGACGCTATACAGATGTCTGTATTCTTAAAGAAAGTTGATGGTAAGTTGTGCAACTTTGACTGATTCCCTCTCGTGATTAACATCTATGTATGCTGAACTACATTCTTGGTGTAACAGATAATGAGTCCGGTAGTTCATCACGACAAACTATACAATTGATATTTGCTGTTCACCGCTGCAAACGAAGCACTAATACATAAGAGCAAAAACTTGTTGGCTCGGTATCAGGAGAATGTGTCTGAGTGGGACTTCGCATATACACACGAACTGTTGTTTCTAGCTGAGCGTGTTGGTATATTACAAAGCAAACACCATCATCATCGAAAGGCAGCTTGAAATAGCTGTAAATAGGTCAGTTGGCGTTAAACACCAATCATTATATACATGATGTACATATAACTATTGAACCAGTAGTGGTCATCCTGTTTTCTCATTCGTGTGTTTCTTGCTTCAATGGTTGCATACGGTTAATGAAGGTCTATCAAAGTTGATTACTGTTCGTGTTGTATGTCACTGATGAAGGTCTACTTAAGATGATTACTGTTCTTGTTGTATGTCACTGATGAAGATGTACTTAAAATTATTACTGTTCGTGCTGTATGTCACTTATGGAGATTTACTTAAGCTTATTGCTGTTCTAGTTGTATGACTCTAATGAAGGACTAATTTATACTATTAATTGTTCTTGTTGTATGACACTAATGAAGGTTTACTTAAGCTTATTATTGTTCGTGTTGTATGACACTAATGAAGGTCTACTTAAGAGTATTACTGTTCTTGTTGCAAGACACTAATGAAGATTTACTTAAGATCATTACTGTTCTTGTTGCATGACACTAATGAAGGTCTACTTAAGATTAGTACTGTTCGTGTTGTATGTCACTGATGAAGGTTTACTTTAGATTATTACTGTTCGTCGTGTATGTCACTGATGAAGGTCTCCTTAAAATTAGTATTGTTCGTGTTGTATGTCACTGATGAAGCTCTACTTAAGATTATTACTGTTCTGGTTGTATGTCACTGATGAAGCTCTACTTAAGATTATTACTGTTCGTGTTGTATGTCACTGATAAAGGTGTACTTAAGGTTATTACTGTTCTTGTTGTATGTCACTGATGAAGCTCTACTTAAGATTGTTACTGTTCGTCTTGTATGTCACTGATGAAGGTCTACAATAGATTAAAATTGTCCGTGATGCATGTCACTGATGAAGGTTTACTTAAGATTATTACTGTTAGTGTTGTATGTCACTCATGAAGGTCCAACGAATATTATTACTGTTCGTGCTGTATGTCACTCATGAAGGTCTACAAACGATTATTACTGTTCGTGGTGTATGTCACTGATGAAGGTCTACTAAATATTATTACTGTTCGTGGTGTATGTGACTAATGAAGGTGTACTTAAGATTAGTACTGTTCGCGTTGTATGTCACAGATAAAGGTCTACTTTAGATTATTACTGTTCGTGGTGTATGTCACTGATGAAGGTCTACTTAAGATTATTACTGTTCTTGTTGCATGACACTGATGAAGGTCTACCAACAAAGATTATTACTGTTCGAAGTGCATGTGACTGATGAAAGTGTACTTAATATTAGTATTGTTCGCGTTGTATGTCACTGAAGAAGCTCTACTTAAGATCAGTACTGTTCGAGTTGTATGTCACTGATGAAGCTCTACATAATATTATTACTGTTCGTGTTGTGTGTCACTGATGAGGGTCTACCTAAGATGATTACTGTTTGTGTTGCATGACACTACTGAAGGTCTCCTTAAGATTAGTATTGTTCGTGTTGCATGTCACTGATGAAGGTCTACTTAAGATTATTACTGTTTGTGGTGTATGTCACTGATGAAGGTGTAATTAAGATTATTACTGTTTTTTTGTATGTCGTTGATGAAGCTCTACTTAAGATTATTACTGTTCGAGTTGTATGTCACTGATGAAGATCCAACGAAAATTATTACTGTTTGTGGTGTTTGTAACTGATGACGGTCTACAACAGTTTATTACTGTTCGTGGTGTATTTGACTGATGAAGGTGTACTTAAGATTATTGCTGTTCGTGTTGTATGTCACTGATGAAGGTTTACTTAGGGTTATTATTGTTCGTATTGTATGCCACTGATGAAGGTCTACTTAAGCTCATACTGTTCGTGCTGTATGTCACTGATGAAGGTGTACTTTAGATTATTACTGTTCGTGTTGTATGTCACTGATGAAGGTGTAATTAAGATTAGTACTGTTGGTGGTGTATGTCATTGATAAAGGTCTACCAAAGCTTATTACTGTGCATGGTGTATGAGACTGATAACGTTTTACTTAAGATTATTACTGTTCGTGGTGTATGTCACTGATAAAGGTCTACCAAAGTTTATTACTGTTGGTGTTGTATGTCACTGATGAAGGTCTAACAAAGATTATTACTCTTCTTGTTGTATGTCACTGATGGAGGTTTACTGAAAATTATTACTGTTCTTGTTGTTTGAAATTAATGAAGGACTATTTTATATTATTACTGTTCTTGTTGTATGATACTAATGAAGGACTAATTTATATTATTACTGTTCTTGTTGTATGACACTAATGAAGGTCTACTTAAGATGTTTACTGTTCGTGTTGTGTGTCACTGATGAGGGTCTACCTAAGATGATTACTGTTTGTGTTGCATGACACTACTGAAGGTCTACTTAAGATTAGTATTGTTCGTGTTGCATGTCACTGATGAAGGTCACCTTAAAATTATTACTGTTCGTGGTGTATGTCACTGATGAAGGTGTACTTAAGAATATTACTGTTCTTTTTGCATGTCACTGATGAAGCTCTACTTAAGATTATTACTGTTCGTGTTGTATGTCACTGATGAAGATCCAACGAAAATTATTACTGTTCGTGGTGTATGTAACTGATGACGGTCTACAAAAGTTTATTACTGTTCGTGGTGTATTTGACTGATGAAGGAGTACTTAAGATTATTGCTATTCGTGTTGTATGTCACTGATGAAGGTTTACTTAGGGTTATTATTGTTCGTATTGTATGGCACTGATGAAGGTCTACTTAAGCTCATACTGTTCGTGCTGCATGTCACTGATGAAGGTGTACTTAAGATAATTACTGTTCGTGTTGTATGTCACAGATGAAGCTCTTCTTAAGATTGTAGATTACCTCAGTTTTTGTTTTTATTTTTGTTTTTATTTTTTATTTTTTTTTTTATTTTTTATGCCTTCCACTATCTAGAAAAAGCTGATATTTTGGTAATGTATTAGTTTTATCACATTGAATAAAATGTCACGTGATATAATTGCCAATACCAAGAAGTGTAATAAAAACACATGTACATTACGCGTTTCTGAATTAATCTTCGTCAGATATGCTCAATGCCAAAAGACTGGAATACAAAATAATATTGAAGTCTTTGAGAACAAGAAAACCAAAGACAAAATTAGCTAAGAAGAGTTTGAAGATACCAAAAGGGTAATCAGAATTCATATATCGAAGAAGAAGAGACAACACAATGGTTAAAAGAAAAAGAACAAAAGGACAAATAAATGTCTACAAAACAAAACTCAGCCGCTCCGGAAGGGTAAGCAGTTCCTGCTCCACTATTGATAAAAGAGGAATATTTGGTTCAGTAGCTTCGCTATTAGCAGCAATCCTATATCAAGGAAATTCTGATAGAAACCAACACTCTGGAGTAGCGTATCAACTGAGAGATAAATACTCCATATGCAGGATCTGCTGGAATGTTGCTACTTATAAATGGAAAGCTCACAATTGAAATCATCTGTTTTGTTGTAAAGTTTCGTTCTTAACCGTATCTCGATGTAACTTTCGATGTGTATGCATAGGTATGAAGCAGACTTATTTTTATCTCTGGTATCCTGTATTTCAAGCTCACGTATGCCTGGAAGAGTGGAACCTTTTGATTAATGATTGCTTTATTTGAGAACTGTACGGTACAATAATACATATATATAATGAACAATCCCAATGTCTAAGCACTGATTACAAGGAGGAAGATTTCCGCAGTGACCAATAGTTCACCAGCAGAGGTATTGATCTAATGATAGTAATAAAAACGTAGTTATCAGATGTAGTGCTTACATTGTATTGATCCATTTTTCATACCATGATTGTATGGCCAAAATTATAACATTATTCTTCTCATTGTAAACATAATCTAGGAAAACTGTTAATTTCTCGGAATTTACTTAGTTCAAGGAGCATAATCCCGTAAACAAATTAATCTATTTCATGGCGAAAACAAATAATAAGTTTCATATTCTAAGCTTTGGGATATATGTCCCATGCAATTTTCTCAGATCGGATTGAATACCTGTTTTTTGACAGAAATTATTAGTACAATGAGAAAACGATATACATAAACACATATATATAGAACTTCTTGCAGGGTTGAGAACAAAGTAAGATGACATGATAAAAGAAAAAAAAAGACAAACAGATGGTATGGGATTATACATTTTTGTTTTCTCTCAGCACGAAAATGTTACCTACTCATATATTCGAAGCATCACGACCTGACTCATTCATATATTGGAAGGAAGAAGGCCACAATCTTTCATATATTCGAAGCACGAAAACTCATTTATATTGATATACAAATGTTGATATCTAATTTAGTGAATAACCTTCATCAAGTATGTCAAAAGTCTAATGATTGAAAAGCCAAACAATGTAGATATTTTTGGATACGATAAAACCAAGCAACACTAAACATGTTCGATAATCTCGGATAAAGTTATCCCTGCCTGAGGGAGGATATTTTGTAAATGTCATTAATAAATATATCTTATTAACCAGATCAATGCTAAAACACTGACGATAGAGGGAAACAACGTATTTCTGGAATAACCATCATCAAGTATACTCAACGACCTATTACTTTAACCACTAGTCCACAGAGTTAATTTCAAACTTTGAAGATCTATCGCTTTTATCACTTTGTCACCGAGTCAACTTCCAGCACGTAACTACTGTGTATTTATTTTATTCCAGAATGACTGTAACCAGAAGAGTTCCTGTAGAAAACAATTGGCTTGTAGATGTCATAAAGAACTCAGGTATGTTACATTTGTTCGTAGCGGTTAACCACTGAGACGTAAACATACCAGCTACAGGGAACAGTACCATATACAACACACCAGATAGCAAAATGAAGCCACTCTCGGGTTGGAACTCCGAAACATATAATATGGACTAATGATATAATATATTGTCCTGTACAAAACATAACTGGTTTAGTATCACTGTTCTCATTTGTAGCCTCTACCACAGGTCGATAAATAGGCTTCTCTCGTATGCTTTGAGACGTTTACAAATTGATATCTTTTGACTACACCACACTACATTGTCATCTCTCCGTAATCATTATGAACACAGACATATCGAGAATGAAAACGTGGCTTATCCGCCTTCTCTCAACCAACTGCATAGCAGAAGTGAGATTTGTTTGACGTAAGATGACGATAATCCTTTTCCTGGAGATTGGTTTTGCTTGACAAATTAAATACAGCCCTTGCCTTTCAGATTAGACATAATTGATTATCTCTTTCATAGATGTATCACTCTCCTGGTAAATGAGGGACAACCAATAGCAGCATAATCTTTCTGTAATATTCCTGACAAGAATAATTCCCCACCAAAACAATGGATAATAGATATAATTGGAAACATTCCAAATCTTATGAAATACCTTTATAACTACAGTCGAACCCCGTTACCACCAACCCGAAAAGGTCAAAGTTTAAACAATCGACTCTACTACTAGCAATAACCTATGGCTATCTCAATGTTTAAATACGCTATTAAATGTTTGTGAAATATTTGGTCCCTATCATTGCGATATAACGAGGTTACACTATTCTTGAAATATATCAGATGTCATGAAAAGTGTTGATATATGTAGCGGCGTAGAAAACGTTGCTGAGCAAAAACCAATAACCTATATTATGGAAAATCTGAGTCATAAATCCGTTTGTCGTAATCTCAATACCGTCATTAGGGCCTCGTTTCTGACTTATTTTACACATAAAAATGGTTCACAGTTCTGGATTGGAGCGAATGATAAAGAAATAGAAGATGATTGGGTTTGGGAGTTAGAAAAGTCAAAACTACTCTTCAGTGATTGGGATGTCGGTCAACCGAATAATTATCATGATGAGGAAGACTGTGGCACAATAAGATGGAATGGTTCAATCCACAAATGGAATGATGATAAATGTCAAAATCGCTATCTCTATATCTGCGAAAAATAGGTGTTTAATGGAGCATAAATGCATGAGAACATGCTATGCTCAACTAAATATCTACAATTTATCAGTCATAAAGTATTAACAATTTTGCAATTTACTTTTCTTCAAAACTTGTATACTGAGTGTGAAATAAATGTGATATCTGCTAATGGCAGCTGTGTTCTGATTTCTTTTAATATTTATCGGTCAACCGAATAATTATCATGATGATGAAGATTGTGGCACAATAAGATGACATAATTCACTCTACAAATGGAATGATGCACCGTGTTATAAGGACTAAATCTATATCTGTGAAAAATAGGTGTTTCATGGAGCATAGATGCATAAGATAATGTTTTGATCTACTAAATATCTACAATTTACCAAACATAAAACTTTAACTATTAAACAATTTACATTTCCTCAACACTTGTAAACTGAGTGTGAAATAAATGTGTCCTAAGCTAATGGCAGGTGTGTTCCGAATTGTTTATTTTTTTGTCTTTATTTCTGGGTTTTTTTTTTTGTTTTTGGTTCTTGTTTGTTTTCTTTTCTTTTTGTTTGTTTATTTTTTGTTGTGTATTCTTGTCTAACTTCTTGATATGCAGAATACCAAATCACACCGCTCCCTCAAAACAGATGTTGGATAAAATGCATTTTAATTTTATGTACTGGTTCAAGTCATTTTCTATTGGTCAACACCCAATATTACTTATTTTATCATTTCTAGGAACAAGACTGTTTTTTTGTAATATATATTTTATTTGATTAGAAACAAATCAGTACAGCAAAATATATATCAAGTGCATATAAAAGTCAAGTAGAACTAAATTTAAGGACAGTATTATCTTATCTTACAAGACGTTTACATAGATATATATTTTTTTAATTTTGCTGACTAAATATAACACATACAAAAACAGTCTTATGTATTCAATATATACCACTTTATTCCTGAAGCATGAGCAATATTGTTTTCCATTTATTCTTTAAAAAAAATGATTCTTAGTGGGTACACAGATACAAGAAATCAAAATCTAATTTCTTATAATATTTAATCTGTTCCACGCATTCTCTGAAAACTGGTGTTGTATTTTGTAATTTACAGGTAAATATAAAGTATTTTATAATAATTATGCAAGTATTTATTATATTAAAATGATCTCCTGATAGCATTCCTAGAATACAGGTTTCTGGTGTTACATCAATTGTTATTCCACATTTGTTTTGAAGCATTGTGCAAATGCAAGCCATAAGAGACGAACATATGTTCAATAATAAAAAAAAGTGTGTCATGGTTTCCTTGGCTTCAAAACAAAATGTGCACATTTCTGTGTCTCATAATTTACATTTCATTAATATTTCATTAGTATACACAAATCGCAAATTAATTTTATACTGAAACGTTTTTGTTTTGTATTAAATAATGTATCAAAAGGTATTGAGTACACAATTGTCCAGTCATCTTGTGAAATTGTCTTCCTTAATTTTTGCTATAATTTTTCTAGCGATTTTTTTGGATGTTGAAATACATTTTCAGAAAATAGTATATAGGCTGGTTTACATGGCTTTACACAGTAACTTAATAGTGTTACTGAATAGTGTTATTGATTTATCAGTAATGGATTCCAATTTCTGATTGCCAATAATTTAATTTTTCCATTTTTGTGGTATTGCATATATCAAACCTTTGTATTCTAAGAAATGACTATTCTGTTTATGTTTATCTTGAAGTTCTTGCAAAGTACAAAAGCTACCATCATCCTTTAATAAATCATTAATATAATATATACCCACTCTGTTCCAACGCTCATAAGAAACAGGTTGATGATTAATTTTTATATCATGGTTGAACCAACGTGGTTGAGGTTAGATTTCACCAGGGGTTGTGGACTGAATTTCATGTATTTTGGCATAAGCAAGAATAGCATCCCTTCAAAATAGGATATATGTGGGTGCCAAACACTCCAGTCCATATTGTGTGATAGACCAGAACTTATCCCCACCAAACATTTTCTAAAACATTTGATATGAGTATCTTCCAAGGTGCCTGAATTTGAGGGTCAAAGCCTTTTTGACATTTTAGTGCTTTAATAAATGACAGTATGTGTGGCATATCTTTACCCCCCCCCCCCCCCCCCCCCCCCTCCAACTTCTGCATGATTACCAGTTAAAGTGAGGCGTTTTACTTTAGCAATATTTCCATCCCATAAGAAAGAGAAGATATCCTGTAATTGTTTTATTATATGGTCTGGAGGATTTGGCAGAAAAGTGAAACACTGAACCAAAATAGGTAATGTCGATGTTTTATTGACAGTAATTTGTCCTAATACTGATATATTTCTAAGAGACCAGTCATTCAAAAGTCTCTTAATCTTATCAATTTTAGATATGTAATTATCTACTAGTATATATTTATCTTATTTAACAAACAATATTGAATACCTAACATCTTGAAAGAACCGGAGTGATTCCGTATATTATTAGGATATGTATGAAGCTCCAATCCACAGCCCCTTCTGGCACCAATCCAGATTGCATGTGTATTATCGAAATTAGCTCTCAGTCCAGAACAGGTGGAGTATACATTTATAATATGCAAGGCTTCATTTAGTAAATTTTCATCATCTGCGAGTGACAGTGTTGAGTCGTCAGCATATTGGCTTATAAGGAATTCGGACTTATTGATTTCAATACCTTTAAAGAAAGAATTATCTTTGAGCGCAGCATTCAAAAGTTCCACTGCAATTATAAAAAGATATGGCGATAGAGGGTCCCTCTATTCACATTATAACGCTCAGACAAATGCCCATTATTTTGCACATAGCTTCCAGAGTTTTAATACAGAACTTTAAACCACTGTGTAATTGACTCTCCAAAGCCAAAACAGTGTAATGACTTACAAATAAAAAGCCATTCAATGGAGTGAAGTGCCATTTCCAAATCTAGTAAAATAAGTAGATGAGGGATCTCATTCTCATCACATGTATCTATTAGGTCGCATATAAGTCGCGTACACTCACCAATGTATCTACCTTTCATGAATCTAGTTTGGGTTGCACTGATTATTTCATTCAATACTTTATTTAATTCTGTGTGCCATGTTAGAAGAACACATTTTATAGTCCACATTCAATAAAGAAATAGGACGCCAATTTATTAGGTAAAACTTTGATTTGCCTTCGCTTGGGAGACAAGTTATTACTCCTTGTCTTTTGCGAAATAGACAGATAACCCTGTGCATACCCTTCATTATACGAACGAATCAAAAAATTATTTAAATCATTCCAGAAAGATTTATCG
Organism: Bathymodiolus brooksi; assembly: GCA_963680875.1. Classification (NCBI taxonomy): domain Eukaryota; kingdom Metazoa; phylum Mollusca; class Bivalvia; order Mytilida; family Modiolidae; genus Bathymodiolus; species Bathymodiolus brooksi. The sequence continues at coordinate 17,904,690 of OY804580.1, forward strand.
TGAAGCCATCATGGCCAGGTGACTTGCCATTTTTCATCAGTTTCAATGAAGAAAACACTTATTTTTGGGTCAAATTCCCCTTCTAAAACAGAACTATCAGTTTCCCCTAATTTTGAAATAAATGGATTTTCATCATCAAAAAAAGGTTTTATTGTGTTCATCACTTATGGGTACATCTCTACTTTCATAGATGTTTTCATAAAATAGTTTTTGTTGCTGTAATATTAATTTTTGATCGGTTATCTCTGTATTATCATCTAAAATTAATTTGGGAATATGTTTTTCAGTATAATGTCTTTTGTCTAAATTACAAAATTATTGAGAGCTCCTTTCACCTTCAACGTTCCATTTTGCTTTAGCTCTGGTAATAATGCCTTTAACTTTTCTTCCCTTATATTATTTTAATTCTGACTCTAATTTTATAGTATTTTCCTTGTTTTAACTGTACATATTGAAGAAATTATTCAATTTTGATTCAATATTTAATATTATCTTATCCCTCTCCATTTTCTTGAAAGATGAGTATGACATAGTCTTACCACGAAGCATAGTTTTCAGTATTTCTCAAAATAACTGAACATCAATGCTAAATTGAACTTCAAGGATATTCTCATTGTCTTCAATCTTGTATTGATTGATTCTCTCAGAAATACAATCTTTGACAATTTTCATATATTCTTCGTCTCTGAGAAGAAAGTTGTTAAATTTCCATGTACCTTTATCCCTTACATGTAGATACACAGGAGAGTGATCAGACCTATGGGCTACTCCAATATCTGATTCAGGTATTAATGTTGGTAGGTTTGAGGATGTTAGACAATAATCAAGTCGAGCCTGTTTTTGTCGTGGTCCCCTCCAAGTGTATCTGTTCATATGGGGATGCCATACTCTATATGTATCAATTAAATCCAGTTGCTCTATCATCAAATGAATTTGTTTATGTGACTTTTCATTATTTTGATGCAAGTAATTAATTGTATCCCTGCTATAATTTAACAGTACATTCCAGTCACCACCTATAATCAAAGATGAGTTACCTAAACTCTCAATCTTACTTTGCAAGTTTCTGTGTAATTGTGGATCATCATTATTTGGGCCATGCATGTACACTGCTACTACTGTCAACAGATGATCATGTACTTTGATGCTTAAAATAAGGAAGCTACCACCAGGGTCTTTAATGTCCTTTAAAATGTCAAACTTGAATGTATTCTTAAATAAAATTGCAATGCCCCTGCTGTTACTGGAATGAGGGCTAAGCTACATTCAGATTGCCAATATGACTTTAGTTCTGTTTGACAGTGTGTATCAATTAACAGTGAAATATCACAGTTTTGTCTACACTTTAAGAATATATCTCTTCTCTTTATTTTATCTGCATATTTTCAAAGCCCTCATAGTGATTCAAACATACATAGCATGCAACACAAGTTCTAGCTTCAGCATAAAATATACTGATCATTTTTTATACAAAACAAAAACCCCATTCCCTCAATAAGTTACTTCGAAATATAAAAAAGGAAAATTTCCAATTGTACATGTTGAAGGGCTTCCAAATGTAGCCCGAGTTTTAATCTGCATCCCCCCCCCCCCCCCATAGACAAAAAAATCGGCTAGTATGTGTAAGAAAAGAAGGCATAATGATTTATGTTATTCAGAGACACTGCTCACAGTACAGTCAGTCTGTACGCAGAAACCCTGACATATTATATTGTCTTTAGCTCAAAAATAATTTATGTATGCAAGATTGGTACATATAATGCAGATTCCCATCTAATCTATCTCGTTGAGATTAAACCTCAAAAGGAAAGTGTCTACTCTGTATCTTCAATCAGGAGACAGAGCAGAAAGTATCCCCAGAAGTCCAATCCCAACCAGATTAAACCCCATCCAAATGTTCACAAAAATGTATGCGTTTTTAACGGCTTTCCTAGCTACCACATGGCCAAAGTCTGATCATCATACCAAACAGAAGATCTGTATTGTATTATGTACAGAATAGGGGTATGGTTTCTAACGACACTCTCAACAATATCTCGATCATATCGCGGCGGTCAGCTCCATTGTTGGCGGGGGAAACCGGAGTACCAAGAGAAAACCACTGACGTAATTTATAGTCAATGACCTATTTGGTTATTTATATGAAACTTACAGTATAGTCATGGACATACCATGATAAATCACTGTGATAAACATATCACTCCTCCTATTGATACTGATATATCATTTGGTATGGTTAGTCTATTTACTGATTTTGATATGCCTTTTGGGCGATAGTAGGCAACTCTCTTAATGTAAAAAATGAAGATATATTAAATAGGACAAAGATATATACAAATCTGCGAGATGAGCGATACGTCTATCACAGTGACTCACCATACCATGTCCCTGACTGTACTGCACCAGGACATTTATTTAATATCATTAGGGTCAACTTCGATTTGATAAACTCGGGTTACGCTAGTTACTAGAGTTCCAATCGAATGATCCGAGTTACTCTGCAACGTCATCATTTTGACCTTTTGACCAAACTCGAGTTCAATCCACATCATGGGCGGGTTTAGTCGAGTAGAGTAAAAAGGAAAGATGGCGGAGAAAATGCGGTTAGAAAAAAATTTTAAATGATTTTTACCAGATTTCGACTTCATGCATTATATATTGTAAAACAAATGATAAATTACTAAATTTATGAACCAATGTAATCAACAATACATAATGTAACCGTTATTTGTGTCGGAAATAAAAAAAGGATGACGCAGATTTTGTTACCGCATGGTCGTATTCGACTTTTCACATGACTCTGAGGATACATTATATAGACAAAACATAAAACGAAAGAATCTCATTTCTTTTAGTTTACAGGGAAAATAAAATGGGAGGATATGGGGTAAATGTACACGAGACAGAGTCCCAATCAATATAGGGTTAAACATAGCAAAATAGCAAAGGAACAACGCTTTTAATGTTGATCTTCATCTTGTTCTTCATTTTTTTACAGGTGTATAAAATACTAAAAATAACGACACAGATATAAGGACCATGGTCTTGTATATGCTTGTGTATACAAAGCAACATATAAACAGCGATTCGATCCTGTCTAGGGGGAATTAACTTATTTCCAATGTTGTGTCAAGATTAAAACACGTTTTGCTTAACCTACGTTTTTAAATGTCTGGTTGAATACATTGCAAACCTTCAATACTGTCCCACGAACAGTCGAAATTGAAATGCCAAATAAATTGGCTGATTGGTGCATGGACTCCTGGTTTGAAATGTACCATATTAACAATAACAATTGTTTTTCTGGTGGGATTTATTCTTTGCCACTAACATTATTGGAGGTTGAATGTGGTGCAATTGTCTGCAAAATGATTTCAATGGTTGCCCAGTCAATCCTGAAGTGAATGCGGCAGTCCGTGGATGAAAACTCAGATACAATTGTCTCAGCAAAGTGAGAAACACGTGGCACGTGTCTTTTTTGAATACAGTTAAGAAGAATAATTGACAGATCTATGTTTCTTTTAATAAAATATAATATAGTGCCATTGTCATTCATCAATTCTTGAATGCAGTACTCCATTTTGAGAGTTAGACCGACTGGTGAGTTTCCGTTCGATTTGGCTTGTATGTACGCATGCGCATTTTCGCAAAACCTTTCCACGACCATATCAACGGGTAACCCGAGTTAATTAAATCGAAGTCGACCTAGAAAGTGGAAAACAAACTATATGTTCTCCCTTTTACTTAAGTTACATACTGCTCATCGCAGTCATTTGTTTTCTATTAAATTAAATAGTCAGTGTCTCATTTGGTTATTAGTATGAACCTTACCACGACATTGTAATATTTAATATCATTAGAACATGGCAAAAACTATGTGTGTGACCTTTTACTTACAGTCTGCTCTTCGAAGTCATTTGTTTACTTGCGGTTACATTTATCTGGAAGTCTAATTAAATGAAAAAAATAATAAATGACGAAAATCGTGCGAATCCTGGGAGAGCCATATCATTGGAAAACCAATATAAACATTAACAAAAAATAGAGACGACAAGGGAAGATATTGGCGAGCGGGTAATAAACATAAATACAAACACATACAAATTAACAGTACTGAACAAAGTATGTACCCTAAGACTATTAGAGTCAATTAATGCTACGAATGAAAATAAATGAATTAATAAAACACCTGGATAACAGAATGTGTTTTTATTATTAATCAAAGTTAGCAAGTTTTTCTGGAGTTTTGCTCATGTCAACGAACGGGAACTCCTTCATATACACCAATTTGATCCGTGTTTGTTCTGCAGGGTCCATTTCCTTCATTTTTTCAACAACTTGCAACGGAAAATGCTCATACTGGGTGAGACATTAGTGACCACCCTATATATACTACCCCTTCTGAGCCCCATAGCATATGTCAATATTTCGTCCCGCACTAGTAGGCTGCTTAATCTGAAGATCACCCGTCGTTCATTCTTAACACCGCCTGGTAATATATGGCATGATTGGGGGAGAACTGAATTTACTTCTTCAGATGACATTTTGAGCACACTGTGAACGAAACCACTCATTAAATTGGTTTTTCAAATTTCCATACAGCCCCCTCCCTCCGATCGCCTCCCCCAGATCACCAGATTTCATTTTCATCCTCGCAATTCTATCTTTATTCTCTCCTTGGCCTCATCAGATATCTTGTCTTCCAAGTCTGGGATGATTTTATTGTGAATGTTTTGTAAATCGTCATTAGTTAATAAGGCGTTGGAATGGAGTACTTCCATGAGTTCATAGTTTTTTGACACTTCATTTCTGATTTTCTGCACATCGTTATCAAAGGTCATATGCAAGCTTGCGAAACATTCAGACAATTCCTGACCGCTATACATATGTTTAAGTTCTTCAAATTTCTCTTTTTCAGCTGCCATTGTGTAAGGAAAGACACGATGATAAAGGTCTGCTCGACTGGTACTATGAATACAATAACAACAGGTATCCACATTTTATAAAAAATAAGCTCCATTACGTTATCTCATGCATACAAATACTGTCTAGTATATGTTAGATAACATCTAAACTATTCCAGGCATATGCATGGACCGATTTATATCCAAAAGACTGAAAATGTTAGGAGCCGTCAGAAAAGGATCCTACTCGGCTGCCATTTCCGGAATTTTGTTTTTGTATATTTTATTTGATACTCATAGGAACTCATTTGTAGTTGTAGTTACTTCGCTTCACGTGACGTTGTTCTGACCAACAGACGATATTTGATAAATATCTCCTTGATGAATATGCTAACTGATTATATATAACTCCATGGACCTTGTAACTATTTAACATAGATTGTTTTGAAATAATGAAATGTCGGAGCATTAGTGTGTCGGCACATTGGGGTGTCCGGGCAACAGTATATTGGAGGATTTGGATACCTACACAATCTGGTGTCAGCATATAGGGTGTGAAACACTGCATGAGGTATGCTTAATGTAGATGAAAGCACAAAGAGATGACGAATTGAGTTGACACCAATAATAATGACAACGACTATCGTGACAATATGGTGGAAATTACAAATTACAAAAAAGAAAAGAAATAAATGTCACTGTCCATTGAAAACAAAGGTTTACCACCATAGCGAATATACTGTCAATGAAAACACAAACATTTGATGATTTCAGTTTCAGAGAACCAGTTGTTAGAATTAAATAGATTTTTCACCACATTGAAGAGGTTTTTTTTTCTAAAAACAAGATATTTGCGACGATAAAAACAAATAAAAGCCTACATTGCTTGGCCATTGTGTGTACCGAGAAATGTAACCTGATATGTATATCATCGGTAATCTTCATTATGTCAAACTGTGTGTAAAATGAAGGCGAAACATTGGCAGACGACATACGCCAACTGTGCGCTATTTAACTAAATTTCAATGTTAAATGATAGGAAAATGGCATATATGTATACTGGACAAATGTTACCGGTAACACAGAGCATAATAAAGGAATTATAATATATATATAGAATCATCAATATTTTATGTTCGTATGAGTGGAGGGAAAATACAAAAAAGTGGACAATAAAGATGGGTTTTTAACAATACAATTAACGTTTCATTTCTATTAGTCTTATTATATCAATTAGAAACACATGGGCGACCATGCAAATTACAAGTGTTGCAAAACTCGTAAGAACAATTTTATCCTGACATGTTAAGCAATATCACATAATATGAATAGTTTGAAGATAACAAAGTAAAAATCAGAAGCCGTTAGTTGAAATGATGGATGGTGCTTCATGCCACTTTTAACAATATTTCGGCTAAATGGAGTCGGTCACATTTATTCGTGGAAGAAACCGGAGTTTCCCGAGAAAACCACCGACCTGTCGCAAGTTGATGGCAAGCTTTATCCCATAATGTTGTGTCGAGTACACCTTGAAGATACCAAAAGGCGTAATCAGGAGAAGTAAACCTGTGAATTTAGAGTAGAATTATAGAAGAAATTGTCTTGGCAATAAAACAAATGCATGGGTTTGTAGACCATCGTCAGATTGTTTTTCATATAGCTTCAACATTTCTACTCATTGGTATGCATTGTTTGTGGAAAATATACGTCCCAATGCAGATTCATTGTAAATGACCTTCTGTATGCGCATGTATACAGGAAGTGACTGCTCAACGAGTGAAATGTGCAATATTTCAGATTCATTCTGTTAAAACCTGGCGTTAAGATATGCCTATTGTCAGGTCTTCACATAAAGGGCAAAACATATTGTGTCGTCAATATCATATAGTAATCGAAAATTCCAACCATTCTCTATATACAGAAAACACATGATATGAAGAGCACATAATTCATATTCCCGCCAAAACAATTTTACGGGATGAACTATCAATCCTTAAGATTATCTATCCGATCCCAGCTGTTATTTGTTCACATTAAATGTCTTATATATATCAAAATGTAACATAAAATGTATTATGCAAGCATTTCCAAAGTAACTGAATGATCAGTTTTTCGACGATTCTTCCAGAAATTACTGAGAATTCAATTATCTTTTTGTTGAATGCCAATTTTCTTGGGTTTCATGTTTCTCATCAAACGACGAAGGTTTATGATACTAGAGAAGTTATTGATCAATATCATCAAAACCACAAATCTAAATGTCAACCAATATTTCACTATCCTGTTATCAAAATGAGCATATTCACCTTAGCTGTGAGGACACAGTATAGTGGTGGAGAAACAACCAGTTTCCATATGATAAATCTAATAGCTAATATGCATCTCATAGACGTACTTTCTCACCAAAGCTTATATAAAGAGCTATCGCTTTAACCACTAGGTCACAATGTCAAATTTTAATTTTAAAGTTACAGTGCTCCCTCGTTAAACCGCCACCTTCTGTGCAGTCGGTAGTTTGGCGGTATATCGAGTTTGGCGGTATATCGAGTTTGGCGATAAACTGAGGGACATTGAAGACCGGAAGTTATGTGATCATATGAAAAGATAAACTTTCAACTCGACTGACATTGTGACATGCATTTTGCACTTGTGCAAATACATAAGTATAAATAATACATGTTTAATAAATAAATAAATTAGAATAATTATATTCACATCGGAAATGTCCTGTACAGTTTGCAGATCTTTGTCAATGTTGCCAAATTCTTGAACCGTCATTTGTAGCTCGGGACATCAAGGTCATTATAAACACGTGACAGCAACAGTTCATCTTCATTTGTGGGGTTATTGGAAGATCCCATCTAATTGTCAAATTATCGGCAATTTGTTATTATGTTAATTCTGGATTTTCCTTTGCATAACTTATAATTACACGTTTTTGATTGTCGTCTAATTAATTACGCTTTCTCTTCAAGCACGACATTTTTATGACGACTAATTAAATTACAAATTTAATCAGGATTAAAAGTACAAATGTACTTACTAGAAAAGTAAATACAGGCAATTATTCTAATCAAAACAACTGATCACCTGTTCTGACCCTCAACTATGAGATCAATGACCGCGTCCGATGACCAATTTTGACATTCCATGATTACAGATCAATACACAGCTGTCAAAAGGTAGTTGTGGGCGGTACTAACGGGCGAATTTGAATTGGTTTGACGACTTTTGTGTCTGAAAAGCTGTCGCGGATGGCGGTAGCTGAGTTTGGCAGTATAACGGGGTATTGTAATGGGGGAAATCGGGACAGACGAGAATTTTGGCGATAGGCGAGTGTGGCGATAAAACGGGGGGCGATAGACCGAGGGAGCACTGTATATCGCTTTAACCATTAGGTCACGAATTCAAAGTTCAACCTTATCGCTGTAACCACTTGGTCACGGAGTCATGTTCCACCAGGTGACTACTATGTATATCATTATAGTTAATTGAAAGACGTAGACATATATCTTTGTATGCACGACGCGTCACTGGCACATCCCCCACCAGGTACTCCTAAGCTTGAAACGGCAGCTAAATACAAGCAAACTGAATTCATTCATTGTCTTAGACATACGTAGATAAATATTTCATCTGTGATTTGGACGAAAACAAGATAATAAATCAATATGAAACAATCTGTGAGGTTAAATGAATACATGGAAAACTAACATTAGCATAGCATTAATATATATATATATATATATATTAATATGTTACATGAACGGTTGAACCATTTTAAACGATATGACAATTAACATATTAATGTCACGCAGCATGTGCAGCACTTTGGTAATTACTGCAAATAGTAACCTTTTGTGCACGTTTCAAATGTGATAGATAATAATGAAAACTGAAAAAATATGTTGAATGTACACTATGAAATAATGTCTGCTCATGTAAAGTGGGAAGTAGGAACAAAGGAATGTCGGTATATTGTAGTGTCATAATAAGTGGGTGTCACAACAATAGAGTAACAATATAATGAAGTGTCGCAACATTGGGATATCAGAAATAAATGTGAGAGAAAACAGTAGGGGTAATCAGAAATAGATAACCCAGAGACAATGACTACATTGGGAACACCATACACAGGACAAAGACAAGCAGAGCAAACAAACACAACTTCACCACTTGGAACTCTTGGTTCAATAGTTTCGTTGTGAGAAGCAACCCTTTATCAAGTGAAAGGAAATCACTTTCGAATTTACTAGCCCCGGAATATTAGATTAACTGAGATATATATACACCATATGGAGCTGCTGCCGTAATGTTGCTACATATAAATGGAAAGTTCACTACGGTTAAATTTAAATGATCTCATTGTCGTAAAGTTTCCTTATTAACTTGCCCTCACTCTCAACTTCGATGTGTATATCAAGGTATGAAGCAGACCTAGCTGTATCAGTGCTACCCCTTATTTCAAGCTCAATAGGATAAAAGCATCAGAAAATCGCCAACCTACATAGCGTTAGTGATAAACCACAATTTACAAAATTGATTTTCATTTTTCAAATATTAACTTATTCATGTTTAATTTTCTGTTTTACTCTTAATTAATTGATACCATCATTATTGTTATATAAATATTATGTCATTCTAATCTATGTAAGTGTAAAGGGAATTTTAACAATATTCATCAAATTATTTATTCTCCTTATTGACTATCACAAATCATGGGAATATTAAACTATTTTTTCTAAACCTAAAGACGGCTATTCCAGATTATTGTTATTAACAATGTAATGACAAGACGCTAGTGAAAATTCAACTGTTCTACAGAAAAAATAATAAGAAATTGAATGACAAAACGCAAATGAAATTGATCTATTCTGCAGAAAAAATAAGCAAGAAATTTAATACCAAAAACGAAAGTGAAATTCAACCATTTTAATAACAAAAACAATAAACAGGCGCTCATTGCACGGACCACCCCCTTTTTTCTAACTTTCTGTTTACAAAATTATTTTTAATAAGATTTCTTTATTTCTTTATTATTTCATCTCTTTTTCCTTATTTGAACATGTTCGTGCCAATATTCATACAATCTTATGTAAACATCAAATTGCTTGTGTCGACCCTATATAGATACTAATAATCCACAAGGCATGCAACTTGGCAGGTTTACAAATCGTACACCTGCTCGCTTCGAGTACATTTATTGCACCTTATTTCCATTATGTCATTCAATCTAGGACATGTATCCAATCCTAAAAGACGCATCTTTTTGCCCCTATTTTTGTTTTGTGCATTCGATTGCTCAGTTCTCTAGAATTTTAAGATTTTCACACATTTATTGCCAAACTTTTCGTACAAGAACCCACGGCTGACGAAGTGACGTACCACGGCATTAACTTCAACGATAGGGTCAAAAAAGTTCCAAATATTTAAATATGGTCCAATGGACCAATAGTCTCCAATTCTAGATATAATCTATTTTCTTGTAAGATAAACATAACTGGTTCCGTATCACTGCACTCATTTGTAGCCTCTGTCAAATGTTGATAAATAAGCTTCTCCCTTTAACTTCGAGACGTTTGCAAATTGATATCTTTTGACGGCACCGTACTACTTTATCGTCTTTCTGTAATTATTGTAAGCAAAGATGTATCGAGTATGAAGGCGTGGATTATCTGCCATCTCTCAACCAACTGTATGACAGAAGTGAAAGTCGTTGACGTAGGATACCGATAATCCTTTGTCTGGTGATTGGGCTCAAGGGTATCCTTTGGTTTACCTTGGCTAATCAAAAACAGAGTTTGTCTTTCAGATTGGACATACATGATTTGCTCGTGCATAGATGATGTCGCTCTCCTCTTAAGTAAAAGACAGCTTATAGCAACACAGTGTTTCAGTGAGTGATTGTTGCTTAACACAGTAGCTGTTCATCCATATGATGGCGATAACAAGCTAATTTTCAATGAGATGATGATGAGGACCAGTTTGTACTACACCAACACGCTTAGTTAGAATTGTTTAATAGTGCTAGCTTACCGGGAATATACATGTTGCCCCATTCGGACACATTATCCTGATTCCGAAGTAACATTTGCTCTTTTTCCTCAATACTGCGTACTTAGTGGAGAAGCAACAAATACTCATTTGGATTTACCCGATCAGGGCTCGAACCCTCGATCTCCCTCACTTAAGACGAGGACATTAATCAATATACCACCGATGCCGTCACATTATTTCAGTCATATTCATCACAACACTAGTTTCCCATCAAAACAAATCATGAATTTTATTGAATAAAATGTTGCCATCCACAGATGAAAACATGCACAATGAATATAATTCGATACATTCCAAATATTCTAAGCTAACAATACAATGCAAAGTAATCGATTCTACTATTAGCAATAACCTATTCAAATCTCGAATTCCTTAATACTCTATTAAATGTTTGTGAAATCTTTGATCCCTATAATTGTACACACAATGTACTATTGTTGAAGTATATTAGATGCCACAAAAAAGAAAACGGGCTGATATATATGAAACGTGGCTGAGCATAAAAGGAATGTCTTAGTCAAAAATAACCTTGAATATGCACTGTTTGTCGTTATCACAATATCGTCATTATTTCGTCGTCTGTGAATTGTCTTACAGATGAAAATGGTGAAGACTTCTGGATTGGAGCGAATGGTATAGATAGAAGATGATTGGGTTTGGGAGTCAGATAAGTCAAAACTACTCTTCAGTGATTGGCATGTCGGTGAACCGAATAATTATAATAATGAAGATTGTGGCAAAATGAGATGGCATAATTCACTATTGAGATGGAATGATGTTAAATGTCAAAATTGCTATCTCTATATATGCTCAACTAAATATCTACAATTTGTCTATCATAAAGTATTAAAAATTTTGCAATTTACTTTTCCTCAAAATTTGCATACTGAGTGTGAAATAAATGTGCCATTTGCTAATGACAGCTGTGTTCTGATTTGTTTTGATGTTTGTCTTCGTTTTGCTGTTTTTTTTGTGTGTGTTTTTTGTTGTATATTATTGTCTAACTCTTACTTTTATCTTATTTTTTGTCACAATATGACATGTGTGTAAACAAATAAAGTCTTCTCCGATTTAAACAATTCAAGTGTGCATCGCTTTGATTGTTCATCATCTCAAAGTACCAATGATGTCTTCTTCAATAAAAATGTTGTTACCTAGCCATGATAGTTCATGAAAACTTTAGGACACATGTTCTGCAATAAGAGAAAAACTGCAGATATCTACCTTCGTGATTGTTAATTATTTCATTCATAATTGGCTCCCACAAAAAGCAAACAAATCCACGGTACATATATTTAGCTGTTGATCTTCATCTCAAAGATAAATTGAGATATTCTTCAATATGATTTGACGAATTATCCATGATAGCCTAAGCAATTATGTGCTTAAAAAGGACCTCTGTGGGAAAAACCGTAGACATCCAAATTAGTGCGCACGCACGTTTTTGGAAAAACAATAGCTATGAACGTCCATAGTCAAAAGATGTTTGATATAGATACATTTTGATTTGTTCACCTGTTTCAAGTCATTTTCTATTGGTCAAACCCAATATTACTTATTTTATCATTTCTAGGAACAAGATCGTATATTTTATTTGATTCTCATTATATGTCACCTGCAGTTGTAGCTACTTATTTTCACTCAGGTGACGTTGTATTATGAACTAAACAAATACAAGCAATGGGATTGAGTACAAGTTATAACAATGTTATAAATGCCTTCTCCCTATAATTTACAACATAGCATAATAGATGGCAAAATCAAATATAATAAATATTAGAACAATGTATCAGTGAAATTAACATTTGAAGAAAAGACAAGCTAGTTTCTACAAAGAAGAAGCAGAAGAAAAAGAAACTAGTGAAAGTAACACCTGTAACAATTAATCACACCTATGACTATTACGTTTTGTGTTTCAGTTAACGTGACGTTGTTCTGACGAACAAATGAAATTTAAAAAATATATCCTTGATGAATATGCTAACTGACTTTCTATATCATCTGAAAGATGATATATAACTGCACGGCCGTTGTAACTATTTCACATATATTGTTTTGAAACATTGAAATGTCGGAGCATTAGTGTGTCGGCACAGTGCGGGGCAACGTTATATCGGAGGATTTTTTATAACGAACACTATGTGTTGTCGGTATAGAGGGTGAGAAACACTACATGTGGTATGCTTAATGTAAATGAAAGAACACAGAGATGACGGAATGAGTTGATACCAAAAAGAAAGACGACTATCGTGACAATATGGTGGAGATAACAAATTAATAAAAAGAAAAGAAATAAATGTCACTGTCCGTTGAAAACAAAAGCTTACCACCCATAGCGAATATACTGTCAATCAAAACACAAACATTTGATGATTTCAGTTTCAGAGAACATGTTGTGTTGAATTAATTTGATTTTTTTCCCACATTTAAGAGATTTGTTTTCCACAACAAGATAGTTGTGACGATAAACACCAACAAAAGACCTACATTGTTTGGCCATTGTGTGTACCGAGAAATGTAACCTCTGGGAATTGATATGTATGTCATCGACGTGAACTCAAACCACGTGAATTCTAAACAGAAACGGATATGTGAAAATGTCACCCGCCGTGAAACCAGCAATATCCAGTTAATAAAAAAGAGATTTACACATCTGTACCAGAAACATCTTATACTATATAACAATAATGCCCTAAGCAAATCAGTGTATGTAATGAAAGTATTCAAATCTTAGATTTTCCTTTACTCTATTGTGACCTACAGGTGACGAAAACACATATTTGCATAATCAAATCGAGTCTGTTTTTATCGTGGTCCCCTCCAATTGTACCTTTTCATATGGGGATGTCATACTCTATATGTATTAATTAAATCCAGTTGCTCTATCATCAACTGAATTTGTTTATGTGACTTTTCATTATTTTGATGCAAGTAATTAATTGTATCCCTGCTATAATATAACAGTACATTCCAGTCACCACCTATATTCAAAGATGAGTTACGTAAACTCTGAATCTTTCTTTGCAGGTCTCTGTATAATTGTGGATCATCATTAATTGGGCCATACATTACTACTACTGTCAACAGATGATCATGTATCTTGATACATAAGACAAGAAAGCTACCACCAGGGTATTTAATGTCCTTTGAAATGTCAAATTTGAATGTATTCTTAAATACAATTGCAATGCCCCTGCTGTTACTGGAATAAGAGCTAAACTACATAAAGATAGCCAATATGATTTTAGTTCTGTTTGACAGTGTGTACAATTAACAGTGAAATATCATAGTGTTGTCTACACTTTAAGAATATATCTCTTCTCTTTATTTTATCTGCATTTTTTCAAAGCCCTCATAGTGATTCAAACATACACCGCATACAACACAAGCTCTAGCTTCAGCATAAAATATACTGATCATTTTTTATGCAAAACAAAAACCCCATTCCCTCAATAAGTAACTTCAAAATATAAAAAATGAACATTTCCAAATTGTCCATGCTGAAGGGCGTCCAAATATAGCCCGAGTTTCAATTTGCACTCCCCCCCCAAACAAAATCAGTTATTATGTGTAAGAAAAGAAGGCATAATGATTTCTGTTATTCACAGACACTGCTCACAGTACAGTCAGTCTGTATGCAGAAACCCTTACATATTATATTGCAGTTTACATTTTTCTTTAGCTCAAAAATAATTTATTTATGCAAAATTGGTACATATAATGCAGATTCCCATCTAATCTCGTTGAGATTAAACCTCAAAAGAAAAGTGTCTACTCTGTATCTTCAATCTGGAGACAGAGCAGAAAATATCCCCAGAAGTCCAATCCCAACCAGATTAAACCCCATCCAAATATTGTTTACAAAAATGTATGCGTTTTTAACGGCTTTCCTAGCTACCACATGGCCAAAGTCTGTATTATGTACAGGAATAGAGGTATGGTGTCTAACGACACTCTCAACAATATCTCAGTCATATCGCGGCGGTCAGCTCCATTGTTGGCGGGGGAAACCGGAGTACCAGGATAAACCCACTGACGTAATTTATGGTCAATGATCTATTTGGTTATTTATATGAACCTTACAGTACAGTCATGGACATACCATGATAAATCACTGTGATAAACATATCACTCCTCCTATTGATACTGACATATCATTTGGTATGGTTAGTCTATTTACTGATTTTGATATGCCTTTTGGCGATAGTAGGCAACTCTCTAAATGTAAAAAATGAAGACATATTAAATAGGACAAAGACATATCCAAATCATCGAGATGAGCGATACGTCAATCACAGTGACTCACCACACCATGTCCCAGGCTGTACTGCACCAGGACATTTATTTAATATCATTAGGGTCAACTTCGATTTGATAAACTCGGGTTACGCTAGTTACTAGAGTTGAATCGAATGGTCCGAGTTACTCTGCAACGTCATCATTTTGACCTTTTGACCCAACTCGAGTTCAACCCACACCATGGGCAGGTTTAGTCGAGTAGAGTAAAAAGAAAAGATGACGGAGGAAATGCGGTAAGAAAAAATTGAAAATGATTTTTACCAGATTTCGATCTTCATCTTGTTCTTCATTTTTTTACAGGTGTATAAAATACTAAAAATAACGACACAGATAAAAGGACCATGGTCTTGTATATGCTTTTGTATACAAAGCAACATATAAACAGCGATTCGATCCTGTCTAGGAGGAATTAACTTATTTCCAATGTTGTGTCAAGATTAAAACACGTTTTGCTTAACCTACGTTTTTAAATGTCTGGTTGAATACATTGCAAACCTTCAATACTGTCCTATGGACAGTCGAGATCGAAATGCCAAATAAATTGGCTGCTTCGCGCATGGACTCCTGGTTTGAAATATACCATATTAACAATAACAATTGTTTTTTTCTGGTGGGATTTATTCTTTACCACTAACATTATTGGAGGTTGAATGTGGTGCAATTATCTGCAGAATGATTTCAAATGTTGCCCGGTCAATCCTGAAGTGTATGCAGCAGTCCGTGGATGAAAACTCTGGTACAATTGTCTTAGCAAAGTGAGAAACACGTGGCACGTGTCTTTTTTTAATACAGTTAAGAAGAATAATTGACAGATCTATGTTTCTTTTAATAAAATATAATATATTGCCATTGTCATTCATCAATTCTTGAATGAAGTACTCCATTTTGAGAGTTAACCCGACTGGAGAGTTTCCGTTCGATTTGGCTTGTATGTAGGCATGCGCATTTTCGTAGAACGTTGTCACGACCATATCAACGAGTAACTCGAGTTAATTAAATCGAAGTCGACCTAGAAAGTGGAAAACAAACTATATGTTCTCCTTTTTACATACTGCTTATCGCAGTCATTTGTTTTCTATTAAATTAAATAGTAAGTGTCTCATTTGGTTATTAGAATGAACCTTACGACGACATTGTAATATTTAATATCATTAGAACATGGAAAAACCTATGTGTGTGACCTTTTACTTACAATCTGCTCATCGAAGTCATTTGTTTACTTCCGGTTACATTTATCTGGAAGTCTAATTAAATGAAAAAAAAAATAAATGACGAAAATCGTGCGAATCCTGGGACAGCCATATCATTGGAAAACCAATATAAACATTAACAAAAAATAGAGACGACAAGGGAAGGTATTGGCGAGCGGGTAATAAACATAGATACAAACACATACAAATTAACAGTAGTGAACAAAGTATGTACCCTAAAACTATTAGAGTCAATTTATGTAACGAATGAAAATACATAAATTAATAAAACACATTGATAACAGAATGTGTTTTTATTATTAATCAAAGTTAACAAGTTTTTCTGGAGTTTTCCTCATGAAAACGAACGGGAACTCCTTCATATACACCAAATTGGTCCGTGGTTGTTCTGCAGGGTCCATTTCCTTCCCTTTTGCAACAACTTGCAACGGAAAATGCTCATACTGGGTGAGACATCAGCGACCACACTATATCTACTACCCCTTCTGAGGCCCATAGCATATGTCAATATTTCGTCCCGCACTAGTAGGCTGCTTAATCTGATGATCACCCGTCTTTTATTCTTAACAACGCCTGGTAATCTATGGCATGCTTGGAGGAGAACTGAATTTACTTCTTCGGATGACATTTTGAGCACACTGTGAAAGAAACCCCTCATTAAATTGGTTTTTCAAATTTCCATACAGCCCCCTTCTCCTGATCGCCTCCCCAGATCACCAGATTTGATTTTCATCCTCGCAATTATAGCTTTATTCTTTCCTTGGCCTCATCAGATATATTGTCTTCCAAGTCTGGGATGATTTTATTGTGAATGTTTTGTAAATCGTCATTAGCTAATAAGGCGTTGGAATGGAGTACTTCCATGAGTTCATAGTTTTTTGACACTTCATTTCTGATTTTCTGCACATCGTTATCAAAGGTCATATGCAAGCTTGCGAAACATTCAGACAATTCCTTACCGCTATACATATGCTTAAGTTCTTCAAATCTCTCTTTTTCAGCTGGCATTGTGTAAGCAAAGACACGATGATAAAGGTCTGCTCGACTGGTACTATGAATACAATAACAACAGGTATCCAAATTGTATAAAAAATAAGCTCCATTACGTTATCTCATGCATACAAACACTGTCTATAATATGTTAGATAACATCTAAACTATTCCAGGCATATGTATGCACTGATTTATATCTAAAACACTGAAAATGTTAGGTGTCGTCAGAAAACGATCCTACTCGGCTGCCATTTCCGGAATTGTTTCTTATATATTTTATTTGATACTCATAGGAACTCATTTGTAGTTGTAGTTACTTCGCTTCACGTGACGTTGTTCTGACCAACAAACGATATTTGATAAATATCTCCTTGATGAATATGCTAACTGATTATATATAACTCCATGGACCTTGTAACTATTTAACATAGATTGTTTTGAAATAATGAAATGTCGGAGCATTAGTGTGTCGGCACATTGGGGTGTCCGGGCAACAGTATATTGGAGGATTTGGATACCTACACAATCTGGTGTCAGCATATAGGGTGTGAAACACTGCATGAGGTATGCTTAATGTAGATGAAAGCACAAAGAGATGACGAATTGAGTTGACACCAATAATAATGACAACGACTATCGTGACAATATGGTGGAAATTACAAATTACAAAAAAGAAAAGAAATAAATGTCACTGTCCATTGAAAACAAAGGTTTACCACCCATAGCGAATATACTGTCAATGAAAACACAAACATTTGATGATTTCAGTTTCAGAGAACCAGTTGTTAGAATTAAATAGATTTTTCACCACATTGAAGAGGTTTTTTTTACTAAAAACAAGATATTTGCGACGATAAAAACAAATAAAAGCCTACATTGCTTGGCCATTGTGTGTACCGAGAAATGTAACCTGATATGTATATCATCGGTAATCTTCATTATGTCAAACTGTGTGTAAAATGAAGGCGAAACATTGGCAGACGACATACGCCAACTGTGCGCTATTTAACTAAATTTCAATGTTAAAGGATAGGAAAATGGCATATATGTATACTGGACAAATGTTACCGGTAACACAGAGCATAATAAAGGAATTATAATATATATATAGAATCATCAATATTTTATGTTCGTATGAGTGGAGGGAAAATACAAAAAAGTGGACAATAAAGATGGGTTTTTAACAATACAATTAACGTTTCATTTCTATTAGTCTTATTATATCAATTAGAAACACATGGGCGACCATGCAAATTACAAGTGTTGCAAAACTCGTAAGAACAATTTTATCCTGACATGTTAAGCAATATCACATAATATGAATAGTTTGAAGATAACAAAGTAAAAATCAGAAGCCGTTAGTTGAAATGATGGATGGTGCTTCATGCCACTTTTAACAATATTTCGGCTAAATGGAGTCGGTCACATTTATTCGTGGAAGAAACCGGAGTTTCCCGAGAAAACCACCGAGCTGTCGCAAGTTGATGGCAAGCTTTATCCCATAATGTTGTGTCGAGTACACCTTGAAGATACCAAAAGGCGTAATCAGGAGAAGTAAACCTGTGAATTTAGAGTAGAATTATAGAAGAAATTGTCTTGGCAATAAAACAAATGCATGGGTTTGTAGACCATCGTCAGATTGTTTTTCATATAGCTTCAACATTTCTACTCATTGGTATGCATTGTTTGTGGAAAATATACGTCCCAATGCAGATTCATTGTAAATGACCTTCTGTATGCGCATGTATACAGGAAGTGACTGCTCAACGAGTGAAATGTGCAATATTTCAGATTCATTCTGTTAAAACCTGGCGTTAAGATATGCCTATTGTCAGGTCTTCACATAAAGGGCAAAACATATTGTGTCGTCAATATCATATAGTAATCGAAAATTCCAACCATTCTCTATATACAGAAAACACATGATATGAAGAGCACATAATTCATATTCCCGCCAAAACAAATTTACGGGATGAACTATCAATCCTTAAGATTATCTATCCGATCCCAGCTGTTATTTGTTCACATTAAATGTCTTATATATATCAAAATGTAACATAAAATGTATTATGCAAGCATTTCCAAAGTAACTGAATGATCAGTTTTTCGACGATTCTTCCAGAAATTACTGAGAATTCAATTATCTTTTTGTTGAATGCCAATTTTCTTGGGTTTCATGTTTCTCATCAAACGACGAAGGTTTATGATACTAGAGAAGTTATTGATCAATATCATCAAAACCACAAATCTAAATCTCAACCAATATCTCACTATCCTGTTATCAAAATAAGCATATTCACCTTAGCTGTGAGGACACAGTATAGTGGTGGAGAAACAACCAGTTTCCATATGATAAATCTAATAGCTAATATGCATCTCATAGACGTACTTTCTCACCAAAGCTTATATAAAGAGCTATCGCTTTAACCACTAGGTCACAATGTCAAATTTTAATTTTAAAGTTACAGTGCTCCCTCGTTAAACCGCCACCTTCTGTGCAGTCGGTAGTTTGGCGGTATATCGAGTTTGGCGGTATATCGAGTTTGGCGATAAACTGAGGGACATTGAAGACCGGAAGTTATGTGATCATATGAAAAGATAAACTTTCAACTCGACTGACATTGTGACATGCATTTTGCACTTGTGCAAATACATAAGTATAAATAATACATGTTTAATAAATAAATAAATTAGAATAATTATATTCACATCGGAAATGTCCTGTACAGTTTGCAGATCTTTGTCAATGTTGCCAAATTCTTGAACCGTCATTTGTAGCTCGGGACATCAAGGTCATTATAAACACGTGACAGCAACAGTTCATCTTCATTTGTGGGGTTATTGGAAGATCCCATCTAATTGTCAAATTATCGGCAATTTGTTATTATGTTAATTCTGGATTTTCCTTTGCATAACTTATAATTACACGTTTTTGATTGTCGTCTAATTAATTACGCTTTCTCTTCAAGCACGACATTTTTATGACGACTAATTAAATTACAAATTTAATCAGGATTAAAAGTACAAATGTACTTACTAGAAAAGTAAATACAGGCAATTATTCTAATCAAAACAACTGATCACCTGTTCTGACCCTCAACTATGAGATCAATGACCGCGTCCGATGACCAATTTTGACATTCCATGATTACAGATCAATACACAGCTGTCAAAAGGTAGTTGTGGGCGGTACTAACGGGCGAATTTGAATTGGTTTTACGACTTTTGTGTCTGAAAAGCTGTCGCGGATGGCGGTAGCTGAGTTTGGCAGTATAACGGGGTATTGTAATGGGGGAAATCGGGACAGACGAAAATTTTGGCGATAGGCGAGTGTGGCGATAAAACGGGGGGCGATAGACCGAGGGAGCACTGTATATCGCTTTAACCATTAGGTCACGAATTCAAAGTTCAACCTTATCGCTGTAACCACTTGGTCACGTAGTCATGTTCCACCAGGTGACTACTATGTATATCATTATAGTTAATTGAAAGACGTAGACATATATCTTTGTATGCACGACGCGTCACTGGCACATCCCCCACCAGGTACTCCTAAGCTTGAAACGGCAGCTAAATACAAGCAAACTGAATTCATTCATTGTCTTAGACATACGTAGATAAATATTTCATCTGTGATTTGGACGAAAACAAGATAATAAATCAATATGAAACAATCTGTGAGGTTAAATGAATACATGGAAAACTAACATTAGCATAGCATTAATATATATATATATATATATATTAATATGTTACATGAACGTTGAACCATTTTAAACGATATGACAATTAACATATTAATGTCACGCAGCATGTGCAGCACTTTGGTAATTACTGCAAATAGTAACCTTTTGTGCACGTTTCAAATGTGATAGATAATAATGAAAACTGAAAAAATATGTTGAATGTACACTATGAAATAATGTCTGCTCATGTAAAGTGGGAAGTAGGAACAAAGGAATGTCGGTATATTGTAGTGTCATAATAAGTGGGTGTCACAACAATAGAGTAACAATATAATGAAGTGTCGCAACAATGGGATATCAGAAATAAATGTGAGAGAAAACAGTAGGGGTAATCAGAAATAGATAACCCAGAGACAATGACTACATTGGGAACACCATACACAGGACAAAGACAAGCAGAGCAAACAAACACAACTTCACCACTTGGAACTCTTGGTTCAATAGTTTCGTTGTGAGAAGCAACCCTTTATCAAGTGAAAGGAAATCACTTTCGAATTTACTAGCCCCGGAATATTAGATTAACTGAGATATATATACACCATATGGAGCTGCTGCCGTAATGTTGCTACATATAAATGGAAAGTTCACTACGGTTAAATTTAAATGATCTCATTGTCGTAAATTTTCCTTATTAATTTGCCCTCACTTTCAACTTCGATGTGTATATCAAGGTATGAAGCAGACTGTATCAGTGCTACCCCTTATTTCAAGCTCAATAGGATAAAAGCATCAGAAAATCGCCAACCTACATAGCGTTAGTGATAAACCACAATTTACAAAATTGATTTTCATTTTTCAAATATTAACTTATTCATGTTTAATTTTCTGTTTTACTCTTAATTAATTGATACCATCTTCTAATCTATGTAAGTGTAAAGGGAATTTTAACAATATTCATCAAATTATTTATTCTCCTTATTGACTATCACAAATCATGGGAATATTAAACTATTTTTCTAAACCTAAAGACGGCTATTCCAGATTATTGTTATTAACAATGTAATGACAAGACGCTAGTGAAAATTCAACTGTTCTACAGAAAAAATAATAAGAAATTGAATGACAAAACGCAAATGAAATTGATCTATTCTGCAGAAAAAATAAGCAAGAAATTTAATACCAAAAACGAAAGTGAAATTCAACCATTTTAATAACAAAAACAATAAACAGGCGCTCGTTGCACGGACCACCCCCTTTTTTCTAACTTTCTGTTTACAAAATTATTTTTAATAAGATTTCTTTATTTCTTTATTATTTCATCTCTTTTTCCTTATTTGAACTTGTTCGTGCCAATATTCATACAATCTTATGTAGACATCAAATTGCATGTGTCGACGCTATATAGATACTAATAATCCACAAGGCATGCAACTTGGCAGGTTTACAAATCGTACACCTGCTCGCTTCCAGTACATTTATTGCACCTTATTTCCATTATGTCATTCAATCTAGGACATGTATCCAATCCTAAAAGACGCATCTTTTTGCCCCTATTTTTGTTTTGTGCATTCGATTGCTCAGTTCTCTAGAATTTTAAGATTTTCACACATTTATTGCCAAACTTTTCGTACAAGAACCCACGGCTGACGGAAGTGACGTACCACGGCATTAACTTCAACGATAGGGTCAAAAAAGTTCCAAATATTTAAATATGGTCCAATGGACCAATAGTCTCCAATTCTAGATATAATCTATTTTCTTGTAAGATAAACATAACTGGTTCCGTATCACTGCACTCATTTGTAGCCTCTGTCAAATGTTGATAAATAAGCTTCTCCCTTTAACTTCGAGACGTTTGCAAATTGATATCTTTTGACGGCACCGTACTACTTTATCGTCTTTCTGTAATTATTGTAAGCAAAGATGTATCGAGTATGAAGGCGTGGATTATCTGCCATCTCTCAACCAACTGTATGACAGAAGTGAAAGTCGTTGACGTAGGATACCGATAATCCTTTGTCTGGTGATTGGGCTCAAGGGTATCCTTTGGTTTACCTTGGCTAATCAAAAACAGAGTTTGTCTTTCAGATTGGACATACATGATTTGCTCGTGCATAGATGATGTCGCTCTCCTCTTAAGTAAAAGACAGCTTATAGCAACACAGTGTTTCAGTGAGTGATTGTTGTTTAACACAGTAGCTGTTCATCCATATGATGGCGATAACAAGCTAATTTTCAATGAGATGATGATGAGGACCAGTTTGTACTACACCAACACGCTTAGTTAGAATTGTTTAATAGTGCTAGCTTACCGGGAATATACATGTTGCCCCATTCGGACACATTATCCTGATTCCGAAGTAACATTTGCTCTTTTTCCTCAATACTGCGTACTTAGTGGAGAAGCAACAAATACTCATTTGGATTTACCCGATCAGGGCTCGAACCCTCGATCTCCCTCACTTAAGACGAGGACATTAATCAATATACCACCGATGCCGTCACATTATTTCAGTCATATTCATCACAAGACTAGTTTCCCATGAAAACAAATCATGAATTTTATTGAATAAAATGTTGCCATCCACAGATGAAAACATGCACAATGAATATAATTCGATACATTCCAAATATTCTAAGCTAACAATACAATGCAAAGTAATCGATTCTACTATTAGCAATAACCTATTCAAATCTCGAATTCCTTAATACTCTATTAAATGTTTGTGAAATCTTTGATCCCTATAATTGTACACACAATGTACTATTGTTGAAGTATATTAGATGCCACAAAAAAGAAAACGGGCTGATATATATGAAACGTGGCTGAGCATAAAAGGAATGTCTTAGTCAAAAATAACCTTGAATATGCACTGTTTGTCGTTATCACAATATCGTCATTATTTCGTCGTCTGTGAATTGTCTTACAGATGAAAATGGTGAAGACTTCTGGATTGGAGCGAATGGTATAGATAGAAGATGATTGGGTTTGGGAGTCAGATAAGTCAAAACTACTCTTCAGTGATTGGCATGTCGGTGAACCGAATAATTATAATAATGAAGATTGTGGCAAAATGAGATGGCATAATTCACTATTGAGATGGAATGATGTTAAATGTCAAAATTGCTATCTCTATATATGCTCAACTAAATATCTACAATTTGTCTATCATAAAGTATTAAAAATTTGCAATTTACTTTTCCTCAAAATTTGCATACTGAGTGTGAAATAAATGTGCCATTTGCTAATGACAGCTGTGTTCTGATTTGTGTTGATGTTTGTCTTCGTTTTGCTGTTTTTTTTGTGTGTGTTTTTTGTTGTATATTATTGTCTAACTCTTACTTTTATCTTATTTTTTGTCACAATATGACATGTGTGTAAACAAATAAAGTATTCTCCGATTTAAACAATTCAAGTGTGCATCGCTTTGATTGTTCATCATCTCAAAGTACCAATGATGTCTTCTTCAATAAAAATGTTGTTACCTAGCCATGATAGTTCATGAAAACTTTAGGACACATGTTCTGCAATAAGAGAAAAACTGCAGATATCTACCTTCGTGATTGTTAATTATTTCATTCATAATTGGCTCCCACAAAAAGCAAACAAATCCACGGTACATATATTTAGTTGTTGATCTTCATCTCAAAGATAAATTGAGATATTCTTCAATATGATTTGACGAATTATCCATGATAGCCTAAACAATCATGTGCTTAAAAAGGACCTCTGTGGGTAAAACCGTAGACATCCAAATTAGTGCGCACGCACGTTTTTGGAAAAGCAATAGCTATGAACGTCCATAGTCAAAAGATGTTTGATATAAATACATTTTGATTTGTTCACCTGTTTCAAGTCATTTTCTATTGGTCAAACCCAATATTACTTATTTTATCATTTCTAGGAACAAGATCGTATATTTTATTTGATTCTCATTATATGTCACCTGCAGTTGTAGCTACTTATTTTCACTCAGGTGACGTTGTATTATGAACTAAACAAATACAAGCAATGGGATTGAGTACAAGTTATAACAATGTTATAAATGCCTTCTCCCTATAATTTACAACATAGCATAATAGATGGCAAAATCAAATATAATAAATATTAGAACAATGTATCAGTGAAATTAACATTTGAAGAAAAGACAAGCTAGTTTCTACAAAGAAGAAGCAGAAGAAGAAGAAACTAGTGAAAGTAACACCTGTAACAATTAATCACACCTATGACTATTACGTTTTGTGTTTCAGTTAACGTGACGTTGTTCTGACGAACAAATGAAATTTAAAAAATATATCCTTGATGAATATGCTAACTGACTTTCTATATCATCTGAAAGATGATATATAACTGCACGGCCGTTGTAACTATTTCACATATATTGTTTTGAAACATTGAAATGTCGGAGCATTAGTGTGTCGGCACAGTGCGGGGCAACGTTATATCGGAGGATTTTTTATAACGAACACTATGTGTTGTCGGTATAGAGGGTGAGAAACACTACATGTGGTATGCTTAATGTAAATGAAAGAACACAGAGATGACGAAATGAGTTGATACCAAAAAGAAAGACGACTATCGTGACAATATGGTGGAGATAACAAATTAATAAAAAGAAAAGAAATAAATGTCACTGTCCGTTGAAAACAAAAGCTTACCACCCATAGCGAATATACTGTCAATCAAAACACAAACATTTGATGATTTCAGTTTCAGAGAACATGTTGTGTTGAATTAATTTGATTTTTTTCCCACATTTAAGAGATTTGTTTTCCACAACAAGATAGTTGTGACGATAAACACCAACAAAAGACCTACATTGTTTGGCCATTGTGTGTACCGAGAAATGTAACCTCTGGGAATTGATATGTATGTCATCGACGTGAACTCAAACCACGTGAATTCTAAACAGAAACGGATATGTGAAAATGTCACCCGCCGTGAAACCAGCAATATCCAGTTAATAAAAAAGAGATTTACACATCTGTACCAGAACCATCTTATACTATATAACAATAATGCCCTAAGCAAATCAGTGTATATAATGAAAGTATTCAAATCTTAGATTTTCCTTTACTCTATTGTGACCTACAGGTGACGAAAACACATGTTTGCATAATCAAATCGAGTCTGTTTTTATCGTGGTCCCCTCCAATTGTACCTTTTCATATGGGGATGTCATACTCTATATGTATTAATTAAATCCAGTTGCTCTATCATCAACTGAATTTGTTTATGTGACTTTTCATTATTTTGATGCAAGTAATTAATTGTATCCCTGCTATAATATAACAGTACATTCCAGTCACCACCTATATTCAAAGATGAGTTACGTAAACTCTGAATCTTTCTTTGCAGGTCTCTGTATAATTGTGGATCATCATTAATTGGGCCATACATTACTACTACTGTCAACAGATGATCATGTATCTTGATACATAAGACAAGAAAGCTACCACCAGGGTATTTAATGTCCTTTGAAATGTCAAATTTGAATGTATTCTTAAATACAATTGCAATGCCCCTGCTGTTACTGGAATAAGAGCTAAACTACATAAAGATAGCCAATATGATTTTAGTTCTGTTTGACAGTGTGTACAATTAACAGTGAAATATCATAGTGTTGTCTACACTTTAAGAATATATCTCTTCTCTTTATTTTATCTGCATTTTTTCAAAGCCCTCATAGTGATTCAAACATACACCGCATACAACACAAGCTCTAGCTTCAGCATAAAATATACTGATCATTTTTTATGCAAAACAAAAACCCCATTCCCTCAATAAGTAACTTCAAAATATAAAAAATGAACATTTCCAAATTGTCCATGCTGAAGGGCGTCCAAATATAGCCAAAGTTTCAATTTGCACTCCCCCCCAAAAAAAAATCAGTTATTATGTGTAAGAAAAGAAGGCATAATGATTTCTGTTATTCACAGACACTGCTCACAGTACAGTCAGTCTGTATGCAGAAACCCTTACATATTATATTGCAGTTTACATTTTTCTTTAGCTCAAAAATAATTTATTTATGCAAAATTGGTACATATAATGCAGATTCCCATCTAATCTCGTTGAGATTAAACCTCAAAAGAAAAGTGTCTACTCTGTATCTTCAATCTGGAGACAGAGCAGAAAATATCCCCAGAAGTCCAATCCCAACCAGATTAAACCCCATCCAAATATTGTTTACAAAAATGTATGCGTTTTTAACGCTTTCCTAGCTACCACATGGCCAAAGTCTGATCATCATACCAAACAGAAGATATGTATTGTATTATGTACAGGAATAGAGGTATGGTGTCTAACGACACTCTCAACAATATCTCAGTCATATCGCGGCGGTCAGCTCCATTGTTGGCGGGGGAAACCGGAGTACCAGGATAAACCCACTGACGTAATTTATGGTCAATGATCTATTTGGTTATTTATATGAACCTTACAGTACAGTCATGGACATACCATGATAAATCACTGTGATAAACATATCACTCCTCCTATTGATACTGACATATCATTTGGTATGGTTAGTCTATTTACTGATTTTGATATGCCTTTTGGCGATAGTAGGCAACTCTCTAAATGTAAAAAATGAAGACATATTAAATAGGACAAAGACATATCCAAATCATCGAGATGAGCGATACGTCAATCACAGTGACTCACCACACAATGTCCCAGGCTGTACTGCACCAGGACATTTATTTAATATCATTAGGGTCAACTTCGATTTGATAAACTCGGGTTACGCTAGTTACTAGAGTTGAATCGAATGGTCCGAGTTACTCTGCAACGTCATCATTTTGACCTTTTGACCCAACTCGAGTTCAACCCACACCATGGGCAGGTTTAGTCGAGTAGAGTAAAAAGAAAAGATGACGGAGGAAATGCGGTAAGAAAAATTTGAAAATGATTTTTACCAGATTTCGATCTTCATCTTGTTCTTCATTTTTTTACAGGTGTATAAAATACTAAAAATAACGACACAGATAAAAGGACCATGGTCTTGTATATGCTTTTGTATACAAAGCAACATATAAACAGCGATTCGATCCTGTCTAGGAGGAATTAACTTATTTCCAATGTTGTGTCAAGATTAAAACACGTTTTGCTTAACCTACGTTTTTAAATGTCTGGTTGAATACATTGCAAACCTTCAATACTGTCCTATGGACAGTCGAGATCGAAATGCCAAATAAATTGGCTGCTTCGCGCATGGACTCCTGGTTTGAAATATACCATATTAACAATAACAATTGTTTTTTTCTGGTGGGATTTATTCTTTACCACTAACATTATTGGAGGTTGAATGTGGTGCAATTATCTGCAGAATGATTTCAAATGTTGCCCGGTCAATCCTGAAGTGTATGCAGCAGTCCGTGGATGAAAACTCTGGTACAATTGTCTTAGCAAAGTGAGAAACACGTGGCACGTGTCTTTTTTTAATACAGTTAAGAAGAATAATTGACAGATCTATGTTTCTTTTAATAAAATATAATATAGTGCCATTGTCATTCATCAATTCTTGAATGAAGTACTCCATTTTGAGAGTTAACCCGACTGGAGAGTTTCCGTTCGATTTGGCTTGTATGTAGGCATGCGCATTTTCGTAGAACGTTGTCACGACCATATCAACGAGTAACTCGAGTTAATTAAATCGAAGTCGACCTAGAAAGTGGAAAACAAACTATATGTTCTCCTTTTTACATACTGCTTATCGCAGTCATTTGTTTTCTATTAAATTAAATAGTCAGTGTCTCATTTGGTTATTAGAATGAACCTTACCACGACACTGTAATATTTAATATCATTAGAACATGGAAAAACCTATGTGTGTGACCTTTTACTTACAATCTGCTCATCGAAGTCATTTGTTTACTTCCGGTTACATTTATCTGGAAGTCTAATTAAATGAAAAAAAAAATAAATGACGAAAATCGTGCGAATCCTGGGACAGCCATATCATTGGAAAACCAATATAAACATTAACAAAAAATAGAGACGACAAGGGAAGGTATTGGCGAGCGGGTAATAAACATAGATACAAACACATACAAATTAACAGTAGTGAACAAAGTATGTACCCTAAGACTATTAGAGTCAATTTATGTAACGAATGAAAATACATAAATTAATAAAACACATGGATAACAGAATGTGTTTTTATTATTAATCAAAGTTAACAAGATTTTCTGGAGTTTTCCTCATGAAAACGAACGGGAACTCCTTCAAATACACCAAATTGGTCCGTGTTTGTTCTGCAGGGTCCATTTCCTTCCCTTTTGCAACAACTTGCAACGGAAAATGCTCATACTGGGTGAGACATCAGCGACCACACTATATCTACTACCCCTTCTGAGGCCCATAGCATATGTCAATATTTCGTCTCGCACTAGTAGGCTGCTTAATCTGATGATCACCCGTCTTTTATTCTTATCAACGCCTGGTAATCTATGGCATGCTTGGAGGAGAACTGAATTTACTTCTTCGGATGACATTTTGAGCACACTGTGAAAGAAACCCCTCATTAAATTGGTTTTTCAAATTTCCATACAGCCCCCTTCTCCTGATCGCCTCCCCAGATCACCAGATTTGATTTTCATCCTCGCAATTATAGCTTTATTCTTTCCTTGGCCTCATCAGATATATTGTCTTCCAAGTCTGGGATGATTTTATTGTGAATGTTTTGTAAATCGTCATTAGCTAATAAGGCGTTGGAATGGAGTACTTCCATGAGTTCATAGTTTTTTGACACTTCATTTCTGATTTTCTGCACATCGTTATCAAAGGTCATATGCAAGCTTGCGAAACATTCAGACAATTCCTTACCGCTATACATATGTTTAAGTTCTTCAAATCTCTCTTTTTCAGCTGGCATTGTGTAAGCAAAGACACGATGATAAAGGTCTGCTCGACTGGTACTATTAATACAATAACAACAGGTATCCAAATTGTATAAAAAAATAAGCTCCATTACGTTATCTCATGCATACAAACACTGTCTATAATATGTTAGATAACATCTAAACTATTCCAGGCATATGTATGCACTGATTTATATCTAAAACACTGAAAATGTTAGGTGTCGTCAGAAAACGATCCTACTCGGCTGCCATTTCCGGAATTGTTTCTTATATATTTTATTTGATACTCATAGGAACTCATTTGTAGTTGTAGTTACTTCGCTTCACGTGACGTTGTTCTGACCAACAGACGATATTTAATAAATATTTCCTTGATGAATATGCTAACTGATTATATATACCTCCATGGACCTTGTAACTATTTAACATAGATTGTTTTGAAACAATGAAATGTCGGAGCATTAGTGTGTCGGCACATTGGGGTGTCCGGGCAACAGTATATTGGAGGATTTGGATACCTACAAAATCTGGTGTCAGCATATAGGGTGTGAAACACTGCATGAGGTATGCTTAATGTAGATGAAAGCACAAAGAGATGACGAATTGAGTTGACACCAATAATAATGACAACGACTATCGTGACAATATGGTGGAGATAACAAATTACAAAAAAGAAAATAAATAAATGTCACTGTCCATTGAAAACAAAGGTTTACCACCCATAGCGAATATACTGTCAATGAAAACACAAACATTTGATGACTTCAGTTTCAGAGAACCTGTTATGATAATTAAATAGATTTTTCACCACATTGAAGAGGTTTTTTTTTTTCTAAAAACAAGATATTTGTGACGATAAAAACAAATAAAAGCCTACATTGCTTGGCCATTGTGTGTACCGAGAAATGTAACCTGATATGTATGTCATCGGTAATCTTCATTATGTCAAACTGTGTGTAAAATGAAGGCGAAACATTGGCAGACGACATACGCCAACTGTGCGCTATTTAACTAAATTTCAATGTTAAAGGATAGGAAAATGGCATATATGTATAATGGACAAATGTTACAGGTAACACAGAGCATAATAAAGGAATTCTAATATATATAGAATCATCAATATTTTATGTTCGTATGAGTGGAGGGAAAATAAAAAAAAGTGGACAATAAAGATTGGATTTTAACAATACAATTAACGTTTCATTTCTATTAGTCTTATTATATCAATTAGAAACACATGGGCGACCATGCAAATTACAAGTGTTGTAAAACTCGTAAGAACAATTTTATCCTGACATGTTAAGCAATATCGCATAATATGAATAGTTGGAAGATAACAAAGTAAAAATCAGAAGCCGTTAGTTGAGATGGGGGGATGGTGCTTCATGCCACGTTTAACAATATTTCGGCTAAATGGAGTCGGTCACATTTATTCGTGGAAGAGTGTCCCGAGAAAACCCCCGACCTGTCGCAAGTTGCTGGCAAGCTTTATCCCATAATGTTGTATCGAGTACACCTTGAAGATACCAAAAGGCGTAATCAGGAGGAGTAAACCTGTGAATTTATAGTAGAATTATAGAAGAAATTGTCTTGGCAATAAAACAAATGCATGGGTTTGTAGACCATCGTCAGATTGTTTATCATATAGCTTCAACATTTCTACTCATTGGTATGCATTGTTTGTGGAAAATATACGTCCCAATGCAGATTCATTGTAAATGACCTTCTGTATGCGCATGTATACATGAAGTGACTGCTCAACGAGTGAAATGTGCAATATTTCAGATTCATTCTGTTAAAACCTGGCGTTTAGATATGCCTATTGTCAGGTCTTCACATAAAGGGCAAACAATTATCGTGTCGTCAATATCATATAGTAATAGAAAATTCCAACCATTCTTTATATACAGAAAACACATGATATGAAGAGCACATAATTCATATTCCCGCCAAAAGAATTTTACGGGATGAACTATCAATCCTTAAGATTATTTATCCTATCCCAGATGAACACATATTTTGTGCACATTACATATCTTATATATATCAAAATGTAACATAAAGTATACTATCCAAGCATTTCCAAAGTAACTGCATGATCGGTTTTGCGCCGATTCTTCCAGAAATTACTGAGATTTCAATTATCTTTTTGTTGAATGACAATTTGCTTGGGTTTCATGTTTCTCATCAAACCACGAAGGTTTATGATACTAGAGAAGTTATTGATCAATATCATCAAAACCACAAATTTAAATGTCAACCAATATCTCACTATCCTGTTATCAAAATGTCCACGAACATGGCACTATCCGGTTATCAAAATGTCCACGAACATCTCACTATCCGGTTACCAACATGTCAACGAACAGTCCACTATCCTGTTATCAAAATGTCAACGAGCACCCCACTATCTTGTTATCAAAATGTCAACGAATATTCACAGAAATTGATAAACACGAACATAAATGAAGCCACAATATTCACCTTAGCTGTAAGGACAGAGCATAGTGTTGGAGAAACAACCAGTTTCCATATGATAAATCTAATAACTAATATGCATCTCATAGACGTACTTTCTCTCCAAAGCTTATATAAAAAGCTATCGCTTTAACCACTAGGTCACAATGTCAAATTTTAACTTTAAAGTCATATCGCTTTAACCATTAGGTCACGAAATCAAAGTTCAACCTTATCGCTGTAACCACTTGGTCACGGAGTCATGTTCCACCAGGTGACTACTATGTATATGTTAATTCAAAGACGTAGACATATATCTTTATATGCACGACGCGTCACTGGCACATCCCTCACCAGGTACTCCTAAGCTTGAAACGGCCGCTAAGTACAAGCAAACTGAATTCATTCATTGTCTTAGACATCCGTAGATACATATTTCATCTGTGATTGGGACGAAAACAAGATAATAAACCAATATGAAACAATCTGTGAGGTTAAATGAATACATGGAAAACTAACATTAGAATAACATTAAACAAATATATATTAATATGTTACATGAACGTTGAACCATTTTAAACGATATGACAATTAACATATTAATGTCACGCAGCATGTGCACCACTTTACTATGCATTTTCATTTAGTTTGGTAATTACTACAAATAGTAACCTTTTGTTCACGTTTCAAAATGTGATAAATAATAATGAAAGCTGAAAAAATATGTTGAATGTACCCTATGAAATAATGTCTGCTCATGTAAAGTGGGGAGTAGGAACAAAGGAATGTCGGTATATAGCAGTGTCATAATAAGTGGGTGTCACAACAATAGAATAACGGAACAATGAAGTGTCGCAACAATGAGATATCAGAAATAAATGTTAGAGAAAAAAATAGGGGTAATCAGAAATAGATAACCCTGAGACATATAAAATCTAACACCAGGGGGAGTACAAGATAGGGAAATCTCCGACACCTGAAGGGTAATCAGAAATAGATAATAAGGGTAATAACAAAATTACCGAACTCCGAACAATCTTACAAAGGGAAAGTCAAAACTCATAATTATATAAACACAAAATCAGTCAACAACCGGAAAACTCTGAAAACCGTAATGACCCTGACTTGGTACAGGCATTTCTAAAGAAATGATGGGTTGAAACAGATTTTAAGGCGCCAAACCTCCCCCTCTCATTATGGTTCAAAGGTTCCGGCTGTCACTGTAACAGTATTTAAATACAGGAACACAATAGGTAAAATAGTTGTCAAAGCAGTACCATATTCGGTGACTTAAATGTCAAAAATATTTTTACGTCACACATTGACAAAAAAATATCCTTGACATTTTTGACTTCTTTATCTTTATACATTTTCTCTATATGAAAATGCATCGCTTATAATTTTTTCTGCAGAGACGGAATATATTTCGACAAGATTTTGGCATCGGAATATATACTTTTTAAGAGATCGAATAAGGCGAATCTTTTCATAGCCTGGTCCAGTAGCCTGTTTCTCAGATGAAGATGACGTTTCAGGAAATCAGAATAATTGCTACTGGCCCTTGCATAGCGAATCAATTGCGAGATGCAAACACCATATGCAGGAGAAGCTGGTATATTGCTGCACATGTTTGGAAAATTTATGATTTTAAAATTGAAGTCGTCCCGCTTATCATAAATTTTAGTACTGAGTTGACCACTGTCGTCAAATTCGAGGTATAAGTCCAAAAATGATGCGGACGAAGCTGTATCGGTGGTCTCTTTAACTTCCAGCTCTGGAGGATATATCAATTGAAGAAATTCTGCAAATCTAGAATTATTGATAGATAAAACGTCATCAATATACCTGTATGTGAAATTAAGGCTCTAGCCTCATGAATCTTCTTATCTTTTACAAGCTTTTGAAGAAACTCCGACTCATATGAGTATAAAGATAAATCGGCTAGAAGAGGGGCACAATTCGTACCCATTGGTATGCCGACGACCTGCTGAAACAGTGTCCCTCTAAAGGAGAAACATATGTTATCGATGAGGAACTCCAGCATACTGATCACTTGTTCCTCGGAGTAGCATGTTTTACATTTTTGAATTTTGTTTGAAAAATATGTGGAATTGTAGCCTAACACAACAAATTTTGAGCCATAGTTTCTATGAATGAAAGCTTTATGAATTGTTTCTTTTAAGCGGGTTTTTAATTTGTCATGCGGTAGGGTGGTATATAGAGTTGAAAAATCAAAAGTGTTGATGGAGGATACCTGTGAGAAAGATCTTGATTTCAGGTTATCCAAAAGATCTTTAGAGTTTTTCAAAATCCACATGTGATTTATGCCACTACGCGAGTAAACAGTTTCACAATATTTCTGTTGTCCCTCTTTTACTGCAGACAGAATCTTTGTCAAGTGAATGGACAATTCTTTCGTCGAACAAGTTGATGATCCAGCTATGTACCTTTCTTGGTATGGTGTCTAATGGAGTTTAGGTATCCAATATAAATAGGGTAAATCCTCAGACTCTTTACCAGAGGGAATGTTTAAAGAGGTCATGAATGATCTGTGATTAGCTAGGATTGCATCTTTGTCGAACGAAGTTGGTTTGTATGTGGTATTCCTAGAGGTGTTGCTATTTGTGCCTAATTCCTTGATTAGGCATTCGAAGTAATATGATTTACATACAAACACGATATTGTTGGAAGCCTTGTCCGCAGGAACGATAACATATTTGTCATGAAGAGAGGAAAGACACTCAGCAGCTTCTTGGTCTTTAAATACAGACTTAGGTCGACTATTAACACAATTTTTGAGTTTGTGAATCCGACCTTGTACTAGAGACCTGATTGTTCTAACCCAGTCTGACAAGGACTCTAACTCAGGATCTTGGTCTACTTCTCTCTTTATCCACCTTTTGGCATAATCTTCAACAGCATCCATAATTATCTTGAAATTATGTTTCCAATTGATGTGTTGAGGTTCTCTGAATTTAGGACCATGAGAAATCACCTTTCGGAGACTCTCATGTTGAATGATATTCAGATCACCAGTGAGTACATGTCCAGATGGGTTGTATTGAAAAGGAGAGTGGGAGCAGTCACAAGTCAGAGGGTTCTTAAGGTACTCTTCTATGTTAATATCTTGCAATGCTTCTTTGTAGTTGAAAATGTTACGGCCAATGCTGTTAGTGTAGCTATAGGAGACAATGAGAACAGATTGATTTTTGAAATATGGTGGAATTTCTTTTACGACCTCTTTTCTATTAAGAATGTTGCTGATGTTAATAGCATCGATTCCTTTGTTAGCAAACGGAATATGGAGGAATTTTCTGTTGTGATCATGAAGCGGTTCAGATCGAACTGGTTTAAAAAGACGAAAGGACGCCACGTCACATATAATACTAGACAATTTGCACTTAGGAGAAAAAGGATCTACGCCTCCTTTGTCAAGTCCGAAATCCCTAAGATCTTTGAGGTAGTTTACAGGTAGTGAAAATAAGATTGTACGAATATGATGAATTCCAAGAGGTTTCTGTATATTAGAAAGTAAATCATTAAAAGTATCTTGTAACGTTCTTGGTTTAGAGGACTTTTTAACATTAGGATGTTGAATTCTTTTATGACCATGGCTTCGTTTAGTTCTTGGAATAGTATTAAAAAAGCTCATCACGTTGATTTCGTTGCATCCAGGACTTGACAAATTTCCCACTCCTTTGATGTTATCATTGCAACCGTAAGGCATTACAGTGCCTAATTCTTTTATCCAAAACAACTCTCTATCGGTACGGTAAGGTGTACTAAGTATAGGACTGTTTGTATGATGGTAAATCTTTTCGATGATTCGAACTTTCATCGTCAGACAGCGGTCATGACCCGGTTGATTGAAATGATTATACAAAATCCTGTATTTGGGATCTTTTGCATCATATCGATGTTGGCTCATACTACTTCGCAATGTTTGATGAGTTTCACCAACATACAAAAGTCCACAGAGCGTACATTCTATGTCGTAAATGACATTTTTAGTAGAACAGTCCAGAGGGTCAAACGATTTGGTGTAGTACGTTTTTCTAGTTAAATTACTGGTAAATTCAGGAGAAGTTATTAGCATGACGCATGTTTTACAAGTATTATTTTTGTCAGTTTTTATTTTGCAAGTAGTAATGCATGGAGAAGAGTGACAAGTACCTGGAGATTTAAGACAGTCCGAAATATTAATAGAACAAGATTTTAAAATTTGATACGAATCTGAAGTTTTGAAATAATAATTACCCTCTGGCTGAACGTAAGACAAATGGGGGGTATCCCGTAGGATTTTCGGTGGAACGCATATATCATTTGCTACCCTGTTCAGTGTAGTAGCAAATGAGGACCTTGTTAACCCGGGTGACGTCCTAGCCGGTATGTTGTCGTTAATTTCGTTATTCATAAATGCTTAAGTAAAGCTAAGCTACCAAGCTACCCAGAGACAATGACTACATTGGGAACACCATACACAGGACAAAGACAAACAAAGCAATCAAACACAACTTCATCTCTTGGAACTCTTGGTTCAGTAGCTTCGTTGTGAGCAGCAACCCTTTATAAAGTGAAAGGAAATCACTTTCGAATTTACAAGCTCCGGGATATTAGATCAACTGAGAGATAAATACACCATATGGAACTTCTGCCGAATGTTGCTACATATAAATGGGAAGTTCACTACGGTTAAATTTAAATTATCTCATTTGTTGTAAAGTTTCCTTATTAACTTGTCCTCACTGTCAACTTCGAGGTGTATATCAAGGTATGAAGTAAACCTAGCTGTATCAGTGCTACCCCTTATTTCAAGCTCAATAGGATAGAAGCAATCAGAAAATCGCCAACCTACATAGCGTTAGTGATAAACCACAATTTACAAAATTGATTTTCATTTTTCAAATATTAACTTATTCATGTTTATTTTCCTGTTTTACTCTTAATTAATTGATACCATCATTATTGTTATATAAATATTATGTCATTCTAATCTATGTAAGTGTAAAGGGAATTTTAACAATATTCATCAAATTATTTATTCTCCTTATTGACTATCACAAATCATGGGAATATTAAACTGTTTTTCTAAACCTAAAGCGATTATTCCAGATTATTGTTATTAACAATGTAATGACAAGACGCTAGTGAAAATTCAACTGTTCTACAGAAAAAATAATAAGAAATTGAATGACAAAACGCAAATGAAGTTGATCTATTCTGCAGAAAAAATATGCAAGAAATTTAATACCAAAAAACGAAAGTGAAATTCAACCATTTTAATAACAAAAACAATACACAGGCGCTCGTTGCACGGACCACCCCCTTTTTCTAACTTTCTGTTTACAAAATTATTTTTAATAAGATTTCTTTATTTCTTTATTATTTCATCTCTTTTTCCTTATTTGAACTTGTTCGTGTCAATATTCATACAATCTTATGTTAACATTAAATTGCATGTGTCGACCCTATATAGATACTAATAATCCACAAGGCATGCAACCTGGCAGGTTTAAAAATCGTACACCTGCTCGCTTCGAGTACATTTATTGCACCTTATTTCCATTATGTCATTCAATCTAGGACATGTATCCAATCCTAAAAGATGCATCTTTTTACCCCTGTTTTTGTTTTGTGCATACGATAGCTCAGTTCTCCAGAATTTTAAGATTTTCACACATTTACTGCCAAAATTTACGTATAAGGACACACGGCTGACGGAAGTGACGTACCACGGCATTAACTTCAACGATAGGGTCAGAAAAGTTCCAAAAATTTGAATATGGACCAATGGACCAATAGTCTCCAATTCTAGATATAATCTATTTTCTTGTAAGATAAACATAACTGGTTCCGTATCACTGCACTCATTTGTAACCTCTGTCAAATGTTGATAAATAAGCATCTCCCTTTAACTTCGAGACGTTTGCAAATTGATATCTTTTGACGGCACCGCACTACTTTATCGTCTTTCTGTAATTATTGTAAGCAAAGATGTATCGAGTATGAAGGCGTGGATTATCTGCCATCTCTCGACCAATTGTATGACAGAAGTGAAAGTCGTTGACGTAGGATACCGATAATCCTTTGTCTGGTGATTGGGCTCAAGGGTATCCTTTGGTTTACCTTGGCTAATCAAAAACAGAGTTTGTCTTTCAGATTGGACATACATGATTTGCTCGTGCATAGATGATATCACTATCCTCTTAAGTAAAAGACAGCTTATAGCAGCACAGTGTTTCAGTGAGTGATTGTTGTTTAACACAGTAACTTTTCATCCATACGATTGCGATAACAAGTTAATTTTCAATGAGATGATGATGAGGACCAGTTTGTACTACACCAACACGCTTAGTTAGAATTGTTTAATAGTGCTAGCTTACCGGGAATATACATGTTGCCCAACTCGGACACATTATCCTGATTCCGAGGTAATATTTGCCCTTTTTCCTCAATGTTGCGTACTTAGTGGAGACGGAACAAATATGCATTTGGATTTACCCGATCAGGGCTCGAACCCTCGATCTCTCTCACTTAAGACGAGGACGTTAATCAATATACCACCGATGCCGTCACATTATTTCAGTTATATTCATCACAACACTAGTTTTCCATCAAGGCAAATCATGAATTTTATTGAATAAAATGTTGCCATCCAAAGATGAAAACATGCACAATGAATATAATTGGATACATTCCAAATATTCTAAGCTAACAATACAATGCAAAGTAATCGATTCTACTATTAGCAATAACCTATTCATATCTCGAATTATTTAATACTCTATTAAATGTTTGTGAAATCTTTTATCCCTATAATTGTACACACAATGTACTAGTGTTGAAGTATATTAGATGCCACAAAAAAGAAAACGGGCTGATATATATGAAACGTGGCTGAGCATAAAAGGAATGTCTTAGTCAAAAATAACCTTGAATATACACCGTTTGTCGTAATCACAATATCGTCATTATTTCGTCGTCTGTGGATTTTCTTACAGATAAAAATGGTGAAGACTTCTGGATTGGAGCGAATGATATAGATAGAAGATGATTGGGTTTGGGAGTCAGATAAGTCAAAACTACTCTTCAGTGATTGACATGTCGGTGAACCGAATAATTATAATAATGAAGATTGTGGCAAAATGAGATGGTATAATTCACTACAAAAATGGAATGATGATAAATGTCAAAATTGCTACCTCTATATCTGTGAAAAATAGGTGTTTAATGGAGCATACATTCATGAGATCATGTTATGCTCAACTAAATATCTACAATTTGTCTATCATAAAGTATTAACAATTTTGCAATTTACTTTTCTTCAAAACTTGTATACTGAGTGTGACATAAATGTGCCATCTGTTAATGACAGCTGTGTTCTGATTTGTTTTGATATTTGTCTTCGTTTGGCAGTTTTTTTTTCTTTTGTGTTTTTTGTTGTGTATTATTGTCTAACTCTTCATTTAATCTTATTCTTTTGTCACAATATGACATGTGTGTAAACATATAAAGTCTTCTCCGATTTAAAAAATTCAAGTGTGCATCGTTTTGATTGTTTATCATCTCAAAGTGCCAATGATGTCTTCTTCAATACAAATGTTGTTACCTAGCAATGATAGTTCATGAAAACTTTAGGACACATATGCTGCAATAAGAGAAAAACTGCAGATATCTACCTTAGTGATTGTTAATTATTTCATTCATTATTGGCTCCCACAAAGAGCGAATAAATCCACGGTACATATATTTAGCTGTTGATCTTCATCTCAAAGTTACCTTGAGGTATTCTTTAATACGATTTGACGAATTACTCATGATAGCCTAAATAAGCATGTGCTTAAAATGGACCTCTATGGGAAAAACCGTAGATATTCAAATTAGTGCGCACGGCACGTTTCTGGAATAACAATAGCTATGAACGTCCATAGTCAAAAGATGTTTGATAAAAAATACATGTTGATTTGTTCACCTGTTTCAAGTCATTTTCTATTGGTCAAACCCAATATTACTGATTTTATCATTTCTAGGAACAAGATCGTATATTTTATTCGATTCTCATTATATGTCACCTGCTGTTGTAGCTGCTTATTTTCACTCAGGTGACGTTGTATTATGAACTAAACAAATATAAGCAATGGGATTGAGTACAAGGTATAACAACGTTATAAATGCCTTCTCCCTATTATGTACAACATAGCATACTAGATGGCAAAATGAAATATAATAAATATTAGAAAAATTTATCAGTGAAATTAACATCTAAAAAAAAGACAAACTAGTTTTTACAAAGAAGAAGAAGAAAAAAAAACTAGTGAAAGTAACACCTGTAACAATTAATCAAACCTATGACTATTACGTTTTGTGGTTCAGTTAACGTGACGTTGTTCTGACGAACAAATGAAATTTAAAAGTGTTATCCTTTATGAATATGCTAACTGACTTTCTATATCATCTGAAAGATGATATATAACTGCACGGCCATTGTAACTATTTCACATATATTGTTTTGAAGCATTGAAATGTCGGAGCATTAGTGTGTCGGCACAGTGCGGGGCAACGTTATATCGGAGGATTCTTGATAACACCACTATGTGGTGTCGGTATAGAGGGTGAGAAACACTCCATGTGGTATGCTTAATGTAAATGAAAGAACACAGAGATGACGAAATGAGTTGATACCAAAAAGTACGACGACTATGGTGAAAATATGGTGGAGATAACAAATTAATAAAAAGAAAAGAAATAAATGTCACTGTCCGTTGAAAACAAAAGCTTACCACCCATAGCGAATATACTGTCAATCAAAACACAAACATTTGATGATTTCAGTTTCAGAGAACCTGTTGTTAGAATTAAATTGATTTTTTCCCCACATTTAACACATTTGTTTTATCACAACAAGATATTTGTGACGATAAACACCAACAAAAGACCTACATTGTTTGGCCATTGTGTGTACTGAGAAATGTACGTCATCGGCATGAATTCAAACCACGTGCATTCTAAACAGAAACGAATATGGGAAAATGTCAGCCGCCGTGAAACCAGCAATATCCAGTTAATAAAAAAGAGATTTACACATCTGTACCAGAAACATCTTATACTCTATAACAATAATACCCTAAACAAATCAGCGTATATAATGAAAGTATTGAAATTTTAGATTTTCTTTTACTCTATTGTGACTTATTGGTGACGAAA
The DNA here is from genome assembly GCA_963680875.1 of Bathymodiolus brooksi. NCBI lineage: Eukaryota > Metazoa > Mollusca > Bivalvia > Mytilida > Modiolidae > Bathymodiolus > Bathymodiolus brooksi. Next base: position 17,946,366 of record OY804580.1, read on the forward strand.
AACAAATGTTTGCATAGTGTTCATGACTCGCAAGAAAAGTTCCATCTTCATTTAGAATGGAAACGAAATATTCAGCTGAAAATCATGGCTTGGGACGTGCACTCAAATATGGCGGATGTAGTCCAGTTAATCATTCCAAAATCCCCCTCTTGATAATTGGATCTCCAACATCATTGCAGCTATCAACAAACAAATATAAAAACAACACAGAATTGCTTCCTCTCAAAAAAGACCAAACTATCACAAAATATTTGTGACAATTTAAACATGGAAATTACGTGCATTTTGTAAAATTGTATTTGGTAGGTTAAATCTACTCTGAATAAAACGCGGATGTCGTGCACAAAAATGGGACCTGTGCTCGGGTCGATGTGATTGTATGTAGTTTTACAAGTATATGTGCGCTTAGATTGATATAAAAGAAGTTGCTTGATTTCAACACTTAGTGGGCTAAAATGTCTGAACGAAACTGGCGCATGTGCATTGTTTATTTTAAACGGATTATTATGATAAATAAAAAAAAAACGGTGTAGCTGCTTACAATAATGTACTTAAAGCATCTGTGGATTTTTATTGATGTATCATCACACATATAGGTGTTTGATATAGAGCTATATGAGCTGTGACCTGTGAGCACTGAGCTGTGAGAAGCCATATTATAAGTATTATGATCTCCTTTATCAGTTAATTACTTTTGCAACCTTCGGTGTGACGTAATTTGGACACTTTCATGTAAATAACTTTATCTTATTTTAAAGGAGAATTACATGTTATTGCAACTATTTATATTTAGCATGCTTAGGATGGAATGCATCCCTTTAAAATAAGAATGCAATGCAAATTATTATCGTACATGAATTACACTAGGGGCTATGGTTAGGGTTATGGTGATTACCACCAATAACAATAATATTTCAGTTTTATTGGTGGAGGAAACTGGAGTACCCTAATAAAACCATCGACCTCTCGCAAGTTACCTATGAATTATAATACATTGTGTTTTATACAAAATGTACAATAAACATATACTGCTAGATAAATCTAAATAAGGGTATTAACAAAATTACCGAACTCCGAGCAATCTTACAAAGGGAAAGTCAAAACTCATAAGTATATAAACAGACAAAATCAGTCAACAACCGGAAAACTGTGAAAACCGTAATGACCCGAACTTGGTACAGGCATTTCCAAAGAAATGGTGGGTTGAATCAGATTTTAAAGTGCCAAACCCCCCCCCTTTCATTACGGCTCAAAGTTTCCGGCTGTCACTATAACAGTATTTATAACAATACTTGAACAAAACAGGTAAAACAGTTGTCATAACAGCACCAAACTCAGTGAAGTGAATGTCAAAACCATTTTTACGTCACACATTGATAACAAAATATCTTTGACATTTTGTTTTTGACCACTTATCTTTATACATTTTCACTATATGAAAATCCATCGCTTATAATGTTTTCTGCAGAGACGGAATATACTTCGACAAGATCTTGTTATCGGAATATAAACTTTTTAAGAGATCGAATAAGGCGAATCTTTGCATAGCCCTGACCTCAAAAATATTTTTTCAATTCTTATAAATAAACATTTAAATGCAGGCATACATTCTGATTATGTGTTTTTCAACGAGGTTATTCTATTCCTAAAGTATATTATATGCACACAAAAAAAAGAAAAAAGGGAAATGTGCTGATATTTATATATAATGACGTAGTAAAGAATTAACTCTCTTCTATGTATTAGGGTTATGATGTTAATCGCCACTTTCAACAATATTTCAGCTATATCGTGACGGTCAGCTTTATTGCTGGAGGAAACCGGAATAACTGCAGAAATATACCACCATCCTGTCGCAGGTCACTGGCACACTTTATCACATAATGTTGTATCGAGTACATCTTGAGATGGAAAGGATTCGAACTCAAAAGTTAAGTGGTGATAGACACTGATTAGACAGGCAGTTGTAAATTCATCTACCATACAATCACGACCTCGGCGGCTCCGGATCTCCAACAGCAATGCAGATAAAAACAATAAAAAAAATAACATTCGCATCTACATAAGGAGACCACACGCTATATGTAAATCACAAGTACAAATATCAATATAAAGATAACAACAGCAGGGCTAGTGAAGGCTTGTTTATTAATTATTTTCCTTAAGATATTCAAATCATGAGTTACAAAGCTTTGCCAGAGCCTATTATGCTGCTGTCCTTGCTTATTCAACAATAATTTCAACACAAATCCACCATCAGAATATAACAATCTTCTACATACGTATTGCATTTCATCTGTTCTTATTTTTTATGGAATCAATCAATTAATTATTTTTCAAATTATTAACTCTGGATATTCCCATTTTAAATGTCGTTATAGTGAGTGACTGTTAGTTGCTTAACGCCAAATTAGCAATTTTTCAGCTATATCATAACGAGAACAAGTTAAATTTGAATGAAATGATGATGAGGTCCGCTTTGTTCTAGACCAACACGCTGAGTTGGATTTTCATACTGCTAACTCACTGAACCAACAGTCCACGGGTAGACATGTTGCTCCACTCGGACACATTATTCGGATTCCGAAACAACAAGTCTTTGCTCTTACTCCTTAATGTTGTTTACTTAGCGAAGACGCAGCAAATACCATTTTTTTAGGCTTTGGCTTGACCCGAACGGAGCTCGAACCCACGATTTACTGCACTCGAGGCAAGCACCGATGCGGTTTATCTCATTTTGAAGGAATCATATATGCCAAGCCAATATTCATATACTTTAAATACTTATTCCAGACAATACTTATACATATATACCTTACTAAAGCATATATATATATATATATATAAATAAAAAAACGTATACAGAAAGAATTTATGTAGTCTGTTGTCGACCACTTGATTGTCATTCTTCCCTTTGGTGATGATGTTGTCGCTCCTTTGACTTACGCTTCTGATGACCAGTTTGACATCGTCAAGCGTGTTATTTGAGAATAATTATTCCTAATCAAGCTGTATTCCGTATATAGTTCTTGAACTGTTGATTCATTTATATAATAATGTTGTGTTAGCAATGACTATGTCAATATAGTGGTCAGGGTCGTGCACTATGTCGTTAACCCTGACCACTATATGGCATAGTCATTGCTAACACAACATTATTATTATTATTATGCTGACTGTTATATGTAGACAAACTATATTGAGAACTATTACAATAAAGGAGGTTCTGATATTGGTGACTAATATATTGGATCAGATAGTCTTGAAAGTGTGAGAATATTCTTTGCTTCATTTAAGGCTTTAAAAATATAAAGATTTTTGAAGTTTGAAATTTATTTAACAACAATAACAAGCATTAAAACACAGTAACATTATTACGGAAATGATACTTATTTTAATGCGCTTAGACGACTATGATAGATTGAAAATTTGGATCCGCACGTGGACTACCTATATATAGCTTGACTGACAACTGAAAACCCAACCATCCCCGCGTGAAACTGGCATAGTAGATGTACTATTTTCGCATAGTACGATCAACGCTATATAATTCTTTGTGATATATGCCACAATATTGTATGAACTTATATTACAGTAGAAATTTACAGAAAGCATAATAATACATTATATGCAATTCTATAGTCTAGTACAGAGCATCACAATTTATCAATTTATCTTCATTTATTATTTATTGTAAATAATTTCAATAACCAGTCATTAGTGAAAAGTTAACTATTCGTATTGAATCGTTATCAAGGAATAAAATGGTAAGATTATTCTACAGCCGCTAGTGAAGCTCAGCCATTCTGCAGAATAAAATAGAGAAACCAATTTGACAACAATTCAAGACGCCAGTGAAAGAAATTTAACGACTAGAAGTTAGTGAAGCTGAATTGTTCCACGGAAGAAAATAGAGAAAGATATTTGACAAGACGCTAGAGAAACTGAATTATTCCACCGAAGAAAATAGAGAAAGAAATTTGACAACAAGACGCTAGTGAAACTGAACTATTACACGGAAGAAAATAGAGAAAGACATTTAACGACTAGAAGTTAGTGAAACTCAACTTTTCTACAGAAAAATAGATAATAAATGTAATAAGACGCAAATAAAATTTAACAATTCAACAGAAAGATAAGAAATATACTTAATGACTATGTCTAGTGCTACCTATGTACCGTTCATACTTTGGATTATTTTTAATCTATTCAGTTGTGTTTCATCTAACATTTCCTCACAACGCTTTGTTCTTCATAACGCATTAAGTATATCAACAAAAGCATCTGATGTAACAGAAATTACATCCAGGTCTAACATAGAGTGTGCCCGTGAATGTAAACGTAACAAATGGTGCCATAGAGCAAGCTATGACAGACTAACAAAGCGATGTCGAATATTTAATGAACATACTAGTAGGAAATGTGATGTAGGGTTGGACGTTATACAGACTTCTGTATTCATAGCGGAAGTTGAAGGTAGGTTGTGCAACTTTGACAGATTCCCTCTCGTGGTTAGCATCTATGTATGCTGAACTACATTCTTGGTGTAACAAATAATGAGTGCGGTGGTTCATCAAGACAAACTATGTAATTGCTGTTTTCCGCTGCACACGCAGCACTAATACATAAGAGCAAAAACTTGTTGGCTCGGAATCAGGAGAATGTGTCTGAGTCGGGCTTCGCCTATACACACGAACTGTTGTTTCTAACAAAGCGTGTTGGTATATTACAAAGCAAACACCATCATCATCGAAAGGCAGTTAGATATAGCTGTAAATAGCTGAGTTGACGTTAAACACCAATCATTCTATACATAATGTACATATAACTATTGAACCAGTAGTTGTCATCCTGTTTTATCATTCGTGTGTTTCTTGTGTTAATGGTTCCGTACGGTTAATGAAGTTCTACCAAATATTATTACTGTTCTTGTTGTATGTCACTGATGAAAGTCTACTTAAGATTATTAGTGTTATTATTGTATGACACTAATGAAGGTCTACTTAAGATTATTACTGTTCTTGTTGTATGTCACTGATGAAGGTCTACCAAAGATTATTACTGTTCTTGTTGTATGTCACTGATGAAAGTCTACTTAAGATTATTAGTGTTATTATTGTATGACACTAATGAAGGTCTACTTAAGATTATTACTGTTCTTGTTGTATGACACTAATGAAGGTCTACTTAAGATTATTACTGTTCTTGTTGTATGACACTAATGAAGGTCTACTTAAGATTATTACTGTTCGTGTTGTATGACACTAATGAAGGTCTACTTAAGATTATTACTGTTCCTGTTGTATGACACTATTGCAGGTCTACTTAAGATTATTGCTCCTCTTGTTGTATGACACTAATGAAAGTCTACTTAATATTATTACTGTTCTTGTTGCATGACACTAATGAAGGTCTACTTAAGCTTATTACTGTTCGTCTGATATGTAACTGATGAAGGTGTACTTAAGATTATTACTGTCCGTGGTGCATGTCGCTGATGATGGTCTACTTACGATTATTACTGTTCGCGTTGTATGTCACTGATACAGATCTACCAAAGATTATTACTGTTCCTGTTGTATGTCATTGCTGAAGGTCTAACAATGATTATTATTGTTCGTGATATATGTCTTAGATGACAATCGTGATGGAACAGGGTATGTTGATGATTCGTTTAACCGGTATTATAGAGTTAGCTGTTCCCATATCGAAATTTCATCACGAACAAATTACTATGTAGCTATTTTACATTCGGGTAGAATAGACAGGTGTTTACGTAAGCTGTCCACACTGAAACAATCATTCTTAATAAGATTGTAGATTATCTCAGTTGTTTTGTTTTTATTTTGGTTTTTATTTTTGTTTTTGTTTTTTGTTTTTTTGATTTCTTGGCTATGTATTAATTTTATCACATTCTATAAATGTTCACCTATAATTGTCAATATTAAGAAGTGTAATACAAACAAATATAATTTAGTGCACATGACGCGTTTCTAGATTAATCTTCGTCATTTATGATCAAAGTCAAAAGATGGCAACGCAAAATAACATAAAAGTCTTTGTGAGAAAGAAAACCAAAAGACAGATAGACAAAAGTATCTAAGAAGAGTTTGAAGACACCACAGGGGTAATCAGAATGCGTATATCGAACAAGACCAGACTACGCAATAGCCAAAAGAAAAAGTACAAAAGGACAAACAATGATCTACAAAATATACACATAAAACTAAAGATCGAGTAACACAAGCCCCACTATACACCGGGGTGAACCCAGGTTCTCCGTAAAGGAAAGCAATTCCTGCTCCACTAGTGGCACCGTTGTGTTAATCTAGTTAAAAACTTATAATTAGTAAACCATCGAAAAAGCCAGATTAAAATTATCCTATTTAGGATAGAACAAATTGTCAATGTAATGCCAAGACAAAGGTTTCCTTTGAAACACCATATTATGTAGAACTGAAATAAATTTTCCTTCCAGATGACTGCAACAGTGACTGGCTTTGGTTCGAAGGAAATTGTTATTTCTTTGGAGTGAGCAAGCTCAGTTGGATAGACGCACAGGTATATTTTATATACATATTTTTTTTTCAAAATGCAGATATATTATACATGGCGGAGAAAGGATCTAATACACACGATGTTAAATTGTATATACATTTGTATGGATGTTTGTATGTTTTATAATTATCTTATGTTGATCACTTTTCTATTGTTTTGTGTTCATCTATTACATGGCGAAAACAAATATTTAAGTTTGATATTCTAAGCTTTGAATATAAGCCCGATGGATTTAATAGTTGTTTTTGGACAGAAATTATGAATACAATGAGAACAATAGAATGAAAAAAGACAAAGAAGTGGTGTGGGTTTTTACGTTTTTGTATCCCGGCAGCGGGAAAACCATCCCTATTCATATATTCGTACCATGACGAGCACACTCATCCATAGCAGTATAAATACGCAGTTATCGAACGTAGATATTAGCGAATAACCTTCATCATGTATGTTCAAAGTCTAACGATTGAAAAGCCAAGCAATTTATTTAACTCTGGGTACAAGAAAACGAAAGGACCAAAAACAAGGTCGATAAAATTATCCCAGACTGAGGGAGGATATTATTATTATTTACGAACTGAACATTTCATTTATGAATCTATCTTATAAACCATATCAGCACTGGAACACTGAGGACTAGTCAACCAGCAAAGGGATCAACCCATTGACATATGAAAAATAAAGACACCTAATTTGGTGTAAACAAAGTATTTCAGAAATAATGATCACCAAATATTTTCAAAGAACTATTGCTTTAACCACTAGTTCACGGAGTTAATTTCAAATCTTAAAGATATACCATTTTAAGCACTCTGGCACATAGGCAACTTGCAACAAGGAATTACTGTGCAGTTCTTTTATTCTAGAATGACTGTAACGAAAGGAGTGCATGTCTTGTTACAATTCGGAATGAAAGAGAAAACAAATGGCTTATGGATGTTATAGAAAACTCAGGTATTTTACATTTATTTGTGGCAGTTAATCATTGAGGAAAACAATACCTGTGATAGGGAACAGTTGAATAAACAACACACCAGATAACAAAACGAGGCCACCCCCGATATGGAACTCCTAAGCATAAAAAAATGGACCAAGAGTCTCCAATTCTAGATATAATCTATTTCCTTGTAAGATAAACATAACTGGTTCCGTATCACTGCACTCATTTGTAACCTCTGTCAAAATGTTGATAAATAGGTTTATCCCTTTAACTTCGAGACGTTTGCAAATTGATGTCTTTTGACGGCACCGCACTACTTCATCGTCTGTCTGTAATTATTGTAAGCAAGGATATATCGAGTATGAAGGCGTGGATTATCCGCCATCTCTCGACCAATTGTATGACAGAAGTGAAAGTTGTTGACGTAGGATACCGATCATCATTTGTCTAGTGATTGGGCTCAAGGGTATCTTTTGGTTTACCTTGGCTAATCAGAAACAGAGCTAGCTTTTCAGATTAGACATAAGTGGTTCGCTCGTGCATAGATGATCTCAATCTCCTCTTAAGTAAAAGACAGCTTATAGCAGCACAGTGCGTCAGTGAGTGATTGCTTTTTAACACAGCAACTTCTCATCAATATGATGGCGATAACACGTTAATGTTCAATGAAATGATGATGATGACCAGTTTGTACTACAGCAACACGCTTATTTGTTATAGTGCTAGCTTACCGGGAATATACATGTTGCCCCACTCGAACACATTATCCTGATTCCGAGGTAATATTTGCCCTTTTTCCTCAATGCTGCGTACTTAGTGGATAAGCAACAAATACTCCTTTGGATTTACCCGATCAGGGCTCGATCTTTCTCACTGAAGACGAGGACGTTAATCAATATACCGCCGATACGGTCACATTATTTCAGTTATATTCATGACAACACCAGTTTCCCATTAAAGTGAATCATGAATTTCATTGAATAAAAGATTGCCATCCACAGATGGAAACATGCACAATGGATATAATTGGATACATTCCAAATATTATAAACTAACAATGCAATACCAAGTAATCTATTATACTATTAGCAATAACCTATTCATATCTCGAATTCTTAAATACTCTATTAAATGTTTGTGAAATCTTTGATCCCTATACTTGTACACACACTGTACTATTGTTGAAGTATATTAGATGCCACAGAAAGAAAACGGGCTGATATACATGAAACGTGGCTGAGCATAAATGGAATGTCTTAGTCAACAAAAAACCTTGAATATGCACCGTTTGTCGTAATCACAATACCGTCATTATTTCGTGTTCTATGAATTTTCTTACAGATAAAAAAGATGAAAACTTCTGGATTGGAGCGAATGACATAGACATAGAAGATGATTGGGTTTGGGAGTCAGATAAGTCAAAACTACTCTTCAGTGATTGGCTGGACGGTGAACCGAATAATTATAATAATGAAGATTGTGGCATCATGAGATGGCATAATTCACTATACAGATGGATTGATGATAAATGTCATCGTCCCTATCTCTATATCTGCGAAAAATAAGTGTTTAATGGAGCATAAATGCTTATGAGATCAAGAAATGCTCACCTATGTATCTACAATTTGTCTATCATAAAGTATTAACAATTTTGCAATTTACTTTTCCTCAAAACTTGTATACTCAGTGTGAAATAAACGAGTCATCTGCTAATGGCAGCTGTGTTCTGATTTGTTTTAATATTTGTCTTTGCTTTGCTGTTTTAGTTTTTTATTTTGTGTTTTTTCTTGTGTATTATTGTCTAACTCTTACTTTAATCTTATTCCTTTGTCATAATATGACACGTGTGTAAACATACAAAGTCTTCTCTGATTTAAACAATTCAAGTGTACATCGCTTTGATTGTTCATCATCTCTAAGTACCAATTATGTCTTCAATAAAAATGTTGTTACCTAGCCATGATAGTTCATGAAAACTTTAGGACACATATGCTGCAATAAGACAAAAACTGCAGTTATCTACCTTAGTGATTGTTAATTATTTCATTCATAATTGGCTCCCACAAAAAGCGAAGAAATCCACCGTACATATATTTAGCTGGTGATCTTCATCTCAAAGTTACCTTGAGGCATCCTTCAATACAATTTGACGAATTACCCATAATAGCCTAAATAGGCATGTGCTTAAAAGGGACCTCTGTGGGAAAACAACGTAGATATTCAAATTAGTGCGCACGGCACGTTTCTGGAATAACAATAGCTATGAACGTCCATAGGCAAAAGATTTTTGATAACAATACATTTTGATTTGTTCACCTGTTTCAAGTCATTTTCTATTGGTCAAACCCAATATTAATGATTTTATCATAACTAGGAACAAGATCGTATATTTTATTTGATTCTCTTTATATGTCACCTGCAGTTGTAGCTGCTTCATTTCACTCAGGTGACGTTGTATTAAAAACTAAACAAATATAAGCAATGGGATTGAGTACAAGTTATAACAATGTTATAAATGCCTTCTCCCTATTATGTACAACATAGCATACTAGATGGCAAAATGAAATATAATAGATATTAGAACAATATATCAGTGAAATTAACCTTTTAAAGAAAGACAAACTAGTTTGTACAAAGAAGTAAAAAAAACTAGTGAAAGTAACACCTGTAACAATTGATCAAACCTATGACTATTACGATTTGTGTTTCATTTAAAGTGACTTTGTTCTGACCAACAAATGAAATTTAAAGAATATATCCTTGATAAATATGCTAACTGACTTTCTATCTCAACTGAAAGATGATATATAAATGCACATCCGTTGTAACTATTTCACATATATTGTTTTGAAACATTGAATTGTCGGAGAATTAGTGTGTTGGCACAGTGCAGGGCAACGTTATATCGGATCATTTACTATAACAACACTATGTGGTGTCGGTATAGAGGGTGAGAAACACTCCATGGGGTATGCTTAATGTAAATGAAAGAACAAAGAGATGACGAAATGAGTTGATACCAATAAGAACGACGACTAAGATGGCAATATGGTGGAGATAACAAACTACCAAAAAAAGAAAAGAAATAAACGTCACTGTCCGTTGAAATCAAAAGCTTGCCAGCCATAACGAATATACTGTCAATCAAAACACAAACATTTGATGAATTCTGTTTCAGAGAAAATGTTCATAGAATTTAATTATTTTTTTCCCCGACATTTAAGAGTTTTTTTTTCTTAATACAAGATATTTGTGACGATAAACACCAACAAAGACCTATATTGTTTGGCCATTGTGTGTACCGAGAAATGTAACCTCTGGGAAATGATATGTATGTCATCGGTAATCTTCATAACGTCAAGCTGTGTGTAAAATGAAAGCGAAACATTGGCAGACGACATGAGCCAACTGTGCGCTATTTAACTGACATTCAATGCTAAAAGATAAGAAAATGGCATATGTAATTAGTACTATATAATGGAAAACTGCTACAGGTAGCGGAGAGCATAATAAAGGAATATTTGATGATACCAAAGAAAGGGTTAAATAGACGTCATAATTTGAAGGACAGGAATGCAACGGCCAACATATATAATGAGATTTAAGATATAAATATTAGAGGAAATGAAGGGGCAATCAAGAATAGTCAACCCGGAGACACTGATTACATTGGGCGCACAAGACACATGACGAAGACAAACAAAGCAAGCAAACATATGAACATTTGGTTCAGTAGCTGAGTAGCTGGCAGCAACTCTCTATCAAATATGAAGAAAATCACGATATGATTGGCAAGTTCTGGAATATTGGATCAACTGAGAGATAAATACTCCAAATGTAGGTGTTGCTTTAATGTTGTTGCATATAAATGAAAAGTTTACAATGGTAATCTTGAAATTATCTCTTTTGTCATAAAGCTTCATTCTTATCTGGCTCACACTGCCAATTTCAAAATGTAGATAAAAAGGTATGAAGCAGACATAGATGTATCAGTGACAACCTTTGCTTCAAGCTCAATATGATAGATGCGAAGTAACAACCTATGCAGCGGAAAGTTAAATTAAAGGATTGGGCTAGCTTCTATTGTTTTTTTCTTGATGTCTTCTTCGTACGAACAAAGGAACACATTGGCGAAATGGGAGCACAGTTGATGCACACAGGAATTCCGACTGTCTGTGAAAAACACGACCAGCAAGTATGTTGTCAATCAAAACCTTGAGAATTTAGATGAAATTAGCTTCAGAGAATTCTTGGGAAGAATCAGAGTGTTTTTTGCTTTGACAGTTAACTTTTGTGAGGTGACTACGGTCAGGTTGTACAAACTCATGCATAACTTTCCAGATAAAACAGTAAATGATAAAATATGTAACATAAAGAAGCATACACAAATTGTCCTGTTCTGATCAAGTTGATTGCAATGGGGGAAGAACATAAAAAATCACTTAATTGATTTATCTATTATACAAAGGGAGAACATTTTATTTAATTAAATTTTTATTTGATTTTTAATTATTAATTCATATGAAAAAAAATATTTCTGAGAGAATATTTATTTATACCCACTAAATCATGACAATTGTGACCATGATCAGTAGTTACATTAAATCTCAAAATATATAGCTGGAACCATTTACATTTAATTTACGCATCTAATAGTGAGCAATGCTGATGAAGCCAATATGTACAAACCTTAGGACAACACTAATTGACATCATTTATATATTATACTATCACATTAGAAGTGTGTCTTAGTTGTAGGTTGTGTATCTTATCTGTGTGTTCCCATCCTATCCAATTTATAAAAACACAGGTAAAAAATACCTTGGGCACAGTGGGAATTGTTTTTATAGGCGTACTAATTAAAGATCAAACGAAGTTACCTATAGTCTGCTAAAACATAGTCGTTTGATGAAAAAAACATTAAACACAATTAAATAGTTTATTAATATATCATATATATAGGACAATATCATATAACATGTGACAAATTTATTCACAATAAATAATAACAACATATTTACATTGTGTAATGGAAATTAAAAATTACAATTTAGTCCAGATGGAGTCAATGCTATGCTGCGTCTGAATACTGTATAACGTCAATGTGTTCACTGGTAGGGCGTTCCTTGAGTTGGATTAGTCTGCTGTCAATGTCTCCGTATCGTTTGGCTTTTGGTCTTATAGTACCACCTGCGTTACGCTGTATTCTGGTTGCTTCATTTGCTGCCTGGATGTCTTTGAATGTGCTGATCAATGTGTAGGAGTTTGGGTGTGCATGGGAGACTTTCTACTTCAGTTTGTTGTGCCAACCCTCGATGTGATTTATGGTACGGGGTACATCTGTGTTGAAGTGGTTCCATATTTGTCGGTCACCGTCGATCCATTGGGTTATAGCATAGTTCGTGAATGTAGTTGTGGTGGCTGGTGTATCAATATCATCTAGGTCATTTAGAGCATTGAAACAGACGTCTTCTATTAAATCCATCGATAAGAGTGGTAACAGCTGATCTTCTCACAAGTTGTCGAATGTCGTTGTTTCTGTAGGTGACTTGTAGACCAGTGTGTTGTGTTATTCTCCATATAGCTTGAGTGTAATGAAAGAAACAACCCTTGACAGTAATTCCTGGGAACACAGTTCTAGTGGCGCTATGGGCAGCAGTTTCGAAGTTCATGAAAAGTTGTAGGTCTGCCATGGACGTTTTGAACTTGGTCAGTAGTTGTGTATAAACGGCCTGAATCTTTCCGGGTAACAGTGCTAAAAGTAATGGGTACATCTGGTCATTTATCCTGGCGTGTATTGTGTACATCTGTTGAAACTGACTGGAACATGCATAGAAAGTTCCATCACAATATATCTTAAAACAATAATTCCAGTATACATGTTTTCATAAGACACTTGTGCAGAGTGGAACTCATTTTGTAAAGGTTGGGCAGGATGGGAACAAACCATCCTATCTATATCACTTCAAGTTCAATATGTTATCAGCACAAAATGAACAGGTTACAAAGATTCATTATTTTGATAAAGATACCATAACTTCAAATATGGATTCTAAAAAGTTATCTCTTATAATTAGCCTCCATAAACCTTGTGTACACATATTATAAAACCCCACAATAGCATTGTTTAAATAATTGATCCAACAGGTGAACAGTTATTACTAAGGCAACCTTACATTGCAACACTTATATTTCTGACAACCTGTGAACTATGTCTTCAACATATATTTTAATAACTTTATTTGTGATTTTGAGTCCACTTACAAATCATATTTACTTATATATATATTTTTAGTTTTCGGTGTACCGTCAGTGTGTTTATATTGCATAAAGCAATGCAATTATCTCTCAAAATTGATATTAGTAGGTTGAATTAAAAAAAATATATTAACTGAGTATTCGGGAAAAAATAAGTTATGAGATATATGTTATTAAAATGGCAACTAATATAAACTTAATGTGTTGACTACTAACCAACAATGAACAACACATCACTGTATTGCTAATTCTTCCAGAGCATTAAAGTTCACTACCATTTGATCGAGACCCATAGGTTCAATGTTGTTCAAGTATTTTTCCTGATAATGAGTCATCACAACTTAGAACAAATTTCTGAAGAAACAATGACTTTATCCTGTGCAGGAGTATTTATTTCACCTGAATTAATAAAAACAGCTAAAATGTGTCGGCTTCATAGAGATATGCTTGGGATTAATGGAAATCTAGTTCCGTCCAGTGCAAACGCCCGATTCATTGAGATGTTTAATAAAAAGGATCTGATATGAGAACAAATGTTTTATTACAATCCATAATTCTTAGATATAGGTCATTTTCACTATAGTGTTTCGAAAAATCACATGCAACACTGTCATAGTTAATAAGCACATTAAATTATGATTTCCTGCCATAAAATGAATGTGTAAGCAATGTAAGGCTTTGTTATCTCTTGTTTCAGTGTGTTTCAGTATGCCCTGTTTCATATTTCCAGTATATATACACTTCTTTAGGACCTTCATGTGAATTATACAAAAACTAGTATTTATCAAATAATATTTGTTTTAGGTTTTACTATATAGTATGTTTGATTAAATTAACAGGATGAAAAATGATAGCAAATGTTGTTTTTCTAACTTATGTGCAGTAATTTTACTCAATTTCAATTGATTAAATAAATGAATGAGTGAAAAAAAGCATTGCTTATGCTTGCAAAATATATATAAGACATTTCAAACACTTACATGTCAATTTTGAACAATATCAACCCCTTGGTGTTGAAAAAAACATCAATATTTTGGTTAAAATGACAAAATTCCTCATATTTGAAATTGGTTGCAATGGTAACTGTGCATAAAGGCCCAGTTTTAAAATATAAGAATAAGTGGTACACATACATTGTCTTACAATAACTATTTCATCTTTTCAAACTTATGCACTATTCACGCTTTTAGGGAGGTTAATTAAAGTATGGTACAGTCCGGTGTGTTGGCGCACCTAAGGGTTTGTCATAACCTTATCAAATGAAGGGATTTTAATAGAATGTTTATTCTTACGTGGACATAAACTTGTATCCTTTTATATTAACCACATGGTTTTATTTATTGAGCAAACATAATTCCGATAGGGTTACAAAAGCTCAAACAGAGGTAAACCATGTTTACCTTAGTTCATTTAGCATCCGATATGTTGGCGCATGCTTATTTCAAAGGTAAAAATAGTACGGATGAAAGAAAGATTTCATTACAAAATACTAAAATATTTGACAATTGTTCATAAACATTTTGGCATATAATATGATACATTTCTAATAATTGGTATACAGTAGAATGCCCATTAATGGATTCTGATTGATATGCACATAGCAGAGAATGCTAAAAAAAATATATATATTTATGCTTATGTACAGCACGTTTCATCACTTTTCCTATACAACGTAATACTGATATTGATCTGTAATGTGAAGGACTGTTCTTGTTGTCTTGTCTAAAAGCTTGCACAACTTGCGCAATGTTCCATTTTAAAGGGAATATGCCTCTCTTTAGCTGTTAGAAACAGAAATATATTAGTCAAATGTATACAAATGAATTCAGAAGTACTCTTTATTATTTGATGGGTGATTCTGTCATCACCACAAGCGTAGCTTATTTTGAGGGTTTGCAACATATATTTGACATCCTGTTCAGTAATATATATATACACTATTGATGCATTGACGGTAGATATATAATGTATGTGGCGAGGCTTAGAAACAAGGGAAAGACTAGCTTATAGCGAGTCCTTCCATCCGTTTCGTGCCGAGCCACATAAATTATATATTTACTGTCAATACACCAATATTGTATTTATCCAGCAATAAAATTTCCCAAAAAATTATTCAATTTAATAATACAAAAAAGATAATGTAAACCCCATAGATACCTCAATAGTAATTCCGATAAGGGACGTGGCTTAATAGCGTTATTATGTTAATATAAAAAGTGTTATCTTGACAGGGGTGTAGCTTAATACCTTTATTAGACTAATGTGAAAAGTGTTATTATGACAGGGGTGTGGTTTAATGGGTTTATTCGGCTAATGTGAAGAGTGTTATTACGACACTGTCATAATAAAGCAAGTTTATTTCAACCCATTTGTTATGACAAAAAAATATCCCAAATTGCAGAATAAATATTAAATAATAATGCACCAATTCACCATGTAACATCTGGAGGAGCTTGATTAGTATCATCAACAAATGAATCGGAACAAAAATACTTATTCTACAGGTTCGGCTTAATCTTGTCAGCGGGTATAAATTCATTTGGATCATAATTTTGGAACGTTGCTTTCACTAGTTTTTCGAATCAGTGACTCGAGTTCTTTATAACATCCACAAACCATTTGGTTTTTTTTTCTCTCACTCTGAATTTTAACACGACATGAACTTCTCTGTGTATATTCATTCTGAAGTAAGACAACATTTTGAATTAACAGTATTGATATACACAGTAGTTATTTGTTGGAATTTAACTACGTCCTCCTGAGGTTAAATGGATAGATATTTAATCTTTCAATATGTCAGAACGTATATGAGGTGCGCATTGAATTTCGGTGATACATGTACTCTACGGGAACTGGTGGTTTCTCAAAGGCAATCAGAAACCGTAAATGGAATAAATTACATATTTATTTTTACCTGGCGAGGAAATGCACTGGTGCATAGATGAACACAGGTGCTCCAAAATGGTAAGCAGTTCGTGCTCCACTATTTGTACACGTTGTCTTACTTTTGTTTAATGAAAATGTGTAAAATCATGCGCGAGGAAAGGAAAGGATTGTGGTTACAACAAACACAATGTATCTGTGACCTTTAGTGACACAGATATTCCATAGCGATCAACCGAGTCGTGATGGCGACCATATTGAACTACATGTACTCAGATATATATTATTAGCTTCAATGTTTGCTATCTCGTACATAGAAAAAATAAACACAACACGATAGTGAAGCAAGAACTGTTTACCTTTCCCACACCCTTGATTTTACTGCGGTTTCAGGTTCCTGTAAAATGTCAGCTTCAAACTTTCCTTTTGGAAGAACCAATTTTCCAAAATATTGTCTCAAATGTTCAATGATATGGGATAAAACACGCACATTGAAATCGATTGAAATGAAGATTAAATCCTTGTTGAACTTTAGTTGCACACAATTACATAATTAGCTTGACGTTACGCGTGAAGTACTTATTATTTGCCGAGCATTTTAACTACTTTTTTTTTTTTTACAATAAACCATTTTGAATTGTCCAATAAAACAAAATAGATAATATTCAATATAACAAAATTTATGTATAAAAAAACCTTTCCAATATGAATTTGTGTTGCAAATTTTATACAAATTCGTTCAGAATAAAACCTTGCAGTTCTTGTTTCAACCAATCAATGATACACATGTATCATTTTATCTGAAATGGACACCTTCTTGTAAGCTACATCTAATTATGTCTGCAAATAAAAAAATGTAATTGTAGTAAAATTTATATCTGACTCTCAGATTCTCAGCCTCATATTTACACAATAAGATTAATATTGAGGGTGTATGATGTTGTTTTTAGGTAATAGTATGGGTTTATAAGTGATATGTAATGATAATTGCAGCACATTAAGGATAATTATAGAGGTCTATTAAGAGTATTTATTACAAATATTAAAGGTGTTCTCTCAGTTTTAGTAGAAACAATTATGTTACTGTATACTCTTTTTATTATCTTATTATAACTATCATGTAGTTATTTTACTATCAAGTTCTTTATTGTAAACTTTCTGATGACACTATTAACTAGCTTAAATATAAATTATTTTATCTATATATCGTAACGTTCTGTGTTAAACTAATGTCCTGTGGTGAAATCCATTATATATTTACAATCAACACAAACAACATCGTGACCTCTTTCAACGCTAATGTCATTTATCACTAATGATTACATATGGAAGGTATCTCCCCTGTAACTACATCGCATCCCCTTAAAGATCACACAAGGAAGGTTCCAGCAATGTTTGATTTCAAATGATTCATTGGTTTCCAAGAATAATTTGAAATATTTTAAAATTATTTCCCATAGAGTGATTTCCCTTTGATTATCTTTAAAATTTAAGTTTAAATTTATTGTAGCTAATTATATTGTTGCTTGTTACCTTACATAAGAAAGGCTCAATGTGTATTAGTCCTGTTAATAAATCCTTTTAATTTTTCTAATTAAAATAAAAATGTGGTTTCAAAGTTAAAGATTTTAAATTCCCTTTTTTTTAACTGGGTAATACAGAATATATATGAAAAACAATTGTTATTCGGACATTGAATATATCAATATTACAAAAAAGAATTAATAAAACACCCTTGCTCGCTGAAAAGAAATAGCAACTTCTTTCAAACAAAAGCCAGTCACTCTTGCAGTCCTCTGTAAGGACATTTATTTCAGTTTTACTAATATGGTGCCGCCAACAAAACATTTGTATGGCATTACAATGCTAATTTATAACATCCTAGAAAGAATAATGTCAATACACTATTTTTTATTTGATTCTAAAATTTTACTTTTTATACATTTTGAGTTATTTCCCCTACTACGGACAAAATGGTATCCTGTCTAATAAGAACTTGTGTATGCTTTACGTAAAATTTCTAGATATCAATTGCTTGAACTTTGAAAAAATAAAAGAATAATTTTATAACAAGTAGAATATTCAGAAATTGTTACTTTAATATATAACATCAATATAATGAGTAAAATAGAGTCAAACTTGAATATCTCGAATGGCTCGAATAATATGGGTCTCTCGAATTTAATACATAATTCATAGAAGCCATACTATATTTAGAGTTTTGACATTACCATTCGGAATGAAATACTGCCATATTTCCAACCCATGTTACAACTTAGAAAATACTTTATGATGAGAAAAACCATAATTTGTATATATGGTTGACGGAAATATTGCACACAATTTATGTGGTGCAATTTGGTGGTTCTATTTTTCACCGTGCTAGATTGCATCCACCGATAACCTATGAACATGTGCTTTTACAACGGGAAAATCTTATTGAGTTTCTTTCATTAACTTCAAATCCAAATTTGATGAATTTGATATGAATGTGTTTATGCCCTCTTTTGATATGACATTCTTGTCAGGTTTGATATTGATGTGTTTATGCCCTCTTCGCAGATGCCATTCTTGTCAGGTTTTATGTTAATGTTGTCATACCATATTTTGAGATGTCCTTCTTGTCAGGTTTTATATTAATATTGTTATGCCCTATTTTGAGATACCATTCTTGGAGATGCCATTATTGTCAGGTTGTATATTAATGTTTTATGCCCTATTTTGAGATGCCATTCTTGTCAGATTTTATTTTAATGTTTTTATGCTCTATTTTGAGATGTCATTATTATGAGGATTGATATTGATGTCTTTATGCCCTCTTGTGAGATGCCATTCTTGTCAGGTTTGATATTGATGTGTTAATGCCCTCTTTTCAGATGCCATTCTTGTCAAGTTTGATATTGTTGTCTTTATGCCCTCTTGTGAGATGTCATTCTTATCAGGTTTTCTGTCAATGTGTTCATACCATATTTTGAGATGTCCTTCTTGTCAGGTTTTATATTAATCTTGCTATGCCCTATTTTGAGATACCATTCTTGGAGATGTTGTCTGAATATTCAACATAGTATTTCGACGTCATGTGACTGTAATGTGATTACTGAGAGTAAATATAGCTATATTTGTCAGTTCGAATTACAACGTTTCTTTTGTTGAAAGGTACGCTCTTTTATTAAACAAATCACAGCAATTATTATAATTCATGAAATCAGTTATTTTATTTATTTATTTTTTTCAGGTTTATGGAAAGTAAAATACAGAGAAGAGATGATTAATTTAAAAACATATTAAGCACAATTGCTTCAGCGTGTACAACATGGTGTTAACAATAGTCTATTTTCGCCCGAGAGAAATAATATCCGGAAAACAACATAATCGGAGGGATATTTGGCTATGGGAACACATACCTCTATAGCATCGGTAAATTGGATCATACACATACCGTATACCAAGTTACATTGCAATGAGATTAATGATGAAGTTCGCTTTGTACTGCACCAGCACACTAGTTGGAGTTTTCGTAGTACTAGTTCACTGCAACAATTATCTGCGGGTAGACATGTCGGTTGACTCACGTATATTATTCAAATTCCGAGACAAACATGTTTTGCTTTTACTCCTTAGAGATGCATGTGTGGTGGAAAAACTGGAATTTCGAATATTATGGTCTTTAGTTTGACTCAACCTACGCTCGCAACTACGATCTACTGCATGTTAACCGTTACAAAAAACAATGTGGTTCATCATGCATTGATGCTAACTACGAGTGAGAATCTATCAAAATTCTACAACTTACCATGATTAATTAAGAATATAGAAGTATGTATGGCTTCGTTCTCTACACCACAATCCTTACTAGTCACATCATTATATCCGACATCGCTTTCTCATTGTGCTTGATATGTGTCAGTAAGCGTCAATATTGACGATTTCAAAATAAGCCTCCTGATTGCACCTGTGCAAGTTCCCCATTCATATATAATCCGATTGGCTACGTTATAACTGGTGACCTTAAAACTATCAACAAAACCTCTCTACGAGATTTGCTCGCCAAAGGTCCTAAATATCGTTAGCCTAAATCCATAAATTGGAAACACAACTTTAAAATACGTATGGATTCCTTCGAAGATTATGCCAGATAATTGGCGAAGCGTAAAAAGGAGGACTTAGATAATCTTTCAGAATGGGTAACGAGTGTGAGGTCGCTAATACAGATTATAATTTTAAAAAACTCGGTCGCTTTCTGAGCACTCGCTCTACATCAATCCTTAAAGACACAAATGTTGCTAAACACCTGTCTCTCCTTCATGACAAAGATGTTATTGTCTCCGGCGACAATGCCCCTAACAATAGTGTTGTGGTGTGCAAATCACATTACATAGACCGTTTGATGAAAGAGGTAGGTATTGAAAATTTACTTGGCAACCCTACATATACCCCGACGACACTTACGAAAGAGGAAATCCTGGACAATCATAGGTCTGTTTTATGTTCCTTTGGAATTTCAACCAAAGATGAAGAACTGGATCTACCATCACTCTACTGGATTCCTAAATTACACAAGTGTCCTTTCAAACAGCGCAATTTTTCTGGGTCTGCCAAATGCTCCACGAAACCCCTTTCCAAGTTATTAACATCCATTCTATCGGCGGTCAAAACCGGGCTTCAGAGCTACTGTGACACTAGCTACTCGAGAGGTGATGTGAATCAAATGTGGATTCTGAAGAACTCGAAAGATCTGTTAGAGTACATTCAATCTAAGTCCCTCTCCTCCTGCAATAACACTAAAACATTTGACTTCTCTACCCTCTACACGACTATTCCTTTATCTAAGCTGAAGAACAAAATAAGGGATTTGGTCCAACTGTGTTTCATAAAAAAGAATGACCAACGTAGATACAAGTACCTTCTGCTAGGAAGTGACAGATCTTATGTTGTAAAACACCACTGTGATTCTACCAAAAAGTTCTCTGTAACTGATATCTTCAACATGCTGGAGTGTTTGATTGACAACATATTTGCAATGTTTGGTGGACGTGTTTTTCAACAGACAGTCGACATTCCTATGGGTACAATATGTGCTCCTCTTGTCACCGACTTGTTCCTTTATTCGTATGAGGCAGACTTCATACAAGGGCCTCTCAAGAAAAGCGAAAACAAACTAGCCCGATCCTTTAATTTCATTTTCCGCTATATAGATGATGTCCTTTCACTAAATAATTCTAGGTTTGGTGATTGTGTTGATCGCATCTATCCCATTGAGCTTGAAATAAAGAATACCCCAGATACAGACAGTGATGGTCGGTTTAGAACGAAACTTTGCGACAAAAGAGATGATTTCAATTTTCCCATTGTGAACTTTCCATTTATATTTAGCAACATTCCACCAGCATCCTGCATAAGAATTATATATCTCTCAGATTATACGACATTCCAGAGGTTGTGGTTTTCCTATCAAGATCAAGATCAAGGGCTTCTGCTAACAAGGAAGCTACTGAACCAAGGGTTCCTTTTGGTAAAGTTGAAGTCATCACTTCGAAAAATTGACAGTCGCCACCATGACTTGGTTGACTGTTATGGAATATCTGACCACGGATATGTTACACTTGTCGTAAACACTTCCCGGTCCTTTCCTCATTCATGACTTATTACAGGGTTTGTAACTAGATTAATACGACGGGTGCCACAAGTGGAGCAGGAACTGCTTACCCTTTCCGAGCACCTGAGTTCACCCTCGGTTTTAGTGGGGTTCGTGTTACTCCATCTTTAGTTATATATGTATGTTTTGTAGATCGCTGTTTGTCCTTTTGTACTTTTTCTTTTGACCATTGTGTTGTTCTTCGATATACG
Organism: Bathymodiolus brooksi; assembly: GCA_963680875.1. NCBI lineage: Eukaryota > Metazoa > Mollusca > Bivalvia > Mytilida > Modiolidae > Bathymodiolus > Bathymodiolus brooksi. The sequence goes on from OY804580.1 coordinate 17,968,849, forward strand.
GATTCTGATTGCCTCCTTGGTATCCTCAAACTCTTCATACTGTTGTTGATATACTAAATGAGTCATCAATTTCAAAATAGTGTATGAAAATGTCAGATGAAATAAAACAAACAAGATTGACAATAATCCAAAGATTGAACGGTAAAGAGATAACACTAGATATTGTCGTTAAATATATTGCTATTTTTTTTCTTTAGAATGGTTAATAAACAGTAAAACAGAATATGAAATATGAAGAAGTTAATATTTGGAAAAATAATAATTAATTTTGTAAATTGTGGTTTATCACTAAGGAAATATCATATTCTGTATTTTTCTAAGTTAAATTTCTTAGGACGACGTTAACCATACATATGAATAAAGGGTTAGGGTTATGAATTGTGGTGGTTATTCCCACTTTCAACAATATTTAAGCTTTATCGTGGCGGTCAGTTTCCTTGTTGGATGAAACCGGAGTATCCGGAGAAAACTCTTGACCTGCCGCAAGTCACTGGTAAACTTGATCACATAATGCTGTATCGAGCACACCTCACCTGATCGGGATTCGAACTCACAACGTTATTGGTGATATGCAAAGATTGCATACGATCACAACCACAGCAATATAGTTAATATAATTAACGCTTTCTGTTCTACAGACAGCTATGGAGTACCACTTTTACCAAATATTGTTACTTACAATAAAAACAAAATGGCCAACGTAGATGCAAATACCTAGTCTAAGGGAGGGACAAATCTTATTTTGTAGAGCAAAGCACTATGATTCTGACAAAGAGTTCTCTGAAACGTATTTCATCTAAATGCTCGAGACAACATATTTGGTATGTTTGGTCGACTTGTATTCCACAGACAATCGGCATTCCTATGGTACCAACTATGCTCTCCTTATTGATAACGGGTTCGTTTATTCGGACTAGGCAGACTTCATATAGGAGTTCCTGGAGAATAAATAATAGAAGCTAGCTCAATCCTTTAACTTCTTGCTCCGCTATATAGGTTGGTGATTGTCTGATTGCTTTTCTTCTATTGAGCTTGAAATAAGGGATAACACTGATACAGCAATGTCTGCTTCATACCTTGAAATACACCCCAACATTGGCAGTAAGGGCCATTTAATAAGGAAACATTACGACAAAAGAGATGATTTAAATTTAACCGTTGTGAACTTTCCATTTATATGTAGCAACATTCCAGCAGCAACTTCATATGGAGTATGTATCTCCCAGTTGATCTAATATCCCGGAGCTTGTACATCCTGATGTGATTTCCTTTCACTTGATAGAGGGTTGCTGCTCAGAAAGAAGCTACTGAACCAAAGGTTCATGGTGGTGAAGTTGTGTTTGTTTGCTTTGTTTGTCTTTGTCCTATGTATGGTGTTTATGGGTTTTCTATTCTTGATTGTAACTACTGTTTTCTCTAACATTTACTTCTGATATATCATTGTTGCGACACTTCATTGTTCCGTTATTTTATTGCTGTGACACCCACTTATTATGACACTGCAATATTCCGAAATTCCTTTGTTCCTACTTCCCACTTTACATGTGCAGACAGTATTTCATTGTGTACATTCATATTTTGTTCAGCTTTCATTATTATCTATCACATTTGAAGCGTGATCAAACGTTTGCTATTTGTAGTAATTACTAAGCTAATTGAAAATGCATAGTAGAGTGCTGCACATGGTGCGTAACATTAATATTGTAATTGTCATATAGTTTAAAATGTATCAACTGTTCATCTAACATATTAAATATAAATAATTTGTATGTTACTCTAATGTTACTTCTTCATGTATTCACTTAACCGACCAGATAGTTTCATATTGGTTTATTATCTTGTAATCGTCACAATTACAGATGAAATGTTTATCTACGGATGTCTAAGGCAATGAATGAATTCATTTTGTTTGTACTTAGCTGTCGTTTCAAGGTTGGGCGTACCTGGTAGGGATTGTATCAGGTATACGTCTTATGCACTAAGATAGATGTCTACGTTCTTGAATTAACCGTATTGTTATACACAGTAGTCACCTGGTGGAATTTGACTCCGTGGTCAAGTGGTTAAAGCGATATGTCTTTCAAGTTAAAATTTGACTTGGTGACCTGCTGGTCAAAGCGTTAGATCTTTAAAGTTGAACTTTGACATCGTGACCTAGTGGTTGAAGCGATAGATCTTTAGATTTAAGATTTGACTTCATGACTTGCTGGTTAAAGCGATAGGTATTGATATAAGCTTTGGTGAAAAAGTACGTCTATGAGATGCATATTGTTTTTCTTTTTTTTAAATAACATAATACTTTATTGTTTAACTCGTCTGTTAACAAAAAACCTTAGACGCCCAGGTAAGCAAAAATAATCTAAAATTCCCTTTTTTACAATATATCTCTTACGCAGGGTTAATAAGATATTAATTAGAGTCCACATTATACATTTCAAAAACATTTCTAACATACAGCTGCATTTATCAATTAAAAAAAAAAAACATATAGGTAATTCTATATAGATATGTTATGATAGCTTCAACATAAAGTAAAGTTTGATTGATATGAATTTTGTTATATTTAACTTTATTTCTCGCCTTCCAAATAAACCAATTAGATATGAAAAAATAATGTATCTAATAGTAATTCATGCTTTGACAACTATTTTACCTATTGTGTTCCTGTATTTAAATACTGTTATAGTGATAGCCGGAACCTTTGAACCGAAATGAGAGCGGGAGGTTTGGCGCTTTAAAATCTGATTCAACCCACCATTTCTTTAGAAATGCCTGTACCAAGTCAGGGTCATTACGGTTTCCACAGTTTTCCGGTTGTTGACTGATTTTGTCTGTTTATATACTTATGAGTTTTGACTTTACCTTTGTAAGATTGTTCGGAGTTCGGTAATTTTGTTATTACCCTTATTTACACCCCATATTGAACCCAAACATCATATTTTCTCATTTATGTTAACAGTTCCCATTTCGAAAATGTTTACTAAAATTGTGATGTTTGATATGAAGCAGTTTGCTATACTGCATTTAAAAAAGAAGTGTTAGAGCTCTTCTTGAATATTTGATTCTTTACAAAGATGACATTTTCCATTTGATAAGTTAAATTTTCGAAGTCTACTTTCAGTACAAATAATGTTATGGATGCATTTCCATTGGAATTCTTTAATTTTATTACTGATGTCCAGCCTTTTAAGATTAGTCCACATTTGTGGCCAGTGCAATTCTTCATTATACAAATTATTCCATTTATCTTGATATTTTGGTAATGATTTCTTATTAAGAATTTTTTGCATAATTTTAACTTTAACATCTTTTGCATTAATAATGTTTCCTTTGATATCTGTAAGTTTTAGATTATTTAACAATTTCATTTATTTCTACTTTTAGCTTCGTTATCTATATCTATATCTTCATTTTCATTTTTTTTTTAAATTTAAGTAAATGTTTGGAATACATTTCTTAATTTTAGAGTATTCTGAGATACAGTTTCTCATGTCTGTCAACTTAGAGTATATTCAATTACAATCGATGAATTGTTTTGAGTTTTCATCCCATATGTCTTGAATAGTTTTTATATTACTTTCTAAAAATGAAGAAAATATTAAAGGTTTGATTTGGCAGGTTATATTACAATTCCCGAATAATCTAACATGTAAAATATCTGTTCTGGTTTCCACCTTTTGAACACATTGTAAAAAATATTGTCCATGCTTGGATTGATTTTTGATAAAACAATGGATACTTATTTAAAGTTAGGGATGAACTATTTGAGCATTTACAAACAAAAACAGCTTCATTAAATTTGAAATCAAGTCTACTGAACAAATAGCTTCCAATAGCATTCCAACTTTCAATTGGTTCATTAATTATACGATAAACCAATGGTATTATTCTACTGCCAATGTAAGAATCTATATTAACCATACTCATTCCACCCTTTTCTATATCTAAATAACATACATATCGTTTAATCTGATTAACTCTCCCATTCCATATAAAGTCCCAATTTAATGTTTCAATTTCTTTTTTAAATTTATCAGGAATGCCCTTCATTTCAATTTAAAATCCACTATGTGATATCAATTTTTTTTTCACTATTATAGTTTTCCCTTTGTAAGAAAGTTTTCTGCTTTTCCAAACTTGTACACAATTTTTCATTCTGTCAATAATGTCCTTCCAAATTTAATCATTGTCAACATTGTAACCATGAAGTACCCCCAAAGTTTTTACATTTTCTTTAATCCATGATATTTTATTAAATTTTGGCTTTATATGGCGAGCAGTGCCAATAGAAATAGCTTTTGTTTTATTTTAATTAATTGTTGATGCAGATGCCTTTTCATATTTTGAAAGCATATCAACAGATTTTTCAAAAGAACGTTCATCTTTGTTGAACAGTTTTGTGTCGTCTGCAAACATACTAATTTTGGTTTCTAATTCCTCCCCACCCGGTTCACCTGGTAATTTAATTCCCGTTATGTCATCATTTCATTTAATTGCACATGACATGGTATGCATATTGACTATTAGTTGTATTCTACCGGAACTGGTTATTTCTCCTCACATCTAAGGAGAATATTGCAGCTTTTATTATTTTCGTGTTTATCAATTGTTGTGGATATTCATTGATATTTTGATAAACGGATAGTGAGATGTTCGTGGGCATTTTGATAACCGGATAGTGAGATGTTCATTGACATTTTGATAGACGGATAGTGAGATGTTCGTGGGCATTTTGATAACCGAATAGTGAGATGTTCATTGACAGTCAGTTAAAATATTCATGAAGGAAATATTGATTAAATCTCATTTGATGGTCAGAACAATGTCATAGTGATAGTGAGATGTTCATGTGCATTTTGATAATCGGATAGTGAGATGTTTTCATTGACATTTGGATAAGCGGATAGTGATATGTTCGCGGACATTTTAATAACCGGATAATGAGATGTTCGTTGACATTTTGATAAACGGATAGAGATGTTCGTTGACATTTTGATAACAGGATAGTGAGATGTTCCTCGACATGTTGATAGCCGGATAGTGATATTTTCTTTAACATTTAGATTCGTGGTTATATGTCATGTCTTAGATGCGATAGAAAGTCAGTTAACATACTGATTAAGGAAATATTTATTGAATCTCATTTGTTGGTCAGAACAACGTCATAGTGATAGTGATATGTTCGTGGGCATTTTGATAACAGGATAGTGAGATGTTCGTTGACATTTTGATAAACGAATAATGAGATGTTCGTTGATATTTTGATAACGGGATAGTGAGATGTTCGTTGACATTTTGATAACAGGATAGCGAGATGTTCGTTGACATTTTGATAACCGGATAATGAGATGTTCGTTGACATTTTGATAACAGGATAGTGAGATGTTCGTTTACATTTTGATAAACGGATAGAGATGTTCCTTGACATTTTGATAACAGGATAGTGAGATGTTCGTCGAAATGTTGATAGCCGGATAGTGATATTTTCCTTTACATTTAGATTCGTGGTTATATGTCATGTCTTAGATTCGATAGAAAGTCAGTTAACATACTGATTAAGGAAATATTTATTGAATCTCATTTGTTGGTCAGAACAACGTCATAGTGATAGTGATATGTTCGTGGGCATTTTGATAACAGGATAGTGAGATGTTCGTTGACATTTTGATAACCGGATAATGAGATGTTCGTTGATATTTTGATAACGGGATAGTGAGATGTTCGTTGACATTTTGATAACAGGATAGCGAGATGTTCGTTGACATTTTGATAACCGGATAATGAGATGTTCGTTGACATTTTGATAACAGGATAGTGAGATGTTCGTTGACATTTTGATAAACGGATAGAGATGTTCCTTGACATTTTGATAACAGGATAGTGAGATGTTCGTCGACATGTTGATAGCCGGATAGTGATATTTTCCTTTACATTTAGATTCGTGGTTATATGTCATGTCTTAGATTCGATAGAAAGTCAGTTAACATACTGATTAAGGAAATATTTATTGAATCTCATTTGTTGGTCAGAACAACGTCATAGTGATAGTGATATGTTCGTGGGCATTTTGATAACAGGATAGTGAGATGTTCGTTGACATTTTGATAACCGGATAATGAGATGTTCGTTGATATTTTGATAACGGGATAGTGAGATGTTCGTTGACATTTTGATAACAGGATAGCGAGATGTTCGTTGACATTTTGATAACCGGATAATGAGATGTTCGTTGACATTTTGATAACAGGATAGTGAGATGTTCGTTGACATTTTGATAAACGGATAGAGATGTTCCTTGACATTTTGATAACAGGATAGTGAGATGTTCGTCGACATGTTGATAGCCGGATAGTGATATTTTCCTTTACATTTAGATTCGTGGTTATATGTCATGTCTTAGATGCGATAGAAAGTCAGTTAACATACTGATTAAGGAAATATTTATTGAATCTCATTTGTTGGTCAGAACAACGTCATAGTGATAGTGATATGTTCGTGGGCATTTTGATAACAGGATAGTGAGATGTTCGTTGACATTTTGATAACCGGATAATGAGATGTTCGTTGATATTTTGAGAACAGGATAGTGAGATGTTCGTTGACATTTTGATAACCGAATAATGAGATGTTCGTTGACATTTTGAGAACAGGATAGTGAGATGTTCGTTGACATTTTGATAACAGGATAGTGATGTGATAACAGATAGTGAGATTTTCGTTAACATTTAGATTCGGGGTTATATGTCATGTCTTAGATGCGATAGAAAGTCAGTTAACAAACTCATTAAGGAAATATTTATTAAATCTCATTTGTTGGTCAGGACAACGTCATAGTGATAGTGATATGTTCGTGAGGATTTTGATATCCGGATAGTGAGATGTTCATTGACATTATGATAAACGGATAGTGGATGTTCTTGGACATTTTGATAACCGGATAGCGAGATGTTCGTTGACATTTTGATAAACGGATAGTGAGATGTTCGTTGCCATTTTGATAACAGGATAGTGAGATTTTCGTTAATATTTAGAATCGTGGTTTTGATGATATGTACTTCTCTTGTATCATAGGCCTTCGTAATTTGATGATAAATATGAATACGAAGAAAATGTGTATTCAACAACAAGTTAAATGATTTCTCAGCTATTGCTAAAACAATCGTCGCAAAATCGAACATTCAGTTTACTTTTGAAATGTTTGGTTAATATACTCTATGTTGTTTTGAGAAATGAATTTTACATTTTGACACAGATAAAATATTTAATGTGCACAAAATATCAATAATATCTTCATCGGGGGTCGGATAAATAATGCGATGACCTGATAGTTCATGACGTGATTTCGTTTTGACTTGAGTAAGAATTATGTGCTCTTGATATCATGCCTTTTTGAGCATATATAGAATGATGGTGATTTTCTATTACTGTACCATATTGACGATGCAATGGCCTATTAATGAAGACCTGACAATAGACCTATCTTAATGCCAGGTTTTCACAGAATGAATCTGAAATATTGCACATTTCATTCGCGGAGCACCCACTTCCTGTAATACATGCTTATACATTCGCTTCTTTGCAAGGATCGGCATGGGTACGTACGTTTTCCATGAACAATGCATATCAATGAGTAGAAATTTTGAGGCTATAAGATGAACAATGTGACGAATGTTTACAAGACTGTGTATTTGTTTTATTGCCAAGACAATTTCTTCTATATTGTTATTATAAATTATCATGTTTACCTCTTTTTGATTAGGCCTTTTTGGTATCCTCATACTTTCTTCACCGGCGAAGTGCATTCCATCTAACATTATGGGATAAAGCTTGCTAATGACTTGAGACTCGTCGGTGGTTTTCTCCGGGCACTCTGGTTTCCTCCTCCAATAAAACTGACGCCTCAATTTAGCTGAAATATCGTTGAAAGTGGCGATAAACACCATAACCCCTGTTTTCTTATTTAACGTTTTGTGATTACTTCAATGGTATCGTCAACCTATTCATATTGCTTAACATGTCAGAATAAAATTGTTCTGTTAGAACAGAGCATGAGTTCAGTTATTAAGGGTTATATGTTTATATTCCATCAATTTCTTAATTTTTATAGTTTACCTCACTTGTAAATCACATGGTCATGTGTTTATAATTAATCAAGTAAATCTAATAAAAATACATGTTTTTATCTTCGTTTTTTTTATAATCCATGATAAATAAATAATAAAGATCACAACGTTAATTGCATTGTATAAAACCCATTTTTACAGTCTACTTCAGTCCTTCTACTCATACGGAAATGAAGTTCATAGTGACGATTATTCCATAAACGTGCAGTGTGCACTAAATAAGATATCTGCGGATCCCCCCCCTCCACTCATGTCCCTTTTCAGCACATATTTCTTTAAGATATCATGGGTAATTCGTAAAATCTTATTAAAGAGTAGAACACCCCATGGTAACTTAGAAATGGAGAACAATAATTAAAGCGCTATTCCGTTTATTTGTTCCTCTTTTATGTATTTGTCAAACAATTCTGAATGAAATGATTTGCAATAACTCAATTAGATATCTGCGGTTTTTCCCTTTTTCAGCACATGATTCTTTAAGTCATCATACCCTATCATGGGTAATTAGCAAAATCGGATTGAACAACATATCATGGAAACTTTGAGATGAAGAATGACAATCAAAGCGCTGCACAGTTGAATTGTTTCTATTTTTTTTTCTGTCCAGCAATTGTGAATAAAATGATCAACAACCCGTTTCAGAAACAAACAAAATGCCTATATAAAGATATCTCCTATTAAATAAAATGTTCCTATTATGCTATGTCTATATTTATTATAGTTTTCTATCATATTATGACATGTATGAATACTATGTTGCTTATGTGTGTTAGGGTTATCGATTTTGACACTATATTAATGACTTTTCGTTTCTATTTTAGAACTGTTTTGGAGGTGTGGTATGTTTTGTTTTTCAGTATATCGTCCGTTTGTTTGTCTAGCGGAGAAGACTTTATATGTCTACACATTTGTATTAGTTTGATAAGGACACACGATTAAGACAAACTGACACCATACTTGGTAGGAATCGTATCGGTTTCCCAAAATCTCAGATCCACTCTCTTACTGCCATTCAATTCCGTCAGTTCTGCGTATCTTCCACCTCCTAGGGGTACATTGACCGGAATGTTCAATGCTTGGGTTTGATCTTTGGCGAACGTTACTGCTAAGGTTTCCTGTACCCCCTTGGATCACGGTGAACAGAATGTTCAATGCTTTGGTCTGTTTTTTTTATTTTGATTTACGTGACATGTCGAATGAAGTGTGAGTCTCTGCTCTATTGTTTCTGCTTTTACTAGAATGAAGAGTTTGTATCGATGGTGTTTTTGGGAAGAATCAGAGTGTGTTTTTGCTATTCAAGATAAGACTTGTCCCTTCCTAAGACTAGGTATTTGTATGTGCGTTGATCATTCGTTATTACGAGTTACTTATATCAAAAATAGGCCCTGTGTGGGTCCGGGGTACTACGAATAGGCCCACAGCACCATCTTACTTGTCGTAGAAGTCACACTAAATGAGGCGAAACGTTTGTCGTGTGTTGTGACCCGTAATGGTGGAGGACAGTATCCTGGTTGTTGAAACACACCTCTTTGGCCCTTACTTTACCTAGACGAGGAGGTCGAATGGACCCGATGCGATCAATCGGCTGGTCACGTCAAGCCCTTTAACTGATTCGCTAAACACTTTATACTTTTAATTATTCTAACTTGATGAATGATGTTTTCTAAATAGCTAAGAGAATGGATCGATAAAGAAGGCGGTGGCTAATGGGTCAATCGAGTAGTTGATATTTCAAACGGTTGTTTCATTGGGGAACCAGCCCCGGTAGGAAGCTTACGTTCATAATATAAATTATACTGTTCGAGTATACCATCCTTTGAATTCCTGATACTTTCCCACGGAGATCCTTTGAATTCAAGTATCGCCCATGTTGGCACTCCGTGGTGGGGGGAGACAAGGATGGTGAACTATTACACATGGCAACATGGTTGCTTCAGATCCTCTGTGTTTAAATAAACGGATTCCAATAAATCCAAGAAAAGGAAAAAAGTTTCTGCCAATTGGTCACGATTTATCGTATTAAAAAGTAGTGAAGATAGTGTACCACTGACAAAACTATCACCTTTTGCTATAGAAAAATGCATCAAGAGCTGTGCAGGAGAAGTGAAAAATGATACCAAATTGAAATCTGGTGGTTTGATGATTGAGTGCCAACGAAAGCACCAATCATTAAATCTGCTTTCACTAAGCAAAATTCACAATATAACTATATCTTCCACTCCTCATAGAACACTTAGCACCAGTCGAGGAATCATTCGTTACAGAGACGAAGATTTGGACAATCTATCTGATGTATAAATCTGCAAGGAACTAGCACCTCAGGGTGTTATTCATGTCAAGCGATTTATAACGAAAAGAAAATGTCAACTAGTAAAACTTAACACCTTCCTTATAACATTTAATTTTCCCAATATCTTATCATCGATACGCATGTGCCTTTAGAATGGTAGTCAGTCCATATGTCCCGGATCCAATACGATGCTTTAAGTGTCAGAAATTCGGACATGGTAAGGGCCAATGAAAAGGGAAACTTAAATGTTTTAAATGTGGAGAGGAAGATCACGAGGGCTTCGATTGTAAGAACAATCCGAAGTGCTCCAATTGTGGTCAACCTCACATGGCTTCATCCAAAGATTGTCAACATTTCATTAGAGAAAAGGAAATCCAAAAGATAAAATCAGAAAAAAATAGTTCCTACCCTGAGGCGCGCAGATTCGTTTCTGCAGCGAATGATTCACCTACGCAAAAATCGTATGCCAGTGTCGCTAAGCGTGTTTTCAATTCTGTTGAAACTCAAACAATGTTTACTTGGATTGAGAACACCGAAAAACCAACTCGACTTACTGGTAAACCAAAAGAAAAAAATATAAAAACATCACATACAACGTCAAGTTCTTCTCAGACAACTACCACTTCAGTTAAAACTTCAATTTCTTCAGCAACAAAAAATAATGTAAACAACAAAGTTTCAAAAAGTCAACGCTCCAAAGGTCCTCCACAGGGATATGGCAAATTGATTAAGGACCCTGTCCAGGTCCACAATAGATATGAACATCTTGATGATTCGGAGGAGGAATCTGTATGGAAGCTTCCTCCGGATTATTCACCATCTCCCATGGATGAGTCGCCATCAGAAACGCGGAGATCTCCGAGCAGATTTCCAAAGGGCGGTCGGCGGAAAGGATCCCAACGGAAGAAAAGCTTTTCCCCGATCCGACACCCATGATGGCTCCGATAATCCAATAGAATTGTCGAGATCTAAAGGTTAATTTTATTGAAATTACTTTAATGGTTCAAGACTTTCTACCAGTTGCATTTTGTCTTCAAGAGACACATTTAAAAAAAAGTGATATTATAAATCTTAAACATTATTCCGTGTACAGCACGTATGTAGATGAGGATGAACGAGCTGCAGGCGGCTCGACAATTCTCGTTCGAGATAACGTTTTACATAGTTATGTTAATCTCAACACAGATCTACAGGCTGTTGCTGTACGCATCACTTTAGATAAAACAATAACCTTATGTTCGGTTTACATACCACCAAATTCAGCACTCGGTTTAGCCCAACTAAAAAATTTAGCTGATCAATTACCTACCCAGCTCATCATCCTTGGCGACTTCAATGGACTTAACCCCTTGTGGGGAAGCAAAACAACCACCGACAAAGGAAAACAACTTGAAGACTTTCTCTTCCAGGAAGGATTATGTATCTTTAACGAGGGTACTGATACATATTTACATCCTGGGAATGGGTCTTATTCAGATATTGATCTTACTGTTACTGATCCATCTCTTCTTCTAGATTTCTCATGGAAAGTCCATGATGATCTCTGTGGAAGTGATCATTTTCCCATTATCCTAGAAAGCTTACATTCTACTGTAGGTGAAAGATGTTCACGGTATACATTTGACAAAGCCCCGGTACGATCAGATGTGCAGTGAAAATATTCAAACGGAAATGATCCGAAATTCCACCGATCCAATGTTGAAGTTTAACGAAACATTAATATCAATAGCTGATGAGACTATACAAAAGACCTCAACAAATCCAAAACACCCAGGAAAACCATGGTTTACTGATGAGTGCAAATATACCATCAACAATCGCAAAAAGGCCGAACGACGGTTCCGAAAACTTCCAACATCGGACACCCTCGGCAATGTTCGCATCTTCAGGGCGAAAGCTCGAAGAACATTGAAACACAATCGGCGCACATCCTGGCGTAATTTTGTTTCTAGATTAAATTGCCATACACCGATGAATAAGGTTTGGAATATGGTACAAAAAATTAAAGGCAAAATACTAAAACAAACGTCCATCATTTAAAAGATGGACATGATACATTAACATCTGAACAGGACATTTCAAATAAATTAGGCCAAATATTTTCACAAAACTCTTCTACCCAAAATTACGATCCCGAATTTCAAAAATTTAGAAAGCAAAAGGAAAAAACTAAATTGAATTTTAAATCAAAGAATTTGGAGGATTACAATCGCCCGTTTTCGTTAGATGAATTGAGAAAATTGTTGGATAAGGCGCATAACACTGCATGCGGCCCCGACGATATCTATTACCAGCTTCTCAAACATCTTCCGGAATCGGCACTCCAAGTTCATTTAGATCTCATGAATGACATTTGGGAAACAGGCGACTTGCCATCAATTTGGAAATTAGCTAATGTCATTCCTATTCCAGAACCTGGTAAAGACCATTCCGAACCGTCGAATTATCGGCCTATTGCACTAACTAGTTGCGTGTGCAAAACCATGGAAAGGATGATCAATGCTCGCCTTGTATGGTTTCTTGAATCCAATGGACGTTTGTCCAATATACAGTGTGGATTCCGTCAAGGTAGAAGCACATTAGATCATCTTGTTCGTTTTGAAACTTTTATTCGAAACGCCTTTGCCAAAACGGAACATGCTGTGTGTATCTTTTTCGATTTAGAAAAAGCATACGAAACAACATGGAAATATGGTATTTTAAAAGATCTCTTTGATATGGGGTTGAAAGGTAAGCTACCTAATTTTATTTCAAATTTTCTATCAGACAGAATATTTAATGTCAAGAGTTAATTCAACCTATTCTGACATTCAGGAACAAGAGATGGGAGTTCCCCAAAGAAGCATTCTCTCTGTTACATTATTCAGTATTAAAATAAACAGTCTTGCTAAAGTTTTAAACGATAACATTAAAGGTTCTCTCTATGTAGATGACTTCCTGATATGTTATCGGGGCAAGAATATGAACAACATTGAAAGAAAATTACAACTATGTCTAAATAAGATAGAAAAATGGGCAGTGGCGAATGGATTTAAATTCTCCAGTTCAAAAACTCTAGGAATGCACTTTTATAATAAAAGAGGACTCCATCCAGACCCGGAGTTAAAATTATATAACATAGTTTCAGAAACTAAATTGTTAGGTCTTCTTTTTGATAATAAATTTACCTTTCTACCCCATATTAAAATGCTTAAAAATAAGAGCTTTAAAGCTCTTAATATTTTAAAATGTGTGTCCAGTACCGACTGGGGTGCTGATAGCACGGTTTTATTAAATTTATATAGATTGTTGATTCGATCCAAATTGGATTAAGGATGTATCGTTTACGGTTCAGCCCTTCCATCGTATATCAAGTTGCTAGATACAGTCCATCATCAAGGATTACGACTCTCACTTGGAGCGTTCAGAACGTCTACAGTTGAGAGTTTGTATGTTGAAGCAAGCGAGCCTTCCCTTGACAACAGACGTATCAAACTTGGTATGTAGTATGCAACCAAATTGAAGGCTTATCCTTCAAATCCTGCACATGACTGTGTTTTTAATCCTCCATATGAAAATGTTTACGATAAACAACCCAATACAATTCAACCTTTTGGACTCCGAGTAAATACACATTTTGAAAATTCTGATATAAATTTGGATGACATAGCACCTATTGTAATTCCCGAAAACCCTCCATGGTTCAATCCAAAACCTACTTTTAACTTTGAACTTACACAACATAAAAAATCAGAAACAAACCCTTTACTAATTTAGCAACATTTTGCTGAAATTAGATCGGTAACATCTGACTACTCTGCAATATATACTGATGGTTCAAATGGTGGTAATAGAGTAGCGTCGATAGCTGTTATTGGAGCAGGTCTACTCTGCTCGAATACCGTCTGCCAGTTCGATCTTCAGTGCAGAAGCTAATGCAATACGTCTTGCCTTGAAGTTCGTTGCCTCTTCTGAAAAGAGTGAATTCATGATCTGTTCCGATTCTCTTTCTTGCCTGTTGGCAATTGAGAGTTGCAAAATTCAAAACCCTTTTATTTGAAAAATTGTTGAAATTATAAAAACCCTGTTGCTATTGGTAAACATGTAATTTTCACATGGATCCCTAGTCATATAGGTATGCATGGGAACACAGTCGTTGACCGGGAAGCCAAGAACGCATTGGATGATCCTGTATCCAATTGTTCTATTCCTTATACAGATATCAAACCTTTTATTGTGAAATATATCTTAAAACGTTGGCAAGATAGCTGGGACCAGCAAATTCATAACAAATTACACGAAATGCATTCCCTAGTTGGCAAGACTCCTTTTTCTTACGGTCAAAATCGAAAGGAACAGGTAGTCTAGACCAGATGTCATATAGGTCAGAGTAGACTTACTTATAGCTATTTTTTAAATAACGAGGAACGACCGGAATGTATTCCGTGTGATTCAAATTTTTCATTAAAACATGTCTTGATTGATTGTGTGGATGTTGCCAATGTTCGGCAGACATTCTACAATGCCAACAGTTTATCTAATTTATTTATAAATGTCGCAGGCGACACAATTTTGCAATTTTTAAATGAAATTGATTTATATACAAAAATATAGTTATATAACATGTTCTAGATGTATGGTTTTTATCATTTTAATGTTTCTTTTATTTGTACAACCCGCCTCATAGAGGGTGTGCCGGGGGTAGAATAGGCACCAGGTTTATCCGCCCTAGAGGCACTAGTCCTCAAAAGGGGTCAATCCCGCGGGAACCCCGGGGCATAAAAATGGGACCGAGAGTTTCTTCGGCTTGAAGGGGCGTCCGTCGGTTGTGTGGGATATATAAATACACAACCAACCCGTCCTGCGGATGAGACGTAAATAAAACCGAGGTCCCGTGTTGAGAGATTGCCACCCTCTCCGAACGTTAAAGAAACCAGTGCAACAACTCATGAGCATTATGCTCATGATGAGTGGTCCATAAGAGACCTGTTGCACTGGCAATATTATCTGTCCCTACCCATCACCTTTCCTTGTTTCGAGTCCCGTGGCGTTTAAATTTTTAAATGTTCTCGTCCTGAATATAGCTGAAAAATTACACCAATGAATGAATCAATCAATCAATCAAAAATTGTACTCCATAGCTGTCTAAGCAGGAAGTGTGTGCCCAACACTATTTCCATACCAGATGATATTCGTCTCGTTATACAGTCAAACAGCGGATGTCACCAGTGGAGCTGTAGCTGCTAATCTGTCGGAACACCGGAGTTCACACAGGGCAGCTCTCTTATCGATTTATTTTCGGAATTTGTCAGTTCAAAGGTCTTGTCTACAATATAACGGATATGATACCAGGGTCGAAATGGAAGATGTCATGTAATAATATATATACAGAAAATAAGTAGAAACCATTGAAAGCAAATATAAATGTATTTATGTTCCTCATCTGACGATTGATGCAGATCCTTCGATAATAAGCAAGACATGAACTCAAACCACGTGAATTCTAAGCAAAAACGGATATGGAAAAATGTCACCCGCCGTGAAACCAGCAATATCCAGTTAATAAAAAAGAGATTTACACATCTCTACCAGAAACATCTTATACTGTATAACAATAATACCCTAAACAAATCAGCGTATATAATGAAAGTATTGATATTTTAGATTTTCTTTTACTCTATTGTGACTTATTGGTGACGACAAACAAATGTTTGCATAATGTTCATGACTTGCAAGAAAAGTTCCATCTTCATTTAGAATGGAAACGAAATATTCAGTTGAAAATCATGGTTGGGACGTGCACAGAAAATATAGCGGATACAATCCGGTTAATCAATCCAAACTCCCCCTCTTGATTATTGGATCTCCAACAACATTGCAGATATAAACAAACAAATATAAAAGAGACACAGAATTGCTTCCTCTCAAAAAAGACCAAACTATCACAATAAATTAGTGACAATTTAAACATGGAAATTACGTGTATTTTGTAAAATTCAATATGGTAGGTTAAATCTACTCTGAATAAAACGTGGGTGTCGTGCACAAAAATGGGACCTGTGCTCGGGTCGATGTGATTGCATGTAGTTCTACAATATTATGTACGCTTAGCTTGATATAAGAGAAGTTGTTTGATTTCAACACTTAGTGGGCTAACATGTCTGGTCGAACCTGGCGCATGTGCATTGTTTATTTTAAAGGGATTATTAGGATAAATAAAACAAATCGGCGTAGCTATTTACAACAATGTACTTAAAGCATCTGTGGATTTTTATTGATGTATGATCACACATATAGGTGTATGAAAAAGAGTTATATGAGCTGTGAGCAGCCATATTGTAAGTATTATTATCTCCTTTATCAGTTAATTACTTGTTGCAACTTCCGGTGTGACGTAGTTTGGACACCTTCATGCAAATAACTTTTGGTTATAGAATGTAGCACATCTTTATCTTATATTAATGGAGAAATAAATATTATTGCAACTATTTATATTTAGCATGCTTAGGATGGAATACATCCCTTTAAAATAAGAATGTAATACAAATTATTATCGTACATGAATTACACTAGGGGCTATGGTTAGGGTTATTGTGATTACCACCACTAACAATACTATTTCAGTTTTATTAGTGGAGGAAACCGGAGTACCCTGATAAAATCACCGACCTGTCGCAAGTTACCTATGAATTATATGGGACGAAGTCCCAACTATGGTAGAAATAGCAATATTTTGATTCCAGATCCACATCACTAATGGATTAAATTCCTTGCACCGGAAATGACACTGGAAATCAATACAGGGTTACTGCTGATGCGCAGTAATCTGGAATTACTTCCGGTTATGAATGTTAAAAAATGAATCAAAATCGCAGTGTGTTCTAGTCCATTAAACATATACCATGGGACTGACAATATCATTAAACAGAGTTTCATTTCTTCCTCATCCTGTCCGAAATAATATTTTCTATGAAATTGAGACGTCGATTACCGGATTATACAACAACGGACTGGGTGCACAGTCTACAGGAGGGGGAATGGTAGGTCCCTGTTTTGGTAAAAAACATTAAAAACGATGGGAGATTAGAATGTATGCTTAAAAACTCATTATTTTATTAAAGATTTAGGAATCTTTTTCTTAGTGATGACTGTGTTTTTAAGAGAAAGGGAAGGTACTGATTGTTGAATAAGTTTAAGCATTGACCACACAAGCACAGTCTACCGAGTTCATTTATTTTTGGAATATATTAACCCATTAATATCTGATAAGATTTGACAAGATACCGTAGGACAACGAACGTCAAATCCAGAAAAAAGCTTATAGGAATTACTTGCCATGAAATACGTTTCTATCTCTTTGTAAAGAAGCCGTTTTAAAGGTCGTTTTCTTCATTGTGTGACATTTAACCAACGTAAACTTCCAATAGTTTTACATGTCAATGACAACAAATGAGTCTTTTTACGTCAGAAATACTCATTTTCAGCGAGGGTCAAAGGTTCTAAGACGTTGTCTAAAAATAATACAACAAAATGTATATTTGTCATGTCAATGAGTGCATATTCATATAAATACAATGAAATACGACCTAAGCTTCACATAAAATGCATTTAATTAAAAGCAAATGTAAAGCAATGGGGCATGCATTCCGTTCTTAAATATGCAATGTAGCCGGTTGAGTTTTGATTATAGTGTTACCCACGCATACAATGTAGAGTGCCGGATTTAGATGAAGAGAGGTCCTATGCTATTTCGCTAGATCCCTCCCAATCACACAGTCTCACGACTAGAGGAATATGGAAGAGTGTTTAATCAATTTGATTAAAAACGAAGATGATGAGGGGCGCTTACAATTCTGCAATATTCTTAAATGGAGTGCAGCGGTGCGAGGAAAATAACTGAAGGTCACTGACAATGTATGTTGGTATGAACATTTTTGGCTGTTGGAATACTTGTGCTCCGTGCACTCTCACTGAATGAGGACCTAATATTTCATGTTTGATGTTCTATCTTATCCATTCATGTGGTCTTTTTGTTTGTGTTCAGTCATTTCAGTAAGAGATGATTGTTCGTATTGTTAACAGCGGTTGAGTTTTTGAATACAGTTATCTAATCTTGTTTCTCATATTTTATTGTAATCCAAATTTCAGATGGCTTAAAGTTAAACAGTTTGTTTTATATATATATTACCATGATAAACAAAATTAGTGGTTTTATTGCGTGGATTTGTTGCTTATTGTTGATCAACTTGATGACAGTGTTTGTACGATGCTTGTTATTGTATATTTATATACATATATACACGTTTAGACACATGTCTTATGTCTATCCCTAGATTCGCCTTACGAGACAAGGTAACATTTCGACTATTGAAGCTCTATTTTATATTGCGGATGTGACCGAGCGATCTAGGGTGCTGGACATAAGTCTAAGCAATCGATGCTGCAGTGTATCAATGATGTTAGTTCAAATTCCGTTAGGGAGAACCAACAGTTTTCAGCTCAAAAATCTAATTCTAACACTGTTATGTTAACTTTTCAGACATATATATATATATATATATATGTTTACCCACATATACTTGAACGCTGGATCCTCCACATTTTCTGGACGACAACCACCTTGTTTTTCAAAAAGGCACCAACCCATTCAAAATAACATTTTATTTTAAAAATACATGAGTTAAACTTGTTGAAATGGACTTTAGTGACATTTATCCTTTAAGTAAGTGATTGTTGTTTAAAGCCAACATGAGCAATTTGTCAGCAATCTGATGGCGATAACAAATTACATTCGTATTCTTTGTACTAGACCAACACCAATATACATAAATAGTTTGCATGTACTAAAATATTCGAGTCCACATAAAGAAAGCCAACTTCTATATATAAATACTAGACCACTGTATGTTGTCATATCACAAATAGAGTCAAACCTACCTATTAAGTCATACTAATAATCCCTAGATAATTTCTTTTCAATTAAATATGCTAATATTTAATTTCAGAACAGTTGTGATTATTTAATAAAAATAATGAAATATATTGATTATTGGTGTGTATCATTTTGTAAATTAATCTTTTGAAGTTAAGCATGATTATTGAAACACATGATGTATTGATATATTATCATAATTACTTCCTGATGAAACACCAATCTGCATCTTTAAATAATAAATGTGTTAATGTCATTTAGATATGCCTATCACAGATAATAAAGGTAATAACAAAATTACCGAACTCCGAACAATCTTACAAAGGGAAAGTCAAAACTCATAATTATATAAACAGACAAAATCAGTCAACAACCGGAAAACTGTGAAAACCGTAATGACCCTGACTTGGTACAGGCATTTCTAAAGAAATGGTGGGTTGAATCAGATTTTAAGGCGCCAAACCTCCCGCTCTCATTACGGTTCAAAGGTTCCGGCTGTCACTGTAACAGTATTTAAATACAGGAACAAAATAGGTAAAATAGTTGTCAAAGCAGTACCATATTCGGTGACGTAAATGTCAAAAATATTTTTACGTCACACATTGACAAAAAAAATTCTTGACATATTTGACTCTTTATCTTTATACATTTTCACTATATGAAAATGCATCGCTTATAATTTTTTCTGCAGAGACGGAATATATTTCGACAAGATATTGGTATCGGAATATAAACTTTTTAAGAGATCGAATAAGGCGAATCTTTTTATAGCCCTGGTCCAGTAGCCTGTTTCTCAGATGAAGATGACGTTTCAGGAAATCAGAATAATTGCTACTGCCCCTTGCATAGCGAATCAATTGCGAGATGTAAACACCATATGCAGGAGAAGCTGGTATATTGCTGCACATATTTGGAAAATTTATGATTTTAAAATTGAAGTCGTCCCGCTTATCATAAATTTTAGTACTGAGTTGACCACTGTCGTCAAAAGGGCCATATGTCCATTATAGTTACATGTCAAGGAAAGATATGTTTAATATAACACTTTCAAGACAATAACGTTGAAATTAATATGTACTCTACCTACAGTTCAGGCAAACGTGATATCTTTAGTTTATAATTTTTAGTTTATAACAATTTGATTTGCTAATAGAGACAAAAAGGATAAGACACAAGTTTTACCAACTTATGAAGTCTTCTCCTTGTAATTACATAACAAATATAACACATATACATATGAAAAAGAGCAAGCATATTAATGAAAGTATACCAGTAACAATTACACATGTAAAAGAGAACAGAAAAACAGCAAAAAAAGGGGGAAAAGGAGTTATGTGTGGAGACGATGATCATGCTGGATATATTTATAAGTTTATATAATGAGGAATCGCTTAGATCTTCTTATAAACTTGTAAGCTTCTTTAAAGATTAGACAGTTATCTTCATAAGTTAGATTTTGGTTACCTCTAGTTAATAAAGCAAGATCGATTTTCATTCTAAATCGATTTACACAAATTAACAGATCCTTCCTAATATCAGTGTATTTACTACATTCAAAGACGAAATGAAATGCATCCCCTCGAGGAACACCACAAGCACAATTTGGACTAGATACTATTTTTGATTTAAATAAATCGTTGTTTAAGAAAGAAGCTGAACATAGAAGTTGTGTTAATATCACATTTAACTTCCGTGGACAATACATGAAATGTTTGGGAACAATATTTATTTCATTTCTATTGTTTAGTAATGCACGTTTCATTATTAAAGGGGTGTCAAGATTACGTACAGAGTTCTCAAGTCTATTCCATTCTATAACAGAAGAAGAAATGAATGATGAATTCGTCGAAGAAAGTCTACAAAAGGGGACTATTACATCGCTGCCATTACGTAATGGATAGATTGTTGTACTTTGAATAGTGGGGGAATTCAATCATGCAGATATTGCGGTGCAAGGCCTTTGTATATCTTATAAAACAATTGCAGTTTTCTTCAGTGACGCCTACTATGTAATGGTTCCCAGCCAGTTTCGAAGTATAAAGAATCAGTCTTTGTAAATATGGGCAAGCCAGTTACAATTCTGGCAGCTTTTAACTGTAATTTTTTCTAATTTGTTTGAAAGTGAAACAAGTCTCTAGCAAGCGTATATTTTTAGAATTAGGACAACATAAATTATCACATGGTTCATGTTTCAGGTCGAAGGTTATGAGTGTTGGTGTTGAATGACACTTGCAAGAACATTTCAGTTATACTTTGGCGGTCAGTTTTATTGAGTACCCAGAGAAAACCAGCGTCCTGTCGCAAGCCATTGACAAACTTTATCATATAATGTTGTATCTAGTACACCTCGTCATGAACGGAATTCGAACTCAAAATGTTTGTGGTGATAGGCACTGAATACACAGGTAGTTGTAAATCTAACTACCATACGATGATGACCACGAAAGTCCCAGCTTCAGATCGAAAGTGACATTTTTTTTATGAAACTGGAAGTGCAAAATATTCCTAGCAGCTATGCATACGACGGGTTGCAAGTGAGTGCCTCGTGTATGGAGGACTACATGGTACACTAAAACAGCAGCACGCAATAAGCTACAATGTGTTAGAGTTGGTCGTTGGTGGTCTGCTGCAAGACTTGTCCTACTCTATCAATTCCGTTAAATACCCATCCCTGTGTCACAGTTTTGGCTACATGATTTATTGTTTGTAATCTATATTTTTTGTTATTATCCGCGTCTCTGGTCAGCATGTAGCATTTAGGAACTAGAACGAAGACTCCGGGTGGTGGGTCATGTCTTTCTAGAACAAAGACTCCGGGTGGTGGGTCATGTTTTTCTAGAACAAAGACTCCGGGTGGTTGGTCATGTCTTTCTAGAACAAAGACTCCGGGTGGTGGGTCATATCTTTCAATGGAATGTGAGTTAAGGTGTTCAGTGATCTATAACTATAAACTCACTCATTCATATACTGACTGTCAGGGCCGTCATTAGGCCATATGGACCCTACCATGGAGTTACATAATTTCTGCTGTTCAAATATACACAACAACACCCGCAGATTATACAGAGAACAATTGTGTCCCTCGCCTCCTAAGGCCGGCTCTGCTGACTGTAATGTGGAGTAAGTTTGGTATAATGATATGTTTCTACTTGTGTACACTCAAGATTTATTGACGTAACTTACTAAAAATCATAATCTTGAACTTTATACTTTATATTATTCAAGTTTATATGCACACTAATTTATAAACAATATGAAAGCAATGAGAAAATGTAATGATGAAATTTACCAAATAGCTAAATCTTTGTTTTTTAAACTTTTTAGCCAGTGCCTAGAATAACTGGAGAAATATACCACCGACCTGTCGCAGGTCACTGACACACTTTATCACATAATGTTGTATCGAGTACATCTTGACATGGAAAGGATTCGAAATCAAAAGTTAAGTGGTGATATACACTGATTAGACAGGCAGTTGTAAATTCAACTACCATACAATCACGACCACAGCGGCTCCGGATCTCCAACAGCAATTCAGTTAAAAACAATAACAAAAATAGCATTCTCATCTACCCAAGGAGACCACACACTATATGTAAATCACAAGTACAAATATCAATATAAAGAGAACAACAGCAGGGTCAGCGAATGCTTGCTTATTAATTATTTCCCTTAAGATATTAAAATCATAAGTACTGCTAGCTCACTGAACTAACAGTCAACGGGTAGACATGTTGTTCCACTCGGACACATTATTCTGATTCCGAGCCAACCAGTCTTTGCTCTTACTCCTTATTGCTGCGAACTTAGTGGAGACGCAACAAATGCCAATTGTATAGTCTTTGGATTGACCCGAACGGGGCTCGAACCCACGATTCACCGCACTCGAGGCAAGCATGCTATCCATTACACCACCAATGTGGTTAAATTCATTTTGAAGGAATCATATTTGCCAAGCCAATATACATATACTCTAAATACTTATTCCAGACAATACTTATACTTATATACTTTATTAAAACATATATATAAAAAAAGACGTATACAGGAAGAATTTCTATAGTCTGTTGTCGACCATTTTATTGCCTTGTCATTCTTGCCTTTGGTGATGATGTTGTCTCTCCTTTGATTTGCGGCTTCTGATGACCTATTGGACATCATCAAACGTCCCTTTTTAGTATAATTATTCCTAATCAAGCTGTATTTCCTATATAGTTCATCAACTGTTGATCCATGATGGTCAATTTACTGTTTTTTTATCGTTAAATGAGGACATTGAGAAATATGCAAGAGCAAATTTGGTATAAATGTATTTCAACGGACACGCAATGTTTACTCCCATCATTAGGAATTGTTCCAAAATATCTCTTAAATGAAAGGGTTGTAATGCCCAACAAAATCCAGACGCCTATTCCACATCCTGTCCTGAATGAGAGCTATGTATTATAACATCCCAGGAACCTCTCTATCCTCGGGGGTTGCTTCGGAAATAAATCGCAACGGTCACTAATATTAATAACTAATACATACTGGACCTTAACCGATTTTAGCTATCTCACATAGGTCATATGATTTTCTTTCTGCCAAAGACTTTTAAGTTATTTTATTTTGAGAGTAGATGATGAAGGTTATTCTAGAAACGCTTCATGTGCACTAATGAAAACGTAAATATCAAATTCAGTGACGAACGATACATTTCTGGAATAACCTTCATTAGGGACGCTCAAAGTCGAAAGGCTGAAAATCCTAACAATTTAAAAAGTTTTGAGAGCAAGTAAACAAACGAGTCTAAACAGGATCGCCACAATCGCCTAAGGTCACATATTCCTGAGGGAAAATAACTTTATTTCTAATAATAATTTTATAAATTAGATATCTACGTTTTTATTAATGTTGTTTCACGTGTTTTTAATGTTAGAATTCAGAGATAAATGTATTGATTTTATTATTGTTATATTATATGTAATTCTATAGTCTACCACAGAGCATCACAAGTTATCAATTTATCTTTATTCATTATTTATTGTAAATAATTTCAATAACCAATCATTAGTGAAATGTCAACTATTCGTATCGAATCGTTATCAAGGAATAAAATGGTAAGATTATTATATAGCCGCTAATGAAACTCAGCCATTCTGGAGAATAAAATAGAGAAAGCAATTTGATAACAATTCAAGACGCTAGTGAAACTGAATTATTCCACGGAAGAAAATGGAGAAAGAAATTTAACAACTAGAAGTTAATGTAACTGAATTATTCCACGGAAGAAAATAGTGTAAAATATTTGATAACAAGACGCTAGTGAAGCTGAATTATTCCACGGCAGAAAATAGAGAAAGAAATTTGACAACAAGACGCTAGTGAAACTGAACTATTCCAGCGAAGAAAATAGAGAAAATAATTTAACCACTTGCAGTTTTCTACAGAAAAAAAACGGATAATAAATGTAATAAGACGCAAATAAAATTGAACAATTATACAGAACGATAAGAAAAATACCTAATGACAATGTCTAGTGTTACCAATGTATCGTTCAAGCTTTGGATTATTTTAAATCTACTCAGTTGTATTTCATCTAACAATTCCTCACAACACTTTGTTCTTCATAACACATTAAGTATATCAACGAAAGCATCTGATGTAACAGAAATTACATCCCGATCTGATATAGAGTGTGCCTGTGAATGCAAACGTAACACATTGTGCCATAGAGCAAGCTATGACAGACTAACAAAGCGATGTCGGATATTTAATGAACAGACTAGTAGGAATTGTGATGTAGGGTTGGACGTTATACAGACTTCTGTATTCTTAAAGAAAGCTGATGGTAAGTTGTGCAACTTTGACAGATTCCCTCTCGTGATTAACATCTATGTATGCAGAACTACATTCTTGGTGTAACATATAATGAGTGCGGTAGTTCATCAAGACAAACTATACAATTGATATTTGCTGTTCTCCGCTGCACACGCAACACTAATACATAAGAGCAAAAACTTGTTGGCTCGGAATCAGGAGAATGTGTCTGAGTTGGACTTCGCATATACACACGAACTGTTGTTTCTAACTAAGTGTGTTGGTATATTACAAAGCAAACACCATCATCATCGAAAGGCAGCTAGATATAGCTGTTAATAGTTCAGTTAGTGTTAAATGCCAATCAATCTATACATAATGTACATATAACTATTGACCAGTAGTGGTCATCCTGTGTTTCTTGTTTCAATGACTCCGTACGGTTAATGAAGGTCTACCAAAGATTATTACTGTTCGTGTTGTATGTCACTGATGAAGGTCTAACTAAGATTATTACTATTATTGTTGTATGTCACTGATGAAGGTGTACTTAAGATTATTACTGTTCTTGTTGTATGTCACTGATGAAGGTCTACTTAATATTATTAGTGTTCTTGTTGTATGACACCAATGAAGGTCTACTTAAGATAATCACTGTTCGAGTTGTATTACACTATTGAAGGTCTACTTAAGATTATTACTGTTCTTGTTGTAGGGCACCAATGAAGGTCTACTTAATATTATTACTGTTCATGTTGTAAGACACTAATGAAGGTCTACTTAAGATTATTACTGTTCTTGTTGTATAGCATTGATGAAGGTATACTTAAGATTATTAATGTTCGTGTTATATATCACTGATGAAGGTGTACGTAAGATTATAACTGTTCGTGTTATATATCACTAATGAAGGTGTGCGTAAGATTATTACTGTTCGTGTTATATATCACTGATGAAGGTCTACCTAAGATTATTACTGTTCTTGTTGTAAGACACCAATGAAGGTCTACTTAAGATTATTACTGTTCTTGTTGCATGACACTAATGAAGGTCTACTTAAAATTATTACTGTTCGTGTTATATATCACTGATGAAGGTGTACGTAAGATTATTACTGTTCGTGTTATATATCACTGATGAAGGTGTACGTAAAATTATTACTGTTCTTCTTGTAAGACACTAATGGAGGTTTACTTAAAATTATTACTGTTCTTGTTGCATGACCATAATGAAGGTCTACTTCAGATTATTACTGTTCTTGTTGTATGACACTAATGAAGATCTACTTAAGATTATTACTGTTGTTGTTGTATGGCACTAATGAAGGTCTACTTAAGATTATTACTGTTCTTGTTGTATGACACCAATGCAGGTCTACTTAAGATTATTACTCTTCTTGTTGTATGACACTAATGAAGGTCTACTTAAGATTATTAGTGTTCTTGTTGTATGTCACTGATGGAGGTCCTCTTAAGATTATTACTGTTCTTGTTGTATGACACTAATGAAGGTCTACTTAAGATTATTACTTTTCTTGTTGTATGATACTAATGAAGGTCTACTTAAGATTATTACTGTTCTTGTTGTATGACCCTAATGAAGATCTATTTAAGATTATTACTGTTCTTGTTGAATGTCACTGATGAAGGTGTACTTAAGATTATTACTGTTCGTGTTGTATGTCACTGATAAACAACTACCAAATATTATTACTGTTCTTGTTGTATGTCACTGATAAAAAACTACCAAAGATTATTACTGTTCGTGTTGTATGTCGCTGATAAAGAACTACCAAATACTATTACTGTTCGCGTTGTATGTCACTGATAGAGAACTACCAAATATTATTACTGTTCGTGTTGTATGTTACTTCTGAAGTTCTAACAAAGATTAGTATTGTTCGTGATATATGTCTTAGATGACAATCGTGATGGAAGAGGTTATGTTTATGATCCGTTTAACCGGTATTATAGAGTTAGTTGTTCCGATTTCGAAATTTCATCACGAACAATTTACTATGTGGCTATTTTACTTTCGGGTAGAATAGACAGGTGTTTACGTAAGCTGTCCACACTGAAATAATCATGCTTAATAAGATTGTAGATTATCTCAATTGTTTTGATTTTATTTTGGTTTTTATTTTGGTTTTTGATTTTTGTTTTTTTGCCTTGCACTATCTAGAAAAAGCTGATAACTTGGTTATGTATTAATTTTATCGCATCATATCAATGTTCACCTATAAATGTCAATATTAAGAAGTGTAATACAAACAAAGGCATATACTATAGTGCGGATGACGCGTTTCTGGATTAATCTTTGTCAGGTATGATCAAAGTCAAAAGATGGCAACGCAAAATAATATAAAAGTCTTTATGTGCAAGAAACCAAAAAACAGATAGACAAAATTAGCTTTGAAGATACCAAAGGGGTATTCAGAATCCGTATATCGAAGAAGACCAGACTACGCAATAGCCAGAAGAAAAAGTACAAAAGGACAAACAACGGCCTACAAAACATACACATGAAACTAAAGATCGAATAACACAAGCCCCACTAAGCACCGGGGTGAAACCAGGTGCTCTGATAGGGAAAGCAGTTCCTGCTCCACTAGTGGCACCAGTCGTGTTAATCTAGTTAAAAACTTATAATTAGTAAACCATTGAAAAAACTCCTGCAAAAACGTATAATTTCAGTATCAAATTAGGAATGTACAAGAGCTATATTAAAATGATCCTATTTAGGATAGAAACAATTGTTATTGTAATGCCAAAACAAATGTTTCCTTTGAAACACCATATTATGTAGAAATGAAATACATTTTCCTTCCAGATGACTGCAACAGTGACTGGCTTTTGTTCGAAGGAAATTGTTATTTCTTTGGAGTAAGGAAGCTCAGTTTGGCAGAGGCGCAGGTATATTTTATATACATAATTTTTTTTTCAAAATGCATGTATATTTACATGGGGGAAGAAGGATCTAATGCACTTCACTCTGTCAACAAGATGTTAAATTGTATATACAATTAAGAAAAGAATCAGTAATACATATTTGTATGCTATATTAATTTTGAGGGTTGTATTATAATTATCTTATGTTTATCACTTTTCTATTTTTTGTTCATCTATTTCTTGGCGATAAAAATATTTAAGTTTGATATTCTAAGTTTTGAATATGAGCCCGATGAATTTCTCTCAGACAGGATTAAATACTTGTCTTTGGACAGAGATTATTAATACAATGAGAATAATAGAATGAAAAAAGACAAAAGGTGGTGTGGGTTTATACATTTTTGTATTAGTCCGAGAGGAAAACAATCCCTATTCATATATTCGAACCATGACGAGCACACTCATCCATACCGGTATGAATACGCAATTAGAGACTAGCGAATAACCTTCATCAGGTATGTTCAAATTATAACGATTGAAAAGCCAAGCAATTTAGTTAACTCTGGGTAGAAGAAAACGAAAGGACCAACAACATGGTCGATACAATTGTCCATGACTGAGGGAGGATAATATTATTATTTACGAACTGAACATTTCATTGATGAATATATCTTATAAACCATATCAGCACTGAGACACTGTGGACTATTCAACCAGCAGAGTGATCAACCCATTGACATATGAAAAATAAAGACATCTAATTTGGTGTAAACAACGTATTTCAGAAATAATGACCACCAAATATTTTCAAAGAACTATTGCTTTAAATAAGGGTAATAACAAATTTACCGAACTCTGAACACTCTTACAAATGGAAAGTAAAAACTTATAAGTATATAAACAGACAAAATCAGTCAACAACCGGAAAACTGTGAAAACCGTAATGACCCTGACTTGGTACATGCATCTCTAAAGAAATGGCGGGTTGAATCAGATTATAAAGCGCCAAACCTCTCCCTTTCATTACGGCTCAAAGTTTCCGGCTGTCACTAGTTCACGGAGTTAATTTCAAATCTGAAAGATATATCGCTTTAAGCACTCTAGGACATAGGCAACTTGCAACAAAGGATTACTGTGCAGTTCTTTTATTCTAGAATGACTGTAGCGAAATGAGTTCATGTCTTGTTACAATACGGAATGAGAGAGAAAACAAATGGCTTGTAGATGTTATAAAGAACTCAGGTATTTTACATTTATTTGTGGCAGTTACTCATTGAGGAAAAACAATACAAGTGATAGGGAACAGTGCAATAAACAACATACCAGATAATAAAACGAGGCCACCTCCGATATGGAACTCCGAAGCATAACAAATGGACCAAGAATCTCCAATTCTAAATATAATCTATGTTCTTGTAAGATAAACATAACTGGTTCCGTATCACTGCACTCATTTGTAACATCTGTCAAATGTTGATTAATAGGCTTCTCCCTTTAACTTCGAGACGTTTGCAAATTGATGTCTTTTGACGGCACCGCACTACTGTATCGTCTGTCTGTAATTATTGTAAACAAAGATATATCGAGTATGAAGGCGTGGATTATCCGCCATCTCTCGACCAATTGTATGGCAGAAGTGAAAGTCGTTGACGTAGGATACCGATGATCCTTTGTCTAGTGATTGGGCTCAAAGGTATCTTTTAGTCTACCTTGGCTAATCAAAAAACAGAGCTTGTTTTTTCAGATTAGAAATAAATGA
The DNA here is from genome assembly GCA_963680875.1 of Bathymodiolus brooksi. Lineage (NCBI taxonomy): Eukaryota > Metazoa > Mollusca > Bivalvia > Mytilida > Modiolidae > Bathymodiolus > Bathymodiolus brooksi. Next base: position 17,998,619 of record OY804580.1, read on the forward strand.
TTCGCTCGTGCATATATGATATCACTCTCCTCTTAAGTAAATGAAAATGTATAGCAGCACAGTCTTTCGGTGAGTGATTGCTGTTTAACACAGCAACCTTTCATCTATATGATGGCGATAAGATGATGATGAGGACCCGTTTGTACCACACCAACACGCTTAGTTAGATTATTTGCTTAGTGCTAGCTTACCGGGAATATACATGTTGCCCCACTCGGACACATTATCCTTATTCCGAGGTAATATTTGAAACACATACTCCTTTGGATTTACCCGATCAGGGCTCGAACCCTCGATCTCTCTCACTTAAAACGAGGACGTTAATCAATATACAGCCGATGCGGTCACAGTATGTCAGATATATTCATGACAACACTAGTTTCCCATCAAAGCAAATCATGAATTTTATTGAATACAATGTTGCCATCCACAGATGAAAACATGCACAATGAATATAATTAGATACATTCCAAATATCATACACTAACAATACAATGCAAAGTAATCGATTCTACTATTAGCAATAACCTATTCATATCTCGAATTCTTTAATACTCTATTAAATGTTTGTGAAATCTTTGATCCCTATAATTGTACACATAATGTACTATTGTTGAAGTATATTAAATTCCACAAAAAGTAAAATGGAATGATATATATGAAACGTGGCTGAAAATAAAAGGAATGTCTTAGTAAAAAATAACCTTGAAATATGCACCGTTTGTCGTAATCATAATACCGTAATTATTTCGTCGTCTGTGAATTATCTTACAGATAGCAATGGTGAATCCTTCTGGATTGGAGTGAATGATATAGACATAGAAGGGGATTGGGTTTGGGAGTCAGATAAGTCAAAACTACTCTTCAGTGATTGGCATGACGGTGAACCGAATAATTATAAAAATGGAGATTGTTGCCAGATTAAATGGCATAATTTACTATACAGATGGAATGATGAACCATGTCATTCTAGCTGTCTCTACATCTGCGAAAAATAGGTTTTTAATGGAGCATAAATGCATGAGATCATGCTATGCTCAACTAAATATCTACAATTTATCTATCATAAAGTATTAACAATTTTGCAATTTACTTTTCCTCAAAACTTGTATACTGAGTGTGTACAAAATGTGCCATCTGCTAATGACAGCTGTGTTCTGATTTGTTTTAATATTTGTCTTTGCTTTGCTGTTTTTGTTTTTTGCTTTGTGTTTTTTGTTCTGTATTATTGCCTAACTCTTACTTTAATTGTTTTTCCTTTGTCACAATATGACACGTGTGTAAACCTATAAATTCTTCTCCGATTTAAACAATTCAAGTGTACATCGCTTTGATTGTTCATCATCTCATCGTACCAATGATATCTTCTTCAATAAAAAAAATTGCTCCGTAGCAGTGATAGTTCATGAAAACTTTAAGACACATGTGCTGCAATAAGGGGAAAACTGCAGATATATATCTATCTTAGTGATTGTTGATTATTTCATTCATATTTGGCTCCCACAAAAAGCGAACAAATCCACGGTACTTATATTAACTGTTGATCTTCATCTCAAGGTTACCTTGAGGTATTCTTCAATACGATTTGACGAATTACCAATGATAGCCTAAAGAATCGTGTGCTTAACAGGGATCTCTGTGGGAAAAACCGTAGTCATCCAAATTAGTGCGCATGGCACGTTTCTGGAATAACAATAGCTATGGACGTCCATAGTCAAAAGATTTTTGATAAAAAATACATGTTGATTTGTTCACCTGTTTCAAGTCATTTTCTATTTGTCAAACCCAATATTACTTATTTTATCATTTCTAGTAACAAGATCGTATATTTTATTCGATTCTCATTATATATCGCCTGCTGTTGTAGCTGCTTCGTTTCACTCAGGTGACGTTGTATTATAAACTAAACAAATATAAGCAATGAGATTGGAAACTATCTATTACAACATTATAAACGCATTCTCCCTATAATTTACAACATAGCATAAAACATGGCAACATCATTAATAATAAATATTAGAACAATGTATCAGTGAAATTAACCTTTTAAAAAAAGACAAGCTAGTTTTTACAAAGAAGAAGAAGAAAAGAAAAAAAAATTAGTGAAAACAACACCTGTAACAATTAATCAAACATATGACTATTACGTTTTGTGCTTCAAATAACGTGACGTTGCTCTGACCAACAAATGATATTTAAAAAAATATATCCTTTATGAATATGCTAACTGATTCTCTATCTCATCTGAAAGATGATATATAACTGCACGGCCGTAGTAACTATTTCACATTGTTTTGAAACATTGAAATGTTGGAGCATTAGTGTGCGGAACAGTGGGGGACAACGTTATATCGGATCACTCTTGATAACAACACTATGTGATTTCAGTTTCAGAGAACCTGTTGTTAGAATTAAATTGATTTTTTACCAACATTTAAGCGATTTTTTTGTTCAAAACAAGATATTTATGACGATAAACACCAACAAAAGACCTATATTGTTTGGTCATTGTGTGTACCGAGAAATGTAACCTCTGGGAATGGATGTGTATGTCATCGGCAATCTTCATAACCTCAAACTGTGTGTAAAATGAAGGAGAAACATTGGCAGACGATATAAGCCAACTGTGCGCTACTTAACTGAAATTCAATGTTAAAGGATACGAAAATGGCGCATAAAATTAGCACTATATAATGGAAAACTACTACACGTAGCACAGAGAATAATAAAGGATTGTTTGATGATATCAAAGAAAGGGGTAAACAGGCGGAATAATTTGAAAGACAGGAATGCAACGGCCAACAGAAAAAAAAATGATGGCTGATGTATGGTGTTTAATGCCACTTTCAACAATATTTCATTTATATTTTGGCGGTCACACAATCAATGGACGACAAATTAATGCACTATATTACAGTTACTTTTCACACTGAATTTGGTCAATCAATAAAATGTTCATAGTCAAGTGTAGAGAAGTGACCTTTGACATCTATTTATTAAATATCTTATCAAATCATCAATTCACGATCTTATAGTTAAAGCTCTTTACTTTAAATGTCTTTCCAATGATATACAACACAAATGCATGGGTGCTTACCATTCACATATTGCATGGTTCTCACTGCTTGACTAACAATTCCACATTAATATTTCATGATAAAGCAAATTGGTTCTTATCCAACTTTATTTCCTTGTAGTCTATGACATATTATGCAATCGATGACTTTCGATGAGGTGACACAAGGATTGATCAACCCATGGCAGATGATATTCACCGAGGCATCCGAGGTGAATATCATCTTCCATGGGTTGATTAATCCTGGTATTCACCGAATTTGAAAGTCATTAACTGTTTTATTATATGACGTTAAATCAATTTTGAATTAACACCAAACAGCGCCGACTTTGTTCCCTAGACACCTCTATCTGCCCAACGTCTGCCATATTAATTTAATTGTGTATCGGAAGTAATTATTAAGAACGCATCTCATTAGTCGATGACAAAACTTTTTCCGATGATGATTGGCTACTACTTTTAAGATAGTTTGGGAAACACCATTACTATTTTAAGGTGCTTGGAGGAGCGTTGGAATTATTATGTTCAACTCTCGTGACTTTTTGCGCGGTGAATGTAACGTTTCATCAAATAACATTACTAGGGAAGTCAGCCAATCAGAAAAGACATTATCTGAAGTCATATAATAATGTTATTTATTTATAGAATCATAAATATTTTATTTTCGTTTGAGTGGCGGAACAATAAAAAAAATAGACAATTAAAGTTGCATTTCTATTAGCCTTATTTTATCTATTATAAACACCTGGTCGAGCATGGGATGGTCAAGTGTAGTAGAACTCCCTTAGATAGATATACAGGTTAAGAGATTGATGGAATATAAAAATATGACTGTGACGAACTGATCTCTTGCTCTTTTCTAACAGAACAATTGTATTCTGACATGTTAAGCAATATCATGTAATATGCAGTGTTTGATGATATCAAATCAGAAGCCATTAGTGGAAAAAGTGGGTAATGATGTTTAGCGCCACTTTCAACAATAGTTCAATTGTATTGAGGTGGGCAGTTTTATTGATGGAGGAATCCGTTGTGCACGGGGAAAAATACCGACCTGTTGTAGGTCACTATGAATTTATAGCAGAATAATAGACGAAATATAGTATAGCTAATCGTAGATTTTGAATATCAAAATAAGACCACGAGTGACCGAAGTACGCATAACAATTAAACGAGTGGGTGGAACTTTAATCGAGTTTAATCGTTAATGCGTATTCGGTCACGAGTGGTCTTATTTGGATATTCAAAATGTATGATTTAGCTATACTGTTTATTATATAGACTTTTTTGTATATTTCATTCCATGTGTGTGAATCTACGAGCAATGCTACTAAGGGGTGCCGCTGGAAGAGTCTGTCATCCTGAAAATGTGAAATTATGCATGTCATATTTACAACAATGCAGAAAAATAATTAAAATGCTAAATTTGATCAAAATTGAAGCGTATACTCAGCCAAATAACGTATAATCTTTACGTTTCAAACTGAAGTGTTGATATGACTTCAATGACGTAATGTTGGTTATGTGTCAAAGTGGTTAGTGACATTTCGCGGAATGGTTTCAATTTGCAATCGTATGTGTATTCACCGTAGCAAAAGGGACGTAACCACCACACTTATTGTTATGTAAAAGTAGTTCAGCCGAGAAATAAACTGATATTTCACATGTGAAATACGGAATTTATTTCAAGGATAAATCCCCATAAGTCACACCTATCTATATAATACATTGTAGATATCCGTCACATTGTTCATCATATAGCTTCAAAATTTCTACCCATCGATATGAATTGTTTCTAGAAAAGGTACGTCCTAATTTCGATCCATTTCAAAGGAGTGTCTTCATACGCATGTAAACAGGAAGTGGTTGCTTCATGAGTGAAATATGCAAATTTTCAGATTCATTCTGTATAAACCTGGCGCTAAGATATGTCTATTGTCAAGTCTCCACATAAAGGACATTCTATCGTCAATATTGTATAGTAATATCATATTCCAATCGTTCTTTATATACAAAAAACACATGATATAAAGAGCTTATAATTCACATTTCAGCCAGAACAAAATCACGGGATGAACTATCAGGCCACCGGATTATGCATCCGGCCCTGATCGACATATAATTGCTATTTTGTGTATGTCATTGCTAAATGTGTCAAAACGTCATATTCATTTCTCAAAAATACAAAAAAGGATATTATCCAAGCATTTCCAAAATAAATTTAATGATAGTTTTTTGCGACGAGTCTCCCAGCATTTACTGGAAATTAATTTATCCTTGGAGGCCATCGTGGCTGTGATCGCCCGTGTGGTTGTTGGGTTTCCAATTACCTGATATTCTGAGCTGGAATCTCGATCAGGGCGAAGTGTACAACTTTATGTGGCAAAGGTTGCCAGTGACTTGTGACAGGTCGGTGTTTTTTTCAGGATCCTCTGGTTTCCTCGACCAATAAAACTGACCGCCACGATATAGCTGAACTATTGTTGAAAATGGCGTTAAACACCATCACACAAACAAACTTTGAATGTCTATTTTCTTAGTAGATCATCAAACCACGAAGGTTTATAATACTATAGAAGTTATTGATCAATATCATCACAACCAGAAATCTAAGATGTCAACTAATATCTCACTATCCAGATGTCAAAATGTCAACGGGCATCTCACTATCCGCTTATCCAAACATCAACGAACATCTCACTATGAGGTTACCGACATGCAAACGAACAGCCCGCTATCCGGTTATCAAAATGTCCGCGAACATCCCACTATCCTGTTATCAAGATGTCAACGAACATCTCACTATCCTGTTATCAAAATATCAACGAACATCTCACAATCCGGTTATCAAAATATCCACTATCGTCTAACTATCCGTTTATTAAAATGTCAACGAACCTCTCACTATCTGGTTATCAAAATGTCAACGAACATCTCACTATCAGACTATCAAATTGTCAACGAACATCACACTATCCGGTTATCAAAATGCCGACGAACATATTACTATCCGCCAATCAAACTGTCAACGAGCATTTCACTACCCAGTCATCAAAGTGTCAACGAACACCACACTAAGCAGTTACAAAAATTTCAACGAACAGCCTACTATCCGGTCATCTAAATGTCCGCGAACATCTCACTATCCGCTTATCAAAATGAAATATTCACTTGAAAAAAACACGAACAATATGAAGCCATAATATTCACCTTAGCTGTTAGGATACAGCTTAATGGTGGCAATCAACCAGTTGTCATAGAATACAGCTAATAGTCAATGCTCATCTCGAGACGTACTGTTTCACCAAAGCTTACATAAAGATCGCTTTAACTACTAGGTCACGATATCAAGTTTCAACTTTAAAGATATATCTCTTTATCCAGTTGGTCGCATAGTCTAATTCCATCAGATGACTACTGTGGATATCAGTACAGTATATTGAAGAGCGTAAAAAAATATCTTGAAGTGTACGACGTGTCTTTGTCACAACCTCTGCCATGTAAGTCCAACATTGAAACAGCAGCTAAGCATAAACGAATCGAGCTCATTCATTGTCTTTGACACCCGTAGATAGGTATTTCATCTGTAACTGGGGCGATAACAAGGTATGAAACTATATGGTCGATTAAGTGAATAAATGGAAAAGTAACATTAGAATAACATTAAAAACAACTAATTTATTTTTAATGTTGCATGAACTATTTGTTTACCTATATGACAAAATATCAATATCACGCAGCATGTGCAACATTTTGCTATGCATATTCAATTAGCTACTCCATTTTCTGATTTACAAATAGCTGGTAACAACATTAATGATTGGCATATATTTTTAAAAACGATACTGTTAAAATTGCCGTTAAGCACCAAACCCTAAGCAATTGCTAACAAATAGCTGCAAAACAAAATATGGGGTCATACAGGAGTAGTGAAAATTAAACCACATCTACAGTTAGATTATATATGTAATTGGTGTATATAGTATATAGTAGGCTTTTGCTTACATTTCAAATGTGGTGAATAATAACTGAAAAAAAATGTGAGTTGAATGTAAACAATAAGACAATACCTGCAAATAAACAAATACAAACAAATAAATCAACAGAACGGCGTTTTTAACTTCCTCTCAAACTTACTATGAAGTGTTCCCAAATAAGACATTACTCATTACTAATGATAGAACGTTTGAAGATACCAAAGAGAATTCAGAAGCCGTAAGTCGAAGAAGGACAGTCAATATCTTAGAGACACATTTGTTGAACATGGACTTCAGATTGAAAGGATGTTTGGACATTATGTAACATTATATAATTATTGGTTTCATACGAGGTACACTAAAAATACAATGGCCAAAATAAAAATGATAAAAGGACATAGAATGATCTACAGAACATTGCACTGAAAACTAAAGACCTAGGAACACGAACTCCACAAAAAACAGGGATGAAATCATGTACTTCGTAAGAGGTAGGCAGTTCTTGCTCCATATGTCTCACCCATCGTGTTGCTCTTGCTGCAAAGCCGGTGATCAATCTTATTGTACCTAAATTTGATGTTCATATTTTACATTTCACAATGTACACCGGTGCCGAAGGTATTAGAAAAAGATCAAAGAAAGTATACAAAAAAATTTCTTTGACCAGACTAAAAACACTTGTTTATGTTGTCCGATTCTCTATCACATATGAAATATGCCCTATAAATGCACTGACCTTGGTGTGTCGGAACAGTGAGATGTCGGAACATAATGACAAACGAATGTTGGAAGAGTGGGAAGTTAGAACAAATGAATGTCGGAATATTGCAGTGCCGTAATAATGACCTGTCGCATTTATTGGATAAAAAGCGGATCTTTGAAGTGTCGCAACAATGAGATATAAGAAATAAACATTAGAGGAAATGAAAGGGCAATCAAGAATAGTCAACCCGAGACACTGATTGCATTGGGCACACAAGACACAGGACGAAGACAAACAAAGCAAGCAAACATATGAACGTTTGGTTCAGTAGCTGAGTAGCTGGCAGCAACCCTCTATCAAATATGAAGAAAATCACGATATGATTGGCAAGTTGTGGAATATTGGATCAACTGAGAGATAAATACTCCAAATCTAGGTGTTGCTGGAATGTTGCTGCATATGAATGGAAAGTTCTCAATGGTAATCTTGAAATCACCTGTTTTACTGTAAAGTTTCCTTCTTAGCTGGCTCACACTGTCAATTTCAAGATGTAGATCAAAAGGTATGAAGCAGACACATATGTATCAGTGACATCCTTTGCTTCAAGCTCAATATGATAGATGCTATCAACAAAGTAACAACCTATGCAGCGGAAAGTTAAATTAAAGGATCGGGCTAGCTTCTATTGTTTTTTTTTCTTGATGTCTTCTTCGTACGACAAAAATAAGAAATTGGCGAAATGGGAGCACAGTTGATGCACATAGGAATTCGAACTGTCTGAAAAACACGCCCAGCAAGTATGTTGTCAATCAATACCTGGAGAATTTAGATGAAATAACCTTCAGAGAATTCTTGGGAAAAATCATAGTGTTTTTTGCTTTGACAGTTAACTTTTGTGAGGTGACTACGGTCAGATTGTACAAAAACATGCATAACTTTTCAGATAAAACAGCTAATAATAAAATATGTAACATAGAGAAGCATACATAAATTGTCCTGTTCTGATCAAATTGATTGCAATGGAGGAAGAACATCAAAATTCACTTAATTGATATATCTATTATGCAGAGAGGACATTTTTGTTATTTAAATTTTTATTTGATCTTTAATTATTAATTCATATGAAAAAAAAATATAAAATCTGAGAGTATATTTATTGATGCCCACTAAATCATGACAATTGTGACCATGATCAGTAGTTACACTAAATCTCAAAATATATAGCTGGAACCATTTACATTTAATTTACACCTCTAATAGTGAGCAATGCTGATCAAGCCAATATGTAAAAACCTTAGGACAAGAATAATTATCATCATTTATATATTATACTATCACATTAGAAGTGTGTCTTAGTTGTAGGTTGTGTATCCTATATGTGTGTTTCCATCCTACCCAATATATAAAAAAAACACATAAAAAGTACCTTGGTCACAGTGGGAGTTGCTTTTTATAAACGTACTAATTAAAGATCAAACGAAATTACCTGTAGTCTGTTAAAATATAGTCGTTTGATGAAAGAAACATTAAACACAATTACATAGTTTATTAATATATCATATATATAGGACAATATCATATAACATGTGACAAATTTATTCACAATAAATATTAACTAAATATATACATCGTGCAATGGAAATTTAAAATTACAATTTAGTCCAGATGAAGTCAATGCGATGCTGCGTCTGAGTACTGTACAAAGTCAATGCGTCCATTGGTAGGGCGGTCCTTGTGTTGGATTAGTCTGCTGTAAATGTCTCTGTATCTTTTGGCTTTTGGTCTAATAGTACCACCTGCGTTACGCTGTATTATGGTTGCTTTTTTTGCTGCCTGGGTGTCTTTGAATGTGCTGATCAATGTGTAGAAGTTTGGGTGCCCATGGGAGACTTTCTACTTCAGTTTGTTGTGCCAACCCTCGATGTGATGTATGGTACAGGGTACATCTGTGTTGAAGTGGTTCCATATTCGTCGGTGACCGTCGATCCATTGGGTTATAACATAGTTCGTGAATGTAGTTGTGTTGGTTGGTGTATCAGTGTCATCTAGGTCATTTAGGGCATTGAAACAGACGTCTTCTATTAAATCCATCGATACGAGTGGTAACAGCTGATCTTCTCACAAGTTGTCGAATGTCGTTGTTTCTGTAGGTGACTTGCAGACGAGTCCGTTGGGTTTTTCTCCATATGGCTTGATTGTAATGACAAAAACAACCATTGACGGTATTTCCTGGGTACATAGTTCTAGTGGCGTTATGGGCAGCAGTCTTGAAGTTCATGAACAGTTATATATCTGCCATATACGTTTTGAGCTTGGTCAGTAGTTGTGTATAAACGGCCTGAATCGTTCCGGGTAACAGTGCTAAAAGTAATGGGTACATCTGGTCATCTATCTTGGCGTTTATTGTGTATATCTGTTGAAACTGACTCGGACATGCATAGAAATTTCCATCAGAGTATAATTCTTAAAACAACAATGCCAGTATACATGTTTTCATAAGACACTTGGGAAGAGTGGCACTAATTTTGTAAAGGTTGGGCAGGATGGGAACATACCATCCTATCTATATCCCTTCAAGTTCAATATATGATCAGCACAACATGAACAGGTTACAAAAGACTCATTATTTTGCTAAATATACCATAGCTTCAAATCTGGATTCTAAAAAGTGATCTCTTATAATTAGCCTCCATAAACCATGTGCACAAATATTATAAAACCCCACAATAGCATTGATTAAATAATTGATCCAACAGGTGGACAGTTATTACTAAGGCAACCTTACATTGCAACACTTATTTTTCTGGCAACCTGTGAACTATTTCTTCAACATATATTTTAATAAATTTATTTGTGATTTTGAGTCCACTTACAAATCATATTTACTAATATATATTTGTTTAGTTTTCGATGTACCGTAAGTGTGTTTATATTGCATAAAGCAATGCAATTATCTCTCAAAATTAATATTAGTAGGTCGAATTAAAAGAAAATATTAACTGAGTATTCGGGTAAAAACAAGTTATGAGATATATGTTATTAAAATGGCAACTAATATAAACTTAATGTGTTGACAATTTCTTTCTTCACCGGAATTGACTACTAACCAACAATGAACAACACATCAGTGTATTGCTAATTCTTCCAGAGCATTAGAGTTCACTACCATTTGATCGAGACCCATAGGTTCAATGTTGTTCAAGTGTTTTTCCTGATAATGAGTCATCATAACTTAGAACAAATTTCTAAAGCAACATTGATTTTATCCTGTGCGGGAGTATTTATTTCACCTGAATTAATAAAAACAGCCAAAATGTGTCGGCTTCATAGAGATATGTTTGGGATTAATGGACATCCAGTTCCGTCCAGTGCAAACGCCCGATTTATGGAGATGCTTAATAAAAAGGATCTGATATGGGAACTAATGTTTTATTACAATCCACAATTCTTACATATAGGTCATTTTCACTATAATGTTTGAAAATTCCCATGCAACACTGTCATAGTAAATAGGCACATTGAATTATGATTTTCCGCCATAAAATGAATGTGTAAGCAATGTAAGGGTTTGTTTCTGTGTGACAAATTGTACTTTAATAAGGGACATAACTCTTCTCTTAGTGTGTTTCTGTATGCCCTGCTTCATATTTCCAGTATATATGACACTTCTTTAGGACCTTCATTTGAATTATGCCAAAATAGTATTTATCAAATAATAAAATAATATTTGTTTTAGGTTTTCCTATATATTATGTTCAGTTTGATTAAATTAACAGGATGAAAAATGATAGCAAATGTTGTTTTTCTAACTTCCTTTCAGTAATTTTACTCATTTTCAATTGATTAAATAAATGAATGAGTGAAAACAAAATATACCATTGCTTATGCTTCAAAAATATATATAAGACATTGCAAACACTTACATGGCAATTTTGAACATTATTAGTCCCTTTGTGTTGAAAAAAAAATCAATATTTTGGTTAAAAAGACAAAATTCCTCATATTTGTATTTGGTTGCAATGGTAACTGAATAAAGGCCCAGTTTTAAAATTTAAGAATAAGTGGTACACATATAATAAATATTTCATCTTTTCAAACTTCATCATGCATTAAGCACTGTTCACGCTTTTAGGGGGGTTAATTACGTACGGAACAGTCCGGTGTGTTGGCGCACCGAAGGATTTGTCATAACCTTATTAAATGAAGGGATTTTAATAAAATGTTTATTCTTACGTGGACATAAACTTGTATCCTTTTACATTAACCACATGGTTTCATTTATTGAGCAAACATAATCCCGATAAAGTTACAAAAGCTCAAACAGAGGTAATCCATGTTTACCTTAGTTCATTTAGCATCCGGTACGTTGGCGCATGCTTATTTCAAAGGTAAAAATAGTGCGAATGAAAGAAAGATTTCATTACAAAATATTGAAATAGTTGAAAATTTTTCATAAACATTTTGGCATATAATATGATACATTTCTAATAATTGGTATACAGTAGAATGACCATTAATGGATTCTGATTGATATGCACATAGCAGAGAATGCTAAAAAATATTATAGTTATGCTTTTGTACAGCACGTTTCATCACTTTTCCTATACAACGTAATAATGATATTGATCTGTAATGTGAAGGACTGTTATTGGCGTGTTGTCTAAAAGCTTGCAAAACTTGTACAATTGTTCATGCTAAAGGGAATATGCCTCTCTGTAGCTGTAAAGAAAAGAAATATAAAAGTCAAATATATACAAATGAATTCAGAAGTACTCTTTAATATTTGATGGTTGATGCCGTCATCACCACAAGCGTAGCTTATTTTGAGGGTTTGCAAAATATCTTTGACATCCTCTTCAGTAATATATATATATACACTGTTGGTGTATTGACGGTAGATATACAAATTATGTGGCGAGGCTTAGAAACAGGGGAAAGACTAGCTTATAGAGAGTCCTTCCATCCGTTTTGTGCTGAGCCACATACATTTTATATTTACTGTCAATGCACCGATATTGTATTTATCCTGCAATACAATTTGCAAAATAAATTATTTAATTTATTGATAGAACACGATAATGGAAACCCCATTAATACCTCAATAGTAATTCCGATAAGGGGCGTGGTTTAATAGCGTTATTATGCTAATATAAAGAAGTGTTATCTTGACAGAGGTGTAGCTTAATACCTTTATTAGGCTAATGTGAAAAAAATGTGTTTATGACAGGGGTATGGCTTAATGGCTTTATTAGGCTAATGTGAAGAGTGTTATTATGACACTGTCATAATAAAGCAACAGTTTATTTCAACCCATTTACTATGACAAAAAATATCACAATTGCAGGATAAATATTAGATAATAATGCACCAATTCACCATGGTACATCTGGAGGAGCTTGATTAGTATCATCAACAAATGAATCAGAACAGAAATATTTATTCTGCAGATTCGGCTTAATCTTGTTAGCGAGAATACAATCATTTGGATCATAATTTTGGAACGTGATGAGCCTTTTTAATACTATTCCAAGAACTAAACGTAGCCATGGTCATAAAAGAATTCAACATCCTAATGTTAAAAAGTCCTCTAAACCAAGAACGTTACAAGATACTTTTAATGATTTACTTTCTAATATACAGAAACCTCTTGGAATTCATCATATTCGTAAAATCTTATTTTCACTACCTGTAAACTACCTCAAAGATCTTAGGGATTTTGGACTTGACAAAGGAGGCGTAGATCCTTTTTCTCCTAAGTACAGATTGTCTAGTATTATATGTGACGTGGCGTCCTTTCGTCTTTTTAAACCAGTTCGATCTGAACCTCTTCATGATAACAACAGAAAATTCCTCCATATTCCGTTTGCTAACAAAGGAATCGATGCTATTAACATCAGCAACATTCTTAATAGAAAAGAGGTCGTAAAAGAAATTCCATCATATTTCAAAAATCAATCTGTTCCCTTTGTCTCCTATAGTTACACTAACAGCATTGGCCGTAAAATTTTCAACTACAAAGAAGCATTGCAAGATATTAACATAGAAGAGTACCTTAAGAACCCTCTGACTTGTGACTGCTCCCACTCTCCTTTTCAATACAACCCATCTGGACATGTAATCACTGGTGATCTGAATATCATTCAACATGAGAGTCTCCGAAAGGTGATTTCTCATGGTCCTAAATTCAGAGAACCTCAACACATCAATTGGAAACATAATTTCAAGATAATTATGGATGCTGTTGAAGATTATGCCAGAAGGTGGATAAAGAGAGAAGTAGACCAAGATCCTGAGTTAGAGTCCTTATCAGACTGGGTTAGAACAATTAGGTCTCTAGTACAAGGTCGGATTCACAAACTCAAAAATTGTGTTAATAGTCGACCTAAGTCTGTATTTAAAGACCAAGAAGCTGTTAAGTGTCTTTCCTCTCTTCATGACAAATATGTTATCGTTCCTGCGGACAAGGCTTCCAACAATATCGTGTTTGTATGTAAATCATATTACTTCGAATGCCTAATCAAGGAATTAGGTATAAATAGCAACACCTCTAGTAATACCACATACAAACCAACTTCGTTCGACAAAGATGAAATCCTAGCTAACCACAGATCATTCATGACCTCTTTAAACATTCCCTCTGGTAAAAAGTCTGAGGATTTACCCTATTTATATTGGATACCTAAGCTCCATAAGACACCTTACAAAGAAAGGTACATAGCGGGATCATCAACTTGTTCGACGAAAGAATTGTCTATTCACCTAACAAAGATTCTGTCTGCAGTAAAAGAGGGACAACAGAAATATTGTGAAACTGTTTACTCGCGTAGTGGCATAAATCACATGTGGATTTTGAAAAACTCTAAAGATCTTTTGGATAACCTGAAATCAAGATCTTTCTCTCAGGTATCCTCCATCAAAACCTTTGATTTTTCAACTCTATATACCACCCTACCGCATGACAAATTAAAAACCCGCTTAAAAGAAACAATTCATAAAGCTTTTAGTCATAGAAACTATGGCTCAAAATTTGTTGTGTTAGGCTACAATTCCACATATTTTTCAAACAAAATTCATAAAGGTAAAACATGCTACTCCGAGGAACAAGTGATCAGTATGCTGGAGTTCCTCATCGATAACATATTTGTCTCCTTTGGAGGGACACTGTTTCAGCAGGTCGTCGGCATACCAATGGGTACGAATTGTGCCCCTCTTCTAGCCGATTTATTTTTATACTCATATGAGTCGGAGTTTCTTCAAAAGCTTGTAAAAGATAAGAAGATTCATGAGGCTAGAGCCTTTAATTTCACATACAGGTATATTGATGACGTTTTATCTATCAATAATTCTAGATTTGCAGAATTTCTTCCATTGATATATCCTCCAGAGCTGGAAGTTAAAGAGACCACCGATACAGCTTCGTCCGCATCATTTTTGGACTTATACCTCGAATTTGACGACAGTGGTCAACTCAGTACTAAAATTTATGATAAACGGGACGACTTCAATTTTAAAATCATAAATTTTCCAAATATGTGCAGCAATATACCAGCTTCTCCTGCATATGGTGTTTACATCTCGCAATTGATTCGCTATGCAAGGGGCAGTAGCAATTATTCTGATTTCCTGAAACGTCATCTTCATCTGAGAAACAGGCTACTGGACCAGGGCTATAAAAAGATTCGCCTTATTCGATCTCTTAAAAAGTTTATATTCCGATACCAATATCTTGTCGAAATATATTCCGTCTCTGCAGAAAAAATTATAAGCGATGCATTTTCATATAGTGAAAATGTATAAAGATAAAGAGTCAAATATGTCAAGAATTTTTTTTGTCAATGTGTGACGTAAAAATATTTTTGACATTTACGTCACCGAATATGGTACTGCTTTGACAACTATTTTACCTATTTTGTTCCTGTATTTAAATACTGTTACAGTGACAGCCGGAACCTTTGAACCGTAATGAGAGCGGGAGGTTTGGCGCCTTAAAATCTGATTCAACCCACCATTTCTTTAGAAATGCCTGTACCAAGTCAGGGTCATTACGGTTTTCACAGTTTTCCGGTTGTTGACTGATTTTGTCTGTTTATATAATTATGAGTTTTGACTTTCCCTTTGTAAGATTGTTCGGAGTTCGGTAATTTTGTTATTACCTTTATTCATTAATTTTTCGAATCAGTGACCTGAATTCTTTATAACATCCACAAGCCATTTGTTTTTTCTTTCACTCTGAATTTTAACAAGACATGAAATCCTCTGTGTATATTCATTCTGAAGTAAGACAAAATTTGGAATTAACAGTATTGATATACACAGTAGTAACTTGTTTGAATTTAGCTGCATCTTCTTGAGGTTAAATGGATAGATATTTAATCTTTCAATATGTCAGAACGTATATGAGATGCGTATTGAATTTCGGTAATACATATACTCTACGGGAACTGGTGGTTTCTCAAGGGTAATCAGAAACCGTAAATGGAATGATTCACCTATTTATTTTTACCTGGCGAGGAAATGCACTGGTGTACAGGTGAACACAGGTGCTCCAAAAAGGTAATCAGTTCGTGCACCACTATTTGTACCCGTCGTCTTACTTTTGTTTAATGAACATGTGTAAAATCATGAGCGAGGAAAGGAAAGGATTGTGGTTACGACAAACAATGTATCTGTGAGCTTTTGTGATACGATATTCCATAGCGGTCAACCGAGTCGTGATGGTGACCATATTGAATAACTCAGATGTATATTATTAGCTTCAATGTTTGGTAACTCGTTCTACAAAAACATAAACACAACACGATAGTGAAGGAAGAACTATTTACATTTCCCACATCCTTGATTTTGGTGCGGTTTCAGGTTCCAGTAAAATGTCAGCTTGAGACTTTCCTTTTTGAAGAACCAATTTTTCGAAATATTGTGTCAAATGTTCAATGATATGGGATAAAGCACGCACATTGAAATCGATTGAAATGGTGATTAAATCCTTGTTGAACTTTAGTTGCACAAAATTACATAATTAGCTTGACGTAACGCGTGAAGTACTTATTATTTGCCGAGCATTTTAACTGCTTTTTTTTTTACAATAAACCATTTTGAATTGCCCAATAAAACAAAATAGATAGCATTCAATATAATAGAAATTGATGTAAAAAAAAACTTTTCCAATATGAATTTGTGTTGCAAATGTTATACAAATTCGTTCTGTATAAACCTTTCCAGTTCTTGTTTGAACCAATCAGTGATACACATGTGTCATTTTATCTGAAATGGACACCTTCTGGTAAGCTACATCTAATTATCGCAGCGAATAAAAAAATGTAATTGTAGTAAAATATATATCCGACTCTCAAGTAAATCTAACGTTGATACCGTTATACTATATATAGCTGTCCAACCTGTACACGTTCATGGCGAAGTGTGCCCGATACAACATTATCTGATAAAGTTTATCAGGGAATTGCGACAGGTCGACGGTTTTCTTCTAGTACTCCGGTTTCCTCCACCAATAAATCTGACTGACACGATATAGCCAAATTAGTGGTGCAAGTGGCGTTAAGCACAATAATCCCTACCCCAAACGATAGCCTTTACCTAACCTGTTAAATTGGTACTTGTGATGTTCATTGTACTAGTCTAAGAAACAATGTTAAAAACAGAAAACCTTTACTTAAAATGATAACTCCCGTTAACATATGACGGCAAAAATGAAGTTATATTGAATGATGTGGGTTGTCGTTCTCCTGACGACACGATAATTTCGTACAATTTTTAAGTCTGAATTTCTACCAATATTATTCTTGGGCGAAGAAAATGGTTGTGACTGATACGGGGGTTTATCTCGACCGTTTCTAGACAAGCCCCAATGTGCAAAAATAATGTTTTCTGTTTTTGCATGTGGAGTGTCTATTGTTAATCTGTTTGTATGAGAATGTGAATTCCTTAGAATATTCACTTTTATGTAACTATTGCTGTTTGACATAAAAGGGGACAACAAATGTGGGAATTTCATATTTTGAACCTTTATGTTTTTTTTATATGGGGAAATGCACATCTTTAGTTGTTATTGATGGACTACACAATAAAAAGCTAATTTTTCGAACAGAGGACTATAAGTGGATAACTTCATAATTTTGCATATTTGGAAAGTACACAGAATCTTTTATTTTTCATCCACTTTTGATGTGTGATTTTCTTTCAGGCCTTGCATTTGTGAATTTGCAGAATTTTTACTTCATGTAGGTGTATTTGCATAAGATTTACCTTTTGTTCATGGTATTTGCAAAATCGTATTTGCCGTTTTTACCCTTCACTGAGACGCTTGTAACACAATTTGTAAAACGTTATCAGTTGTGCGTTTTATGTAACATTATTCGGTAGAATGTATAACTAAGCGAGACTTACCTTGGTTAAGGTGTAGTTCAGATACAAATATATGTAGTCATTCTTCCACTGAAGGGATTCGGTGAGATGTACGTTGCGCAGGTGTAGCTTCAGTATTCAAAGTCGAAGGGATTGTGCTAATTCTCTCAAGAAAAGTTGATATCCATACGGCATATAATCCAAAACAGAGGGAAGGAAGCTTACCAAAAAACATACAGGTGGGCAACTAATCCCTTCAGTGAAAGAATGACTACATATAATTATAACTGAACTTCACCTTTACCAAGGTAAGTCTCGTTTAGTTATAAATTCTACTACGTCATTCCACGTCAGGGATCAGGTGAGACTTCAAAGTGCACAAACCCTGAGAATGATAAAAACCATCACCAATAAAATCCAAATTAGTAAATCCCTCCTATGTACAGCAACTCAAAGTAAAAGTCTATTTACATTCTGAAAATAGTATTATGAAACCGTTGGTTTTCCATATTGATGGGCTTCTTGTAATATTTGGCAAAAGTTGGAGCGTTAGTCCAACCTGCTCTTTGCATGATTTTTTCAACTGGAATAGCATTCTGATAAGCCATATAAACAACTGCTGATCTAATAATATGTGATGAATAAGACTTGAGGTAAATTCCTGAACGTGACATAACAGTTTTAAGCCATCTATTAATAGTTTCACGTGATACAGGTCCAAACGGTTTCACATAACATATGAATAAATTCTTACAATTACCACGGAGTTTTTTAGTCCTTGATAAATACTCCTTCAACACAAAAACAACACATAATCTTCTGTCTGGAGAGTACAAAAAAGTTTTAAAAAAGCCTCATTATATCCAGGCCTACTCTGTTTTAGTAAACCATAATAAAATAAAGTAAAACACTTAGCTCCTTTAACCATATTGTCAATTCCTAATAAATGTAGAGAATATGCTCTACAAGCTGATGATAAAGCAATCAGCATAATCATTTTAAATGTTAAATCTTTCAAAGATAAAAAATCTTACTGGTGTCAATTTTCTAAGAAAAACTAATACTTTAGATACATCCCAAGTTTTACAATATCTAACTTCTGTAGGTCTAAGATTATAAACTCCTTTCATAAATATGATGATTGTCGCATTACAGCCAACTGTAACTCCATTAAGCATAATACCAAAGGCTGACAAAGCAGATCTAGCACAGTTAATATAACTATATGTCAAACCACTTTCAAATAAATGAGTTAAAAGTCCAAGACGGAACTTAAAGACGGTTTTAGTGAATTAATCTGTCTTTGACTACAAAACTAAAGCCATCTCTGGATGTATGTAGCATATTGTTTTTTTCGTACTGCTTCGCCAAGAAGCCAATATGATTTTGAAAGCTTTATCTGAAATTCCTTCGTTTTCCAAATTTGTTCTGACAATCGACATGCAATTAGATTTAACTGACTGTGAAGAGGATGTATTTTTTCCATTCCTGGAATTCTCATTAATTTTTTGCTGTGTGTGTGTTAAACATATTGGATAGTCTATCAATATTCCCATTAACATGGGGTACCACAGCTGAGTCGGTCATAGTGGAACAATCAGCAGAACCTGTGCTCTGTCTCTCTGTATTGTCTGCAAACATCTACTACCAAGAAAGAATGGAGGAAATAAAAAATAAAACAAATCAGACCATGATTTACTAAAAGCATTTACAAATTCCGCCTCAGGATCAGGCTTCCATGACGAGAATCTAGATAGCTGTGTATTCAATCTCGTAGGAAATAAATCAAGGTCTGGTGAACCTAATAGCTTTGTCATCAAGGTCTGGTGAACCTAATAGCTTTGTCATCAAGGTCTGGTGAACCTAATAGCTTTGTGAACTAATTAAAGACAGTAACCTCTAACATCCACTCTGTATTGTCATTAAAATTTCTAGACTCAGCATCAGCTACATTAAATTTACCAGACACACAATCTGCAGATATCCATATATGTCTATTAATACACCAAGACCAAATACCTTTAGCTATCTCATTCATTTTTTTAGATTCAATTCCACTCATATTATTTAAATATGCAATAGCACTAGAATTGTCTGAAAATATCTTTATGTGAATATTTGACATATTTTTACAAAAAGATCTTATAGAAATAAAAATGGGTAATAATTCTAAAATATTAATGTGTAGATCTTGTTCTTCTTTATTCCATATTCCTTGAATTTTAATCCTATCATAAACAGCTCCCCATCTTAATAATGAAGCATCTGTAGTAATAGAAACTTCTGGATTACCATGATGTATGACTCTCTTTTGGAAAGATAGGTTATCTAACCACCATCTTAAATCCACTTTCATATTAAAAGTAATATTTATTTCAGTATCAAATTTACCAGCTGACAATTTCAAAGCATCAAGTTTATTCAACTGCTGAAAAACTTGAAACCAATGAACCGATTACTCTAGAAACTAATCGTATGGTTTACTTTTCTTAATTAAAGCATGATATTCTTCAATTACTATTTTAATTTTGTTCTCAGGTAATTTGACAGTCATACTACAAGAGTCAGTAATATTACCAAGATATATTATTTGTTTTGATGGCTTAAATTTTCTTTTCTCATGAACTACAAAGCCTAACCATTTGAATAAAGTATTAGTATCCTTAATATTACTTTCACATTCTTCTTCAGTATCACCTATCAAAAGAGAATCATCTATGAAACCATCATTTTTGTAACCATATTTTCTTAAAGTAGCAAAAACTGGTTTCATGAGTTTTGTAAATAGTCTAGGAGCAGATGCAAGACCATTTGGTAGGCAGGAATACTGATATTTTTTTTCCATATAAACCTAAAATACTTTTGATCTTCCTCTGCAATTGACACTGAATAATAAACATGACGCAAATGAATTGAACCAAAATAACAATCTTGTTTAACAAGTTTAAGAGCCATTTCAAATATATCCATTGTAAAATGATGAGGAGTAATAAATGTATTCAACTCCCTCAAATTCAAAATCTTTCTCTGTTCTTTAGTATCTTTATAAGCAACAGTGAAAATAGATGAAATATACTGATCTTTATCAAAATTCACTTGTTTTATTACACCCAATCTCAATAAGTTATCTATTTCATTGTCAATTTCTTTTTCTTGAATTTTGTCAAAACACATCTGAAAAGGTAAAATTAACTGACTTGGTTTTATATCATTATCAAACTCAAGATCGCATTGTTGTACAATATCCAAAATAAGTCTGTCACTTGTAATTTTTCTCCAATTTCCTATAATTTTTTAGTCTTCCTCCACAAAATTTATCATTGTCTTGATTCTTACAATTTTTACCTACCTCTACTTTCTCTGATAACTTGGGAGGTTTCTGAAATTTTTTGAATTAGTTGAATTTCTCTGTGACTGGTTATTACCACTCAATATGGTTAACTGAGCTTGACCGCCTCTACCACGGCCAACTCTATTTCCACGGCCACCTCTGTAATAACCACGGCCTCTAGCAATACCACCTCGGCCAAAAGCATCCCGGCCTCGATTATTCAACTGTCGACCCAGCCTAATCATATCCTGAATCTCTTTAGACTTTTGGCAAACATTATCACCATAAAGCTGGTCAGTAAAAGGCACAGACGCTGAACATAAGTGGTGGTACTCTGGACTCAAATCAAACTTTTGATACTCTTTTGTTTTTAATTTGTCATTTTATTATATTGCGCCATCAAGGCCAATGATTCCATTCCCATATCCATAGAGGATTTTATATCATGTTTTCATTTTTCTTAATTAGAAGAGTCCACTTGATTTAACTTATTCAATATTTTGGTAACAATAGAAGCAGCTTTAATAATTGTTTATTGGTGCTGTTGAATTACAGAATCAAAGGATTTAGTTCGTGGTAAAAGCAAGTCCCATACTAATTGATTTACTCCTGTTTTAGTTAATTAAGTGCAATTTTCAGGTTTAGCAATAGACCTCATGATATCAGAATATTTCTCATCAGAAATTCCTTCTCTAAAGAAACCATTGACAACATCAGCAAGCTCATCATTAATCTTTACATCTACAGTATCTTTAGCTTTATAATCATTACCTACTGTCTTAAAAATGTTACCTGATGACGTAGAAGCTTCAGCTTCCTTAACATTACTATCATTACTTGTGTTTTTGTTTCTTAGAAGGACGCTCAACAACCTCTTCTAAATCAGCATTAATGTTAATATCTTGATTATTATTATCAACTACATGTTGTGCTTCATTTTGATCAACAACTTGAATATAACCCTTATCATAGAAAACTTCATTTACCATATTTTGTAACGTACTCATGTCACTTTTCTGAGATGTCTGTTCTTCCGGAATGTCCATTAATAAGGACATGACATCTGACAAAGAAGGTTTTTTCTACTAGAGCTGGCTAAGCCAGTCTTTGGTCCTGACAGGGATAACAAGAAGGACGAGAACCAGCCGCGCCGGAACTCTTCTCTACATCTTTTATTACCCTTTCAGTTGATCCTTCCTCCGAAGAAACCTTTTAATCGTACTTACAGAATTTTTTTCTTCAAGCTTTTACCCTTTCCGTCAGAGCTTGAACCTTTTTTCGAATCTTTATCTCTTGTTGAAAGCATGGCATCCGCCATTTTCAAATATTTAATAAAGTCGTAAAATTACGACAGCCGAAAATAAGTCCTAATCTGACTACTTACTGACAACATAAACAATCGTGCGTATTGTAAGCACATAACTAATACTAGGAAATTACATTCCTTATATACAATAACTACCTCGTAGTTATATACATTTTGTATTTAAAAGCTGCTAAGACGAACCACGTCCGTCTCCTTTGAAAAAACAACAACGCACTGAAGCTACACCTGCGCAACATACATCTCACCTGATCACGGAAGTGGAATGACGTAGTAGAATTAAACAGATACAGCATGTTAGGTCCTGAAAACGACAAGCAAAAGGTATTATTTATTTATCCAGTGTTCTAAATAATATTCGGTGTAATTAAACAGATATATCATGTTTGGGAGGGTATCTGCGAAAAATACCAGTCCTGAGACTAAATTGCGGCTCGGGAAATTTTTCGTCTTTCGACTGGTATTTTTTGCAAATACCCCTCCCAAACATGATATATCTGTATACAAGCCTGTTATTGACTTGCGGTAGGTCGGAGGTTTTTTTCCGGGTACTCTGGTTTTTCCCACCAATAACACGGATATAACTGAAATATTGTTGAAAGTGGAGTTAAACACCATAACTCTAAGCCCTAGCCTATAAAATCGTTTTTTTTTTGGATAGAAATCAAAATATGCTGGTTTAATAAAATAAAACAAAACACATACAAATGTATAGAATATGCCAATGAAGAAGAGATCAGAACCCATTCATTCTTTTTTACAAATAATACTAAAATATAACTTTATGATAAAACACTTATGCGCGGATAAATAATTTCCCAAAAAGAGTGTTACTAGCAAATTTTCACAATTTTTTTCGACGAATTTGTTTAATTCATAAAAACGGAAGTTCCAATCACATATAAATTGCAATATGAGTTTTAATGTACTTTATGTTGGAAAATACCAAGATGTGATTCTAAATAATCCTTAAACCAAAAAGGACAGAATCCTAATTCTTAAATTAGTTTTGCTTTGTGGCATCCTGGACAGTTGTCGAACTGGAGGGGGAAGGGTTGTCCTACTATATGAAGTGAAAAAAAATAATATTACGGGATATTTTGCTCAAACATATTGCCCCCTTTTTGGATGAAAATAAAATGTAGCGAGCTCTCGGCTTGATCCTCCTCTGATAGATATTATTTCTTGTATAAGCAATGATTACTTGATGCAAAGGGAGGCAACACATAACATGTTCGATTGCATAAGCAACCCAAGTGTGCCTATTAAGTACTTCGGTCAACATTAATAGTTGCTGTTTAATTACCCCTTTCTTAGATAAAATATTTGATTATTTATAATCACCAATCGATAAGTTTTTTACTGCTTAGATATGTAATAGAGATATTATTGATGAAACTGAAAATTTTAGAAATATAGTCATTAGTGAAAAGTCAACTATTCGCATTGAATCGTTATCAAGGAATAAAATAGTAAGATTATAATACAGCCGCTAGTGAAACTCAGCCATTCTGCAGAATAAAATAGAGAAAACAATTTGACAACAATTCAAGATGTTAGTGAAACAGAATTATTCCACGCAAGAAAATAGAGAAAGAAATTTTGACAACAAGACGTTAGTGAATCTGAATTATTCCACGGAAGAAAATAGAGAAAGAAATTTAAAGACTAGAAGTTAGTGAAACTCAACTTTTCTACAGAAAAAAGATAATAAATGTAAAAAGACGCAAATAAAATTTAACAATTCAACAAAAAGATAAGAAATATATTTAATGACAATGTCTAGTGTTACCTATGTACCGTTCAAACTTTGAATTATTTTAAATCTACTCAGTTTTGTTTCATCTAACATTTCCTCACAACGCTTTGTTCTTCATAACGCATTTGCATATCAACAAAAGCATCTGATGTAACAGAAATTACATCCAGGTCAAACATAGACTGTGCCCTTGAATGGAAACGTACCAAATTGTGCCATAGAGCAAGCTATGACAGACTGACAAAGCGATGTGGGATATTTAATGAACAGACTAGTAGGAATTGTGATGTAGGGTTGGACGCCATACACATTTTTGTATTCTTAAAGAAAGTTGATGGTAAGTTGTGCAACTTCGACAGATTCCCTCTCGTGGTTAACATCTATGTATGCTGAACTACATTCTTGGTGTAACAGATAATGAGTGCGGTAGTTCATCAAGACAAACTATACAATTGATATTTGCTGTTCTCCGCTGCACACGCAGCACTAATACACAAGAGCAAAAACTTGTTGGCTTCGTATCAGGAGAATGCGTCTGAGTGGGGCTTCGCATATACACAAGAACTGTTGTTTCGACGTAAGCGTGTTGGTATATTACAAAGCAAACACCATCATCATCGACAGGCAGCTTGAAATAGCTGTAAATAGCTCAGTTGGCGTTAAACACCAATCATTCTATACATGATGTACATATAACTATTGAACCAGTAGTGGTAATCCTGTTTTCTCATTCGTGTGTTTCTTGTTTCAATGGTTCTGTACGGTTAATGAAGGTCTACCAAATAAGATTACTGTTCGTGTTGTATGTCACTGATGAAGGTCTACTTAAGATGATTACTGTTCTTGTTGTATGTCACTGATGAAGGTGTACTTAAGATTATTACTGTTCGTGTTGTATGTCACTGATGAAGGTGTACCTAAGATTATTACTGTTCTTGTTGTATGACACTAATTAAGGTATACTTAAGCTTATTACTGTTCTTGTTGTATGTCACTGATGAATGCGTACTTAAGATTATTACTGTTTGTGTTGTATGTCACTGATGAAGATGTACTTAAGATTATTACTGTTTTTGTTGTATGTCACTGATGAAAGTTTACTTAAAATTTTTACTGTTCTTGTTGTATGACACTAATGAAGGACTAATTTATATTATTACTGTTCTTGTTGTATGACACTAATGCAGGTCTACTTAAGATTATTACTGTTCGTGTTGCGTGACACTAATGAAGGTCTACCATAGCTTATTACTGTTCTTGTTGTATGACACTAATTAAGGTATACTTAAGCTTATTACTGTTCTTGTTGTATGTCACTGATGAAGGCGTACTTAAGATTATTACTGTTTGTGTTGTATGTCACTGATGAAGATGTACTTAAGATTATTACTGTTTTTGTTGTATGTCACTGATGAAAGTTTACTTAAAATCTTTACTGTTCTTGTTGTATGACACTAATGAAGGACTAATTTATATTATTACTGTTCTTGTTGTATGACACTAATGAAGGTCTACTTAAGATTATTACTGTTCGTGTTGCGTGACACTAATGAAGGTCTACCATAGCTTATTACTGTTCTTGTTGTATGACACTAATGAAGGTATACTTAAGATTATTACTGTTCGTGTTTTATGAACTAATGAAGGTCTACTTAATATTATTACTGTTCTTGTTGTATGACACTAATGAAGGTCTACCATAGCTTATTACTGTTCTTGTTGTATGACACTAATGAAGGTATACTTAAGATTATTACTGTTCGTGTTTTATGAACTAATGAAGGTCTACTTAATATTATTACTGTTCTTGTTGCATGACACTAATGAAGGTCTACTTAGGATTAGTACTGTTCGTGTTGTATCTCACTGATGAAGGTCTACTTTAGATTATTACTGTTCGTGGTGTATGTCACTGATGAAGATCTACTTAAGATTATTACTGTTCGTGTTGTATCTCACTGATGAAGGTCTACTTTAGATTATTACTGTTCGTGGTGTATGTCACTGATGAAGGTCTCCTTAAGATTAGTATTGTTCGTGTTGTATCTCACTGATGAAGATCTACTTAAGATTATTACTGTTCGTGGTGTATGTCACTGATGAAGATCTACTTAAGATTATTACTGTTCGTGTTGTATGTCACTGATGAAGGTGTACCTAAGATAATTACTGTTCTTGTTGTATGACACTAATGAAGGACTAATTTATATTATTACTGTTCTTGTTGTATGACACTAATTAAGATATACTTAAGATAATTACTGTTCGCGTTGTATGTCACTAATACAGGACCCCTTAAGATAATCAATGTTCGTGTTGTATGTGACTTATAAAGGTCTATTGAAGAGTATTACTGTTCGTGTTGCATGACACTAATGAAGATCTATTTAGGATTAGTACTGTTCGTGTTGTATGTCACTGATGAAGGTCTACTTAGGATTAGCATTTGTTCGTGTTGTATGTCACTGATGAAAGTCTACTTAAGATTATTACTGTTCGTGTTGCATGACACTAATGAAGGTCTACTTAGGATTAGTACTGTTTGTGTTGCATGACACTGATGAAGGTCTACTTAAGATTATTATTGTTCGTGGTGTATGTCACTGATGAAGATCTACTTAAGATTATTATTGTTCGTGGTGTATGTCACTGATGAAGATCTACTTAAGATTATTACTGTTCATGTTGCATGACACTAATGAAGGTCTACTTAACCTTAGTATTGTACGTGTTGTATGTCACTGATGAAGGTCTACTTAAGATTATTATTGTTCGTGGTGTATGTCACAGATGAAGATCTACTTAAGATTATTACTGTTCGTGTTGTATGTCACTGATGAAAGACTACTTAAGATTATTACTGTTCGTGTTGTATGTCACTGATGAAGATCCAACGAAGATTATTACTGTTCGTGGTGTATGTAACTGATATCGGTCTACAAAAGATTATTACTGTTCGTGTTGTATGTCACTGATGAAGGTCTACTTGAAATTATTACTGGTTTGTGGTGAATGACACTGATGAAGGTTTACCAAAGATGATTACTGTTCGTGGTGTATGTGACTGTTGAAGGTGTACTTAATATTATTACAGTTCGTGTTGTAGGTCACTGATGAAGGTCTACTTAGGATTATTATTGTTCGTGTTGTATGTCCCTGCTGAAGGTCTACTCAAGCTTATTACTGTTCGTGTTGTATGCCACTGATGAAGGTGTAATTAAGATTATTACTGTTCGTGGTGTATGCCACTGATAAAGTTCTACCAAAGCTTATTATTGTGCGTGGTGTATGCCACTGATAAAGTTCTACTTAAGATTATTACTGTTAGTGTTGTATGTCACTGATGAAGGTGTAATTAAGATTATTACTGTTCGTGGTGTATGCCACTGATAAAGTTCTACTTAAGATTATTACTGTTCGTGGTGTATGTTCCTGGTGAAGGTCTAACAAAGATAATTACTGTTCGTGTTATATGACACTAATGAAGGTCTACTTAAGATTATTACTGCTCGTGTTATATGGGACTGACGAAGGTGTACTTAAGATTATTACTGTTCGTGGTGTATGTCACTGATGAAGGTCGACTTAAGATTATTACTATATGTCTTGTATGTCACTGATAAAGGTGTACCAAAGTTTATTACTGTTCGTGTTGTATGTCACTGCTGAAGGTCTAAAAAAAATATTATTGTTCGTGATATATGTTTTAGATGACTATCGTGATGGAAGAGGGTATATTTATGATCCGTTTAACCGGTATTATAGAGTTAGATGTTTCCATTTCGAAATTTCATCACGAACAATTTACTATGTGGATATTTTACTTTCGGGTAGAATAGACAGCTGTTTACGTAAGCTGACCACACTGAAACAATCATGCTTAATAAGATTGTAGATTATCTCGTTTGTTTTGTTTTTATTTTTGTTTTTGTTTTTTGTTTTTTTGCCTTGAAAAAGCTGATATCTTGGTTATGTATTAGTTTTATCACATTCAATAAAATGTCACCTGATATAATTGTCAATAACATGAAGTGTAATAAAAACACATGTATATACATTAGTGAACATTACGTGTTTCTGAATTAATCTTCGTCAGATATGCTCAATGTCAAAAGACTGGAATGCAAAATAATATTAAAGTCTTTGAGAACTAGAAAACCAATGGACAGATAGACAAAATTAGCTAAGAAGAGTTTGAAGATACCAAAAGGGTAATCATAATTCATATATCAAAGACGAACAGACAACACAATGGTCAAAAGAAAAAGAACAAAAGGACAAATAAATGTCTAGAAAACATACACATAAAACTAAAGATCGAGTAACACGAACCTCTCTAAAAATCTGAGGTGAACTCAGGCGCTCCGGAAGGGTAAGCAGTTCCAGCTCCACTAGTGATACACACCGTGTTAATCTAGTTACAA
This sequence comes from Bathymodiolus brooksi, assembly GCA_963680875.1. Classification (NCBI taxonomy): domain Eukaryota; kingdom Metazoa; phylum Mollusca; class Bivalvia; order Mytilida; family Modiolidae; genus Bathymodiolus; species Bathymodiolus brooksi. The sequence goes on from OY804580.1 coordinate 18,027,572, forward strand.
ATCTGGCCGTAAAACGTTCGAAGTGATGACTTTAAGTTAACAAAGAGGAACCTTTGGTTCAGTATCTTCGTTATTAGCAGCAACTCTATATCAAGGAAATCCTGATAGAAACCAACACTCTGGAGTAACGTATTAACTGGGAGATAAATACTCCATATGCAGGTGCTACTGGAATGTTGCTACATATAAATGGAAAGCTCACAATTCAAATCATATGTTTTGTTGTAAAGTTTCGTTCTTAACCGTCTCTCGATATACATTTCGAGGTGTATGCATAGGTATGAAGCAGACTTATTTGTATCTCTGGTATCCTGTATTTCAAGCTCACCTATGCCTGGAGGAGAGGAACCTTTGTTTTTATTAATAATTACTTTATTTGAGAACTGTACGGTACAATAATAAATATATCTAATGAACAATCCCAATGTCTAAGCACTGATTACAAGGAGGAAGATATCCGTAATGACCAATAGTTCACCAGCAGAGGTATTGACCCAATGATAATAATGCAAACATAGATATCAAATGCAGTGCTTACATTGTGTTGATTCTTTTTTCATACCATGATTTTATGGCCAAATTTATAACATTATTATACTCATTGTAAACATAATCTAGGAAAACTGTTAATTTATCGGAATTTACTTAGTTCAAGGAGCAAAATCCGGTAAAACAAATAATTAAGCGAAGCTTGTCCTGTAAGAAGAGTTTGAAGATAGCAAAGGGATAATCAGAATTCGTATATCGAAGACGAACAGACAACACAATGGACAAAAGTAAAAGGACAAAAGGACAAACAACGATATACGAAACATACACATAAAACTAAAGATCGAGTAACACCATCCCCACTAAAAACCGGGGTGAACTCAGGTGCTCCGGTAAGGTAAGCAGTTGCCGGTCCACTAGTGGCACCCGTCGTATAAATCTAGTTAAAAACTTATTATTAGGAAGTCGTCGAAATGGAAAAACTCCTACAAAAACGTATAATTTCAGGATCAAAATAGGAATGAACAAGAGCTATATTAAAAGTATCCTACTTAGGATGGAAACAATTGTCATTGTAATGCCAATACAAAGGTTTTCTTTGAAGCACCATATTATGGAGAACTGAAATAAATTTCCTTCCAGATGACTGCAACAGTGACTGGCATCTGTTTGAAGGAAATTGTTATTTCTTTGGAGTGAGCAAGCTCAGTTGGACAGGCACACATGTATATTTTATATACATATTTTTCTCACAAAGCATATATATTTACATGGTGGAGAAAATGCATTACCTTCCTCTGTCAACATTAAATATGAAACGTTAATTAAATTACATATGCATTTAAGAACAGGACCAGGAACACATATTTGCATATATGTTTGTGTGCTTTATTATTTTTGAGGGTTGTATTATAATTATATTATGATTATCACATTTTGTTTATTGTTTGTTCATCTATGTCGTGGCGAAAACAAATATTAAGTTTCACATTCTAAGTTTTGGGAAAAATAGGTATTTTGTTTTTTGTTTGTTTATTTTTGTTGTGTATTCTTGCCTAACCCCTTCGCTAACTTACATGATATTCTAATCAATGAAACATACTACACTCTCAAAACAGACTTTTGATAACATACATTTTGATTTATTGTACTGGTTCAAGTCATGTTATATTGGTCAACACCCAATATTACTTATTTTATCATTTCTAGGAACAAGACAGTATTTTTTGTAATATATATTTTATTTGATCAGAAACAAATCAGCACAGCAAAATATATATCAAGTGCATATAAAAGTCAAGTAAAACTATATTTAAGGACAGTATTATCTTATCTTACAAGACGTTTACATAAATACATTTTTTTTAAATTTTGCTGACTAAATATAACACATACAAAAAAAATATATTATGTATTCAATATATACCACTCTATTCCTGAAGCATGAGCAATATTGTTTTCCATTTATTCTTTAAAATTTACTTGATTCTTAGGAGGTACACAGATACAAGGAATCAAAATCTAATTTCTTATAATATTTAATCTGTTCCACGCATTCTCTGAAAACTGGTGTTGTATTTTATAATTTACATGTAAATGTAAAGTGTTTTATAATAATTATGCAAGTATTTATTATATTAAAATGATCTCCTGATAGCATTCCTAGAATACAGGTTTCTGGTGTTACATCAATTGTTATTCCACATTTTGTTTTGAAACATTGTGCAAATTGAAACCATAAGAGACGAACATGCGTACAATAATATAAAAGGTGTGTCATGGTTTCCTTGGTTTCAAAACAGAAAGTGCACATTTCTGTTTCTGATAATTTAAATTTCATTAATATTTCATTAGTATACACACATCTCAAATTAATTTTATACGGAAACGCTTGAAGTTTCTTTATTAAATAATGTATCAAAAGGTACACAATTGTCCAGTCATCTTGAGAAATTGTCGTCCTTAATTTATGCGATTTTTTGCGATGTTGAAATACATTTTCAGAAAATAGTTTATTAGCTGGTTTACATAACTTTACACAATAGCTTAATAGTGTTACTGATTTATTAGTAATAGATTGCAATTTCTGAATGCAAACAATTTCATTTTTTTCATTTTTGTGATATTGCATATATCAAACCATTGTATTCTAAGAAATGACTATTCTGTCTATGTTTATCTTGAAATTCTTGCAAAATACAAAAGCTACCATCATCCTTTAATAAATCATTAATATGATATATGCCCACTCTGGTCCACAGGGTCTAGGTGCGTCCGGAAAAAAAAATAATAAAAAAATACTATATAATACTACAAGGGGACGAACTCACTTGCTTCCATTGTTTTAAGTCGTCGTGTTAAATTGATCGTAACTTCGGAACGCCTTAATATTTTCATAAAATGTTTCCACCAGTCGAAAGTCAAGTAATTTCCCTTTCCAAAGAGATCCCAATTGTTAGTGTAGGCCTCCGAACTGCTGAGGTATCATACACGAACCAAAACAAAACGTCGTGAAAATCAGAAGTCGTACAAACGCTGGGTTGACCACTTCCCATCTGTTTACAGACTTTCCCATGCGTAAACGAGTCATTTTGGCTAGCTAAATACTTTCATCCATTCAAATTATGATAACATTTCTTACCTTACGCCAATTTATATGTCCTTTAAGTGTGTTTCAGCCAATCAAAAAGCCCGTTAGAACTCTCTCAATTTTCATGTCTATGGCGTTTGTCAAGGATGCAAATGGGATTTCTTTTTTTTTTTTCGGACGCACCTAGCCCCTGTGCTCTGGTCCAACGCTGATAAGAAATAGTTTTATGATTAATGTTTTTATCTCATGGTTGAACCATCGTTATTGAGCTAAGATTTCATCAGGGGCAGTGGACCGAATTTCATGTATTCTGACATAAGTAAGAATAACATCCCTTCAAAATAGGATATATTTGGGTGCCAAGCACCCTAGTCCATATTGTGTGATAGACCAGAACTTATACCCACCATACATTTTCCAAAACATTTGATATGAGTATCTTCCAATGTGCCTGAATTTGAGGGTCAAAGCCTTTTTGACCCATGACATTTTAGTGCTTTAATAAATGACAGTATGTGTGGAATCTTCAACCCCCCCTTCTGCATGATTACCAGTTAAAGTGAGACGTTTTACTTTATCAATATTTCTATCTCATAAGAAAGAGAGGAAGATATCCTGTAATTGTTTTATTATATGGTCTGGAGGATTTGGTAGTGCAGTGAAACACTGAATCAAAATAGGTAATGCCAATGTATTAATGACAGTAATTTTTCCTAATAATGATATATTTCTAAGAGACCAGTCATTCAAAAGTCTCCTAATCTTATCAATTTTAGATATGCAATTATCTACTAGTATATATTTATCTTATTTAACAAACGATATTGAATACCTAACAACTTGAAAGAACCGGAGTGGTTCCATATATTATTAGGATATGTATGAAGCTCCGATCCACAGCCCATTCTTACACCACTCCAGATTGCATGTGTTTTATCGAAATTAGCTCTCAGTCCAGAACAGGTGGAATATAGATTTACAGCATGCAAGGCTTCATTTAGTGAATTTTCATCATCTGCTTGTGACAGTGGTGAGTCGTCAGCATATTGGCTTACAAGGAATTTAGATTTATTTATTTCAATACCTTTAAAGAAAGGATTATCTTTGAGGGCAGCATTCAAAAAGTTCCACTGCAATTATAAAAAGATATGGTGATAGAGGGTCCCTCTATTCACATTAACACGCTCAGACAAATGGCCATTATTTTGCACATAGCTTTCAGAGTTGCTATACAGAACTTTAAACAACTGTGTAATTGACTCTCCAACGTCAAAACATTGTAATGACTTACAAATAAAAAGCCATTCAATGCAGTGAAGTGCCTTTTCCAAATATAGTACAATGAGTAGACAAGGGATCTCATTCTCATCACATGTATCTATTAGGTCGCATATAAGTCGCGTACACTCACCAATGCATCTACCTTTCATGAATCCAGTTTGGGTTTAACTGATTATTTCATTCAAGACTTTATTTAATTTTTTGTGCCATTCTAGTAGAACACATTGTATAGTCCACATTCAATAAAGAAATAGGACGCCAATCTTTTAAGTACAATTTTGATTTGCCTTCTTTTGGGAGACAAGTTATTACTCCTTGTTATTTACGAAATAGACAGATAGCCCTGTTCATACCCTTGATTATACGAACGAATCAAACAATTATTTAAATGATTCCAGGAAAATGTATAGTGAAGCAATCATGGCCATGTGACTTGCCGTTTTTCATCAGTTTCAATGAAGATAACACTTCTTTTTGGATCAATTCCCATTCTAAAACAGAACTGTCAGCTTCCCATAATTTTGAAATAAATGGATTTTCATCATCAGAAAAGGTTTTAATGTGCTCATCACTTATGGGTACATCTCTACTTTCATAGAGGTTTTCATAAAATAGTATTTGTTGCTGTAATATTAATTTGCGATCGGTTATCTCTGTATTATCATCTAGAATTAATTTGAGAATACTTTTTTCAGTATAATGTCTTTTGTCTAAATTACAAAAGTATTGAGAGCTCCTTTCACCTTCAACGTTCCATTTTGTTTTAGCTCTTGTAATAATGCATTTAACTTTGTCTTCCGTTATATTTGTTTAATTTTGACTCTAATTTTATAATATCTTCCTTGTTTTAACAGTACATATTGAATAAATTATTCAATTTTGATTCAATATTAAATTCTGTCTGATCCCTCTCCATTTCCTTGAAAGATGAGTATGATATAGCTTTACCACGAGGTATAGTTTTCAGTATTTCTCAAAATAACTGAACATCAATACTAAATTGAACTTCAAGGATATTCTTATTTTCTTCAATCTTGTATTGATTGATTGTCTCAGGAATACAATCTTTGACAATTTTCATATATTCTTCGTCTCTGAGAAGAAAGTTGTTAAATTTCCATGTACCTTTATCCCTTACATGTAGATACGCAGGAGAGTGATCAGACCTATGGGCTACTCCAATATCTGATTCAGGTATTAATGTTGGTAGGTTTGAGGATGTTAGACAATAATCAAGTCGAGCCTGTTTTTATCGTGGTTCCCTCCACGTGTATCTTTTCATATTAGGATGCCATACTCTATATGTATCAATTAAATACAATTGCTCTATCATCAACTGAATTTGTTTATGTGACTTTTCATTATTTTGATGCAAGTAATTAATTGTACCCTGCTATAATTTAACAGTACATTCCAATCACCACCTATAATCAAAGATGAGTTACCTAAACTCTCAATCTTACTTTGCAGGTTTCTGTATAGTTGTGGATCATCATTAATTCGGCCAGACATTGCTACTACTGTCAACAGATGATCATGCATTTTGATACTTAAGATAAGAAAGCTACCACCAGGGTCTTTAATTTCCTTTAAAATGTCAAACTTGAATGTATTCTTAAATAATATTGCAATGCCCCTGCTGTTACTGGAATGAGAGCTAAACTACATTCAGATTGCCAATATGATTTTAGTTCTGTTTTACAGTGTGTATCAATTAACAGTGATATATCATAGTTTTGTCTACACTTTAAGAATATATCTCTTCTCTTTATTTTATCTGCATATTTTCAAAGCCGCCATAGTGATTCAAACATACATAGCATACAACACAAGCTCTAGCTTCAGCATAGAAGTGAATATGTCCTTCAAAATAATTTATTCAAATATACTGATCATTTTTGTATACAAAACAAAAACCCCATTCCCTCAATAAGTAACTTCGAAATATAAACAAGTAAAATTTTCAATGTATACATGCTGAAGGGCGTTAGAATATAGCCCAAGTATCAACCTGCACTACCCCCTCCAAAACAAAATCAGCTATTATGTGTAAGAAAATAATGCATAATGATTTCTGTTATTCAGAGAAACTGCTCACAGTACAGTCAGTCTGCATGCAGAATCCCTGATATATTATTTTGCAGTTTACAATTTACTTTAGTTCAATAATAATTTCTTTATGCAAGATTGGTACATATAATGCAGATTTCCATCTAATCTCGTTGAGATTAAACCTCAAAAGAAAAGTGTCTACTCTGTATCTTCGATCTGGAGAGAGAGCAGAAAGTATCCCCAAAAGTCCAATCCCAACCAGATTAAACCCCATCCAAATGTAGCTTACAAAAATGTATGCGCTTTTAATGGCTTTCCTAGCTACCACATGGCCAAAGTCTGATCATCATACCAAACAGAAGATCTGTATTGTAGTATGTACAGTAAACTGATGAAGGTCTACTTAAGATCATTACTGTTCGTGTTGTATGTCACTGATGAAGGTCTACTTAAGACTATTACTGTTCGTGTTGTATGTCACTGATGAAGGTCTACTTAAGATCATTACTGTTCGTGTTGTATGTCACTGATGAAGGTCTACTTAAGACTATTACTGTTCGTGTTGTATGTCACTGATGAAGGTCTACTTAAGATCATTACTGTTCGTGTTGCATGTCACTGATGAAGGTCTACTTAAGACTATTACTGTTCGTGTTGTATGTCACTGATGAAGATCTACCTAAGATTATTACTGTTCGTGTTGTATGTCACCGAGGAAGGTCTACTTAAGATTAGTACTGATCGTGTTGCATGTCATTGATGAAGGTCTACTTAAGATTAGTACTGTTCGTGTTGCATGTCACTGATGAAGATCAACTTAAGACTATTACTGTTCGTGTTGTATGTCACTGATGAAGATCTGCCTAGGATAATTACTGTTCGTGGTGTATGTCACTGATGAAGGTCTACTTAAGAATATTACTGTTCATTTTGTATGTCACTGATGAAGGTCTAGCAAAAATTATTATTGTTCGTGATACGTGCTTTATATGACAATCGTGGTGGAAGGTTTATGATCCAGTTAGCTGGTATTATAGAGTTAGTTGTTTCCAAGAAGGACAAAAGTACAAACAAATATCTACAAATCATACACATAAAACTAAAGATCTAGTAACACGAACTCCTCTAAAGACCGGGGATGTACTCAGGTACTCCGGTAGTGGCACCCGTCGAGTTAATCTAGTTAAACATTTATCATTAGTAGACCTTCGAAATGGAAATAACTTCCATAAAAACGTATGTAGCAGTGACTGGCATTTGTTCGAAGGAAATTGTTATTTCTTTGGAGTGAGCTGGCTCAGTTGGACAGGCGCACAGGTATATTTTGTATACATTTGTTTTTCACAAAGCATGCATATTTACATGGTGGAGAAAACGCACTAGTACACTGCTATGCTCTTTCACGATAAAATCCAATCCATTACAGTTCATATGCATTTAGGAAAAGGACCAGGAACACATATTTGTATATATGTTTGTATGTTTTATTATTTTTCAGGATTGTATTATAATTATATACTTTTCTTATTGTTGGTTCATCTATTCCATGGGGAAAATAAATATTAAGTTTGATATATGTCCCATGGAATTCTCTCAGACCGGATCGAATACTTGCTTTTGGAGAGAAATCATTAGTACAATGAGAAAACGATACACATACACACACATATATAAAACTGATTGCAGGGTTGAGAACAAAGAAAGATAACATGAACAAATAAAATAAAATAAAAAGACAAACAGGTGTTGTGGGTTTATACATTTCTGTATTAGCTCATCACGAAAGCCATACCTATTCGTGTATTCGAAACATGACAACCAGACTATCATCCATATATTGGAGGCAAGAAGAACGCATTCATGCATATATGTGAAGCACGACAACCATATGTATTCATACCGGTATGAAAACGTAGATATCTAATTTAGGTCAGGTATGTTAAAATTCTAATGAAGGAAAAGACAAATAATTTAGATATATTTGGGTACAACAAAACCAAAGTTCACTAAACAAGGTCGACAAACGCGGATGAAGTCATGCATGCTTAATGAAATATATTATTATTATTTAGAAACTGTAAATTTCATTTATAAATATATCTTATAAACAATATCAGTGCTGAAACTCTGGCGACAGAGGGAATTATACTCACAGGGACTAGTTCACTAGCAGAGGGACCAACCCATTGACATATTAAAAATAAAGATATCAATGTTGATGCAAACAACATATTTCTGGAATAACCAACATCAGGTATACGCAAAGAACTAGCACACGGAGTCAATTTCAAACATTAAACATATATTGCTTTTATCACTTTGTCACCGAGTCAACTTCGAACAAGTAACTACTGTGTAGTTCTTTTATTCCAGAATAACTGTAACGAAAGGAGCTCATAACTTGCTACAATTCAGGATGAGAGAGAACACAATTGGCTTGTAGATGTCATAAAAAAAACTCAGGTATCTTACATTTATTGGTAGCAGTTAACCATTGAAGCGAAAACATAGCAGTTACAGGGAACAGTACCATACACAACACAACAAATTGCAAAATGAGGCCACTATCGGGATGGAACTCCGAAACATAAAATATGAACCAAGAGTCTCCAATTCATGATATAATCTATTTTCCTGTAGAGAAAAACAAACACTGCACTGAGTTGTAGCTTGTGCCACTTCACACCAACTAATCGAATTTACACACGAAATAATGCAATCCCTTGATAATCAATAATTAATCTGCTTAATTTGTTGTGATGTCAGTAAGGCCTTTGACCGAGTTTGGTTGAGAGGCTTACTGCTAAAATTAGAACGGTATGGCATTAAGGGTATGCTTCTCCGGTGGTCAGAGAGTTACATCTCGAACAGAGAACAACAAGTTATCATTAAAGACACCATCACATTGAAAGGTAATTTAAAAGTTGGAGTTCTCCAGGCTCAATCCTTGGTGCTCTATTGTTTTTGATATTTATTAATGACATTGCCGATGATATGGTTAGATTGTGTAGATTGTTTGCTGATGACACGTCCGTTGGCGAAAGATCACTTGAAATTAATAATCTGCGTTCTATGGTTAACATTGATATATAAATATTTTACGCATTGGGCGAAACTATGGCTAACCAAACTAATCCCCGAAAAAAGAGAAACAGTGTACCTCAGTACCAGGCCCTATCTTCTTGATTTATACTTCTCTATAGATAATGTTAAATTTAAAACCTCTGATGCTCACAAGCTTCTTGGTATTGATTGTAAATGGTCTAAGCATATAAATAATGTTGTTGTCAAACAGGCAAACAATTACAACTTAAGAAATGCAAATAATTTCACAATTCCACGGTGTCGTCTAACCCTATTTCAAGATTCTGTTTTCCAGCCACTATTCATCTCTGGAATAATTTACCCCAATATATCGGAGATTTACCTAGTAACTGCATTTCAAAATCTAAATTAAAGACCTAGTAAAACCTCCAAAATATATTTCGCTTGGTTCACGTCTGGCCAGTATTCTACATACACGTTTAAAGCAATATTGTAGTAGCTTAAAAGGTGATCTTTTTAGATGTAATCTGATCGACTCTTGTTATTGTAACTGTGATGATTATGTGGAAAACAATGAACACTACTTCTTACACTGGAAATTGTTTGTAAATCAGAGAAACGTAATGCTGAACAATATTAGAGATCTTGGGTTAGATATATCTATTAATAATATATTGTATGAAATTCAGATTCTGAATGTGATGTCAACTGCTCACTTTTCGCAGCTGTTGACAGATACGTAATGGACACTAACAGATTTGTCTATTGTTTACTCATTCCTAATTCGTCCAGTGGCAACGACTCAATATCAATGTATCTTGCAACACTATGTCATTTTTTCTCAAATAATTTTGAATGAAATAATGGTATGTTTTTGTAATATATTGTGTTTTAATGATTTATATGTAACGGAGAAGACCTGGTAAATTTAAACTTTTTTCTGATCCATTGTCTATTATTGCTTGACAATAAAACATGCTTAAGGTAACCTGTGTCACACGTTGATAAATATGTTTCTCCCTTTTACTTTATAATGTTTATAAATTGGTGTCTTTTGACGGCACTGCATTACTTTGTCGTCTGCCCAAAATTATTGTAAACAAATGCGTATCGGTTATGAAAACGTGTTTTATCCGCCATCTCCCAACCAATTGCATAGTAGAAGTGAGATTTGCTTGACGTAAGATACCGATAATCCCCCGCCTGGGGATTTGGCTCAAGGGTGTCCGCTGGTTTTGCTTGCCATATTAAATACCGCCCTTGTCTTTCAGAATAGAAATAATGTCACTCTCCTGGTAAGTAAAGGACTATTTATAGCAGCACAATTCCTTCTGTTATATTTATGACAAGAATAGTTTCCAAACATCAATATGATCAAAAATGTAATTGAATAATACAAACTGGGAAAGCTCAAGCTTTAAATACTCGACTCTACTATTAGCAATATCTAGAATTCATTAATAGTCTATTATTTGTTTGTGAAATATGTGGTCCCTATCATTGCACCATATGGGGGTTAATATACTCTTGACGTATATTAGATGCCAGGAAAAAGGAAAATATGCTGATATACACATATACAGTGGCGTAGAAAACGTTGCTGAGCAACAACCAATAAACTATAATATGGAAAATCTGAGTCATAAATGAATTTGTACCGTTTGTTGTAATCACAATTCCGTCATTATTTCCTCGTTTCTGACTTTTCTTACAGATAAAAATGGTACAGACTTCAGGATTTGAGCGAATGATAAAGAAATAGAAGATGATTGGGTTTAGGAGTCAGAAAAGTCAAAACTACTCTTCAGTAATTGGCATGTCGGTCAACCGAATAATTATAATGACGATGAAGATTGTGGCACAATAAGATGGCATAATTCACTTTACAAATGGAATGATGCACTGTGTTATAAGGACAACCTCTATATCTGTGAAACATAGGTGTTTCATGGAGCAAAGAAGAATAAGAAACAATATTGATCTACTAAATATCTACAATTTACCTTACATAAAACTTTTACTATTAAACAATTTACATTTCCTCAACACTTGTAAATTGAGTGTGAAATAAATGTGTCCTCAACTAATGGCAGCTGTTTTCCAATTTGTTTAAATTTGTGTCTTTGTTTCTGTTGTTTTTGTTTTTTTTTTGTTTTTGGTTCTTGTTTGTTTTGTTTTATTTTTTGTTTGTTTATTTTTTGTTGTGTATTTTTGTCTAATTCTTGATATACAGAATAACAAATCACACCGCACCCTCAAAACAGATTTTGGATAAAATACATTTTAGTTTGATGTACTGGTTCAAGTCATTTTCTATTGGTCAACAACCAATATTACTTATTTTTATTATTTCTAGGAACAGGAATGTACATTGCATTCGATTCTCATTGGAAGTCACATGTAGTTGTCACTACTTTGCTTCACTACTGTGACGTTGTTCCCACCAACAAATGCGATTTAATAAACATGTCCTCTATGAATATGTTAACAGACTTTCTATCTTTCTAAAACATGATAAATAGCTCCAAGGACCCATTAACTATTTCACATATATTTTGTTGAAACAATGAAGTGCCGGAGCATTAGTGTGTCGGCACATTAGGGCGTCCGGGCAACAGTATGTCGGAGCATTTGGATACCTACACAATGTGGTGTCAGCAAAGAGGGTGAGAAAGACTCCATGGAGTATGCTTAATGTGAATAAAAGAACAAAGAAATGACCAGATGATTTGACACCAATAAGAATGATGACTGATAGGAAAATATGGTGGAGACAACAGATTATTAAAAAAAGAACAGAAAATATTGTCACTGTCCGTTGAAAACAAAAGTTTACCACCAATAACGAATATACTGTCAAGCAAAACACAAACATTTTATGATTTCAGTTTCAGAGAACAAGTTATTAGAATTAAATTGAATTTTCTCCCACATTTAAGAGATTTTTTGTTCTAAAAACATGATATTTGTGACGGAAAACACCAATGAAAAACCTTATTTGTTTGGCCTTGCATTATATCTTCATTTAGTATTACTGTTTAGAAAGTGGCTTGCAAAATAAATAATCTCAGTATTTCTGGCTGGTGTATTGCTTGTTTCTTTGTTTGTTTACAAATTATATTTTCTAGTTCTGATTTGCTTCTTTGAATGATGCATGCCTGGTCAATATATATATTGGTATATACGTATTATAACAAAAGTAATACTCCATACCTGTCTAAACTGGAAGTATCCGATATATTGACCACATAGCTGTATTCCTTTGTTTGTTGAAGGTATTCACACCAACTTTCATTTGGATGAATATCAATATAGAATGAGCTATTCAAAAGGGGTAATTGCTTTATCACCTTATACCTATAAAAATTAGGATGCCACCCTTAATGATATAAGGGTTTATGGTTTGTATCAACTATCACGTGATGACCATGTCACATATGGCTTTTTATATTTTACTGTACATATAATTGATTCGTTCTGTCTAAAATGCCGATATTAGTCTGAATAATTATTATGCTTTACCTGACATGACATGCTGTTATTTATTTATAGAATCACAAATATTGTATGTTCGTATAAGCGGAGGGACAATAACAAAGTAGACAATAAAACAAAAACAAAAGCAAAATAGAGAACCCCCCCCCCCCTGGAAATTCTCAATATTAATTTTGTTATATCTAGAACAAGAAATAGTATATTTAATTTGTTTCTCTTATATAAATTTTTTTTTATCTACAAATCATCTGTTTCGATGGGAAAAGTTTGAATATACTAAAGGGGTAAACAGAAGCCGTATATCGAAGAAGGACAGACAATACAATGGTAAAAAACACTGCATAGAAAAGACCTATGTTTATCACCAACGTTCTTGTAAACAAAGCCAACGGAACACAACAATTACAAAACCAAAACACGATAGATGGTAAACCTTTCCGGGAAAAAATTATATCAAGAAACAATACAAGATTTCATTATGTTTTATTGATGCACCATGGTCCTGTATGAATACATGGATTCACTTCGGAATGATATTTATGATTTGTTCGTCAATGCGCATGCGCGAATAAAGATATATTGGCAGTTTTATCACGGTATTATTTATATAGCCAATAAGGGACGTTAAGCTAGAATATGTGATAGTTTGACAGTGACTTCCGGTAGGCCTGTGGTTTTCTCCGAGTTCCTCCACCAATACATTCTAACGCCACGACATAACTGAAATGTTTTTGAAAGTAGTATTAAACACCATAACACATAACCTGAACCCTTTATTAGTTTATCTGCTGAACGTCGTTCTAGCAAGTTTAATGTAGATACATACGGAGTAGGATGTTTCATTGCTGAAAAACTACAATTAACAAAATTGATTATTATGTTTTAAATATTAATGTATTTATATTTCATTTTCTGTTTTACAGTTTATAATTTATAATTTAATTAGCGGCATTATTGTTATATACATTGTATTTGCTAGTTTATAATTAGAAAGTTTTTCAATATATATACCCAGGGAATTATAACAATATTCATCAAATTATTTATTCTTTGTTTAATTATCGCAAAGGATGGGTATATTAACTTTTTAATGGAACCGAAAAACGAAAGTAGGCCTAAGTCACTTTCAACTATTTCTCTGAATTGTTATTATGAAATTGAATAGTAAGACGCTAGAGTGACAATTCCACTGTTCTACAGGACAACAACATAGTTTAAAATAGATAACAAGGCGCAAGCTAAATTGAACTATTCAACAGAAAAATAAGGAGGAAATTTAATGACAAGACGGAAGTGGATTTCAACAATTGTTAAAAAACAAATAGAAGAAATTTAATGATGATGTCTAGTGCTAGACGAGGATTAATTTTTATGGAAGGTCATAGGTCAACTCATTTATCATCTGAAGCTTTTCCTACCATGATTGTATGGCCAAAATTATTATATTATTCTACTAATTGCAAATATAAGCCAGGAACACTTTTAATTTCTTGGAATTTACTTAGCTCAATGAGCATAATCCCGTAAAAAAATAGCTTGAGCCAAGTTTGCCCGTCATAAGGGAAATAACTCATATAAAACATATAATTTCAGAATCAAATTGGGAATGCACAAGGGGTATATTAAAATTATCCTATTTGTGATAGAAAAAATGTCATTGTAATACCAAGAGAAATGTTATCTTTGCAACATCATATTATGTAGAACTGAAATAAATTTTCTTTCCAGATGTCTGCAGCAGTGGCTGGATTTTGTTCGAAGGAGATTGTTATTTGTTTGGAGTGAGCAACCTCAGTTGGGCAGAGGCGCAGGTAAATTTTATATACATAATGTTCTACAAAATGCAGAAATATTTACATGGCGGAAGAAGGATTTAATGCACTTCACTCTGTCAACAAGATGTTAAATTGTATTTTACATTTAAGAAAAGAATCAGGGAGACATATTTGTATGGATGTTTGTATGTTTTATTAATTTTGAGGGTTGTATTATAATTATCTTATGTTTATCACTTTTCTATTTTTTTGTCCATCTATTTCATGGCGAAAACAAATATTTAAGCTTGATATTCTAACTTTTGAACATAAGCCCGATGGATTTCTTTCCGACAGGATTAAACACTTTTCTTTGGACAGAAATTATGAATACAATGAGAATAATAGAATGAAAAAAGACAAAGAGGTTGTATGGGTTTTTACATTGTTGTATTCCTCCAGCAGGAAAACCATCCCTATTCATATATTCGAAACATGACGACCACACTCATCCATACCAGTATACATACGCAGTTGTCGAACATAGATATTTGCGAATAACCTTCATCAGGTATGCTCAAATTCGGACGATTGAAAAGCCAAGCAATTTAGTTAACCCTGGGTACAAGAAAACGAAAGGACCAACACAAGGTCGTTACAATTATTCATGACTGAGGGAGGATACTATTATTATTTACGAACTGAACATTTCATTGATGAATATATCTTATAAACCATATCAGCACTGAAACACTGGGGACTAGTCAACGTATTTCAGAAATAATGATCACCAAATATTTTCAAATAACTATTGTGTTAACCACTAGTTCACGGAGTTAATTTCAAATCTTAAAGATATATCGCTTTAAGCACTCTGGCACATAGACAACTTGCAACAAGGAATTACTGTGCGGTTCTTTTTAATCTAGAATGACTGTAACGAAAGCAGTTCATGTCTTGTTACAATTCAGAATGAGAGAGAAAACAAATGGCTTGTAAATGTAGAAGTATTTTACATTTATTTGTGGCAGTTAACCATTGAGAAAAAAAATACTAGTAATAAGGAACATTGCAATAAACAACACACCATATAGCAAATCGAGGCCACCCTCGATATGGAACTCCGAAGCATAATAAATAGACCAATAGTCTCCAATTCTAGATATAATCTATTTTCTTGTAAGATAAACATAACTGGTTCCGAATCACTGCACTCATTTGTAACCTTTGTCAAATGTTGATAAATAGGCTTCTCCCTTTAAGTTCGAGACGTTTGCAAATTTATGTCTTTTGACGTCATCGTCTGTCTGTAATTATTGTAAACAAAGACATATCGAGTATGAAGGCGTGGATTATCCTCCATCTCTCCACCAATTGTATGACAGAAGTGAAAGTCGTTGACGTAGGATAGCGATAATACTTTGTCTGGTGAGTGGGCTCAATGGTATCCTTTGGTTTACCTTGGGTAATCAAAACCAGAGATTGTCTTTCAGATTAGACATAAATGAATTGCTCGTGCATAGATGATATAACTCTCCTCTTAGGTAAAAGACAAGCTATAGCAACACAATCTTTCAGTGAGTGAGTGTTGTTTAACACAGCAACTTTTCATCTATATGATGGCGATAACAAGTTAATTTTCAATGAGATGATGATTAGGACCAGTTTTGTACAACACCAACACGTTTAGTTAGATTATTTATTTAGTGCTAGCTTACCGGGAATATACATGTTGCCCCACTCGGACACATTATCCTGATTCCGAGGTAATATTTGCCCTTTTCCCTCAATGCTTAGTGGAGAAGCAACAAATACTCCTTTGGATTTACCCATTCAGGGATCGAACTCTCGATCTTTCTCACTTAAGACGATGACGTTAATCAATATACCGCCGATGCGGTCACAGTATTTCAGCTATATTCATGACAACCCTAGTTTCTCATCAAAGCAAATCATGAATTTTATTGAATAAAATGTTGCCATCCACAGATGAAAACATGCACAATGAAAATAATTGGATACATTCCAAATATTATAAACCAGTAAGACAATACAAAGTAATCGATTCTATTATTAGCAATAACCTATTCATATCTCGAATTCTTAAGCATATTAGGTGCCACAAAAAGGAAAATGGACTGATATATATGAAACGTGGCTGAGCATAAACAAAATGTCTAAGTCAAAAATAACCTTGAATATGCACCGTTTGTCTTAATCACAATACCGCCATTATTTCATCTTTTGTGAAATTTCTTACAGATAAAAATGGTCAACACTTCTGGATTGGAGCGAATGATATAGACATAGAAGATGATTGGGTTTGGGAGTCAGATAAGTCGAAACTACTCTTCTGTGATTGGAATGTCGGTGAACCGAATAATATAATAATGAAGATTGTGGCAAAATGAGATGGCATAATTCACTATAGAGATGGAAAAATAGGTGTTTAATGGAGCATAAATGTATGAGACCATGCTATGCTCAACTAAGTATCTACAATTTATCTATTAACAATTTTGCAATTTACTTTTCCTCAAAACTTGCATACTGAGTGTGAAATAAATGTGCCATCTTGTGGCAGCTGTGTTCTGAATTGTTTTAATATTTGTCTTTGTTTTGCTGTTTTTGGTTTTTGTTTTGTGTTTTTTGTTGTGTATTATTGTCTAACTCTTACTTTAATCTTATTCCTTTGTGACAATATGACACGTGTGTAAACATATAAAGTCTTCTCCGATTTAAACAATTCAAATGTGCATCGCTTTGATTGTTCATCATCTGAAAGTACCAATGATGTCTTCTTCAATAAAAATGTTGTTGCCTAGCCATGATAGTTCATGAACATTTTAGGACACATGTGCTGCAATAAGGCAAAAACTGCAGTTATCTACCTTAGTAATTGTTAATTATTTCAATCATAATTGGCTCCCACAAAATGCGAACAAATCCACGTACATATATTTAGCTGTCGATCTTCATTTCAAAGTTGCCTTGGGGTATTCCTCAATACAATTTGACGAATTACCCATAATAGCCTAAAGAATCGTGTGCTTAAAAGGAACCTGTGTGGGAAAAACGTAGACATCCAAATTAGTGCGCACGGCACGTTTCTGGAATAACAATAGCTATGAACGTCCATAGTCAACAGATTGTTGATATAAATACGTTTTGATTTGTTCACCTGTTTCAAGTCACTTTATATTGGTAAAGCCCAATATTACTTATTTTATCATTTCTAGGAACAGGATGGTTTATTGTATTCGATTCTCATTATATGTCACCTGCAGCTTATTTTCACTCAGGTGACGTTGTATTATGAACTAAACAAATATAAGCAATGGGATTGAGTACAAGTTATAACAACGTTATAAATGCCTTCTCTCTATAATTTACAACATAGCATAATACATGGCAAATTCAACAATGCTAAATAATAGAACAATGTATCAGTGAAATTAACCTTTTAAAAAAAGACAAACTAATTTTTTCAAAGAAGAAGAAGAAAATAATCTAGTTAAAGCAACACCTGTAACAATTAATCAAACCTATGACTGTTACGTTTTGTGTTTCAGTTAACGTGACGTTGTTCTGACGAACAAATGAAATTTAAAAAATATATCCTTGATGAATATGCTAACTGACTTTCTATCTCATCCTAAAGATGATATATAATTTCACATAGATTGTTTTGAAACATTGAAATGTCGGAGCATTAGTGTGTCGGCACAGTGCGGGGCAACGTTATATCGGATCATTTGTTGATAACAACACTATGTGGTGTCGGCATAGAGGGTGTGAAACACTCCATGGGGTATGCTTAATGTAAATGAAAGAACAAAGAGATGACGAAATGAGTTGATACCAATAAGAACGACGACTATGGTGACAATATGGTGGAGATAACAAATTACCAAAAAAGAAAGGAAATAAATGTCACTGTCCGTTGAAAACATAAGCCTACCACTCATTGTGAATATACTATCAATCAAAACACAAGCATTAGATGATTTTAGTTTCAGAGAACTTGTTGTTATAATTAAATTGATTTTTCCCCACATTTAAGAAAAAAAAATTTAAAACAAGATGTTTGTGACGACCAACACCAACAAAAGACCTACATTGCTTGGCCATTGTGTGTACCGAGAAATGTAACCTCTGGGAATTTATATGTATGTCATCGGCATTAATTCAAACAACGTGAATTTTAAACAGAAACGGATATGGGAAAATGTCACCCGCCGTGAAACCAGCAATATCCAGTTAATAAAAAAGAGATTTACACATCTGTACCAGAAACACCTTATACTCTATAACAATAATACCCTAAACAAATCAGTGTATATAATGAAAGTATTGAAATTTTATATTTACTTTTACTCTATTGTGACTTATTAGTGACGACAAACACATGTTTGCATAGTGTTCATGACTCGCAAGAAAAGTTCCATCTTAATTTAGGATGGAAACCAAATATTCAGTTGAAAATCATGGCTTGGGACGTGCACACAAATATAGCGGATACAATCCGGTTAATCAATCCAAACGTCCCCTCTTGATAATTGGATCTCCAACAGCATTGCAGATATAAACAAACAAATATAAAAAAGACACAGAATTGCTTCCTCTCAAAAAGACCAAACTATCACAAAAAATTAGAGACAACTTAAACATGGAAATTCGGTGTATTTTTTTAAAATTTAATTTGGTAGGGTAAATCTACATTGAATAAAACGCTGGTGTCGTGCACAAAAATGGGATTTGTGCTCGGGTCGATGTGATTGCATGTAGTTTTACAAGTATGTGTATGCTTGGATTGATACAAAAGAAGTTACTTGATTTCAACACTTAGTGGGCAAAGATGTCTGCACGAAACTGGCGCATGTGCATTGTTTATGTTAAAGGGATTATTAGTGTAAATAAAACAAAATCGATGTATTACTTACAACAATGTACTTAACGTATATGTGGATTTTTATTGATGTATCATCACACATTATATGTGCATGAAAAAGAGTTTTATGAGCTATGACCTGTGAGCACTGAGCTATGAACAGCCATATTGTTAGTATTATGATCTCTTTTATCAGTTAATTACTTTTGCAACTTCCGGTGTGACGTAGTTTGGACACCTTCATGCAAATAACCTTTGGTTAAAGAATGTAACATATCTTTATCTTATTTTAATGGAGAAATAAATGTCATTGCAACTATTTATACTTAGCATGCTTAGGATGGAATACATCCCTTTAAAATAAGAATGTAATACAAATTATTATCGTACATGAATTATAATAGGGGCTATGGTTAGGGTTATGGTGATTACCACCACTAACAATACTATTTCAGTTTTATTAGTGGAGGAAACCGGAGTACCCTTATAAAATCACCGACCTGTCGCAAGTTACCTATGAATTATTATACATTGTGTTTTATACAAAATGTACAATAAACATATACTGGTAGATAAATCTAAATACTGACCCAAAAAATAATTCGCAATTCTTATAAATAAACATTTAAATGCAGGGATACAGTCTGATTATGTGTTTTTCAACGAGGTTATACTATTCCCAGAGTATAATATATGCAAAAAAAAGAAGAAGAAAAAGGAAATGTGCTGATATTTATATATAATGGCGTAGTAAAGAATTGATTCTCTTGTTTGTATTAGGGTTATGATGTTAATCGCGACTTTCAACAATATTTCAGATATATCGTGACGGTCAGCTTTATACCAATTGAATAGTCTTTTGCTTGACCCGAACGGGACTCGAACCCATGATTCACAGCACAAGCACGCTAACCATTACACGCCAATGTGGTCAAATTCATTTTGAAGGAATCATATTTGCCAAGCCAATATTCATATACTCTAAATACTTATTCCAGACCATATTTATACTTATATACTTTATTAAAACATATATATTAACAAAAAGGGAAAAAAAGTATACAGGAAGAATTTCTATAGTCTGTTGACGACCATGTGTATGCCTTGTCATTCTTCCCTTTGGTGATGATGCTGTATATCCTTTGACTTACGGCTTCTGATGACCAATTTGACATCGTCAAACGTGTTTTTTGAGTATAATTATTCCTAATTCAGATGTATTCCGTATAGAGTTCTTGAACTGTTGATCCATGATGGTCAATTTACTATTGCTGGTTTTTCTATTGTTAAATGAGGACATTGAGAAATATGCAAGAACAAGTTTGGTAGAAATGTATTTCAACGGACACGCAATGTTTACTCCCGCATTAGGAATTGTTCCAAAATATCTCTTAGATGAAAGGGTTGTGATGCTCACCAAAATCCAGACGCCTATTCCACATCCTGTCCTGAATGAGAGCTATGTATTATAACATCCCAGGAACCTCTCTATCCTCGGGGGTTGCCTCGGAAATAAATCGCAACGGTCACTAATATTAATCACTAATGCATAGTGGACCTTAACCGATTGTAGCTATCTCACATAGGTCATATGATTTTCTTTCTGCCAAAGACTTTTAAGTTATTTTATTTTGAGAGTAGATGATGAAGGTTATTCTAGAAACGCTCCCTGTGCACTAATGAAAACGTAAATATCAAATTCAGTGACGAACGACACATTTCTGGAATAACCTTCATTAGGGACGCTCAAAGTCGAAAGGCTGAAAATCCAAACAATTTAAAAAGTTTTGAGAGCAAGTAAACAAACGAGTCTAAACAGGATCGCCAAAATCGGCTAAGGTCACATATTCCTGAGGGAAAATAACTTTATTTCTAATAATAATCATGTAAATTAGATATCTACGTTTTTATAAATGTTGTTTCATGTTTGTAATGTTAAAATTCAGGGATAAATGTATTGATTTTATTATTGTTATATTATATGTAATTCTATAGTCTAGTACAGAGCATCACAATTTATTAATTTATCTTCATTCATTATTTATTGTAAATAATTTCAATAACCAATCATTAGTGAAAAGTCAACTATTCGTATCGAATCGCTATCAAGGAATAAAATAGTAAGATTATTATATAGCCGCTAATGAAACTCAGCCATTCTGGAGAATAAAATAGAGAAAGCAATTTGATAACAATTCAAGACGCTAGTGAAACTGAACTATTCCACGGAAGAAAATAAAGAAAGAAATTTAACAACTAGAAGTTAATGAAACTGAATAATTCCACGGAAGAAAATAGAGAAAAATATTTGATAACAGACGCTAGTGAAGCTGCATTATTCCACGGCAGAAAATAGTGAAAGAAATTTAACAACAAGACGCTAGTGAAACTGAACTATCACAGCGAAGAAAATAGAGAAAATAATTTAACGACTAGAAGTTTTCTACCGAAAAAAAACCGGATAATAAATGTAATAAGACGCAAATAAAATTGAACAATTCTACAGAACGATAAGAAATATATCTAATGACAATGTCTAGTGTTACCAATGCATCGTTCAAGCTTTGGATTATTTTAAATCTACTCAGTTGTGTTTCATCTAACAATTCCTCACAACGCTTTGTTCTTCATAACACATTAAGTATATCAACAAAAGCATTTGATGTAACAGAAATTACATCCCGATCTGACATAGAGTGTGCCTCTGAATGCAAACGTAACACATTGTGCCATAGAGCAAGCTTTGACAGACTAACAAAGCGATGTCGGATATTTAATGAACATACTAGTAGGAATTGTGATGTAGGGTTGGACGTTATACCGACTTCTGTATTCTTAAAGAAAGTTGATGGTAAGTTGTGCAACTTTGACAGATTCCCTCTCGTGGTTAGCATCTATGTATGCTGAACTACATTCTTGGTGTAACAAATAATGAGTGCGGTAGTTCATCAAGACAAACTTTACAATTGATATTTGCTGTTCTCCGCTGCACACGCTGCACTAATGCATAAGAGCAAAAACTTGTTGGCTCGGAATCAGGAGAATGTGTCTGAGTGGGACTTCGCATATACACACGAACTGTTGTTTTTAACTAAGCGTGTTGGTATATTACAAAGCAACCACCATCATCATCGAAAGGCAGCTAGATATAGCTGTTAATAGCTCAGTTGGTGTTAAACGCCAATCAATCTATACATAATGTACATATAACTATTGAACCAGTAGTGGTCATCCTGTGTTTCTTGTTTCAATGATTCCGTACGGTTAATGAAGGTCTACCAAAGATTATTACTGTTCGTGTTGTATGTCACTGATGAAGGTCTACCTAAGATTTTTACTGTTCTTGTTGTATGTCACTGATGAAGGTGTACTTAAGATTATTACTGTTCGTGTTGTATATCACTGATGAAGGTGTAATTAAGATTATTACTGTTCTTGTTGTATGTCACTGATGAAGATGTACTTGAGATTATTACTGTTCTTGTTGTATGACACTAATGAAGGTCTACTTAAGATTATTACTGTTCTTGTTGTATGACACTAATGAAGGTCTACTTAAGATTATTACTGTTCGTGTTGTATTACACTAATGAAGGTCTACTTAAGATTATTACTGTTCGTGTTATATATCACTAATGAAGGTGTACGTAAGATTATTACTGTTCGTGTTATATATCACTGATGAAGGTGTACGTAATAATATTACTGTTCTTGTTGTAAGACACTAATGAAGGTCTACTTAAGATTATTACTGTTCTTGTTGTATGATACTAATGAAGGTCTACTTCAGATTAATACTGTTCTTGTTGTATGACACCTATGCAGGTCTACTTAAGGTTATTAGTGTTCTTGTTGTATGTCACTGATGAAGGTCTACTTAAGATTATTACTGTTCTTGTTGTATGTCACTGATGAAGATGTACTTGAGATTATTACTGTTCTTGGTGTATGACACTAATGAAAGTCTACTTAAGATTATTACTGTTCTTGTTGTATGACACTAATGAAGATTTATTTAAGATTATTACTGTTCTTGTTGTATGTCACTGATGAAGGTGTACTTAAGATTATTACTGTTCGTGTTGTATATCACTGATGAAGATCTACTTAAGACTATTACTGTTCGTGTTGTATGTCACTGATAAACAACTACCAAAGATTATTACTGTTCTTGTTGTATGTCACTGATAAAGAACTACCAAAAATTATTACTGTTCGCGTTGTATGTCACTGCTGAAGGTCTAACAAAGATTAGTATTGTTCGTGATATATGTTTTAGATGACAATCGTGATGGAAGAGGATATGTTTATGATCCGTTTAACCGGTATTATAGAGTTAGATGTTCCCATTTCGAAATTTCATCACGAACAATTTACTATGTGGATATTTTACTTTCTGGTAGAATAGACAGCTGTTTACGTAAGCTGATCACACTGAAACAATCATGCTTAATAAGATTGTAGATTATCTCGTTTGTTTAGTTTTTAATTTTGTTTTTATTTTGGTTTTTAATTTTGGTTTTTTTGCCTTGCACTATCTTGAAAAAAAGCTGATAACTTGGTTATGTATTAATTTTATCGCATTATGTCAATTTTCACCTATAATTGTCAATATTAAGAAGTGTAATACAAACAAATGCATTTAATATAGTGCGCATGATGCGTTTCTGGATTAATCTTTGTCAGGTATGATCAAAATCAAAAGATGGCAACGCAAAATAATATAAAAGTCTTTGGGAGCAAGAAAACTAAAAAACAGATAGACAAAGTTAGCTTTGAAGATACCAAAGGGGTAATCAGAATCCGTATACCAAAGAAGACCAAACTACGCAATAGCCAAAGGAAAAAGTACAAAAGGACAAACAACGACCTACACAACATACACATAAAACTAAAGGGGTATTCAGAATCCGTATATAGAAGAAGACCAGACTACGCAATAGCCAGAAGAAAAAGTACAAAAGGACAAACAACGGCCTACAAAACATACACATGAAACTAAAGATCGAGTAACACAAGCCCCACTAAGCACCGGTGTGAACCCAGGTGCTTGGATAGGGAAAGCAGTTCCTGCTCCACTAGCGGCACCCGTCGTGTAAATCTAGTTAAAAATTTATAATTAGTAAACCATTGAAGAAACGTATAATTTCAGTATCAAATTAGGAATGTACAAGAGCTATATTAAAATTATCCTATTTAGGATAGAAACAATTGTCAATATAATGCCAAAACAAATGTTTCCTTTGAAACACCATATTATGTAGAACTGAAATAAATTTTCCTTCCAGATGACTGCAACAGTGACTGGCTTTGGTTCGAAGGAAATTGTTATTTCTTTGGAGTGAGCAAGCTCAGTTGGATAGACGCACAGGTATATTTTATATACATATGGTTTTTCTCAAAATGCAGATATATTTACATGGTGAAAGAAGGATCTAATGCACCAGATATTAAATTGTATATACATTTGTATGGATGTTTGTATGTTTTATTAATTTTGAGGGTTGTATTATAATTATCTTATGTTTATCAATTTTCTATTTTTTTGTTCATCTATTTCATGGCGAAAACAAATATTTAAGTTTGATATTCTAAGGTTTGAATATAAGCCCGATGGATTTCTCTCAAACAGGATGTAACAGTTGTTTTTGGACAGAAATTATGAAAACAATGAGAACAATACAATGAAAAAAGACAAAGAGGTGGTTGGGTTTTTACATTTTTGTATCCCTGCAGCAGGAAAACCATCATTATTCATATATTCGAACCATGACGGGCACACTCATCCATACCGGTATAAATACGTAGTTATCTAACGTAGATATTAGAGAATAACCTTCATCAGGTATGTTCAAATTCTAACGATTGAAAAGCTGAGCAATTTAGTTAACTCTGGGTACAAGAAAACGAAAGGAACAAAACAAGGTCGATAAAATTATCCATGACTTAGGGAGGATATTATTATTATTTACGAACTGAACATTTCATTCATGAATATATCATATAAACCATATCAGCACTGAAACACTGGGGACTAGTCAACCAGCAGAGGGATCAACCCATTGTTATATGAAAAATAAAGACATCTAATTTGGTGCAAACAACGTATTTCAGAAATAATGATCACCAAATATTTTCAAAGAACTATTTACTTCACTGAATTTGGTACTGCTTTGACAACTATTTTACCTATTTTGCACTAGTATTGTTATAAATACTGTTATAATGACAGCCGGAACCTTTGAGCCGTAATGAACGCGGGAAGTTTGGCGCTTTAAAATCTGATTCAACCCACCATTTCATTAGAAATGCCTGTACCAGGTCAGGGTCATTACGGTTTCACAGTTTTCAGGTTCTTGACTGATTTTGTCTGTTTATATACTTATGAGTTTTGACTTTTCCTTTGTAAGATTGTTCTAAGTTCGGCAATTTTGTTATTACCCCTATTTGCTTTTACCACTAGTTCACGGAGTTAATTTCAAATCTTAAAGATATATCGCTTTAAGCACTCTGGCACATAGGCAACTTGCAACAAGGAATTAGTGTGCAGTTCTTTTATTCTAGAATGACTGTAGCGCAAGGAGTTCATGTCTTGTTACAATTCGGAATGAAAGAGAAAACAAATGGCTTGTAGATGTTATAACGAACTCAGGTATTATACATTGATTTCTGGCAGTTAATCATTGAGGAAAAAAATACCAGTGATAGGGAACAATGCAATAAATAACACACCAGATATCAAAACGAGGCCACCCTCGATATGGAACTCCGAAACATAACAAATGGACAAAGAGTCTCCAATTCTAGATATAATCTATTTTCCTGTAAGATAAACATAACTGGTTCCGTATCACTGCACTCATTTGTTACCTCTGTCAAATGTTGATAAATAGGCTTCTCCCTTTAACCTCGAGACGTTTGCAAATTGATGTCTTTTGACAAACAAAGACATATCGAGTATGAAGGCGTGGATTATTCGCCATCTCTCGACCAATTGTATGGCAGAAGTGAAAGTCGTTGACATGGGATACCGATAATCCTTTGTCTAGTGATTGGGCTCATGGTATCTTTTGGTTTACCTTGGCAAATCAAAAACAGAGGTTGTTTTTTTCAGATTAGACATAAATGATTCGCTCGTGCATAGATGATATCACTCTCCTCTTAAGTAAAATACAGCTTATAGCAGCACAGTCTTTCAGTGAGTGAGTGTTGTTTAAAACAGCAACTTTTCATCTATATGATGGCGATAACAAGTTAATGTTCAATGAGATGATGATGAGGACCAGTTTTGTACTACAACAACACGTTTAGTTAGATTATTTATTTAGTGCTAGCTTACCGGGAATATACATGTTGCCCCACTCGGACACATTATCCTGATTCCGAGGTGATATTTGGCCTTTTTCCTAAATATTGCGTACTTAGTGGAGAAGCAACACATACTCCTTTGGATTTACCCGATGAGGGCTCGATCCCTCGATCTCTCTCACTTAAGACGAGGACGTTAATCAATATACCGCCGATGCGGTCGCAGTATTTCAGTTATATTCATGACAACACTAGTTTCCCATCAAAGCAAATCATGAATTTTATTGAATAAAATGTTGCCATCCACAGATGAAAACATGCACAATGAATATAATTGGATACATTCCAAATATTATACACTAACATTGCAATACAAAGTAATCGATTCTACTATTAGCAATAACATATTCATATCTCGAATTCTTTAATACTCTATTAAATGTTTGCGAAATCTTTGATCCCTATAATTGTGCACACAATGTACTATTGTTGAAGTATATTAGATGCCACAAAACGGAAAATGGTCTGATATATATGAAACGTGGCTGAGCATAAAAAGAATGTCTTAGTCAAAAATAACCTTGAAATATTCACCATTTGTCGTAATCACAATACCGTAATTATTTCGTCGTCTGTGAATTTTCTTACAGATAAAAATGGTGAATCCTTCTGGATTGGAGCGAATGATATAGACATAGAAAATGATTGGGTTTGGGAGTCAGATAAGTCACAGCTACTCTTCAGTGATTGGCATGAAGGTGAACCGAATCATTATCACAATGCAGATTGTTGCGAGATTGCATTGTATAATTCACTCTTCAGATGGAATGATAGATCATGTGATTTTCTTGATCGCTATATATGCGAAAAATAGGTGTTTAATGGAGCATAAATGAATGAGATCATGCTATCCTCAACTAAATATCTACAATTTATCCATCATAAAGTATTAACAATTTGCAATTTACTTTTCCTTAAAACTTGTATACTGAGTGTGTACAAAATGTGCCATCTGCTAATGGCAGCTGTGTTCTGATTTGTTTTAATATTTGTCTTTGCTTTGCTGTTTTTGTTTTTTGCTTTGTGTTTTTTGTTGTGT
Organism: Bathymodiolus brooksi; assembly: GCA_963680875.1. NCBI lineage: Eukaryota > Metazoa > Mollusca > Bivalvia > Mytilida > Modiolidae > Bathymodiolus > Bathymodiolus brooksi. The sequence continues at coordinate 18,055,576 of OY804580.1, forward strand.
ATTATTGCCTAACTCTTACTTTAATCTTTTTCCTTTGTTACAATATGAAACGTGTGTAGACATATAAAGCCTTCTCCGATTTAAACAATTCAAGTGTACATCGCTTCGATTGTTCATCATCTCATCATACCAATGATATTTTCTTCAATGTTCCGTAGCAATGATAGTTCATGAAACCTTTAGGTGCTGCAATAAGGGGAAAACTACAGATATATATCCACCTTAGTGATTGTTGATTATTTCATTCATAATTGGCTCCCACAAAAAGCGAACAAATCCACGGTACATATATTTAGCTGTTGATCTTCATCTTAAAGTTAACTTCTATAATATTTAACGAATTACCCATAATAGCCTAAAGAATCATGTGCTTAAAAGGGACCTCTGTGGGAAAAACCGTAGACAACCAAATTAGTGCGCACGGCACATTTCTGGAATAACAATAGCTATGAACGTCCATAGTCAAAAGAGTTTTGATAAAAAATACATTTTGATTTGATTACCTGTTTCAAGTCATTTTCTATTGGTCAAACCCAATATTACTTATTCTATCATTTCTAGTAACAAGATCGTTTATTTTATTTGATTCTCATTATATGTCGCCTGCAGTTGTAGCTGCTTCGTTTCACTCAGGTGACGTTGTATTATAAACTAAGCAAATATAAGCGATTGGATTGGATACTAGCTATAACAACATTATAAACGCCTTCTCCCTATAATTTACAACATAGCATAACACATGGCAAAATCAATAATAATAAATATTAGAACAATGTATCAGTGAAATTAACCTTTTAAAAAAAGACAAGCTGGTTTTAATAAAGAAGAAGAAGAAACAAAAACTAGTGAAAGCAACACCTGTAACAATTAATCAATCTATGACTATTACGTTTTGTGTTTCAGTTAACGTGACGTTGTTCTGACCAAAAAATGAAATTTAAAAAATATATCCTTGATGAATATGCTAACTGACTTTCTATCTCAATTGAAAGATGATATATAGCTGCACGGCCGTTGTAACTATTTCACATTGTTTTGAAACATTGAAATGTCGGAGCATTTGTGTTCGGAACAGTGCGGGACAACGTTTTATCGGATCATTCTTGATAACAACAATGTGGTGTCGGCATAGAGGATGAGAAACACTCCATGGGGTATGCTTAATGTAAATGAAAGAACAAAGAGATGACGAAATGAGTTGATACCAATAAGAACGACGACTATGGTGACAATATGGTGGAGATAACAAATTACCAAACAAGAAAAGAAATAAATGTCACTGTCCGTTGAAAACAAAAGCTTACCACCCATAGTGAATATACTGTCAATCAAAACACAAGCATTAGATGATTTCAGTTTCAGAGAACCTGTTGTTAGAATTAAATTGATTTTTTCCCGACATTTAAGCGAATTTTATTTTCAAAACAAGATATTTGTGACGATAAACACCAACAAAAGACCTACATTGTTTGGCCATTGTGTGTACTGAGAAATGTAACCTCTGGGAATTGATATGTATGTCATCGGCAATCTTCATAACGTCAAGCTGTGTGTAAAATGAAGCCGAAACATTGGCAGACGACATAAGCCAACAGTGCGCTACTTAACTGAAATTCAAAGTTAAAGGATAAGAAAATGGCGTATGTAATTAGTACTATTTAATGGAAAACTGCTACAGGTAGCACAGAGCATAATAAAGGAATGTTTGATGATACCAAAGAAAGGGGTAAACAGACGTTATAATTTGAAGGACATGAATGCAACGACCAACAGGAAAAGCCAAAATGATGGCTGATGTATGGTGTTTAATGCCACTTTCAACAATATTTCATTTATATTTTGGCGGTCACACAATCAATGGAGGACAAATTAATGCACTATATTACAGTTACTTTTCACACTGAATTTGGTCAATCAATATGATTTTCAAAGTCAAGAGTAGAGAAGTGACCTTTGAAATCTATTTATTAAATATCTTATCAAATCATCAATTCACGATCTTATAATTAAAGCTCTTTACTTTAAATGTCTTTCCAATGATATACAACACAAATGCATGGGTGCATACCATTCACATATTGTATGGTTCTCGCTGCTTGACTAACAATTCCACATTAATATTTCATGATTAAGCGAATTGGTTGTTATCCAACTTTATTTCCTTTGTAGTCTATGACATATTATGCAATTGATGACTTTCGATCAGGCGAACACAAGGGTTGATCAATCCTTGTATTCACCGAATTTGAAAGTCATTAACTGTTTTATTATATGACGTTAAATCAATTTTGAATTAACACCAAACAGCGCCGACTTTGTTCCCTAGACACCCATATCTGCCCAACGTCTGCCATTATTAATTTAATAGTATATCGGAAGTAATTATTAAGAACGCATCTCATTAGTCGATGACAAAACTGAACCCGATGATGATTGGCTACTACTTTTAAGATAATTGGGAAACACCATTACTATTTTAAGGTGCTTGGAGGAGCGCTGGAATGTTATGTTCAGCTCTCGTGACTTTTTGCGCGGTGAATGTAACGTTTCATCAAATAACATTACTAGGGACGTCAGCCAATCAGAAAAGACATTATCTGAAGTCATATAATAATGTTATTTATTTATAGAATCATAAATATGTTCGTATGAGTGGCGGAACAATAAAAAAAGTAGACAATTAAAGTTGCTTTTCTATTAGCCTTATTTTATCTATTATAAACACCTGATCGAGCATGTGATGGTCAAGTGTAGTAGAACTCTCCTAGATAGATATACAGGTTAAGAGATTGATGGAATATAAAAATATGACTGTGACGAACTGAACTCTTGCTCTTTTCTAACAGAACAATTTTATTCTGACATGTTAAACAATATCACATGATATGCAGAGTTTGACGATATCAAATCAGAAGCCATTAGTTGAAAAAGTGGGTAATGGTGTTTAACGCCACTTTCAACACTAATTCAATTGTATTGAGGTGGGCAGTTTTATTGATGGAGGAATCCGATGTTCCACGGAAAAAAACACCGACCTGTTGTAGGTCACTATGAATTTATAGCAGAATAATAGACGAAATATAGTATAGCTAATCGTAGATTTTGAATATCAAAATAAGACCACGAGTGACCGAAGTACGCATAACAATTAAACGAGTGGGTGGAACTTTAATCGAGTTTAATCGTTAATGCGTATTCGGTCACGAGTGGTCTTATTTGGATATTCAAAATGTATGATTTAGCTAGACTGTTTATTATATAGACTTTCAAACTTTTTGATATATTATTTTTGTTATTTGTATATTTCATTCCATGCGTGTGAATCTACGAACAATGATACTAAGAGGTTCAGCTAGAAGGGTCTGCCATCCTGAAAATGTGAAATTATGCATGTCATATTTACAGCAATGCACAAACATAATTAAAATGCTTACCTTGGAAACTGAAGTGTTCATATGACGTCAATGACGTAATGTTGGTTATGTGTCAAAGTGGTCAATGACATTTCGCGGAATTGTTTCAATTTGCAATCGTATGTGTATTCACCGTAACACAAGGGACGTAATCACCACACTTATAGTTATGTAAAAGTAGTTCCGGCGGAAAAAAACTGATATTTCACATGTGAAATACCGGAATTTATTTCAAGGATAAATCCCCATAATTCACACCTATCTATATAATACATTGTAGATATCCGTCACATTGTTCACCATATAGCTTCAAAATGTCTACCCATCGATATGCATTGTTTATAGAAAAGGTACGTCCTAATTTCGATCCATTTCAAAGGAGTGTCTTCATACGCATGTAAACAGGAAGTGGTTGCTTCATGAGTGAAATGTGCAATATTTCAGAATCATTCTGTATAAACCTGGCGCTAAGATATGTCTATTGTCAACTCTCCAAATAAAGGACATTCGATCGTCAATATTGTATAGTAATAGCATATTCCAATCGTTCTTTATATACAGAAAACACATGATATAAAGAGCATATAATTCATATTTCAGCCAAAACAAAATCACGGGATGAATTATCAGGCCATCGGATTATGTATCCGGCCCTGATCAACATATAATTGCTATTTTGTGCATATCATTGCTAAATGTGTCAAAATGTGACACTCATTTCTCAAAGATACAAAAAAGGATATTATCCAAGCTTTTCCAAAGTAAATTTAATGATAGTTTTTGCGACGAGTCTCTCAGCATTTACTGGGAATTAATTTATCCTTGGAGGCCATCGTGGCTGTGATCGCACGTGTGGTTGTCGGGTTTCCAATTACCTGATTTTCGGAGCTGGAATCTCGACCAGGGCGAGGTGTGCAACTTTATGTGGCAAAGGTTGCCAGTGACTTGTGACAGGTCAGTGGGTTTTTGTCAGGATCCTCCGGTTTCCTCGACCAATAAAACTGACCGCCACGATATAGCTGAAATATTGTTGAAAGTGGCGTTAAACACCATCACACAAACAAAAAATGATTCTTTCTTTGAATGTCAATTTTCTTAGTTTTCATGTATATCATCAAACCACGAAGGTTTATGATACTATAGAAGTCATTGATCAATATCATCATAACCAGAAATCTAAGATGTCAACCAATATCTCACTATCCTGTTGTCAAAATATCAACGAGCATCTCACTATCCGGTTATCCAAATATCAACGAACATCTCACTATGAGGTTACCAACATGTCAACGAACAGCCCGCTATCCGGTTATCAAATTGTCCGCGAACTTCACACTATCTTGTTTTCAAGATGTCAATGAACATCTCACTATCCGTTTATCAAAATGTCAACGAAACTCTCACTATCTGGTTATTAAAATGTCAACGAACATCTCACTATCAGACTATCAAACTGTCAACGGACATCTCACTATCCGGTTATCAAAATGCCGACGAACATATCACTATCCGGCATTCAAACTGTCAACGAACACCACACTAAACAGTTACAAAATGTCAACGAACAGCCCACTATCCGGTCAACTAAATGTTCGCGAACATCTCACTATACGCTTATCAAAATGAAATATCCACTTGAAAAAAAACACGAAAAAAATGAAGCCATAATATTCACCTTAGCTGTTAGGATACAGCTTAGTGGTGACAAACAACCAGCTGTCATAGAATACAGCTAATAGTCAAGCCTCATCTCATAGACGTACTTTTTCACCAAAGCTTACATAAAGATCGCTTTAACTACTAGGTCACGATATCAAGTTTCAACTTTAAAGATATACCTCTTTAACTAGTTGGTCGCATAGTCTAATTCCACCAGATGACTACTGTGGATATCAATACAGTAAATTGAAGAGTGTAAAAATCTATCTTGAAGTGTACGACGTGTCTTTGTCACAACCCCATCCATGCAAGTCCAACATTGAAACAGCAGCTAAACATCAACAAATTGAGCTCATTCAATGTCTTTGACACCCGTAGATAGGTATTTCATCTGTAACTGGGACGATAACAAGGTAGCATACCAATATGAAACTTTCTGGTCGATTAAGTGAATAAAGGAAAAGTAACATTAGAATAACATTAAAACAACTAATTTATTGTTATTGTTGCATGAACTATGTGTTTACCTATGACAAAATATTAATATCACGCAGCATGTGCAACACTTTGCTATGCATATTCAATTAGCTACTCCATTTTCTGATTTACAAATAGTTGGTAACAACATTAATGATGGGCATATATTTTTATTAACGATACTGTTGAAATTGCCGCTAAACACCAATCCCTAAGCAATTGTTAAAAATACTGCAAAAAAATATGGGGTCATACAGGAGTAGTGAAAATTAAACCACATTTACAGTTAGATTATACATGTAATTGGTGTAAATAGTAAGCTTTTGCTTACATTTTAAATGTGGTGAATAATAACTGAAAAAAAATGTGGATTGAATGTAAACAATGAAACAATACCTGCAAATAAACAAATGAAGACAAATAAATCAACAGAAAGGCGTTTTTAATTTCCTCTCAAACTTACTATGAAGTGTTCCCAAATAAGACATTGCTCATTACTCATGATAGGACGTTTGAAGATACCAATGAGAATTCAGAAGCCGTAAGTCGAAGAATGAGGGTCAATATCTTAGAGACACATTTGTTGAAAATGGACTTCAGATGGAAAGGAGGTTTGGACATTATATAGCATTATATAATTATTGGTTTCATACGAGGTACACCAAAAATACAATGGCCAAAATAAAAAGGATAAAAGGACATAGAATGATCTACAGAACATTGCACTGAAAACTAAAGACCTAGGAACATGAATCCCACAAAAAACGGGGATGAAATCATGTACTTCGTTAAAGGTAGGCAGTTCTTGCTCCACATGTCTCACCCATCGTGTTGCTCTTGCTACAAAGCCGGTGATCAATCTTATTGTACCTAAATTTGATGTTCATATTTTACATTTCACAATGTACACCGGTGCCGAAGGTATTATAAAAAGATCAAAGAAAGTTTACAAACAATTTCCTTTGAACGGACTAAAAACACTTTTTTATGTTGTCCGATTCTGTATCACATTTAAAATATGCCCTATGAATGCACTGATCTTGGTGTGTCGGAAGAGTGAGATGTCGGAACATAATGACAAACGGATGCTGGAAGAGTGGGAAGTTAGAACAAATGAATGTCGGAATATTGCAGTGCGTAATAATTATCTGTCGCGTTTATGGGATAAAAAGCTGATCATTGCAGTGTCGCAACAATGAGATATAAGAAATAAATATTAGATGAAATGAAAGGGCAATCAAGAATAGTTAACCCGGAGACACTGATTACATTGGGCACACAAGACACAGGACGAAGAAAAACAAAGCAGGCAAACATATGAACTGTTGATTCAGTAGCTGAGTAGCTGGCAGCAACCTTCTATCAAATATGAAGAAAATCACGATATGATTGGCAAGTTCTGGAATATTGGATCAACTGAGAGATAAATACTCCAAATCTAGGTGTTGCTGGAATGCTGCTACATATGAATGGAAAGTTCTCAATGGTAATCTTGAAATCATCTCTTTTGTCGTAAAGTTTCCTTCTTAGCTGGATCACACTGTCAATTTAAAGATGTAGATCAAAAGGTATGAAGCAGACATAGCTGTATCAGTGACATCCTTTGCTTCAAGCTCAATATGATAGATGCGATCAACAAAGTAACAACCTATTCAGCGGAAAGCTAAATTAAAGGATCGGGCTAGCTTCTATTATTTTTTTTATGTCTTCTTCGTACGAAGAAAGGAACAAATTGGCAAAATGGGAACACAGTTGATGCACATAGAAATTTCGACTGTCTGTGAAAAACACGCCCAGCAAGTATGTTGTCAATCAAAACCTTGAGAATATAGATGAAATAAGCTTCAGAGAATCCGTGGGAAGAATCATAGTATTTTTGGCTTTGACAGTTAACTTTTGTGAGGTGACTACGGTCAGATTGTACAAAAACATGCATAACTTTTCAGATAAAACAGCTAATAATAAAATATGTAACATAAGGAAGCATACATAAATTGTCCTGTTCTGACCAAATTGATTGCAATGGGGAAGAACATCAAAATTCACTTAATTGATTTATCTATTATGCAAAGGGAAGACATTTTTTTAATTAAATTTGTATTTGATCCTTAATCATTAATGCATATGATTTTGTTTTATTTCTGAGAGTATATTAATTGATGCCCACTAAATCATGACAGTTGTGACCATGATCAGTAGCTACACCATCCGTTTTGTGCTGAGCCACATAAATTATATATTTACTGTCAATAGCGTTATTCAGCTGATATAAAGAAGTGTTATCTTGACAGAGGTGTAGCTTAATAATTTTATTAGGCTAATGTGAAAAATGTTATTATGACAGGGGTGTGGCTTAATGGCTTTATTAGGCTAATGTGAAGAGTGTTATTATGACACTGTCATGACACTGTCATAATAAAGCAACGGTTTATTTCAACCCATTTACTATGACAAAAAACATCCCAATTGCAGGATAAATATTAGATAATAATGCACCAATTCACCATGGTACATCTGGAGGAGCTTGATTAGTATCATCAACAAATGAATCGGAACACAAATATTTAATCTGCAGATTCGGCTTAATCTTGTCAGCGGGAATACAATCATTTGGATCATAATTTTGGAACGTTGCTTTCATTAATTTTTCGAATCAGTGACCTGAGTTCTTTATAACTCCCACAAGCCATTTGTTTTTTCTCTCACTCTGAATTTTAACAAGACATTAAATCCTCTGTGTATATTCTTTCTGAAGTAAGACAAAAGTTTGAATTAACAGTATTGATATACACAGTAGTAACTTGTTGGAATTTAGCTGCATCTTCTTGAGGTTAAATGGATAGATATAAGATTAATATTGAGGGTGTATGATATTGTTGTTAGGTAATAGTATGGTTTTATAAGTGACATGTAATGATACTTACAGCACATTAAGGATAATTATAGAGGTCTATTAAGAGTATGTATTACAAATATTAAAGGTGTTCTCTCGGTTTTAGTAGAAACAATTATGTTACTGTATACTCTTTTTATTATATTATTATCAATATTATGTAGTTATTTTACCATGACGTCTTTATTGTAAACTTTCTGATGACACTATTAACTAGCTTAAATATAAATTATTAAACAACATCGTCAGGTCTTTCAACGCTAATGTCATATATGACTAATGATTAAATATGAAAGCTATCTCTCCTGTAATTACATCGCATGCGATTAAAGATCACACAGGGAAGGTCCCAGCAATGTTTGATTTCAAATGATTCATTGGTTTCCAAGAGTAATTTGAAATATCTTAAAATTATTTCTCATAGAGTGATTTCCCTTTGATTATCTTTAAAAAATAGGTTTAAATTTATTGTAGCTAATTATATTACTGCTTGTTGCCTTACAAAAGAAAGGCTCAATATATATTAGTCCTGTTATTAAATCCTTTTCATTTTTCTAATTAAAATAAAAATGTGGTTTCAGAGTTGAAGATTTTAAATACAATTTTTTTTTAGCTGACTTTAAACAGAAAAGAATAATGTCAATACACTTGCCAATCTTTTTTTGATTTGATTCAAACATTTTACTCTTGATACATTTTGTCTTATTTGAGTTATTTCCCCTACTACGGACAAAATGGTACCCTATCTAATAAGAGCATTGGTAGGTACAACGAATTTGTGTATAATTTACGTAAAATTTCTAGATATCAACTGTTTGAACTTTGTTAAAATAAAAGAATAATTTTATAACAAGTAGAATATTAAAAAAAATGTTACTCTAATATATAACATCAACATAATGAGATAAATAGATTCAAACTTGAATATTTCGAATGGCTCGAATACTATGGGTCTCTCAAATTGATCTTAAGTTCTGTCAATTTAATACATAATTCATGGAAGCCATACTATGCTTAGAGTTTTGACATTACCATATAAAATACTGCCATAATGCCAACTCATGTTAAAACTCAGAACATACTTTATGATGAGAAAAACCATAATTTGTATATACGGTTGAGGGAAATATCGCACACAATTTATGTGGCGCAAGTTGGTTGTTCTATTTTTCACCGTGCTAGATTTCATCCGTCGATAACCTATGAACATGTGCTTTTACAACGAGAAAGTCTTATTGAGTTTCTTTCATTAACTTGAAATCCTATTTGGCATGCCATAATTGGATGAATTTGATATGAATGTTGTTATGCCCTCTTTTGATATGCCATTTTGATCAGGTTTGATATTGATATCTTTATGCCCTCTTTTGAGATGCCCTTCTTGTCAGGTTTTATATTAATGTTGTTATGCCCTATTTTGAGATACAATTCTTGGAGATGCCATTCTTGTTAGGTTTTATATTAATGTTTTATGCCCTCTTTTGAGATGCCATTCTTGTCAGATTTTATATTAATGTTTTATGCTCTATTTTGAGATGCCATTCTTGCCAGGTTTGATATTGATGCGTTTATTCCCACTTGTGAGATGACATTATTGCCAGGTATGATATTGATATCTTTATGCCCTCTTTTGAGAGGTCATTCTTGTCAGGTTTGATATTAATGTTTGTATGCCCTCTTTTGAGATGCCATTCTTGTCAGGTTTGATATTGATGTGTTTATGCCCTCTTTTGAGATGCAATTTTTGTCATGTTTGATATTGATGTCTTTATGACCTCAAAACATGTCAAGGATATTTTTTTGTCAATGTGTGACGTAAAAATATTTTTGACATTTACGTCACAGAATATGGTACTGCTTTGAAAACTATTTTACCTATTTTGTTCCTGTATTTAAATACTGTTATAGTGACAGCCGGAACCATTGAACCGTATTGAGAGCGGGAGGTTTGGCGCCTTAAAATCTGATTCAACCCACCATTTCTTTAGAAATGCCTGTACCAAGTCAGGGTCATTACGGTTTTCACAGTTTTCCGGTCGTTGACTGATTTTGTCTGTTTATATAATTATGAGTTTTGACTTTCCCTTTGTAAGATTGTTCGGAGTTCGGTAATTTTGTTATTACCCTTAATTAATTATTGATATTGATGTCTTTATGCCCTCTTTTGAGATGCCATTCTTATCAGGTTTGATATTGGTATTTTTATGCCCTCTTTTGAGATGCCATTCTTGTCAGGTTTTATATTGATGTCTCTATATCCTGTTTTGAGATGCCATTCTTGTCAATATTAGCTCCTCTTCTCGCCTACTTGTTCCTTTATTCGTATGAGGCAGACTTCATACACGGCTCTCTCAAGAAAAACGACAGGAAGCTAGCCCGATCCCTTAATTTCAAGTTCGCTATATAGAAGATGTCCTTTTACTAAATAATTCTATGTTTGGTGATTTTGTTGATCGTATATATCCCATTGAGCTTGAAATAAAGAATACCACATATACAGATAGGTCTGCTTCATACCTTGACCTACACCTAGAAATCGACAGTGAGGGTCGGTTAAGAACGAAACTTTGCAACAAAAGAGATGATTTCAATTTTCCCATTGTGAACTTTCCATTTATATGTAGCAACATTCCACCCGCATCCTGCATATGGAGTATATATCTCTGATATGATACGATATTCCAGAGCTTGTGGTTCCTATCAAGATCAAGATCAATGGTTTCTGCTAACAAGGAAGCTATTGAACCAAGGGTTCCTTTTGGTAAAGTTGAAGTCATCACTTCGAAAAATTGACGGTCGCCACCATGACTTGGTTGACCGTTATGGAATATCTGTGTTACAAATGACCACGGATATGTTCCACTTGTCGCAAACACTTCCCGGTCCTTTCCTCATTCACGACTTATTATCGGTTTGGAACTAGATTAACACGACGGGTGCTACTAGTGGAGCAGGAATTGCCTACCCTTCAGGAGCACCTGAGTTCATCCCCGTTTTTAGTGGGGTTTGTGTTACTCGTTCTTTTCTTATATATGTAAGTTTTGTAAATCGTTGTTTGTCCTTTTATACCTTTTTGTTTTGGCCATTGTGTTGTCTGTTCTTCTTCGGTATACGGATTATGATTACCCTCTTGGTATCTCCAAACTCTTCATTCTGTGGTTGATAATAATCCAAAGATTGAACGGTAAAGAGATAACACTAGATATTGTCGTTAAATAAATTGCTATTTTTTTTCCTTTAGAATGGTTAAAATTCACTTCAGTTTCGCATTAAATTCCTAAGGTATTATTCTGTAGAAAAGTTCAATTTCAATTCCGTCGTGCTTTTTCAATTTCTTGCTATTTTACTATAGAACAGTTGAATGTTCACTAGCGTCTTACTATTCAATTTGTAAATAACAATTCTGTTGAATAATCGAACGTGACTTACTTTCGTCCTTCGGCTCAGTTAAATAGTTTAACATACCCATTCTCTGTGGTAGTTAAACAGAGATTAAATAATTTTATGAATATTGTTATAATTCGCTGGCTGTATGTACATTTACATAGATTATAATCACTTATTATATAGATAGGTGTGAATTATGGCGATTTATCCGTGAACTAAATTCTGGTATTTTCACATGTGAAAATATCAGCTTGTTCCCGCCGGAACTACCTTTACATAACTATAAGTGTAGTTGTTAAGTCCCTTGATGTGCTACAGTGAATTCACATACAATTGTAAACTGAAAAATTCCGCGAAATGTCGTTGTGACGACTTTGGCACATAACCAACATCACGTCGCATCAAGACTTCCAGTTTGAAACGTAAAGAATATACGTTATTTGGATTCGTCTACGCTTCAATTTTGATCAAATTTAGCTAAAATAAGTTTTTAATGGAAGCATTTTGATTATTTATGTGCATTGTTGTAAAAATGACATGTAGAATATCATATTTTCAAGATCGCAGACCCTTCCAGCTGAACCCATTAGTAGCATTGCTCGTAGATTCACACGCGTGGAATGCAATATCCAAATAACAAAAATAATATATCAGAATTTTTTTAGTCTACATAATAAACAGCATAGTCAAGGTCATTACGGTTTTCACATTTTTCCGTTGTTGACTGATTTTGTCTGTTTATATAATTATGAGTTTTGACTTTCCCTTTGTAAGATTGTTCGGAGTTCGGTAATTTTGTTATTACCCTTATCATACATTTTGAATATCAAAATAATACCACTCATGACCGAATACGCACTACGATTAAACTCGTGGGCGGAACAAGTTCCGCCTACTCGTTTAATCCTGATGCGTACTTCGGTCACTCGTGGTCTTATTTTGATATTCAAAATCTACGATTAGTTATACTATATATAACATTTATATAACAATGATGTTATCAATTAATAAACAGTAAACCAGAACATGAAATATGAATAAGTTAATATTTGAAAAATAATAATCAATTTTGTAAATTGTGGTTTATCACCAAGGAAATATCATATTCTCTATTTATCCAAATTAAACTTGTTAGGACGACGTTCAGCATATAGATGAAAAAAGGGTCATGGTTATGAGTAATGGTGGTTATTCCCACTTTCAACAATATTTAAGTTTTATTGTGGCGGTCAGTTTCCTTGGTGGATGAAACCGGAGTATCCGGAGAAAACTCTTGACCTGCCGCAAGTCACTGATAAACTTGAACACATAATGCTGTATTGAACACACCTCGCCTGATCGGGATTCGAACTCACAACGTTATTGGTGATATGCAAAGATTGCATACGAACACAGCCACAGCTATATAGTTAATGTAATTAACGCTTTCTGTTCTAAAGCCAGCTATGGATTACCACTTTTACCATATTGTTATTCACAATACAAACAAATTGGCCAACGTAGATGCAAATACCTAGTCTTAGGGAGGGACAAATCTTATTTTGTAGAGCAAAGCACTATGCTTCTGACAAAAAGTTCTATGAAACTTATTTCATCTCAATGCTCGAGACAACATATTTGGTATGTTTGGTCGACTTGTATTCCACAGACAATCGGCATTCCTATGGTACCAATCGTGCTCTCCTTATTTACAACACGTTCGTTTGTTCGTACTAGGCAGACTTCATATAGGAGCTTCTGGAAAAAAAATAGAAGCTAGCCCGATCCTTTAACTTCATGCTCTGCTATGTAGGTTGATGATTTTCTGATCGCTTCTCTTCTATTGAGATTGAAATAAGGGATAGCACTGATACAGCAAGGTCATACCTTGATATACACCTCAAATTTGGCAGTAAGGGCCAGTTAAGAAGGAAACACTACGACAAAAGAGATGATTTAAAATTAACCGTGAACTTTCCATTTATATGTAGCAACATTCCAGCAGTAATTTCATATGGAGTATATATCTCCCAGTTGATCTAATATCCCGGAGCTTGTAAATCCTAATGTGATTTCCTTTCACTTGATCGAGGGTTGCTGCTCAGAAGGAAGCTACCGAACCAAAAGTTCATGGTGGTGAAGTTGTCTTTGTTTGCTTTGTTTGTCTTTGGCCTGTGTATGGTATCTATGGTTGTTCTATTCTTGATTGTCACTACTGTTTTCTCTAACATTTATTTCTGATATCTCATTGTTGCGACACTTCATTGTTCCGTTATTCTATTGTTGTGACACCCACTTATTATGACACTGCAATATTCCGACATTCCTTTCTTTCCACTTCCAACTTTGCATGTGCAGACATTATTTCATTGTGTACACTCAGCATTTTTTTTCAGATTTCATTATCATTTATCACATTTGAAGCGTGATCAAACGTTTGCTATTTGTAGTAATTATCAAGCTAATTCAACATGCATAGTATAGTGCTGCACATATTGCGTGACATTAATATTATAATTGTCATATAGTTTATAATGTTTCAACCGTTCTTGTAACATATTAGAAATCAATATTTTTTAAAATGTTATTCTAATGTTACTATTTCATGTATTCACTTATCCGACCAGATAGTTTCATATTGGTTTATCAATGTTAATGTCTAAGGCAATGAATGAATTCATTTTGTTTGTACTTAGCTGTCGTTTCAAGGTTGGACGTACCTGGTAGGGATTGTGTCAGGTACACGTCTTATGCACTAAGATAGATGTCTACGCTCTTGAATTAACCGTATTGATATACACAGTAGTCACCTGGTGGAATTTGACTCCGTGATCAAGTGGTTAAAGCGATATGTCTTTCAAGTTAAAATTTAACTTCGTGATCTACTGGTCAAAGCGATAGATCTTTAAAGTTGAACTTTGACATCTTGATCTACTGGTTGAAGTGATATATCTTTAAATTTAAAATCTGACTTCGTGACTTACTGGTTAAAACGATAGGTATTGATATAAGCTTTGGTGAAAAAGTACGTCTATGAGATGCATATATTTTTTTTAATAATGTAATACTTTATTGTTTGACTCGCCTGTTAACAAAACACCTTAGACGCCCAGGTAAGCAAATATAATCCAAGGTTCCCTGTTGTACAATATATATCTTACCCGGGCTTAATAAGAGATTAATTAGAGTCCACATTACACATTTAAAAAACACCACTAAATATATCAATTTTAAAACCAATATGTTCTCATTTCAAAAATACAGCTAAATTAATTTATCAATTTTAAAAAAAACAACATATAGGTCATTCTATAAAGATATTTTATGACAGCTTCAACATTTATCATTTACATACATGCATTTTACTCATCTATTATAACTAACTACTATTTAAGGATATAATTGTCAAGATTTTGGTTTTATCTATTGTGTCATTACAATTGGCCTTTAGCAAAATATTTAGTTCAGATTTTAAAGTCTATTTCCATAAGTTATAAAGTAAAGTTTAATTGATATGAATTTTGTCATATTTAACTTTATTTCTCGCCTTCCAAATAGACCACTTAGATATAAAATTAATGTATCTAATAGTAATTCATGCTTACCCCCGATATTGAACCCAAACATCATATTTTTCTCATTTATGTTAACAGTTCCCATTTCTAAAGTGTTTATTCAAATTGTGATGTTTGATATGAAGCAGTTTGCTATACTGCATTTAAAAAAGAAGTGTTGGAGATCTTCTTGACTATTTGATTCTTTACAAAGATGATATTTTCCATTGGATAAGTTAAATGTTCGAAGTCTACTTTCAGCATAAATAATGTTATGGATGCATTTCCATTGGAATTCTTTAATTGTGTTACTGATGTCCTTCCTTTTGAGATTAGTCCAAATATTTGGCCAATGAAATTCTTCATTATAAAAATTATTCCATTTATCTTGACATTTTGGTAATGATTTCTAATTAAGAATTTTTTGCATGTATTTTTAACTTTAACGTCTTTTGCATTAATGATTTTTCCTTTGATATCTGTAAGTTTTAAATTATTTAACGATTTCATTTTATTTCTACTTTTAACTTCGTTATCTATATCTTCATTTTCATTTCTAAAGAAATTTAAGTAATTGTTTGGAATACATTTCTTAATTGTAGAGTATTCTAAGATACAGTTTCTCCTGTCTGTCAACTTAGATTATAATAAATACAATCGGTGAATTGTTTTGAGTTTTCATCCCGTATGTCTTGAATAGTTTTTATATTACTTTTTAAGAATGAAGAAAATATTAAAGGTTTGTTTTAGTAGGTTATATTACAATTCCCGAATAATCTAACATGTAACATATTTGTTCTGGTTTCCACCTTTTGAGCACATTGTAAAAAATGTGTCCATGTTTGGATTGATTTTTGATATAACAATGGATACTTGTTTAAAATTAGGGGTGAAATATTTGAGCATTTACATAAAAAAAGTTTCCATAAATTTCAAATCAAGTCTACTCAACCAATAGTTTCCAATAGCATTCCAACTTTCAATTAGTTTATTAATAATACGATAAACAATTTTTTTTCTTCTACTGTCGATGTAAGAATATATCTTAACCATACTCATTCCACCCTTTTCTATATCTAAATAACATACATCTCTTTTAATCTGATTAACTTACTCATTCCCTATAAAGTCCCAAATTAATGTTTCAATTTCTTTTTTAAATTTATCAGGAATGCCGTTCATTGCAATTTAAATTCCACAATATAATATCAAAAGATTTTTCACTATTAGAGTTTCACCTTTGTAAGAAAGTTTTCTGCTTTTCCAAACTTGTACACAATTTTGCATTCTGTCAATAATGCCCTTCAAAATTTAATCATTGTCAACATTGTAACCAGGATGTACCCCCAAAGTTTTTACATTTTCTTTAATCCATGATATTTTATGAAATCTTGGTTTTCAATGGCGAGCAGTGCCAATAGAAATAGCTTTTGTTTTATTTTAGTTAATTCTTGATCCAGATGCCTTTTCATACTTTGAAAGTATATCAACAGATTGCTCAACAGAGCTTTCATCTTTGTTGAACAGTTTTGTGTCGTCTGCAAACATACTAATTTTGGTTTCTAATTCCTCCCCACCCGGTTCACCTGGTAATATAATTTCCTTTATGTCATTATTTCATCTAATTACACATGCCATGGGATGCATATTGACTATTAGTTGTATTCTACTGGTACTGGTTATTTCTCCTCACAGCTAAGGGGTATATTGCAACTTTTTTTTATTTTCGTGTTTATCAATTGTAGTGGATATTCATTGACATTTTGATAAACGGATAGTGAGATGTTCGTGGGCATTTTGATAACCGGATAGTGAGATGTCCATCGACATTTTGATACACGAATAGTGAGATGCTCGTGGGCATTTTGATAACCGAATAGTGAGATGTTCATTGACAGTCAGTTAAAATATTCATAAAGGATATATTTATTAAATCTCAACTTGTTGGTCAAAACAACGTCATAGTGATAGTGATATGTTCGTGGACCTTTTGATAACCGGATAGTGAGATGTTCGTTGACATTTTGATAAACGGATAGTGAGATATTCGTTGACATTTTGATAACAGGATAGTGAGATGTTCGTTGACATTTTGATAACCGGATGGTGAGATGTTCGTTGACATGTTGATAACCGGATAGTGAGATTTTCGTTATCTTTTAGAATCGTGGTGTTGATGATATGTACTTCTCTTGTATCATAGGCCTTCGTAGTTTAATGATAAATATGAATACGAAGAAAATTTCCATTCAACAACAAGATAAATGATTTCTCAGCTATTGCTAAAAGAATCGTCGCAAAATCGAACATTCAGTTTACTTTGGAAATGCTTGGTTGATATACTCTATGTTGTTTTGAGAAATGAATTTTACATTTTGACACAAATAAAATATTTAATGTGAACAAAATATCAATAATCGGAAGTCGGATAAATAATGCGATGACCTGATAGATCATTCTGTGATTTTGCTTTGACTTGAGTAAGAATTATTTGCTCTTTATACCATGCCTTTTTGTGCATATAAAGAATGATGGGAATTTTCTATTACTGTACCATATTGACGATGCCATGGCCTATTTATGAAGACCTGACAATAGACCTATCTTAATGCCAGGTTTTCACAGAATGAATCTGAAATATTGCACATTTCATTCGTGGAGCACCCACTTCCTGAAATACACGAGTATACATACGCTCCTTTGCAATGAATCGGCATGGGTACGTACATTTTCCACAAACAATGCATATCAATGAGTAGAAATGTTGAAGCTATATGATGAACAATGTGACGAATGTCTACAAGACAATTTCTTCTATATTGTTAATATAAATTCACAGGTTTACCTCTTTTTGATTACGCCTTTTGATATCCTCATATTTTCTTCACCGGTGAGGTGCATTCGATACAACATTATGGGATAAAGTTTGCTAATGACTTGCGACTGTTCTGTGGTTTTCTCCGGGCACTCCTCCAATAAAACTGACGCCTCGATTTAGCTGAAAAATCGTTGAAAGTGGCGCTAAACACCATAATCCCTGTTTTCTCAATTAACGTTTTCTGATTACTTCAATGGTATCTTCAAGCTATTCATATTGCTTAACATGTCAGAATAAAATTGTTCTGTTAGAACAGAGCATGAGTTCAGATCTTATAATTAATCAAATAAATCTAATCAAAAATTATTTTTGCTATCTTCTTTTGTTATAATCCATGGTAAATAAATAATAAAGATCACAACGTTAATTGTATTGTATAAAACCCATCGTTATTGTCTACTTCAGTCCTTCTACTCATACGAAAATGAAATATTTATGATTCTATCAATAAATAACAATGTGTCATGTCAAGGAGAAAAGGTTGCACAACAACCAGGCGAAAACATGTGACTTTTATGCATCAAAACATGTGTGCCCTATGTCATTGGAAAGATATTTAAAATAAAGAACTTTAATTATAAGATCGCGAATTGATGATTTAGTCAGATATTTGATAAATAGAGTTCAAATGTCACTCCTCTATTGTTGACTTTGACAATCGTATTAATTGAACAAATTCAGTGTGAAAAGTAACAGGAATATAGTGCATTATTGTGTCGACCATTGATTGTGTGACTTCAACGATACAACTGAAATCTTGTTGAAAGTGGCGTTAACCACCATACACCAACCATGTTTTGTATTTTATCCGTTGGCTGTTGGATCGTCTGTCATTCTTCAAGGCATGGCGTCTGGTTACCCTTTTCGTTGGTATCATCAAACATTCCTTTATTATACTCTTTGTTACCTGAAACAGTTTTCCAGTATATTGTACTAATGTTATGTGTTATTTACTTATCCCTTGACATTGGAAATTCAATTAAATAGAACAAAGTTGGGCTATGTCGTCTGACAAACGTTTCTCCTTCATCTTACAAACAGTTTGACATTATGAAGATTGTCGATGAAATACATCTCAATTCTCAGAGGTTACATTTCCGGTACACACAATGGTCAAAACAATTATATTTTTTGCTGGTGTTTATCGTCACAAATAGCTTGTATTAGGAAGAGACAAATCTCTTAAATGTAGAAACAAATCACTGATTCTAACAGAAAGTTCTCAGAAACTGAAATCATCAAAATGCTTGTGTTTTGATTGACAGTATATTGGTGGTAAACTTTTGACAGTGGCATTTTTTCCCTTTTTGTAATTTGGTATCTCCACCATATTTTTCTGTCAGTCGTATTGGTATTAACTCATCTCGTCATTTCTTTGTTCTTTCATTCAGATTAAACAGACTCAATGTAGTGGTTTTTTTTACATCCTCTATTCCGACACCACATTGTGTCGGTATCCAAATGCTCCGACACACTGTTGCCGCAACATCCCAATGTGCCGACACACTAATGCTTCGACACTTCATTGTTTCAACAACATATATGTGAAATGGTAACAAGGTCCTTGGAGTTATATGTCATGTCTTAGATGCGATAGATAGTTAATTAACATATTCATAAAGTACATATTTATTAAATCTCATTTGTTGGTCAGAATAAGGTCACCCGAGTGAAACGAAGTAACTACAACTACATGTGACTTCCAATGAGTATCGAATAAAATATGCAGTTTTGTTCCTAGAAACGATCAAATAAGTAATATTTGGTGTTGAACAATAGAAAATGACTTGAACCAGATATATTTATCCAAAATCTTTTAACTATGAAAGTTCATAGTAATGGTTATTCCATAAACGTGCACTAAATAAGGTATCTGTGGATACCCCCCACCCCCCCCCCCCCCCCCCCACACACACAAATGTCCCTTTTCAGCACATATCTCTCTAAGATATCATGGATAATTCGTAAAATCTTATTAAAGAGTAAAACACCCCATGGTAACTTTGAGATGAAGGTCAACAATTAAAGCGCTATTCCGTTGATTTGTTCCTTTTTTATGCATTTGTCAAACAATTATGAATGAAATGATTTGTAATAACTCAATTAGATATCTGCGTTTTTCCCTTTTTCAGCACATGTGTATTTATGTGATCATACCCTATCGTGGATAATTAGCAAAATCTGATTGAACAACACATCATGGGAGCTTTGAGATGAAGAATGACAATCAAAGCGCTGCACAGTTGAATTGTTTCTATTTCTTTTCTGTCCAGGAATTGTGAATAAAATGATCAACAACCCGGTTAAAAAACAAACAAAATGCCTATATAAAGATGTCTCCTATTAAATAAAATGTTCCTATTATGCTACGTCTATTTTTATTATAGTTTTCTATCATATTATGACATGTGTGAATAATGTATTGTTTATGTGTGTTAGGGTTATCGCTTTTGACTCTATATTAATGACTTTTCTATTCTGTTTTAGAACTGTTTTGGGGTTGTGGTATGTTTTGATTTTCAATATATCGTCCGTTTGGTTGTCTAGCGGAGAAGAATGTATATGTTTACACATTTGTATTAGTTTGATAAGGACACACGATTAAGACAAACTGACACCATACTTGGTAGGAATCGTATCGGTTTCCAAAATCTCAGATCCACTCCCTTACTGCCATTCCATTCCGTCAGTTCTGCGTATCTTCCACCTCCTAGGGGTACTTTGACCGGAATGTTCAATGCTTGGGTTTGATCTTTAATCTTTGGCGAATGTTACTGCTAAGGTTTCCTGTACCAGACCCCCTTGGATCAGGGTGAACGGAACGTTCAATGGTTTGGTCTGGTTTTTTTATTTTGATTTCCGTGACATGTCGAATGAAGTGTGAGTCTCTGCTCTATTGTTTCTGCATTTAATACTGCATACTTTGTATCGTTGGTGTTTTGGGGAAGAATCAGAGTGTTTTTGCTTTTCAAAATAAGACTTGTCCCTTCCAAAGACTAGGTATTTGTATGTGCGTTGACCATTCGTTATTACGAGTTACATATATCAAAAATGGTACTCCATTGCTGTCTAAACGGGAAGTGTGTGTCCAACACTATTTCCATGTCAGATGATGTTCGTATCGTTATACAGTCAATCGGCGGATGTCACCAGTGGAGCTGCAGCTGCTAATCTTCCGGAACACCGGAGTTCACACAAGGCAGCTCTCTTATCGACTTATGTTCGCAATTTGTCAGTTCAAAGGTCTTGTCTACAATATAAAAGTCAATGGTTGGAAAAAGTCGATGTTAAATATGTGATAAATAGATTATGATATGAAATTTTCCAAATCGTCCCTGGTATCTTCGTTTGACCTATATTATCCCTCCAGCCTCGATATCGGGATTGATATGGGAGTCTCGTACTGATACCAGGGTCGAAATGTCATGTAACAATCCACATACACAAAATAAGTGGAAACCATTGAAATCTAGTATAAATTTATTTATGTTCCTCATCTGACGGTTGATGCAGAGTCTTCGATATTAAGCAAGACAAGAACTCAAACCACGTGAATTCTAAACAGAAACGGATATGGAAGATGTCACCCGCCGTGAAACCAGCAATATCCAGAAACATATTATATTGTATAACAATAATACCCTAAACAAATCAGCGTATATAATGAAAGTATTGAAATATTGTATTTACTTTTAATCTATTGTGACTTATTAGTGACGACAAACAAATGTTTGCATAGTGTTCATGACTCGCAAGAAAAGTTCCATCTTCATTTAGAATGGAAACGAAATATTCAGTTGAAAATCATGGCTTGTGATGTGCACACAAATATGGCAGATACAATCCGGTTAATCAATCCAAACTCCCTCTCTTGATAATTGGATCTCCAACAACATTGCAGATATAAACAAACAAATATAAAAAGACACATAATTGCTTCCTCTCAAAAAAGACCAAACTATCACAAAAAATTAGTGACAATTTAAACATGGATATTACGTGTATTTTGTAAAATTTAATTTGATAGGTTAAATCTACTCTGAATAAAGCGCGGGTGTCGTGCACACAAATGGGACCTGTGCTTGGGTCGATGTGATTGCATGTAGTTTTGCAAGCATATATACGCTTAGATTGATATAAATGAAGTTGCTTGATTTCAACACTTAGTGTGCTAAAATGTCTGCTCGAACCTGGCCCATGTGCATTGTTTATTTTAAAGGGATTATTAGGATAAAAAAAATCGGCGTAGCTACTTACAACAATGTACTTAAAGCATCTGTGGATTTTTATTGATGTATAACCACACATATAGGTGTATGAAAAAGAGTTATATGAGCTGTGACCTGTGAGCACTGAGCTGTGAGCAGCCATATTGTAAGTATTATGATCTCCTTTATCAATTAATTACTTTTGCAACTTCCGGTGTGACGTAGTTTGGACACTTTCATGTAAATAACTTTATCTTATTTTAATGGAGAAATACATATTATTGCAACTATTTATATTTAGCATGCTTAGGATGGAATACATCCCTTTAAAATAAGAATGTAATACACATTATTATCGTACATGAATTACAATAGGGGCTATGGTAAAATCACCGACCTGTCGCCAGTTACCTACAAAATGTACAATAAACATATACTGGTAGATAAATATAAATACTGACCCCAAAAATATTTTTCAATTTTTATAAATAAACATTTAAATGCAGGCATACAGTCTGATTATAAGTTTTTCAACGAGGTTATACTATTCCTAAAGTATATTATATGCACACAAAAAAAAACAAAAAAGGGAAATGTGCTGATATTTATATATAATGACGTAGTAAAGAATTAACTGTTTTGTGTGTATTAGGGTTATGATGTTAATCGCCACTTTCAACAATATTTCAGCTATATCGTGGCTGTCAGCTTTATTGCTGGAGGAAACGGAATAACTGGAGAAATATACCACCGACCTGTCGCAGGTCACTGATATACTTTATCACATAATGTTGTATCGAGTACATCTCAACAAGAAAAGGATTGGAACTCAAAAGTTAAGTGGTGATAGACACTGATTAGACAGGCAGTTGTAAATTCAACTAACATACAAACACGACCTCGGCGGCTCGGGATCTCCTACAGCAATGCAAATAAAAACAATAACAAAAACAGCATTCGCATCTACCGAAGGAGATCACACGCTATATGTAAATCACAAGTACAAATGACAATATAAAGAGAACAACAGTAGGGCCAGTGAATGCTTGCTTATTAATTATTTTCCTTAAGATATTAAAATCATAAGTAGCAAAGCTTTGCCGGGGGGCCTATTATGTTGTTAAGTCGCACTGGCTTATTCAACAATAATTTCAACACAAATCCACCATCAGAATATAACAAGTAATCAATTAATTATTATTTTCAAATTATTAACTCTGGATATTCCCATTTTAAATGTCGTTATAGTGAGTGAGTGAGTGATAGTTGCTTAAAGCCAATTTAGCAATTTTTTTCAGCTATATCATAACGAGAACAAGTTAAATTTCAATGAGATGATGAGGAGGTCCGCTTTGTTCTAGACCAACACGCTGAATTAGATTTTCATAGTGCTAGCTCACTGAACCAACAGTCCACGGGTAGACATGTTGCTCCACTCGGACACATTATTCTGATTCCGAGCCAACCAGTCTTTGCTCTTACTCCTTACTGCTGCTTACTTAGCGGAGACGCAACAAATACTAATTTTATAGTCTTTGGTTTGACCCGAACCGGGCTCGAACCCACGATTTACCGCACTCGAGGCAAGCACGCTAACCATTACACTACCAATGTGGTTAAATTCAATTTGAATAATCATATTTGCCAAGCCAATATTCATATACTCTAAATACTTATTCCAGACAATACTTATACTTATATACTTTTTTTTAACAACAATATATTTTTATTCAAAACGCTTGTTGCATTCATACTTCAAAAACCCAAGCTACATATGAAGTATTTCATATTAATATTTTCTTATATAATTGAAATACTTTCAAATAATATAATATAACTGATGAGGATCAGACTTTAGTTGAATATACCTATAAATACGCATCTACATATACGCATATACATCTATGCATATACACACATACATATGCATGCATACATATACATATACATATATACAATGCATACATATTTACATTTCAATATTTTCCCTTATTTTTGCTAACAATTTACTATTTTGGAGTTTTTGCACCTGGCTTATTCTCATAATATATTCTCTCACAAATAAAGAATATATGTTTACTTGTTTAGTCTTTTGTTCAGATACATAATATCCTTTGTTTATAGAAAATCCTAAAATTGTTAAAAAATTGTTGAAATCAAAATAATCTTTATCAAATATCTTATACCCAAAAACAATGTTTTAATGTGACAACATTTTCTATATTAAATTTTTTCAATATTTGTTGTATTTTCACCCAAAATTCTTTCAGATAGGGGAAAGAAATAAAGTAATGTAGATAGTCTTCATCTTGACCACAGACATTACATTGGCTATTAATAGCAATTCTCCATTTCATTAATAGTTTCTTTGTAGGAATTATATATTGCAATAATTTCCATCTGAATATTTTTAGCTTATTTTCTTCTAAATAATGAAAAATGAAAGAGTAAAGCTGACTCATGTTTGGTTTTTCATTTATAGACAAGTACATTAACCATGTATTTATACCTATTGGTTTCAAAGATTTTGCATTAATATTTTCATTATAAAAATATGTGTTGGACAGTTGTGAAGGGTCTATACATTTTCCATTTACTATAAACTTATCTTTTTGAACACTTACAACACCTTTAATAGAGTTTTGAGCCTGTAATGTATGATACCATTCACTAGGCATCGCTTTTATTAGGCAGATAAATTCAGATATCCAATTATTCTAGTATTTTAATTTATCTAAAATTAAATTCTGACTTATTTCCCCGTTTTCATTTAAAATATCATTGATATAAATTAAATCGCTATTTATCCAATTATCAAACATTAAACTTTTATTTTTAAACATTATGAATTTATTTCCCCATATAAGCTGTTTTCTAATCTCTGCAAAATGTGATAGCGTTTTTGTTTGACCCCCACCCATTTTTTTCCAGGTTTGCAATATTTCTTTATAAAAATCAGGAATATATCTTAAATAATATCTATTTTTTTTGTATTCGATATTCATTGAAAATATCAACAAATTCTTACCAAATTGTCTAAAGTATTTATATGGTATCAATTTCCAATTGTCCATATCTCCACTAACAAATCTACTTACCCATGATGCTCTCAGTGATGCAAAGAAACTTTCTATGTCTATCATATTTAAGCCACTCATTTTAAAATTACCTATCGTAGTGTTTCGTTTAACTTTGTATGGTTTACCATCCCATATGAATTTGAAACATTTAATTTCAATTTCTTTTCTGTATTTGTCTGACACGACACATGCACTAACAACAAAAGTAAATATAGGTATGACTAACGCTTTAATAATCATAATTTTGCCCAAGAATAGTTAAATTTCGTTTTCCCCAAGAGAAGAATAAAGTATTCATTTTATCTATTTTATTTTTCCAGTTTAATTGTTCACACTCTTCTTCATTGTTACCAAAATATACACCCAATGCTTTAATAGGTTTTTCTAACCATTTAATGCCCTCTATTTTATCTTTACTGTGCTTAATTTTTCCTACCCAAATTCCCCCAGTTTTATTTTTGTTCATTAATAATCCAGAAAAAGACCCGAAAGTTTCTATTTCATTAAATGCTAAATAAATTTCTTCTTTAGAAGTACAAGATAAAGTTGTGTCATCAGTGAGTTGCGATATCTTAATGCTATGAGATTCTTCGTCTATTTTTATTTGAAATCCCTTAATATCTTTATTGTTTCTAAGTCTTGAAGCCTTGATTTCGACTGACAAGACAAACAACAAAGCTGATAAAGGACATCTTAACGAATTTCTCTTGTATTCTTAAACATTTCTGAGACCCACCCATTGTTCATTATACACGTTTGTATATCTGTATATAATGTTTTTAACCAGCTAATGAAAGATTCATTGAATCCAAAATTCTTAAGAGTATTTAGCATGAAATTCCATTCCAAAGAACCAAAAATCTTTGTAAAGTCAACAAAACTTATAGCTATGTTATTTATGTCTACATAGTCTATGATATCCTGTATTTGTCTAAGATTAAAACCAATAAATCTATTTTGTACATACCCTGTTTGATCTACGTTAATTATTTTTGGTAAAACTTTTCTCAAACGTTGTGCTAAAACATGTGAAATTAGTTTAAGATCTACATTCAAAAGAGAAATCGGACGATAGTTGTCAAGACATAAAGGATCCCCCTTTTTAAATAGCAATGACAAAATACTTGATCGTTGTGAATAAGACATTAAAGCGTCATTGTATCTCTTATTATAGATATTCGTGAGTACTATTTTTAACTTCCCCCAAAATGCTCTGTAAATTTCTACGATTAACCCATTTAAGCCTGGAGATTTATTCAATTGCAGTGTTTCCTATAGTCTTAGAACCTTCGGTATCAGTTACCTCCCCATCACAATCTAATATTTCTTTGTCGTTTAAAATTTTATCAAAAATATATTTTTTTTATGAAATTTCATCTGTTTTTTTCGACGTATAAAGTTTTTCATAGTAGTCCTTATTTGTGTTAAGTATTTCCCCTTGTTCTTTAATAACTTTATTGTTTTTATCTAGTTACTTACTTATAGATTTTTTAACCTTGTATTTGTTTCACCCAATTCTACCCATTTTTCTCTCGACCTAATTTGAGCCCCTTTTGACTTTTGGCTATAAATTTGTTCTAGTTCTTTCTCAATATCATTAATTCGTTTATCTAAGCTTTCGTCTGTGATATCTAAAGAGTCCCGATGTGATGATAAATCTTGTAGTTCTTTTTCTAAAGATCGTCTAGATTCTCGTTTAAATTTTTATTTACTTTTACAATATATAATAGTTGCTTCTCTGATTTCTATTTTAAGAACGTCCCATAAAAGCCGACAATCTACGTTATTGTTTACCTTATCGTAAATATATGTGTATCAATCATATTATTAATCAATAGTTGGTACTCTACTTCCTGTAGTATTGAATTATTGATTTTCCAATAACCTCTACCCTTTTCTGAAATCCCTGGTATAAAATTTATATATACACTTTGGTGATCAGTAGATTGTATGGCTACAGGTTTAATTTTACATGTTTCTACAAGAGAACAAAAATCTGTCCCAATAAATATCATATCTATAGGACTGGCCTGTGTTTTATCCTTCCGTCGCCAAGTAAATTGTTGTTTATATTGATTAAATTTTCTCCAAATATCTGTTAAATTGTTTGCTTTTATAAACGTTTTTAAACTTGCTACTGGTTGTATAAATGTACCATTTTTACATTTAATTTTCTTATTAATTGGCATAAGAGTTTCGTTAAAATCACTCCCAACTATTGGTATTCCAGTCCCATGTTCCTTTAAGAATATACTTACATTTTAAAAAAACATATGTCTCAGTGTTCTGCAGTTAGGTGCATATATACTTACCATTGGAAACACGGTGTTTTCAATTTGTATGTTTAAAAGTATTATTCTACCATCTTCGTCCGTAAACTTATCCATAATTTCGTAATTCAATGATTTATTGATAGCTATACCTACTCCCTACTTGCGGATGTACCGTTACTAAAATAAATAGCGAAATTTGTTTTGTTTTTTATTTCATTTTCAATATTTTCCTCTAAATAAGCTTCCTGTAAAAATGCTATTGAACACTTTTGTGTTTTTATCCACTCAACTACCCTATTTCGTTTTTCTCTCCCGTGAATACCATTAACATTCAAACTACACAAATTTATCATATTTTTAGAAATCATAATGTTTATGAGTCACATCAATTATACTGATATACTTCACTAAAACATATACAAAAAAAAGAATACAGAAATAATTTCTATAGTCTGTTGTCGACCATTTGATTGCCTTGTCATTCTTCCCTTTGGTGAGGATGCTGTCTCCCTCTGATTTACGGCTTCTGATGACCAATTTGACATCATCAAACGTGCTTTGAGTATACTAATTCCTTATCAAGCTGTATTCCGTATATAGTTCTTGAACTGTTGATCCATGATGGTCAATTTACTATTGCTGGTTTTTCTATCGTTAAATGAGGACATTGAGAAATATGCAAGAACAATTTTGGAAGAAATTTCTTTCAACAGACACGTAATATTTACTCCCAGCATTAGGAATTGTTCCAAAATATCTCTTAAATGAAAGGGTTGTGATGCTAACCAAAATCCAGACGCCTATTCCGCATCCTGTCCTGAATGAGAGCTATGTATTGTAACATCCCAGCACCTTTTCTATACTCCGGGGTTGCCTAGGAAATAAATCACAACGGTCACTAATATTAATCACTAATGCATATTGGACCTTAACTGATTTTAGCTATCTCACATAGGTCATATGATTTTCTTTCTGCCAAAGACTTTTAAGTTATTTTATTTTGAGAGTAGATGATGAAGGTTATTCCAGAAACGCTCCCTGTGCACTAATGAAAACGTAAATATCAAATTCAGTGCGAACGACGAATTTCTGGAATAACCTTCATTGGGGACGCTCAAAGTCGAAAGGCTGACAATCCAAGCAATTTAAAAAGCTTTGAGAGCAAATAAACAAATGAATCTAGACAGGATCGCCAAAATCGGCTAAAGTCACATATTCCTGAGGGAAAATAACTTTATTTATAATAATAATTATATAAATTAGATATCTACGTTTTTATTAATGTTTTTTCATGTGTTTTCAATGTTAAAATTCAGAGATAGATGTATTGATTTTATTATTGTTATATCATATGTAATTCTAGTGCAGAGCATCACAAGTTATCAATTTATCTTCATTCATTATTTATTGCAAATAATTTCAATAACCAATCGTTAGTGAAAGGTCAACTATTCGTATCGAATCGTTATCAAGGAATAAAATAGTAAGATTATTCTACAGCCGCTAGTGAAACTCAGCCATTCTGCAGAATAAAATAGAGAAAGCAATTTGACAACAATTCAAGACGCTAGTGAAACTCAATTATTCCAAGGAAGAAAATAGAGTAAGAAATTTAAT
Source organism: Bathymodiolus brooksi (assembly GCA_963680875.1). Lineage (NCBI taxonomy): Eukaryota > Metazoa > Mollusca > Bivalvia > Mytilida > Modiolidae > Bathymodiolus > Bathymodiolus brooksi. The sequence continues at coordinate 18,084,994 of OY804580.1, forward strand.
GACTAGAAGTTAATTAAACTTGATAATTCCACGGAAGAAAATAGAGAAAGATATCTGACAACAAGACGCTAGTGAAACTGACGCAAATAAAATTTAACAATTCTACAGAAAGATAAGAAATATATTTAATGACAATGTCTAGTGTTACCTATATACCGTTCAAACTTTGGATTATATTAAATCTACTCTGTTTTGTTTCATCTAACATTTCTATACAACGCTTTGTTCTTCATAACGCATTAAGTATATCAACAAAAGCATCTGATGTAACAGAAATTACATCCAGGTCAACCATAGACTGTGCAAATGAATGCAATCGTAACAAATTGTGCCATAGAGCAAGCTATGACAGACTAGCAAAGCGATGTCGGATATTTAATGAACAAACTAGTATGAATTGTGATGTAGGGTTGGACGTTATACAGACTTCTGTATTCTTAAAGAAAGTTGATGGTAAGTTGTGCATTTTTGACAGATTCCCTCTCGTGGTTAACATCTATGTATGCTGAACTACATTCTTGGTGTAACAGATAATGAGTGCGGTAGTTCATCAAGACAAACTATGCAATTGGTATTTGCTGTTTTTCCTCTGCACACGCAGCACTAATGCATAAGGGCAAAAAAGTGTTGGCTCGGAATCAGGAGAATAGGTCTAAGTGGGCCTTCGCATATACAAACGAATTGTTGTTTCTAATACACACGAACTGTTGTTTCTAACTAAGCGTCTTGGTATCTTGCAAAACAAACACCATCATCATCGAAAGGCAGCTTGATATAGTTGTAAATAGCTCAGTTGTCGTTAAACACCAATCATTCTATACATAATGTACATATAACTATTGAACCAGTAGTTACCTGTTTTCTCATTCGTGTGTTTCTTGTTTCAATGGTTACGTACGGTTGGTGAAGGTCTACCAAAGAGTATTACTGTTCGTGTTGTATGACGCTTATGCAGGTCTACTTAAGATTATTACTGTTCGTGTTGTATGACACTAATGCAGGTCTACTTAAAAGTATTACTGTTCGTGTTGTATGTCACCGCTGAAACTCTACTTACGATTATTACTGGTCGTGTTGTATGACACTAATGAAGGTTTACTTAAGATTATTACTTTTCGTGCTGTATGTCACTGATGACGTTTTTCTTAAGATTATTACTGTCCGTGGTGTATGATACTAATGCAATTCTACTTAAGATTATTACTGTTCATGATGTATGTCACTGATGAAGGTCTACTTAAGATTATTATTTTTCGTGGTGTATGTCACTAATGACGTTTTACTAAAGATTATTACTGTTCGCGTTGCATGTCATTGATGAAGGTCTAACACAGATTATTACTGCTCGTGGTGTATGCGACTGATGACGGTCTACAAAAGATTATTTCTGTTCGTGTTGTATGCCACTGATGACGTTTTTCTAAAGATTACTGTTCTCGTTGCATGTCATTGATGAATGTCTAACACAGATTATTACTGTTCGTGGTGTATGCGATTGATGACTGTCTACAAACGATTATTTCTCTTCGTGTTGTATTCCACTGATGACGTTTTTCTTAATATTATTACTGTTCGTGTTGCATAACACTAATGCAAGTCTACTTAAGATTATTACTGTCTGTGTTGTATGACACAAATGAAGGTCTACTTAAGATTATTACCGTTCGTGTTGCATGTCACTGATGAAGCTCTACTTAAGATTATTACTGTCCGTGTTGTATGACACTAATGAAAGTCTACTTAAGATTATTACTGTTCGCGTTGTATGTCACTGATGAAGATCTACTTAACATTATTACTGTTCGTGTTGTATGTCACTGATGAAGATCTACTTAAGAGTATTACTGTTCGTGTTGTATGACACTAATCAAAGTCTACTTAAAATTATTACTGTTATTGTTGTATGACACTAATGAGGGTCTTCATAATATTATTACTGTTCGCGTTGTATGTCACTGATGCAGGCTTACTTAAGATTATTACTGTTCGTGTTGTATATTACTGATGCAGGTCTACTTAAGATTATTACTGTTCATGATGTATGTCACTGATGAAGGTCTACATAAGATCATTATTGTTCGTGGTGCATGTCACAGATGATGTTTTACTTAAGATTATCACTGTTTGCGTTGCATGTCATTGATGAAGGTCTAACACAGATTATTACTGTTCGTGGTGTATGCGACTGATGACGGTCTACAAAAGATTATTTATGTTCATGTTGTATGAAACTAATGCAGGTGTACTTATGATTATTACTGTTCGTTGTGAATGTCACTGATGAAGGTGTACTTAAGATTATTACTGTTCTTGTTTTATGACACTATTGAAGGTCTTCTTAAGATTATTACTATTCGTGTTGTATGACACTAATGCAGGTCTACTTAAGATTATTAATGTTCGTGTTGTATGACACTAATGAAGGTCTACTTAAGATTATTACTGTTCTTGTTGTATGACACTAATGAACGTCTACTTACAATTATTACTGTTCGCGTTGCATGTCACTGATGAAACTCTATTTCAGATTATTACTGTTCGTATTGTATGCCACTGATGAAGGTCTACTTAAGATTATTACTGTTCGTGTTGTATGACACTAATGCAGGTCTACTTAAGATTATTACTGTTCGTGGTGTATGACACTAATGAAGTTCTACTTAAAATTATTACTGTTCTTGTTGTATGACACTAATGAAAGTCTGCTTAAAATTATTACTGTTCGTGTTGTATGTCACTGATGAAGCTCTACTTAAGATTATTAATGTTCGTGTTGTATGACACTAATGCATGTCTACTTAAGATTATTACTGTTCTTGTTGTATGACACTAATGAAGGTGTACTTAATATTATTACTGTTCGTGTTATATGTAGCTAATGAAGATCTACTTAAGATTATTACTGTTCGCGTTGTATGACACTAATGAAGGTCTACTTAAGATTATTACTGTTCGTGGTGCATGTCACTGATGAAGGTGTACCTAAGATTATTACTGTTCGTGTTGTATGTCACTGATGTAGGTCTACTTAAGATTATTACTGTTCGTTGTGCATGACACTAATGAAGGTCTATTTAAGATTATTACTTTTCGTGTTGTATGTAACTAATGAAGGCCTACTTAAGATTATTAATGTTCGTGGTGTATGTCCCTGATGAAGGTCTACTTACGATTACTAATGTTCGTAGTGTATGTTACTGATGGAGGTCTACTTAAGATTATTACTGTTCGTGTTGTATGGCACTAATGAAGGTCTAATTAAGATTATTACTGTTCATGATGTATGTCACTGGTGAAGGTTTACTTAAGATTATTACTTTTTGTGGTGTATGTCACTGATGATGTTTTACTAAAGATTATTACTGTTTCTGATGTATGTCACTGATGAAGGTTTACTTAAGATTATTACTATTCGTTGTGTATGTCACTGATGATGTTTTACAAAAGATTATTACTGTTCGTGTTGTATGTCACTGATGAAGGTCTACTTCAGATTATTACTGTTCATGTTGTTTGTCGCTGATGGATGTCTACCAAAGATTATTACTGTTCGTTGTGCATGACACTAATGAAGGTCTACTTAAGATTATTACTTTTCGTGTTGTATGTAACTAATGAAGGCCTACTTAAGATTATTAATGTTCGTGGTGTATGTCACTGATGATGGTCTACTTACGATTACTAATGTTCGTAGTGTATGTTACTGATGGAGGTCTACTTAAGATTATTACTGTTCGTGTTGTATGGCACTAATGAAGGTCTACTTAAGATTATTACTGTTCATGATGTATGTCACTGATGAAGGTTTACTTAAGATTATTACTTTTTGTGGTGTATGTCACTGATGATGTTTTACTAAAGATTATTACTGTTTCTGATGTATGTCACTGATGAAGGTTTACTTAAGATTATTACTATTCGTTGTGTATGTCACTGATGATGTTTTACAAAAGATTATTACTGTTCGTGTTGTATGTCACTGATGAAGGTCTACTTCAGATTATTACTGTTCATGTTGTTTGTCGCTGATGGATGTCTACCAAAGATTATTATTTTTCGTGTTGTATGTCACTGATGAAAGTCTATATAAGATTATTACTGTTCGTGTTGTGTGGCACTGATGAAGGTCTACCTAAGATTATTACTGTTTGTGTTGTATGTCACTGATGAAGGTCTACTTAAGATTATTACTGTTCGTGTTGTATGTCACTGATGAAGTTTTACTTAAGATTATTATTCTTCGTGTTGTGTGTCGCTGATGAAGGTCTACTTACGATTATTATTGTTCGTGCTGTATGTCACTGATGAAGGTGTACTTAAGATTATTATTCTTCGTGTTGTGTGTCGCTGATGAAGGTCTACTTAAGATTTGTATTGTTCGTGCTGTATGTCACTGATGAAGGTGTACTTAAGATTATTATTGTTCGTGTTGTATGTCACCGATGAAGGTGTACTTAAGATTTTTATTGTTCGTGGTTTCTGTCACCGATGAAGGTTTACTTAAGATTATTACTGTTCGTGTTGTATGACACTAATGAAGGTCTACTTAAGATTATTACTGTTCGTGGTGTATGTCACTGATGAAGGTTTACTTAAGATTATTACTGTTCGTGTTGTATGATACTAATGAAGGTCTACGTAAGATTATCACTGTTCTTGTTTTATGTCACTGATGATGATTTACTAAAGATTATTACTGTTCATGATGTATGTCACTGATGAAGGTTTACTTAAGATTATTACTTTTCGTGTTGTATGTCACTGATGAAGTTTTACTTAAGATTATTATTGTTCCTGTTGTATGTCATTGATGAAGGTCTACTTAAAATTATTATTGTTCGTGGTGTATGCCACTGATGAATGTCTACTTATTTAAAGATTATTTCTGTTCGTGTTGTATTACACTGATGAAGGTATTACCAAGATTATTACTGTTCGTGGTGTATGTCACTGATGAAGGTGTACTTAAGATTATTGCTGAAGGTCTGTTTAAGATTATTCTTGTTCGTGTGGTATGTCACTGAATAAGCTCTTACACATATTATTACTGTATGTGGTGTATTTGACTGATGAAGGTCTACTTACGATTATTACTGTTCGTGTTGTATGTCACTGATGAAGGTCTACTTAAGATTATTACTGTTCGTGTTGTATGTCACTGATGAAGGTCTACTTAAGATTATTACTGTTCGTGGTGTATGTCACTGATGAAGGTCTACTTTAGATTATTACTGTTCGTGTTGCATGTCACTGATAAAGATCTACTTACGATTATTACTGTTCGTGTTGTATGTCACTGATGAAGGTCTACTTAAGATTATTACTGTTCGTGTTGTATGTCACTGATAAAGATCTACTTACGATTAGTACTGTTCGTGTTGTATGTCACTGATGGAGGTCTACTTAAGATTATTACTGTTCCTGTTGTACGACAATGATGAAGGTTTAACAAAGATTATTATTGTTCGTGGTATATGTCTCAGATGACAATCGTGATGGAAGAGGGTATGTTTATGATCCGGTTAACCACTATTATAGAGTTAGTTGTTCCCATTTCGAAATTTCGTCACGAACAAATTACTACGTGGCTATTTTACTCTCATTAGTAGACCGTCGTAGCGGAAATAACTCCTAAGAAAACGTATAGTTCACGATCAAATTAGGAAGGTACAAGAGGTATATCAAAATTATCCTTTAAGATAGAAAACATATCATTGCAATACCAAGACTGATGTTGCCTTTGCAACACCATATTATGTAGAACTGAAATACATTTTCCTTACAGAGGACTGCAACAGTGACTGGCTTTTGTTTGAAGGAAATTGTTATTTCTTTGGAGTGAGCAAACTCAGTTGGATAGGCGCACAGGTATATTTTGTATACATATATTGTTTTCACAATGCATATATATTTACATGGCAGAGAAAATGCACTAGTGCACTACTTTACACTGTCAACATAAACTGTAAAACGTTAAATTACATATACATTTAGGAAAAGGACCTGGAATACATATTTCATTATATGTTTGTATGTTTTATTATTTTTGAGGGTTGTATTATAATTATCATGTTTATCACTTTTGTTTATTGTTTGTTCATCTATTTCAGGGCAACACATATTAAGTTTCATATACTAAGTTCTTGGATAAATGCCCCATGGAATTCTCTCAGACCGGATTGAATACTTGGGTTTGGACACAAATCATTAGTACAATGAGAAAAAAATACACATAAACACACATATATAGAACATATAGCAAGGTTGAGAACAAAGAAAGATGAAATGGAAAAAAAAATGTCAAAAAATAAAAAGACAAAGAGATGGCATGAGTTTATACATTTTTGTATTCCCTCAGCACGAAAAATGTACCTACTCATATATTCGAAGGATGACGACCACACTCATTCATATGTTGGAAGCAAGAACACCACATACATTCATATATTCGAAGCACGAAAACCATGCTTATTCATATCGGTATAAAAACGTAGATATCTAATTTATTGAATAACCTTCATCAGGTATGTTAAAAGTCCAATGAATAAAAAAACAAATAACTTAGATAACTTTGGGTACAAGAAAACCAAAGAGCCTAGACAAAATGTATAAACTCGGATGAATTTATCCATGCCCGGGAGAGGATATTATTATTATTTAGTAATTGTAAATTTCATTTATAAATATATTTCATAAACCATATCAGTGCTGAAACACTGGTAACAGAGGGAATAATACTCACGGGGACTAATTCACTAGCAGGTGGATCAACCCACTGACATATCAAAGATAAAGATATATGGTGCAAACAACGTATTTCTGGAATAACCATGATCAAGCATACTCAACGACCTATTGCTTTAACCACTAGTCCACGGAGTTAATTTCAAACCTTGAAGATCTATCGCTTTAATAAATTTGTCACCGAGTCAACTTCCAGCACGTAACTACTGTGTATTTATTTTTATTCCAGAATGACTGTAACCAAAAGAGTTCATGTCTTGCTACAATTCAGAATGAGAGAGAAAATAATTGGCTTGTAGATGTCATAAAGAACTCAGGTATTTTACATTATATGTAGCGGTTAACCATTGAGACGGAAACATACCAGTTACAGGGAACAGTACCATACACAACACACCAGTTAGCAAAAAGCCACTCTCGGGATGGAAGTCCGTAGCATAAAAGTATAATATATTGTCCTGTGCAAAAAACATAACTGGTTTCGTATCACTGCAATCAGTTGTAATCTCTGCCACATGTTTATAAATAGGCATCTCTTTTATGCGTTGAGACGCTTGCCAATTGATGTCTTTTGACTACACCACACTACATTGTCATAATACCTTTTTGTAGACTCTCGATTACAGCTGAATCTTTTATTCCATCTACTGTTAAACTCCGGAACCGGCTAGATCAATTTGATCGTAATCTTGACACATTAACTAAATTCAAAAAAGCCATTCGAAAGGAACAGTCAGATAATACAAAACATATCCGGAAACATTTTTACTATGGTCCCAGAAAACTTAATAGTATTCTTATCCAACTTCGTAACTCGTATTCCTTTCTAAATTACGATCTATCAAAGGTTAACATAGCAAATGATGCTGCTTGTTCCTGTGGAGCTACATGGGAATATGCATACCATTATTGTTTTACTTGGCCAAATTATGCTGAAATAAGACTTACTATGATGAAAAATTTAAATTAGGTACAGACAATCGATCTCAATCTACTAACCCGTGGATCTGATGATTTTACATACGAAGAAAATATCTATATAAACATGTTTTCAGTTTTATTAAATTTTCAGAGAGATTCCTTGTAGTATAATTACTCGATAAGTATCTGCTCTCAAACCTCGCATCCATCCAACACAACCTTTTTATTAACTCGTTAATTGTTTACAATATATTATATATGTATTATATCCATGCTCAAAATGATCATTATACTATGTTAATTTATTGTATTAATGGGAGAAGACTTCAAAACTTGGCAAAACTTGTGTCCTATCCCTTTTGTTAATTTAACAAATACAATCTTCATCAACTACATTGTTATCTGTCCATAATCATTGTGAACACATACATATCGAGAATGAAAACGTGGCTTATCCGCTATCTCTCAATCAATTGTAACGCAGAAGTGAGATTTGCTTGACGTAGGATAACGATAATTCTCTACCTGGAGATTGGACTCAAGGCTGTCCGCTGGATTTGCTTGCCAAATTTAATGCAGCCCTTTCCTTTCAGATTAGATATAAATGATTATCTCGTCCATAAATGATGTCGCTCTCCTGGTAAATGAAGAACAACCTATAGCAGCACAGTCCTTGTGTAATATTCCTGACAAGACTAGCTTCCCACCAAAAACATGGTTAATAGATATAATTGAAAACATTCCAAATCTGACAAAATACCTTTATAAAGACAAACAATACAATACATCAATATATAAATACAGTCGAACCCCGTTACCACGAACTCGGAAAGGTCAAAGTTTAAACAATCGACTATACTACTAGCAATAACCTATGGTTATCTCAATTTTTAAATACGCTATTAAATGTTTGTTAAATATTTGGTCCCTATCTTTGCAATATAACGAGATTACACTATTCTTGAAATATATCAGATGCCATTAAAAGTAAAATGTGTTGATATATGTAACGGCGTAGAAAACGTTGCTGAGCCAAAACCAATAAACTATATTATGGAAAATCTGAGTCATAAATGAATATGCCCCGTTTGTCGTAATCACAATTCCGTCATTAGTTCCTCGTTTCTGACTTATTTTACAGATAAAAATGGCTCACACTTCTGGATTGGAGCGAATGATATAGGCACAGAAAATGATTGGGTTTGGGAGTCGGATAATTCAAAACTACTCTTCAGTGATTGGCATGTCGGTGAACCGAATAGAGAAGATGAAGATTGTGGTGAAATAAGATGGCAAAACTCAGTGTACAAATGGAATGATAAAAATTGTGAAAATGACAACACTCTCTATATCTGCGAAAAATAGGTGTTTAATGGAGCATAAATGAGTAACATCATCAAATGTTTTACAAAATATATACAATTTACCTAACATCAAGCATTTACAATTTTGCAATTGACATTTCCTCAACATTTGTATCCTGAGTGTGAAATAAATGTGTCCTCTGCTAATAACAGCTGTGTTCCGATTTGTTTTATTTGTTGTCTTTGTTTTTGTTGTTTTTTTTGTTGTTTTTTGTTTTTTGTTTGCTTTGTTTTGTGTTGTGTTTTGCTTGTTTATTTTTTGTTGTGTATTCTTGTCTAACTGTTAATTTAACATAGGCTATATACTGAAAAACAAAACATACCACACCCTCAAAACCGATTCTGGATCAAATACGTTTTGATTTGTTGTACTGGTTCAAGTCATTTTCTATTGGTCAGCACACAATATTACTTATCTGATCATTTCTAGGAACAAGACTGTGTATTGCTTTTGTAATATATATTTTATTTGATCAGAAACAAATCAGTACAGCAAAATATATATAAAGTGCATATAAAAAATAAAGTAGAACTATATTTAAGGAGAGAATTATCTTATCTTACAAGAAGTTTATATAGATATATTTTTTTTTATTTTGCTAACTAAATATAACACATACAAAAAAGTCTTATGTATTCAACATATACCACTCTATTCCTGAAGCATGAGCAATATTTTTTTCCATTTATTCTTAAAAAAAAATTGATTGTTTGGGGGCACACAGATACATGGAATCAAAATATAATTTCTTATAATATTTATTCTGTTCCACACATTCTCTGAAAACTGGTGTTGTATTTTGTAATTTACCGGTAAATATAAAGTATTTTATAATAATTATGCAAGTATTTTTTATATTAAAATGATCTCCTGATAACATTCCTATAATACAAGTTTCTGGCGTTACATCAATTGCTATACCACATGTGTTTTCAAACATTGTGCAAATTGAAGCCATAATGGATGAACATGTGTACAATAATAAAAAAGGTGTGTCATGGTTTCCTTGGTTTCAAAGCAAAAAGTGCACATTTCTGTTTCTGATAATTTACATTTCATTAATCTTTCATTAGCATACAAAAATCTCAAATAAATTTTATACTGAAACGCTTGAAGGTTTGTATTAAATAATGTATCAAAAGGTATTGAGTACACAATTGTCCAGTCATTTTGTGAAATTATCTTCCCTAATTTGTGTTGCCATTTTTCGTGCGATTTTTTTTATGTTCCGATGCATTTTCAGAAAATAGCTAATAAACTGGTTTACATGGATTTACACAACAGCTTAATAGTGTTACTGATTTATTAGTAATAAATTCCATTTTCTGAATGCCAACAATTTCATTTTTCCATTTTTGTGGTAATGCATATACCAAACCATTGTATTCTAAGAAATGACTATTCAGTCTATATTTATCTTGAAATTCTTGTAAAGTAAGAAAAGCTACCATCATCCTTTAATAAATCATTAATAAAAATATATACCCACTCTGACTCAGTGCTGATAAAAAAAAGTTTGATGATTAATTTGTATCTCAAGGTTGAACCATATTGGTTGAGCTAAGATTTCATCAGAGGCTGTGGACGGAATTTCATGTATTTTGGCATAATTAAGAATAACATATCGAAGTCCAGCACAGGTGCAGTTTAGATTTATAACATACAAGGCTTCATTTAGTGAATTTTCATCATCTGCTAGTGACAATGTTGAGTGGTCAGCATATTGGCCTATAAGGAATTCGGACTTATGTATTTCAATACCTTTAATTAAAGGATTATCTTTGAGTGCAGCACTCAAAAGTTCCACTGTAATTATAAAAAGATGATGTTATAGAGGGTCCCATTGTCGGTCCCTCTATTCACCTTAAAACGCTCAGACAAATGTCCATAGCTTTCAATGTTTTCATACATAACCTTAAACCACTGTGTAATTGACTCCAAAGCCAAAACATTGTAATGACTTACAAATAAAAGGCCATTGAATGGAGTCGAATGCCTTTTCAAAATCTAGTAAAATGAGTAGACCAGGGATCTCAGCCTCATCACATTTATCTATTAGGTCACATATAAGTCGCGTACACTCACCAATGTATCTACCTTTCATGAATCCAGTTTGGGTTTCACTGACTATTTCATTCAAGACTTTGTTTTATTCTTTGTGCCATGCTAGAAGGACACATTTTATAGTCCACATTTAATAAATAAATAGGACGCCAATTGCTAAGCAAAACTTTGATTTGCTTTCTTTTGGGAGACAAGTTATTAGTCCTTGTCTTTGCGAAATAGCAGATAACCCTGTGCATACCCTTGATTATACGAACGAATCAAAAAATGATTTAAATCATTCCAGAAAAATTTATAGTGAAGCCATCATGACCAAGTGATTGGCCATTTTTCATCAGTTTCAATGAAGATAACACTTCTTTTTGGGTCAATTCCCATTCTAAAACAGAACTGTCAGCTTCCCCTAATTTTGAAATAAATGGATTTTCATCATCAAGAAAGGTTTTAATGTGCTCATCACTTATGGGTACATCTCTACTTTCATAAAGGTTTTCTTAAAATAATTTGTGGTGCTGTAATATTATTTTTTGATCGGTTATCTCTGTATTATCATCTAGAATTAATTTAGGAATATGTTTTTCAGTATAATGTCTTTTTTTCTAAATTACAAAAGTATTGAGAGCTCCTTTCACCTTCAACGTTCCATTTGGCTCTACCTCATGTAATAATGCCTTTAAATTTTTCTTCCCTTATATTTTTTTAATTCTGACTCTAATTTTATAATATCATCCTTGTTTTGACTGTACATATTGAATAAAGTATTCAATTTTGATTCAATATCAGATTCTATCTTATCCCTCTCCATTTCCTTGAAAGATGAGTATGAAATACTTTTACCACGAAGCATAGTTTTCAGTATTTCCCAAAATAACTGAACGTCAAGGATATTCTCATTATTTTCAATCTTGTATTGATTGATTGTCTCAGAAATACATTCTTTGACAATTTTTATATATTCTTCGTCTCTGAGAAGAAAGTTGCTAAATTTCCATGTACCCTTATCCCTTACATGTTCATTCATCTGAAACAGTAGATATACAGGAGAGTGATCAGACATATATGCTACTCCAATATCTGATTCAGGTATTAATGTTTGTAGGTTTGAGGATATTAGAAAATAATCAAGTCGAGCCTGTTTTTGTCGTGGTCCCCTCCATGTGTACCTTTTCATATGGGGATGCCATTCTCGATATCTATCAATTAAATCCAGTTGCTCTATCATCAACTGAATTTGTTTATGTGATTTTTCATTATTTTTATGCAAGTAATTAATTGCATCCATGCTATAATTAACGGTACATTCCAACTAAAAGGGAAGAATACACATAATGAGCAAACTAAGGTTCCAGGTGATTCCTGTTATAATTAGTGGTTCACGTCTGGTCAGTGGAGGTGGAATTTTTCCAGAACTACATCAACACAGCAACATTTCATTTCATTTTAAATATGCATGTATTGTCCATGTTTATGTTGTCATTCATTGTTATGACAGTTCGTGGTCATTTAGAGTGCAGATGTTGTTATTGTTTGTTTATATCTGTAGTACTGTTGTAGACACGGGTATCAAAGGAGAGGTGGAAGAATTGGGATTCAGTTCTAACTCCACCAGTCTGAGAAAAAGGTAATGTACAATTCTGTGGATAGTTGTCGTATAATATCTACAAAGAGTAATAGTGGCTTTCAAACATGTATGTTGTTCAAAATGCAGTTATAGTACATCCAGTAAACACATTATGTCATAAATGTACGCACTATATGCGGATTTGTGGTAGCTGGAAACGGATTAGTACAGTTTAATGAGACTCCTGTATGTTTGGAAACTCTTCAGATGAACCAGCAAACATACATATATGTTCAAATGAAAACGATATTAGTAACTACTGGAATTATACTCTCTAACATGAACACGTTTGGATGCAATAGAGAGAACACAAAGCTCAAAGCCAAAAACAGAAACACAATTTAAAACCCATGTAAAACATTTCAGTAAAAAAGTAATGTGTTAACAAACACAAAACAGATGATTATAAATGCTAAGAAACTCTGCATAGTTGTACATACATTACAAGATAACTTAACATACATGTTTCTGTCGGTTATTCTCAGATATACACTTAGCTGTTGATGCATTGAAATATTCTGTAGGATTTGTTTTGCTGTGTTTGGTTTTAAAAATTTAATAATCAAGTAATTAAAAGGCAGATAGATGGCTCAAGCTTTGATTGATTGATTGATTTATTTATTTATTGTTCTTATGTATGAGTTGTTAGGTAATCCAACTACCTAACTCATTGATCCACCTGGTCCCATTCAGGTGTAGACACCCAAGAAAAATCAAATTGTTCTTAATCACACTTGAACAAAATCCTTCAAGTCTTCAAATATAATTTTAGACCGTGTTTGTTGCTAAAAAGTGGAAAATGTTTTCCTACACTGGTATATCTTCCTATTTTTACGTTTCTATTACGATTTCGGACCTGGGGTATTCAGATATGGCTATGACGTCATATTCAAACGCTTTGGAAATTTAACCACAAATTAGTGGAATCGCAGAAGCATATAAGAGTATCCGTCATGCTAGGGATGGGCGGTTAAACTTGTATTCCACTTGGTATACTAAAATTTGGGAACGATGTACAAAATCAGACATTTTCATTTTTATAATGAAATCTGAAAAAAATATGTCATACCCTGAAGCGCGCAGATTCGTCTCTACGGCGAATAATTCACCTGTGAAAATAGTGTATGCCAGTGTCGCTAAGCGTGTTTTCAATTCAGTTGAAACTGAAACAATGCTCACTTCGATTGGAGACATTGGAAAACCAACTCGACTGACTGAATCCAAAAGAAAAAATATTACTCCATCACATAAAACATCAAGTTCTTCTCAAACAGCCAAAATCTCAATTCCTTATGCATGTTCAACTCAACAAAAATGTCAACAATGAATCGTCCCAAAGTCAACACTCTAGAGGTCTTCCACGTGGACATGTACAAATGATAAAAAAAAACCCTCTCTGTTCAGGTTCATAATAAACTAGTACATTTGGACAAAAATATGACGAAACGGTGTGTGGAGTGCCAATGGACGAGTCGCGCTCCCCCAATTGAAAATCTCGTAGTAGATATTCCGAAGGCGTTTGACAAAGTAGATCACGTCGGAAACCGCTAGATTTCTCCTACTTGTCTCAATTGATGCATCCAATTATCCAATGGAATTGTCGAGGTAATTGTATTGAGAGCACCTTATTGGTCTAAGCTCTTCTTCCAATTGCATTTTGTCTTCAACAATCTCATTTGAAAAAAGGTGGTATTATAACAATTTTTATGTGGACGGCCCGAGGATGAAAGAGCTGCTGGCAGCTCAACACTCATAGTTAGAGATAATATATTACCTAGTTATGTTAATCTCGACATAAATCTACAGGTTGTTGCTGTACGCATCTCTTTGGATAAAACTATAGTCTTACCTTCGGTCTATTTACGACTTAATTCATAACTCAGATAGCTCAATTAAACAACAATTAATTAGCTACCTACCCCGTTCATTATCATGGGTGACTTTAATGGACATAACCCCTTGTGTGGAAGTAAAACAATAAATGACAATAGCAAAATACATGAAGACTTTCTCTCCTAAGAAGGACTGTGTATCTTTAACGATGGTACTGATACATATTTACCTACCGGGATTGTGTCTTATTAAACTATTGATATTTCTGTAACTGTTCCATCATGACTTCTCTTAAAAAATTCATGATAATCTCAGCGGAAGTGAACATTAGCTAACCTGGCGGAATGCCATGCGAGGTTTTGCTATTACTTGGCGTCTGGCGCCTGTCCTCCTTCGTCTATTAACTTTTCACATTTTAATCTTCTCCTCTGAAACCGCTTGGCCACATTAACCGAAACTTGGCCAGAAGCATCTATTGAAGGTCACCTATTAAGATTGCTGATTTCGCCCCGATTAGTTAACAAATTATAATAAACATGGCAATTCTTGTTTCTGGTTGGTCGATTTCTAAAAAATATTCCATTCTGAAATCGCATGGCCAAATGAACCAAGACTTGGCAGATAGCATCTATGGAATGTCCTCTATAAAGCTTGCTAATTTCATATCCATTGGACAAAACACATGCTCAACATGGGAAATTCCTGTTTCTGTTTGGCTAAAATTTAAGCATTCTGCTAGCCTGAAACTAGGAGGCAGAATGAATGTTCACTTTGCAAGAATGATGAATGGGATATCCTGTACAAAATGACAATATTTCGTGCCGATCGTACTACCAATATGGCCACCATCGGCTACTTATTTTTGTGATTGGCCAATTTAAAACAACTTTTTCTGGTTGACTGATTTTTAAATAAATTTTCCTATGGAACCGCTTGGTCAGAGGAACCAACACTTGGTAGAAAGCACCCAAGGATAATTGATTTCCATTTTTTAGTGAAAAGAAGATACATGTTTACCAATATCGTACCCTCATACATGTTATTTATTTTAAATCATATCTCCTCCCCTTTTTTCAACTTAGATGGTCGTTACCTTCAGTACTAAAATATAAAATGTATGTTTACTTATATAATTATTGTTTTAATCAAAAAATAGAAAATAAAAAAAGATAAAATTGAAGCTAACACATGTATAAGTAGATAAACAACACTTATGTGAATATTAATAAAGCTTTATAGTGAATATATCGCACACTTCCAGTTTACAGAGGCATGGAGTACCACATTTGTATATATCTAAACAAAGCCGAATAAATAATACAGTAAGTTGAAACCCTTGTTCCCTAGCTATCCAAATTGACCTTGATGTGAATACTTTTAGTAGATATATGAATACAACTTTATAGTGAGGACATCGGACACTGTCGGTTTATACGGGTATGTAGTACCACTTTTGTCATAAACAACAACATATAATTCAACGGACAATCGGTATTTTACTGGTGCTAACTCATCTAATCATCTCTTGGTCTTTCATTCACATTAAACATAATCTATGTAGTGTCCCTCACCCACTATTCCGACACCACATTGCTATGACATACTAATACTCCGATATCATATTGCTCCGACACTCCAATGTGCCGACAAGCTAATACATTGTCCATTGTTCATTGCTTCAACCAAATATATGAGAAATAGGCTCAAATAGCTACAAGGTTGGTGGAGTTATATGTCATGTCTTAAATGCGATAGAGAGTCACGAGACACTCATTAATGGCTAATCTGAAAGGCATGAGCCTTATTGAATTCGCCAAACAACACCAGCAATCTCCGGCCAGATGATCATAGGTATCCTACGTCAACGAAGCTCACTTCTGTCATACCATTGGTTGAGAGATGGCGGATTAGCCACGTTTCATGCTCGATGAGTCTTTGTTAACAATCATTATGGGGAGATGATAAACTAATGCTGTGCAGTCAAATGACTTCAATTTGTAAACGTCTTGAAGTAAAGGGGACAAGTTTATTTTGCGACGTGTGGCAGAAGTTACAATTAATTGTAGCGATACGGAAGGAGTTAGGTTTTTGTACAGGAAAATTTGTTATATCATAAATTGGAAACTTTGTGTCCATAATTTATGCTTCGGAGTTGCATCGCGAGGATGGACTCATTTTACCTGAGTTCTTTATAACATTTACAAGCCAATTGCTTTCTCTCTCATTCTGAATTGTAACAAGACATGAGCTCCCTTCGTTATAGTCATTCTGGATTAAAAGAAAATGTTGATAGTAGACACTTATTGCAAATGGTTAAAACGATAGAACGTTAAAATTTATAATTGACCTTTAAAGTTGAAATTAGACCCCGTAGTCTAGTGGTTAAAGCGAAAGATCTTTAAGGTATGAAATTGACTCCGTGGGCTAGAGCTTAAATCGATATATCTTTGACCATACCTGATGATGGCTATTCCAGAAACGCTTTGTGTGCATCACATTAGATATCTACGTTTTAATATATCAACGGGTTGATCCCTCTGATGGTTAACTAGTCCCCGTGAGCATAATTCCCTCCATCGCCAGTGTTTCAGCACTGATATGGTTTATGAAATATTTTTATAAATAAAATTTACAGTTACTAGATAATAATAATATCCTTCTTCATGTATGAATGAATTTATCCGATGTTATCGACCCTGTATAGTGAATGCCCTTTGGTTTTCTTGTTCCCAACGATATCTAATTTGTCCATGTTATCAATCATTAGACCTTTAACATACCTGATAATGGTTTTGGTTGGTTTTTAGTGTTTAACGCCACTTTCAGAAATATTTCAGCTGTATCATGACGACCAGTTTTAGTGGTGGAAGAAGCCGGAGTACCCGGAGAGAACCACCGACCATGGGCAAGTAACTGGTAAGCTTGATCACTTGCGGCTGCGAGTCGAGTGCATCCTTTTTGTAATTTACAAAGCCGGGCGCGAACCCACACCGTATTGAATGAGTTGTTAGGTAATCCAACTACCTAAATCATTGAGACATCCAGGTCTTCAACATACCTGATGAAGATTTTTTACACTAAATTTGATATCTATGTTTTATATGAATTAGTATGGTTTACGTACTTCGATTATGTCGATAGATGTGGTTTTCATGCTGAGGGAATACGACATTGTATATGAAAGGTGGTTTGTGTGTATATGTGTTTAGTTTTATCTATGTACTGATGATTTCTGTCCAAAAAAGGATTAAATCTGGTCAGCGAAAATTCCATAGGACATATTTTCCTCATATAAAACTTAGAATGTAGCACTTATAATTTGTTTGACATAAAATAGATAAACAAACAACAAGGCTGATTAAACGTTGACGGAATAAAGTGCAGCGATGCATTTTATCCGCCAGGTGTATATATATACGTCTGAAAATTAAACCAAACAGTGTTAGAATTAGATTTTAGAGCTGTCAAATTTTTGTTCTTCCCTCGACGGGATTTGAACCAACACCATTGATACACTGCAGCACCTTTCGCTTAGCCTTACGTCCAGCGCCCTAGACCACTCGACCACGTCCACTCCATATATATATATATATATATATGCTTAGATGTTTATGCTTAGATGTTTATGCTTAGATGTTTGTATGATACCCGTTATTTCCTGTGACTGAATGATGAATTCTTCATAATCCTATACAATATATTAAAAATTGCCGAGCTAGATTGCTGTCAAATTATAGTATTAAGTATAAACATGTATTACCATCTACACACGCTTAGACACATGTCTTATGTCTATCTCTAGATTTTCCTTACGAGACAAGGCAACGCTTCGACTATTGAAGTTATATTTTTACATAGCGGATGTGGCCGAGTGGTCTAAGGGCGTTGTACATAAGGCTAAACGATTGGTGCTGCAGTGTATCAATGGTGCGAGTTCTAATCCCGTCGAGGGAAGAACAAAAATGTGTCAGCTCCAAGATCTAATTATAGCACTGTTTGGTTTAATTTTCAGACGCATATATACGCATATATATATATATATTGTGACAAAATATGTGTATAAAATATACCTGTGCGTCTGTCCAATTGAAATTATTTACTCCAAAGAAATAACATTTTCCTTCGAACAAATACCAGTCACTGTTACAGTCCACTGTAAGTAAAATTTATTTCAGTTCTATACATAAAGAAAAAAGTTAAGCACCCCCTGATATATTAAAACATAATAAGCTACTCTAAGCTTAGATTCTAATATTTATATTGATTATAGCAAGAACAATGTTGTGACCATTTTGTCTGATATCGACTAGTCATGCACGTGAACCATGCCTCTCATGCATTACTCAAAATTCAGTATGTTCACCCTTTGAATTTGGGTATTTAAGTCCAGTGTTTTAAAATTTTTATTCATTCTCAGTAAGCATGGTAAGAAGGCACAAAGATGGCAAATAATCGGCATGCATACAACAGGGGTGTCTCTTCAAAGTTATTGGACGTCAGATTGGCTACCACTATACTATAGTCGGCCGACTGGTGAGAAAACACACACAAACCAACAATGTGAAAAACTTGCCAAGATCTGGCGGACCACGGGTAACATCTGATCGTGATGACAGGACATTGCAGCATTTGGTTAGACGGATGCCATTCGCAACCAGTCCCGTACTCAAACAACACTGGCTGCCCAATAGACGTATGTCAACAAGAACAGTTCGAAACCGTCTGAAATCAGCGAGACTTAAGTCAAGGAGAGTCACTAAGCGTCCACTGTTGGCAGACTGACATCGGCGATCACGTTTGGCATGGTGTTTAGCACGACGTGGTTGTAATTTAAGGACATGGCGCAATATTCATTGGTCAGACGAGAGCCGGTTTCTGATTCATGTAACCGACGGCCGGATGAGGGTTTGGAGACACAAAACTACAGCCTATACCCCAAGGAACATCCAGCTAACTGTCCCATACGGTGGAGGCTCAGTAATGGTTTGGGGGTGTATCTATCATGACTGCAAGCTGGATTTAGTCACCATACAATGCAACCTAACTGGTGATCAGTACATCAGAGACGTCTTGCAACCAGTTGTTGTCACCCATTTCGACAACCACCCACTAGCTACAAGGCCTATGCATATGGATGAAAACGCCATGTCTCATCGTTCAAGAGCAGTAACCGCCTACCTCCAAAGCGAAGCCGTGACTTCTGTTCCTTGACCAGCCATGAGCCGGATTTGAATCCCATAGAGCATATTTGGGACATGATAGGCCGTCGTATTCTGGCTCGGGAACCTCCTGTGCAAAACATTCGTCAGTTGGAAGCAGCATTGCATCGGAAATGGCAGCAGCTATCACAACAGGACATCCGATGTCTAACTTGTCATATCATTTGTCATTTGAAAAAAACATGGGGGTGCTTAACTTTTTTCTTTTTGTATATATAATATGATGTTTCAAAGAAAACGTTTGTTTTGGCATTACAATTATAATGTTTTCTATGCTAGATAACACAAGTTTAATTGACCCCTTTTACATTCCCGATTTGATTTTGTAATTACATGTATATGTTTCATGGGAGTTATTTCCCCTTGCGACGGGTGAAATGGTACCCATTCTAGCCAGAGCAATAGAAAGGACAAATGGTTTATGTATAATTTCGTTACGATTTGCAGATATATGAACATTGTTAAAAATAAGGAGAGATTTTTTTAACAAGTAGCAAGCACTTTGTACATGTTATTTTGCAGTAAAATTGCATGAACTTAATCTTTTTTCCGCCTTAATGGAGAATATCTCCAATAAAGAGTGGAGTCGGTGAAGTACATTCAAAACTGAACGCTTTCATGATGATATTAGAAGAATACGCACATACCGGAAGTACAAAAAATGAAAACGAAAGTAGAACAGACATAATCCAATCGACATGGCGGGTGTATACAGATATACGACTAATTGAAATAATGTAGAAACTGTTGCAATGGAGATCATTTGTTATTCCTTTGTCTGCTATCTCCCTTATATAAATATAAACCAAGACAAATATCTAAAGTAAAAAAACACTTGTTTATACATTGGAAACGCAACGCAAAAGGGCAAAATAGTATGCATTCATGGAATATATACGTGTAATTAACTAATGAGCTTCAGTTATATATAGTATGTATATTTCAAAGCCGATTTATTTCTTTTGGAAAAAAGGGGGGTCAATAAACTATCCGATAATAAACACCAATGCTATCCCTTTGCACCCACTTGGGTTCACAACGGTTTTTGTTGGGTCTGTGATGTTCATCTTTTTAGTTTTCTGTCTTGTGTTTTAATGGTCTCGTTGATTATTTTTAAGAATCTACAGTTGGAGTGTATTTTCCATTAGATATTACATTTTCAATGAGTTGGAATATATATTGGCCTCTCTCATTCATCTTGCCATTACTTTTCTTTCTGTTGATCTCTGTTATTACAATGCCCATTTCCATATATAAGATAAAATTGGAAATTTAGTAATATATTCAATTCTAGTTCTTGAATGCACTTTAGAACTATTACTTTAATGTAGAGATGACTGCCTATCAGCCTGTCATTCATACCCTAGATATTAATTCCATAATGTAAAGATGAGATAAAAGCTTCAAGCTCGGTCAATATTTTCGCTATTTACAAATTATCTTTTCATATTGTTTAAAGCTATTCTCTAGTTGTTATTTTAGCTATAAAATGATGGTATGACAAACTTCAGAGGAAATATTAGTTTCTCTATGATCCTACATAAATATGTATCCTCGTCTGTTGATGTATTCTGTGGTGTGTATTAATTATTTGGTCAATAAATCAACACAATGTAAGTACTACATTTGATATCTACGATAAATCTGAATATTAGTCACTGAGGGTATCAGTGCTTAGACATTGAGATGTTTTATCAGATATGTGTATTGAAATTTACAGTTCCTTAATAAAGTACGTATTACTACATGTATAACTAAGGTTATCCTCCCTTAGGCATATGTGATCTTAACTATCTGTTTATGTCGTTTTGTTTTCCTGCTCCCAAAGACTTTTTTGTTTATTTTATTATTTTGCCTTCCACGATCTTTTGTCTTTGAACATACCTGACGAATATTAATCCAGAAACACATCGTATACATTAAATTAGATACCTACGTTTTTATTCTTAATATTGAAAATTATACCAGGTGAAATTTTATAGAATGTGATAACTTAAAATATATAATGCGTCCCTACAAGAAACAATACTGAACACACTGACAGCTTTTATTCGAAGGTGCAAAAAAAAAACAAAAAAAAACAAAGCAAAATTAAAACACACAACAAAAAACAAAATCAAAGCAAAATCAAAACAAAACAAAACAAACCAAAACAAAATAAATGAAATCATTAATGTTCAATCTTATTAAGTATGGTCGACTCAAAGTTGACAGCTGACGTAAATCATAGTCTATATTCCGGGAGAGAAAAATAGCCATATAGTAATGTGTTCGTGGTGAACTTTGGCAAAAGGAACAACTACCTCTATAATACCGGTTAAATGGATCATATATGTTCCCTCTTCCATCACGATTGTCATCTGTGACATACATCACAAACAATAATAATCTTAATTAGATCTTCATCAACCGTACACAATCATGGAAGCAAGAATAAGAAACCATGATAACCACTATTGGTTCAGTATAAAATACTATAGTACAGCATCTATACGATTGGTGTTTAACACAAAGCTATTTACAGCTATACAAAGTTACCTTTCGGTGATGACATTGTTTGTGTTTTAATAGACCAACACGCATAGTTAAAAACAACAGTACGCGGGAATACATGTCACCCCACTCAGATACACTCACCTGGTTCCGAGGGTAAGAGGTTTTTGCTCTTACGTATCATTTCTGCGTGTGTAGAGGAGAAGAAGTAAATACCAATTTAATAGTCATTGGGCATATTCTGGCGAGCTATCACTCATGCCCAACTACACCAACAATGTGGTTCAGCATACATAGATATTACCACGAGAGGAAATCAGGGGCCGTCTTAGTTGTGATCGTATGGCAGTTGGATTTAAAACTACAGATGCAATCAGTCCCTCTCACCACTGATGTTGTGAGTTCGAATCTCGATCAGGGCAAGGTGTACAACAGTGACTTGCGACAGGTCGATGGTTTTTCTCCGGGTCCTCCGATTTTCCTCCGTCAATAAAACTGACCACCACGATATAACTGAAATATTGTTGAAAGTGGCGCTATACACCATCAAGCAAACAAACAAACAAACGAGAGGAAATCAGTCAAAGTTGTACAACTTTCCAGCCGCTTTCTTTAAGAATACAAAGGTCTGAATAACTTCCTTCTCTACACCACACTTTTTACTATTCTCATCATTAAATATCCGACATCCTTTTGCCATTGTGTCATAGCTTGATATGTTGCACAAGTTGCTACGTATGCAATCACGGGCACAGTTTATTACAGAGTTGGACTCAATTTCTGTTACATCAGGTGCATTTGTCGATATACTTAATGAGTCATGAAGAACAAAACGTTGCGACGAAATGGGCCAGGCAAAACAAACAAGATTTATAATAATCCAAAGTTTGAACGGTACAGAGGTAACACAAGACATTGTCATTAAATATTTTCCTTATTTTTCTGTCAAATTATTAAATTTTACTTAATTTTTGTTGTCACATTTTTAATATTTTTTCGGTAGAATAGACTAGTTGAGTTTCACTATTGTTTTTTTTTTTTTTTAATATTTTCTTTCTGTAGAATAGTCGCTTTTCTGTAGAATCGCCTTACTATGTAATTTGTTGATCCGATGCAAATAGTTGAATTTCCAATGAAGACTGGTTATTGAAATTCTTTAAAACAGTTCAATTAAATTATTGTATATATACACACCTGCGTCTATTACAATTAAACACAAAATAACAAAATAATGAATATTGTTATAATTATCGGACTGAAGAGATATTTAAATACTTTTGAATAAAATGTACTTATACCTTGATGTATCCTCTAAATTATAAAGAGTGAAAGAACATGAAATAGAAATAAACTGATACATGAAAAATGATAATCAATAACTTTTGTCAATTGATGTTTATCATTTATCACCAAGGGAACCTCAGAAGCATCAGGTGAGTTAAGTATTCATTATTGAATGTCCAATAAGTACTGATTATTTATTTATTTTTGAATATCGAATAAGTAACGAGTTACTTATTGATGACTGAATGTCGAATAAGTTACGGGTTATGAAAAAGTCATCACTTCGAAAGTTTTACGAAAGCGACCATGACTTGGTTAACTGTTAAACACTACACAGCAAATTACAGATAGAGTAGCACGAATCCATCAAAAACTAAGGATGGACTCAGTTGCTCCGGAAGGGTAATCAGAATCCGAAAATCGAAGGAGGACAAACTACACACTACCCAAAAGAAAAAGGACAAATAACGATCTACAAAACACGACACAGAAAATTATTTATCAAGTAAAACGAACCACATTAAACACCGGGGGTGAACTCAGGTATTCCTGAAGGGTAATAAGTTCCTGCTCCACTAGTGGCATCCGTCGTGTTACTATAGTGATAAGTCATGAATGAGGAAAGGACCGGGAAGTGTTTGAAAAATTTTCGGTAGAATAGTTAAGTGTCACTTTTGTCTTGTTATTATTTTTTTTAATATTTATTTCGGTAGAATCGCCTTACTATATAATTTCTTGATAACGAATCAACGCGAATAGTTGAATTTCCACTGAAGACTGATTATTGAAATTCTTTAAACCAGTCCAATTAAATTATTGTATATATATACACACCTGCGTCTGTTACAATTAAATAGAGAATAAATAATTTGATGAATATTGCTATAATTTTCTGACTGAAGATATATTTAAATACTTTATAATAAAATGTACTTTTACCTTGGTGTATCTCTTAATTATAAAGAGTGAATAGAAATAAACTGGAACATAAAAAATGATAATCAATATTTTTTGTCAATTGATGTTTATCACCAAGGGAACCCCAGAAACATTAAATTAGTCACTTATTCCTTATTGATTGGTTGGTTTGTTTATGGTGGTTAACGCCACTTACAACAATATTTCAGTTAAATTGTGGCGGACAATTTTATTGGTGCAGGAACCCGGAGAACCCACAGAAAACCACCGACCTGTCGCAAGTTATTGACAAACTGTATCACATAATGTTGCATCGAGTACACATCGCAATAAACCGGGTTCGAACTCGCAACGTTAGTGGTGATAGGCACTGATTGTCCAATGCGTATTGATTATTTATTTCCTATTGAACGTCGAATAAGTATTGATTATTTATTTCTTATTGAATGTCGAATACATACTGATTATTTATTTCTTTTTGAATGTCGAATAAGCATTGATTATTTATGCCTTATTGCATGTCGAATAAGTACTGTTTATTTATTCCTTGTTGAATGTCCAATAAATATTGATTATTTATTTCTTATTGAATATCGAATAAGCACTGATTATGTATTTCTTATCGAATATCGAATAAGTACTGATTATTTGTTTCTTATTGAATGTCAAATAAGTGCTGATTATTTATTCCTTATTAAATGCCGAATAAGAAATTATTATTTATTCATTATTGAATGTCGGATCAGAACTGATTATTTATTTTAGATTGAATGTCGAATAAGTACTGATTATTTATTCCTTATTGAATGTTGAATAACTACTGATTATTTATTCCTTATTGAATGTCGAATCAGAATTGATTATTTATTTCAGATTAAGTCAATTTATCCATTTATGGGATACATTAAATTAAATTAGTGGTGTTAATATTTTATAATATCAAATGCGAGCTATCTCGCTTTTGACGTCTTTACTCTAAAATTAATGACTGATTTTCAGAAAATCATTGATTTGTGGAAATCGGTATCACGTGACCATTAAGGGCCAATCATACGAATGTGACGTCATAACCCCCTTTTTCTCAAAGATTTGGAAGGGTTGCGGACGAAGAAATATTTCAGCGAAGTATAATTTTAATTTGATACTTAATTTTATAGAAACGAAAACCCCCTACTAGCCAAATTACGTTGTCAAAACGTTGTGACAACGTAGCTTTTTCGTTGTTACAACGTAATAATTTTACGTTTTAACTACGCCGATTTGTAGACTCCCCTAGACGTAAATACCACGTTGTGGTACTACGTAGTAAAAGACCATTCTACAACCAAACGACAACCATGACCATGTAAGGACGTTTACACAACGTAACCACCAACCATCACAAGACCTTTATACGAGGTAATTACAACTAATTAAGGACGTTTACACAACGTAGCTACCAACCATCATAAGACCTTTATACGAGGTAATTACAACCACCAAAGGACCTTTACATGACGTAATTACAACCACATAGGGACCTTTCGACAACGTAACTACAACCACTTTACACAACGCAACTACAACCACCTAGGGATATTTACACAACGTAACTACGACCACATAGGGATCTTTACACAACGTAACTACGACCACCTAGGGATCTTTA
The DNA here is from genome assembly GCA_963680875.1 of Bathymodiolus brooksi. Taxonomy (NCBI): domain Eukaryota; kingdom Metazoa; phylum Mollusca; class Bivalvia; order Mytilida; family Modiolidae; genus Bathymodiolus; species Bathymodiolus brooksi. The sequence goes on from OY804580.1 coordinate 18,111,104, forward strand.
CACAATGTAACTACGACGACCTAAAGACCTTTAGACGACGCAACTACAACCATCTCTTTATAGTTATACAACTACAATATACAACCCTAAAAGGACTTTTATAGCCAAATTACGTTGTCAAAGCATTGTGACAACCTAATTTGGATAGTAGGGTAACTATAATCACATTAAGACCGTTACACCATGCAACTACCAACTACATTACTTTTTGTGTATTTAGGGACCTTTTGTGATGTTCTTATTTCCATCCCATGTTCTTAATTTTTTTGAGTTAACTAATAAAATATAAAGTTCTAAACATTTATTAATCCAAATTATTGCAACTTTTACAGATGATGAAACACTCTTTCTACTCTCAGACTCCTCCCATCATAATCTATTTTAAAGATGCCAAAATGTTTAGATGTAATTATTATACAGATATAAATATGTCCAGTAATAATAAATATATCAGATTAAAAAACATGTATAATAAATGTACTAAAAATCTTTATCTTGTGAATGTTGCATTTGACAAAATTTTAGATGTATATAGATAACATCTCTAGAAGTAATGAATAGGTACACATCCAGTGGAGGACATACATGTTAAGCTCCCTGAACTATTATGTGGGCCCTTTTGCAGCCAGCAAGAATAACCAACAAGGTCAAAAGGGCCATGAACAGGGTGTTGGGGTGTAGTCCTTGACAATGGGCTGAACATTGATCCCTTTCCCACCAGCAAAGAGGTCTGGGTAACGGAAGGTATCTTCTTCAATGGTGTTGTTCCATGGGAGATCCTGATAATTGTTTTTTATTAAATTTAACCACTATATCTCAGATTTTTATTAAAATTGCTGTACTGGGTTATAAGCATTTTATGCTAGAAAACAGAAATATCTCAATAAATATGGGAACTGAAGCACTAGTTGCTGGCTAAGGAAACAGCGGAAATACATGTATACATATAAAAATATCACCCTGCTTAGGCCTGCTAACTATGGACCAAACTTATAAGAACAACTTGACTTATACATCTATTCTTTAGTTTAACATTAAACACTAAAAAATATATAATAGAAAATTACCAAAAACGAAGAAAAATTTGTAGGAACCAAGATCACATCACCCAACATCAATACACAGAAAAAAGAATTTGTTCATTCTTTAAATTACTAGAGATGAAGGTCATTAGAGGGGGATCGTTAGGATAAAGAGGTGATAGTCTTGATTTTGGGTGTTTCAATGCACAAGCCAGAGGAGTGCAGCCTGAATTAAGAATTCATATGTCTGTTTGTGGTTCTGATTGGTTCTAACATAAGGACTGAGCTGTCAAACTATTAAGCTGTGTACCAACGAAGGATTCGAGGATACAACGGCCAAAATGTAGGCTATGAATAGATTCTAGCTAAGTCAAGGAGCCCATACAGCTTGGGATTCAAGTGCTGAAACCCCCCATACAAGTTTGGAAATTTTACTAATTACAGGGACATTTTGAGGCCATATGAAATTGGAATTGGAGCATATTCTAAGGTCAATATTAAGTACTTTAACCCATCGACTTATGATTCTATTACTAAAATAGCCTTATTTTAATAACAAAGACTTAAACAAACTCCATTAATTTTGTTGAAAAGTTAGTTCATTAAAAAAGTTGTTTCCAGGATATAAGGGGCCCTGAAGCGTAAGCTTCATAGTAAGATCTACCAGTGTACACATCCCAATCCTGAAAAAGCTGTAACCCCAAAATATTCTTGTTAATTGTATATAAAAATATAACAAAGAACAATAATCTTATAAGCTTAGCAATTCAAAATAAAAATATCAAAACCAATATATCACATCCCCTACACAGTACAGAGAAAAAAATATAACCCTAATTTTTCTTTCTTTCTTAAAGAAATAAAAGAACTGCCTAGCGCATAAATGCACGACGTATCCCCCGCATTTATAGAAAGCAGCCTTGCAGTCTTAATGTATAACATACTTTATTGAAGGATGGAGTAAATTGCAGCATGACCTGAATAATATACAGGAAGTACTCCACTTTGAACACTGTGTAAACCTCTGATGTAAATATAGATTTTCTCCCAAAACCCTTACTTCAAATATTTCCATGTAAGAACCCATCCAAGATAATGATAATTACAAGCCACATGCAAAAATTTATTTAAATCTATCCATGTTTACTAAAGTTATCGCATAAACAAGACACAATTCTCAAAATTGGTGATTTTTCAACCAAAAACTATGATTTCCCACCAAAACCCTTGCTTCAAATATTACCATGTAAGAACCCATCCAAGATAATGATAATTACAAGCCACATGCAAAAAATTATTCAAATCCATCCATGTTTACTAAGTTATCGCATAAACAAGAAAGTGTGACGGCGGACAGACGGACGGTGGCTATTTCTATATCCCCCACCGCTATCGCGGGGAGATAAAAATATATATTATTAAATATGGGGGCAGTCGTGATTGTATGGTTGTGGGATTTATAACTACCTATGCAATCAGTGCACATCACCACTAATGTTGTGAGTTCGAATCCGCTTAGACGAGGTGTACTTGATACAACATTATGTGATAAAGTTTGTCAGTGACTTACGGCAGGTCAGTGATTTTCTCTGGGTACTCCGGTTTTTCAACCAGTAAAACTGACCGTCATGATATAAATTAAATATCGCCGAAAGTGGTGTTAAACACCATATGGCATAACCCTAACTCTATCTATTAATTATCCGTTTAACATGATAAATCCAATAAGAAAAACATGAAACTTGTATAAATACACACAATCATATAAATCTGAAAACAAATCAAATACATTTGTACTTTAAATGTTAAATTTAAATTTATATACTGGCATACAAATCATGATTCTCATTCAACCAATCAATTTTCATTCAACATTATATTATATCATACTATCCTGGGTACTCCGGTTTCCTCTACCTGTCTACCATTATAAACATAACCTTATAAATAACTCTAACCCACATTATCTCAACCATACTGATACTGATATAAATCACAAAACTTGCATACAAAAAAAAAACACATACAAATTCTAACATTTGGTCAGCAAAAAAATGTAAGATATAAAAAACAATAAAGATAAATGAACAATGAAAGGTTTCCTTAAACTATAAAGTTTTTTTTCTCCATCAAGCATCTGGAAAGCTCCCCTCATTGGTGGATTGGTTCTGAAAAAAATAATATGATATTAATATTTTCAGCTAAATCGAACAACTTTAGGAGTGAAAGTATTTTTAGTAACTATTTTGATCATGATCAGAAGCTTGAAATTATTATATTTAGGAGATCATAACTGTATTGTATTTTAAGCTTTGTGGATGTAAATCGTCGGTTTTACGGTCGCAAAAGGTGTTTGCCTAGCGACGCATAGCGTAGTTAGGTAAACAGATATTTGCGACTGTAAGTGAAGACACATTGTAAAACCTATAATTAATTGATTATAACTCGGAAATATATTGCATGGATATATATTAGAGCTAAAGAAAGAAATCCAAAAACAGTGACCAAACATATAGTTATGTTCAATTTTATTGATAGGACAAATCTAGAAAAGATACATCTCCATTTATGTAAAAAGAACACCATGGGAACAGGGGAGAATTAGAAGAGAAATAGTACAAAAAAAGTGCAGTTCAAACATTTAGATCTATTGCAAGACTACAATATTATCAAAATTAAAACCTAATTTTATAAGAAGCATTACAGTATGTAAAACATTAGACTCGGAAAGGAACTTACACTTAATATGCAACAAACTAAATATCTCTATATTAAAAATTGATTTAAGACAGCACTTATCTTGCAGTTTTTGATATTTGTTGTTGATATAAACATATCATGTAAAATGTTTTTCATGATCTCATTTCATTAACGAGAAATTACGAAAATTACAAAAGCACATATAAGCAATCAGTGGGGAGGAAATTTATATGGATCAATCAGTGGTGTGATCAAATTAAATAGCAATTAAGCTGCATAATCACCCATGCCCAGTACTTCTCTACTGACCAATATTACAAACAAAATGTATCTTCATTTATTATACTTTTATTATTTCTACACTTAATTTAGAAAACTTTAAAAAGAAAAGAAGAAATGAACCAAAAAAATAAGTCCATGTTACAAAGCTCTGACAAAGGATCATATTTAATATAATTATTTACTCTTGGGAATGTTAGGCATTTTTTCTGCAGTTTTTTTTACATAACTATAATCCTTATTAATTGATTTCTCAAAATTTCATTACAGGTACTGTAGTTAATTTGTTTTTGAGGTGGGATCTCTATCAGATACATTTTTTGTAGGTTGACCTTTCTAAAATTTGTTTATTTTGATTTTATAGTCAACTGTAACTCCATCTTCGCTAGCCAAGGGTTACGATTCGGGTCCCCCTTCTCTCAACCCTTGGCGGATCTAGAATACATTTTGAGGATTCGCGCTTTAATATTTCATTGGTTACGTCTACCAGTACACGTATCCAATCAGAAGATGTCTTACACGGAGCACATGTTATCGACGAAATGTAAGCAAAGATGCCACTTCCCGTTTTGGTTTCAATGAAAACATCTTTCCCGTCTGCCAAAGCTTTGAAACTTTTCACTTGGTTGACAGTAAGTGCTTCCAAATTAAATTTATCACAAATAAGGTTTTTCTTCACTGGGCGCTGCCATTTTCAACTCTCCAACATACGTATAACAAAACGATTCTGATTGGCTGGCGATGACGACTATCTAAGGGGCGCAACTTCGATAAACCACCAGGTGGCATTGCGCGCGAATTTCAAAATGTAGTCTAGATCCGCCAAGGGTGGAGAGAAGGGGGACCCGAATCGTAACCCTTGGCTAGCGAAGATGCTGTAACTCATGATATCTAACATACATGTAAATCTCTTCTTAAGAAATGTTCTGTATTTGAAGTAGATTGTGTACATGTAATTAAATGTAACAAGTTCATCTAAAGAACCCTTTGTTTCTGTAATAGCCACACACTGTAAATATGGGAGGAGCTCTATTGGTATAAGTGTATGCATGTACAAATAATGTATCATTAACTTACTTTCATTAGTTTTATATATATCAATATGTCCTTTGTGCATGAAATCTAATTTCTGGTTGATCATGGTAGCTTTCGTGATCCGATAGAGTTTAATCCCTATAAAATTGCCTCAAGACTAGATTATTTGATAGTAAAATATAATGTTGATGTCTGGCTAGAAGAACATGAAATTGATTACCTCTGATTACATGATGGTGAAATTTGCTGTTGTCTAGCTATAGCTATGTGTTGATCGGTCTGACATTACAGGACATGAAGCAGGTGACATCTGTGGTTTCCAATATTACATGGGGGCAGGAATTATTTCGACTGGTTTGCTATGTTGAAAAGTCACATGGTCATGATCAGTTACATTTGTACATGTATGTGCCTATAACAGCTTATAACCTCAAATCCAATTGTACTTGTTTACCACTTTTACAGAAATGAACCAGCTCTGAAATTTTAAAGAAGAAATTTAAGTTATTTTATTCAGTCTCATTTATATATATCATCATACTGTCTTAACAATAAAAAAAAAAAGAGGCTACTGCCCCCTGCCTCCTAATACAAATGTAGTATAGCCAGAAATGAGGTGCCATTTGATAATTTGCATATCTAAGATGGGGACATCATAAGGAAGTCTGCAATTTTCATATGATCTACATTAAAGATATAATTTTTAATTGCATGCATGTTATTTTCTAAACTTGAAAATGATACCTTAGGCTTAAAATAAAAATTTAAGTTAAATCAAGCTGAATTAATAAAATAAATGAAATACAAATTAAATGTTCGAGGTTCCTGGACAAAATGAAAATCGGATGCCTCTAACCTTCATCTGATCTTAAGAATCTATGCAAAAATGTTTGCAATACATGCAATTGAGGCCAATGAGGCAGACTTGGGGTCAATTACTTTCAAATGTAATCGATTACATTACAATTACTTTGCAATTTTCATGATTACATTACATTACGATTACATCAATTTTCAAATGTAATCGATTAAATTACAATCACTTTGTAAATGTAATCGATTATATTACTGATTACATTTAATGTCATGACAACCAATATATTAGTGTTTTATGTTATTTTGTCTCGTGTGCATCTGTCCAATATCTCTTCTTTTTTTAATGTATTTCTTAATCAGAACTATGAATTACAATTCAGTTGTAATGTGATCATTACATGCAATAACAAACAGTACATTGTAAATTAATAACAGCAATTCTCATTTTCCTATTTTTCGTAAAATATGTCTTCTCTTATTACTATATATGACCACAGGTACTTGTGGACAGGGCCCTATGTTGCTCCCTTTTTTTTTCTTTTTTTTTAAGATATAACTTATATCATGTCAGAAACCCCGCATACATAGAAACTACTGTTTGATTGTATTTATTGTATATATGTCATACAGTGATACATAGAAAGTTGCAAAATGTTGTTTATATGAAAATTAGTCGATGTTCAAAAAAAAGGGGGGGGGGGGGCGGCAACATCTTAAAAAAAAAGGGAGCAACATAGGGTCCTGTCCACAAGTACCTGTGCATATGACCAATATTGATTCCATCTTATACTATTAGTAAATATTATAACATACATTTGCACATTTTAATAATATATCATACCTGTTAACCCTCCCCCTTTTCGCGGGAGTGTCGTAAGAGCCTTATCTCCCGCATGGACTGGGTCTCATGCGCGGGAGACATTAATCTCCCGCACACACCTTTTCCTCCCGCACGATATCCACCAACAAAAAAATCAAGTACAATTAAACCTTGACCTACATTTTGCGATCAATATTTCTGGAAATTCCTTATTTGGAACTCCCGCGCTGATGAAAAACGCCGAGAGATACGAATGGTAAAGGTGTTTAAATGATATCCGGTTATTGATCTGTTTGACACCTTTACAGGTAAATTGGGTCATGGAGATTAATTAAGGTGTTGATGATTATACAACAATTATCCACTGTTATTTATAATTAACAGATAATTGGGGATAAGGAAGTGGGTTTGTGGCACACGCTTAGATGATTAGAAGTGTTATAGCGGCAATTAAAAATAGTTATAAACCGTTGTGCAAACAGGAGTCGGACAACCTTTGATGCCGAGGAAAACTTCTTATTTCGATCAGACGTGCAATGAATTCATCTCGGATTGAGTTGTTATGGCTTGTTTGGGACCAAAGCCGATCAAAGTATTATTTAAGGACTAAGTTCCAGGATGGAATTGATAAACCACAAAAATGCCAAAACGTATGCTATCACCCAACCCACCAGCAGCAAAGTGACTTTAATTTTAGTGCTCTATGACTTTATTGTTTAGAGCATTCTGTCTTCATTGTTATTGCTTTGTTATAACCTTGTGATTATGAATGATTATGAATAAATCATAAATACAGTTTTTATCCTTCATTCATCATATGAAACACTACTAATAAGACAGAAATGTAAACAATATATATTGAAATGGGATGCAGTTGGTTCAATACTGAAACAAACAAAATGAAAACATCAATTAACAATAAAAACGTGCATCAAATACGTCGATAAAAAATCTCCAGTGATGAGACCAAATCTCCAGCCAAAAATTTACAAATCTCCAGTTGTAGCATAGCAATTCTATCACATGTATGCAACTACAAGGTACAATTTTGTGGGTTTAAAGGCGACGTACAAAATCTCCCCCTTAGAAGAGTTGGTAGGGGGAGATCTCCCCCTAGCAGTTCCCAGAGGTTAACAGGTATGATATATATCAAATAATTTCAAACATCCTGTGAAAGTCTATTGGGGATAATAAACTAGCAGTTAATTACCTGATAAAATTTGTAATTAAGGTATTATTTATGACACCAAATTATGTAACAATCACCATTACTAAATTTCACACCATTTGAATGTTTGTCCTTGATATATAATTCAGAAGATAATAAAAAAAAATCATTCTGATTCTAAAAACTTGCTTAAAAATGTACATAATTTCTCAGTCTAAATATGAAAACTAAATCCTTAATTTATGTAAATAGGTTTAATAAAATATCCATTACAAGTTGCATAGTAACCCACAAGTAATGAACAAATTATCATATAATCCAATATTAAAAGGAAAATCAGCACCAAAATAAAATGCAGAAATATCACATATATTATCACATATATCTGAATATCAGATACAAGCCCCATTAGAATATTCTTTAAAAAGAAATCCAAAATTTTACAAATATTACAACTTGTTATTTATCAGTTAATTTGTAATATACATGTATGTACGAGCATCATAAATAAATGTTTCTGAAAATTATAATTTACATTTTTATATAATATCTTTATTGAAATTTAAATCTCTTTTTAAACTAAGAAAATATGAAAACTAAATCCTTAATTTATATAACTTGTAATGGATATTTTATTAAACCTATTTACATAAATTAAGGATTTAGTTTTCATATTTAGACTGAGAAATTATGTACATTTTTAAACTAAGAAATCTTCATGAGATACCTGTTTTGGTTTATATAAAACATGTCTTTGTCTTATGCGAATCATGAGGACATGGTGATAGTCTTTCATAGAAGCAATTTCATATATGAAATCTTGAAAGTTGAGTCAGATAATTTAACTTTTTAGAGCTTGTTGTGTTTTACACAAGCCGACAAACTGTTTTCACTGAATTTTTGAAACCCTAAAGAAATTGAATTGAGATATTATTTGTTTGGATATCAAGTTTTAATCAAGTCATAATTTATACTTAATATCTTTTGTAGCTGTGATAGTTTTGATTGCAATTAAGCATATGTAACGGGCCGGGTATCTATTGAAAATGATATGTTAAAGTAAATTAAAATAAATAGGAAAATAAACTGTAATAAAGGGTTCGTACCTAAGTTACTTCTTATGGTTCGAGATTTATTGTGTAAAATGAAAAGAACCTATCCAAAATTAATTGTATTATTTTAAAATGGTAGACAACTGTATATCTCAATTTTGCTCAGTAAACTACAACTATAACTATAAATAGAATGTTGGCTCGCTTTGAGCTATTCAACGATCAAACGTTTTATCAGAATAACAGGCAAGACTTAAATCAGTCACTTCTGCTATTCTTTAAACCCTGACGTTTTGTTTTTGCTCAGTTCAGCTCAATATACCTATTTAATCCTTCTTATCTTTTCGACGTTTACTTTTCAAGTGACACAAAACAAATCCCACCATCCGCGGCATTTTGACCGCCTTATATACTCTAAAATTTACTCGAGATCCTCTAATTAATCGATTACTTCTATGTAAAAACCCGAGAATTTTACAATGGGATTTCCAACTTTATAAATACAACATTGACGTAATGGGAAAATAGCGCTTTCAGTAAAGTGTTCATTTCATTTCACTACACATATAATAATATCTACATTATTTGTTTAATAAACTTCATGAAGAAAATTCATTTACATAAATCATACATTAAATATCTAAAGACATATATGTTTCAGTTAAGACAAAATAAGTCAAAATGATGAAAAGTAATCTAAATGTAATCAGAAAGTAACCATGATTACAGGGTCAAAATGAATGTAATCAATTACATTACGATTACATGTAATCTAAAAAATGTCCGATTACAGATTACATTCGATTACATGAAAAATGTAACCGATTACAACCGATTACGATTACAAATTACGATTACCCCATGTCTGCAATGAGGCTCGACACAAAATTTAGCAATGATTGAAATTCTGAATGACATTTGGCGTCAACACAGTATTTTCTTAAATCAATTTGGATTGCTCATTCATAGATGTAATTCTATTGACTAACCTTATATTTCTAGATTCTAAACTCGAGGCTGTTGTATGTTCGGGACATCAAAGAAATTGTTAAAATTGTCACAAAACATCAAAATGATTTGAATTTTGGTAGCAAATTCAAACTCCGGAAATAGCAATAACTTTCTATTATCGAATCGTTGACGGACACACTGAATTTCCGTATTGTAGGAAAAGTACTTCTAATTTTTGGATATGGTAATTTTATTGCAAGTAATTAAATCTTGGAGATACAGACAATGGACAAAAGTATGCACACGCTTCCAATTTACCCTATATATTTCATATAAAACTACAGTTTTTCAAAATATTATCTTGAAATCAATTCACGTCCGATTTTAATCATTATTTCATCAAGGAAAGCAGAAAGATATGTAGTTTATAGTAGTAATTTTGAAATAACTTTTTGAAGCATGTTTTTCAAATCGCCATGATTTAAACACAAACGTAAATATTTTTTCTACAAAGGTACTATATATTAAAGCATTGTATTTCGAAAGAAATTAATTCAGTTGTGTGTTTAGCTTGTATTATTCTAAAGATGTTTATCATAGAAAATTATTTTGAAATTATACAGTAAAACTACATACAATTCTGTTTTTATTGATATCAAATTTATCGAAATCGGGTGTGAATTGACTTCAGGATAAGCTTCTGAAAAATTGTAGTTTTATATGAAATATATAGGGAAAATTGGAAGCATGCGAATACTTTTGTCCATTGTCTGTACACTTGTATATATTGCCTTATACATCACGTTCTGCTAAGTTCAGTGGAAAGAAGAACGATTAACGATCAAGAGGCCACCTTTGTCTTTGTCTTTGCCACCGATTCGATCCTCGTACATGACGTTTTTATTATGTTTTTTTTTTTATTGCTATTGATATACAACTATAGCCAGTTGTATCATCTTAGCGCAAACTTTGAATGTAGCTAAATAACAACACAACTTAGTCACATTTTTACTGATGAACCTGGAAATGCAAAAACTCTCTATCAACCATGCATTTTTGGAATCAGGAGATCAACTACTATTAAATTCAAAGTCATATCTAGGGAATACCTTCCAATTTGAACAATTCACTTTTAATTAAGATCCTTTCCCTTTTTCAGTAAAATACCTTAATGATTTATCTTTATATTAAAATACGGTTGTCTGACAACGACTTGCATATAAAATATATCCTGAAATACGTTACCAGGACGTAAAAATTACGTTTGAGCTTTTACGTTAACATCAAGACCATATCCGTGCGTAACAAAAACGTTCAAACTACAGTGTCACAACGACTTGCATATAACGTATTCTGAATACGTTACCAGGACGTAATAATTACGTTTGAGTTTTTACGTTAGCATCAAAACCATATCCGTACGTAACAAAAACGTTGGAAAGTACGTTGTCACATCGTCTTGCATATAACGTATTCTGAATACGTTACCAGGACGTAAAAAATACGTTTGAGCTTTTACGTTAGCATCAAGACCATATCCGTACGTAACAAAAACGTTCACACTACAGTGTCACAACGACTTGCATATAACGTATTCTGAATACGTTACCAGGACGTAATAATTACGTTTGAGTTTTTACGTTAGCATCCCAGCAGGCACAACAACGTTGAAACAACGTTGAAAATTGGTTGTTACGTTGAACAACCAAAATGCAACGTTGTTTCAACGTTACAATTTCTACGTCGAATTTGCAACGTTGAATCTACGTTGATATTACATAGTGGGAACAACGTTGAAAACAGCAACGTTGTTTCAACGTTGAACATCCAACCTTCTCAGTTCAAAGGGGATGAACTATTAAAGGCGGGGGGGGGGGGTATTTGAAACTCTTGGGTTAGGCCCTTTTAAGGTAGAGAATTCTTTATTTCATGTTTTGGGATCAAACACCGCCTACCATGTCACCCTTTTAATATCAACACTTACTTTAAAAAAAAAATCACCATGCAATAGTATTTCTCACAAATTGAAAGAAAGGCTAAAATAGTTTTTAGCAGTCAGCAACTCTGCATGGTCAAAGAAATAAAGAAGTTGGTGCAAACAGAGCAAATTCTCTATTTCACTTTAAGGCCAACCCCTTCCTAATTTTATTTTCATGCACCCCCCTTTTTTTCCTCAGACACATCCCTTAATTTAAATCAGAGCCAAAATGTCTCTGTTTCAATTTAATATAAGTCTCTTACTGGGACGTCCTTCCTACTAGTAACCACCATGTATGCGTTGAACTGTTAATCGAATCAGTAGGTAAAATTTCGTTTTATCATTTTTAAATTTTCGCGGGCTAGAAACGGGAAGTAACAAAATTCGCACATGCGCATTGACGAGCGGTTCAAATATCAAGCGCGCATATCAACACAGAGACACGAAGAAGCAGAAAGCACAGGCGTCGGAAGTTCTATCAATAATAAGGTATAGGGGCACTTCGAAGATCGCTGGGCAACTATAAATAAAAACACCAGGAGTGCAACGCATTTTTGGGGGGTTGGCCTAAATCTATACCTACAGGTAGACCAACATGGAATAAAAGGTTGAATCCTACTCTTGGATGTTTAAACTAAATAAATATCATGTTTTCTTGTACTTACCACACGGTTTTGTAGCAGTTTCGTACATTTTACCCTTCTACACCACCATCGCCAGATCCATGATCGGTAAACCGGAAGTGCAGCTCTGTCGTGAATTTTAAGGTCAGTATAATTAAATTATCTCTTTTGATAAATTATGAAACATCCTGTGATAAATTATATGATTTAAATATAATAAAATATTACTTAAAAAATAAGGTCCAATTGTTTGTTGTATTTATTTTGCCATAATTTAATTTTACTGACCTTAACATTCACTGCACTTCCGGTTTACCGATCATGGATCTGGCGATGGTGGTGTAGAAGGGTAAAATGTACGAAACTGCTACAAAACCGTGTGGTAAGTACAAGAAAACATGATATTTATTTAGTTTAAACATCCAAGAGTAGGATTCAACCTTTTATTCCATGCTGATCTACCTGTAGGTATAGATTTAGGCCAACCCCCCAAAAATGCGTTGCACTCCTGGTGTTTTTTTTATAGTTGCCCAGCGATCTTTGAGGTGCCCCTATACCTTATTATTGATAGAACTTCCGACTCCTGTGCAGAAAGTAATTGATTTTTAGTATCCTGAAGGTGTTGTTTTTGGTGAAAACTGTTTTGGAGAGATAATTTGCATATCACAAAGCACCACCACCAAGATTTTCGTTTTAAACTCTGGTTAAAAGTTATAGAGCAGTGCTCGTGTCGTGTTTGATTTAGCATCGTGTTATCGCTTTTCGTGCTATTATTGATTTTCCGATATAGCGATTAACAGTGTTAACCCTTCATTCATATGACGATTGGAATTTTCAAAGAATGGCTAGTTAAATATTTCTTTGTACATAAGATTGTTTTTAAAGCCATTCTTGTATTTTAATATACTCTCGATTATCTGGCAACTTTTGTTGTCAGTAAAATGGCGTCATCTGTTTTCGTGTAAAGTAATAACAAGGCCGATATACGGGATGGAAACGAATATAAAATCCGGAAATGGCTGGTTTTAAAATTTCATGGTTCTGGCCATCTACCAAATCATACTATATCTAAATAAAATAACAGAATGTTTGAAAATGACCACTTTCAAAATTGTGTTTACTTTAGATGTTTATTTAGTGCTGAAACCACAATGCACTGCAAAGTGACATGTATTTTATATAAGAAACAAGCACATTTCAGTCAGCTCTTTTGTTTACAAGTACGATCAGTGACCCCATGACAGTTACATGACAGGATGAGCAGGTGTCTGAGAGGCAGACGACATAGTTAAATTTTATATAGCCCTTCTGGATTTTTTTCCAGCTACTTTATAAATGAAGTAAATTTTTAGCATTACAAAAAGTATGGTTCAGTAGGTAGGTTCACTGTTTTTGGTACTTACGTCTTTAAAAGCAAACTTTAACATCTTTTACAGATGTCACGCTGTAGTCTTGTTTATGTTCCATAAATAGAAACCGGAAGACATGTCAAATATAATGTGTGCACTGTGGAAATCAAAATAAAATTGATAAAACGAAAACAGATGACGCACGAAAACACATACCGTGACGATACAATGTTGCATGATTTGTTGTTTGACTTTGCATTCCTCAGTTTTTGTTACAGCGAATAATATTACTTAGAAAATGGAAACATCTTTATTCAAACATATTCATAAAGGAATGTACATTTTAAGCACGGGCTGTGTAGTGTGACTTTTGGGGAATTAAAAAAAAGGGGTGTGTGGGCAAAACAGGCTGCACAAATAAAAACAGTTTGAAGGGTATATATAGGTTTGTGACTTCCTACTTACTGTCTGTTAATGTGACTCATGAAAAAACAAAAACAGCCGATTATACATGTTATGTTAAAACACTATTTCTGCAAGTATACTATCGATAGGGACACCCTATTTTGGGGTAGTTATTCGTTGTCGTTCATCTGTGGACACATTGGTTTGTGTGCATTTACTTTTATTATAGTTGACCAATTTTGCATTATGTTTTACCCTTGTCCGTCTGTCTTTCCCTCCGTCATGTTTTGGTTTCCCTTCAATAACTTGAGTTTGCCTTGGACTTGGTCAAATGTTTTGAAATTTGGCTGTGTTAAGAATCACAAAAGGCCTGTCAACTTTGATTTTTACAAGAGTAGGGGCATCTATGTCCCATGTTCACCTTCTTTTTTTCATTTTATTAAATTTTTTGCTGGTAAAATACAGAATTAGGATACATGTGTAAATTTGCTGACCGACTGACTCATTTCAGTATGTATGGGTCAACAACTGCCATACAAAATTAATTAAGGTGTTGCCTGATTGTTGAGCCACTTTGTCAACAGTTATAGAGCATTAGAATAAGTTACAAAATGTACAACAAATACCAAAGTTGGAAAAAAAAATACTTATAAGATACAATTCCAAAAAGTTGGCCATAATATACATGTAGGTCATACAACAAAATTTCATATGTGAAAAGTGCAAACTGGAAATTATACAGACTTCTAAGAAATTAACAAAATTGTTGTTGTTATTTAATGTCAAACTTCTTTGCTTCATGACTCAATTGATCGTAAAGTGTGTATATTAACACCATGTAAAGGCTTACAATCTAGTACACTATCACATAACTGTGTGATGATTACAAAATATTTCAATTTGTTTCACCTCTCCCACAATGACAAAGGAATGAATTAATCCACATCAACACAGGCCATGTTCACACTGATTGTGTGAAACATGTTTTGTGTTTTTAAAACTGGCACAAGCCATCTACAAAGTACAAAACAGTATAAAAGTGCAGTTCTATCAATGGCATCACATTTTTTTCTTACAGAAACAGCTGATAACCAAGATTGGAGGGAGTGAATTTAAAAATCATCTTAAAAAGGCCATATCAAGGTATGTTGATTGCTTAACAAGAATTATAACTTGCTGTGTTTAACATCACTCACTTAATACATTGTACATAGAAAACTTTTAAATAGTCAAAATAAGAATTTTACATGAGAACAGAAATTATACTAGGTCACAAATTAAATTTCAGTATCTAAGAAAAGAGTGTGACAAACAGTCGTCTGCACAAAGAAGGCTATTTTTTTTTTTTCCTTAGTCAAATTTGCTAAAGGTGCAGAATAATACATATTTGCAATATCATTCCAAGGGAATGGAAGTTACAGTAACCATTATAGCTATTAGTTAAATCCCGTCCATTTTGTGTTTACAGTCAGTACTATACCAATACAATTTTAACGCAGTATAATTCCATGGAATAGTTTTGATAATACATTGTGTATTTGATTTTCTTTCTTCAGATGCATGAGTAATGGACTGATGGCCGGGATGAACATGAAGGGCAAGACGGATAAATTCCCTTTTGTAAAGTCATGCTTATGTAAAATAATCAAAGGTTAGTGATTATTATTAAAGATTGTAAATTTTTTATGATTTTCAAGAGTTTACTTAAGTAGTGGTATTTACAAAGTTTTATTCTTTTCATTTTGATTGTGATGTTCTTCAAGTAAAATCTTTAATAAGTATATCTTATAAAAAGTTAGCATTTAATTTGATAATCTAATAATTGATTGTGACACTGCAAATATTAAAATTATTAAAACATTTCTTAGGAGGGGAGGGGGTATTTGTAGTGAATTTTAAACGGTAGCAGTGAAATTTACATGGTGCTTTATTTTGTCCTTAAAAGTAAACTGCAAATATACATGCGAAGAAATCCAAATAAACAATATACAGATTAAAGACTAAGGTAACTACAGTAGCAGCAGTCTTGTGTACATTAGTCATTTCAATTTTGTTGGCACACACATTAAAGAAATGAGAACAAATTGGATATTATGTGAACTCGGATATGTTTCAGATATAAAGACTAATATTTCAACTTGTGATTATTTGAGTGCAACAGAAACTATTCACTTAAACCAAATGTGTATTAAACTTCAATAAACTCATTAACTTGTTAGTTCAGGTATATATTAGAAATCTTTATTTTTATTTTCAGAATTTCTTCTGACGTGTCATAACACAGATGAGGGGAAAATTACCGAAAGTGCGGCCAATTTCTTGAAGTTTGCGCCAGAAAGGATAGGCGGTGGTGGCAGAGGAGACAATTGACTTTTAATACGAAACAGATATTAAAATTCTGTCAGACATCATTTATTGATTTAATCATTATGATACATTAAATAACTGAGAACATTTTATGATAAATGTATACAAATAAAGATGATTGATTTTGATGATGTAGCATTCTTCAATACTTTAATGTTGAGCCAATTAATTTGTATATATATACCGTTGAACCTATTCACTTTATAGGAAACCTGTGTTTAAAACAGTCAACAAATATGAGTGAGCTTTGTAAAGTCTGAAATGTCGTAATGTAAGATGTCCATAAATGGGGGATCTGTTGGTTGATTTGATTAGATTTTTGGTGTTTTAACGCCACTTTCAGCAGTATTTCAGCTATATCATGGCGACCAGTTTTAGTGGTGGAGGAAGCCGGAGAGAACCACCGACCCTGTGCAAGCAACTGGTAAACTTTATCACTTGCGGCTGCGAGTCAAGTGCACCCTTTTTGTAATTTACAAAGCTGGGCGCGAACCCACGCCGTATTGGTAATAGGCTTGTATGAGCTGTTAGATCCAACGACCCACCCGGGCCCTGGATCTGTTGGAATTTTGTGAACTTTTGCATGCAACTAAATTATAAGGACTAGCATCCAAATATTGAAAAAAATTATATTTTATATATTTGGTTGAAACTTAAGAAAATTTGCAAAATTAAAAATTTCATTATATGCCAAAGGTACGTGTCCTACAGATTTTCTGTAAAAAAATATAACAGAAATTTATTGTTCTAGTTTATAGGTACAAATTTTATGATGTAATCAGATTAATTTTCGGGGTATAAATCGTTGATGAATCATTTCTCAAAACCTATAACATGTATTATTTTTAAAAAATCTGGATGCAGGTCCTTACAATCTAGTTGCATGTAAAATATCATAAAAATCGGAGATCACCCATTTATGAACCTCTTGTCCTAAACAGTAATCTTTAATGACCAATTTTATTATATTCTATTTGTCATGTTAGTTGCAAAATATAGTTTATGCAACATCTAACTCCCAGAATTCTAAGTTTGTTTGTTTGGTTTTTTTTGTGCATTTTATCTCCCCCTTATAATATTGCCATACGGTATGATTGGAACTATAGTAACAGTAACATTGGAAATTACAAATATTTCATCTAGCTCCACATTATATACTACTACAATGTATACAATAACAGTACCGGTAATTGAATAATGATGAGAAGAACCTCTTCTTATTCCAAATAAAAACTACCAATACAAATTGAATATTAAGGAACATAAAGGCAACAATAAAATCACTATGTTCTAATATAGCTTAGAAAAAGAGACAAGATGCAAGAAGAGTGCACAATGTGGTAAAAGGGAGTCAAATTTTAATATTCAACCCAAATTCAACATGAAAACAACCATTTTTCAACGTTTAATCAACGTTGAAAAGTAACGTTGGTTCAACGTTGTTTCAACTTTCATATCCAACTCAAAATCAACGTAGGAATACAACGTTGTTTCAACGTTGTGTGCCTGCTGGGATCAAGACCATATCCGTACGTAACAAAAACGTTGGAAAGTACGATGTCACGTCTTGCATATAACGTATTCTGAATACGTTACCAGGACGTACAAATTACGTTTGAGCTTTTATGTTAGCATCAAGACCATATCCGTACGTAACAAAAACGTTGGAAAATACGTTGTCACAACGACTTGCATATCACGTATCTAAAATACGTTGTGGCAACGTAATTTTCACGTAAGAAAGGGACCTGACCAAACTGCAACGTTGTGAATACGTAGTGTGCTAGCTGGGCCACCCTCCACATTATATTGTACAACTTACTGCTGTCGTTTTGCTATATTTTTAAGAAAACGTCGATTGATTGATTTGATTGATTGGTGTTTAACGTCCAGCGAGCAATTTTTCAGCTATATTCAGGACGATAGAAAACGTCGAAAAGAATACACTATTGCTTGTCATGGGAAAATCACGATATGTCATTTTACATTTGATGTCAATAGTGTTGGTGAAATATTTACTTCTAGTTTGAAAGCACGGTACAGTAATGAACAGCGTGGTGTTCACACAGGAATATCTACAGTTGACTTTGTTACCAGTTAATCTTAAGCTTCAATTCTTTAGTGTATTGGAACGTGGTTCACAAACCGAGACTGTGCTATCAAATTTAATATGCATATCTACAAGGGACTACGCTATCAAGTTACTATCCGAAACCACAAAAGTATTTCTGCACTTTATTTGCGTATTGGACTTGGTTGCGTTCACTTCAACACTTAACCCGTGGTCACAAAGCGGTGAAACAGCGATACAACACGAACAGTTCTGCACCATGTTCACATTAATGGACTTTAAAATCCGTCATGTACCGAGCTTATGTCGGCGAAACCAGCGACACAACACCAAGAGTTCTGCACCATGTTCACGTTATGGACTATAAAATCCGTCAAGTCAGGGCCATTCAGGATAATTATAATGATGATAATGTTCAATGACAATCGTGATTAATAACCATGATTAATGATAAAGCTTATAATGATGATGTAATTCATGATTTATGATAATGTTGATAACGATATGAATAATCATTTTTGTTGACAATCTTAATAATGATATTGATGATTAATCATGCATAAGGCTAATGATAATGTTTCTGGACTCGCCACTTACGCCTTTTGGCCGGCAGTCTACTTTTATATTGGCCTCTATTCGCCAATAAAACATATATTCTTTCATTCTCTTATTATATTTGTCAAACAGAAATATATTTTAAATGTTGAATAAGTAGTGATTATTTATTCATTATTGAATGTCGAATAAGAACTGATTATTTATTCTTTATTGAATGTTGAATAAGTACTGATTATTTATTCCTTAGTGAATGTCGAATCAGAATTGATTATTTATTTCAGATTGAATGTTGAATAAGTATTGATTATGTATTCCTTATCAAATGTCGAATATGTACTGATTATTTAATTCTTATTGAATGTCGAATAAGAACTGATTATTTATTCCTTATTGAATGTTGAATAAGTACTGATTATTTATTCCTTAGTGAATGTCGAATCAGAATTGATTATTTATTTCAGATTGAATGTTGAATAAGCATTGATTATTTATTTCTTATTGAATGTCGAATAAGTATTGATTATGTATTCCTTATCGAATGTCGAATATGTACTGATTATTTATTTCTTATTGAATGTCGAATAAGAACTGATTATTTATTCCTTATTGAATGTCGAATAAGAATTGATTATTTTTTTCTTATTGAATGTCGAATAAGTACTGCTTATTTATTCTTTGTTGAATGTCGAATAATAATTGATTATTTATTCCTTATTGAATGTCGAATAAGCATTGATTATTGATTTCTTATTGAATGTCGAATACATACTGATTATGTATTCCTCATCGAATGTCGAATACAAACTGATTATTTATTCCTTATTGAATGTCGAATAAATATTGTCTATTTATTTCTTATTGAATAACGAATAAGTACTGACTATGTATTCCTTATTGAATATCGAATAAGTACTGAGTATTTGTTTCTTATTGAATGTCAAATAAATACTGATTATTTATTCCTTATTGAATGCCGAATAGGAAATGATTATTTATTCATTATTGAATGTCGAATCAGAACTGATTATTTATTTTAGATTGAATGTTGAATAAGTACTGATTATGTATTCCTTATTGAATGTTGAATAAGAACCGATTATTTATTCCTTATTGAATGTTGAATAAGTACTGATTAATTATTCCTTATTGAATGTCGAATAAGTATTGATTATTTATTCCTTATTGAATGTTGAATCAGAACTGATTATGCATTCCTTATTGAATGTCGAATACGCATTGATTATTGATTTCTTATTGAATGTCGAATAAGTACTGATTATGTATTCCTTATTGAATGTTGAATAAATACTTATTATTTATTTGTTATTGAATGTTGAATATGTACTGATTATTTATTCCTTATTGCATGTCAAATAAGAACTGATTATTTATTCCTTATTGAATGTCAAATAAGAACTGATTATTTATTTCTTATTGAATGTTGAATAAATACTGATTATTTATTTCTTATTGAATGTCAAATAAGTATTAATTATTTATTCCTTATTGAATGTCGAATCAGAACTGATTAGTTAATCCTTGTTGAATGTCGAATAAGCATTGATTATTTATTTCTTATTGAATGTCAAATAAGTACTGATTATGTATTCCTTATTGAATGTTGAATAAATATTATTATTTATTTGTTATTGTATGTTGAATATGTACTGATTATTTATTCCTTATTGCATGTCAAATAAGAACTGAATATTTATTCCTTATTGACTGTCGAATAAGTACTGATTATTTATTCCTTATTGAATGTTGAATAAATACTTATTATTTGTTTGTTATTGAATATTGAATATGTACTGATTATTTATTCCTTGTTGAATGTCGAATCAGAACTGATTATTTATTCCTTATTGAATGTCGAATAAGCATCGATTATTTATTTCTTATTGAATGTCGAATAAGTACTTATTATTTATTTGTTATTGAATGTTGAATATGTACTGATTATTTTTTCCTTATTGCATGTCAAATAAGAACTGATTATTTATTCCTTATTGAATGTCAAATAAGAACTGATTATTTATTTCAGATTGAATGTTGAATAAGCATTGATTATTTATTTCTTATTGAATGTCGAATAAGTATTGATTATGTATTCCTTATCGAATGTCGAATATGTACTGATTATTTATTTCTTATTGAATGTCGAATAAGAACTGATTATTTATTCCTTATTGAATGTCGAAAAAGAACTGATTATTTTTTTCTTATTGAATGTCGAATAAGTACTGCTTATTTATTCTTTGTTGAATGTCGAATAATAATTGATTATTTATTCCTTATTGAATGTCGAATAAGCATTGATTATTGATTTCTTATTGAATGTCGAATACATACTAATTATGTATTCCTCATCGAATGTCGAATAAAAACTGATTATTTATTCCTTATTGAATGTCGAAATATTATCTATTTATATCTTATTGAATAACGAATAAGTACTGACTATGTATTCCTTATTGAATATCGAATAAGTACTGAGTATTTGTATCTTATTGAATGTCAAATAAATACTGATTATTTATTCCTTATTGAATGCCGAAAAAGAAATGATTATTTATTCATTATTGAATGTCGAATCAGAACTGATTATTTATTTTAGATTGAATGTTGAATAAGTACTGATTATGTATTCATTATTGAATGTTGAATAAGAACTGATTAGTTATTCCTTATTGAATGTTGAATAAGTACTGATTAATTATTCCTTATTGAATGTCGAATAAGTATTGATTATTTATTCCTTATTGAATGTCGAATCGGAACGGATTATTTATTCCTTATTGAATGTCGAATAAGCATTGATTATTTATTTCTTATTGAATGTCGATTAAGTACTGATTATGTATTCCTTATTGAATGTTGAATAAATATTATTATTTATTTGTTATTGAATGTTGAATATGTACTGATTATTTATTCTTTATTGCATGTCAAATAAGAACTGAATATTTATTCCTTATTGACTGTCGAATAAGTACTGATTATTTATTCCTTATTGAATGTTGAATAAGTACTTATTATTTATTTGTTATTGAATGTTGAATATGTACTGATTATTTATTCCTTGTTGAATGTCGAATCAGATCTGATTAGTTATTCCTTATTGAATGTTGAATAAGCATTGATTATTTATTTCTAATTGAATGTCGAATAAGTACTGATTATTTATTCCTTATTGAATGTTGAATAAATACTTATTATTTATTTGTTATTGAATGTTGAATATGTACTGATTATTTATTCCTTATTGAATGTCAAATAAGAACTGATTATTTATTCCTTATGAATGTTGAATAAGTACTGATTATTTATTCCTTATTGAATGTCGAATAAGTATTAATTATGTATTCCTTATTGAATGTCGAATCAGAACTGATTATGTATTCCTTATTGAATGTCGAATAAGCATTGATTATTTATTTCTTATTGAATGTCGAATAAGTACTGCTTATTTATTCTTTGTTGAATGTCAAATAATAATTGATTATTTATTCCTTATTGAATGTCGAATAAGCATTGATTATTGATTTCTTATTGAATGTCGAATACATACTAATTATGTATTCCTCATCGAATGTCAAATAAAAACTGATTATTTATTCCTTATTGAATGTCGAAATATTATCTATTTATTTCTTATTGAATAACGAATAAGTACTGACTATGTATTCCTTATTGAATATCGAATAAGTAATGGGTATTTGTTTCTTATTGAATGTCAAATAAATACTGATTATTTATTCCTTATTGAATGCCGAAAAAGAAATGATTATTTATTCATTATTGAATGTTGAATCAGAACTGATTATTTATTTTAGATTGAATGTTGAATAAGTACTGATTATGTATTCCTTATTGAATGTTGAATAAGAACTGATTATTTATTCCTTATTGAATGTTGAATAACTACTGATTATTTATTTCATATTGAATGTCGAATAAGTATTAATTATTTATTCCTTATTGAATGTCGAATCAGAACTGATTAGTTATTCCTTATTGAATGTCGAATAAGCATTGATTATTTATTTCTTATTGAATGTCGAATAAGTACTGATTATGTATTCCTTATTGAATGTTGAATAAATATTATTATTTATTTGTTATTGAATGTTGAATATGTACTGATTATTTATTCCTTATTGCATGTCAAATAAGAACTGATTATTTATTCCTTATTGACTGTCGAATAAGTACTGATTATTTATTCCATATTGAATGTCAAATAAGTACTTATTATTTATTTGTTATTGAATGTTGAATATGTACTGATTATTTATTCCTTATTGAATGTCGAATCAGAACTGATTATTTATTCCTTATTGACTGTCGAATAAGTACTGATTATTTATTCCTTATTGAATGTCAAATAAGTACTTATTATTTATTTATACATTTAAACATAATCTACATTAAAACAAAACATTTCTTCATGGAGATTATAATTTATACATTTATTATAATCTCCATGAAGAAATGTTTTGTTTTAATGTGTATTATTTATTTGTTATTGAATGTTGAATATGTACTGATTATTTATTTCTTATTGAATGTCGAATCAGAACTGATTATTTATTCCTTATTGAATGTCAAATAAGTACTTATTATTTATTTGTTATTGAATGTTGAATATGTACTGATTATTTATTCCTTATTGAATGTCGAATAAGTATTAATTATTTATTCCTTATTGAATGTCAAATCAGAACTGATTATGTATTCCTTATTGAATGTCGAATAAGCATTGAATATTTATTTCTTATTGAATGTCGAATAAGTACTGATTATGTATTCCTTATTGAATGTTGAATAAATATTATTATTTATTTGTTATTGAATGTTGAATATGTACTGATTATTTATTCCTTATTGCATGTCAAATAAGAACTGAATATTTATTCCTTATTGACTGTCGAATAAGTACTGATTATTTATTCCTTATTGAATGTTGAATAAGTACTTATTATTTATTTGTTATTGAATGTTGAATATGTACTGATTATTTATTCCTTGTTGAATGTCGAATCAGAACTGATTAGTTATTCCTTATTGAATGTTGAATAAGCATTGATTATTTATTTCTAATTGAATGTTGAATAAGTACTGATTATTTATTCCTTATTGAATGTTGAATAAATACTTATTATTTATTTGTTATTGAATGTTGAATATGTACTGATTATTTAATCCTTATTGCATGTCAAATAAGAACTGATTATTTATTCCTTATTGAATGTCGAATAAGAACTGATTATTTATTACATATGAATGTTGAATAAGTACTGATTATTTATTCCTTATTGAATGTCGAATAAGTATTAATTATTTATTCCTTATTGAATGTCGAATCAGAACTGATTATGTATTCCTTATTGAATGTCGAATAAGCATTGATTATTTATTTCTTATTGAATGTCGAATAAGTACTGCTTATTTATTCTTTGTTGAATGTCAAATAATAATTGATTATTTATTCCTTATTGAATGTCGAATAAGCATTGATTATTGATTTCTTGTTGAATGTCGAATACATACTAATTATGTATTCCTCATCGAATGTCGAATAAAAACTGATTATTTATTCCTTATTGAATGTCGAAATATTATCTATTTATTTCTTATTGAATAACGAATAAGTACTGACTATGTATTCCTTATTGAATATCGAATAAGTAATGAGTATTTGTTTCTTATTGAATGTCAAATAAATACTGATTATTTATTCCTTATTGAATGCCGAAAAAGAAATGATTATTTATTCATTATTGAATGTTGAATCAGAACTGATTATTTATTTTAGATTGAATGTTGAATAAGTACTGATTATGTATTCCTTATTGAATGTTGAATAAGAACTGATTAGTTATTCCTTATTGAATGTTGAATAACTACTGATTATTTATTTCATATTGAATGTCGAATAAGTATTAATTATTTATTCCTTATTGAATGTCGAATCAGAACTGATTAGTTATTCCTTATTGAATGTCGAATAAGCATTGATTATTTATTTCTTATTGAATGTCGAATAAGTATTGATTATGTATTCCTTATTGAATGTTGAATAAATATTATTATTTATTTGTTATTGAATGTTGAATATGTACTGATTATTTATTCCTTATTGCATGTCAAATAAGAACTGATTATTTATTCCTTATTGACTGTCGAATAAGTACTGATTATTTATTCCTTATTGAATGTCAAATAAGTACTTATTATTTATTTGTTATTGAATGTTGAATATGTACTGATTATTTATTCCTTATTGAATGTCGAATCAGAACTGATTATTTATTCCTTATTGACTGTCGAATAAGTACTGATTATTTATTCCTTATTGAATGTCAAATAAGTACTTATTATTTATTTATACATTTAAACATAATCTACATTAAAACAAAACATTTCTTCATGGAGATTATAATTTATACATTTATTATAATCTCCATGAAGAAATGTTTTGTTTTAATGTGTATTATTTATTTGTTATTGAATGTTGAATATGTACTGATTATTTATTTCTTATTGAATGTCGAATCAGAACTGATTATTTATTCCTTATTGAATGTCAAATAAGTACTTATTATTTATTTGTTATTGAATGTTGAATATGTACTGATTATTTATTCCTTATTGAATGTCGAATAAGTATTAATTATTTATTCCTTATTGAATGTCAAATCAGAACTGATTATGTATTCCTTATTGAATGTTGAATAAATACTGATTATTTATTTCATATTGAATGTCGAATAAGTATTAATTATTTATTCCTTATTGAATGTCGAATCAGAACTGATTAGTTATTCCTTATTGAATGTCGAATAAGCATTGATTATTTATTTCTTATTGAATGTCGAATAAGTACTGATTATGTATTCCTTATTGAATGTTGAATAAATACTGATTATTTATTTCATATTGAATGTCGAATAAGTATTAATTATTTATTCCTTATTGAATGTCGAATCAGAACTGATTAGTTATTCCTTATTGAATGTCGAATAAGCATTGATTATTTATTTCTTATTGAATGTCGAATAAGTACTGATTATGTATTCCTTATTGAATGTTGAATAAATATTATTATTTATTTGTTATTGAATGTTGAATATGTACTGATTATTTATTCCTTATTGCATGTCAAATAAGAACTGATTATTTATTCCTTATTGACTGTCGAATAAGTACTGATTATTTATTCCTTATTGAATGTCAAATAAGTACTTATTATTTATTTGTTATTGAATGTTGAATATGTACTGATTATTTATTCCTTATTGAATGTCGAATCAGAACTGATTATTTATTCCTTATTGAATGTCGAATAAGCATTGATTATTTATTTCTTATTGAATGTCGAATAAGTACTGATTATGTATTCCTTATTGAATGTTGAATAAATACTTATTATTTATTTGTTATTGAATGTTGAATATGTACTGATTATTTATTCCTTATTGAATGTCGAATAAGCACTGATTGTTTATTTCATATTGAATGTGGAATCAGTAGCGGTTTACTTATTTCTTATTGCATGTCGAATTACTTTAATATTATTATAAATATTAATAATGATACGTAATTGTTATCTAAGCATATTTAACAGCTTCAGAAAAAAAGAAAATAAAGAACATGTAACATACACACAAATATATGCATCATACATATACAGTTGTAATCTTTTTGTGGTTAATTTCTCAACTCGGGTTTATTTCCACGCAGTCGAGATACATCCTTGCTACTTGTGATTTTAATATCTTAGCGAAATTAATTAATATGCAAGCATTCAGTGATCTTGCTATTGTACTCTCCCTGTTTATATTGTCATATGTACTTGTGATATATATATATATATAGCGTGTGATCGTCTTGAGTGGAAGGGAATGCTTTTTTGTATTGTTTTTATCTGCATTGTCATTGGAGACCCGGATCCGTCATGGTCGTGTTCAAATGGTAGTTGGATTTACAACTTTCTGTGCAATCAGTGTCCATTACCACTAAAGTTGTGAGTTCGAATTCCACTTATGGCGAGGTGTATTTGATACAACATTAAGTTTTTCAGTAACTTGCGACAGGTCGGTGATTTTCTCTGGATACTCCGGTTTCCTGCATCAATCAAACTGACCATGCTATAGTTGAACCATTGTTGAAAATTGTGTTAAACGTCATATCCATAATAGCCCTAACGCATACATTTCATAAGACAATTCATTGTTTTTTACGCCATTATATATATCAACGCATTTTCCTTTATTTTTTCGCATATACACTCACGGGTCAAAAGTATTTCCGCACTAAGATATTTCATATAAAACCATTTATTTTCAAAACATTCTCCTGAAGTCATTCCTTATCTGATTTTCATTAATTTTTCAGCATTAAATGCAGAAATAAATATAATTTCTTCTTCGTATAATTTTCTAATAATTTTATACCTACTTTCCCTTAAGAATTAATTTAAATACAAAGTTTAATTTTTTCACCAAACCTTACTATATAATCATACAAAATTGTGACGTCAAGAATTTACAGTTGTGTTTAAATCATAAATGCTTGTAAAAAAAGTTCGAAAAAATTACATGAAGATATTAAAAGAAACTCTAATAATTGTACTATTAAAGGTGAAAATTTCATGAAAATCGGCTAAGGAATGACTTGATGAGAATGTTATGAAAATAAGTGGTTTTATATGAAATATATAGGGAAATATCTTCAACAGTGACTTGCGGCAGGTCTGTCGTTTTCTCCTGGTACTTCTGTTTCAACCACAAATAAAACTGACCGCCATAATATATTTGAAATATTGGTGAAAGTGGCGTTAAACACCATAACCCTAACCCTATTATAATTTATTTAAGATAATAATTATTATTTCTTTTTTTATGTAAAAGGGATGAGTTACAATCCTAAACATGCTAAATATAACTAGTTGCAATAACATTTCTTTCTCAGGTACAGTATCCTGCAAAATAGATAAAAAAATATATATAATATTTTAGGTGCTTATAAAATCACATGTAAAGTAAAAATTTCAAGGAAAAAATATCTTATTCCAGACTTTTCAATAGAAATAACATAACAAAAATAAAACAATAGGCACTATGTGTGAGTTTTTTTTAAATGGAGCGAGATCACTTCTTCTGTTTAATATACCAACGCACTAAGTTGGATATTTACATTACTAACTCACTGACACAGCGTCCGAAGGTTGACATATTCCTACACTTAGACGTATTTATCATATTTATGAGCCGGCCAGAATTTGATCTTGCTCCTTAATTCTGTGCGCTTATCTGAAAAGTAGCAAACACCAATTCTATAGTCTTTGAATTGATCCGACCAGTGCTCGAACCACAGATTTACGGCAACACCACCACCGAAATAGTTTTTTTTATAGAGGATAATGTTCTTTTGATCTACATATAATACAGAGTGATGTCCTCATTTTTAAAATCACTGTATGTATTATACAAGGTTAAATTTGGTCCGAATAAAATATGCATTATTCTAATTATTTTCGCCGGGTACCCTGGTTTCCTCTGCAAATAAACGTAAGCTCTACGCTATATCTGAAATATCATTTAGTGATGTAAAACATCCATAATAATACCTTCCGAATCTCCAATAATTACATTAGAAACAGGTTGTGATATATGCAAATCCATTAAAGGCTCGACTAACTCATTTTCGATTACAGTAATAAAAGATGTAACAGGAAAATATTTCCTTTCCACGAAAGGTTGGAAGATATCAAAGGCACGCTGTAAATCGAAGGAGGACAGATAATACAATGGTCAAAAGAAAAAGTACAAACAATGATCTATAAAACACTACAGAAAACTGAACCCCACTAAAACCCGGTGCTGAACTCGGGGGTTCCAGAATGATAAGCATATCCTTCTCCACTTATGGCACTCGTCGTGTTACTCTATTTGCAAACCCCGTGATAAGTCATGAATGAGGAAAGGACCGGATGTTGATATCAATGTCATAATCCATTAACTGATGTTATTTCTGGCTCCTGTACAGATCTTCATATTTGTACCAGCATTGTTGTTTTAATTCCTGATTGTCCTTTTACATAGATTTACTAACAACTGGAATAATGAGTTATTGTGAGCGAGTGAGTGTTGTTTAATGCGAAATGAACATTTTGTCAGCAATATCATTGCGTGAACAAGTTACATTTCACTGAAATGATGACGATGCCATCTTTGTACTAGACCAACATGCTTAGTTGGATTTCTATTGTGCACGCTGGCTGAAACAACATGTCGCTCTACTCGTACACATTAGCCTGACTCCGGACGAACCCGTCTTTAATCTAAATTTGCTCTTTGCTCTTGCATGTACTCCTTAATGCTACATGAATAGCGAGGAAGCAGCAGATACCAATGTTATAATTCTTTGGTTTGACACGACCGTTTTGTTCAAGCCCACGATATACCGCACTCGAGGAGAGCATGCAAACCGTTACACTACCGAAGATGTTTAAATTGATAGAACTATTAATGGTAATTATTTTGTACTGCAAGACAACAGGCCATAATCTAAGAGCTATGATATAAATCATAATTAGCAATAGAATTAGTATCAAAATTATCAACGCTTCTCACCTAGTTATATATGTGAGGGTTGACATTCTACTCCCATGTGGAAAACACTTGTATGACCGCATTACTTCATAAAGAGGAGAGGTTGGGGCCCATAAATTAGCTTGATGTATTGAAGTACCTGTACCAAGCAAGGGAAATGGTCAGTCTTGTAAGTATGTGTGTTAGTGGTATCTATTTTACCTCTGTTTCCACGATTTTCCAGTTGGATTTAGATCTGTTCTATAGGTGTGGTATTTTATGCTGTTCATTTTATTTTGCCATATTTACCTAATGTACCCCACAGAGGGTCAAATTGTACATTTAGTACACAGGCCAGGTATGCATTACAAGGACAGTACAAATTATAATCAGCGTTGTTATTTGTGCCAGCTCCATTTGAAACCAAGCATACTGTTAACGAAAAAAACAACAATATCAATAAAAAAAGACAACATTATTTTATGTTATAAGGGTATAGAAATTAGACAGAGACACCCAACAATAACTTTACACTGAAGCAGGTTATACATTTTTCCAAATGTAGGTTGTTCTGAATAGAAGAGTCAATCATATAAGAACAATTATAGCGAGAACACTTTAACCAGTGATGGTCAACAATTTCACCAATATTAACAAAATGATCAACCACCTCTCAACTTAGATATCTAGTATTGTTGACTTTCACTAAAAATCTGATTGGCAAAAATTACATGAACTACAAGTGTAGAGTCTCCAAACAGTTGGAATAACAAACTGAATTAATTTCCATCGGAAAATCTTATGTGTATTTTCTTATCATACAAGTGTGGACACAGAAATGTGCTGTCCAAAAGGCAAGTGTGGATGTCAATATTTCATATTATTAACTTTAAAAAAAAATTCATGGATACAGGGGTCCTGGATTTATTTAATAAAAAACTAATCCTGGATTATTATTTTTGCTTAAAGTCCGGTCCTGTGTTTTTATTTCAAATTTTCATCATAGCCCCCCTTCCCCTCCCAAGGGATATACAATTGTATCATTAATAATAAATTAATAAATAATAAATTCAGATTTTCTATTTAAAATAAATATCATTTACAAACCACTGATATTTGTTCAATTTTTAACGCTGATTTAAGCTTTAGACGCAACAAATTTTTATTTTTCTCGTTAAACTGTCGAAACATAACATTTATTTAACTGTAAAATTCACAAATAAAATTCCCCCCCTTTTTCCCCTTTTTTCTTGTTTAAATCAATTATCAACAATATTCCAGAATCAAACAAATGAATAAATATACCATAGATTTCTTTTACATGCATCTGTTTACCATGCGGAGTCAGTTTGTTTTAAATCGGTCATCCAATCAGAACGCTCATTATTCTTGTCCAAGATAAAAATACATCGCTAAAATTACTTGTGGGTGTTTCCGCACTTCAACTCGTAAATTTATATAGAAATCGGAGATATTTCGTCATAAAACATCACACATGGTTTTGTCTATCATATTTCTTGAAGACAAACATAACATTTTATTGCATTTATCAATATTTTATGAGTATCAACAGTTTTTTCAACATCGTATCTGTTTCTCGATACAGCCGCAACTTCAACTCGTAAATGTACATATAAATCGGAGATATTTCGTCATAAAACTTCACACATGGTTTTGTCTATCATATTTCTTGAAGACAAACATAACACTTTATTGCATTTATCAATATTTTATGAGTATCAACAGTTTTTTCAACACCGTATCTGATTCTCGATACAGCCGCCCGATTACAGTGACCCGTGACCCACTTTAGCACGTTCCACCAGTTTTTTTCTTAATAATGTTGTTTAATTATGTGTAAGAACAAAACAAAAATGAAGCGATAGATGCATACAGTTTATTTGTAAGAGAATTATGAACAAAGCTAAATGTATGTAAAAAATATATTCAGGTGTTGTTTAACAAGTTAAAAAAAGTGCATTGAAATGTAATATAATGAAACAGCATATAATACATGTATTGTAAAATATTGTTTATATTTATTGATTCCCTGGATAATCAATGATAATATGGTAACTTCAAAGGAGCTTGTACTTTGAATATTAATAGTAAGAAGCATTGATGAATAAACTATATCTTCTTATTAAAAAATCTGATTGGAACAGATATGATTAAAATATAACGACTTATCTGCATGATTACATATTATTACAAGGCTTTTTCCATACCAGCCACGGTATCATTCCGAGACCTCCATATAAGATGCAGTGGAGTACAAATGGATCGAGGAAGGAATGTCAGGCTGATGTTGAAAAAGTCATGTATCAATATGTTGTATCATATACAGGGTACTTTCACGATGCAATATTTTATAGGAAGCTAAATTATGAATTAAATAGATAACAGTAGTTTTTAGGAGGGCTCATGTCTTGTTCAGGCTATTTGCTTGATTAGGTATAGTGGTGTCCAACATATATCGTGTTGTGTTTTTGTTTTGTTTTTCTTCGTCTTGTGTATCATATGTTGCCAGTTTCTCTGGATTGTCCATTTCTGACTGCATCTTCAAAACACTATTGTCAAACAATTGCATCACTGCATGTACCTCAATATATTTCCTATAGTGGCATTTTGAAACATGTGAGTCAGTCCCCATTTGTAAACAGACGACAATGGGAAGACCGGAAGTAACTTGTGCTATTGACACTGTTACATATTAATTGCGTGAGATGTTTCTGAAATAGGTTATCAGTCTGGACCGTTGAATATATGATTTTTTTACTTTCGCTCGTTACATGCAAAAACTATCAAATCACACTTCCGTAGATTTAATTCGAGTTTTCAAAAATGTCGTCTGAAAATCGCAAATCGCGAGTGGAAAATGTTCCATGGAGAGTTGTCAGCTGCTGCAAATAAATAATGATGTGTGTTTTCAGGGAGAATAATATATACAGAGTAGGAATAAGCCAATTTCCAGACAGGTAGGCCTTTTTTATTCACTAAATTTAAGATGAATGCATAACAGATACCCCAATGTAAACAAAGAAGAGTGACTTTTAAAATACCTTCTCTTTTATAATATTATGTCAGAAACCCGGCATGGATAGAAACTACTGTTTGATTGTATTTATTGTATATATGTCATACAGTGATACATAGAAAGTTGCAAAATGTTGTTTATATGAAAAAAAATAGATGTTAGAAAAAAAAAAGGGGGGGGGCGCAACATCTAAAAAAAAAAAAAAGGGGGGGGAGGGCATCATCGGGTCCTGTCCACACGTACCTGTGCCAGAAACGTGAAGGAACTTGACGGTCAAACAAGGCCGTGAAATAACGGTCATATTTACTTGATATCATGGAGTCAAATTTATCACATAAAGTATGAAAAAAATCTTTAAACATTCATTTTGACAGAAATGCCAACTTTTGAAGAAATATTACAAGCGTCAAAGTTTATTTTTAAAATATCAAAAAATGCGAGGGCCATGTCCATAGCCAGAAATGATGGGTACTTTGCTCATTTGCATATCTAAGATGGCGACGCCGGGACGTCTGCAATTTTCATATGATCTATATAGACGATATCATTCATAATTGCATGTGTGTCATTTTCTGAACTTGAAAATGATACATTGAATCAAGCTGAATTAAATGAAATAAAAATTAATGAAAGCAATTAAATATTCGCGGTTCCTGGACTAAATGAAAATCCGAGGCGACGAACCCTTTTTTGGCCTTAAGAGTCTATGTAAAAATGTCTGAAATACATGAAACTGGTGGCGTGTGACACAAAATTTAACAATGAATGACATTTGGCGACATATTTTCTGAAATTAATTTAGATTCCTCAATAATACATGTAATTATATTAACTAACCTTATATTTCTAGCTTCTAAACTCGGGGTTCCCACATTAAATATAATATGATCATTTTTGCATGATCGCGATATCAAAGACATGTCTAAAATCGTTACAAAACAAAAATATTTGAATTTTGACAGAAGAAAAACTTTGCGGAAATAAACAATAACTTTTAATTTTCGAATCATTGACGGACACATTGAATTTCCGTACAATAGGCTATTTTTTGACAAATCTAATAAACGATCCATCAAGCTTAAAACTGCAGTCACGTGATCAAAATTTAATTTAAATATGATGAATATTTATGAGGAAAGTACCCTCAATTTCTGGATATGACGAAAGTGTCTTACTTAAACGTGGTAATAACCTTTATAACTGACCACAAGAAGTCTGAAAAAATCGTTAACAAATCACCCCTTTTGACAGAAATGTCAACTGCGAAGGTCTGTCGACAAAGCATGGAAAAAAAACAAATATTAACGAATAACTTTCTTTAAAAAGTCAAACTAAATTCCTTCTTTTTCCGGAAAAGTTGTTTTTATTACACATGGACAATGGTGAGCAGCGATTGGATATGGAATGTGTCATTCAAAGTACTGGGTGCTGATTGACATTTGATTGTAATCGTCATGACATTATTTATATATGTTTTACCAAAGAATTTGTTTATGTAAAAGAATGAGAGTTTAGACATCCAAAAATGTCCGTTTGATGCAGACTGGAGTATAAAGTACCAGTACACGATGAGAATAACAAATTACCCAAAATAACAAGGTACACTCAATAGGG
Organism: Bathymodiolus brooksi; assembly: GCA_963680875.1. Classification (NCBI taxonomy): domain Eukaryota; kingdom Metazoa; phylum Mollusca; class Bivalvia; order Mytilida; family Modiolidae; genus Bathymodiolus; species Bathymodiolus brooksi. The sequence goes on from OY804580.1 coordinate 18,145,547, forward strand.
AATACGTCAAATTTTCCGTCTTTTGAAAAGTGTTCCATTGGCGAAAATAACTTCAAATAATTAAGACTGCTTGGGATTTTTTAATTAAATTATTTGGTCTTCATTTTTTCCCAAGCTGGTAATAAAAAAAATATAAAATATCCTGTGAATTCAAAAATGAAAAAGAAAGAAACAGTGTTTTATGATTATCACTTCCCATTATAGAGGCAAGTCATTTTAGTTGACAAGGGAAAGTTTTGTTCAAGCTCTTTTTCATGTGGGCAAATACATGTACATGTATAATATCTGCTATTACTGTAATACAAATTGGAAGTGTTTTTATTTACATCTTCATTTTATTTCATAGCGCATTGCCATCACATTTATTTGAATGAGATTGTATGTCGGTGTAAACAAAACGTTTGCAATTAGGTATTTACCAACAAAAATGTGGCATACATCATTACATTTTCTATTTAATGCTGAAAACACTAACTTTTGTATATTCCATGCATATACATATTTTGTAACTGCTGATCATGAATAAATAGAATGTGGGACAGATTTATTGTACAAGATTGATACAGTACTTTGAAATAAAAGAAACAAACATGGACATTTTTATACCTCATGACAACAGATGCATAAAGATTCACCTTACTGTATTATGGCATGATATTTTTGACGGCTTCAATATACAGTAGAAGTTCTGCAATTTGGTTGTATGTATCAAAAATAGGGACTTTAATGGTAAAAAATTGAGACACACTACTTTTCATAATTATTGTTGTGGATGGGTGAATCATACACACGTTTCAGCAGTTTATTTAGTTCACTTAATAGAGGAAATAATTTTGAGATGATATGCAATTCCCAAACACTTTTTAATACAGATACATGCATGTGTAAAAGTTAATATGCCACAGCCATCTGCCTTAACATGTAATGCTTTATAATTGATTATAAACTAACATGTTTTTCTTATACTAAGTTATATATACATTTTTTGTCTTTTTTTTTCAGTAAGTATTGACTAATGGCAATATATGAACAATAGGGCTATAGAAGTGAGTATATGATATCAATTCTTAGTTTTTTTTTAGTGTACATTGGCACGATGAAAATGATGTTTTAAATTCATATTAATTTATCTGAAAAATGTTACCATTTTTTGATCATTCATATTCTAAGCCATGTAGTGCACAAATTCATAAATTCTCTTTGCAAGTTATTTCATCATCAAATTTAACACTGTATCCTAAAAAGTTACATTGGTGGATGCAGTGACAAAGGTAATTTCTTTCAAAAAACCTTTTGCAGTTTCTTGCTCGTGTGGAAAAATACTCTCTCCCAGTCAAGTTCACTGGCTGAAAAATGTTGTTGAAAACTTATGGCGAGCAAGGAGTTTCATTTCACCGCGTAGTTCTTTAAAGATTGAAAAAAGTGGTTCGAGGTATTGATACTGTATCAAGTTGTTACGAGTGTTTTACAAAATTGTCAAAAGGTCAAACTTTTATTTGTTTGATGATTTTGGTGAGATTCCTGACTGTGTCAAGTCTTTAAAGTCCTACAATGAATATCGAAAACTAGCTAGTACTATGAAAAAAATCCATAAAGTTGTAAAGGACCATTCTACAGAAATGTTTCAACGTGTCTTAGTGGTTTGAGAACATACTACTAAAACTATTGTGATGTGAAAATTGATAGACAATGCAAAAAATTAATAAATAAATAAAATAAATAAACGGAAACACAATGGGTGCCACCAGTGGAGCAGGATCTGCCTACCCTTCCGGAGTTCACCCCCGGTTTTTAGTGGGGTTTGTGTTACTCAATCTTTAGTTTTATGTGTATGTTGTGTGGACCGTTGTTTGTCCTTTTGTGCTTTTTTTGGCCATTGTACATGTGTTGTATGTTCTTCTTTGATTTACTGATTCTGATTACCCCTTTGGTATCTTCAAAGTTTTCTTACCTTATATTTTCTTACTATCAGAGCAAACAAAAACTAAACTTACGAGCATTAGATCCTCTCAAAGGTTGACAGGTTCCAGAGAATGCTCTTTTTCTTCTTCCTCTTCGTTGCACATTGCTACGGCAACATTCAGATGGTGCGCAATCGCCAGAGACCTTACACTGAAAACATAATGAAACATGTTCTTGGTTGGAGAAGAGTTTTCCAGCAAAACTATAGCCATAACGGAAAACTGTATGAAGAGTTCTATGAACAGAACATTATCAATTCAAGCATGATCGGTGATAATAGAAATGTTGTTTTGGTAAAGGCAATGATCATGTACATCAAAAACAAACAAAAGACGACACCATTCAGGGGCGGATCCAGGATTTCAAGTTAGGGGGGGCGCACTTATAAAAATTGCACCAAGCGAAGGGAGGCACGAAAATTTTTGGGGTATTTCGTGTGAAAATTCACGATTTTACGCAAAAAAAGCAGATTACGGAATCTCCCTCCTACCCTTAACCTCCAATTCTAAAAATAAAACCGTGGTGAGTAAACTACATTGTATGTCAAATTTGTAGTTTAAGTTTCACTTCAATCCATTGAGTGGTTATTTAGCAGTTGCGGGTTGCAGAATCATCCTCCTACCCCCTCCACCCGGCCTTCAATGAAAAATCTAAAAACCATTGTGCACAACTACAATGTATTTCAAGTACATTATATAGTTTAACGTCAATCAATTGCGTGGTTACAGTCAGGGGAGTTGCGGATTGCAGAAATCTTACAGATGGACGGACGGACGGACCGACATCAAGTGTTTGAGCAACGGGCATAAAAACCTCATTACACTAACAGATCAAACAAAAAAAATGTATCAAAGTTCTCGAGAAATATGGTTACGGAAATCAGGTGTGAGATATGCATAAACCATTTTGTCGAGATTATTTTCACACTTTCATGTGCAGTTGTAGATATGAATTTATTACAAATAAATTGTAGTCAGAATTTTTTGTTAAAAATGTGTAAAAATATTGTACAGACATCCATTGGTAGATAAAATAATATAAACGTACCCGGACAAAGGATTTGTTCACACTTTCTTGTGCAGATACCTCGGGCAGATGCAGAGATTGTTACAAATAAATTGCCTCTAATTTTTTTTTTTATTAATATGTTACTTTTGTATTTTAATGTACCAACGCGTATTTTTACTGATCTTTACTTGAAAAGTAAAAGGCAACATTTTCGGGTATTTGTATGCAAATCAAACTTATATTTATTTTTCATATGAAATTGCAGAATTTCGAATTCAAGAACTATTTGAACCATTATTTAAAGAGAAGTGACCATTTTCTTGGGACACTCAAGTTTCTACACATTGTCTCAGTTTCATCATCTGATTCTCTCGTTATAGGTTTTCGTTGTATGTTTTATAAATGAGATCAATTGTTAAATTAATTATTCGAAGTATTGATTGAATTTACTTTTTAGTTTACCTTTGACTTTTCTCGTCTCGTCGAGGAATCAGAAATGTATCTAATCTTGCTTGTTTTCTTTGCCTAGAATTTTCGTCCATTTTATAATTTCTAAATAGCACGTGTACATGTAGTTGTAAAATTGACTGCAGAAATAATGTTTAATTAGCATGAGAAAATAGTTGATGTCTGGTACCTCGGAACTAATCAGAATGGAATAATCTTTGAACTACTGACGGCGAATACATATATGAATCAGCGAACACATCCAACGTGTATTTACAATGTGCAAGAATATTTTACTACAGGTCACGAGTTAACCATTCATGAAAAAGTTATTTATTGAACTGCTTAATTAATGTTGTATAACATTTGCTTTGCAAATTTTAGGGGGGGGGGGCGCACGCCCCGCACGCCCCCTCTAAATCCGCCACTGCCATTGACATCTGAATATGATGACAGGTAATATATATCATAGCGGTAACTTTTATTGCCATAGGTTTGGTTTGGTTTGTGGTGTTTAACGCCATTTTCAACAATATTTCAGTTATATCGTGGGGTCAGTTTTATTGGTGGAGGAAACCGAAGTGCTCGCAGAAAACCACAGACCTGTCGCAAGTCATCGACAAACTTTATCCCATAATGTTGTATTGTGTACACCTCGCCATGAACAGGGTTCGAACTCACAACTTCAGTGCGGGAATCGAATCTAGGTAGTCATCAAAGAACTGAAAAATTGTTGAAATTGCTAAGAAATCCAGCTTATACTCTTGTGCCTTTGTCGTACTTTTGTGGTCGCCTTGACATTTTATAATGTTCGAGACCCTTAACGTAAAAGAAAGTAAAAACTACTTTCTGATTTTTATAAAAGAAATATATTACCTCTTGATATTTCACTGCCTCTGGAAATAGAAAAAATATAGAAATATATACAGTACTTAATAAGATGTAGAATACATGCATGTTTTGTATATATGATCCTGGATTAAAACATTAATATTAACATTTAAAGGAATGTGTCATGAGGAACCTTGATTTAAAAGCAAATGGATTTTTTTCAAACAAAGATGTCAAATAAGCATAATGACAGAATACCAAGGACTTTATTTCATCTAGATCGGGCGCACAAAATCAGATCTCTACATTTTATCATTACTATTACTAAGTCCGGTACCTCTGCTAGTGGACTGGTAGTTCCGGTTGGTTGGTTTATGGTGCTTAACGCCACTTTCAACAATATTTCAGTTATATCGTGGAGGTCAGTTTTATTTGTGGAGGAAACCGTAGTAACATGAGAAAACCACCGACCTGTCGCAAGTCACTGACAAACTTTATCACATAATGGTGTATCGGTTGCAACTCGCCATGAACGAGGTTCGAACTCACAACGTTATTGGTGATAGGTACTGATTGCACAGGTAGTTGTAAATCCAACTACCATGCGACCACGACCAAGACGGCCCCACTATTGGTTCCGCGGTGTATTATCCACGCAGTGGAACATTTCTCGTCACTGGCATGATTTATAAGATATATTTGTTGTTGAAATTTACAGTTCCTAAATAATGTAATGATAACAAGGATAATCTTTCTCGGGCATAAGATGTATTTCCTTTGCTTTCCTTGCTCCCAAAGACTTTTAAATCAATTATTTGGCATTCCAATTTTCTGACTTATCCGATAAAAGTTATTCTATATACGAATGTGTACACTAAATTATATATCTACAATTTGATTGTAACGGTTGTCGATAGTTATCTAATGTATAATAAAATAGTAGATTTCTGATTATTTGCGCAAAACATGTTTCTGTTAACACCTTCATCAGGTACGTTCATACAACAATGTAGACCAAGCAAGAAATGGAAAGTCAAATAACCTAAAAGTATTTTGAAGCAATGCAAGTGCACTGATGGACCTAAACAGAATACCCGGTATCCAAAATTGGCTAAAATTCCTGTGCACGCAGTCATGTTAAGGCAGTCCTTTTTTTTTGCAACATAAATTTATGACAATTGATGACAATGTAATATTTTCATGACGCAGACGTTTGTTTTTTGAATAGCATTGTTGTACGACTTTGATAAATCTATACTCTGTCGTACTGAATATTAAATAATTATATGTTCGTTATGAAAAGAATAGTAAATAATGCCATTTATGTAATATTTAGAGTACTTTTAATTTCGTGTATGTGTTGATAAACTGATCGAGGGCGTGCCCGAGATCAGTTTATCTGCGCATACAAGAAATTAAAAAGTATTCTAAATGTTTTGTATCATAACCAATCAAACGGAAGCAAATGTGTGATTGACGTCTGTCGCATTTGAGAAGACTGATCTTGGTCACGTACGCCAGCAGTCAGTGAAAAAGTTTTTAATAGAACACGTGGTTAACGTCAAAACGTTAAATGACAGCGAACATGACGGACGATCTTTTTTTTCATTTTTTTATTGAAAATGAGAAGTTTAGAGGCGAAGGTAAAATTTTGATGCGGCACACACATGACACAACTTTTTCTGAAAAAATTCTTGATTTTTACAAAATTTTAGAAGAGAGCGAACAGTTTTTCATTTTATTTTTTTAAAGAAAATGGAAAATCTGAGGCGGTTTTTCCACAGGTACTCGAGGACAGGATCCTGTCTGGTACCCCTCAATCCCCTCCTACCTCATTACTATAAAAAAATGTTTTTTTGGACGTGGATAGTAAACATATGTATTAAATAAAGACATACTGTACATGGGTATATATATTGTTAAAAAAACATTTTTTATAGTAATGAGGTAGGAGGGGTACCAGACAGGGTCCTGTCCTCGAGTACCTGTGGGTTTTTTCAGCATTTTTGAAATGCGAGGCGTCAATTAAAAAAAAATACATTCTGGAAAAAGTGGAGCGAGCGAATCCAAAGAACTAAAACTTAAATTGGTGTGGCCTAAGCATACGAATATTTTATTTATTTTTAGTTTCCTATTTTTCAGGTACTCAAATATGATCACTTTTTTATTGCAAAACTGATCATTTTCGTTGCGTACGTGAGTTGGGCATTATTTGTTTCTATAGGCCTACAGTGCATGTGCATTGAACAAGTCAAAACGGAGACTAATTTGTCTTGTTTGAATAAACATTTTTTTGGGGGTATTTCGTGTGAAAAATCACGCTTTTACGCCAAAAAATTATATTTTTTCCAATTTTAGGGGGGGGGGAGGGGGGGGAGAGATATCACATAGGCAAGTATGTATCTGTATGTTTTTTTTTTATTAGAATTAAAATGATAAATTAATATATATCATCACAAAACGTTAAATGGCAGCGAACATGACGGACGGGATCTTTTAAATGATGATATGGATTTTATGCTTCCACAGGTGGCAGTGAACATTTCATTTTTTTTATTTTATTGAAATTGAAAATTTTAGAGGCGAAGGTAAAATTTTGATGCGGCACACACATGACACAACTTTTTCTGAAAAAATTCTTGATTTTTACAAAATTTTAGAAGAGAGCGAACAGTTTTTCATTTTTATTTTTTTTAAAGAAAATGGAAAATCTGAGGCGGTTTTTCAGCATTTTTGAAGTGCAAATTTTTTTTTAACGTGGTGTGACTCAATGTCAAATATGATCACTTTTATATTGCAAAACGGATAATTTGTCTTGTTTGAATGAAAAAAATTGCTTAGTTAATGTTAAAGCTAAAGAATTTTTCATGTGTTTTTATGTCATCTGCATGAACAAACACGTGGTGATCACTTTGTCAGTCTTTTTGCTTGTTTTATACACAGGCGCTCGTGGCAGGAACCACCCCCTTTTTCTAACTTTCTGTTTACAAACTTATTTTCAATAAAATTTCTTTATTATTTCATCTCTGTTTCCTTATTTTAACTTGTTCGTGCCAATATTCATACAATCTTATGCTAACATCAAATTGCATGTGTCGACCCTATAATAGATACTAATAGTAAATAGGGTCGACACATGCAATTTGATGTTAACATAAGATTGTATGAATATTGACACGAACAAGTTAAAATAAGGAAAAAGAGATGAAATAATAAAGAAATAAAGAAATTTTTATTGAAAATAAATTTGTAAACAGAAAGTTAGAAAAAGGGGGGTGGTCCGTGCCACGAGCGCCTGTGGTTTTATAGTTTTGTCCAGTGTCAGATTTAAGAGAGCTTACACTTAGTACCACTTTGCACCCAAAATGTCTATCACTTGGTCAAAAAATTACAATGTGTACCAATTCAAGGCAATTGTCAAAAAAAAAGTTACAATGTGTTTATTTCTGTGTTCTATCAAAATTAGGTCACAGTTAAAGCACACTAAATAGAACATGCTTTGCCCAAAAATAGTTATCTTGACTCCACCTCCAGTGTGGTTATCTTCATTTAGAAAATACTAAAGATCAAAGGAAAACGCACTGGGTTGTGATACAAAAATTTATAGAAACAAACGTAACAATTTTCAAGCATCTTGATTTTTGGTGAACTGTCAATCTGTTTACTTTTCCGGAAGTCGCGATCATTTCGCGCTTGCATTTGTCTTTGACAATACCTGTACAAAAGCATAAAAGTTACGTCAAGACTCGAGTACACAGAAGTTTTACAATTACTGATGTGGTAAGTATTTCCACAGGAGTCGGAAGTTCTATCAATAATAAGGTATAGGGGCACGTCGAAGATCGCTGGGCAACTATAAAAAAAAAGCTTTTTTTATAGTTGCCCAGCGATCTTCGAGGTGCCCCTATACCTTATTATTGAGGCTTTTTTTATAGTTGCCCAGCGATCTTCGAGGTGCCCCTATACCTTATTATTGATAGAACTTCCGACTGTTTTTTTATAGTTGCCCAGCGATCTTCGAGGTGCCCCTATACCTTATTATTGATAGAACTTCCGACTCCTGTGTTTATACCAAGATCCTACATAAAAGCACCAACGCTACGTGTACGTTTTAAATAAAATAACCCTTACGCCATAAAAATCACGGCCATTCTAGCTCTTCTTCAAGTCTTCACTTCAGTTCATGATCATGTATCAATGCATGTGTTACCCATTTTTTTCAGTGGGTAACAGATCGACAGTAAGAAAATATTCTTCAATGGTGCAAATTTAGTGTCTGGGAGCAAGTCCCTGTGACCCGATTGGGAACACGTGGTCGCAAACTGGTAGAAGTAATACATTACAGTCTAACCAAAACCATATTTAAAAAAAAAACATATTGTGAAGTCATTTCTGGATAAATCTTAACATGTTTTACACCAAAACATTCGGAATTGTCTATATTTTGATTGTTTATTTGCTCATTATGTTTATATGAGTGGTTTTTATTTGTACATAATTTTTCCATGATTTTTAATTTTTAGGATTTATTTTTAGTTGAAATATATAGGAAAATCAAAGTCAATTTTTATTTGTTGTGTTTAAATTATGTACAAATAAAAATCACTCATAACAACATAATGAGTAAATAAACAATCAAAATATTGACAATTCCGAATGTTTTCGTGTAACATTTGTTAAAATCTATCCAGAAATGACTTCATAATAATATTTTGAAAAAATAAGGTATTGGTTGATTATAATAGGGATTTTTTTACATTTTCAAATACTTTTGACAGATGATGTACATGTGTATTTATTTAATTAATTATAAATGAAAACCACGATTTGCCACCAACTTTAAGATAAAGAAAAGCTTCATTTCAAGTCGATAAGACATGAACAGATTAATTGTTTGCCTTCCACTGATGGTCAGATACAGGATGTGTGTGTAAAATGTGGGGGGGGGGGGTGAAATCTAAGCTAGTTGTAGCTAGGGGCAGCACTGGTCCGGTACCGCCGGGTCGTTTCGCCCTGGAAAGTGAGTCGATTCGCCCCACTTAATCGCTATTATATAATAATAGATGAAGTCTTTCGACAATTTTTTGGTAATTATTAGTTGTTTACAAAATAAATAATAACATAAAAATAAACAACGGAATTAACATCATCATGATGTTATATTATAATATTTAATAATTAATGGTCAATTATTGTTATATGATATAAATAATATATTAAAAAATGCTTTTTTTTTTGGTTTAGAAAAAAAAATATTTGCCATATTTGTGTTTCCAATTGCCCCATCGACCTCTTTTTTTAGAAAGCATGTTAATTATGAAGACAAAAATAAAGTACCCATGAACAAGTCTTACAACATCCAAAATACAAATATTTGCAATGGTATTTTCCATATTTCATTTTTTAAAGCACTATTAATAAATGAGGGCGAATGGGATTCGGGGCGAAGTGACCTGGATTCCACTGGTCCACAGCGGTCAGGTTCTGATGTGGAGTCCTGGTATGGGTATTATACTGTCTTACTTCTTACTCTTCGCTATGTTCATGAATTGAGTATCAGGAGATAGTTATTTGTATATTATACGTGTACTACAGAAGGGCAATACAAAAATGTAGGAGCCGTCGTGATCGTATGGTAGTTGGATTAACAACTACAACTACCTGTGCAATCAGTGCATATCACCTCTAAAGTTGTGAGTTTGAATCCAGCAGATGGGGAGGTGTACTCGATACAACATTATGTGATTGAGTTTGTCAGTGATTTGCAGCAGGTCTTTTGTTTTCTCCAGTTACTCCAGTTTCCTCTACAAATAAAACTGACCGCCACATATTTAACTGAAATATTGTTGAAAGTGGTATTAAAGACCATAACAATATCCTTAACCCTACAAAAATGTATTTATATACACCTACATTGTACTGTAATTATCATACAAAAATGATAATGAATGCAGGATAAATACTATTTCTTGATTTTAACAAGGTTCTGTCTTTAATTAAATTATGACAATATCAGCATTGAACGTGCAACTTATAATTTAATTGTTCATTAGTTACAAAGAATATTGATGTTTTTGCCCCCTCCCCCCATTTTTGGCAAATATTTAACTTAATTACAGTTTCAGTTCATGGTACTTTGTTATATTTTATATCTTTAATTTCTAACAAAATTTCAGACACATATGATTTGATGGACCCTCAGGAGAGGCTTGTTGGTTTCTCTGTGTTATTAAGCCCATCTGATTATGCATCATTTTAGAATTTTTAAACTATCTTTAAATGAATAATACACAGATCAAGTTTGTTCTTGCAGTTTCCTTTCAAAAGACAACATTTTAATACCTAACTCTGGTGAGTGACAACAGGCTCCCTGGAGCCTATTTTTTTTCACCCCATAAAGGGATTGTATTAAAAGCATGTAAAAATGCATATTTATTTTTATTTAAGGTGGAAATGTTGAAATTGTCTATTAAATTTAGTTTGATACATGTACAGTGAATCCTTTGACTAACTTGGTATTTGTTTTTCAGAGTTGACATAAAGAAAAAAAACAATGCATGATTTAAACTCAAAGAAGATTTAAATACCACAGAAGAATCAGCATAAACTTTAAAGGAACAGGAATATTTGACTTAAACAGAACCCAGATATATACATTGTACTCATACATTTGCATGATCAGAAGTAATCGATAAAATAGAATTTTGGAGCTGTTTGTATTGTGTAGAGTCTGTGTGTATTACATGTGGTAGTGAATAGGACACATTATACAAGATTATTTATACAAAAATGTACATATGTAAAACAATGTGTTTGATTCCTCATAGTTGACTTGCGATTTTTCATGTATAAATCCAAAGAATACAATGGTATGGATATTTTAGATTCAATATTCAGTGATCAAAGACCGAAAGATGTGATGAATTAAGTGATTGAATATTTATTAATGATTCAGAAAGACGTGAATAATTGTAGTTTTCAGTTGACAAAAAAATCAGGATTCAGCCATACCTACCGGTACATGTACATACATGTATTAAGATGCAGTAAACACTGAAACATAATTTTGAGATCATGGTGATAATTTAATTGTTAATAATAAAAGAAATTGAAAGTGAAGTTGTTTCTTTTTCAGTATATTGTTTAATGACATGTTATGTGTATAACAGTTCCCACAATTGTATGGGAAACAATATTGTTGTAGTATTATTGGTACATTTTGTACTTGTAAAGATATGCCACATTATGACCCAAAGGGATTTTATGTTATACACTACAATACATACACAAACTTTTGATCCATCATTTGTTCATTGGAGGTTAGGTGTTTAACACCACTTTCAAAAATATTTCAGTTACTACTTTTGTGGCAGAAATTGGAGTACCCAGAGAAAACCACAGACCTGTTGCAAGTCACTGAAAAACTTTTATCACATAATGTTTTATCAAGTACTCCTCTCCATGCATGGGGTTCAAACTCACAACATAAGTGGTGATAGGCAACGATTGCACAGGTAGTTGTAAATTCAACTACCATACAATCACGACGGCTCAAGTTCAGTGAAGATGAAAGGTAATCGTTTTCTTGATATTGGTGGAATTTATGATTATCACTATTTATAAACTTTCTTTTCACATCAATCAATGAAAATAATTGGTTTGCTGAAAGTATGTTTTTTAATGTGTCACAGGAATCCATATGAATACAGTGTGTATGGATACCTTCCGAATGTGAAAAGTTGGACCATATCCAGATAAATTAATTTTAGAGTCACGTGTTTTGATTGGTTTAAAAAGTTGAGGTTATTTTCATATGTACTGAATCTGAAAATAGACGTCGTTCTCAAGGCATCGGGTGCCATTGTCATCAGGCGATTTTCTTTAAATGAGGCGCCTTTGGGGTTATATAAATTTATTTCTGATTATTTGCCATATTTTGAAAAAATAAATATATTTTTCAATATAACAAAAAAAGTTTGAATTAATTTATAAGGATTGATCGAAATTATTTGTTCGGTTCATTAGAAATAACCTCAATCAGGTTGTACACTCCCTTGCATAACCTGCATGTATTTCTTCATAAACCAAACACAAACTGCGATCAATCCTTAACAAATATGGTTGAATAGTTGATTATTTTTGTAATGTCAAGTAAGCAGTGTTTCAGCTATGTACATTTTTTTATATTTTCATGATGAGAATTAAGTTTACAATCAATAATTGATGGTTGAAAAGTGGCATTTGGATAATGGTCATAAAGGAAAAAAGTATAGGATTATGAAAAGAAAGTTAAAACAGTAATGGTCAACAATTCCACCAATATCAATCGCCACTCACTGAAACATAAAAAAGGGGGGCAACACCATCTGATGTTGGAAATGCAGGTCATGGCTTGGGACAGGATAAATGATGGGGTCAGAAAAAATGCATTGCAACAGGGTACACCAATGACCACTCCAAACAATTGATGCTTGTGTAACATAATCTAATTAAGAAATAAATCGTGGAAGTCAGAATGTGTTTTCAGTTTTAACATGGATTGGTGGATATAATGATTTATCCCGAGCCAGAGTCATCGACTTTAGCAGTGGTCCGGTGGCCTACGAAAATCTCAACTTCAAAGACCGAATTTATGCTGCCAAATTCGAGCAGACGATAATTCATCAAGATGTACATTTACGACGGGAAAGTCGGTCACATGTGCATGTGCTAATGAGATTTTAACCAATCGATAAATCGTGCGTTTGTTCACAAAGCGACAGAAGGACATCATGTTAAAATTAGGTGTTGTGTTTGTTCGGTTAATTTTTTGTGATATACTAAGCCTTAGTATACAAAAAAGTATCCAACAAACATCTCAGTACAATTACACTATCTTGACAGAAATATGTCAACTTTTGATAATTACCCTATTTATTCATTTAAAAACACTTTTTCTCTGTTAGTTTTAAAATATTTTTGGATTTGCATCAAACTTATGACACTAATAAGAATATTTTCTGTAGGTTTTAATGGAAATAATACAATAAATTATTTTACAAATAATGGTTTACAAGTATTAAAACAAAAATTAGCTATTGCCATCATTTAGCATTCTTCTTCGTCCATAAACATTTAAAACTAATTTTTACTAACCACAGGCCCAACATGGTAGATATATTACATGGGCGATGAACATGTTATTTTGTAGGAATATATCATATTTGACCCTCTTAAAAGTCCATCGGAAATCTAAGATGGCCACCGCTGCAGGACAAATAAAAAAAAGTAATTCATCTCAGAAACTAGATATTTGATTGAACCCAAACTGAACATGAGTAATCGCTGAATGGTCCCTTACAAATTATCTTTTTTCTCTGAAAATCGGAAATCCAAGATGATCATGAGGATAAATTTAACATAGGACCCAACAGGAAAAACATTTCACAATTATTCCTATCTGAAACAGTTGAAGCATTTGTAGGCAAATTTGGCTGTGCATTGGGTGGTTCTTTACAAAATATCTGGTTTTAAGATGATAGAAAATTGGTGGCATCAAAATGGTATATGAATACACACTCATGATTGTTTTGCTTTCTTTTTGTGGATCTGAAATCCAAGTTAGCAGACAACACATGCTTTGGGGGCCTCAGTTTTACTCTTGTTTGTCCAATTTGATTTGGATTCTTAAAATAATGGAGACAAATGAGTTGTTTTATTTTCTTATTTTTCTATAGTTTGGTTGTTAGTGACATAACATACAATACAAAAGACATACACAAAATGTTAATTTTGTTAAGTATAAAGTGTCCTCAATTCTAGAAAATGAGGTGCATTATAAAGGATATTAATTGGATTTAAAGGACTTCTTAGTTTATCAACAATGGTAGTCTTAAAATTTTGTTTTACTCTATCAAAATGGTGTTTATATACATTTTGTATCTACATTGTATATGAAAATGAATAATTTATAAGAAATGACACTCCTAATCAATATTATTAATACAGACCCTTCCCTCTCTTTGTATCTTCAATTTGAAATTTACCTACACAAATTCTGAATTTACTAAATATATTATGCTTTCCAAATTTGAATGTGAAAGATAGTAATTTATTTTACCAAGATGGTTGATACATTTTAATAATAGAAACATATTTTAATGAATGAATAGGGACAATTTAGGTTGCATTTCAGGTTTCAATTTTCATCATAAAATATAAAATAGAAATCCATATGTTTTACACAGGATATGCTATTATGAAGGACGAAGTCCAAAATATCAAATGCATTTATTCATTGCAAATAAAACCTCTGACAAAACAAGGTAATGAAGACTAAATAAGATATTTCTATATAAAAAGTGCCACATTTTGGTGATCTTGTAACTATGGCATTAATTAGTGGGAAATTCAGACAACATTGATTGAAAACCAACTCTTTGTTGGTCCTCCCACAGATGCTTGTAATATGAAATCACCCCCCCCCCCCCCCCCCCCCCCCCACCCCTTTTTTTTTAGCTTTCTGTTTACACATCTATTTTCAATAACATTTCTTAATTATTTACTGTCTTTTTTACTTTATTAAACATGTGTTTATCCATACTATGTGTGGTAATACCATCTTAAATGTGTCTTCTATTGTTATTATCCAAAAAGCAGTAGAGGGCCTACATAATTTAAACAGGATTGTTAATTTTTAGGATATATTTTTAGTTGAAATAGATCTATACATAGGAAAATCAAAGCCAATTTGTATGTGTTATGTTTAAATTATGTACAAATAAAAACCACTCATATAAACATAATTAATGAGCAAATAAACAGTCAAAATATAGACAATTCTGAATGTTTTGGTGTAAAATTTGTTAAAATCTATCCAGAAATGACTTCACAATAATTTTTTGAAAAAATATAGTTTTGGTTGATTATATAGGGATTTTTTTTTACATGCACGTGTAAGATTCTACGGTAACGTTGCTGTCAGATATTTCAGCAGATAAACAATACAAATTAATTTGTGAAGAGGGGAGAGCTCTTTTAAAGCACATCTGTAAGACATGTATTTAGGAAAATTGTTACTACACTGATTATCAAAAATAAATGAAAATGAAAACGACGATTGCATTACATCATACATGACGTTTACTGTGACGTAATTTATCCGGAATATTTACACGTCCGCAGTCTTCGAAATAAGGCGGTAGTCCGAAGCCCGTGGCGTGTAAAATTGTACACGGGCGTATAAAATGAGTAGTTCCACAAGTCCGACGGGCCTGTGAAAAGAAAGTCATATAGTTTCAAAAGTTGATTTCATAAGATATTGTGTGTAGATATTTAGCTTAATGTTCTCCGTTTTCAGTTGCTGCTGAGTCAATGCAAAAAATGGGTAGGCCTTTTAAGAATTTCCGATATTCGAAATAGATTTAGGTGTGTCTGTTTTTTGCAATTTGATTGGTTGATATTTTTAGGAAATTACTATCATGTAGGTTTTAAAAAAGGACAAGAAGCAGGACTCACGTTAGAGGGCGAAGTAGTTGCCTTGTGAAGGTTGACTTCGATTTCTCGTTGGTCAAAAGCGAAGTTCAAGTAGCCTTGTAATTTTGAAGAGTCGCCCTATGTTGCCCGCGTATTTTTGCCACGTGCCATTTATGAAAATATCGACATCGTGTTTATTGAATTCTATGTTATTCATTAAGTATTTTGAAAGTGACTTTCTTGAAAAGTAATCCATTTCGGTTTAAAGAAACTTTAATTTCGTTCAATATCAAATAAAAATGGCACCACAAGAAATGGGGCGCAATCAGACACTGTGCTACGGGAAATGTTGATCGAAGCTACTTTTAACCAAACAAACTTTTGATTAATTTTTTTCTCAATCCTGTGACATAAAGTCTGAGTTCTCATATATAATATGTTCATATTTGAGAAGGTTGGTCATTCAAAATTCGTTGAAATGCACGGAGACACTTCAGATTATTTTCCATCCGCTTCCAAATCCGATCGGTATTTTTTTTTATTAATTGCGATCTATTTATAGAACTGTTGCTGACAGACCTGTGTCTACGTTAAGGGTTAATACCTCTGCAGTTAGAAAATAGACTTTGAATTACAGTAGTTTTGTTCCATTGTTGCACTCTGATTTGAGGTCTGACAAATAATAATTACAATCTTTACTTTAAGTTGCTTCAGTTTATGACTGTCAGTGTCAACACTACATGATGTTTCATTCCATAACCAAAACGGACCATAACCAAAACGGACCATTACTAAAACGGACTACACTAAAACGGACCATAACCAAAATGGACTTCCAGAAAAAAATATGTATTGCAAGAATCTTTATTTAGTTTTCATTTTTAGTGTGCGTTGATTGTTTTTTTTTAAACTTATCTTATTTGTGATAATTACTTTCTAGATTTATGAATAAATCAAATTAGTACAGGTAACTTAGTGAAGCCAAGTAATTATTGGTGTTTTAATTGGTTTATGACACCCAAATCACTTTTAATTAGATTAAATGATTTGATTATCAGGTGATTGTGTAAGTGTGTGTTGTCTTGAATTTACTTTTCTGGAGCAATCTGCACAGTGGTCTGTCCCCATTGTGAGAATGATAATGAATGAAAACAAACTCCGTGTTCTTTTATTGTCTATGAACCAAAGATCAAAGAAATTTACTCGTTTTTGTGATGGAATTTATCAAAATTCCATGTACTGCAATCGGTTAATTATATCTTAATTACTATTTTTTCTTTTTATCAACCCAAGCCCATATTCTCTGGGGGGAAACTAAGATTAAAGCATTGAGGGTTTAATAATCTTTGTAAATTAAAACCAAATTCTTTAAAATTAATTAACTTTTAATCAAATAAAAATCAAATTAATCATAATTGTAATTAAGTGTGTAACAATTAATTGTATGATTTGACTAAAAATGTGCTTGCAATGTTTTTTTTTTTTGCAAAGGACTGGGAGCTATAAGGGCCAAAATCGGCCCCACCTCAGATGTCGATAAAACAACAACAACAACACTCCTAATAAACTGTTGCTATCAGAATCTGCTGTAAGTTGTCTTTTACGTGTAAGGAGTGTGTCCTTTACATCCCGCGCTAAGGGATGTATTAAAATTGTTCATCATAGCTGTCTGGTGTCCCTTTCACATAAAGTCGGCGTTTTCCTAGAGGAAGCCATTTGTTATTTTATTTATGCCAAATTCGCAGTCATGTTAGGATTCTAATAATAATAGGTTATTATACATTATTATACAGCTATCAAAAACAATATGGTTGTGATCATCTTCCGTAATTAAAATCGTCAAAATGAAATACAACCGAATTAATATAAAATGGTGTCTTGTTTCAACCTCATTTAAAATATACCTTGACATTCTTTCAAACTTGTATATCACGTTCACGATCTTTTATTACAACACTATTTCACTCAAGTGTACATTTTTTTCCTGTTCTAGTTAAAGGACTTTATCAAACAGAATCATACAGTTTACATGTAATGCAGTTAATACGCATTTAAGCCACATAATAATATTTCTATTTTCCACACCTTGTGGTGTGGGGTCGCTATTGTGCATGCGAAATATTAATTGCAAACCCCATTGACTGGCTATGTGCTGCCTGTCTAGAATATTTTTTTTTCTCGATCGACAGTTCAGAAGCTAGAAAACGATATGATGAATAGTGTCTGTCAATCATGCAAACAATAACTTATGCACATGACAGAACGCATTTTCAATGCACTACATACACAAACTTTTGATCCATCATTTGTCCATTGGAGGTTGATTTAAGAGAATGGAACTGATAGAAGTTAAAAGTTTAATTTGGGCGCAAAAGGTGAAACTTTATATAATATATGAAAAT
Source organism: Bathymodiolus brooksi (assembly GCA_963680875.1). Taxonomy (NCBI): domain Eukaryota; kingdom Metazoa; phylum Mollusca; class Bivalvia; order Mytilida; family Modiolidae; genus Bathymodiolus; species Bathymodiolus brooksi. Next base: position 18,163,651 of record OY804580.1, read on the forward strand.
GTGATGTAACATATGCGCCAGGGATATTTCCCGAAATTCTTTCAAAATGATATAAACTGTTAATATCTTCCTGGCATTGATGAAACCAGATATGTTCGTGGTAGCCCATCACAAAATACTGTCAGTTCCCTTTTAGCGCTCTCGCTAACATTAAATTTTTCCAAAATAAATAACAAATCTTTAATTTTTTGTCTTTCTTCTTCAGACAAATCTTGGTATGAAGATTTGCTGGACGACGGATTGAAATCGACTTTAACAGTCTGCCCATCAGTACTTTCTAATTTTAAGTACTGGGGTACAAGGCCATATGACTCTACAAACCAAAGCGCAGTTTCAAGCTTCGATTTAAATTATTTTAATTTCCTTGATTTGTTATTTTCGATAATTAACGCCTCTCCCTCTTTATGTGCAAACGAACATATGTTTATAATTAAAACACACTAAACAAATTAATACAAATAATTAAATACATATAAAATCATAGAAATAATACATAAAATATCATATTTATTCAAGAAATTTACATTTTTTATTTCGATAGTCCGTTTTTGTTATGGTCCGTTTTGGTAATGGTCCGTTTTGGTTATGGTCCGTTTTGGTTATGGGATGAAACATCCGGTAGCGAGTGTCAATATACGTTCGTGCTATATTTGCATTCCCTAGCTTTCTATATATAGTTGGACCGTTGAGCAAATTGGCATATACACATGTACTGTACATATTTCTTCTGCTGAAGGCTACACAAATACGACTTTTTGCATTTTGTGTGGTATTAATTCAAAGCATAGTGATATTTAAAAACAGAGGGGGTACATATTAAAAATTATCACCAAATTATATGTCTCACGCAATGATGACATCACAAGTTTTTGTTATAAGAGTCTTATAACAATATTGGTTGTGATGATGGTGATGATGAGGAGGAGGAGGTGGACAGTGATGATATGGAATAAACTGAGGATGCTATTGACAATATGATTTAGAATTTTCAGGAGATTAATATAAACATGAATCCAAAATAAAGTGTCTTTTTGTGTTTTTTACTTGCATTCTGGTCTTACCTAATGCATAATTGACATATCCACATAATATTTGGTACATCATCATGTTTTGAGTTTTGGTGGTTTGAATTAATGATCATTAATGTAGTTTTCAAATTCGGGCCTGTATAATTGATGGTGGGCCTGTAAATATTTGAACTTACAGGCTCGGTGGGCTTGTAAGGTAAAAAGTTAAGCGTGATGACTGTTTATGTAATAATTCAGACTCCTTAGAGAGGGCGGTCGTGGTCGTGATCGCATAGTAGTTGGATTTATTACTACCTATGCAATCAGTGTCAGTGACTTGCGACATGTCGGTTGTTTTCTCCGGTTCCCTCCAGCAATAAAACTGACCATAACGATATAACTGAAATATTGTTGAAAGTGGCGTTAAACAGCATAAACCAAATCAGATTTCTTATAATATTCAAAACGGTTCTGTAATTACAGTGTCTCCTGTCTAAACTGAACCCTGCTTAAACCGGCATCCTCTATGAACGAGACTTTAAATAAAGTCGCAATGTATGAAATATTTGTATCTTTTACCTGTATATCTCGAACCAGTTTCATATTTCGAACACAAAAGTTGGCGCCAAGGAGATTTTGTTTAGACATAAGTCACTGTATCAGTAGTTGCATTAACGTTTGGCTTACATTGTTTTAAGGAACGATACTGATTCCGTTTGTTGCGCTAACGCTAAGCCAAAAATTGTTTCTGTATTGCTAGCGAGATTTTTGAATGGGTCAATACTACTTATTATGTTGAATTGTTTCAAGAGTATATTATTATGTAAGTGTGATCATTCGACTTGGTTATGAAAAATCATATTCGAGACATGTTGGCATAGCTAAATAGCTACTGAAGATACAAATTATTAAGAACAATGGGAGAGTTTATCCCTCAATTGTAGATCGTTGTTTGTCTTTTTGTAATTTTTCTTTTGGCTATTATGTTGTCTGTTCTTTTTCGATTTATGGATTCTGATTACCCCTTTGGTATCTTCAAGTAATGAAAAAAATTCAGTAAATGTCGAAAAATAATTAAAAAATACAAACAAAAATTACGACAATCCAAGTAGAATTCGAGTCACATGCGAGACAGACACTGCCTAGAGATTAACTGATTCAAGATGTCGACCGTAACGCTTTCCACGTGAAGTCTTCATTGTAGCTGTTGTTAACCTCTGTATTAAAACACAGGACTGGGCTGCACACACCTCAATAATTAAATTGAAGTCTCCATTAAACCTTAAGTTCAAATTAAATTCAAGTAATTTTAAGTGTCAAAAAATAAGATTTAATTGTTAAATTGACATTTAAATTTAATTGCGGGTTGTGCCACTCAGTCCAGATCTCTAAATTAGTGTGCACGACGCGTTTCTGGAAGCAGTTTACTCGTCTATAGCAATTTTCTATCCATAAAATTAGTAAATAACAACGTTATCTGCACTACTGAAGAATAATACTGTATCATTATCCCTATTAACTACATCTTATATTAAGCACAGGTCCAATGTATCGCATATCTTTGTTGCATAAGCCTTATAAATATAATGTTATTTTAAGTAGACAAGCATGACAATTGACATAAACTGGGTGAATTATATTACTCTGTGCAGACGATTACAATATTGCACCTGATAGGTTAATATCAATGGAGAAATAAAAGTTAATGGATGCTGTATTTTAAATTATCCTTAAAGAGCATTTTATTATTAAGTGCACTACTCAACTATTATGTATACGTCAGTATTTGAGCAATAAATTAAAACGAAAGTAAGAAATAGCGTATTTTAATTACTTTAAAATTTCATTTGTATGTTGTTTTCCCCCTTTTTCGCAAATTGCCCCGCGCATTGCAAGTAAATAAAAGTCAGAGAATACCGAAGGGGAAATAAAAATGGACAATTTAAAGAAACTGGTAACATAGGATACACAAGACGAAGAAAAGCAAAACAAAGACAGAACACAAGATGTGTTGGACACATATACGCAAGCAAACACAAATAACGTGAAAAAGACATCAGTCCTCCTACAAACAACTGGAGGTAAAGACGAACCGTATTATGCGTCTAACTTAATGAGAAACGTCGTAACAGACGATACTATCATATCACAAACATCTTAACAGAAAATATATATCACATCACAATCACAAACCGTCAAACATCGTAACAGATGGGATCCATAATTTCCCAATCACAAATGTTAAATGGACGATAGGTGGGTGTTCAGAATTTTCAGGTATTATTAATTGATGACAGCATAAATGCAAATAACAAACAAACAAAAAACAAAAAACAAAACAAAAAAAAACCCAAACAAAACAAAACAAAAAAGTATTGTAATACATTTGTAGTTTTTGCAAAGCAAACGTTTCATTAATCATTTTTATTTTCTTTACATTTCAATGTCCTCTCATTGTAATATTATCCTATAAGAATTTCAATTTATGACTTAGCTTATGGAAGCCGAATGTTCCTTATTTTTATATTTTTAATTTTCACAAAGTATTTACACTTTCGCGTTTTCGCCTTCACGTTTTCATATTCGCGATTAAATTGCATCAATGGCGTAACACGGATTAAATGATATATACTCACAAAATAAAATCGACGAGTAATCTTGATGGACGCCTAAGGCACAATTGGGTCCAGGGTTAGCCCTGATGGGCTGCAGAGAATCCCCCTAAAGCTCACTTATTTTAGCGATTTGAGATCATAATATGTGCATGAAAATTTGAATTAAAAGGCAATACAAAATGTATATGATATGATCACATTTTCCCAATTACTAAATAAAAGCTGGAGCCGTCGTGGTCGTGATCGTTTGGTAGTTGGATTTACAATTACCTGCGTAATCAGTGCTTATTACCGTTAAAGCAGTGAGTTCGAACCCCGTCCATGACGAGGTGTACTCGATACAACATCATGTGCTAAAGTTTGTCAGTGACTTACGACAGGTCATTGGGTTTCTCCGGTACTCTGGTTTCCTCCACCAATAAAACTGACCGCTAGGATATACCTGAAATAATGCTGACAGTGGCGATAAACACCATAAACCATCAACCATTCACCTAATTAAAAATTCAATCAGATGTCTCTAATTTTGTATTTCTTGATTACTTTGTTGTAATGTGTCTTTTGAGAAAAAAAAACAACAAAATAGACTTTCAAGTAATATTTATTTAATCATATAATAAACAACCATTTCAAAGACTTAAGCTTTGACTTGAAGCAAAAAACAAACAAACAAATGGAAAGTCAACATTGACTTTTCATCAAGACTTGATTTTTGGCTGTATTGACGGAGTTCCTATCCGGCCAATACAAGATCCGGGTATGTCTCTCGGTATAGATAACATGCTATATATAGCTACGACAAAGATTGAACTGCCGTCTGCTCAACTAGCATTGCAAATAAAGCACAAAAATAAAAAATCACAAATATCATATTGGTAAAAGCTAATGTATGCAATTGTACATGAAATGAAATAAAACCACAAAAAATACAAATGAAAAGTTAATTTATAAATATATAATTACTTGAGGGTTCTGTATTGGCTTTTGGTACAGCACTGGTGGTGTAATGGTTAGAGTGCGGTAGATCGTGGGTTCGATTTGGTAAAGCCAAAGACTACGAAATTAGTATTTGTTGCTTCTCCGCTAAGCACGCGCATTAAGGAGACTGGTTGGCTCGGAATCAGGTTAATGTTTCCGAGTGGGGCGATACGTCTATCCTCCGACTGTTGTTTCAGGGAGCTAGCATTATAAAAATCCAACTAATCGTGTTGGTCTAGCACCACGCAGACCTCATCATCATCTCATTAAAAATCATCTTATTCTCGCCATGATGTAGCTGAAAAATTGCTGAATTGGCGTTAAACATCAATCACTAACTCACTCCTGTATTGGCTTTTGTTATTTGTCCGAGACTAGCTGTAATGATATCATAATACACAAATGTCCATGAAAAAACGAGAAAAACAACTACCCTGCGTTATTTAATTAATCGTCATAAAATGAACAGTGTATATGATGATCTTGTATTCTTTCAGAAATATTTTCATCACAAGAACCACTTCTACACACTAACTATATTGACTAATTATTTCTATCGATTATTTTACCAATGAAACTATGACTTTTATTACAATGATATGAAAAAAAAAAAAAAAAAATATGTATGTTATGAGAAAACCGGAATTCCCGGAGAATACCACCGACCTGCCACAAGTCAATGACAAACTTTATCACATAATGTTGTATCGAGTACGCATCGCAATGAGCAGGATTCGAACTCACGCCGTTAGTGGTGATGGGCAATCAAACTACCATACGATCACGACCATGACGGTCGCTCCAATTACAGTTGTAACATTGTATTTTTCTTCTTCTTTTGAGGTTCAGATGATGTATATAAAGTTGTGTTTTTGAGTCAACGCTGCTATGCCCCTGGCATATTTTTTTTACAACAAAGATTTAATATATTGCTATTTGATTTTGAAAAATATGTGAACATCATTTTCATAGGTCAAATAAAAAATATACATCAGACAATGTTATCCATCGCGCAGATCATGGAACATTAAAATGAACACACACACATATGATAAAGTCAGATATGTATGTAAAACAATATTGTTACGACAATATTGTTGATAAACAAGTACGTTATTCCAGAGACTAAAACTTTAAAAGAGATAGTAAATTAATTAGCAATGACATAAGAAGTTTTAGGAAACTGATATTTTCCGCTTTATTTTCAAATAAGACAAATTTATGTGCTCTTTGTGCCCTTTACTTGACTGAAATACCACTAAAGTTGGCGTTCAGCACAAATCAATAAATCAATCTGTTTACTTTGAAAAATAAAAATAAAAATGAAACTTTTTACGAATAAAAAAACAAAATTAGAATAATTCTTAGTTGTCAACAGTGTTACCGCTTGTGACAACTTTTCCCAGACAAACTTATCAGCAATTACATGTGCTAATATACATGTATAACTAATTTAATTCATTGTTTATCCATATATATGTGACAACCAATCTAAATATTTACATGTACAGCATTCACTTATATATTAACTTTGTTTCTAATAATACGAATTTCTGTACAAAAATAGCTAAGTGTGCTAATTTTCATTAAAATATTTACAACCTCCAATGATAGTATATTGACTTTTGTTGATCTATCGTTCTTTAAAATCTGATTCAACCCACCATTTTTTAGAAATGCCTGTACCAAGTCAGGGTCATTACGGTTTTCACAGTTTTCCGGTTGTTGACTGATTTTGTCTGTTTATATACTTATGAGTTTTGACACTCCCTTTGGAAGATTGTTCGGAGTTCGGTAATTTTGTTATTACCCTTATTTACTTATTATCCAAGATATATGATATTTACCGAGGCCGAAGCCGCAGTAAATATCATATACTTAGTATCTTGGAACGATAGATCCTTATATTAATCGAAATGAAAGTCAGTAAATGTTATATTATAAATATGAAACTGTTATTAATGTCCTGTTTTATAAATTGGAATTAAATACTACATTTGTTTTTTTTTTTTAAGTTTTAATGGTAACAAGAAATATTTATGCATACTGCAAAGATTAATTTAGATCGTTCCTGAGGAGCCTTTGGAATGTTATATTAACCTAACGTGACGCTAAAATTAAAAGTAAGGGTTGCGTGAGGTTAATATAACATTCCAAAGGTTCCTCTGGAACGATCAAAATTCCTCTTTACGAAATTGAAGATTTAGACAGTATTCATAAGGTTCTATCAAGAAAAAAGTTCATGCTTTTAGCCAATCAGATAAAAGAAATATCTATAGTCATATAATAATGCAGATAATAATCTATTTGTACAATTCAGCATAATATGATAAAAACACCTGCATATGTAGTATATCTCTCTCAGTTGATGCGATATTCCAAAGCTTGTGGTTCCTATCAGGATTTTTTTGATAGAGGGTTGCTGCTAACAAGGAAGTACTGAACCGAGGGTTCCTGAGGGTAAACTTGAAATCATCACTTCAAAAATTTTACGGTCACTAACATGACTTGGTTGACCGTCATGGAATATATGTGTCACAAACGACCACGGATATATTCCACTTATCGTAAACACTTTCCGGTCCTTTCCTCATTCACGACTTATCACCGGTTTTGTAACTATATTAACACGACGGGTGCCAATAGTGCAGCAGGAACTGCTTACCCTTCCGGAGCACCTGAGTTCACCCCTGTGTGATGTGTATGTTTTGTAGATCGTTGTTTGTCCTTTTGTACTTTTTCTTTTGGCCATTGTGTTGTCTGTTCTTCTCCGATATGCGGATTATGATTACCTCCCTGTGGTATCGTCAAACTCTTCTTATTTAACACATGGTTGTTTTGTTCTTGTTTTTAATTTTAAAGTTATAGAAGTCCAAGGTCGAAATTGTATATGACTGGTGTTGTTCAAAACTAGGTTTACAAGAAAATAATTATGACTGTCATGGAGTTTATTGTCAGACATTTTAAAGAGCATTGAACGACTGTGTTTCTGTAAATTTAAATCTCAGCAAAAATGCATCCTTATTGTCGTCTGCTATACATGTATTTATAATTTGCATTTACATATTTTATTTGTTTGAAAGAAATTCGTAGCTTCTGAAAACAAAATATACATGAACAATATGATTGCATGTAATAATGTTACGACCAATTCTGGCAAAATTATTGCCCAATTTACCGAAAACACTTCACATATAAGTATTGCATTATATTGAAGGCCTTTTCAAGATCATCTATTTTTATTGCATAATATGGAAGACACTTCAAACACCTGTATCCAATACTGCTACGTATAATGTTGGATAACTACATCGGTGGTGTAATGAATAGCGTGCTAACCTCGAATGCGGTAGATAGTGGGTTGAACCCGGAACGGATCAAACAAAAGACTATGCAAACACGGTTGTTTCGAGTCATGTCAATTCCGAACATTTTCCGTCTTTTTCGTGTCATGACGTCTGAAATGTTAGGCAGACAACTTCCGGTGTTTACGATATTACTGGGACAACGTCAACATATCATAGTCGTAGATGCGGTCGATTATAAGTAATTGTAATATGGACACGCCAAGAAAACGGCTGAATAAATACTGGTGTTCGGTACCCCACTGTCTATCTTATAACGGAAATATATCAAGACAGGTCATTTTCCTTTCATGATGCTGACAGCAGTAAACAAAGAAAAAAATTATAATTTCACAGTATACAAACCTTTGCGCCTAAATTTCCTTATTGACGCTGGTTATGTGCACCTTTTGACGTATTTATAAACAACGTGAGGATTTCAAACATCTTCAAGGTAAGTTTTTCGATATTTGTGCTTTATATATGCAATCATTCTCTTTGAAAATTAACAGAATTACTCGGTAATGATTAGTTTAAGTGCCGTTCAATTTATTTCTATTAAAATTAAACAGAAAAGTAAAATTAAACAGTACAAATATCAGCCATTACATTTAACCATAAAGCTTTAAAAAATTAAGTTTTCGTTTTGATACCAAGTAAATTATAAGTTTTAATGACAATAATTACTTTTCTGTTTAATTGCAATCGAAATAAATTGAACGGCACTTAAACTAATCATTACCGAGTAATTCTGTTAATTTTCAAAGAGAATGATTGTATATATAAAGCACAAATATCGACAAACTTACCTTGAAGATGTTTGAAATCCCCACGTTGTATATAAATACGTCAAAAGCTGCACAGAATCAACGTCAATAAGGAAATTTAGGTGCACAGGTTTGTATACTGTGAATTATAAAGAAGTAATTGTCTATACATTGAAGTCTTTAATACAAATAAAATAATGTAATCGAAATCTGTCTTTTACAGAAAATATTAAGAATTCTTTAAGTTAAGGAACATTCAAACGCGACTTATCGATTGGAGTTTTCGTTGTGTACATTGACACCGGAAGTCCAGTGCTTAACATTCCATAAAATTCACGTGATCTGGTAGACGAAAATAAACTTTTGACGGAATAGAAATGATTCGAAACAACCATATTGGTATGTGTTGCTTCTCCGCTAAGCACCCAGCATTAAGAAGAAAGATCAAAGACTGGTTGGCTCGGAATCAGGATAATGTGTCCGATGGGTGACATGTCTATCCATGGACTGTTGTGTCAGTGAGCTAGCACTATGAAAAGCCAACTAAGCGTGTTGGTCTAGTAAAAAGCGGACCACATCATTATCCCATTGAAACCTAACTTGTTCTCCATAATATAGTTGACAAATTGCCGAGTTGGCGTTAAACAACAATCACTCTCTATAAAATTGAATGTAATTTAACAACCATATCCCATTATGTTATTGCATAATATTGATGGCATTTGCATTAAAGGAATGCATTATATTGAAAATACTTTAAACATACGTATCGCATAGTATGATACTGTTATTGCATAAATTTGAAAACATTCACATATCATGAATGCATATTATTGGAGATATTTCAAACATAAGTATCAAATGCTATTATTGCATAAAATTGTTGACACTTCACTTCAAACAATATACTTGCATAATACTGAAGACATGTATCGTATCATGATTTTGCATAATGCTAATTTAAATTCACAAAATGCATACTTACATGATATTAAGACAATTCACAAAAGTTAAACCATAATTTGGACAAAAAAGGGCATATAAGAAAAACAACATAACTGAAATGTTAAATTATGGGATAATTCCGACAAGAAAAATCCCCAAAATTTGTTCTGCTTTAGAAGTAACGAGATTTTTCCTGTATTGTTTAAAATAAAATAATATTGAAAATAAGAATATTGAAATGTTTTAACAATATATCACAAGAGAGACAACTCTTACTAATTCCTATCAAAGTGTACAAATTTGGAAATAATTGAAACATCTATTAAATTTATTTCACAGTTTTTACATGTATCCAGGGGCGGATCCAGGATTTTGTGTTAGGGGGGACGAAAGTCGGCGAGGGGTCTGGGGACCGGTTAAGGTCTCCAGCGGTAGGGGGCCCCGGAAGCTCCTGGGTTTTGAGTATTTAGGAAGCTTTTCCGTCAACAATTTTGAAGCATTTTGTGAATGTGATGAAGTGTATTAAAACGCATGAATCTTCTCCAAAAAGTTTCAAATAGTTTCTAAGCAGTGATTGTAAATTAAAGGGAGATGTCACTTGAAATTATCTATCTGGAGCTGTGACTCCCCTGATTTCCTTATCACGCCGGGTATTCGTATACTCGGAACAGGTGCAGACACTTTGAACTCGGTGCAAGCTAGTTATTTTGAACGTTTGCATTGGCCAATTTTGAATTTTTGAACACTACAGACCGTGGAGCATGACGGCAACGGAACATGGAACAGCATGCTCCGCGGTCTGTAGTGTCCAAAAATTCAAAATTGACCAATGAAAACGTTCAAAATAACTAGCTTGCACCGAGTTTCCGAATACCCGGCGTGCTATATTTTCTCATGTTTCTCTGTTGAAAATGGGGTAATTTGTATTGAAGTGTTTGTAGAATTGATGGATTTTGATAAAATTAATGTCTAAAGGATTATAATATCACTTTGTTTTCTGATTAATCGTCGACTGCTTCAAAAGTTTAAAAGTAATTAGATAAACTAAAAGGGCAATGCAACGGGTAAAAATATATAATGATTTATTACATTTAACAAGTGAATGAATGAATGAATGCTGATATGCTTAATAGAGGGACGGAAGACCGCACCCACCCCCCCCCCCCCCCTTCTCTCTCTCTCTCTTTTTAAGGGGGGGGGGGCGAACGTTCTCTCCCCCCTCTGGATCCGCCACTGGTATCCATCCCGAATTTATCTCATAGGCTAGTATAAGCTACAGCCTAGCTTGGGGACCGTTTCTGGAATATCATTAACTTAATTATAGGTCCATATATCTAAGTTAATATTGTTTAAAAAAAATTATTGGACTTCGTCTCAAGCTAGGTAACACCTATTACCATATTAATTACTATAACATAAGGTCAATCGCATATGACTCGTAATGGAGTTTTCTCAAATCTCCCACGTCACGACATATCAGTAATGGGAAGCACGTTAAAGATCTGTTTTTTAATCAGATTGCATTTTGTTAAAGGGATTATTATTTTATTATTATGTATGACTAATTTAATCTTTGTGACGCAGAAGTTGTCATATGTATAATAATAGCTGTATAAAAATGAGATGATTGCCTTGGCCATCACTTAATTATTATACAAGGGCCCGGGTGGCTCAATGAGTTAGGTAGTTGGATTACCTAACAACTCATACAAGCCTATCACCACTACGGCGTGAAAATTACAAGAAATGGTGCACTCCACTCGCAGCCGCAAGTGATAAAGTTCACCAGTTGTTTGCCCAAGGTCGGTGGTCCTCTCCTAGCTGCATTAATGTAGCTCCTGTGACAAACTTGTGTCTCGGCAGAGCTACAATGCGGTCCCATTCGTCACAATGGAGCAAAAAAAAGTTGCAGTTGAAACATAAAAACTCACTATTTACGCTTCAAACATTTCATTATAACTATTACTGATGATCCCAGTCCTTGTTATATCGGTTTGGCTGAGAAATATATGCTTTTCAAAGGTAGCAACAACCTTGTTCAAATTTATCGATCGTTTTCCATAACCGGAAACTACGGAAGGCGGAGCTTTTCTAAATATGGTATTTCTTACTACACGCATTCACGCCTAAATCGCCAAATATGGTATCGACATCCAAATAGTGAGGCCGGAAATGACGAAATTCAAAATATTCAGAGAGAAGATTTTTATTTTGTGGGAATTACATTCTAAAATACTGGTAGGTAATAAAAACTTGTTATAATAATGGACAAAAGGAAAGGTTATGTCTTATTATTGATAAATGCAGGCGTCAGAAGCTCTGTAAGCGAGCGCAAAAAATCTCGGCAGCTGCTCCATTACGTGTAATGGCATCCCGTTATAACCCTTGCGAGTAAGCGAGCATTTAGGGTTTTACTATTAGAACTAGTCCTCTCCGGATACTTCGGCTTCTTCACCACTAAAACTGGTCGCCATGATATAGTTGAAAGTGGCGCTAAACACCAAAATTCCAAATTCATATTTAAATTCATTCAAATTATTATACATCTTTATTCTCATTAAACCATATACATAGGAATAGAGAAGACATGTATGTATAGACGTACAGAAGATCATCAGAAGACATGATTGGTTGGCTTATGGTGCTTAACGCCACTTTCAGAAATATTTCAGTTATATCGTGGTAGTCAGTTTTATTGGTGGAGGAAATCGTCGAAGTACCAGGAGAAAACCACCGTCATGTTACAAGTCACCGAAAAAATGTATCACATAATATTGTATTCATTACACCTCGCCATGAAAGACATAATATGGGAACAAAGGTCCGCCATTCACCAAGATCTACTTGCCAGCTCAATCTCTCGTGATCAATACGTAGAGGACAGTGTAATTTTAAGCAGGGTATTGATATCTTCCGATATACTTTTTTAAAGATAACATGAGACGATACTTAAAATTATGTTTTTAAAATATTTCACTGACAACAGAAAAAAAACTAGCAATGTTGTTCTTATCCTTGCTGAGTGGATACTTTAATTATGTTTTCAAAATAGCTAACAGACAACAGAGGAAAACAACAAGCATTGTTTTTCTTATCCTTACAGAGTCGATACTTTAATTATGTTTTCAAAATAACTCACTAACAACAAAGAAAAAAAACTAGCAAGATGTTTTTTTTGTCCTTAATAAGGTCATTCAACCTTGGCATAATGTACCTTAGATGATTTTGGTTACTAGTATCATATTTAGGCTCTTTAGTATTCTTGCTCCCTAAGACTTTTGCCTATCCCATTAATTGACCTTGAGCGTATCTGATGAAGGTTATTCCAAAAACGCGTCGAAAGAATTTGACCAATGTTGTAATAGGAAAATTAGGTAAACTCGTTAACAAACAAACTGTTCTCACGTCTTTTTTTATTTGATAAATTATAACATTATTATTGTATAAGTTAGATGCATTACTATTGAAACAAAAGAAGTTGCATGTATTGGATATGACGGGTTTCTTTTTCAGAATGAGTACTCGGGAGAAGACCTCGGCATTCGCCCGAGTACTCATGCTGAAAAAGAAACTCGTTATATCCAATACAGGCAACTTCTTTTATACATAACAATGCAGTAATTGTGTAATCAGCGTTGATACATATTAGGCCGTCCTAAATTAATTCTACGTTTAACATCAAGGTAGGGTACCATTGAAAACCTAGGAGGGAGGGAGGAAAATAAAAAACAAACAAAAAAATCAAACAATCTAAGAATACTTTCAGTATTTTCTTCAGTGCTCAATTGATAGCCAGTGTTTAGTTTCAATAAAGATGATTTAGAACTGTAATTAATAGTTTTATTAATTAAACATAAGAAATTAACAGTCATTAATACTGAAAATGCATTTCTTTGAGAACTAGTTTGACCGTCTGAGTATTTTCATCACCAGACCATTCATTTCTTAGAATTTCAAAATCTACAAAGCTCTCCAGTGAAGCTTTTATATTTAAAGTAGGACTGACCCTTATTCGATCATGGGAATTTTTTGTTGTGGAAATGTAGCACTCAACTTCATCTTTTGGCGAAGGGGATCTCAGTTCGTGTGAAAAAGATGACGATCCCATGGCAGCAGCATGGGCAACCGATTTGAAACAGTCGAGAAAAGTCGTTGTGTTTTCGAGTTCGATCATGTAGTGATCCATCAGTAGTCTTGAAAAGGTTCCGGGTCCATTCACCCTATTACCTGTTCGCCCTAATACACGTTCGTCCTCGGTCCGTTCGCCCCGATAATTATATATATGTAGGATATTAAAAATAAATGAAGTATAAATGATATTTGATGGTATATATATTATAGATTTCACTTTTAACAACTATCATTCAATTTACATTCATTCAACATGAGACAGAATATAAAACATGTGCTATAGTATTTGATATTCAAAGCAAAAGGGTACATGGTCTGCAAGTAAACTGCAGCTGATTATCCTGCTTGGCAAGATTATACGCCTGAAGTGTGATGCCTGAAAAAATATGAATTTCTAACTAAAAACATGATCATACATTTATTTTCATTCTTTATATTGTTATAGTGTTACTCGGAGCAGACAGTTTAAAATACTCATTTGGTTGATAATATTTATTCTAATCAGTCATAAATATTGGAGACAAATTATTAAGTCGTATCCAAAATACGTTTAACTTTTTCTGATTTTCCAAAATAATTAATTGAAATAAGTGATCATATAACCATCCGAAATCATAAACATAGATCATTTTATGCCAAGTATACATGTAGTTAAAATATGTTTACCAGTGTCACACAATCGATGTTGCCACCTTTCACACCCGTCACATTGCATTACGTTCATTAAAATACTTTTTACTTGATTATCAGGGAGAACGGACCCAGGGCGAATGTGTAGTTAGGGCGAACGGACCCGATACCTCTTGAAAACTCTCCTTTTGACCTTTCTGTTACTTTTATTGTGGCGTACATCCCCATTCTTTATGCAAAACATATCAAACATACATGAAAATATACAACGATTGGCAGCAGGGGATGTCATAGGGAAAGGGGATGGAATCAGCCAATAATGATGCTAGAAAATGGCCGATTTTAACATTCGATGTATCTCGGGATTTTATAATAAGTAAGGAAATTCTCGTCTAGTTCTCGTATATCGAGAAACTTTTCATTGGATAATTTTTTGACGTATTTGAAGTGTCTATGCAAATTTAGAATCGACCGAAATAAATCGGGAAAATACTAACTTGAATAATACTGCGCCCTCTATCGGCACTTACGCTGGACGAGGGCTTGAACGCTCTTAGTGGTAAAAATCCGTCAGTTTATATGAACAATGGCGGCCGGAGCTAGTGCACTAAATTTTGCTCTCATCCTATCTGGAATTTTATTAAGATTAACACCAGAGAGAGCCCCAAGAACTGTTTTGAGAGATGAAAGACCTGAAAACCTAGGCTTCTATGCATGTATGGTGACCACAAATATAGGCAGTTTCAACTTTGTCATTGAAAATTTTTCTCGTCACTGAAGGTGAACTCGATTCAAAATGGCCGACCAAGAACAACAACACAAACATCAACCATTGATATGAAGAATACCACGAAATATTGCTTCATTTTATATATAATGATGAGCGGGGACGTCCATTATAACCCTGGACCTATACGGTACCCCTGTACAAAATGTAAACAACCTGTAAAGAGTAACCAGAAAGCATTACAGTGTGACTTTTGCGATCACTGGACGCACTTGCGATGTACAACCATAACGGTAAAGGAATACCATATTTTGGCCAAATGTGACGATCAATACTTCTGTCATCTTTGTAATGATCGCTTGCCATCCTTTTCTGATTCGTTTTTTCTGAATACATCAGTCGGAAATAACAATACTTTTTTTGATGAGACCCTGGAAAATACATCGAACACACCCAATTCAACTTCCGGTGTAAACAAAAACGAAGAAATAAACTCTGTTTTTGAAAGACTACGGGAATCTAGAAGGTTACATCCTAGAAATTTCTTAACAGCCCACATAAACATCAATAGCTATCGTTATAAGTTCGATGAAATCAAAGAACTTCTGTCTGATAAAATTGTAGACATTTTCTTTGTCGCGGAATCGAAGCTGGACGCTACTTTTAATGACAATCTATTCATAGCGGAGGGCTACAAATTATTGAGACGCGATAGAGACTCAAAGGGTGGCGGAATACTTGCTTACATAAATACCGATTTCCCAGTAAGTAGGAAAACAAACTTAGAGTCTGAAACACTGGAAAACATCAGCGTGGAAGTTCATATAAACAAGAACAAGTGGCTTGTTATGGGCATTTATAAGCCCCCATCAATGTGTGATAATGATTTTTCCACTCTTTTTTATTAAGAACATAGATCAGTGTATTATAAATTATGATAATATTATAGTAATGGGTGACTTAAAATTTGATATGTTAAACGATAAAAAATGTCAAGCTTTAAAAGATTTATGTGATGTCCTTGATTTTTCACAATTAGTCTTAAAACCAACATGTTTTATGAAAAATTGTATCCCATCATTGGTGGATGTGGTTTTAACAAATCAGAAAAATAAATGTTTTAATATACAAAATTTTCCTACTGGTATTAGTGACTGTCATAACATAATCTCAGTCACAATAAAAGGGGACGTCCCAGTCCAGAAAAGAAAAATAATAACTTACAGAAGTTATAAAAATTTTGATACTGATAGCTTTAATTGTGATCTTGAGAAAATTTCATTCCCAGATATTGAGAATTTATCAACATCTAGTGAAGTACACAATGTATATAATGAATATCAAAATGCCTTTAAAAGTGTACTTGATAAACACGCTCCAGTGAAAAATGTTTTATTCCCAATATACAAAAAATCGCAACACAAAAACATGGGAAAAATTTAGAAAGCAGCGAAATTTGGTAACAAAATTAAAAAAGAATTCTATGAAAACTTATTTTCTTGAACGCTGTACGGGTGGGGCTAAAAATGTCAACTTCTGGAAAACTGTTAAACCATTCTGTGTGAAGACAATACAATTATAAATGATACATGTGAAGTTTCTGAAAAGTTTAATACTTTCTTCTCTACAGTTGCAGATAAAATTGGGGAAGACACTGTATATGACCCCACTACTCACCCTAGTATATTGGAAATTAAAAATCATGTGGATGTGGAGAAAAATTTTGAATTCCAGCATATAACATCTGATAAAATTGAAAAAAATTATAGATAAAATAAATATAAAAAAAGCCTCTGGGTTTGATAACATTCCAGCCAAAGTTATCAAACAGTGTAAACCAATAATATCCAACCAGTTAACATCATTGATAAACTTGTCTATTGACACTGGTGTATTTCCTGATTCTCTTAAAAAAGCTCAGGTAACACCATTACACAAGAAAAATGACCCATTAAGTAAAACAAATTATAGACCTGTGAGTGTCCTTCCTGTTTTTTCTAAAATTTTTGAAAAGGTATTTGAAACACAATTGTCTGATTTTTTTGACACAATATTTAACCCTTTTTTGTGTGCTTTCCGACGTGGACATGGATGCCAGACAACGTTGCTCAGACTTCTAGAAGATTGGCGTGAAGCCCTAGACAAAAATTATTATAAAGCATCAGTTCTGATGGACCTTTCAAAGGCTTTTGATTGCCTACCACATGCCATACTGCTAGACAAATTGTCAGCTTATGGAGTTTCAGATAATTCGGTCTCGTTACTAAAATCATACTTATCAAACAGAAAACAACAAATAAAGGTCAATAGTGTTCTGAGTAACTGGGCTGACATCCATAAAGGGGTTCCGCAAGGATCTATACTTGGCCCCTTCTTATTCAATGTCTTCATAAACGATATATTTTTGTTCATTAAAGACAGTTCTCTGTACAATTATGCAGACGATAATACCCTTTCCTTTGGCAGTCCCGATTTTGATCTACTTATTTCTACTCTAGAGTCTGACTCAAATCATCTCATTGAATGGTTCAAAATTAACAAAATGCAGGCTAATCCTGATAAATTTCAAGTTTTGGCGGTGGGGAAGAAAACCTATGAAAAACGTCCAACTATAAATATACAAAATTTTGAATTAACATGTGAAGACAGTGTTAAATTACTAGGCATTGAGATTGATTATCAATTAAATTTTGACACACATATAAGTACAATCTGCAGGAAGGCATCCCAACAGCTGAACATTATCAAACGTTTAGGCCCCTATTTGAACAGATTAAACAAACTTACAATTTTCCATACTTTTATTCTTAGTAATTTTAACTTTTGCCCTTTGGCCTGGCATTTTTGTACGGAGAAAAATTCCAAAAAGATAGAAAAAGTGCAAGAAAGAGCTCTTCGCTTTGTGTATGAGGATTACAATAGCTCATATGATAATTTATTGAAAAAAGCAAAGGTGCCTTCCTTGCAGATTCGTAGAATGAGAACTATGGCCCTGGAAACATTTAAGATTATGAATAAACTGTCGCCATCATGTCTCCATAGCCTTGTGCATTTACGAAATTCAAAATATTATTTTAGATACAACAATATACTGGACATTCCACAGGTCAGAACATCAAGGTATGGCAAAAAAACATTTAAATTTGCTGCTGCTACATTGTGGAACAGCCTCCCAGACCATTTCAGGACTGAAAACAGTTTTTCTCAATTTAAGAGCTTAATGCAGTCCTGGAATGGTACTAAATGTTGCTGTTCTGCATGCAGATGATAAATATTCTGCTACTGTGTTTGCTCTTTTTATTTGCATATAGCTTTTAGATATATATTGCTTTGTTTTAGTGCTTGTCAATTTTTTATCCAAACATGCTTAATTTTCTGCTTTATTATGTCATGATGCATGTGGATGCCGATGGGAACACAGTGAGGCATTGCCACCTGGTCCCCGGCCGGCATCTATATGCAGTATGCACGGTACAGTAAAAACTCTTTCAGATTTGCTGCATCTACATTGTGGAACAGCCTCCCAGATCATTTCAGGACTGAAAATAGCTTCTCTCAATTCAAGAGTCTTTTGCAGTCCTGGAATGGGTCCAAATGTTGCTGTTCTGCATGTAGATGATTCAAATTTTGCTTCTGGTTTGCTTAATTTTAATTTTTAATTTTTTTAATTATTATTTTTTTTTAGTTTGGCTTGAAAATTTTATATTCTTTGATTTTTTAGTTAGACAGTGCTACTTTTACTGATTATGTTGGTACCAGTTTTAAATATTCAGTATTATTATTTCATTATTTTTTTTTTACCTGATGCTTCTTTTTAAATGCTGCTTTATGTTGGAGCATCTGTGTGTGGATCTTGAACAAGAGTCCAAAGAGGCACTTGCCACGTGGGTTCTTGTTCAGATCTATACACAGTCCTCCTTTTTATGCCTATATGTCTTAGCTTATTTAGTGTGTAACTTTGCATGTGACTTGTGTTGTTTTATTGTTAATGTATATTCGGTAAAAAGCTCATTAGAGCTTATGTTGTACTGTTTTATTATGTGCCGAATCAAAATAAAGTTTTCTTATTCTTATTCTTATTCTTATTCTTATGCTGGCTGGTACAGCCGACCAATTAAATGTCAGATATTAGCGCGTATGCGCATTAGTGAATCCCTTTACTTCCGTTTGTAAATATTGACAAAACAAACACGGAGAATGATTGTGCACGTGCCTTTGCATATTTAGAAAACAAATACACCTTTATTCTCATAATTATGATTTAAATTGCCATAGATTCACAAATCTTTAAAGATTTAAAAAAATAAAACACTGTGTAATCATTTTTTGAAGTTTTTATGTTTTAATCTAAATTTGCTAAAATGTCACAATACA
Source organism: Bathymodiolus brooksi (assembly GCA_963680875.1). Classification (NCBI taxonomy): domain Eukaryota; kingdom Metazoa; phylum Mollusca; class Bivalvia; order Mytilida; family Modiolidae; genus Bathymodiolus; species Bathymodiolus brooksi. Next base: position 18,183,169 of record OY804580.1, read on the forward strand.
CATCTAACATGTATTTTTGTAATGTATGTGGGACAATAAAATTGAATTTATTGTGGATAATAGGGTCGATACACGTAACTTGCCGTTAACATAAGATTGTATAAATATGGATATGCACAAGTTAAATTAAGGAAAATGGGATGAAATAATAAAGAAATTTTATTGAAAATAAATATGTAAACAGAAAGTTGATTATTTCATAAATTAAAATGATTTTTAATACAATTTATAAAGAAATACCCATCACAATATCGTTATTTAGGTAAATACTTATTAGACTGATTTTTTTAAACCCATTTTTGTCTTTAATTGATAACTGACCCAAGTTAGCCTAAATAAATGAAATGTGACTTAATGTATTAATTATATAAATCCTTGCCTTCTATCAATTTTAATTTCTTAACTAATTCTTATTCTTATTATGTAACAATATGGTCAGGTTGTTATTTTCATTGAATGGCATCTCAAACTAGATGGCTTCACAGTAGGAGCTCTTCCTGTATATTGGTTACATCATGTATATTACAACTGACAGCTAATGCATGACAAACAATTTTAATCAGCCATCAGTATCATAAAATACATTTTTTTTAAATCTTTATTTTAAATGAAATTAAAAAATCATTATAAGAGTGAATTCAATTCAAGCTGTTATTTACTTTCCAACTTTGAAATAAAAATCATTATGTTTTAATATTTAAAAAATAGTAATTATTCATTTATGTTTTATTTCATGTTTGGTTGTATTTATCCGGATATGTGTATTGCATACAACATTACATCATCTGATCGCTCCATTGGACATTATTTACAAACACTTTAGCTCCTCCTATTTTATGTCGTAATACCCATAAATCATAGCGATTTACTATTTCCGGTTTGACGGATTTTTTCAATGAATGCATCCAGGCGTTAATACAGCGACTACCGGGAGAGTAATATAACGACTGGATTATTCGGGAAAATACTGAAGTATAATTGTAATATACGGAAAATATCGAAGGGAATTCGGCAATATGGTTATAAGAAAGTGGGCGTTGATTATATAAATAAATCGAAAGTTCTTCAAGGTAGGTATATTTAATTTAAATAATTGCAACTATAATATTCATATAAATATGAACATAAAAAGAAATTATTGTTTGATATTGATAACAATTTCAAAATATAACAATTAAATGCAAAAAGTTTAATTAACAATAATTATTGGGGAAAATGCTTTTTAAGGAATATAAATAAAGGGAGATAATCATAGTACTGTATAGTATTATAAAATTACTACTGAAAAACGTTTTGTAAAAAAAAATTGAACCAATAGTGATTAAAAAAAAATGAAATAAATATTTTACAATACTGTCTGTACTCCTGTAGGAGTGTGAAGCCCATCTATGATCTAAATAGATCCTAGATCCTCTGTATTTAATAACAATTTATATTCATAAAATAAAATAATCAAAATGCATATGTATGCTAAATAAAATGTGGATTAAGTGTTAATTATGTTAGATACAATGTATCTACGTACCATTAGTTGTTTACAAAATACACCTATATATATAATTATTGTTTGTAAACAAACATCTGCTTTGCATATCATAAATCCTCGGATTTACCATATTCTAAGAAAACACGTGTTTTTTTTAATTAATTTATTTCATAAAAATATATAACCTATATTTTCTGTTTTTTATATAATTATTAAGGTAAAAATACCTTACAAAAGAACAAAAAGCCATTCAGAAAAATTTGTCAAACTAAAAATCTTCCTGATTCTGATCCTGATCTTACCAGCAGCTCGCTGGTAACATTTGGCCCAAATTTTGATTGTATTTTACTTCACATCCAAAATTTGACATGAAGACGTATGTTGAATGTAAAATAATACAAACCTCCTTGGGAAATATATATTTCAAACAATTACATCCATATTTTGTCACAATATATCCATAAATAAATGTCTGCCAAACTCATTTACCTAACACGATACACACATTAGCATCCCCCTATATTTTATAATGGCTGAGTATATAGCCAAGGGAGATCATCGTTTCCATAGCCTGTTGGCAGCAAACGTACCGGAAATGAAAATTTACATCAAGTCGGGACTAAAATCGGACCGGTTCCGGATGTATACCGAAAATTTCCGAATTTCACGCAATGTGTGTTTGTTTTTTATTTTTGGCAAATTTTCAAAACCTACGCACGCGGGTGATGCTAAACGTAGAAATTTTGTTTAGGATGGCCTAAGACTTAACTCTCCTTTCGCTATAAATATGACGACTATTGCACCTCGCCGACGCATCTGTAAATGAAGACTTGTATGAGTAATCACCACATGATCTCAGCTTAAACATTATTTTATTTCATTATGAAAAGAAAATTTTAAACAGTGATTGTCATCAATTCTACCAAAACCGCATCGGTGGCGTAAGGGTTAGCGTACTCGCCTCGAGTGCGGTAGATCGTGGGTTCGAGCACCGGTCGTGCCAAACCGAAGACTATAAAATTGGTAAGCTCGCAGCATTCAGGAGAAAGAGCAAAGATTGGTTGGCTCGAAATCAGAATAATGTATCCGAGTGGAGCGACATGTCTAACCGCAGACTGTTGTTTCAGTGAGCTAGCACTATAAAAATCCAACTCAGTGTGTTGTTCTAGTACAAAGTGGACCTCATCATCATCTCATTGAAAATTAACTTGTTCTCACCTTGATATAACTGAAAAATTGCTGAATTGGCGCTAAACAACAATCACTCACTAACTCACTAAATTCTACCAATATCAACTAGGCGAACAATCAGCTCTCATCTTAACTAAATACTGTACACTAAAGAGACAGCGGCATATGACGTTGGTACCAGATCCTGGCTTGGGAAAGGCACAAAAATGTGGCGGGGTTAAACCGGTTAATGGGATACCAACCCTCTCCTCCTGGTAAGTGGATCTCTAACTACCATATACACATAAGCAAACGATAAAAAAGCCGCACTGATTGGTTTCTACTCATAAAAGACCACACACTATCACAAAAAATATATATGATGTACATACAATACATATAAAAAAAGTACATTTAACACAAAGAAGTCACAAACAAGCGGAACTGCTTTTGTTAAATCCCATCTCCTTAGGATCTAAATAAGGCAACTATTGCATCTTAATTACCACTTATATATTTGCATTTAATTGTATTATGATGAGGTTGTTTATACGTTTCCGTATTATTTAAATAAGAATCGAACTAAATAAGGATGCATTAATTCCATAAGGCAAATATTTACAACATATAACAATAGAAATAAGTCGTAAGAAAACATTTAAATATTTTAACTAATATAAAATAGCCATTGATAAACGACTGTAAGTATGATCCTACAGTTTAGTTATTTGATAATTTATGTTATGCTATTTCCACATTTCCGACTTGATTTTATAATTATATGTTTTTCTTCACGTTTTAATAGTAAAAAAAAATCAGAGGTTAATTTTTGATTTTGGATCCTCAAACATTTATCAGGTTTAAATATTTTCTTGGTTAACTTTTTCTTTTAAATTTGCGATATAAACACGTGGTTATTTTTTCTTACGTCTTATTAATGCCGACACGAGAGTGTTCATTTCATGCAAAGTTCAAAGAAAACAATATGCAGGGGCGGATCCAAGAGGGGGGGCGCACCCGGCGCGCGTCCCCCCTAAAATTGGAAAAAATATGATTTTTTGGCTTAAAATCGTGATTTTTCACACGAAATACTCCAAAAATGTTCGCGCCTCCCTCCGCTCGGCGCAATTTTTTTAAGTGCGCCCCCCCCTAACTTGAAATCCCGGATTCGCCCCTGATATGTATCATGTTCTCATAATCTGCATACAATTTAAATGTTGTAAGAACTTGTGATTTTGCTATAAAGTTAATCTCTGAATTTTGCAAGGTTAAAAAATCTACAAATTTTATGAAAATCATACTCGAATTCTTTGTTCTATTCGTTGCTCTTGCAAGGAACGGGAACCTTAGTTGTACCCCATAAGGGGAAGTAATTCAAAGAAGAAAATGTGAAAACGTATGATTTTATAGTGAGTGATTGTTGTTTAACGCCAATTCAGCAATTGTTCAGCTATATATTGACGAGAACTAGTTAATTTGCAATGAGATGATGATGATGATGTCCGCTTTGTACTAGACCAACACGCTGAATTGGATTTGTATAGTGCTAGCTTACTGAAACAACAATCTGCAGGTAGACGTGTCACTCCACTTGGACACATTATTCTGATTCCGAGCCAACCAATCTTTGTTCTTTCTCATTAATGCTGCGTGCTTAGCGGAGAAGCAACACATACCAATTTTAAAGTCTTTGGTTTGAATCCGCCGGGGCTCGATCTACCGTAGTCGAGGCGAGCACGCTAACCATTACGCCACCCATGCGGTTTATGATTTTATAATCAAATCGGATTGTGTGCAAATGATCTATTGGCCTGTTTTTGATTTTTATGTTCAAACATTGGCCGGTTAACATTTTCGAGGTTATGCTTTTTTTAATTTGCGGTATAAACACGTGCTTAATTTTTCATCGTGTGATGTAAGAATTTCATGTCTAAACGGCTTGCAGACATGTTTTTTAATGAACTTAAGCAGCATCTGTTGTATCCTTCATGGGCTTGTAGAAGTACTGATGCATTTCGACGAATGTCAAAAAATCTAATTAGAATCAGATATTTATTAAATGTTTTTGGTTTATTTTTACATATTATCTTATTTGTTTTTGCTATACTATAGGTTTATTGCAATAATATTGAGGAATATTGTACCTCGCAATATTAGTGCAACCAATACCGTATAAGTACTGTAACAACTCATTCACTATTTACCGTCAGATGTGTAGAATAAGATTTCTAAAATTGACCTATCGGACAACAACTCTTTGATTGATATTCTGCTTTCGTCACACTATTGCACATACAAATAAAATTAGATAAACATGGTTAACATGTGTCCATAAAATCTGATTGCCAATGACTACAGCGGAGTGATTGACGGCATACAATTTCCATTTTTTTTTAAATTCAGAAAGGAAGATATACATATTTGAAAGTCTCTATTAGTAAATAAATGGAAATAATTCTAATTGATTGACTGATTAATTGATTTTTACTTAACATCTAGTGAACAGTATTTCAGCATTGTAACATGATTGAATTCTTTGATCTTTTTATGGTTTATATACCAGAATGTAAAAACTATGAAATAACACACGCAAATACGAGATAGTGCACTCTTTAAATCTGGGCTGTAGTTGTATTAATCTCAGAAAGGCGTGCAACAATCAACGATCTATATGTGATATTGCATGGCTTCATGTTATAAATCATTTATAAAACGATTTTCCGAGTTAAACGGTTAAACAATCTTACACTTCGCATATATATGTTAGACGTACATTTTGTAGAGGAACTATTCTTTCCTAACGAATGATTGTCAAAAATCAGAACTGACCAAACAGAGGACTCAGTTTCAAAATATTTTTGTAGAACAGATCATTTCGGCAAAAATTTTGCAAAGTTATCGGAATTTAAAAGATGAATAGAGACTTAACCCATGCGTGGAGTAAAAGAAAACAAAATATGTTAGAAAAACTTAAGATGTATTTATCGTCGTGACTTAACACCACGATTCTGTAATCTACGGAAAGGGGGCGAGGAAAATCATCATCTTTTGTTGGTTGTGTTGCTTGTTTTTTTTTTTGGTTTTTGGTTTTGTTTGTTTGTTTGATTTTTCTTTGTGGTTGCTGAAAATTTCATTATTTCAACTGAAGAAGACTGTCATTAATAAATTCAAAAAGTTTGGAAAATAGTTTAGACTGTTTTCTATATATGCTATTATGTTACAGGATCGCCAGAAAATGCATAGCGAAGTTCTTCAGCTCCCAGCCCTAGGAAAACCATTTTCAATTGGTGCACTGTATGATAGACGACGAGATATGCTGATCCCTGGGGAGAAATTATGGGATCCGCAACAAATAGAGCAACATATTTCAGAAAGACAACAACCTGGGTAAGTAAATCACAGAAATAGACAAGAACACCATTTGAAAAGACGGTACTACACATTTCTCATTGTAGTTACGAAAAGAAACCCTAAATAAACAACTACATTATTTGTATGTTCAATAAATCCACCAACACCAACAAAACGAACAACCACCTCCCATATGACTTGAAATCAAGGACCTGGCTTGGGACAGGCACACACTAATGTGGCGGGGTTAAACGGGTTAATGGGAACCCCTGGTGAACTCGTGTAAACTTTATTAAATTAAGTTAAATAAAATAATAAATACCGTATGGTTGCGCCTACGGTGGTTCGTTACTGCTTGTCCGCTAAGCACACAACATTAAGATGTGGGAGCAAATACTGTTTGGCTCGGTTTCTTTATGTGTCCGAGTGAAGCGTCATATATGTCTACCTGCAGACTGTTGTTTCAGTGAGCTAGCATATGAAGATCCAGTTTAGTGTGTTGGTTTTGAACAACTTTATTATCATTTCATTGAATGTAACTTGTTCTCACTATGGCATACCTGAAAATTGTTTATTTGGCGGTAAGCAACAATAACTAACTAACTAACTAACTAACTAACTGAATCCAAATAAAATCAACACATATGTATTAATTTATTTGTAATTTGATGCTTGTGGTTATTACTTATTTTTATTTAATTTTTTTTGCATTCTCAGATCTCAGTACGAAGTGATTACAGAACATTCCACTGATGCGAAGGCCATATCTTTAGGTGTAGAAGCAGGTTTAAAATTAAGCTTCGCTGGAGGATTGATTAGTGTAGATGGCGCTGCTAAGTTTCTAACCGATGAAACATCATTAGCCAATCAGACACGTATCACCTTGAAGTATCGATGTACAACAAAGTTTACGGAAGTAACAATGAATCACCTGACTGTGGATAACATAGCATATGCAAATATATTTGACCAGAGAATAGCAACACATGTCGTTGTAGGTATATTGTATGGAGCTCAAGCTTTTTTCGTTTTTAATCAGGATGTATCTGAAAATGAGGATCACGTTGCAGCTCATTCAAAACTTCAACTCATTGTCAAGAGTATTCCAACTATAAGCGACGTTGGTGTGGACACGGGGTGTGGGTACGATTTGACTGAATCCCAGAAAATAACTGTTGAAACCGTTACATGTGAATTTTATGGTGATATGCGACTTCAGTTTAACCCAACAACTTTCTATGAGGCATTAGGGGTATATCAAAATCTGCCGAATCACATAGGAGAAAATGGGGAAAACGCAGTACCACTTAGTGTTTGGCTTTATCCCCTTGACAAACTAGATGCTAGGGCATCAACCATGACACGAGAAATTAGTTTTGCGGTTTATAACGAACTGCAATTTTACTGTGAGGAGTTCAACACACTAGAGAGGAAATGTACATATTTATTATCAAAACCGACATGTTTACACATGCAGCAGATTGGAAAAACGATACACAAGTTTAAAGATTATCTTGGCATCTTTCGTCAGAACTTTCAAAGGCAACTTACACATATTTTACCGGAAGTGAGAGGGTGTGAAAAAGATGAAGTGGAACTGGTACACATTATGGAAAAGATATCAGAATCACCTTTTAATATTGAAACGCTAGGGGAATGGATGGAAACGAGAGAAACCGAAATTAATATTCTTGAGTCGTATTTTAAATGCTTAATGCATGTAGATTTAGCCGACAAATCCGGTGATGTTTCTGCGAAGCTATTTGAGTATGATTCTTTAGTGTATCTGCACTTACACATACCATTTGTACCAGACAAATTTATAGATACCTTGAAGCATTATATTTTCTCTGATCAAAGTGACAAAGAACATCAAAACCGTCAACCAACAGACCATTGGTACACAAATCTAGACATTAAAATGGAAATGAGACAAAAAATCAAAACATTTGCATCTTTTGCGTCAGATAATGCTTCATCTGATACTAAATTTCTCGTTAAGATATCCACTACTGAACATCACGTAGAAGATATCGCAGTCATGAGATATTTTGTGAATGGAATGGAGATAATGAGTAATTTTGTACCACCAGGTCCACCAAGTAAGCCTACGATCCTCAAACTACCAAGACATTATCATAGGACCACACAACTAACTTGGAAACCACCTCAGGTCGGTGTCAATTTCATACAGTATTACGAAATTGCATATCAACTTCCGAACGAAGAGAAGGATTCGGGAACATTTAAAACGAATGACACGGATTGCATGTTCGAAACAAGAGAATTGTCAGAACCATGTTACAAGTTTCGTGTCCGTGCAGTGTGCAAAGCAGGTGCTGGTCCATACGGTGACGAATCATGAAAGAATGTTTTTGAAACTCAATTGCATTGACCAAAACGTAGCAATTTAAGCACATCTGGAACATTTGCAAAACATACAATTGTATTAAAACCAAAAGTAATAATCTAGATGAAAATTTTCGTCACCATACCATGAGACCACATATTCCTTAGGGACCGACCATTTAACTTGCAGGGGGGGAGGAGTTATGGTTTTTTGTTTCGTTTAGAATTTTTTTTCGGACAACACGAGATTTGGAATATATTTATTTTGTCGCGCATAGCGCGATAATTTTTTCCAGAATCCAACATTAGGTTATATTTAAAAAAATCTCTGAATCAGATTATTTTTTTGTTCCTCCACCAAAATCAGAATATTTTTTTCAGCAACAATGGGAATCAGAATATTTTTAGTAAAAAAACATACCCCCCCCCCTCAAGTTAAATGGTCGTTCCCTTACTGAATTGTGTTATGAATTACATCAGAATGGGCTATAGCCGAACCTTGAGCAGATCCGATTACTGACCAGATGGATGAGATACAGGGTGGACACTGATATCCGGGTGCAAGGAGTGTATACTCGTTGGACTACGTGTATTATCTATAGATTTAAAGTGAAATTTTAAAACCAAAGTTAGCATTATACCTGATACTGTGTTGTCAAATCTGAGGCTCGATATTGATATAGCACACCGTTTGCTTGTTTTTTTATTTTTTGTAAACCTAGTGCTTGTGTGACAATATCATGATTAAAGTATGAAGAAATATGACATTTGTTAGGCTTTTTATTGTCAGAGTGTTGCCCTTACATGTCATATGTCACATGTTAAGTTTACTTTGTCAGAAATGATATGTGAGGATTGGAATATTATTCACATGTGGAAAGTACTTGCATAACCGTATCATTTCACGTTGATGTTTAGGTCCATAAAACTAGTTTAACCGGCTACTTTTTATTGCAAAGTGAGCATGCATGTATTTGTGTGTTGGGGTATCGAGTTTGCTCCTTTCTACGACTTTGATATTTGATTTTGGCACCAAAGTTCATTTGTCCTTGCAAAATACCTGGTGATTTTCATTGTGTATTTAAGAAATATCATAAGTGTAGGCTATCGTGAAATGGATGTTTTATTTCTAAATGCAACCACCCTATGAATATATACTGCATGTTTCACGCATAATTCACTATAATGTAGTTAATTTTCATAATCTTATAACTTAAAAAAAAAAAAAAAAAAAAATGCCACGCTGTCGAAACGGTTCCAAAGTCCAATAGAAAAATCTTGGTATAATCAAAAGAATAGCACACATTTGCTACAGGTAGTTCAATAAAAAAATAAAAAAAAGTGGCGAGTGTTTTCTACATGTAGAAGAATTTAATCAGGTTGATATTGTATTTACTAAGTTCACCCCCGATTTTTAATGGGGTACGTGTTACTCGATCTTTAGAGCTTTATATGTATGTTTTGTAGATCGTTGTTTGTCCTTTTCTACTTTTTCGTTTGGCCATTGGTTTGTCTGTGTTTCTTCGATATACGGATTCTGATTACTCCTTTGGTATCTTCAAACTCTTCTTAACAATGATATAGCTCAAAGTACAGGTTCTCAGACTCAATATTTCTGAAAAAGGATTACTTACCCGTAGAAAAAAGTATTTCATTTATCAGGGTTATTGTTAGGGTTATAGTTGTTAACGCCACTCCCAACAATATTTCTGCTATATCGTTACGATCAGTTTTATTGTTGGAGGAAACCGGTTTTAATTTATCACGTGACAGTAATTTTATTTATGGATGAAAACAATCACCATTACATTGGTCGCTGATATACTTTATCACATAATGGGGCAGGCACAGATGCAGGATGTGAATTAGAGGGCTGCACATTTTGTAGACGAGTAGTCTAAGGCTCGAATCTGATCTTGGGCGGCGCCCGATTTGGGGAGGGGGGCGTACAACCCCTGCAATCTCTTTAGAATTAGTTATTGGATGTAAATTATTATCAGAAAAATATGGGGTAACAACATACAATCATCAGTTGATTATCAAGAGGGGGTCTATGCCAGGTACGCCCACGTCTGAATAAGCAGATTGGTTGCACTAAAACTAAACACGGTTTTATAAGTAAAGACACCATTTACACTTAACATGCAGCACATTTTGTATTTGTAATGAAATATGTTAAAACCCGGATATAAACGACTTATCTTCAATCCCTTCATTTACTTGTTATTTAATTGTTATCCAGGAAATCCTTAATTTGTATACAATGATTTAATAGTGTAGAGAAAGGTTAATGTAGTGCAACTTATTTTAATAAAGCGACACCGGAAAAAATATAAAGGATATCAACATAATGATAGATGGTTAAGCATGTTCACGGGTGGGGTGGGCGTCCTTAAGGTAAGATTGAGTATGGTGGTTCTGCTGGAGTTGGAAAAGAACCCCCTCATTTATATATTCCATCAGAAAGAAAGTTATTGTAGCCATTCATACATTCGCAGTACGAACACTATGCCTATTCTTAAGAAACTAAAATCCAAAATAAACACATACACATGTAGGTATATTTTAAATCTTGTCATACTGGTAGAACCATGGCTTAGTGATGCATCATTGCTTAAAATTCTCCATCCATCGATATGTTAAAGTGAACTACTTACGACCAATGAGATATTTATAAGCTGAGAATTCGACCAATTCCAAAGATGAAAAGTCGACCCATTCTAACGGCACGTTTTTATATACCTTGTTAATGGTAATGATCTCACTCAGACGTTTATACATGACCGCTCAATTTCCTGTCATGTTAAATCCGGAAAACCTGATAGTTGACCTTTAGTGCGTAATATGTATGGAGATTGACACGCTCCCTGCACCTTAAGGTCCTCTGTTCTAGAGTTCGAAATAGAACTAGAACATTGTAGCAGCGATCAAATGTTAAATGGTTCAATGTTTTTCGAAATCTCCATTATTTTCCAGTGGCAGTCAAAAGTCGGTGCAACGGTTGCCCCATCCCACCCCCCATATTTCTGTCTAAAAAGATATTATATTGTTGAATTTAATCACTCCTTGAATATGCATGAAATCTTTCCAACTGGACGTTAGACAACACAAACTTCAATCAATGTATATAAATGGTCATTTGATGGGTCACTACAAAGTTTGTGTATTTATTTGAGGAATACATAAGGAAATACAGGACTGACACTGCCAGAGAAAATAGTTTAACATAAGAACTGCTGTAATGGTTAGGGTGTTCGTCTCGAGTGTGGCAGATCGTGAAGTGGAACCCTTGTTGCATAAACCAAGGACAATAACATCTGTATTTACTGCTTCTTCGCTAAGCACACAGCATTAAGGATTAAAAGCAAGAGCAGGTTGTCTCTGAATCAGAATAATGTGTTCGAGTGGATCGACATGCCTACTCGCGGACTCCTGTTTCATCGAACTGCAACACTCCAACTAAGAATGTCGGTCTACCACAAAACAGAAATCATCGTCATCTCATCGAATGTAACTTGTTCTTGACATCATATAGCTTAACACTTACTCATTTGGAGATTAACAACATTAAAAAAAATCACAAATTATTAGATTGTAGAAAAGGCTTGATGATCCCACTTCAGAGTTCTTGGAGTATACATTTGTTGTTCATAGCACCTATTTATCATTTAGATGAGGGATTGTGTTGCCGCCACAGTAAGGGGAATTTAAAACTATCTATGTTATTTGTGCACATCACCTCTAAGAAAAGATTGAAGATACCAAAGGAGTATCATCAACCGTATATCGAAGAAAGACAGACAATGCACTAGCCAAACGAAATGGAACAAAAGTACAAACAATGATCATCTACAAAACGCTATGCAGAAAACAAAAAAATGATCAACAGGAACCCAATTAAAGACCGGGGGTGAACTCAGATGCTTTCGAATGGTTAACCGTTCCTGCACCACTCCTGACACTCGTCGTGTTACTGCTAAACGACACGTACATCTTCTAATATGGAAATCATGTTGGACACCATCATTCGTAAATAAATACAAATAATATTTAAAAAATACAAACTTAGATATCAAAATTAAACTGACTTAAACTGAAATAATGTCACAAGTTGCATTAACTATACATGATCCCAATCCTAATGTACTGAGAGTGCTAGTTGTTGAACGCCATTTGAACTATATCATGATTTTGTATCGTGCTAGTTCACTGATAGACATGTCCCTCCACGAAGCATTATTCTGATTCCGCGCCAACCAGTCTTTGACCTTTCTCCGGGGAAGCAACACATACTATTTATTTAGTATTTAGGTTGACTCGAACGGAGATTGTACACATGATCTACCACACTCAGGGTATACCTTTATGTTCTTTTCCACAGGCACTTGTTTCATTCAAAAAATATATGCCCCCTCCTCTTCCTTACTTCAAGGTAAACATCTGCCCTTTTCCTCTTCCCCACTTTGCCTCAATATTTTTCGCTTATTTGTGATCCTTTCGCTGACCCAATTATATCGATACACTCCCGAGATATTTCTCTTTACGACTGCCACATTTAAATATACCTACCAGGCCCCTCTCAGACGAATTGGACAGGAATATCGGGGAACGTAGCTTGTTTTATTTTTAAGACATTGAAACGGATACAGCCACTTCTGGTTTGCGCTGGATTTTTCACATACATTCGGAATTCTCTAGACCGGCCATGTGTAACGATGCCATCATCATCTCCTCTCAAATGTAAAGTAAGCCTTTAAAATACAGAAAATTGTTCCAATGCAGATTATAAAAATGTGTTCCACTCCAAATTACTGACATTTGATTCTTAAAGCACCCTTTTTAAAATTTTCTAAATCAATTTAAACCGGACCGGAAGTGGCTGTATCCGTTTCAATGTCTTAAAAATAAAACAAGCTACGTTCGCTGATATTCTTGTCCAATTCGTCTGAGGGGGGCCCGGTAGTTATATTTAAACGTGGCAGTCGTAAAGAGAAATATCGCGGGAGTGCAACGATATAATTGGGTCAACTAAAGGATCACAAATAAGCGAAAAATATTGAGGCGAAGTGGGGAAGGGGAAAAGGGCAGATGTTTACCTTGTAGTAAGGAAGATGAGGGGGCTTATATTTTTTGAATGAAGCAAGTGCCTGTGTTCTTTTCACCTTTTCCGATACACCATAACATATGTTTTTAAATGCAAGAGATGCGCATGTCCACCAGTGTTCCCAAGTTCGAATCTAAGATATGGTAAAATTGTACAAAATAAATACCGAAGGGGCAATCAAAAATGGACAATCCAAAGAAACGGGAAACACAGGGTACACAAGACGAAGAAAAATAAAAACAAAAACAACACAATATGTGTTAGGCACCACTTTACGTAAACAAACACAAATAACGTAAATAAGACATGAGCCCTCATATAAACAACTGAAGGTAATGACGAACCGTACATCGTTTTTTTGCGGAAAACGTAACGGACATCACAACATGGAACTCAGAACGTAAAATATTAAAGAGATATCAAATCGTACCTATGTGATTAATGGGATGTATGTATTTCCATCAATACTAGACTGGGAAATATTGATTTCAAAACATCTATAAAATATTTGACATTTTTTTTACGTTTATTGATATAACGAGTCTCGTTATATTCCAGAATTATGTCAGATGTGAGCAATTACACATTAAAGTGCTTGAGTACTAACTCAGCCGACTCCAGAGCACTTTCACTCCAAAATGATAAAGATCTAGAATTAAATGCGTTAGAAGCAACGTATACATCGTCGTGAGCTGATGGTTTAACCATTTGTTTCTCTACATCCGGGAATATGTAACCTGGCAACCATTCTTGCCACGCCCCTCCAATAGGATAAGCATCCCACACACCGATGATGCCACCAATTGGCTTCGGGATGTGATGGATATTGATGCTGTAGATTGCTGACAGATATTTGTGGATCACATTTATTGTTTCCGGTGTTACCGTATGCATTTCAGTTCCTTTGATAACTGGACCACGCTTGACTAATTCCTCCCAAAGAGTGACATCATTATCTGTGTATACGGCATTTAAGACGGACACGTTGGATCCATGAATGGTCCCAAAATCATACGTACGGTGCAAAGGTGTATCGGATACAGCATATTCATCATAGTTGTGACTAGATCTCCACCACGGACGATCATAGGCAAGGAAAAACTTGACACTATGGGCATCCCGAACGGACTTGGTAATAAGGTCCCATATATGTGGTTGTTTTAGACCAGACCATTCTAATTTCTCTAGAGCCAGTCTGTTAATTGCCAAAATCACTTTCTTGGCACATTGGTTCCTAACAGCGTGATTCTGCAATGTAATTTACATATTCCTTTAATATCACCTACCGATAGCATTGGTTAAGTTTATTCACAAAATTACAAGATATCATTATTATTATAACAATTACTATAATTCTAAGGGACGGACCATTTAACTTCCAGGGGGGTGGGGGGGGAGGGGGAGGATATGTTTTTTTTTTCTAAAAAAATATTCTGATTCCCAATGTTGCTGGAAAAAATAATCTGATTTTGGTGGAGGAAAAAAAAAATCTGATTCAGAGTTTTTGTCATATAACTTAATGTTAAATTCTGGAATAAAATGAATATTCTAACTCTCGTGTTGTCCGTAAAAAATTTTTTGAACGAAACAAAAAACCATAACGCCCTCACCCCCCCCCCCCCCCCTGCAAGTTTTAATGATGGTTGGTCCCTAATACAACGTTTGATTTCACAATTTGTCAAATGTGATTTTTTTTTCATTTGCATTGTTAAATAAAAATAAGATAATAATTAATAATATTATTCTAAGACAATTTGCATATGCATAACAAATTCAATCATATCTTTTTTATCAACTCAGACAGCTGTCATCATAAGTTTTCAATTATATTATAATACTGCTTGCCATTTTGTTGTATTAATTATTTATTGTCATGAATATCACAAGGGATAGCGATCCCTGACAGCTAGCCAGAAACGACATGAATGTAAATGAACTTGAAAAGCTATCCAATTTCACACTAAAATACACATTTATATAAAATAACAACGAGTATAGCTGTTCCATATTTCACAGTCACAATATGGTCTGCAATGACGAACCTTACGCATTCCCTAAAATGGTGTGTAATTGCTCATGCAAAGTAAGCCGTAGAGTGGCGCTCTCTCTCTCTCTCTCTCTCTCTCTCTCTCTCTCTCTCCACACATCAGCACAATCTCTCTCTCTATTATTTATTACAAAAATGCACAACTCTCACACATGGACAGTACAATAGCACAGCCAGTGAAAGCTTGTAGCTTGTCTGTGAATGTGTTGGCCCACAATTATTACTCTCAAGACAAACAAATATTTGTCGTATTACATAGATCAAATACTTAGTATATACAAACTAACCTTGAACTTATCAAACTGAAGCAGGTAAGTACCGTCCTGCTGCTTTGTTAAAGCCGTTAGATGATGATTTTTCAGAATGCGATGCCTAAGTGCAAATAAAATATATCAGTTATTTTTAGGTATAATTTTATTACTAATGCTAAAAGAATATGTACTGGTTTTTTTTACGTGTTTCTATATCAAATAAGTTAATAAGTAAACTATATACATTCAATTGCAAAAACAAACATGCATTAAAGAACCTACTGCAAATGTCTTCTGTAAATAATGTTCTGTTTAAAAATCACTGCAAACGTGATATTTCAATGATTTTTAGAATTTCCCCGCACAATATTCCTGTTGTTTACATTAATCCATTCAACAATGAGGAGATTTTCCATACGCCTCTCTTGTTTTATATTGTAAATATCATAACTAGTGTCTGTTGTGGTCGTGATCGTATGGTAGTTAGATTTACCTGTGCAATCAGTGCATATCACTGACGCCATAAAAATCCAACTAAGCGTGTTGGTCTAACAGAAATGGATATCATTATCATCTCATCGAAATGTTTTTGTTCTCGTCGTGATATTGCACTCACTCACTCACTCACTCACTCACTCACTCAGGTCTTCACTACTGAACAGTTTTGCATGCATACAGGCTGTAATTTGATACCTATGGTTACCATGTCTGAATTTGCTCAACAATCTTTTTGGTATTTCGTTCATTCCTTGTTTGACAGTTTTTAAGTTGGACATAGCCTCTCCTGGCGAAACAGGATCAGAGACAGGTAAAGCATATGCTGCACTCGTTGTTCCAAAATCAGATAGAAAGCTGTTTACATCTTTAATGTACTGTGCCAATTCTGTGCTGATCGACTTTGCAAAAACCGATTGTATGCTAGAAACAAAAATATTATTACAATGATTTTTTAATTAATAATAAGATATCAGATTTTTGGACGAATGTTTCTCCATTTAGAATCCACGCTTTATATGGTTGCTTGGACCCCGCTTTGTCCTTTTACAGTCAAGGTATGTTTTCCTTTTGTATGCGGAATGGCAACTTTATTTAAAAAAAATGGGTTGTTCTTTGCATCCGAAATGTCAATTTCATTCGAAGCTTTGCATTTTTATTTTCGAAAGGGGGGATATTCCGAAATGTCTTTTTACAGCCAAATCAGTCCTTTGCCTAGTATCCTGATTGTACATTTACAAATAAAAGTAACATAGAAGAAATAATCTCTGATTCGAGTATTCTGTTTTGTGTTGATTGAATTAGCATACACAGTGACCAAAGTACTGTACATACATTTGAACTACATATGTACTATTGACATCATAATCCTTGAACTGTTTATCTGAAGATGTCATGTATTATGATAAGGAGGAATATTTGATATTGACACAACCTTTACAAAACTGTAAATTATTAAATTTCAGTATATAGCTTACATTATAACGTGAAATTCTTTGTGAGGTAATAATACAAAATCTCAAAGTTGAAGAATTGGACAGACACATTATTTTAATGTATTAGAGAGCAATCAAAATAAACAACTCTATCTTATACTATTGTCATTTACCATTTGAGAATATTAAAACACAAATAGAGGATTTCAATCAAAAGAGGACAGGAAGGGTTAATGAGAAGCGTAAATCTAAGGGACCGACCATTTAACTTGAAAGGGGGGGGGGGGGGGATGGTTTTTTTCTAAAAAAATATTCTGATTCCCAATGTTGCTGAAAAAAAATATTCTGATTTTGGTGGAGGAAAAAAAAAAATATTGTGATTCCGAGTTTTTGTCATATAACCTAATGTTAATTTCTGGAAAAAAATTTCGCGCTTCGCGCTACAAAAAAAATAAATATTCTAACTCTTGTGATGTCCGAAATAAAATTTCTGAACGAAACAAAAAACCATAACCCCCACCCCCACCCCCTTCAAGTTAAATGGTCGGTCCCTAAGAGAGACCAACAATGACAAAAAGAAGAAACGACAAAAAGTCAAACAAAGATTCACACAACATTACACAGAAAGCAAACAATTGACCAACACAAACCCCAGAAAATTATGGGTGTGCATTCAGGTACTCCACTAGTAACACCCGTCGTGACAATGTTGCTTACATCAAAATTAAAATCTTCTACTAATGCATTTATAATACAAATAAAGTACGCTACAATATTTCCACCTGTATATAGAGTAGATATAGTAGTTAAAGCCATGTGGTATATGATTAGCATCACTCTCCGGTATAGTGAATATAACTGGTTCCGCATGACTACACTAAGTAATTATGCCACAAAATAAGCTCATCCCCTTTACCGTGCAATTACAAATTTATGTCATTTGACTAAACTACTTTGTCGTCTGTCTTTGATATTTGTAAACAAAACGGATACCAGTTCCAAAATTCAATCACAAAATGGTAGAAACAGTTTCTAAATCGATCATTCTAAAACACATATTGATGCACACGACTGCTCGCTTTCATTTCTTGGTAGATGCACTTCAATAGTTTAACGTGTCGGGGTTAAGGTAACTCGAATAATACTGCGCCCTCTATCGGCACTATTACTGGACGAGGGCTTGAACGCGCACTCCGACAGCTGCTATCTGGTTCAGACGACCAATCAAATGTCAGATATTAGCGCGTATGCGCATTAGTGACTTCCTTTACTTTCGTTTGTAAATATTGACAAAACAAACATGGAGAATGATTGTGCCTTTGCCTATTTTGAAGACAAATACACCTTTATTCTTCAAATTATTAAGGTCAAAGATATGTGTGCAATGTACACCATTGGTATCTGATTGCTCCATTGGACATTATTTACAAACACTTGCTTAGTTCCTCCTATTTTATGTCGTAATACCCATAAGTCGTAGCGATTTACTATTTCCGGTTTGACGGTTTTTATCAATGAATGTATCCAGGTGTTAATGTAGCCACCAGGAGGAGCGTAATATAACGACTGGATTATTCGGGTTAGGGTTAAGGTAGTTTTATGGGCCCAACCTCTCCTCTTAGCGGGAAAATTGATAATATTGGTATTTATAATATGTAGTCTTACCTTTGTTTATACAATTCTACCCCATCATGCGTTTTAAGATGAAAAGGACTTCGACTTTTGTGTCTAAGATAATCGGTATGGTTTACAAACACGTCCCTGCAAAGAAATATTTCTAAAATTATTACATGAACATATATTATTCATAAATGTCTCAGATGCGCATGCTGACTGAACCTAAAAACATTAATTTGCAATTTGAAACTGTAATAAGAAATAGAATGTAAATATATAATATAGTGTTCACCACGCGTTCCTGGAAAAACCTACATCAGGTATGTTCATCTCAAAAGTTGACAGCCAACCAATTTAAAATAATCTTTGTGTTCAAATAAGTCTCTTTTGGCCTTCATCAATAGGCAAGAAGTTGACGATTGTGTCATTTTCATTATTTGAGTACATTTGTGTTCATCAAAAACGGTATCTTACCATACAAGTTGGTTATATGGTTTCCTTTCTTGAGGTCGCAGATGGTAAGGTGTCCTATGATTACCGAGATCTTTATATCGCATGTGAACTCCTCGTAGGTACATTAACGTATTGTCAGATGCGCCATATCCCAATGGGAAAGGTATCACTGTGAGTCCAAGCTCACGGATTGTCTTGTTTAGTAGTTTATGTGCTGAAATATTACAATGTGGTACAGGTTTATAATAAGAATTATGTGAATTGATTGCTTGATTGAATTTTGAAATAAAAACACCTTTAAGCATCGATGGTCAACAATTCCCCAAATATTACATAAAAAACTATCTCTCAACTTAAATCAATGAACACAAAAATGCAATGACATATGTCGATTGAAATCCAAGTCCTGGCTTTAGATAGGAGCTTTTTGCTTTAAACATATTTTATTGTCAAACAAATACAGACAATGGATCAGACATCTATATATCTTTATTTCTCATAACCAATTTTACAAAGGTACAGAGATAACAACAATATAACACATATTATTACATTTAAAGGAAGATAGAAGGTGGATCAACCTGGAGGACATACCCTCATATTTACAATTCTGATATATTTACACATATTACATAAAACGCTAACTGATTTTGAATTCATCAGATTACAAAACTTAAGTATATTTGGTCTATTTATAAAGTGTGGTTCAAAATACTTCTTACGTTCATTTGACAAAGATGGACATTCAAATAGATAGTGAAATTCATCACCTAAGTTTCTTCCGATGCATAGGTTACAAATCCGATTTTCCCTTTTTATATTACGCCAACGCCCAACTTCTATCGGTAGCCTATGGTTTGAAGTCCTAAATTTAACAAGTAAGAATTTGTCCTTATCATCTAATACATCCAAATAATCTTCAAATTTTAAATCATGCTTAAATAACTTATAATTATCCCCTTTTGATGAATGTTCAATCTTTGAAGTCCATGTTTGTTTAAATTGATCCACTAAATTATTTTTTTAACTACTAATTTCAACCATTTATCAGAAATACAATTCTGCATGTTCCAAATATATGACATACCACAATCATTCAAAATACAACGAATTCTATTTAACCAAGCAGATGTAACATTTTTATTTTGAAAATCTTTTATATACAATAGTTTGTATGATAGTGATGAAATTTTTGACTGATTTCCTAAAATGAGTTTTGACCAATATGAAATCATACGAACTTTAATGTCAATGTCAATTGGATATCGGCCCAATTCCCCATAGACCATAAAATTTGGTGTGGATGTTTTTACATGCAAAAGAAGCTTACAAAATTTTAGATGAACTCTCTCAATAATATCGTTTTTCCCAAAGCCCCAAGTTTCACAACCATATAATAGTATAGGTTTTACTGTTTTATCGAAAATATCCAGTTGACATTGTATTGACAAATTATGAAGTCTACCTTTCTTCAATACTTCATACATAGCTTTCGTACCTTTATTTACAAGATCTTTTTTTGCTGAGTTGAATGATCCAGACTTTGAAAATGTTATACCAAGATAAGAAAAATTTGGAACAATTTCCAAGTCTCTATTGTTATAAGTAAATTTCAAATTTGCAGGTAATCTACCATTACTAAACACAAGAACTTTCGACTTTTCAGCATTTACTTTGAGTTTCCATTTTTTGCAAAAATCATTAAAAACATTTAGCTGGTTTTGCATATCTTCTTTTGATTCCGACATAATAACAGTATCGTCGGCATATAAAAGTACAAAAAGTTTTAAATATACATCTAGTTCAATTTCAAAATCCTCAGTAATAGATGTTAGACCGTTGACATTTCGATCATTTAAAAACTGTTCCAGATCATTTAAATACATCGAGAAAAGGAAAGGGGGGAGATTTTCCCCTTGTCGCACCCCATTATTACAATCGAAAAAATCTGACACAGTGTTATTATATACAATTCTAGATTTTATATTCTGATACATATTATAAATAACTTTATACATCTTCCCATTTATATTATTTAAAAGTAATTTACACCATAAACCATCCCTCCATACCTTATCAAAGGCTTTTTCAAAGTCCACAAATGTAACAAATAACTTTTTCTTTTTTAATTTTAACAATTCAAAGAAGGCATATAGAACAAAAATATTATCAATTGTCGAATAACCCTTCCTGAAACCACTCTGGTTTTCATTCAAGATAGAAAATTTTTCAGAAAAAGCATTTAATCTTGTCAGCAATACTGCTGTAAATAATTTGCCAAAACAGCTCAAAATCGTGATCGGACGAAAATTTTTCGGGTCTAAATGATTTCCTTTGTTCTTGTAAATGGGCTTAACATTACCAGTTAACCAGCTCTCAGGGATACACAAGTTATAAACTTACGAGGTCCCGTAAGTTTATAGGATCAATTAACGATGGCGGAATTAATTCAGTTAACGAGATCCCAGCTCTCCAAGCGTAAATTGACCTACGACGTAATTAGATTATCAAGGTTAATTCTATTTGAATAGAACATTCTGGTATTTTTATTTCATTTATAATATTAATTTGCAATGTCCAACTATATGTAACAATTATATAACCACTAACTAGTTTTGTCAATACAACATTTATGTGTAACTAGTATAAAATATATCAAATATTAAATCTCCGATACAGAGGCTGCATTCTTCTTTCGTACGATTTTCATCAGTGCAACACGAAATCCGGTGGCCGTCATGGCCGTGATCGTATGGTAGTTGGAATTACAACTACCTATGCAATCAGTGCCTATCACCACTGATGTTGTGAGTTCGAATCTCGATCAGGGCAATGTGTACAACATTATGTGATAAAGCTTGTCAGTGACTTGCGACAGGTCGATGCTTTTCTCCAGGTCCTCCGGTTTCCTCCACGAATAAAACTGACCGCCACGATATACCTGAAATATTGTTGAAAGTGGCGTTAAGCACCATCAGGCAAACAAACAAACAAACAGCAATCCGGAATTTGAATAGTTTTACATGCATGTAAACGAGGTACTACTTTCTTTCTCCCTGTCTTATAGCTTTTAATATTTGAAGTTGGCTTGGTTTCAACATAAAATTCTATCAACATTTCGTTTGTTGAAATATTTGGAGTAAATGTTGTCCGCCACCTTGTTTATCCACAAATCCTATTAACTCAACTCTTTGGTATATTTTCTTTAAAATCTTACAGGTATGTCTGCCGTGTGGTAAAACCTCTCCTTAGGGTGTGACAGAGGTAATTCTGCACGATAGAGGAGGTAATGTAGCCTCTGTTTCGAAAATTAAGAGTACACATTAATAAACAAAATATATACATAAATGATACTTTACATACATGGTTCATGAAATCGCATCCCACCAAGTTCAGCGTTAAAGCCATGTATTCCTGTCATGTGAGATGTATGGAGACGTCCACCAATGCGATCCGAATATTCATAAACAGAAATTGACTGGTTGGTGTTCCGGAGTCTCCATGCTGTATAGGCACCAGCTATACCACCCCCAATGATGGCGATATCGTCACAATGGTTGGAATGAACTAAGCGATACAAGACAGACAACAGTAATTAGCATACAATATGCTGATATAGTGCAATGTAATCAAAATAAGATGCAGGCTAGGGATAGTTTCAAATTCATTTTAAGGAAAGAGATTTGCTCATTGTTGAATACCCTATTGTGTAGAACAGCAGCAAAAGCGATATCCATTTATGTGAAGTTATGTCGGAGTGTGATGTTGGATAGTATCTCATGTTCATTTACATCCATATATTTTCTCACTAGTTGCTGCATCTCTTTGTTTATTTGTATACTTTGGCGCTGTATTACTATCTAACATTACGTACGGAGTGGCGTGTCATATTTCCAACAGACCAATCAGTGTTCTAGTAATTTAAGTTAGTACAGTAAACTAGCAGAATATTAAATGTGAGGCAGAGGTACCTAACGGAAATTAAGGTGGTTAGATAGCGACGTTTCATCATTTATCGAATTGTGAAATGAAAGGTTGGTGTATTTTGTCTCATTATTTCTTTGAGAAATCTTAACGAAATTCATGCACAATCATGTAAGTACACACGCGTCGGAATATGGGCGTCCGAGTGGAATACATTCCACAATTTCGGAGCATCTAGTATAAATTTTCTTCTGTCATGATGTTCTTATATTCGTTGTTATATGATTCAGTCGGAGTTACATTTGCAATATTGACGCTAATATATACTAACATTACCGATATTTGGAATTACTTAAGCAACACGATAATATAATTAGTTCATTATTGCCAGTTTATGAAATTCAAAATAACTGGACCTGAAAAAACTTTACAAATATGTGTTGCGATGTCCGTTACGATTTCCGCATAAAAACAATGTTCGGTTCGTCTTTACCTCCAGTTATTTGTAGGAGGTCTCCTGTCTTATTTCGTCATGTGTGTTTGTTTGCCTATAGTGGTGTCAAACACATATTGTGTTGTGCCTTTACTTTGTTTTTCTTCGTCTTGTGCACTCTATGTTGCCATTTTCTCTGGATTATCTATTTTTGATTACCCTTTCGGTATTATCTAACGTTGATATGAAGTGTATCTTAAAAGGATATATTTAATCAAGTTGTATATTACATTCTGTTCTACCTTTTATATATAATTTTACAATTGCAAATAGATTGTGTAGTTGCTAAGTGTCTTATAAAGACCTATCTGTAGGATGTGTTGCTCCCCCGTCACTTACAGATACTTACCTGTAGGATGTGTTGCTCCCCCGTCACTTACAGACACTTACCTGGAGGATGTGTTGCTCCCTCGTCACTTACAGACACTTATATTACCTGTAGGATGTGTTGCTCCCCCGTCACTTACAGACACTTACCTGGAGGATGTGTTGCTCCCCCGTCATTTACAGACACTTACCTGGAGGATGTGTTGCTCCCCCGTCACTTACAGACACTTATATTACCTGTAGGATGTGTTGCTCCCCCGTCACTTACAGACACTTACCTGGAGGATGTGTTGCTCCCCCGTCACTTACAGACACTTACCTGGAGGATGTGTTGTTCCCCCGTCACTTACAGACACTTATATTACCTGTAGGATGTGTTGCTCCCCAGTCACTTACAGACACTTACCTGGAGGATGTGTTGCTCCCCCGTCACTTACAGACACTTACCTGGAAGATGTGTTGCTCCCCCGTCACTTACAGACACTTACCTGGAGGATGTGTTGCTCCCCCGTCACTTACATACACTTATATTACCTGTAGGATGTGTTGCTCCCCCGTCACTTACAGACACTTACCTGGAGGATGTGTTGCTCCCCCGTCACTTACAGACACTTACCTGGAGGATGTGTTGCTCCCCCGTCACTTACAGACACTTATATTACCTGTAGGATGTGTTGCTCCCCCGTCACTTACAGACACTTACCTGGAGGATGTGTTGCTCCCCCGTCACTTACAGACACTTGCCTGGAAGATGTGTTGCTCCCCCGTCACTTACAGACACTTACCTGGAGGATGTGTTGCTCCCCCGTCACTTACAGACACTTACCTGGAGGATGTGTTGCTCCCTCGTCACTTACAGACACTTACCTGGAGGATGTGTTGCTCCCCCGTCACTTACAGACACTTACCTGTATGATGTGTTGCTCCCCCGTCACTTACAGACACTTACCTGTATGATGTGTTGCTCCCCCGTCACTTACAGACACTTATATTACCTGTAGGATGTATTGCTCCCCCGTCACTTACAGACACTTACCTGGAAGATGTGTTGCTCCCCCGTCACTTACAGACACTTACCTGGAAGATGTGTTGCTCCCCCGTCACTTACAGACACTTACCTGGAGGATGTCTTGCTCCCCCGTCACTTACATACACTTACCTGGAGGATGTGTTGCTCCGGTCACATGATCTACGCCAACTTTTACGCTTAACACATTTACTGTATTGGGAATTGGATCACTTTCAACTAAAATAACAACAGCACAAACACAAATAACAGCAGAACAAACACAAACAACAACAGTACTAACCAAATATAATGTTGAAGTGTATATAATTTAAATGAGTGATTGGGTGATTTAAGAAATAAATCATGGAAGCTAGAATGTGTTGGGAGTTTTAACATGGATTGGCGGATATTAGTATTGTATCCCGATCCAGAAGCGAGGGATACAATTTACTTCCATGATTTATTTCGATTCTGATATGTCTAAGAGTACAAATACTGTAGTATACTTTGATTGGACGACGGTAATTTATATCTATGTTTGCGGAAAATGTCGCACACAATGTATGCTGCCAATGGAAAAGTCAGTCACATTCACCGGCGCATGTGCTAATGAGATTATACCGAATGGATAACTCGCTCGTCTGTTAACAAAGCAAAAGAAGGAGGTTATGTTAGAATATAGTATAATTCCAATTGTGCAATTTTTCAACTTTACCATGGAGATAACAACATGAACAAATCGCTCTTTGATGACGTGATGGTGGTCTGTGTTTTATACTAGAACAACGCGCTTAGTTAGATTGATTTGTAATGTGCACGCGCTAGCCTACTGAAACAACAGTCCACGGATATAGACATGGCGCTCCACTCGCACACACTATCCTGACCACGTGACACCTACCCTTAGCTCAACATGGTGAGGGCATCTTTTGCTTTACGTGTTCGCGGATTAAACCCACAATAATCGAGTCAAGCACATTCACTATAACACTACTTGCTTATCTTCGGCTATTTTAGAAACAGTGTCGCTAGCGAATGCTATTTGGTATGACATAAGAAACCAGATTCGACCACAGGGGCTAGGTGCGTCCGAAAAAAAAAAAAAAAAAACTATATAATACTACAAGGGGGCGAACTCACTTGCATCCATTTTTTTAAGTCGTCGTGTTAAATTGATCGTAACTTCGGAACGCCTTAATATTTTCAAAAAATGTTTTCACCAGTCGAAAGTCAAGTATTTTCCTTTCCAAAGAGACCCCAATTGTTAGTGTAGGCCTCCGAACTGCTGAGGTATCATACACGAACCAAAACAAAACGGCGTGAAAATCCGAAGTCGTACATCTGTTGGGTTGACCACTTCCCATCTGTGTACAGACTTTCCCATGCGTAAACGAGTCATTTTGACTAGTTAAATACTTTCATCCATTCAAATTACGTTAAAACATTTGACCTTTTGCCAATTTATATGCCCTTTAAGTCTGTTTTTGAAAGAAATCGCCATAGACTTGAAAATTGAGAGAGTTCTAACGGACTTTTTGATTGGCTGAAACAGATTGTTCAGCCAACCAAAAAGCCCGTTAGAACTTTCTCAATTTTCAAGTCTATGTCGTTTGTGAAGGATGCAAAGGGGATTTCTTTCAAAAACAGACTTAAAGGGCATATAAATTGGCGAAAGGTAAGAACTTTTAACGTAATTTGAATGGATGAAAGTAATTAGCTATTCAAAATGACTCGTTTACGCATGGGAAAGTCTGTACACAGATGGGAAGTGGTCAACCCAACAGATGTACGACTTCAGATTTTCACGCCGTTTTGTTTTGGTTCGTGTATAATACCTCAGCAGTTCGGAGGCCTACACTAACAATTGGGGTCTCTTTGGAAAGGGAAATTACTTGACTTTCGACTGGTGAAAACATTTTTTGAAAATCTTAAGGCGTTCCGAAGTTACGATCAATTTAACACGACGACTTAAAAAAATGGAAGCGAGTGAGTTCGCCCCCTTGTAGTATTATATAGTGTGGTTTTTTTCGGACGCACCTAGCCCCTGTGGATTCGACGGTGTGATGTAGAATAATGCAATTTTTATGCTCTTCAATACCAAAGAGTTCCACAAAATGGCCGCGCCCATAAAAAATTTAAACAGCCCATAAATATCAAAATAAATTGTTCAACTGTCTTTGCGATTGTACTATTGGTTATTCAAAAAAGATGGATACGTCTAAACTATTCAGTGTCTTACTTATATTGAATAAAATAAACAGACATCTTGTGATTGGTTTCTTCCTCCATCCCCCCCCCCCCCCCTGCCCCGCATTAAATTTGAAATACCATACTTACTATCGGGATCCTGTGACCAGTCACCCAACACAGCCTGTAATACCTCACCGCGAATTCCTGTTAATACCAAGCTCAACGCAATTATGACAATCCTCATATTTGACAGAATATTCATGAAAATTGTGTTGATACGTAAGCACGGGATTGACTACTGTGGCGCAATATAGTCAAATGTTGATATAAAGTTCAATCAGTTTCTCCGAGGACAGAAGCGATATGACATCACAGGTTCTGTACATGCAGAACCACAAATAGGAAAGTTACAATATATGAAGGTAGTGTACGTAGATAAAGACATTAGATTTGATATACCGACCCAAATAGTCAATGGCTTCACATTTTGAACTAATAGCTAGCACGTTTCACAATAAAAACGTGGCATGTCTAATTTAGGGTGCATGATGCGTTTCTAGAATAACATAAAATGTCATTTGTGGTAATAAATATTCTCTGTCATTCATTTTTTTTCATGGAAAATGTTTAATAAAATTGTAGATATATAAATGAGTGTGCACGGTGTGTTTCTGGAATAACCTTGATCAGGTACGCTCAAGGTCAAAACACTAGAAATGTATGTTTTTGCTTTCAGAAATATCACTCCCTTAAATTCTATTTACTTTGTCTTATCGTTATTTTTGGGTATATTTGAGACACATACTAGTATAATTATATCGTATCAATCACATATTTTAACATTTTGTTTTAACAAACAAGGATATTATTGCAAATGAACAGAAAAGGAATCAACATGAAGCGAAAATTGGGACCGGTACATAGTTTCGCCTTGTTGTTCTTCATTGGAAAGTCATTATGATACCAACTGCATCGGTGGAGTGGAGCGACATGTCTATACGCGGACCGTTGTTTCAATGAGCTAGCACTATAACAATCCAACTCAGCATGCTGGTCTAGAACAAAGCGGGCATCACTGATCATCATCATCATCTCATTGAAAATTAACTTTTTTCCCGCCATGCTATCGCTGACGATTTTTGAAATGGCGTTAAACAGCAATCACTCACTCATAATACCAACAATAATATATACAAGATATAAACTTTTGTGCGAAACAAAAAAGTTGAGCCAATGTTTGTTTTACAACGAAGAGCTAGAATGATGATTGTCAATGACAGGTATGGAGGTTATTAGAATTACTGTATACACTGAAATGTTACCAAAATTGCTGTTAATCGTGTAAAAAGTATATTGCAGTGCATAGCAAAGCTTTACATAATATTGTAAGACTTTCTTTTTAATTTTTTTTTTTGGGTGCAAAATTTCAATAAAAATGAATACATTTTGTACATTTGTATGCATAAAAATATAATTGTTTCGATTGTGCTAATGCCATGATTGGTCTAGAACAAGCATATACATGTATACTTAAAAATATTCTAAATGTACATCATATCTTTACAGCGTAAGCGTCAATAGTAAAGACATGACTTCACTGTAGACATAATGTCATTTTAAAGACAATACGTCATATGTTTGCTTTCAGAGTACATGTCCGTAAGCAAAGTCAGAAGGTATGCGCGTGGTGATGTTTTCATAGCATCTCCAAACAATGCCAGGTGCAAAATATACGAGCATGACCTTATAGTCTTCGCAACGATAAATGCAGACAGCATACCATTGAAAGTGTTCGAGTGTATGGTCTACGTGAACGACTGAATGCAATGTGCCGTTCACTGTCTATGAGATTAACGTGCTTGACCTATACAGATATCAAAAACACAGAGTAGTTCATTATAGGTCACATACCCACAAACGTCATCAATTTACAATAATTTATAAGTTGTATGGTGTTATGAATTATATAATAAAACTGCATTGTAGTTTAATCCTGCCACTTTTTATTGAAGTTCATGTACCAAGCCAGGAAACTGAGCAGTCATGCATTAGTGTGATGTAGGTATCGATTTGCAATGTAGTAGCTATTCCGCCAGTGTGGCATTTTATGTTTCTGTTTTATTTTGGAGTTGATTCGACAGTGATCATGACTTGGCTTTGTCTTTCATTTGATTAGAAGCGAACTATTTACACTTTTACGAAATGGAAAGTGTTCATTAACCTTTTAGCTAATACAAAACTTTGATCGATTTAGTATATAAAGTTCACGCTTATTAGATAACGGAAGGCCTCTTCTGTAAGATAAACATATCTGACCTACAAGCAGATGTAAATGATAATAACCTAGGTTAAAATTGGTTTATTGTGTATCGTCGTGACCAATCTCTACCCAGAGTTGTCTGTCCTTACACTTGGATTGAGTGTAAGGACAGACAACTCTGGGTAGAGATTGCGTCGTGACTTGTTTCATGTAGAAAGTCCTACGATCCAAAACATTGTACGAATGGCTTCAATGCATTCCATTCTTTGGCCAAAACATGTAAACAATGTAATAAAAACGTGGACATTGAATTTAGTACGAACAACGCATCTTTGGAACAACCAGGTATGAGAATAATCAACAGAAGGCCAACCAATTTAAAAGTCCCATGGCGCAAGTAATCCAAAGGGTCTAAACAGCATTGCCAAGATATAGGCTAAGATCACCTATGACTGTTTGAGGAAAACCTTAGTTGTTATCAATAATTACATTATTGCACAACGCAAAATAAAATGCGAAGCTCATACTAACATGTATCACTTGTAAACCTGGTATATGCAATTTATTGTATTGTCTATTGCAGCATATGTTAGCCTTTGATCCAGGACTTAAGCCAAAAGTGAGTCACTCAGCACTGCAGTATGAGGTACGCGGTTCCAGTCTACAATATAATTACTAATCAGGGGCGGATCCGGGATTTCAAGTTAGGGGGGGGGGGGCGCACTTTAATAAATTGCGCCGAGCGGAGGGAGGCGCGAAAATTTTTGGGGTATTTCGTGTGAAAAATCACGATTTTACGCCAAAAAATCATATTTTTTCCAATTACAGAGGGAGGCGCGAAAATGTTTGGGGTATTCCGAGTGAAAAATCACGATTTTACGCCCAAAAATCCACATTTTTTCCAATTTTAGAGGGGGGGGGGGGGGCGCGCGCCGGGTGCGCCCCCTGGATCCGCCCCTGCTAATGGCGCGAGGGAAAAATGATGCCTTTCTCTGTTGTGTCCTACACAGTGGGACCTGATATGATTGAGAGTGCATGTTTCTGGAGTGTCTCGGTGGTGGTGAAAGTCTGTCACTTTTACTGACTGCCACCTTGTCATGGGAGATTTTATATATCATGACAAGACGTGCATCTCAGCGTCGATAATCAAGGCTGTGCCATTCAACATGTTGTAACATGTCACCAACACTAGATGTATTTCGTTGTCTGTTGGTGATATACCGGTATCTCGCAGCCCTCCTTTGAACCATTTCTATTTTGTTGATGTCAGATTTAAGATGGGGATCCCATACAAAACAGGCATACTCTAGTGATGGTATGATTAATGATTTGTGTGCCTGTTCTTTAACGGAGGTTGAACCGATGTTCAGGTTACGACGCAAGAACCCAATAGTCTTATTGGCGTTACCACATGTTGTTGATGTGGCTTTCCCACTTGAGGTCCTCACTGATGGTAACTCCTAGATATTTTGCCTTATCAACCTCTTGGAGAACATGACCATGAAGGTAATAATTAAATCTCACAGGTGTTTTATTACGTGAATACGTGTGAACGTTGCATTTATCTGGATGGACTCCACCGAATACCACAGAACACTATAGAATTAGCACAGAACACTTAAAATTCTATTAAATCTTATTGATAATGTAAAAAAAATGTTTTTTGATTAAATGGTTTGAATATATTTTCATGTATTTTTATATAGAAATGGATTAGTTTAACTAGAGTTATCTCTCTTTACAGACTATTTTCGGGAGGAAAATAAAGTCTTTCAGTCCCTGGCACTATATTTATGTTGGGGGTTGTTTTTTGTTTGTTTTGTTTGTTTGTTGTTCTTTCTTTCTTTCTTTTTTCGTTTTTTTGTTGTCTTGTTTTTCTTTTTTTTTGTTTTGTTTGGTTCATTTTTTTTTTTTTTTTAACTTTTTTGTCTTTTTTCTGTTTTTCAAATTTGTTTTCCTTTTGTCATTGATATGTTTTGTATATGTATTCCTCTCGTCGGGTAGTCTTGGTGATACACTTTGCCTTTTGAAGACTCCCACACACCACAGCCATCACAGTATTTACCGTTCTTCCTTTCGTTGCTCTTTTTATGTTGTCTGTGTTATTTACAAGAAACCAAACATTGGACTTGTTGACTGCTGGTGCACCTTCAAAAACATAGTCCTTGAATTGGATGGTTTTCCATGCGTCTACTGCTGACATGAATTGTCCATTCTTTAATGTGTTTACATAAGCTTTCTTCGGCTTGCTCATCTGCCTCGGATTTGTTGCTGTATTGCATACGGAAGGAAACTGTGTTTCAGGTGGTTCACTCAAGTCAAGACTATCGTGCTGTTCGGCCGTTTCACTGCTGGATGTTGATTACAACTGCTGTTGGGTGATGTTACAGGCTGGTCACTCATATCTTGATTTGAAGTTTTTGAGAGCAGAGATCTATGAGATTGTGGTGCAAAATAATGCATAATGTTTATAAGAAATTTCATAATTTATAAGTTCTAAATAATTTTTTCTTAAATTATTTATTTAAAATTTTTGATATTAATTTTATTCCTATAAATGATACATAATAGACCATGTTATGAGAACAAAATCACGTCCTAATCACATTTTTGGTCACAAGTAATATTATCATTTAATAAATAATTCATTTTCACTAAGATAATAATTGTCTTTTAAATAAATAAATAATTATACACATTTAAATTATGAACAATATTATAAAACAATAAACTATTTCCCCCGAAAATAGTCTGTAAAGAGAGACAACTCTAGTTAAACTAACCCATTTCTACTACAATGCACGAAAATATATTAAAACTATTTAAACAAATAAACATTTTTTGTACATATTTAATAAGATTTAATAGAATTTTAAGTGTTCTGTGCTAATTATATTGTGTTCTGTGGTGTTCTGTGGTAAAAAGACGCACCGGGTGGAAAGCCATCTTCTATAATAATTGTTCCCACTGCAAGTTTATCAAGATCTCTTTGCATGTTAAGGGCATCGCTGTTTGATTTAATTACCAGGTATACAATTGTATCATCTGCAAATAGTCTTATAGTGGAGTCTAGACCTGTAGGAATGTCGTTTATGTAATAGAGAGACAGACTTGGTCCCAGGAGCACTCCAGAATCGACAGGGAGGTATGAAGAGTGTTCACCCTCAGCAACGACTCTCTGAGTTCGACCTAACAGGAAACTCTTTATCCATTTATTTACCTTACCTCTTATGCCATAATGTTTAAGCTTGTGTATTATGAGGTAATGGCTGACTTTATCGAACGCCTTCGAGAAGTCCATAATGATGACGTCAGTTTGTTTACTATCATCCAAATTCTGAGTCACGTCGTCGATGAACTCGATAAGTTGAGTTTCGCACGATCTAAATTTGCGATAGTCATGTTGGAAGGGGTATAGCTATATATAGTATGTTATATTTATCAGCATGTGACATAATGTGACTATTTTTCTACCATATGTTCTAACAGTTTACAACAATAGAAGTTAAGGAAATAGGTCTATAATTTTCTGGTTTATACTTTGGGACCTTTCTTCTAAACAGGAGCAACATGGGCAGTTTTCCAGTCTTGAGTTTTTCTTTGATTTACTGACTTCTGATTACTCCTTTGGTATCTTCGAACCTTTCTGACAATCCTATCATTTTTATTTGGAATAAATATGCCTTTGTATTTAATTCCATCATGCAAGAAATTAACATTTTCATTTATTTATGACTTTTATGCCTAATTATTAAGTGGGTTTTTTATAATATACATGTACCATGTAGTGCTAATTTGGAAATTTGACTGCTTGTATATTACGAACTGCTGCAATGCATGGTTTATGTGCAAGAAACATGACATTCTGTAACACGAGGTAGTTATTTGGACCCCGTTCTAAGGGCGAGTTGTGTATCACACAACTTGATGACGTCCATTTTGGATGGGTTGTACCCCACAGTGAAGAAACTAGCTTCTATTTTTACATACCAGGTTACCTCAGGGGAGTTTTCACAAGGATAATCTCATATCTAAGACAATGTTTTCCAAGCATGTTTGGTTTGATTATATGCAAATTAATGATATTTCAACAAATTGAAATATATACAAACTATATACCAGACAATGGGTTAGGGTTAAGGTTATGGTGTTTAACCCTTTGACTGCGCCCGTGGGAAAGAAATTTACGTTTATTTTCTTTAAGAATGAGTTACTCAAATAGTCATACTTTCATTGAAGTGCAGTAGCACTTCATGTTGAAAATGTAGTTCGATCAACGTTTTCATACCCCAATGAAACTTCAAAAGAATGCATTCAATTCTTATAATTATATTTAAATCACACCAAAATTTAATATAGTTGAATTTTTCGTAGTGAATTTTATTTGTTAGATTATTTGCTGTTGGAAATTACTATGCCATTGATTGTTTACATCTGACGTCGTCATGCAGGCACGTGCAAGTTCGGATTTAAGTTTCATTGAGATGTGAAACATCTCTTTTATAATCATGTGACCTCTTCATAACCAATCATATTGTAACATTTCAATGAAAAACGGAAATAATGTAATTATAATTTGAAGTTAGATACAGATATGGCACATATAGAACACCTTTAATAAGATTAAAAAGAAACAATAAGAAACGTTAACCAGAGGCTCTCAAGAGCCTGTATCGTTCACCTGGTAATAAAAAAAACCAATTGGTCCTATGTAAAAACTATGTCCTGCGTCATCTTGGAATTACGATCAACATAAAAAACACAAAGTTTGTAAAGGACCTTCCAATGATTGATGCACAGTTTAGGTTCAATCAGTGCAATAGCTTCAGAGAAGAATATATTTCTGTATTTTCCCCATATGGTTCTGTGTTAATACTATGACCTGTGGTGGCAGCCATCTTGGATTTCCGATCGGCATAAAAAACAGGACCTTCCAATGATCATTCCTGGGCAGTTTGGTTTCAACTGTCCAAGTGGTTTCAGAGAAGAAGCATTTTGAAACATTTTTCCCATAGGGTCCAATGTTAAACTAAGTCCTGCCGTAGCCGCCATTTTGAATTTCATATCGGAACAAAAAACGTAAAGTTTGTAGAGGACCATCTAATGTACACACATATTTACAGTTTGGCTTTAATCATATTTGTAGTTTCTGAGAAGAAGGCATTTGAACATTTTCCCATAGGGTCCAATGTTAATCTATGTCCTGCGGTGGCGGCCATCTTGAATTTTCGATCGGCATAAAAAAACAGAAACTTTGTAGAGGACCTTCCAATGATCATTCCTGGGCAGTTTGGATTCAACTGTCCAAGTGGTTTCAGAGAAGAAGCATTTTGAAACATTTTCCCCATAGGGTCCAATGTTAAACTAAGTCCTGCCGTAGCCGCCATTTTGAATTTCATACCAGAACAAAAAACGTAAAGTTTGTAGAGGACCATCTAATGAACATTCATGTACAGTTTGGCTTTAATCATATTTGTAGTTTCTGAGTAGAAGGCATTTGAATATTTTCCCATAGGGTCCAATGTTAATCTATGTCCTGCGGTGGCGGCCATCTTGGATTTCCGATCGGCATAAAAAACAGAAAATTTGTAGAGGACCTTCCAATGATCATTCCTGGGCAGTTTGGTTTCAACTGTCCAAGTGGTTTCAGAGAAGAAGCATTTTGAAACATTTTTCCCATAGGGTCCAATGTTAAACTAAGTCCTGCCGTAGCCGCCATTTTGAATTTCATATCGGAACAAAAAACCTTAAGATTGTAGAGGACCATCCAATGAACATTCATGTACAGTTTGGCTTTAATAATATTTGTAGTTTCTGAGAAGAAGGCATTTGAACATTTTCCCATAGGGTCCAATGTTAATCTATGTCCTGCGGTGGCGGCCATCTTGGATTTCCGACCGGCATAAAAAACATAAAATTTGTAGAGGACCTTCCAATGATCATTCCTGGGCAGTTTGGTTTCAACTGTCCAAGTGGTTTCAGAGAAGAAGCATTTTGAAACATTTTTCCCATAGGGTCCAATGTTAAACTAAGTCCTGCCATAGCCGCCATTTTGAATTTCATATCGGAACAAAAAACCTTAAGATTGTAGAGGACCATCCAATGAACATTCATGTACAGTTTGGCTTTAATAATATTTGTAGTTTCTGAGAAGAAGGCATTTGAACATTTTCCCATAGGGTCCAATGTTAATCTATGTCCTGCGGTGGTGGCCATCTTGGATTTCCGACCGGCATAAAAAACATAAAATTTGTAGAGGACCTTCCAATGATCATTCCTGGGCAGTTTGGTTTCAACTGTCCAAGTGGTTTCAGAGAAGAAGCATTTTGAAACATTTTTCCCATAGGGTCCAATGTTAAACTAAGTCCTGCTGTAGCCGCCATTTTGAATTTCATATCGGAACAAAAAACCTTAAGATTGTAGAGGACCATCCAATGAACATTCATGTACAGTTTGGCTTTAATCATATTTGTAGTTTCTGAGAAGAAGGCATTTGAACATTTTCCCATAGGGTCCAATGTTAATCTATGTCCTGCGATGGCGGCCATCTTGGATTTCCGATCGGCATAAAAAACAGTAACTTGGTAAAGGACATTCCAATGATCATTCCTTTACAGTTTGGGTTCAGTCAGTTCATTAGTTTCGGAGAAGAAGATCTTTGAAATTTCAGCCAATCAGAGCATATTATTGGCCCTGGCAGCCATATTGAATATCCGACTGGAAAGAAAAACAGTAACTTTGTAGAGGACCATCCAAGGAACATTCCTGCTAAGTTCGGTTCCAATCGGCCAAATGGTTTCGGAGAAGAAGCTTGAAATGTGAAAAGTTTACAGACGACAGACGACGGACGCCAAGTGATGGCAATAGTTCACCTGGACCTTTGGTCCAGGTGAACTAAAAATGACGTCACTCTGCTGAAAGAGCCACAATGTCAGGAATTATACCGCACACAAAGATACGATTATACACGAAACGTTGCAGTCAAAGGGTTAATGTCACTTTCAACAATATTTCAGCTATATCGTAGCAGTTCCTGTTTTATTGATTGAGGAAATCGGAGTACCTGGAGAAAACCACAGACCTGTAACAAGTCACTGACAAACTTGATCACATAATGTTGTATCGATTACACCTCGCCATGAACGGGATTTGAACTCACAACGTTAGTGATGATAGGCACTGATTTCATAGGTAGTTGTAAATCAAACAACCATACGATCACAATTACAACTGCCTCCTTACGAGAAAATGTAATGCAAGGATCTAAAAATAAAAAGTCTAGATCATGTAGTTCTTATAAGCTTTATTTTCCCATAAAACATAAAAAATACTATAGTATGTAATAAAGTATAAAAGTTAAAATATAAAATAATGCCAGACAAAATGTATTCTCAATAATTTCCGGTGTTTGTAGTTCAATATATCAGCAATTGAAAAATATGGAAAATATGTTATAGAAATGTTCAGCATGCACCTACAGTTTAAGATTTACCCATTACCATCTTAAAATAAACATGTTTTGTATATAGGTGAAATGTTTTAGTCCCATCCTCTACACAGGCGTTCGTGGCACGGACCACCCCCCTTTTTCTAACTTTCTGTTTACAAATTTATTTTCAATAACATTTCTTCATTTCTTTATTATTTCATCTCTTTTTCCTTATTTTAACTTGTTCGTGTCAATACTCATACAATCTTATGCTAACATCAAATTGCATGTGTCGACCCTACATAGATACAAATAATCAAATAAATTTGTAAACAGAAAGTTAGAAAAAGGGGGGTGGACTGTGCCACGAGCGCCTGTGTTCCTCTAGTAATAGAAAATAGAATGAA
The DNA here is from genome assembly GCA_963680875.1 of Bathymodiolus brooksi. Classification (NCBI taxonomy): domain Eukaryota; kingdom Metazoa; phylum Mollusca; class Bivalvia; order Mytilida; family Modiolidae; genus Bathymodiolus; species Bathymodiolus brooksi. The sequence continues at coordinate 18,220,466 of OY804580.1, forward strand.
TGATTTGATGTTTTTCATACCCTACAGATGATTCAGGCCAAGTATGGTTCAAATTCGTAGAGTGGTTTCACAGGAGTTTATATTCAAATCAATTTCGGAAAATTAATCTAATTTACATATACGACAAAAAATCGTAAAAAATAACAAATTTAAAGGACAGCTTAACAAATATTAGCCAACTCATTAGCATAAAGATACAGTTTAAATTTTCATTCATTTTAATTTAAAATATTGAAGCTTGACCTGTTTAAAGAAATTTCTAATTTTAGTAACTAATGGCAATCATTTAAGATGGAGGTATGGAATGTCAGATATAATTTTGAATGAGATCAGTCAAGGACTATGTATATCATAATATAGTTTTGATTAAATTGACTAATTAGATCCATACGAGAACATTTACAAATACATTTTTGTCAACATCAGCCTAATTTTTATATTTTTTCAAAAGATAAACAAAACACATCACACTTCAGTAAAAACCCCTAACATGTTGTTCATTGTAAAAATGGAACTACCAATCAAATTTCACCATATTTCATAGAAAGAAATGTGGCTTTATTTTTTATGGAGGTGTACTTACCCCAACTGATCTATTTATAGTAACAACATCCATGTTGGATGATTGGGGGAAATCAGAGAAAATTTGAAAGTAGACAACATAATTATGATTCAGTCCAACTTCAAATTAGCGAAGTGGGTTCAGGGGAGATTTTAAGAAATATATATGTTTACGACAGACACTATGTGATGCCAAAAGCTTACCTGACCCAAAGGGCACCTATTCAGCTATGTATGGCCAACTTTGATTTTCATATATATATGTCTAGTCTTTAAACCCAGATCAATATGGGTAGTGTATTTTTAGTACGGGTAACATAATAGTTGTATTGATGGAGTAATGCAGTGTTGGTGGAGTATTATAATGGTACATATAAAAACGAGACTCATTTACTTGGAAAATATACAATATTGTATATAATCTACAACAAATGAGGGATTGTCGTGGTCTTGATCGCATGGTAGTTGGATTTACAGCTACCTGTGCAATCAGTGCCTATCACCACTAAAGTTGTGAGTTCGAACCCTGTTCATGGCGAGGTGTACTCGATACAACATTATGTTAAAAAGCTGGGCAGTAACTTGCGACAGGTCGGTGGTTTTCTCTGGTTTCCTCCACCAATAAAACTGACCACCACGATATGACTGAAATATTGTTGAAAGTAGCGTTAAACACCATAAACAAACACGCAAAAAAATGTTATCTTAAATAACCAGAATACTGGCCTTTAAAAGTACTACCGTAGTTGTATTACTGACGATAGTCAAATTCAATAATTAATAGCCACTACTGTGATACATATACAGGTACATTTGTATGTGAGTTACATATATATGTACAAAAAGATAGATATCTAAATTAGTGTGCACAAATCTACATCAGGTATGTTCACTGACAAAAGATTGGGAAGCCGAATCATTTAAAAGTCTTTGGGAACAAGAAAACCAAAGGGTCAACACAGGATAGTCAAAATTGACAAAGGTCACTTATGCCTGACTTAAGTTTTAATAAATTACAATAGTTTGGAAACTTTAAATTTTAAATGTAAATACAGTGTATATCTAATAAACCATGTCAGTGCCAAATCATTGATTACTAACATAAAAATATATCTAATAAAATATGCCAGTGGCGAAGCACTGACTAATGGGTGGATGATACCCTTGGACTACTTGGAGACAAATAGTCCATCAGCAGACTGAGAGGTATATGCTTATTCCATCAGGTGTTTGGTGATTGGTGAAATTTACTGACAAAGTCATTAAGGGACATAACTGTTCCTGTTCCTCCTTTTTCATCCATGCTGATAAAATCGTCTATATTATTATTGGAATCTGAAAACAAAAAAGATGATGATAATGATCATACGATCAAACACATGTACAGTCAAACCTGCTCAAGGGGTCATCTCTATTAAGCTGTGAGTCAACTATATTAAAAGGTAATCTTTTACTTGTTCTGTCATAGAAAATTCAATAAGAATTGAACCTAAGAGGTAATCTGTCTTAGAAGACCACTTTTTTTTGTCTGAAAGGTGACCTCTTAATACAGGTTTGACTGTATAATGAAAGTGTGTTCATATTGAAATTGGCATTCAGACTGTAATGTATAGTTTGCAAACAAAAATGGCAATATGACATTCTTACGAAAAGTAGAACTTTGTCCAAGTCTTTCTGTATGTATCATTCAATAAATGTAGAAAAGCGACAATTTATTGTCGCTCCACTCAGATACATTATACTTATTTACAGCCAACCAGTCTTTACTCTTATTCTTTAATGTTGTGCGATGCTCAGCGGAGAAGCAGCAAATACCAATTTTATAGTCTTTATTTTGATCAGACAAGGACTCGAACCCACATTCTACTGCACTCGAGGCGAGCATGCTAACAATATAATAAATAATTTGAAGTAAAAAGATTAACATTATTGGTCTTTCCGAGCGATCTGCTGTACATAATAATCATCCAAATTATTTTAATTGGAGAGTCATTCTACATAAATAGCAGCACTTACCCTGTGTTTTGATTGGAGGATAATCTGGGGGCGTTTCCATATATTTACCATCATCATTTAACATATGTGATCTATCTGAAGCAAACATTTGTAGAAATGAAGCAGCTGGAATAACTCTAAAAAACCTGTACAAATACAACACCGGCTTTGTCAATATTTAAACAGAAACAATTCTACAGAAAGGTACCATGCACGCTGGATAGGATATTGACGATTTAGTGTTTTGTTTTTTACTGCTAGTAGTCATTTCAATATGGAGATAATTTCCATTGTAATCAATATTGTTCTTTTTTCAACTTTCTTTGACTGTTTGTTAAACTTTGGACACATTTCTTCGATAATAAATATGAAACAATGCAGAATTCATTTGAGAGCTATTATGTAATAAAAAATAATATTTGAAAATCTATTATACAATCTAACATGTTTCAGAAAGTTTTTTTTTTTTTTTTTTAGCATTGTTCAGTACAAGATTCATTGGGGTCGTCATGGTCGCATTTGTATGTTATTTCCATTTATACAATACAATCAATGCATCTCATCATTAAAGTTGTGAGCTCGATTCCGGCAGTGATTAGACGTGTTCGATTCAACTTTTTTGGATGAAGATTGTCAATGAGGTTATTCAGTCTACGATTTGTACTGTAGTTTCAAATAATTTACAATAATTAATGAATAATTGTAATATTTAAAACATAAACATAACAGAACTGGCAATTTCAACATACCTGAAGAAATAGCTTATAAAAATAAGATGTTCTCATTTTGTACACAGTGCACTTTATATGATAAAGTTTGTCAGTAACTTATGGCAGGTTTGTGGTTTTCTAAGGGTATTATGGTTTTTTCTACACCAATAAAACAGACTTCTTCAGTTCTTACAGATATTTGTGCATTTAAACTTCATACATAAAAACCAACCGTGTAAACACAATTCTGCAATAAAACTGTACAAATGGACTTCTTTCATAACACTGTGAAAATAGATTCCATACATAAAACTGTGTATATATTCTTTCTTCAAGGGGCTGTCATGGTCATGATCGTATGGTAGTTGGATTTGCAACTACCCGTGCAATCAGTGCCCATCACCACTAAAGTTGTGAGTCCAAATCCCGCTCATGGCGAGGTGTATGCAATACAACATTATGTGATAAATATTGTCAGTGACTTGTGGCAGGTCTGTCCTTTTCTTTGGCTACACCGGTTTCTTACACCAATAAAACTGACCACCACGATATTTAACTGACATATTGTTGAAAGTGGCTTTAAACATCAAATCTCTAACCCTAACCCACTATTCTTCCTACATGAACTGTGTATATTTTCCTCCTATATAAAACTGTGTGTAAATTGAACTAATACACAAAACCGTGTTAAAAAAACTATTTCCACAAAAAACTGTAAACAGACTTCATACATACCCTTAAGATTGTGTGTATTTAATAGACTATATAAATATACTTCATACTTAAAACTGTACTTTTTATTCGTCTCTTACATAAGGCTAATGTGTATATTGACTTCATACACACAAACTGAGTGATAACAGACGTCAGATTTAAAACTCAGGGTAAATATACTTTAGATTTAGGAGATAACTGTATTGTATTTTAAGCTTTGCAGACATAAATCATGGATTTTACAGTCGCAAAATGAGCTTACCTAGCAATGCGTAGCAGAGCTAGAAAAACAGATATTTGTGACAGCAAAACCACGATTTACGTCCGCAAAACTTAAAATACAATACCTTTATCTCCATTCTAATACAATGCAAAAATAATTATATTATTGCTTTTGCTTGGGTCTCAAATTGCAAAAAAGAAAATTCCACAAAATGGTGTTGATTACTTTGGTACATAAACAATGTGATGTCATTCGAACTTTTCCTGTTTCAAACATAAACACTGGACGGTTTTTGGATTCCTGAACGCTTCAAATGTGGATAAATTTGATCAAAAAGATGCTTTGAAGGTATTGATTTTAGTTATTTTGTAGGATTTTATGTTTTCAATATTGCCGCTCCTTTTTAGTTACGGCATGTAGAATGCAAATTTTATGTCGAATTTCAGCCAATCAAATCCATCGATACAAAACAAATCACATTGGTACACAGACTTCATATAAAACTAGGTATATGGATGGTGTTTAACACCACTTTCAACAATATTTCAGTTATACCGTGGCAGTCAGTTTTATTGCCAATTTGGTGGAGGAAAACGGAGTACCCAGAGAAAACCACCTCTTAAAAAACTAAGTTAAGTAAGTGTAAATAAATCACAACATTCTTACCTATAAAATTTTGGTTGTAAACTTTGGTTTGATCTTATTCCTTGTAGAAAATATGTTTTAAAGTCACATGGGAATGGTAAGGTCGTGTCAAGGTCATATACAATAGTTTTCCCAACTGTTGGACTATAAATAAATATCACATGATAATCCTGAAAATACAAGACAAGATATACAAGTTATAATTTTTATAAAGTTTTTCAACGCCATGTAATCTGCCGATGTATTGATTAATTTACATTTTAATTTGCATTAAGATTAATACAGTGAAATCTGTCTAAACTGAATCTCCTTGGCACGTTGATTTGTTTTTGGAATAGACCAGTGTTTTGGTTTATGCAGCTTAAATTAACAAAGATTTCCATATTGGGATATTATTTAAAGTTTGGTTTATACAGGATTCTGTTTTATTCAGGGTTCATGATAGACAGATTTCACTGCACCGATAAATGGATTACTTCAGAGTATGATACTGATAGCATTCACCCAGTTTAGAAACATGTAAGTTTTTAAAACTGCACTGATTTCAAATTTGTCAGCTCAAAAATCTAATTCTAACACTGTTGGTTTAAATTTTCAGATATAGATACAGTATGTCTGAAAATTTAACCCAACAGTGCTATAATTAGATTTTTGAGCTGACAATTTTTTTGTTCTCCCCCCCCCCCGGGCTTGACAGAATTCAAACTCACACCAGTAATACACTGCAGCACCATACACTTAGTATTATGCCCAGGGCCCTAGACCACTTGGCTACATCCGCTATATACATTGTATATATAGACCCAAATCATGAATTAACAATGCCTTCCTAAACATGAATATGTAGGCTTCACTGGATTGGGGACATTTTCTCGATGTATGGAGGGTGTCCAAGTATTTCTAATTCCTTTACTAATTAAACAAGGGCAACGCAAAGCATGACGTATCCCCTCGCCATTAAACCCCTAAAAAATTCAAAGTTCAACTGTGACCTTGACCTTTGACCTTGAAAACCAATGTTAGTATTACTTGAGTACCAAGTTTGGTTGAAATCCATTGAACCATGTTGACTCTACAAGTGTTCACAAGAAATGTTACAGAAGGACGGACAGATGCACGGACAGTAGCGTTACTATATCCCCTTCGCAACTTTGTTGGCGAGGGGATAACTATGTATAAAGTTTGGTCAAAATCCATTGAAGGATGTTGATTCTAGAGTATTCACAAGGATGTTATGGGCTAAAAATTTGACCCTGTGACCTTGACCTTTGACCTTGCAAATCGATAGGGTTCCAGATTTTCTTAAGGACTAAGTATGTACCAAGTTTGGTCAAAATCCATTGAAAGATGTTGATTCTAGAGTGTTCACAAGGATGTTACAGGGTAAAAATTAGACCCAGTGACCTTGACCTTTGATCTATGACATCGAAAATCAATAGGGTTTCAGATTCTCCTAAGGACTAAGTATGTACCAAGTTTGGTCAAAATCCATTGAAGGATGTTGATTCTAATGTTCACAAGGATGCTACGTGGTAAAAATTTCACCCGGTGACCTTGACCTTTGACCTTGAAAACCAATAGGGTTCCAGATTCTCTTAAGGACTAAGTATGTACCAAGTTTGGTCAAAATCCATTGAAGGATGTTGATTCTAGAGTGTTCACAAGGATGTTACGGAAGGACGGACAGAAGGACGGTAGCGTTACTATATCAGGGGCGGGCGCACCCGGCACGCACCCCCCCCTAAAATTGTAAAAAATATGATTTTTTGGCGTAAAATCGTGATTTTTCACACGAAATACCCCAAAATTTTTCGCGCCTCTCTCCGCTCGGCGCAATTTTTTTAAGTACACCCCCCCACTAATTTTAAAAATCCTGGATCCGCCCCTGTAAAGCAAAGCTGACATCTGCAATATTTAAACAGAAATATTGTTGAAAAGAGCTCTCATAGCCTAACCTAACCAATAATAAATGTAGCATTTTGGCAATTTCAAAATTCTCCCAATATTGCCCTCAACTTGCAAGTAAACGGGTTTCATGTGTTTGAGGGAATCAGCAATATCAATATTGGTATTTTCTTATTTACAACTTACAGTTTTGTAATTGTCTTTGAATAATCCATCCCACGATATAGCTAAAATACTGCTAAAGTTGGCGTTAAACACCAATCAATCAATCTGTGTATTATTTTCCTTGCTGAAGAGTTATTTGCTTTAATGTCAGTTCAGGTTCAAAACAAACCTGTGTTAACAGGACACCCATGGAACCAGCTTTTTGTTCAAACAGAATGCAAGTTTATTAAGGGTTGGAACAGGTTTCAAGTTTATTCGGCGTTGGGCATAAATAAGGGTTTAGCTTAGACAGTATTCCTTTTAGACAGAACTCTGCTTTCTCTAGTGCTCAGCTCAAACAGGTTTCACTTTCAGGGGTTTTTCAGGGTTCAGTTTAGACATGTTTCATTGTATTACAATATATTTAATTAGTATTATTCTATACCATTAAAGTAATGGAAACTTTATAATATACACCTGGGGCCGTCGTTGCCTTGATTGTGTTTACATCTATCTGTGCAAACAATGCCTATCACAACTAAAGTTGTGAGTTTGACACCATTCATGGTGTATTCAATACATTATTATGTGAGAAAGTTTGTCAGTGACTTGCGACAGGTCGGTGGTTTTCTCCGGTTTCCTCCACCCAAAAAACTGATCACCACGATATAATTGAAATATTGTTATCATGTTGAAAGTGGCGTCAAACACCATAAACCATAAACCTATAATATACACCTACCCATATAACCATAGTATCTATTCTCTGACTGGACTTCTGCTGCCATAAAGGAATCTGAAAAGGAAAATATAAGAGAACCTGAGTTCACCCCCGGTTTGTAGTGGGGTTCGTGTTACTTGATCTTTAGTTTTATGTGTATGTTTTGTAGATCGTTGTTTGTCCTTTTGTACTTTTTCTTTTGGCCATTGTGTTGTCTGTTCTTCTTCGATATATGGATTCTGATTGTCCCTTTGTTATCTTCAAACTCTTCATAAGACAATATTGTCAAACAATATTTTATTTTATTTTGTAAATCTATTATCTGTCTGTGTTTTTAAAACAAATACAATGTATTTAATATACAGGTACCTTAAATAAAAAAAACCATAGCTGTCAGATAAATCATGAAAATCTTAATATGATTTTAATTTTGTGTACAAATATATACCAGTAAATATCTGAATTGCAATCAAATGTTATATGTTTTTAAATTAAACCCTCTTTGAAGCTCCATTCCTTCTCACAACAACATTAAGCATTTCTATCCACTTTTCATAATAGCCATTTATAGTACATGTCAGGAGAAAAGTAAAATAAACAATTTGTATTGAAGTCGGAATGTTAATTGTTAGATGTAATTAGTGTATCGCCAAAGAAAAAATGTAAAATAAGATACAACAAACATCTAGTTCTAGTTAGATTGGTCTTTACTGTATCAAACAATCTATTAGTTACTGCATCTAATAAGCAATAAATTACCTTACTTTTAATGCATCTAATCTATGTAGTATTACCTATACTGGTTACGGCCCGGGTGGCTCAATGAGCTAGGTAGTTGGATTACCCAACAACTCATACAAGCCTATCACCAATACAGCGTGGGTTCGCTCCTGGCTTTGTAAATTACAAAAAAGGTGCACTTGACTCGCAGCCGCAAGTGATAAAGTTTACCAGTTGCATGCCCATGGTCGGTGGTTTTCTACGGGTACTCCTTCTTCCACCACTAAAACTGGTCGCCATGATATAGTTGAAATATTGCTGAAAGTGGCGTTAAACACAAAAAAATCAAATCAAATCAATCTAAACTGGTTACTTATTTAATAAGTAAATTATTACTTACAAATCTTTCATTATTTGATATAAACACACTGTAACAATGATCAAGTTCTGTTGGATGATGATCTTTTACATATTCACATAGTTTCCATACATTCTCCTCACTGAAAAAAATCATTTAAATTAAAGTAACCTGGGTGGCTCAATGAGTTAGGTAGTTGGATTACCAAACAACTCATACAAGCCTATCACCAATACGGTGTGGGTTCGCGCCCGGCTTTGTAAATTACAAAAAAGGGTGCACTCGACTTGCAGCCGCAAGTGATAAAGCTTACCAGTTGCTTGCCGATCATGGCATGGTCTGTGGTTCTCTCCAGCTTCACGGTATAGCTGAAATATTGCTGAAAGTGGCATTAAATACAATAAATCAAATCAAATCTTTTCAAAAATGTTTAATAGGCAACTGCTTTAGATCTGTTTAATCTGTGACTGATATTATTTGTGGTGATTGAATTTCTATTCCAAGAAAATAATTATACATGTACACAACAACTGCAAAGAGTGGCAGTCCTCATGATGACCAGTAAATTTTCATTTCGAGGACTGGAGTGGAAAAACAAAAAACAAAAAAATGACCAAATGTTCCTTTCAGTGTCCATTATACATTACATAGACATCATGACATTGTAAATTGATCACTCATGGCAGCATACAACTATTGCTCATCTCTCTGGGAATAAGGTTACACAGATCGGGGCTTGTCCAATATAAAATTTATACCATATACACTACAGTACATTTAGAAACATAGCATGATAAATCATATAGTGCGAGACATTTCACTAGAAACTTAGTGATATTGTCATTGATATATATTTTGCTATGGTTAATCTATTTACTTACTCTCTCATGAATGCATTTTGGGTGGTAGCAAGTAATACTCTAAATACACAAAAAAAATTGAATTGCACCTGTTCTCAAATTGTAAACATAAATCTTATCCCCCCCTCCCTCTCTTCCCCAAAAAGTATTCATCATGGATATGTCTTATTAGATTTAATCTGTGGTTATAATTTTACGTCTCAACTTGAAAATACAAAAAATACAAATATTTTATTGGCACAAACACAATTACAGTAATTGGCAAATGCCCAAAGTGAAGTTACAGTTCATGTCTATGAATAGAAAACACAATAATATGACACTATTATGAATACTGAATAATCTCATTTCTAAGAGTTAGACAATTATTAATGTAAGAGCAAGTTACTCTTAATACTTTCAATGAATTACTATTCATACAAAATTTGAGCATTTGATTCTCAGATAAAAAAAAAATTTTGTAGTATACTCAAAATATTACATTGAAAACTTCTCCTGTAATTGGAATATTTTTCACATTTAAACAAGAAATGACTTTCATTTTCTACGTCACCAGTTTTACATATAGTACAAATTCTATCACTGATGTGTAAACCTAAGTGCCTCCCCCTTTCAATTGCAAGATTGTGTGCACTTAACCTTATTTGACATAAAATTGACCTCTCTGTTTTGTTTCTGAGGATATCCACATAAGCACTACGGCGGTTAAAATTATAAAAATTTTGGTAAAATTTTAGTTTGGTTGAACTATAAAGTTTAGAGGATTGCTCCTGAGTACATGTATGCCGATAAAATACAGTTTAATGGACACGGTCCCCTAAAGCAAAATCTAAAAATTACTGATCCCCTAAACTAAGGCTAGTAAACAAAAGAGCTGACTGAAATGTGCCTATTTCTTATATAAAATACATGTCACCTTGCAGTGCATGTGGTTTCAGCACTAAAAAAAACATCAAAAGTAAACACTATTTTGAAAGTGGTCATTTTCAAACATTCTGTTATTTTATTTAGATGTAGTATGATTTGTAGATGGCCAGAAGCATGAAATTTTAAAACCAGCCATTTCCGGATTTTATATTTGTTTCCATCCCGTATATCGGACCTGTTTTTACTTCATACGAAAACATATGACACCATTTTACCGACAGCAAAAGTTGCCAGATAATCGAGAGTATATTAAAATACAAGAATGGCTTTTAAAACAATCTTATGTACAAAGAAATATTTAGCTAGCCATTCTTTGAAAATTCCAATTGTCATATGAATGAAGGGTTAACACTGTTAAACATTTTATCAGACGTGCAACATGGTTTTAGACACAAGCGATCTTGTGAATCACAACTCATAATCACTGTACAGGAAATAGTTAAACGCTAATTAGCAAAAGGATCACAAGTCGACATCATCTTGCTAGACTTTGCTAAGGCATTCGACAAGGTCCCACATGCCAGACTATTGCACAAACCTTCGTACTATGGAGTTAACCACAACACCGTTACATGGATCAAGTCATTCTTGGAAAACCAAAACCAAAATATAGTGCTGGAAGGAGCAAAGTCAACATCAGCTCAAGTCTTGTCAGGAGTACCACAGGGCTCAGTGCTAGGCCCCCTCCTGTTCTTAGCCTACATTAATGATATGCCAGAGACCCATCATACATTCAGAAACACAACTTTTTGCAGATGACACCATCTTATTTCGGGCCATAAATGGGACTATAGACAGCCAACTATTACAGGAAGACCTAACTGCACTGGAAAATTGATGGCAGATGAGTTTCAACCCGAGCAAATGCACCGTCATTAGAACAGCACCTAATAAGTCCAAGACCGTTATTCATACCAACTACTAGCTTCATGGCCACACACTGTCACTGGAGATAGTTGACTCCAGCAAATATCTAGGAGTCACCCCAACCAGCAACTTATCCTGGGACAAACATGTTGACAATGTAGCTGCCAAAGGAAATAGAACTCTTGGATTTATTAGAAGGAACTTGAAAGACTGCACAAGGACAGTCAAGGAGACAAGCTACACCGCAATTGTGAGACCAACCATCGAATACGCAGCAACTGTATGGGATCCAACTAGCCAAAGTAAGATCAAGGCATTGGAGAACATCCAAAGAAGAGCCGCACGCTTTGTCACCAACAATTACACCGACCGAACACCTGGTTGTGTGACCAACATGATAACATCACTTGGTTGGCAAAGCTTAGAACAGAAAAGACAGAACAGTAGACTATGCATGCTATACAAGATCCAGCACAACCTGATTGACATCAACAGGGATTTATATATTAGGCATAATGACAGCAGGACAAGAAAGAACCAACAATGAAACATACAGGAATTCCTTCTTCCTCCTACCAGCCAGCACAGTTGCTGCAGCTACCATCGAGGAGCTTAGGGCTAACCTTGGGGTTAGCCCCAACAGTTGCTAGACCATGGACCCCATGTATTATAGTTTTAATTGTAAAAATATGGAACGTTTTAGATGTAAATAGACCAGGAGACTACATCTGTGTGTGCCTGACATGTGTAGCATCAACAGAACTTGAAACAGTCGGCAACGACTCCTGTTCTATACCGGAAGAACTTCAAGAAGAAGAAGAATCGCTATATCGGAAAATCGATAATAGTACGAAAACCCATCACACGATGCTATGTTATGGATAAAAAAAATAATTCTTACAGTAAAAGTCATAAATTGTGGTCACAGGGGCTTGTTACGATGATGTTTTTCTTCCCTAGTACTCTAGGGGGGAGGGGGGGGGGGGGGGGGGGGAATCGTAACATTAACAAACCCCTGTTAGACAGGTCAGAGCCTCGTTTCCAGTAAGCTTAGCTATGAGTCGGCAATGTAAATATCGGTATTTTTGTAATTCGATTTCTGAGTTATGTTCATCTATTTCCGTACGACAACAAATTAAAACAATCAAATAATATCTTGCAAGTAAATACCTTCTCGGGAAATTCCTGGTAGCGTAGCTCTAGGTTCGAAATTGGCGTTCAACTTTGAACACTGAAGTTATTTTTAAAGAAATATGGAGGTCGCCATTTTGAACAGCTGAACGGTCACGTTATTTTTTTTCTCTTTTACCTCTACATTGAAGAGTCATGAACATGCGCATGGCACAATATGATAGAAAATGGATGCAGCAGCAGAAGCAAACAGGTTGCGGTCTATATTTTGAAAATTTTGGTTGAATATTTTCATAGTCAAATAGGGACATATTCAGACCAATGTTTTATATATTTCTTTAGCATTGGCATAGAATGGCATATGTTTTTTTGATAGAAGACACATTTTTCTACCTTTTAATGTCCGAATGGTCCAAGCATTGTTTGGCGCTAAAAAGCGCGGTCGCACGTTATGGAGGTGGTATCACATAATTCCATTGATTTATTTTCAATTACCTCCCCTTTGTGACTTCCGGTTGTAATTTTTTTTCTTGTGCTGGAGAGTTTCAACAAATAAACGAAGTAGTAGTTCTTAGTGTTGTTTATTACTACCAAGAGTGCTTAATAACGAAACAAAATAGTCTAATAGATCTGCCCAAACTTGTAAAATGTTGCATTGCATCTGCAATTTTTTTTGGGACAACAAACAAAGGGGGGAGACTCGGTCAATTTTGCAAATGATGTAAATTACATTTGTCTGATCGTTTTCCCATAAATCTGAGGTAATGAAGAGATGTAAATTATTAAGAAAAATATTATATCCCATTATTTAACCAATTGTACTCGACGAGTGGGTGATAGGTATACAGAAATAGCCCTGTCATTCTGTCCGTTGGAAACAAAATTTGTGTCACCAATATCTCTGTTTTATCTGAGTGATGGGATTGTTTTCAAAGTTGGTATGCAGTTTAAAATCTCAAACCTGTTTTTATATAATTAGAAAGAAACATATTAATCTGCTATTTTGTATGGAAACTAGCAACCTGTTTATGAAACTTTCATGTAGACATTTGCTGATATTTGTTTCATTTTTAGAGACGTTTTAGAGATAAGAATATACAAATTTTGTTGCAATTTGGGTACAATTTCTAAAATTTATGCACAGTAGTGAATACACAAACATTCCAACATGTACATGTAAAATTGTCCTTTTTCAGTTCATCACCAGTATATGATCCATCAGACAGTTCAGTTGAACTTTGTGATTGTGGAAGCCGCTTTAACCACAGTTGGGCTCTCACCTCGCAGTGTGGTGATTTCGGGGACTCATCAAGCAGCTGGGGGATAGAGCGACTGCCTCCATCTTTGGTTGAGGAAATAGAAAAATACAGCGATACGTATAAGGCTGAAAGTGATAGTTCTTCTATATCAAGCAGCTGGGGAATTGAGAGACTGCCTCCATCATTGGTAGCGGAAATAGAGGAATACAGCGATACGCATAAGGCTGAAAGTGATAGTTCTTCAAGTGTAAGCTTATAAATATGTGAAATTACATACATGTATGTAGTTGATGCTAAGACACTGTCTGTTATTTCCTTAAAAATTATTATAATTATATGAACAAACAACTTTAAAAAATAATTCATTAGAAAAGAGTGGAAGCAATTCAGAATGAAATTTAAGGTTTAAATAACCCCTTAACGGCTTCACTGAAGGGGACTTCAGACTATAGTTTCAGCTCCGCCCTTCTGTCAACACACAACGATTAGTTCAAGTTGTGCTGATTTGCTTTTATCCAATCAGACTTAGTTATTTCTTAGTGTCGCCAACATTCTGCTTCATTCAGTTTTCCTTGGCAAAGGAATCTATTACCATTACGGAGTCCTAAATAATAGTGCTGCAAGCATTTACAAGCATATATTTATTGTCCGTACTTGGCCCAACTCAGTCCAGTGTTTCTGATTTCTTCTTGATAGGTGACAATAAACTGTAATGTACAGTCTCTCCAAAACCTTGTTCTATCTTTAGTAATTGTTTTGCAGGATACTGTTATTTTACCTAAGACAGTCACAGAGTGTACTGAATGTAAAGAAAAGGAGGCGGAAGTGAAAAGGCTTAAAAGGGTTACACAGAAGCTGAAAATTAGAATAAGACAACTAGAATCAACACTTGAAGCAGAGGTAAATTATTTTTTGTAAATATAGTCAGAGTAATTGAGAATCATTAATATATTTTGAGATTTGTCTCAGTCGTTCTTTAGTTAACTAATAAATCAATAATTATTAACCACAATTTAGCTTGTTCCATGATCTGACGTCATGTCACACTGTACCATTTTAAAGTTAATGCAAGTAGATTGGGCTTAAGCCATGGTAAAATCATAGTGTATTTATGTTACAAAATATATTTATTTTTAAATCAATTAATGAAGTACTGTTTTTTTTTAGATGAGTAACTTTGGTAAGAATTTACATATCAACTTTTCTATCCTGTGTGTAGTAGCTTCTCTGCTTTTAGTGTGGTGTCTAGATAGCAATATAATCAAATCTCTAATATGCATGTAGATGTATTGTATATATCTAATCATTATAGTATGGGGGGGGGGGCTATATAGGAATCGCCCTGTCTGTCCATCCGTCTGTCCATATATCTTGTAAGCGCAACTCCTCCTAAACCCTTCAATGTATTTTGACTAAACTTTATATGAAGGTTGGGCATCATATGGAGATGTACATGAAGGAAGATGATTATTGCCGAATGTACATCTGGGACAAACGAAATCAGGGTGGAGCGGAGGGTATCCTTAAGTGAGCTTGCTCACATTATTTTTAATTCCTGTCAGTAATATTCTGTATTGTGGTAAAAGAATTGCATGTAACTATAAAAATGCTTGGTGTATCTTAAATGTGCATCTGTACTGCATAATTATTTAAGGACTGTTTTAAATTTTTGATAAATTTATAAATCATCCAGTGAAAATCAGCATTATGAACAATTCAGCTTGTTGGTTAAGCCATGTTTTAAGAAGAGTTTGAAGATACGAAAGGGGCAATCAGAAACCCTATATATCGAAGAGGAACAGACAATGCAATGGCCATAAGAAAAAGCACAAAAGGACAAACAACGCTTGGCAAAATATACATATAAAACTAAAGATCAAGTAACACGAACCCACTAAAAACTGGGGTTGAACTCAGGTGCTCCGGAAGGGTAAGCAGTTCCTGCTCCACTAGTGGCACCTTTGTGTTAAGGCATGCATAACCTTCCACTTCCAGAACAGGATTTTAGACATAAAATTAACAACATTTTAACATTTAAGGTATCCGAACCATAATGCAAACTAATAAAATTTATATACCTTTCCATAGCAATCCATTTAAATGAAATATTTGCACAGTGAAATTACGTCAAATTTCCTATGCTTGCCGAAAGTTTGCTCCATTCAAAAACAAAGGACATCTGTGATGCTTTGAATAATCACATGGTCAGTTATGGTCCGGATACCTTAAAAATTAATAACAATCTGCTATCCTTAATACCTGGCTTCATAATGTTATTTTTTTTATACTATTCCACATGGGCTTCCTTCTTACTTTTTCACAGAATATACCACCACCATCACCTGTGTTTTGATTATGGCTATGACATCTGCTATTACTACTAATTTAACTAACAGAGACTTATTAGAAACAATTAACAGTGAAGGCAAACATGCTGCAGCTGAATATATTTTATCATTATCATCACAAAGCTCATCTATGACAGCCTCATTAAGAGCATGTACACACATAGTTAACAATCTGATAAGTAAAAGGAAAAATCTTCTGAAAAAGAAAGGAAATGATGTAAGCTTATTCCTTGACCAGTTAGTTTGTCTCCCCAAAGCCAACTCAAATCTGCGAAAACCGAAAAATAATGCAGGGTCCACTTGTTCATGCCCTGCAGGCAATGTTGCAGTTAAACTAGCATCAGAGTGTTCAATACAGAAGGAGGTCACAGAAAATGTCGCTCTACAACTAAAAGAAACCTCACAAGAATTGCAAAATTTAAAGAAAAGTAGAATCAGTAAAAGTACTGTTTTGAAGATTAGTAAGGAAAACAAGTCAACTACACATTATTGTAAAACATTACGATCGAAATTAGAACGCAAAACAAAATCAATTAAAGCAATTCAGCAAAGAAACAATAGACTAAATAAACAATTGTGTAAAAAAAATGTTACTATAGAACGTTTAACTCATGAAGTCCGAAGATTGGAGTCAATAATAGAGAACCAAAATTGTGAAATTGAAAATTTGTCTCAGATGAAAAACACAAATGCTCAGTTACTAAATGATTCCATGGCAGAAAATGAGTGGCTCAGGGAAATTGTTGAAAATGACAGAGAAACAATTCAGTGCTATGATGAAGTTGAGAAAAAATACACTTGTGAAGTAAGGGAATGCATTTATCAGTTATTGAGTCTTAGTGTTTCTTCACGAAATGTTTCACCTGTGATCGAAACAGTTTTAAGTATGGTAAAGAAAGTTCCAAATAAGCTACCTGCAAGAAGTACAATTTTAGATATGAACATTGAAAGGCTGTTAATCTCCCAAACACAATTATCTCAAGATGCTTCAGGAAAGAAAAACACTACATTGTACACTGATGAGACGACTAAATTTGGCACAAAATATACAGGGTACCATCTAAGTGATCAAGAAGGCCGAATGTATGTTTTGGGTCTACGTGAATTGGAGACAAAGTCTGCAAGTGACACCTTGGCTACATTCCAAGAAATTCTTAAAGACATTGAAGATCGATACAAGGTAGATGATAGCACTGTAAGCAAAAAAATTTTAGTAAACATTGTAGCTACTATGTCTGATAGAGCCAGCACGGAAATAAAATTTAATGAATTAGTGCAAGATTTTAGAAGACAAATTTTGCCTGATTTGATCGAAAATTGGTCATCCATGTCAAATGAGGATCAAACTGCTGTTAGCCAATTGATGAACTTTTTTTGTGGACTACATAGTCTAGTGCATTTTGCTGAAGCTGCATCCAAGGCTCTGATACAGACAGAAAATGCATCTTTTGATCAGAAAGCACCAATATTAGACAAAAGTTTCTTGAAGTCTTCTGAGTCTGGAACATTGCGCTTAGTACGAACTGCATCAAAAGCTTTAGCCCGTGGTGCAGACGAAAAATGTGGAAAGTACATGGAATTTAAATTGTATTTGTCCGAATTTTTGAAAGAGCATGGTTTCTACTCGCTGCCTCTTCAGCCCTTCCGC
This sequence comes from Bathymodiolus brooksi, assembly GCA_963680875.1. Classification (NCBI taxonomy): domain Eukaryota; kingdom Metazoa; phylum Mollusca; class Bivalvia; order Mytilida; family Modiolidae; genus Bathymodiolus; species Bathymodiolus brooksi. Next base: position 18,238,202 of record OY804580.1, read on the forward strand.
GGCAATCGTTTTAATATATTATTTGAAAACGCAGCTTCAGTATTTTTCCTCAGTGAGCATATGACTGAATTTTTGACTGGTTTGCATACCAATACGCTCTTAAAATCAGTGTTATTTGATTTAAAGGTGCCTTTGTTTGTTGCGGGTACTAAGGCCCTTGGCCTGGTAAGCAGACTAATCACTGTCCCACTGTGGTGCTTGATAGAGGATAAACAGATTCATATATTGGAAATGAACTTGATTTATTCCAAACTACTAGATTTCCTTGAATATTCAACTGAAAATCTGTCAGATTTTATGAAAGGAAAGGCACATTCTTTTAATGAATCAGCACCAGTGAAAAAGGATGCAATTTATAAAAAACTCATTGAAGATTGGAAGCATGATGATTTGGTTCAAATTCATTTAGCAGTTATATTGCCTGCATTAACAAAGCTTGCTAAACATATCTTCAAAGACCAGTTGCCTGGTGGAAATTGGAGTAATGTTACCCAGCCAATGATGGATAAAACGATTGGCATGCATAAGCATAATAAGTTTGCAGAGTCAGTATTTGGTTACCTTGACATGCTTTTAAGGAGAAGTCCTAATATTTCGTCCTTAGCTTCCGAAGCTTATATTATGTTTACTGCAAACAAAACAGGTGAATGGCTGAAATCTAAAACTGAAATTGAAAGGAAAGAGATGATAGCAGCTGCACAAAAGGACATGGCGAATTTTAAATGCACATTTCAGAAGCGTAAAGCTGAAATTGCAAGGAAGAGAAAACAGGCTTTAGCAGATGCATTTGCGAAGACGAAAAAACAGGAAGAAAACCGGATTCAGAAGTTGGAAAATTACACATCCGATATTGTTTATTATCAGCTGTGGCAATCTGTAGACCAAGTGGATCTAAAACTGTCAGACATACCTTTGATTACTGAAAAGAAAAAAGCTTTGAAATGCCAGTTGAATTTCAGACAGCATGTCTTAAAACAGAAGCCAGACAACCCCAAGGTATTTTTGTTTTCAAAGTCTGTGGACAATAAAAACAAGCAACTTTCAGTTGAAGAGCTGACAGAAAATCTGAAAGTTTTGGTGCAACACTCGTTTACACTACCAAAACTAACACTAGATAAAGAAGTGGACCCCATATTAGTTGGCAAAAGTGTAAAGCATAAATTCACGTCAGAAGGAACAACTGAATGGTACACTGGACGAGTTATATCACAGGTAAATTTAAGGAGATCCAGTATCTAAACCAGTACAGTAGTCTTTTCGTTTGTAAGAAATCAATAATTATGCCCCACCAACTGTCATGAAACTTGGTACACATGTTTAGCAACAATGACTCCATATGATATAGATATCTGACATATGTATATTTCTTGCAGGACAATAATTTTAACATGTATGTAAATAATCCTAGCATGATACAAATCCTAGCTGGCTGACATGTATATAAATGATCCGGGCTGCACTCGAGGAAAAATTACCACACAGTCAATGAATGAATGAATGAATGAATGAATTGAATGTCTAATAGTCTGAAAATCTGGCATGATATCTTAGAGCACTGCTTTCTATAATCTTTTATATGGTAATACTTATACTATGAAACTCAGTTTAATATGGAATGTATTTTTTTCCGTTAATTTTACTGAATAACTTTCAAGCTGTTTTTGACAAATTATGCACAATGTTTAATATAAAGTCACTTAAAATCAAATTATAATTAGAATTATATTGTATGTAATTTAATGTATTCAATTATTTCAGGTACCAGGATTTGCACAATGGTACAACATCTTTTATGAAAGCGACGCAGAGACAGTTTACACATATAAATTGCTGGACGACTGGAAAAATAAAGATTTAGAAGTTATTGTTTAAGGTATAAAACATTTTCATTTAGATATTTGATGTTCTTTGCAATTATTAATGAATAAGCACTAAAAAGTGTTGAAATAAATTAACATGTAGCAACTTAGTATTCTGTTGAAGAGATGAAGGAAATGACTACTAATAATACTTTTCCGAATAAATCAACGTATGCATGTACATGTATGTATATTAATATACTAATAGTTTTGCTAAAAAGAGAGATATTGATATATCACACTCTAGTACATGGCATTCATGTCTAATATGTAGGTGTAATGTCTTATTTTTGCTATCATAAATAGCATTTGTAGCTTATTTTTTTGCTTGCCTGCTAGTTTGAAATTTTGGCATCAGCCGGAACAAACCCCTTGATATCTAAAAATGTCATAACTCTGTCAATCTTTAAGATATTGACCTGAAATAAAGTGCATAGTACTTCTTTTTTAAAGCCCTATCCAATGATATACAATTTGCTCTGGTTTACTGAAGCAAAAAAAATCACCCGACCTACCTACCCCTGTGTTGTGGTTACAAACAATACAAATTACAATATGGATTGATTCTACAAATTAATTACCAATAACATTTAGTATATGTGCAATTTTCTTTGGAGGAAATCAAACTGTCAAAACCAATTGGTAGTGGTTTTCTTTCTGCCATAATTTCAAATGTCTTTCACTTTGACCATTTCTGTTTCTACTTTCACTTTCCCAAACACGTTTATCAGTGTTGACAACGCAACCATGACAAGCGCTTTGATGATCATGACAATGACCATAAATGACATATTATTTCCTTTTTTTTTTTTTTTTAGCTTTGTCATAGTTTATTTACTTTTCAGGGCGATGTTCATCAAATACAAGGTTAATTAGTTGTAAAAACGAAACGACCAATACAGATTCGACCAAGGCTGATCTCGTCTTTATTGTCGATCCAATGTATGGTTCCCCTTTTCGGTATTTAGACTTGCCAATCAAGTCATGTGATAGGCCTACAAATTAGTCAAAATGGCAACTAAACGCCTCGGCAATCTTTCTTCCGACAAAACTGTATTTTTCTTATGTGACATGCAACAAAAATTTCGAAATGCAATAAAATACTTCGAGGAGATCACTGAAGTATCGGGAAGACTCGTAAGTAAATGTCATGTTGCCCAAGTGGAAACATTCCACTTAAAACTTTGCACCGGCAATAAAGCCATTAAAGCCTAAAGGTGATTAAAGCCAAGGCCAGGGGGAGGGAGTGTGAAGGGGTCTGCTATAGTTTAAAATTACAGGTAGAGTTAGACCCCAATTTTACCCTCATCCCACAGATTATTGATTTCCTTTAAAATCTTCCCTTAGTTTTCATTTGTAATTCATATATTCCGATGACCAAAAATTCACCCGACATTATTAAATTATTTGCTGAAATATAAAATATAAAGCATATTGGCTTATAGTCCGAGATTCCTCTGCCGTCCGACGGCTTTTTGTTCGACATGCTGCAGCCTAGTCCGAGATTCCTCTGCCGTCCGACGGCTTTTTGTTCGACATCTACAAAGACTACATCTACATGGTACAAAAATGTACGTGCTGACGTCACTTTTGACTATTATTGCATGGGGGGGTTGGGCACTAATTTAAATAAATAATTTTGTACAATCCTTAAGAAAAAGTATGAATTACAGAGAAAGTAGGAAAGATAGAAAAAAAAAAGTGTATATAGGAAAGTCAGAGGAATAGGCGAAAGATTTGTCAAGTTGCATGTTCATACCTTCAGCAATAGTCCACTCTGGCTACCATAGCGGCCACTGGGTATACACCCAACCAGCACAGCACTATCAGCCTCACTAGATACTACTTACAACATGCTGCAGCCTAGTCCGAGATTCCTCTGCCGTCCGACGGCTTTTTGTTCGACTTGTTGGAGCCGTGGGACGTCGGAGCGCTCTCCATAAGGAAAACAGCAGATTTGCCACTCCAACTCTGGGTTGACACATTTCCACATTTCGTGGCTATCGGATTTTATTTTCTATCCGATATCCTTATGTAAATCGCTTCACCAATAATTTTTCTATTCATTCATGACCATCTTACCCTCAGAAAGTGGTGTTACACGCGAGTACAGCACGATTTTCACATAGACCCTATCATTTCGCCATGTCAGTTTATTTTTCAACCATTTGTCACGTGACTTCGAGAAAGCTACGATTACCACAATGTATCATGGGAGATGATTTGCATATATGATCTTACCTTGTCCAAAATGAGCAGACTTTGAAATTCGTCGGACCGAGCGGGCAGAAAATCACAAGGACTAGCAATACTGCCAAGTATGCCGGTCCGGGTGTCCGACAAAATTTTTTGTTTGTGTATTTTGCTTTGCACCGGAAATTGGAAATGCAACTGGTATGCCGGAACGATCACGGTCAACTCGGAATTAGATTCTGCTTCAAATGACATTTACTTCTTAAACATGCAACTGTTTCCATGGTAATTCTATTAATCATTGTATTTTTATAGTTTAAATTGGCTGTGAAGCATCAACGCGACCATTTCGTGTGTTTATATTTGAAAAGATGGCGGGTCAGGTTTTTATTGTTCCCATCACCGATTCCGTTTAAAATTTAGAATTTTGTAAATTCCGGTCCTGCACAATTTCAGTAGGTCCTGCAGAAAATTATTGGGTGCAGGACCTATGTTCTGCATATTGATTTTTTTCTCTCAAAATGTCTGAATGAGAGGGGGGAACGTAACACATGCTCTTTCCGAAGCCCGTGGGTAACACTGCCATTGATTCTTTTCTTTCCAACACATTTTGTATTATTTCCTTCTGTTCTGATTGGAGCTATAGATGGAACTGTTTGTCCTGCAGAATACCCTTTATATCATGTATGTTGTTGTTTACGTATGCAAATAATTTGGCGTGCTGCATTAAGTAGCTCCCATCATGCAATGCGTTGCTGTCATCATTCAGTTAGTATTGCAAGATCACGTTTAATGGCTGAAAAATAAACTGACATGGCGAAATGACGAATATGATCATTATGATGATGATGTCAGTGTTTTCTAGGCAGGACAAAGACATCCAGTTGGTACGTTTATAGTGCTAGCTCACTGCATCATATCTTACTGATATATTATATTTGACCACTTATTTGAATATAAGTTTTATAGCTGAAAACATGTATTTATAATTTCTCAAATTGAGCAAATATAATAACTTTTTATTGGTTCATCAGATGGTGATTATAAGCTCCACACCTCTTCTTTAAATGATAACAGTATTTTGTATTAATACGGTTTTGTTAAGACATAACAGCATCTTAGGAAATAACTGTTTTTTTCATATATACATGTATATAATATATTATTTTTATTTGCAGGTGAAGGCTTCAAAAATTCTGAATATTCCATTAATTGTAACAGAACAGGTATGAGATTCATAACACAATAGTTAATGAGATTAAACCTGAGTACCTACCACCACTATAGTTATAACTCAATACAACTTTATGTCAGAAAGTTTGTCACTGACCTGGTTAAAAAAACTTTGTTTTTTTCTGTGTACTCTGGATCGATTCCCTTCGCAAATAAAAACTGACCACCACAGATATTCCTGATTTGCGATAACTAGAGTTATCGTTCTTGAATCGAGTTATCTTTTCCTGACAGAAGGTAAGTACACTTCCGGTTACATAACTGTAAACGTCACAAAACGTTTAAAAAATTGAAAAAAACCACAGGGGCTTGCAGTTATATTTTCACATCGCCAGGTATATGTTAAAAGAGAAGGGAGGACACTTTTTTTGCTGCCCAATGTGAAAGTAGAATTTCGGCACCTTTTTTCGCTTCAAAAACGGTTTAGTCTTTGTTCTTACCATAATATTAATGCAAATATCGTTGTTTTTTGCTGATTGACTGGTTTACAGTGGAATAACACTCGTTTTTAAATTCCAAGCAGTCTGGACAACTTCTTATCATACTCATTTCCGGTTTATACGGACTTAATAATATTGATAAAAATACAAAAAATCGAAATACAATTTTAATATAAAAAGTAGGAAAAAAGACAACTTAAATCTCTTGCATTAAAATATATTTTTTCCTTGTCTCAGTCAATCTGGAAATATAGGAAGACAGCATTTTAAGAATATTTTTTGACAAGATGAGTAAATAATTTCCCGCAAAAATGCCAGTTTAAATCCTTCGACCAATGAAAACTCACCTTGATATTTAGTCCGTATAAACCGGAATTGAGTATGCTAAGAAGTTGTCCAAACTGCTTGGAATTTAAAAACGAGTGTTATTCCACTGTAAATAAAGGTAATAACAAAATTACCGAACTCCGAACAATCTTACAAAGGGAAAGTCAAAACTCATAATTATATAAACAGACAAAATCGGTCAACAACCGGAAAACTGTGAAAACCGTAATGACCCTGACTTGGTACAGGCATTTCTAAAGAAATGGTGGGTTGAATCAGATTTTAAGGCGCCAAACCTCCCGCTCTCATTATGGTTCAAAGGTTCCGGCTGTCACTGTAACAGTATTTAAATACAGGAACAAAATAGGTAAAATAGTTGTCAAAGCAGTACCATATTCGGTGACGTAAATGTCAAAAATATTTTTACGTCACACATTGACAAAAAAAATTCTTGACATTTTTCACTCTTTATCTTTATACATTTTCACTATATGAAAATGCATCGCTTATAATTTTTTCTGCAGAGACGGAATATATTTCGACAAGATATTGGTATTGGAATATAAACTTTTTAAGAGATCGAATAAGGCGAATCTTTTTATAGCCCTGGTCCAGTAGCCTGTTTCTCAGATGAAGATGACGTTTCAGGAAATCAGAATAATTGCTACTGGCCCTTGCATAGCGAATCAATTGCGAGATGTAAACACCATATGCAGGAGAAGCTGGTATATTGTTGCACATGTTTGGAAAATTTATGATTTTAAAATTGAAGTCGTCCCGCTTATCATAAATTTTAGTACTGAGTTGACCACTGTCGTCAAATTAGAGGTATAAGTCCAAAAATGATGCGGACGAAGCTGTATCGGTGGTTTCTTTAACTTCCAGCTCAGGAGGATATATCAGTGGAAGAAATTCTGCAAATCTAGAATTATTGATAGATAAAACGTCATCAGTATACCTGTATGTGAAATTAAAGGCTCTAGCCTCATGAATCTTATCTTTTACAAGCTTTTGAAGAAACTCCGACTCATATGAGTATAAAAATAAATCGGCTAGAAGAGGGGCTTAATTCGTACCCATTGGTATGCCGACGACCTGCTGAATCAGTGTCCCTCCAAAGGAGACAAATATGTTATCGATGAGGAACTCCAGCATACTGATCACTTGTTCCTCGGAGTAGAATGTTTTACCTTTATGAATTTTGTTTGAAAAATATGTGGAATTGTAGCCTAACACAACAAATTTTGAGCCATAGTTTCTATGACTAAAAGCTTTATGAATTGTTTCTTTTAAGCGGGTTTTTAATTTGTCATGCGGTAGGGTGGTATATAGAGTTGAAAAATCAAAGGTTTTGATGGAGGATACCTGAGAGAAAGATCTTGATTTCAGGTTATCCAAAAGATCTTTAGAGTTTTTCAAAATCCACATGTGATTTATGCCACTACGCGAGTAAACAGTTTCACAATATTTCTGTTGTCCCTCTTTTACTGCAGACAGAATCTTTGTCAGGTGAATAGACAATTCTTTCGTCGAACAAGTTGATGATCCCGCTATGTACCTTTCTTTGTATGGTGTCTTATGGAGTTTAGGTATCCAATATAAATAGGGTAAATCCTGAGACTTTTTATCAGAGGGAATGTTTAAAGAGGTCATGAATGATCTGTGGTTAGCTAGGATTTCATCTTTGTCGAACGAAGTTGGTTTGTATGTGGTATTACTAGAGGTGTTGCTATTTATGCCTAATTCCTTGATTAGGCATTCGAAGTAATATGATTTACATACAAACACGATATTGTTGGAAGCCTTGTCCGCAGGAACGATAACATATTTGTCATGAATTTGTATATTTGTAAACCAGTCAATCAGCAAAAAACATCGATATTTGCATTAATTTTATGGGAAGAACAAAGACTAAACCGTTTTTGAAGCGAAAAAAGGTGCCGAAATTCTACTTTTACTTTTGGCCCTCCAAAAAGTGTCCTCCCTTCTTCTTTTTAATACATACCTGGTGATGTGAAAATATAACTGCGAGCCCCTGTGGAAAAAACTATGTATTCTTATTCAAATAAAATCCGATTTATTGGAATTATTTTATTTAGCTTTTTATATCGCCCGATATCGGTGGATTCTATTTTTATTTCATATCCTGAATGACCGTAATATTTAATAAATTCAGTGTTTTATATTCAAAGATGTAGCATTTTCTCGAAAATAGGCTTTGCTGTTAAAATTACGAACGTTAATAGCGATGTATGCAAAATTCATTCCGATTTTCGCAGTGGAATCATTTGTTTTATTTTCTTTTACAGGGGATTATCTTAATCTTGAAATGTTCAAGATATTTTATCTGCTCGGAGTCTATCAAAAAGACGTCTATTTTTGCATGATATTTAGTTTTGTTTTCTTTTTTTCAAGAGATCAATGCAGATTCCCACAGGCTCCATTCAAGAAATTGAATATTTTACCTTTAGTTATATACATGGTTCATGACTATTCATTCTTTGGTTCCACTGCGGATGTTGTAATAAAAAAGAAACATTTAGGGTTTTTATCGGATTTGGCCATCTCCAAACGTCAGAGACGTCGGGTAGAAATATGACCGTAGAGTTAGACATCCGGTGTTATAGAGCCATTTTTCCCCCATAGTCAGTTTTCACCCCGGAAAAATGGCTAGGGGGAAAAACTACTATAGGAGCGTTATAGAGCCATTTTTCCCCCATAGCCAGTTCCCCCTCCCCCCCCCCCCCGGAAAAATGGCTATATAGTAGGATTTCCCCCCGGAAGAATGGCTATATAGTAGGATTTCCCCCCGAAAGAATGACTACATAGTAGTCCCCCTCTGAAAATGGCTTGAATATTCAACTTAATTGCTCTGTTAAATTTTACTACCACTTGCCAGTGCCACTTTTGGTCGACTATTAGTGTCGATGGGTTTACTAGCCAAGTAGCTTGTACATGGATGATCCAAATGACTTTGAATGGCAAAAAATAGGGCATCTAATGGGACATTATATGATACCCCACCACGTTTTGCATATTTTCAGTCTTGAAACGGCCATAACTTTTGAACCAATTATCCGATCAAACTAAAATTTGAACTTTATCTGTATTTTATGGTACTAAACAAATGTAGAAAATCCTTCAACACGTTCTAAAGGTATCATCTGGAAACCATCGGGGGACGGACAGACGGACACTCAACTGCAGAATTTTTCGGAGGCCATCACATAATACATATAAAAAGCAAAACATGGACATCTGTTACTATTCTTAAGGGGTCCCCATTTTATGTCCATATCTCACTAGTGGGAAGTTGGCCCCTAATAATAGCCCACAATAAATTGAGTGCGCTCGATGATTTAACGTAATAAACAAATAATCAATGTTATTGTGAGCTAGATTCACACTTTGTATTTGATTTCAAGATTTTTTTTGGAAATTCTGCACCTCAATCGATGGTTAAAATGCCCATGCTGACTCATCAAATATATATTCTCCAGACATACGTATATTTCTTTTATATATCAGTTTTATTTTATCATTGCGAAAAAAATGAGGCAAATGTGCTAAAGACGATCTGAATAGCTCACCTGGCAAACCGTACCCTATAAGTTTGTGAATATGTGCTCATAGAGAATAGCTGAAAAATGCAAAAATCGGTAAAAACTGACATTTCAGAGGCTAATAACTTCAACACCTGTAATCCGATTCCAGGAAGATAGACCTTGTCATGCTGTTCAAATTTACAATTAAGATTGACATTCTATCGTCTATAAATTTCAAGATAATAGCCGAAAATGCAAGAATAGGTAAAAACTGACATTTCAGGGGCCATAACTCCAACACCGGTAGTCCGATTTTGCTGAACATTTGCAGGCAGATAGAACTTGTCATGATGATCAATTTCGCAGTTTACATTGAACACCTATCTCTTAGTTTTCAAGATAAAAGCCGAAAATAGCAAAATTGGACATTTCAGGAGCAATATCCCATATAAGGGGTCGTCGTACAACTTCGACCTGATGGAGACTTTTGTAGAGCTTCATTAACTGAACATTTCAGCAAGCAAAAGTGTTTCTCTATCTATAATAGTTTTCAAAATATTAGCCAACAAGTGCAACGACTTCTACCTAATGGAGACTTTTTTTTTTAGAGCTTTTGATCCTGAAGAAGGAAGGTCGCCTGCATTTTCCTCTATCTGCAATAGTTTTTGAGATATTAATTAGTCAAAAACTGCAGTTTGACCCCTATGTCGATCTATGCAGTTAGAAAATTAGTACCTAAATGTGCATATTTGTCACGGACTGAAATAAGATTAACTAGAGTGACTATAGTATGTTAGACTTTGCCTTTGGATTTTGAAAGACGAAATTAAAACGCGAAATTGTGAAAGCGAAAACGCACAATCGAAAAAGCAAAAATTCTAAATTGCGACAGCGAAGAGGCGAAATCGAAATCATTTCTCCATTTTGCGTTTCAACCTTTTCAGGTTTTCGGCTCTCGCTTATTCGCGTCTTTTTTTTGCATCTTCGCAAGCAGGAAGGTGGCCGAGTGGTCAAGGCGCTGGACATTGCAATCAGGATGTCGACACCGTTGTGGGTTCGATCCTCATGTGTGTCAAGGTTTCAAGGCACCTTCTCTAGCTCAGGGTTTCGCCGATTTTCCAGATTGAAATATCGGGCTCCCCCCACAAGACTGGTGACCTTGCGAGAACCCCATATCTGTAAAACGGTCGTTCATTTCGCCGTCGGAAAACTTGCCTTTAAGTTTACCATACCTTCACATTCGCGTTGTGAGTTCGACCTACGATTAGGCTAGGTTTAAGGTAAGGTTTAAAATTAGGATTAAGTTAAGGCCTAGGTTTAGGGATAGTGTTGGACCGAGGGATTCGGTGAGGATTAGGCCTAAGGGTAGGGTAATGTCTAGCCTAGAGTTTGCATACTTTAAAGGTCTTGGTTGAGTAAGTTTACGTTGAAGTCAGGTTTATGTTAAGACGAGGGGGAAAATTGACTATATAGCCATTTTTCCGGGGGGAAATTCTACTATATAGCCACTTTTCCCCCTGTCAAAAAATGGGGGAAAAAATGGCTATGTTCAATGATATAGTCATTTTTCCGGGGGGAAAAATGGCTATATAGTCAGTTTTCCGGGGGGGGGGGAAATGGCTAGGGGGAAAAACTACTATAGGACACCGGCATCCGCTCCTTCCAAAAGCTGGATGAGGAAAGTGAAGATTTGACTCTGATCTTAAGAAAACAAAATGGAAACAGTGCTTTCAATGCTGGTGTAAAGGAGAAAAACACGAAAACAAACAAAATTACAATTGTTAAAAATCAAAAACTTGCAACACAAAACTTCCTTTTTAACATGCATATAAATTTTCCCTTTGGTAACATATAAAGACTTTTCCTTTTATGGAAAATATGATTTTATGAAATATAGGCATCATTTGCTTTATTATAGAGTTGCACCAATTTACATCAGGAACACTTTATATACCACAAAAAAGAAAACAAAACTTACAAATTTGATCATTGTACCATAGCCGTGATCGTATAGTCGCTGCTTCACGACCCCTGCAGATTTACACTGAGAGTGCGAATCCTATCGGAGCAGTTTTGGCTTGGTTTTTTTTTGGGGGGGGGGGGGGGGGGGTTGTTTGTTTTTTTTATTTTTTGAGCAACATAATGTGTTTCGTTATTAATTTCGGTTAAAGTGATAAAAATGGAGGCTATATTTATATTATTTTTTTTTTGTTTTTTTGTTTTTTACATATTATAAGAATTGTGAGTGCACGTGTATACAGTAGATTTGTATTGATTTTTCGAAAGCCGCACAACGAATATTTCCTTACATATGAAATCATAACACGTATATACATGCAAGCTGTTAATTTCATATTTTTCTATATCAATATTAACTATTCTGTCGTTTTTTGTGTGTTTTTTTTTCGAACATCACGTAAGCTGTCATAATCACTAAAAAATAAAGCAATTTAGCACATATCGTTTTAATCGGAAGCAAACCATCAGAGCCTTTTTTATATTTTGCTTTGTGCTTGGTAGTTATTTTTTCTTAAATCTGCAGTTGAGAAATAAAATCGTCTGCTATGTATACTAATTCGCATTTTACCCCATCACTACTGTATTACGTAATAAATTTACTTGACTAAATGCGGGAGCACAGTAGTCATGATCGTATTGGCGCTGCCTTGTGATGGAATGGATAGCTCTAGAAGGTGATTCGAATCCCACCAGTCCGTTTGTTTGTTTGTTATGAGACTGTAAATGCATTTATTGCAAAATAACCTATTTGTCGTCAGTACTTAGACGGTATCCGAAATCATGGGTAGCGGTTGAGAAGTGCATAAGTCTAAAAATACATCTTTAATATGACAGATAAGTTTAAATGGACAGAGGTGCGATCTCCAAATACACCATTGATTTTTAAACGATAGACCGATTGCTTGTTCTTGATATATTAAAAACAGAAAAAAGCCGCGTTCGTGATTGTTTTATTTCCTATTCAAAATATTCCAGACGAGGGACATTATTCATACAGACAAAAGTGGGATCTGCTCTGACGGAAACCAAAAATTGGGATTTGCTTGTTGACTATACAAGTCGAGATGGTCGGCAAATGTTAGATGCAGGTGTTCACCTATCTGATAAGCGCACATTGCTAATGAAGACGCACACACCGTTTCAAACACAGTACAACATATTCTACCGAATCCGCTTCTGCTTTTACAAATGGTGAAGAAACAACAGATTCTATTATTTCTAAAAATGCTTTCAAATTTATCTTGCCTTGTCTTCGACCGCTCGAGTGTAATGAAAAAAATCAAATACAGATTTGAGAGTTATTTGTACAAAAATGTTACAAATCCAGAGAAAAATATGTTAAATAAGTAAATAACTTTTTTTTATAGAAGTTTAAAAAAAGGGAATGTCGTGTAAACTGTATATAATTTTCTTTATAAAAGTTAAAGCCTCTATTGAACTTTCTATAGCAGCTCATTTTTTCATTGTCATCTGACCGGCTTTTTAAAAGATACGTCCCTACATCTTTGTCGGAGCGCAATCTCATTCTTGTTACCACTGATTTTTTCATTACATTTCCGTAAAAACTGTACAAGCTCAGTCTTTTTTTTAAAGTTAGGAAGTCTTCAAGTGTTGCCTTGGAATCTACGTCAATTAATTTCATATTTTTTCGCACTTATTATTTATTCAATCAATTTATTAAAAACAGCCAGGAAAACTTTTGCAACCGGAAATGCTATATACCCACTGCCAAGGACGATAATTCAAATTACGAACGATGACTCCATTTTCCGCAAAGAGGGAATAGCTAAAACATTGCTGAACATGCTCAAAGTCAATGTGTTAAACACACAATAACAAAAACTACAATTGTACAATTGTACTCATTTATTGTTGAAAGAAATAATGGAAAGATTTTGTACAGAAGCTGGGATTAGAACCTGAACAGTATTCCTTTTTGTGGTAACAAATTACTAATCTGTTATGTGTGACAGATTGCTCATCTATTTTAACATATGACTAATAATTCTTTTGTTATTACATATTATTACAGGTATTAAATATAATTACTCTTTGCACTCGATTAGCAGGGGCGGATTCAGGGGAGGACGCACCCCCCCCCCCCCCCCCCCATAAAATTGGAAAAAATATGATAGCTCGGCGCTATTTTTTTTTAAGTGCGCCCCCCTAACTTGAAATCCTGGATCCACCCCTGCATAATACTATTGTTGGAGTCAGATGGACGAAGCTTAGAACAATGTTACGTCATTTAAATAGGTGGGGTCTAAACCGGATCACCTGAGCGCTTTTATCAGTGTACAATTTACAATGTAGTATACGTTTTTCTTTAACGTTGATGCTGTCGTCTGTCAAAACAATCACAGGGGCTAGGTGCGTCCGAAAAGAAAAAAAAAAAAAAAAAAAAATACTATATAATACTACAAGGGGGCGAACTCACTTGCTTCCATTTTTTTAAGTCGTCGTGTTAAATTGATCGTAACTTCGGAACGCCTTAATATTTTCAAAAAATGTTTCCACCAGTCGAAAGTCAAGTAATTTTCCTTTCCAAAGAGACCCCAATTGTTAGTGTAGGCCTCCGAACTGCTGAGGTATCGTACACGAACCAAAACAAAACGGCGTGAAAATCCGAAGTCGTACAAACGTTGGGTTGACCACTTCCCATCTGTGTACAGACTTTCCCATGCGTAAACGAGTCATTTTGACTAGCTAAATACTTTCATCCATTCAAATTATGATAAAATTTCTTACCTTATGTCAATTTATATGTCCTTTAAGTCTGTTTTTGAAAGAAATCCCATTTGCATCCTTGACAAACGCCATAGACGTGAAAATTGAGAGAGTTCTAACGGGCTTTTTGATTGGCTGAAACAGAGTGTTTCAGCCAATCAAGAGTGTTTCAGCCAACCAAAAAATGGAAGCAAGTGAGTTCGCCCCCTTGTAGTATTATATAGTTGGTTTTTTTTTTTCGGACGCACCTAGCCCCTGTGAAAACAATGGCCAGTTCCAGGTTTGGGAATTAAATATTTGAGTTCATTGTTATTGTTGAAATTAAATATTTCTTGAATTTAAATGAATATTATTTGCCAATCTTTATACTAATATGAAACCGACACGGCCATGAATGCTCGCGCATCTGAAAATTATCTGGCAATTTCACGCTCAACCAGTGCATCAAAAAGTGTCGAGATTATTTGGGCCGAGATATATTGAGGACGACTTATTTTTAGGGCTGAATCTAATCTCTTTTAAACTTGAAACTTTTGAAACTTTTTATTTCACTAAAGGCCCCACATAGGGCATGATAGTACAAATAATTATAAACAATTAAACAACATGTAATGCATGAACATATATACAAATTATGAAAAATATTCAGGGTTTGAAATTAGCGGTCGCCCACTCGCCATTTGCGAGTAAATTTCAGTGTGGGCCCTTAAAAATCTCATCGTAGTCGTCCACATGGCGAGTGAAAATTAGAAAAAATAAAATAGTGTAAATCTATATGTAATAATTCCTGTTCACCAAGATCGAAATCCGAAAAATATTGACATTTCCATCGATCGATTTTAAGCCCCGATGTTTTGGTTTGATATTAAACTGATATCCGCTTATATTACGCTTCGCTTTATGAACTAAGTAACGAAGTGTAGTAGCCCGGGAACCAGCTTATTTTGATGTATGCGAATCTTATCTTCAGTTAAGGAGATCTACGGCTGTTCCATTTAACACCTCCGTATCAATTTTTGCATTAATTTTGCGTCATTTAAGGATTGAAATAAAGAATTTAGTTGTTGTTGTAAAGGGATTTAGGTAACAAATAATTCTTTTAACAACGATGATTTCTCTGTTGTCTTTATATTGCACAAACCATGCCGTTTTCTGTTGAGTCATATTACGGAATTTTATAGTACGCTTTTTCCGATTTTGATTTTTAATTTTACATGTTCGTTCAAAATATCCGGTTGGCGAAATGTTTCGCCAAGACGATTTAAGTCAGTTCTTTTTGGGGAACTCTGGGCCTCTTAAAAGGCAAACTGAACAGAGAACACAATATTTTAGAGATTACGAAAAGTCCAAACGCTCTAGACAATTTTTAAAGGAATGGAAACAAAACCGTCCATGGTTAGTTGATACTGAAAGTGAAACCGGCATGGTTTGTTAATAAATAAATAAAATAAATAAATAAAGTTTTATTTAAAGTCGATACATATCACAACATACATATTGCAAAGAACAAAAAAAATGAAAATTCATTTACTACAGGATGTACAAGCTACAAACATCCCCACCATATGTCAAGCTCTAAATCGCCCCGAAATTTGACTTCAACTATAAATTTCTGAAGTCATAGTGTATTGGTGCATGTAAAATAATTTTATTTTGAGGAAAATGTTTTGGAAATTTGTTATCTTCTGTATTAAATTATAGTTTCTGAATGGCCAATTTTGCTGCCAGGAAATGGCCAGAATACAGGATTTTACACCATTTATCCCAGGGGCCTTCAGCGGACCCCCCGCCGTAGGGCACCTTGCAAGCGAGGTGTCAGGCGAGCTATGCGCGCCTGATGGGCCCCTAACAAGTTGTGTGGGCTACCAAAATTAATTTGGTAGGGGCCCACTTGGCCCCTAAAATATTTCCTTAGCTTCAAACCCTGATATTTATGTTTGTTGGAAGGCAATATATAAATATAAGGCATATTTATGTAATTCAAATTGCAAGGCAATATTAACACTTGCAAGTATTACTTGAATACAGACATGACTATTTTAGCATATTTTGATAAACCAATGAGTACATATTTATCATCACTGTTCATTAACTCACTAAAACTAATTGTATTTGGAACATTATATAAATACTCAGGAATAAATTTTTCCTTTCATCTTTGAAAAAAGTACAGTTAAACAGATAGTGAAATTCATCACCCAGTTCTTCCTTATTACATAAATCACAAATTCTTTCTGATCTGTCAATACTAAAAAATCTACCCATTTCTATTGGCAATTTATGACTACCACATCTAAATTTACACATGTTATACATTAAATTAGGCGGTAATATAGTAAAGTATTTTTCCAAACCAAATTCAGATTTATACATTCTATAATTAGTACATTTAGGTGCATTAAAGATTTGCAATTTCCAATACTCAACATAAGAATCATAAAAGTACTGCTTAACTTTCTTCGATAGGTTAAAATTTCTAGGAACAAATTGATCATTCCAATAATTTATAAAACCACATTTGTTCAATATATCTTTTACACAATTTAACCATTTAGAATGGTATACATCACAAAGATCTAATTGATACAAAATATCATACAGTGTTCTAGAAATTTTCTCTTTTTTTCCATTTACAATACGTGCCCAAAAACCAATCATCCTTGCATTTATATGAACAGACATAGGCACTCGACCTAGTTCACCATATACAATATAATTTGGTGTACATTTTTAGCTCACCTGACCCAAAGGGTCATGTGAGCTATTCTCATCACTTGGCGTCCGTCGTCCGTCGTCCGTCGTACGTCGTAAACTTTTTCAAAAATCTTCTCCTCTGAAAGTACTAGACCAATGGAAACCAAACTTGGTCTGAATCATTACTAGGGTATCTAGTTTCAAAATTGTGTCCGGTGATGCCGTGCACCAACCAACATGGCCGCTGTTACTAAAAATAGAACATATGGTAAAATTGCAGGTTTTTGGTAATATCTCAAAAACCGTTAGTAATATCAAAAATCTGACATGGGGTAAAAATGATCAGCACATCAAGATCTACCTACCCTGCAATTTTGAAGTAAATCTGATTACCCATCTTGGAGTTATTGCCCTTTTTTCATCAAATTTGTAAAATTTTAATGCTTTTCGTCTTATATTTCAAAAACTATAAGAGATAAAGGTTAACTTTAAATTGCAAAAATGTGCGGCATATTAAGATCTACCTACCCTGCAATTTTGAAGTAAATCCCATTACTCATTTTGGAGTTATTTCCCTTTTTTCATCAAATTTTCAAAATTTTAATACTTTTCGTCCTTTATTTCAAAAACTATAACAGACAGATGGTAAGTTGAAACTGCAAACATGCTCAGCATGTCAAGATCTACCTACCCTGCAATTTTGAAGTAAATTTGATTACCCATCTTGGAGTTATTGCCCCTTTTTCATCAATTTTTTTTTTTCCTTTTAATACTTTTCGTCTTATATTTCAAAAACTATTTAGAGATAGATGTTAAGTTTATTGCAAAAATGTGCAGCATATCAAGATCTACCTACCCTGCAATTTTGAAGTAAATCCCATTACCCATTTTGACCGATTATGCAAATTAGAAAAAAGGGGGGATGAAATTAAAAAAAAATCTTCTCCTCTGAAACTACTGAACCAATCTCAACCAAACTTTGCTGAAATGATCCTTAGGTGGTCCCCTTTCAAAATTGTGTCCATTAGCCCCGTCCTGTATCCAAGATGGCCGCCATTACTAAAAATAGAAATTTCTTCAAATGGTCAAAACTGCTCTATTTTAAGCCAGAAAGTGCCCAAATTTGAACTGTATAAGCATAATGATGAACTTTTTAACATATATTACGGGATTTTTTTATGAACTTTGAACTTTTACCGATTTTGACCGATTATGAAATTTAAAAAAAGGGGGGATGAAATTAAAAAAAAAATCTTCTCCTCTGAAACTACTGAGCCAATCTCAACCAAACTTTGCTGAGATGATCCTTAGGTGGTCCCCTTTCAAAATTGTGTCCGTCAGCACCGTCCTGTATCCAAGATGGCCACCATTACTAAAAATAGAAATTTCTTCAAATGGCCAAAACTGTTCTATTTTAAGCCAGAAAGTGCCCAAATTTGAACTGTATAAGCATAATGATGAGCTTTTTAACATATATTACGGATTTTTTATGAACTTTGAACTTTTACCGATTTTGACCGATTATGAAATTTAAAAAAAGGGGGGATGAAATTAAAAAAAAATCTTCTCCTCTGAAACTACTGAGCCAATTTCAACCAAACTTTGCTGAGATGATCCTTAGGTGGTCCCCTTTTAAAATTGTGTCCGTCAGCGCCGTCCTATATCCAAGATGGCCACCATTATTAAAAATAGAAATTTCTTCAAATGGCCAAAACTGCTCTATTTTAAGCCAGAAAGTGCTCAAATTTGAACTGTATAAGCATAATGATGATCTTTTTAACATATATTACGGATTTTTTATGAACTTTGAACTTTTACTGATTTTGACCGATTATGCAAATTAGAAAAAGGGGGGATGGAATTAAAAAAAAATCTTCTCCTCTGAAACTACTGAGTCAATCTCAACCAAACTTTGCTGAAATGATCCTTAGGTGGTCCCCTTTCAAAATTGTGTCCGTCAGCGCCGTCCTGTATCCAAGATGGCCACCATTACTAAAAATAGAAATTTCTTCAAATGGCCAAAACTGCTCTATTTTAAGCCAGAAAGTGCCCAAATTTGAACTGTATAAGCATAATGATGAGCTTTTTAACATATATTACGGGATTTTTTTATGAACTTTGAACTTTTACCGAGTTTGACCGATTATGCAAATTAGAAAAAAGGGGGGATGAAATTAAAAAAATCTTCTTCTCTGAAACTACAGAGCCAATCTCAACCAAACTTTGCTGAAATGATTCTTGGGTGGTCCTCTTCCAAAATTGTGTCCAGCATTTCAGAACACCGACCAAGATGGCCGCCACAGCCGAACTTAATTTAACATAGGACCCTATGGGAAATTCCCATAAAAATCTTTTTGTCTGAAACCATTTGCTCAATAAGAACAAAATTTTGATGAAATAGTCATTGAATGGTTCTCTTCCAAAAATGTGTCTGGCGGTTCGACCCTTCGATCAATTTTTATTTACCTGCAATTTTGAAGTAAATCCGATTACCCATCTTGGAGTTCTTGCCCTTTTTTCATCAAATTTATAAAAATGACGAAGGCTACAATTGTTAATTTTTTTTACCGAAGTTATCAAGTTTTATTGACTGATGTTATTATTATACCCAGGTGAGCTATACAGGCTCCTGGGAGCCTCTAGTTTAACTTTCATAATATATTTACAAAATTCTAAATGCAATGTTTCAGAAATATCATTTTTTTCATAACCCCAAACTTCAGCACCATATAACAAGATTGGTGCAACCATTACATCAAATAATTGCAACAATATATCAATTGGTAAAGACAATTTTCTTGCTTTTCTTAACACATAGAACATGGCTTTTCTAGCTTGTTGTACAAGTCGGGCTTTGTTTCTACCAAAATTACCTTTTCTAGAAAAAATAGTACCAAGATATTGAAATTCATCTACAACTGTTAAACGTTCATTGTTATATATAAAATCTATATTTTCACTCTGTCTATTTTTGGAAAATATAACTACATTAGTTTTGGCTGTATTCACCTTCAATTTCCAAGTTTCACAGTACAAATACATTGCATTAAGAGCTGACTTCAATTCAGCTGCAGTTTCAGCAAATGTAACTGTATCGTCAGCATACAGTAACAAGTACAATTTAAAATATACTTCAATATCGTCGTTGTCAAATAACAAATGTGAAATATTACAAACATCATTAAGACCATTGTAAGCATGTGACATGAATTCAGTTAAGTCATTTAAGAACACTGAAAACAACAGAGGGGATAGATTTTCCCCCTGCCTTACACCAATATTTGATGGAAAAAAATCTGAACAATTGGAGCCATCTCTAACACAAGACTTTGCATTTTTATACATATTTTGTATTATAACTAACATATTACCATCGATACTAGTACGTAATAATTTTTGCCATAACAATATTCTATCAACAGAATCAAAGGCCTTACGGTAATCTATAAAAGCACAATATAATTTTTTCCGTCTAAACAGATACAGGTCAATAAGACATTTAAGATTAAATATGTGATCAATTGTACCATACCCTTTTCTGAAACCAGCCTGCTCTTCACACAGTAAACCTAAACTTTCTAAATAATTAAACAATCTGTTATTCAAAATACAGGTAAACAATTTGCCATAACAACTAAGTATAGTTATCCCTCTGTAATTATCAGCATTTGCTGGATCACCTTTGTTTTTAAATATAGGGCAAATATAGCCTTCAGACCAGGAATCTGGTACGATACCACTCTCAAAAATAATATTGAAAATTTTAACAAATACAGGCATTAGCTTATCAGCTGCATGTTTCAAAAATTCGTTAAGTATCATATCGCCACCACATGCTTTATTATTTTTCAAAGATTTAATAGCATCAGTAACTTTTTTCTCAGAGATCGTTTCATTTATAACAGTATTGTACTCACTAATATTATCAGGCAAAACAATATCGACATCATTCTGCATATTACTCAACTCTTTAAAATGATTAAAAAATACATTCAATGCAACTTTCTGGGTAACAGTTTTACTTTTATCACAACCTTTATTCAGTAAAGACCAATAAGCCTTAGGATCAGAGGTACGCAGACCTCTTAATTTGTTTACAAATGACTTTTGAAACTCATTAAATTGTTTTTGTATAGTCTTTTTGTACTCTTTACTTCTACATACCATATCACAATAATTTTCATTACTACGTACTCTATAATAATACTTTTTAGACTTGCGATATGCTTTTCTTTTCGTATAACAATCACTATTAAAATACCTTTTACTACCTGAATTATGTTTGTTTGAACACTTTTTTTGTGGATTTATGTACACAAACATACCCGCCTTATCTGCGGCAGACTTAATTATATTGTTACAATCATTTACAATCTTGTTAACAGTTACAATATTAGTATTTTGAGGATTAACAGCCCCAAGACTAATTAACAGTTCATCTATGCTGTTCTCATCTAGGCTGGCCTTGAATACTGGAATACGGTCACCACACCATCTTGGTTTAACAACAGCTTCACCCTTACGGGTGATTACAATATGAGAGTCTTTCGATTCACCCACATGAGTCATTACAATATCAGAGCTATTTAGTTCATTATCAATGTCTGTATGTTCAGTCAAATTAGAATTATTCACAATATTAGTACATAAATGCAAACAAATAGGTTTATGAATGTCACTTAATATTGGATCAAATGTTAAAACGTTAAAATCAACGACTGACCTAAATAATGTTGGTGAAATAAGTGCATAATCAATCATAGAGTTAGAGTTATTACAAGTTGGTTGGCCAATACCACAATCAGTACCAACTCTACCATTTACAAAGAAGAGCTCTAAACTTCTACATAAATCTAATAACCTATTACCATACTTGTCAATTTTATGTTTATCCTGTGAACATCTTATAGTAGGGATATTACATTCTTCTAAAATATGTAAGCTATTCAAAGGTAACTTATCATCATCTTGTAGATTGAGAACATCAAGAATATTATTATCAATAACAACATATTCACTCACATTACCAGTGTGTGCATTAAAATCACCAATTAAACAAGCTTGTAAATCATTATCAAGTAGTGTATTTTCAATGTCATTAAACATATCAATATTGCTATATATACTATTATCAGGTGGTATGTAAACCACTCCAAATAAGGTTTTTTGCAATAACAATCTTTCATCAATCGTAAACCAAAAAACACAATGACTAGAATTAGTAAAAGGGTCATTAACATGAACATATTTACAAAAGAAATCTCTCGCAAAAACACAGATTCCACCCGACCTTGCTTTACAATTTTGCCGATTTACAGGTGGTAACAATTTATAACCATCTAATTCAACCTCATCATAATTATCAAGTTTTGTCTCAGTTAGACATATAATACCATAAAGAGAAATAAATTCTCTGAAATCAGGATTTCTTAACTTTGATACAAGCCCACATACATTTAGAGCTAAAACCTCCAATTTACAAAATGAATCATTTACATCTTTATTTTTTATAACTTTATTTGCTTTTTTAGACACATTTTCACACAACTGAATTCCACCATCACTATATTCCCCTCCATCGTCCCCCTACAGCTCGGCCAGACCCAACTTCTGATAATCTACATCCTGAAATCCTATTTTGAATAAATCATCTGGTGAACTAATCACTGCCTTAGTACCATTCTGCAAATAACAGATAATCTTTCCATCCTGCGTGGAGGCCGACTTGACCTCTTCACATTTACGCACCATTTGAAACAATTTAAATCGCAACTTGGTCAGATCTTCGTTAATAAAGACATTCTTGTAATCAGTGTTTTTCAGGTTTTTGCGTCCAGACAAAAATTTAATCTTCAAAGTTCTGTTCATAAACCTCACAATGATTTGGCGATTTTGTCCAGGGCGTTTTACTCCTAATCTATGAACGTCATTGAAGGAGGAAACGTCAATAACCACCCCCATTGAACTAGCAACTTGTATAATTTTGTCTACGAGGTTTTCCTCTGTGCCCTCACCCTCGGGGATCCCTGTAATTCTGACATTCTCGCGGCGCGAGTATTGATCAAGTGCATCGCTAGCATATTCATTTTTTCGTACACCAACCAGCAATCTGTTGATTTTAGTTTCATGTATGCTTAATGTTTCATCCTTTCGGTTAGCAAATAACGCGTCCAAAACGGGGAGGAGCAAGGTTATTACATTCAATGCCGTTTTCTCAGTGTCTGACAATTTATCTCCTTCATTGCTGAAATGATCATTCAGATCCTCGATCGCATCATTTACAGATATATTATCTTCCTTAAGGTTGCTGCATTTGTCTTTAATAAACCCACAAAGCTCAGCAAAATTGTCAGATTTCTTACCGGCGCCATTGCCATGTTTGTTATGTCCTCTCACCGGCATGGTGAAAAAACAAGTCCAGAATTTACAATGTTACACACATAAATGATGTCCAATATATATCTAAAACGCACGCTGTCGTTCCTTTATTGGAGTTATCGTTCCTTACGAAATCTTAAAAGTTAAGTTCCACGTAGAAACAAAAATTCTTGTCAATATTACAGAAGAGATTAAATAAATTAAAAAATAAATGACTTTTATTACACACGGGTTCCGGGTTTCAGTGGTATCGGACGTACGAGAGAAGGTACGAGACTTCAGGATCACCTTTGCACTTTATGTTAAGAAGATCTTCATTAATTGAGTGTGCTAATGTGTTACACGGAAACCGGTGTTTACAAAGCATCGAAATTTTTTTTCTTCGATAATTAACCTAACCCGAATAATCCAGTCCTTATATTACGCTTTGCTATATTAACGCCTGAACGACTTTCTCGATAAAACGCGTCAATCGGAAGCTTCAAATTAGCAATGCATTCTGGGTATAAACTGCGCGTGGTGACTTTTGGCACTAAAAGAAGGAGGAGCTTAGGAAATGTTTGTAAACATAGGTCAATGGAGCGTTCAGGTGTCAAATGTTTTCACTGTACCCACATGTTTGACCTTACTAATCTAAAAGGTGAAAAGAGAAGAAATGTAGGAAAACTAAAAAATGAATTAAACATCGTTAATCAACTTGTCGATCTCCATTTCTTGTTGTTTGTAAACATTACCGGAAATTGAAAGAACCGCCTTGCCCATACTCGGCAAATAATCATCGCTGATTGGCTCTCTCTTTCAGAGAGCAGCTGATGCGTTTTTATCACAAGGAGAGTTCAAGCCCTCATCCAGCAATAGTGCCGATAGAGGGCGCAGTATTATTCGAGTTATAGTTAACCCGAATAATCCAGTCGTTATATTACGCTTTGCTATATTAACATCCATCCAGCGATAGTGCCGATAGAGGGCGCAGTATTATTCGAGTTATTCAATAATTAACTCAAATAATACTGCGCTCTCTATCGGCACTATCGCTGGATAAGCGTAATATAACGACTGGATTATTCGGGTTATTCGATAGTATGTTCAGCCATGTTTGTTAAAAAATCCTAAGTACACATTTTATACCATAAAGAGGTTGCTTAAGCTCGCATATCAATACATTTTAGACAAATTTCATTTGTTTAAATCACCAAAGACATTCAGAGTAATAATAACAATAATATTGTGTTGTCCATGTTATATGCCGAAATATGTCCCAAGGTTAGAAGGCATAATGCATGACCCGAAGGGGAGAATGTTTTAGTAAATTCATGGGTGAAAGTTTTCAGTATTTTGACTGATTTCAGTTTTTTTGGGAAAGGTCCAGACAGTTCTTGAGATTCCTGTAAATTTGATGAGTTTTCTTAGGGGGGTGAGGTACGCATTTTTTACAGAGAAATAAAAAAAATTGAGAGGATCCTGATCTGTGTTAATAGTAGAAAATTTTCAGTATTTTTCCAAAAAAACACTTTCATCCATGTAAATTAGTTATTTGCTATACAAGATAAGTGCATGTAAGCAAATAGAACAACAGGTGTGGTCCTAACCAACTTTTGTAGGTTTCCTCTGTGATTGGTTTAAAAAGAAAGTGAATAAAAAGCTACATGATTTAGAAATATGAAAAAGTTATGCAAAAAATTGACTTGCATTTTTTTTTTACTATTATTCCTATGCCAGAGATCATGGAATATATTTATACTATCATATGCCGCAGCCAGATATTGTGGATTTCTGAGAACAGGTCACAAATATAGTCTATAGAACACCAGCTATGAAAATATTTTTTTATCTGCCATAGTTTTATTAGAGAATCATTTTATTGATGTATGCTTGGCTTGTTTCAGTAGATTGATTTCATTAAGCTCAATATTTTCAGTATCCTAAAGGACTTGGAAACACAGTTGATGAATTAGACATAGCCCATGCTTCTGGGAAATATGCCAAAACTAAATTTAGCATGGTTTTACCAGAGGTAGAAGAACAACTAAAAACTTTATGTTCCAGTGATGTTAAACACATTGTATTATTCGGTATTGAGGTAAGATATTTGATTGATTGTTATTTAGCATCAAGTGATCAGTATTTCTGCTATATTTGGGACAACAATAAGTTTACAATCAAAATAAACTTATGGGTAAAAAGGTTCCATAGGGATGAGCTGATGGCAGACATTTTGATTGCTACTCATAATTGGAGAGATAATTAATAGGATAAGGCGTTACCTTCATAAAACTATTGAGCAAGAGTGTTTACTCGTACTAAAAAAAATCAGCCTATCGGAACATTGTATCAATTAAATACAATGCAATGATTGGGTGATTTTGGAATTCAATTTCGAAAATCATACTCGTTAGGGTCAAAAGTTTTATTTATAGGAATCACCCTGTCCGTCCGTCTGTCCATGTACCTCGTAAGCGCAACTCCTCCTAAACCGCTTATTGGATTTTTATGAAAATTTACACATTTGTAGTACACTACCTGCAGATGTGCATTAAGGAATATGGTTGCTGTCCAAACTTTAAAAGGGGAGATAATTCAACTTATGCTTTCACGAAAAGGGGGGGCATGTACCTTGTAAGCACAACTCCTACTAAACTGCTTATTGAATTTTTATGAAACTTTACACAGTTGTAGTACACAACCTGCAGATGTGCATGAAGGAATACCGTTGCTGTCTAAAATTTAGAAGGGGAGATAATTCAACTTATACTTTCACGAAAAGGGGGGTCGTGTACCTTGTAAGCGCAACTCCTCCTAAATGACTTATTGGATTTTTATGAAACTTTACACATTTGTAGTACACTACCTGCAGATGTGCATGAATGAATATGGTTGCTGTCCAAAATTTGAAAGGGGAGATAATTCAACTTATACTTTCACGAAAAGGGGGGGCATGTACCTTGTAAGTGCAACTCCTACTAAATTGCTTATTGAATTTTTATGAAACTTTACACAGTTGTAGTACACAACCTGCAGATGTGCATGAAGGAATACCGTTGCTGTCTAAAATTTAGAAGGGGAGATAATTCAACTTATACTTTCACGAAAAGAGTGGTCGTGTACCTTGTAAGCGCAACTCCTCCTAAACGGCTTATTGGAGTTTTGTGAAACTTTACACAGTTGTAGTACACTACCTGCAGATGTGCATGAAGGAATATGGTTGCTGTCCAAAATCTAAAAGGGGAGATAATTCAACTTATACTTTCACGAAAGGGGGGGGCATGTACCTTGTAAGTGCAACTCCTACTAAGCTGCTTATTGAATTTTTATGAAGCTTTTCACAGTTGTAGTACACAACCTGCAGATGTGCATGAAAGAGTACCGTTGCTGTCTAAAATTTAGAAGGGGAGATAATTCAACTTATACTTTCAGGAAATGGGGGGGTCATGTACTTGTGGCGACCCCTAGATGTATGTTCTTGGTTAGTTTATTTTGGAGATGGGATGTTGTCTCCTTGACATAACTCCATATCCATTCATTTTTCATAGGTAACATGCTAATATACCTGTATTCCAAAGTTTGAACATCATAGTATTGCAAGTGGGGGGGTATCACTCAGTGAGGTCACTCACAGTTCTAGTTTATTACTGCGAGTCCAGGAAATTTAGTCTTGCAACAGGTCACCAACTACTACTTCTAAAAACTGTTGCTCACTATTAGTCGTTGCTAGTTGTCTTTTATATACAATGAGTGTATCATTCTCCTAACATGATGCATTCATCTACGTCCTGTACTTAAAGATATTTTTTTTGGTTTTGTTTTTTTAGGGTCCGGGTGGCTCAATGAGTTAGATACGGTAGTTGGTTTACTTAACAGCTCATACAAACCTATCACCAATACAATGTGGGGTCGCTCCCGGCTTTGTAAATTACAGAAAAAGGTGTACACGACTCGCAGCCACAAGTGATAAAGTTTACCAGTTGCTTGCCCATGGTTGGTGGATCTCTCCGGGTATTCCGGCTTCTTCCACCACTAAAACGGGTCACCATGATATAGCTGAAATATTGCTGAAAATGGCATTAAACACCAAAAATCAATCAATCATTAAAGATAGTTTTGTATTTAATTCATCTTGCACAACGAGTGCATGGAACTTTTGCAGGGATTGAACCCTACAGTAAAGAGACTAGGTCATATTTCTACACCTTGCAATTTCTTCTTGGGATCTTAGTTAGAATTATATGACAGTCTACCTTAAAACAAATTATAAATTGCAATGATATTATATTTATTTTATGAAAAGAAAATTTAAACAGCGATGGTCAATGATTCCTCCAATATCAACAAAATGGAACAACCACCTCTCACCTCAGACCATTGAAAACAAAAGAGACTACAGCGAATGGTGTTGGCATTCCACGTGCCTTAAATAGTTATTGTGTAATAATTGTATTCATATTTCAATATGCTGACATATTTTTAATGGTTTTCATTATGTACATCACAGGTCAATACATGAATTTGCTGGACCAGATTTTTCTGCTTGTCTCTGTCAGTTAGAGTCATATCGACGGTCAACCACTGTCAGTTTCATGAAAAAAAATCACAGTTCATAGGTTATTGTACAACCAATACAGAATTAATTCATAATAATTTACTTCAAAAGATGAAATTGTTGTTTGAAAAATATTATTTGTGGCTAATCTTATGTTTTTTTTGTTTTTTTTTAATATTTTCGACAGTTCAATATATATGCTATGCAATTTTATGTTTTGATAGACCCATGTGTGTATACAGCAGACAGTAATAGACCTACTCAGTAGAGGTTATGAAGTTCATGTTGTTGCTGATGGATGTTCATCTAGATCACAAACTGACAGAATATTTGCATTAGAGGTAAATAGAGTTTTTGAATATATGAACTCCCATGTTCTTCAAATTTTGATCATATGTTCAGACAGAAAAAAAAAGTTTTATGATTGGATCACCAATGACTATTCATGATTTGAATGATTTTTGGTGTTTTAATGCCACTTTTAGCAATATTTCAGCTATATCATGGTGACCAGTTTTAGTGGTGGAAGAGAACCACCGTCCATGGGCAAGCAGCTGGTAAACTTGATCACTTGCGGCTGCGAGTCGAGTGCACCCTTTTTTTGTAATTTACAAAGTCAGGCGCGAACCCATGCCGTATTGGTGATAGGGTTGTATGAGTTGTTAGGTAATCCAACTACCTAGCTCACTGAGCCACCCAGGCCCAGGCTAATGACTATTCAGATATTTATATAAGCAAACAATAATCAATCTAGTACAGAATAACTACCACCCAGAGAGACCACATACTATCACTAAAATAAACATAGACAGTACAATAGTAGGGTCAATGAATGACAACATAAACATAAACAATACAATAGTAGGGTCAATGAATGACAACATAAACATAGACAGTACAATAGTAGGGTCAATGAATGACAACATAAACATAAACAATACAATAGTAGGGTCAATGAATGACAACATAAACATAAACAATACAATAGTAGGGTCAATGCATGACAACATAAACATAAACAATACAATAGTAGGGTCAATGCATGACAACATAAACATAAACAATACAATAGTAGGGTCAATGAATGACAACATAAACATAAACAATACAATAGTAGGGTCAATGAATGACAACATAAACATAAACAATACAATAGTAGGGTCAATGAATGACAACATAAACATAGACAATACAATAGTAGGGTCAATGAATGACAACATAAACATAGACAGTACAATAGTAGGGTCAATGAATGACAACATAAACATAAACAATACAATAGTAGGGTCAATGAATGACAACATAAACATAGACAATACAATAGTAGGGTCAATGAATGACAACATAAACATAAACAATACAATAGTAGGGTCAATGAATGACAACATAAACATAAACAATACAATAGTAGGGTCAATGAATGACAACATAAACATAGACAATACAATAGTAGGGTCAATGAATGACAACATAAACATAGACAATACAATAGTAGGGTCAATGAATGACAACATAAACATAGACAATACAATAGTAGGGTCAATGAATGACAACATAAACATAAACAATACAATAGTAGGGTCAATGAATGACAACATAAACATAAACAATACAATAGTAGGGTCAATGAATGACAACATAAACATAAACAATACAATAGTAGGGTCAATGCATGACAACATAAACATAGACAGTACAATAGTAGGGTCAATGAATGACAACATAAACATAAACAATACAATAGTAGGGTCAATGAATGACAACATAAACATAAACAATACAATAGTAGGGTCAATGAATGACAACATAAACATAAACAATACAATAGTAGGGTCAATGAATGACAACATAAACATAGACAATACAATAGTAGGGTCAATGCATGACAACATAAACATAGACAGTACAATAGTAGGGTCAATGAATGACAACATAAACATAAACAATACAATAGTAGGGTCAATGAATGACAACATAAACATAGACAGTACAATAGTAGGGTCAATGAATGACAACATAAACATAGACAGTACAATAGTAGGGTCAATGAATGACAACATAAACATAAACAATACAATAGTAGGGTCAATGAATGACAACATAAACATAAACAATACAATAGTAGGGTCAATGAATGACAACATAAACATAAACAATACAATAGTAGGGTCAATGAATGACAACATAAACATAAACAATACAATAGTAGGGTCAATGAATGACAACATAAACATAAACAATACAATAGTAGGGTCAATGCATGACAACATAAACATAAACAATACAATAGTAGGGTCAATGAATGACAACATAAACATAAACAATACAATAGTAGGGTCAATGAATGACAACATAAACATAAACAATACAATAGTAGGGTCAATGAATGACAACATAAACATAAACAATACAATAGTAGGGTCAATGCATGACAACATAAACATAGACAGTACAATAGTAGGGTCAATGAATGACAACATAAACATAAACAATACAATAGTAGGGTCAATGAATGACAACATAAACATAAACAATACAATAGTAGGGTCAATGAATGACAACATAAACATAAACAATACAATAGTAGGGTCAATGAATGACAACATAAACATAAACAATACAATAGTAGGGTCAATGAATGACAACATAAACATAAACAATACAATAGTAGGGTCAATGCATGACAACATAAACATAGACAGTACAATAGTAGGGTCAATGAATGACAACATAAACATAAACAATACAATAGTAGGGTCAATGAATGACAACATAAACATAAACAATACAATAGTAGGGTCAATGAATGACAACATAAACATAAACAATACAATAGTAGGGTCAATGAATGACAACATAAACATAAACAATTCAATAGTAGGGTCAATGAATGACAACATAAACATAAACAATACAATAGTAGGGTCAATGAATGACAACATAAACATAAACAATACAATAGTAGGGTCAATGAATGACAACATAAACATAAACAATGCAATAGTAGGGTCAATGAATGACAACATAAACATAAACAATACAATAGTAGGGTCAATGAATGACAACATAAACATAAACAATACAATAGTAGGGTCAATGAATGACAACATAAACATAGACAATACAATAGTAGGGTCAATGAATGACAACATAAACATTGACAGTACAATAGTAGGGTCAATGAATGACAACATAAACATAAACAATACAATAGTAGGGTCAATGAATGACAACATAAACATAAACAATGCAATAGTAGGGTCAATGAATGACAACATAAACATAAACAATACAATAGTAGGGTCAATGAATGACAACATAAACATAAACAATACAATAGTAGGGTCAATGCATGACAACATAAACATAAACAATACAATAGTAGGGTCAATGAATGACAACATAAACATAAACAATGCAATAGTAGGGTCAATGAATGACAACATAAACATAGACAGTACAATAGTAGGGTCAATGAATGACAACATAAACATAGACAGTACAATAGTAGGGTCAATGAATGACAACATAAACATAAACATTACAATAGTAGGGTCAATGAATGACAACATAAACATAGACAATACAATAGTAGGGTCAATGAATGACAACATAAACATAAACAATACAATAGTAGGGTCAATGAATGACAACATAAACATAAACAATACAATAGTAGGGTCAATGAATGACAACATAAACATAGACAATACAATAGTAGGGTCAATGAATGACAACATAAACATAGACAATACAATAGTAGGGTCAATGAATGACAACATAAACATAGACAATACAATAGTAGGGTCAATGAATGACAACATAAACATAAACAATACAATAGTAGGGTCAATGAATGACAACATAAACATAAACAATACAATAGTAGGGTCAATGAATGACAACATAAACATAAACAATACAATAGTAGGGTCAATGCATGACAACATAAACATAGACAGTACAATAGTAGGGTCAATGAATGACAACATAAACATAAACAATACAATAGTAGGGTCAATGAATGACAACATAAACATAAACAATACAATAGTAGGGTCAATGAATGACAACATAAACATAAACAATACAATAGTAGGGTCAATGAATGACAACATAAACATAGACAATACAATAGTAGGGTCAATGCATGACAACATAAACATAGACAGTACAATAGTAGGGTCAATGAATGACAACATAAACATAAACAATACAATAGTAGGGTCAATGAATGACAACATAAACATAGACAGTACAATAGTAGGGTCAATGAATGACAACATAAACATAGACAGTACAATAGTAGGGTCAATGAATGACAACATAAACATAAACAATACAATAGTAGGGTCAATGAATGACAACATAAACATAAACAATACAATAGTAGGGTCAATGAATGACAACATAAACATAAACAATACAATAGTAGGGTCAATGAATGACAACATAAACATAAACAATACAATAGTAGGGTCAATGAATGACAACATAAACATAAACAATACAATAGTAGGGTCAATGCATGACAACATAAACATAAACAATACAATAGTAGGGTCAATGAATGACAACATAAACATAAACAATACAATAGTAGGGTCAATGAATGACAACATAAACATAAACAATACAATAGTAGGGTCAATGAATGACAACATAAACATAAACAATACAATAGTAGGGTCAATGCATGACAACATAAACATAGACAGTACAATAGTAGGGTCAATGAATGACAACATAAACATAAACAATACAATAGTAGGGTCAATGAATGACAACATAAACATAAACAATACAATAGTAGGGTCAATGAATGACAACATAAACATAAACAATACAATAGTAGGGTCAATGAATGACAACATAAACATAAACAATACAATAGTAGGGTCAATGAATGACAACATAAACATAAACAATACAATAGTAGGGTCAATGCATGACAACATAAACATAGACAGTACAATAGTAGGGTCAATGAATGACAACATAAACATAAACAATACAATAGTAGGGTCAATGAATGACAACATAAACATAAACAATACAATAGTAGGGTCAATGAATGACAACATAAACATAAACAATACAATAGTAGGGTCAATGAATGACAACATAAACATAAACAATACAATAGTAGGGTCAATGAATGACAACATAAACATAAACAATACAATAGTAGGGTCAATGAATGACAACATAAACATAAACAATACAATAGTAGGGTCAATGAATGACAACATAAACATAAACAATGCAATAGTAGGGTCAATGAATGACAACATAAACATAAACAATACAATAGTAGGGTCAATGAATGACAACATAAACATAAACAATACAATAGTATGGTCAATGAATGACAACATAAACATAAACAATACAATAGTAGGGTCAATGAATGACAACATAAACATAGACAGTACAATAGAAGGGTCAATGAATGACAACATAAACATAAACAATACAATAGTAGGGTCAATGAATGACAACATAAACATAAACAATACAATAGTAGGGTCAATGAATGACAACATAAACATAGACAGTACCATAGTAGGGTCAATGAATGACAACATAAACATAAACAATACAATAGTAGGGTCAATGAATGACAACATAAACATAAACAATACAATAGTAGGGTCAATGAATGACAACATAAACATAGACAATACAATAGTAGGGTCAATGAATGACAACATAAACATTGACAGTACAATAGTAGGGTCAATGAATGACAACATAAACATAAACAATACAATAGTAGGGTCAATGAATGACAACATAAACATAAACAATACAATAGTAGGGTCAATGAATGACAACATAAACATAAACAATACAATAGTAGGGTCAATGAATGACAACATAAACATAAACAATACAATAGTAGGGTCAATGAATGACAACATAAACATAAACAATACAATAGTAGGGTCAATGAATGACAACATAAACATAAACAATGCAATAGTAGGGTCAATGAATGACAACATAAACATAGACAGTACAATAGTAGGGTCAATGAATGACAACATAAACATAGACAGTACAATAGTAGGGTCAATGAATGACAACATAAACATAAACATTACAATAGTAGGGTCAATGAATGACAACATAAACATAGACAATACAATAGTAGGGTCAATGAATGACAACATAAACATAAACAATACAATAGTAGGGTCAATGAATGACAACATAAACATAAACAATACAATAGTAGGGTCAATGCATGACAACATAAACATAGACAGTACAATAGTAGGGTCAATGAATGACAACATAAACATAAACAATGCAATAGTAGGGTCAATGAATGACAACATAAACATAAACAATACAATAGTAGGGTCAATGAATGACAACATAAACATAAACAATACAATAGTAGGGTCAATGAATGACAACATAAACATAAACAATACAATAGTAGGGTCAATGAATGACAACATAAACATAGACAGTACAATAGTAGGGTCAATGAATGACAACATAAACATAAACAATACAATAGTAGGGTCAATGAATGACAACATAAACATAAACAATACAATAGTAGGGTCAATGAATGACAACATAAACATAGACAGTACCATAGTAGGGTCAATGAATGACAACATAAACATAAACAATACAATAGTAGGGTCAATGAATGACAACATAAACATAAACAATACAATAGTAGGGTCAATGAATGACAACATAAACATAGACAATACAATAGTAGGGTCAATGAATGACAACATAAACATTGACAGGACAATAGTAGGGTCAATGAATGACAACATAAACATAAACAATACAATAGTAGGGTCAATGAATGACAACATAAACATAAACAATACAATAGTAGGGTCAATGAATGACAACATAAACATAGACAATACAATAGTAGGGTCAATGAATGACAACATAAACATTAACAGTACAATAGTAGGGTCAATGAATGACAACATAAACATAAACAATACAATAGTAGGGTCAATGAATGACAACATAAACATAAACAATACAATAGTAGGGTCAATGAATGACAACATAAACATAAACAATACAATAGTAGGGTCAATGAATGACAACATAAACATAAACAATACAATAGTAGGGTC
The DNA here is from genome assembly GCA_963680875.1 of Bathymodiolus brooksi. NCBI lineage: Eukaryota > Metazoa > Mollusca > Bivalvia > Mytilida > Modiolidae > Bathymodiolus > Bathymodiolus brooksi. Next base: position 18,273,281 of record OY804580.1, read on the forward strand.
AATGAATGACAACATAAACATAAACAATACAATAGTAGGGTCAATGAATGACAACATAAACATAAACAATGCAATAGTAGGGTCAATGAATGACAACATAAACATAGACAGTACAATAGTAGGGTCAATGAATGACAACATAAACATAGACAGTACAATAGTAGGGTCAATGAATGACAACATAAACATAAACAATACAATAGTAGGGTCAATGAATGACAACATAAACATAGACAATACAATAGTAGGGTCAATGAATGACAACATAAACATAAACAATACAATAGTAGGGTCAATGAATGACAACATAAACATAAACAATACAATAGTAGGGTCAATGCATGACAACATAAACATAGACAGTACAATAGTAGGGTCAATGAATGACAACATAAACATAAACAATACAATAGTAGGGTCAATGCATGACAACATAAACATAGACAGTACAATAGTAGGGTCAATGAATGACAACATAAACAATACAATAGTAGGGTCAATGCATGACAACATAAACATAAACAATACAATAGTAGGGTCAATGAATGACAACATAAACATAAACAATACAATAGTAGGGTCAATGAATGACAACATAAACATAAACAATACAATAGTAGGGTCAATGAATGACAACATAAACAATACAATAGTAGGGTCAATGAATGACAACATAAACATAAACAATACAATAGTAGGGTCAATGAATGACAACATAAACATAAACAATACAATAGTAGGGTCAATGAATGACAACATAAAAATAAACAATGCAATAGTAGGGTCAATGAATGACAACATAAACATAGACAGTACAATAGTAGGGTCAATGAATGACAACATAAACATAGACAGTACAATAGTAGGGTCAATGAATGACAACATAAACATAAACAATACAATAGTAGGGTCAATGAATGACAACATAAACATAGACAGTACAATAGTAGGGTCAATGAATGACAACATAAACATAAACAATACAATAGTAGGGTCAATGAATGACAACATAAACATAAACAATACAATAGTAGGGTCAATGAATGACAACATAAACATAAACAATACAATAGTAGGGTCAATGAATGACAACATAAACATAAACAATACAATAGTAGGGTCAATGAATGACAACATAAACATAAACAATGCAATAGTAGGGTCAATGAATGACAACATAAACATAGACAGTACAATAGTAGGGTCAATGAATGACAACATAAACATAGACAGTACAATAGTAGGGTCAATGAATGACAACATAAACATAAACAATACAATAGTAGGGTCAATGAATGACAACATAAACATAGACAATACAATAGTAGGGTCAATGAATGACAACATAAACATAAACAATACAATAGTAGGGTCAATGAATGACAACATAAACATAAACAATACAATAGTAGGGTCAATGCATGACAACATAAACATAGACAGTACAATAGTAGGGTCAATGAATGACAACATAAACATAAACAATACAATAGTAGGGTCAATGCATGACAACATAAACATAGACAGTACAATAGTAGGGTCAATGAATGACAACATAAACAATACAATAGTAGGGTCAATGCATGACAACATAAACATAAACAATACAATAGTAGGGTCAATGAATGACAACATAAACATAAACAATACAATAGTAGGGTCAATGAATGACAACATAAACATAAACAATACAATAGTAGGGTCAATGAATGACAACATAAACATAAACAATACAATAGTAGGGTCAATGAATGACAACATAAACATAAACAATACAATAGTAGGGTCAATGAATGACAACATAAACATAAACAATACAATAGTAGGGTCAATGAATGACAACATAAACATAAACAATGCAATAGTAGGGTCAATGAATGACAACATAAACATAGACAGTACAATAGTAGGGTCAATGAATGACAACATAAACATAGACAGTACAATAGTAGGGTCAATGAATGACAACATAAACATAAACAATACAATAGTAGGGTCAATGAATGACAACATAAACATAGACAGTACAATAGTAGGGTCAATGAATGACAACATAAACATAAACAATACAATAGTAGGGTCAATGAATGACAACATAAACATAGACAGTACAATAGTAGGGTCAATGAATGACAACATAAACATAAACAATACAATAGTAGGGTCAATGAATGACAACATAAACATAAACAATACAATAGTAGGGTCAATGAATGACAACATAAACATAAACAATACAATAGTAGGGTCAATGAATGACAACATAAACATAAACAATACAATAGTAGGGTCAATGAATGACAACATAAACATAAACAATGCAATAGTAGGGTCAATGAATGACAACATAAACATAGACAGTACAATAGTAGGGTCAATGAATGACAACATAAACATAAACAATACAATAGTAGGGTCAATGAATGACAACATAAACATAGACAATACAATAGTAGGGTCAATGAATGACAACATAAACATAAACAATACAATAGTAGGGTCAATGAATGACAACATAAACATAAACAATACAATAGTAGGGTCAATGCATGACAACATAAACATAGACAGTACAATAGTAGGGTCAATGAATGACAACATAAACATAAACAATACAATAGTAGGGTCAATGCATGACAACATAAACATAGACAGTACAATAGTAGGGTCAATGAATGACAACATAAACAATACAATAGTAGGGTCAATGCATGACAACATAAACATAAACAATACAATAGTAGGGTCAATGAATGACAACATAAACATAAACAATACAATAGTAGGGTCAATGAATGACAACATAAACATAAACAATACAATAGTAGGGTCAATGAATGACAACATAAACATAAACAATACAATAGTAGGGTCAATGAATGACAACATAAACATAAACAATACAATAGTAGGGTCAATGAATGACAACATAAACATGGACAGTACAATAGTAGGGTCAATGAATGACAACATAAACATAAACAATACAATAATAGGGTCAATGCATGACAACATAAACATAAACAATACAATAGTAGGGTCAATGAATGACAACATAAACATAAACAATACAATAGTAGGGTCAATGAATGACAACATAAACATAAACAATACAATAGTAGGGTCAATGCATGACAACATAAACATAAACAATACAATAGTAGGGTCAATGAATGACAACATAAACATAAACAATACAATAGTAGGGTCAATGAATGACAACATAAACATAAACAATACAATAGTAGGGTCAATGAATGACAACATAAACATAAACAATACAATAGTAGGGTCAATGAATGACAACATAAACAATACAATAGTAGGGTCAATGAATGACAACATAAACATAAACAATACAATAGTAGGGTCAATGCATGACAACATAAACATAAACAATACAATAGTAGGGTCAATGAATGACAACATAAACATAAACAATACAATAGTAGGGTCAATGAATGACAACATAAACATAAACAATACAATAGTAGGGTCAATGAATGACAACATAAACATAAACAATACAATAGTAGGGTCAATGCATGACAACATAAACATAGACAGTACAATAGTAGGGTCAATGCATGCTTGTAGTAAAGCGGCATTTGTCGTAGTGCCTACTGACAAAATTTGTGGGTGGAGCTTATCATCAAAAATCCCAGTTGATATGAATAGCATATTTATGAAACTGTATGTCACATGACCAACATGACTTAAAGGTCACATATCTCAGAAATTTGAATTTTCGAAGTGATTTTTGTAGTTTTAGACAGATGAAGAATATTATTTTTAATAAAACTGAAAGTTTTGTTGGGAGGAACACTAGTAACCATGCCTGTCAAATATTTTTGCTCCAAAAGTAACTGTGAAACTATGTTATATATATATAGTCATTGATTTTTGCTCCTCAAGATAACCGTGGTCAAAATAATGAACAATCTGAATGTTTGTTCCACTCACAGCTATTTATACTCACGCTCCCAGTTTAAGAAGGTAGAATCTGTTGGTTAATATTCAATAATATAATAGAATTGTATGCACAGTAGAGTTTTCAAGTAAGTGCATTCCAACATAATATTAACAGAAATATTGATGTCATAATCTGCATAATATTAAGTTTTCTGCCTCTCAATTTAGTGCATTTCTCAAAATTATGAATTGTGTTTTGTAACTGTCAACAAAAAGAAAAGGGCAAAACAACAATCTACAAAATCATTTATGGCATAATCTGTATCATAGTTACTAGCTTTTTGCTTCTAAATTTAATGCATTTCTCAAAATTATGCCATATATTTTATTTTAACAGAGATTCCGTCATATTGGAGCTACAGTGACTACCAGTGAAGCGGTGCTATTACAATTGATTGGAGACAAAGAACATTCAAATTTTAAAGAGATACAAGGCTTAATAATGAAGAGTGCCCCAGATACTGGACTAGTTAAGCTTTGATTACTGATCAGAGATGTAGAAATACTGGACTCATTACACATTGCAATACTTTTGAGTGAGGGTGGAGAAGATTAGGGTTATGGCTGCAAAACATCATTTTCAGCAAATATTTAAGTTATATCATGGCAGTAGGTTTTATTGGTAGAGGAAACAAAAGTTGTAGTGGAAAAACAACTTACCTGCCAAAAGTCTCTGACAAAATAAAGTTGTATTGAGTATACCTTGCCATGGGCTAGAATCAAACTTTAGTCATTATAAGAACTGATTGGATAAGTACGTGTGAACCACAATATCATCACAGCCACCAGGACCCCCTTTTACTAATAAAATTGTTTTGATTAGCCTGGTGATAATTATACAATATATTTCTCTGACGTAACTATTGATCCGACATTTCATTATTTTTGATAATCTACATTTTATTCTTTTGTTCTTGCTTATAATATATGAACTTTAACTTTTTACCCCTTTTCGGCTCCAAAACATGTTATTGATATTCTGTTACTTGCAGGTATCGAATATTTGCTAGACTTTTTATAGTCTACTTTACGTTTCAAAACTTCCATCTAACCACCAGGCTACGGTCAGGTCACACTCTTATACTACATAGTAGATGTACAAATGTATATGATTCTTGATAGTAAACTTTAATAAAAAAAATGTTTGTATCTACGACTTGTTTCAATGAGTAAATGATCAGTTTTTACATGCCAAGATACAAATATTTCAATTCTGACATAATTTATGGTTAGAACTAATGAGTATTAAAATGAAACACAAAAAAAATACAACACTGTTGGAACATTTCTGAAATCTAATAGAAAAATTGCTGAAAGAGGTAAAAATTGATACCCTTATTAGCTACATGTACATAACTGCTCATTTCCTGGCTTGATACACTAGTTTTATGGGTCATAACTTTCCTCTTAGTGAATTGATGTGGTCAAAAGCAAGTGCTTTCCACTTGTGAGTACAATACTAACCTCCTATGAACTTTTAAAATATATTCTTGCAATACAAACAACAACTAACGAACCGATCACCTGTAATTACAAATCAGACAAACCATAGATGATCATTTGGGACACTTGAAATATCTAACTATTATTGGATCGTCATGGTCGTAATCGTATGGTAGTTGGATTTACAACTACCTGTGCAATCAGTGCCTATCACCACTAAAGTTGTGAGTTCAGACCCCGTTCATGGCGAGGTGTACTCGATACAAGTGATTATGTGATAAAGTTTGTCAGTGACTTGTGACAGGTCGGAAGTTTTCTTTGGGTACTCGGGTTTACCCCACCAATAAAACTGACCGCCACGATATCACTGAAATATTGTTGAAAGTGGCATTGAACACCATAAACCTAACATAACTATTATTGAAGGAGAAGGGAAAGGATGTGTTCCAATTGAAATTTCTGGTTTTAATCTTATTAATTGTTATCTACGGTAATTTGGCTTTCTAAACATTAAAAATGTAAAAATATATAATAAAAGCACTTTTTAGCTCATATGGGGAAAGGTAATATGAACTTTTGTCATCACTTGGCGTCTGTTGTCTATTAACTTTTCATATTTGAATCTTGTCCTCTGAAACCGCTTGCCCCAAAAAGTGAATCGAAAATTGGTAGAAAGGATCTATGGAAGGTCCTCTATAAAGATTGCTCATTTCGTTCGGATCTGTTAACAAACATTGCATCCATGAGCAATTCTTGTTTCTAGTTGGTCGATGGCAGGTGAGCAACACAGGCTCAAGTCCAATGACCCTCTAGTTTAGATAAAGATATACATTTTCTATTACATTGAAAACACTCCAACTAGCAGAGCTCCAGATAAGCTGCGTATTTGCGTTTTTTACGCTGTAAAAACGCATGTATTATCAGATCAGAGTGTACACATTACGCATACATATTGCTGTGTAAGCAAACTTTCCAAATTCGGAGCGTACTTGTATGTTGTTAACGATAATACAGTCGTGTACATTAACAATGCATTTTTGTCTTTGAGAAATTCCCCGTAATTACTTTCCTTTATACTTTTCGAAGGAGAGAGCGTATACATTGTGTACATCCGAACCCACATCCGAAGGGTACCGAATGTAAGCCTTTCTAAACATCGATGTCAAAAGAGATCTGATTGGATGTTTATGATAAATCATCTAATCGCGGTCAATATTACAAATAAATGTGGTTTACGTAATTAGTAAGAACTAAAACGAAAGTAAATTTGGGAACAAACACCTTTGTTGAAAATGAGCAGGAACATGTTTTTCTAAACTTCTATTGTATTTTAATGTAGTTCTTATGCAAATAGCTTGTCAGGGTGTAGTGTCAGTTATATAAAGTAAACACAGAACAAAATATTTACAACATTTTATTAATATAATAAACATGACACAATCGTGTCAAATTAAACAGAGACACTTGCATTCTGCGTTTATTGAATAACACTTGTGTCAAACATTATTTTAAAAGTGTACATGTAAGCAATCTTTTCTGAAGTAGAGAGTACAACAGTGCAAAGGAAATATGCAAATACCCATCACTTTCAAAAGTAGGGGGTAATTACCCTTTGGACTAGAAAATTATCTGGCGCTCTGAACTAGTAGATTTTCCATTATCTAGTCGGAGCGTTTATATTTTCTTTTATCAGACAAAAAAAATTACATGCTTGAAATTTCTTCACAGAAACTGCAAACTGGATTGAATCTCTGAATGACTAGTGGATGATCATGATCTCTTACAAACATCATTGGCAATCAACCGCATCGGTGGTGTAATTGTTAGCTTGCTCTCCACCAGTGCATGCGCAGTAGATTGTGGGTTCATTTCCCGCTTGCGTCATGTCAAAACATGTGTGATTGGTATTGTTGCTTCTACGCTAAGCATGGAGTACTAAGGAGTAAGAGCAAAGACTTGGTTGGCTCGGAATCAGGATAATGTGTCTGAATCGGGCGACATGTCTAATAACCAGTGAGCCAGCACTGCAACATCCAGCCAAGTACATGTACATGTATATACATGTACCTGTATGTTAGTCTAGAACAAAGCAGATATCACCATCAGCACATTGAAATGCAACTTGTTCTCACCATTATATAGTTGGGTCACTTGGCAGTAAAAGAACAATCACTCACAAAAACAAAAGTTTGAGAGAACCATTTTTGAAGGAGTTACTGCCCTTTTACACTTTGAATATTTCAAGTGACGACAGCATATGTCGGAGGGAGGGAGAACAATCTGTCAAGATACACATGTATTAATCTAACTACTATATATACAGGTATATATAGCTATATCTTGTGATTGTTATTACCTGTCATCCAGTTACAAATGTGCATGTATACACGAGTTCATGATCAGTTAAGATAAGAGGTGATTGCTCTTTTTGTTGATATTGGTGGAATGGGGGTTTTTCATCTGGGCGAAAAAGTTATTTCCTTTGGGCGAAAAAAAATATATCAATTGGGCGAAGATTTTTTCATATATCATATTTCGCTTGGGCGAATAATTTTAATACATTTCGTACCTCTTCCGTTAGCCAGACAAATGTCTGTTGCCGTCTGTTCACGGGGAGGTGGAAGTAGGATTTTGAACAAGATATTTAGTTTATGAAAATGCCATTCATCCTTTATTAAAAGTTTAAGATTAAAATCCTATATAAAACATATTTACATATCTGTTCTAGCAGAGTCCTTATATCCCATGCGCTTTAAAAAAACTGTTGACGCGTCATTTCGCCATTTTCAAACTTTTGAAACTGTTCGATGGAACAGTCTGTTTTTTCCTTTTCTTCTCTTCTGATAGCCGCTACAACATCTAGTCCTCTAATATTGATATAAGTTACGGTTAGTTGTTTCAAAAGTACATCGAGAAAAACGTATATAGGAGGATGTGCTGAATAAAACTGTCCATTAAAGTGGGAGTGAAAAGCCTCTGGTCCATTGTTGGTTCATTTCGTATCCATATTTGGAGAACTTGCCCATAGGTGTGTGGTGGGTACCTGGCATGGTCTGAAATATACGTTTCCACAACATAATCTGCAAAAGCACTACATTTATCACTATCTGGAGCATCACTCATTATGTCCTCGGCAAAGGCATCTGCAACCTGGTCAGGTGGTAAAAAAGGCGGCAACCCAAAGAACCTGGAGAGCCATCTTTCTATTTCAGAGGTTTTGATTACATACTCCATGCTGATGTCTACTTTCTGACTATGTCTCCACCAGGCCTCACCCAAGTGAAACCGGCAGCATTCTATTCTAGCATTTGGAAGGCAGTGTCTATTTTTACAACAATATTCAACAAATTGTAAGAATAGCCGTGAATCTTATTCTTACAACAACTAATATTACGGATTAGATAATGAGAAGCGAATAATTATTACCTGTAGATTAAATATGTTGTAAGAATAGCTCCTAGAGCCTATTCTTACAACAAAAAATGTAATGTTGTAATTAGTCATATATATTTATTGTATTATATAGATCTACATGTATATACATTTCTTCATATGCACAACACACAGCCGCATGGAGCATGGATTTCGTTTCCCCCTCCTCCCTTTTCTCTACTACCCCCCCCCCCCCTTTTTCAAAATGTTCAAAAAATCATTCCTTTTTCAAAATTTTCATAATCATTCGTTTTTCTTCACTTGACAATGTCAGTAGACGTCATACATCATGAATAATATGTGTATTCTGTGTCCACAGTTTTTCGACTGATACAGTATAAGAGAGAAGGTAAGCAACTCCATTTTCATATTTCGCGCCATATCGCTCACCTCGGTTGGGAAACCCCCGCGTTTTTTACACTTTTTACCTTGTTTACATATGGCACTGTCGTATCAAACTGTTTCTAAGACACTTACCTAATTGCTCATGTTCGAATTTCAGTCCGTACGTCGATCTTTTCCAAGAAATCTCGCCGAGAATAGCGAAGCAGCTTCGTTTCTAGGTCAAACTACATCATATTAGACGGAAGTGCAAGAACGATAACCCTGGGTTTTTTACGAATGGATTAAATGCAATGAAAAACCCAGATGCGCTCCGAATATTTTTCCCGGAATGTTTTGGCGGAAAATATAAACCGCTGAAAAAACATAACAGCAGACGGATTATTTCGTAAAAATGGCACAACGACCATCTGAATATGGAAACATTGAAATAATTTTATGGTATATAACTGTTCAAAAAGAAATTCAAACTGAGAAATAGATATGATTGAATGGTTAGAACTGAAGTCAAAATTTCAATGAAAAAGAAATATTCAGCTTGCCTCTACTTCAAATTATTAAAATCATACCCAAACAAATACATATACAACTCAAAAAATAAATAAATAAATAAATAAATAAATCAAAAAAACAAAGGAAGAAGAAGCTGACAACAGCTATTGAATGGGACTATGGTATTTTACCCCCTTCCTAAATAAAAGAGCTCCCAACTGATAACAATGTGCAAGGGAGCCGGAAGGACCATTTAACTAAGGGGGCTATTTCTTTTTCAGAGGTAAAAAATAAATAACTTGTGTAACTATTTGAACGTGAAATAATAATTCGTGAACTTCATTTTTCTCGTATTTAACATCCTCGCGAAGAAAGCGAAAATTAAATACCCACCAAAATAACCACTTATGCGGTAAAATAGGATTGTTTTTTCTGGATTTCAACACTGATTTCTGTCACTGCTGAAAAGTGGAGTTACACAAGTTATTTATTTTTTACCCCTGTAAGACAGATTATTGTTTTATAAAATCAGTGACATGAAATGAAAAAGAAATAGCCCCCCTTAGTTAAATGGTCTCTCCGGCTCCCTTACACACTGTTATCAGTTGGGAGTCCTTTTATTGAGGCACTGGAAGGGGGTAAAATGCTATAGTTTCATTCAATAGCTGTTGTCAGCTTCTTCTTCCTTTGTTTTTTTTTTATTTATTTATTTTATTTTATTTTTATTTTTTTAGCTGTATATGTATTTGTTTGGGTATGATTTTAATAATTTGAAGTAGAGGCAAGCTGAATATTTCTTTTTCATTGAAATTTTGACTTCAGTTCAACCATTCAATCATATCTATTTCTCAGTTTGAATTTCTCCCAGAGAAATTCTTTGTATGTGTTAACAGTTATTTACCATGAAATTATTTCAATGTTTCCATATTCAGATGGTTGTTGTGCCATTTTTACGAAATAATCCGTCTGCTGTTGTTTTTTCAGCGATTTATATTTTCGGCCAAAAATTTCCGGGGAAAATATTCGGAGCGCATCTGGGTTTTTCATTGCAGGTATTCCATTCGTAAAAAACCCAGGGTTATCGTTCTTGCACTTCCGTCTAATATGATGTAGTTTGACCTAGAAACGAAGCTGCTTCGCTATTCTCGGCGAGATTTCTTGGAAAAGATCGACGTACGGACTGAAATTCGAACATGGGCAATTAGGTAAGTGTCTTAGAAACAGTTTGATACGACAGTGCCATATGTAAACAAGGTAAAAAGTGTAAAAAAACGCGGGGGTTTCCCAACCGAGGTGAGTGATATGGCGCGAAATATGAAAATTGAGTTGCTTACCCAGCTAGCACACTACGTATTCACAACGTTGCAGTTTGGTTGCTGTTTGGTCAGGTCCCTTTCTTACGTAAAAATTACGTTGCCACAACGTATTTTAGATACGTGATATGCAAGTCGTTGTGACGACGTATTTTCCAACGTTTTTGTTACGTACGGATATGGTCTTGATGCTAACGTAAAAGCTCAAACGTAATTTGTACGTCCTAGTTATGCAAGACGTTGTGACAACGTACTTTCCAACGTTTTTGTTACGTACGGATATGGTTTTGAGGCTAACGTAAAAACTCAAACGTAATTATTACGTCCTGGTAACGTATTCAGAATACGTTATATGCAAGTCGTTGTGACACTGTTGTTTGAACGTTTTTGTTACGTACGGATATGGTCTTGATGTTAACGTAAAAGCTCAAACGTAATTTCTACGTCCTGGTAACGTATTTCAGGATATATTTTACATGCAAGTCGTTGTCAGACAACCGTATTTTAATATAAAGATAAATCATTGAGGTATTTCACTGGAAAAGGGAAAGGATCTTAATTAAAAAGTGAATTGTTCAAATTGGAAGGTATTTCCTAGATATGACTTTGAATTTGATAGTAGTTGATCTCCTGATTCCAAAAATGCATGGTTGATAGGGACTTTTTGAATTTCCAGGTTCATCAGTAAAAATGTGACTAAGTTGTGTTGTTATTTAGCTACATTCAAAGTTTGCGTTAAGATGATACAACTGGCTATAGTTGTATATCAATAGCAATAAAAAAAAAACATAATAAAAACGCCATGTACGAGGATCGAATCGGTAGCAAAGACAAAGACAAAGGTGTCCTCTTGATCGTTAATCGTTCTTCTTTCCACTGAACTTAGTAGAACGTGATGTATAAGGCAATATATACAAATGTACAGACAATGGACAAAAGTACAGGGGCGGATTCAGGGGGGGGGGGGGGGCGCACCCGGCGCACGCCCCCCCCCCCCCCCCCCTAAAATTTGAAAAATATGATTTTTTTGCGTAAAATCGTGATTTTTCACACGAAATACCCCAACAATTTTCGCGCCTCCCTCCGCTCGGCGCAATTTTTTTAAGTGCGCGCCCCCCTAACTTGAAATCCTGGATCCGCCCCTGAAGTATTCGCATGCTTCTAATTTTCCCTATATATTTCATATAAAACTACAATTTTTCAGAAGCTTATCCTGAAGTCAATTCACACCCGATTTCGATAATTTTTATATCAGTAAAAACAGAATTGTATGTAGTTTTACTGTATAATTTCAAAATAATTTTCTATGATAAACAGTTTTAGAATATACAAGCTAAACACACAACTGAATTAATTTCTTTCGAAATACAATGCTTTAATAGATAGTACCTTTGTAGAAAAATTATTTACGTTTGTGTTTAAATCATGGCGATTTGAAAAACATGCTTCAAAAAGTTATTTCAAAATTACTACTATAAACTACATATCTTTCTGCTTTCCTTGATGAAATAATGATTAAAATCGGACGTGAATTGATTTCAAGATAATATTTTGAAAAACTGTAGTTTTATATGAAATATATAGGGTAAATTGGAAGCGTGTGCATACTTTTGTCCATTGTCTGTATCTCCAAGATTTAATTACTTGCAATAAAATTACCATATCCAAAAATTAGAAGTACTTTTCCTACAATGCGGAAATTCAGTGTGTCCGTCAACGATTCGATAATAGAAAGTTATTGCTATTTCCGGAGTTTGAATTTGCTACCAAAATTCACAGGTACTTGTGGACAGGACCCTATGTTGCTCCCTTTATTTTATTATTTTTTTTTTTAACATCGACTTTTTTCATATAAACAACATTTTGCAACTTTCTATGTATCACTGTATGACATATATACAATAAATACAATCAAGCAGTAGTTTCTATCCATGCCGGGTTTCTGACATGATATAAGTTAGAAGGTAAGTCACACTTCTTTGTTTACATTGGGATACTTGTTGTGTATTCATATTAAATTAAGTGAATAAAAAAGTCCTACCTGTCTGGAAATTGGCTTATTACTTCTCTGTATATATTATACTCCCTGAAAACACACATCAATATTTATTTACAGCAGCTGACAACTCTCCATGGAGCATTTTCCACTAGCATTTTGCGATTTTCAGACGACATTTTTGAAAACTCGAATTAAAGCTACGGAAGTGTGTTTATTAGCAACATCTGCTGGTCATTTGAAATATTGACGATACGGTAAAACGTATTCTGTATTCTGTATTCTTCGTGTCATAGACACTGGATTGTCTCTCTTGTAATTTTTGGTATCGTCTACGCGCATGTACAATTTACACTCAGTAACTTCAACACACTTGTACTTTTGAAACGCGAGAGTTCCGGGTAAAAAGTTCGGGAATTTTTTGGCGCAAAATTTAATTTTCCCAATGTAAACAAAGAAGAGTGACTTACCTTCTAACTTATATCATGTCATGGATAGAAACTACTGCTTGATTGTATTTATTGTATATATGTCATACAGTGATACATAGAAAGTTGCAAAATGTTGTTTGGGGGGGGGGGTAACATCTTAAAAATAAAAAAATAATAATAAAATAAAGGGAGCAACATATGGTCCTGTCCACAAGTACCTGTGCCAAAATTCAAATCATTTTGATGTTTTGTGACAATTTTAACAATTTCTTTGATGTCCCGAACATACAACAGCCTCGAGTTTAGAAGCTAGAAATATAAGGTTAGTCAATAGAATTACATCTATGAATGAGCAATCCAAATTGATTTAAGAAAATACTGTGTTGATGCCAAATGTCATTCAGAATTTCAATCATTGTTAAATTTTGTGTCAAGCCTCATTGCAGACATGGGGTAATCGTAATCGGTTGTAATCGATTACATTTTTCATGTAATCGAATGTAATCTGTAATCGGACATTTTTTAGATTACATGTAATCGTAATGTAATTCAGTCTTCACGAAAAACTTTTCAGATCACAAGCCAACCGGGCCAGTAAACCATCAAAATCCACAAGCCCAAATTTTATTTTGCTGGCCCGAAAAAAATAGGTAATTTTTCAAATTTGGGGGCGAGCTTGTTTGTTATTCTTCTTTCATTGTTTTTTTTATTATTTCAAACACTATTTATCCCTCTAGCCACACACATTGTGGATACATAAGTTCATGGGCTTTCGGGAAAAGTAAATATCCTGCATGCGCTTTGTTGTCTGACGTCATCACTTGCATGTTTTAACAACTTGAGGATTTCTCTAGTACGCTATAACCTGCAATATGAATCTAGTCATTTCTAGCAGCCCCTGAGGGTCAGATTTATTCTTTAATTACCGGTATATGTTTTACAAAGTGGCGTATTTTTCTTATTCCCTAATTCTTGCAATTTACACCGGCCTGAATATATTTGACCCTAAGCTGTCAATTGGCTTCTCCATTTTCTGGTAAACAAAGTGATTAGTCACGTTAATTTCTTGGAAATTCCCGATCAAAATAAAAAAAATTGAAACACAATGAGTGCCATAATCTTATGTTTTTGGAGTTTTTAAGCAATGTCGAAGAAAATAAAATGTGTAAGTTGGTTTCATATACACAAGTATAATTCAAAATATGAATTGAAGCACTATCTTGAATAAAGAGATAGGGAAGTGTACAATATTAAATTATACAATTATTATAGTTTTAAAAAATGCAATTGCATTATATGTGTATTTCATTTATAGATTCCAGGTATCATTTAAAGCAATATGATCAGTTAAAATGAATGTAAAAAGCTTAAAAAATATACTTAATAGTAAATCATAATTTTGTGGTCACCATTGGACATCCATACTGCTACTTACCTTTTAAAGTTATTTTTAGAACAAACTATTTCCACGAAATTTTATGACCTACTTCACATGTTCTGCTGATTTGCATGCACAAAAACAAAGGTCACAACTATTACTAGTGAATGACAAAGCTCTTATAATCAAAACGACTTTATTAGTTTAATGAAGTTTAATAGAAACAATGTAGGCATTGAAGACAATTTCCAGGTTTCTAGTTTTACTGCATTCAGGTTGAATAATCGTATGTCCACGAACATGTGTGACACTACCGTAAAAAATCAATCTATCTCTCTGTTTCCTCGTCATGAAATAACCAGGGATGATCCTTCATCCAGCTGGTTTGAAATTTAATAGTCCTTTTGTTAATACTGCCGCACTGGCATCATACATTTCTTCTGCCGATCTCTTTAGCATCTGCAGCTTTTTACCTGGGCGGACACCTTCGGTATATTTTATGGAAAAAGCCATAACCGATGTTTGTCCTAGTTAAAATAATTATTCAATATCAAATCGGATGTTCATATATCAACAAAAAATGCATGTGTCAACAAACGTTTCAAAGACCAAGTAAATATTTCTGAACCTCTCTGTCGGATGACTCGGGACTTACCTGTACAATTCAATAGCATATGCAGTTCTCCAAAACATGGAGATATTTACGACTGCAAAATTTCCTTTCTCGAGAGGGCAAAATTGTTTATCTTTATTTAAAAGTAATTGAAACAGCAACTTCACAAAACTTTCAACAGCTGAAACAAAAATACTAACCACTTCTCAGACAAAAAATGCACAAGCCAGACGGACTTCTAGTTTTGGGATTTTTACAAGCCCGAGACCGATTTTACTGGCCTCGGGCACCGGACCACCGACTAATTTCAAAGACTGGTAATTGATTACATTCATTTTGACCCTGTAATCATGGTTACTTTCTGATTACATTTAGATTACTTTTCATCATTTTGACTTATTTTGTCTTAACTGAAACATATGTCTTTCGATATTTAATGTATGATTTATGTAAATGAATTTTCTTCATGAAATTTATTAAACAAATAATGTAGATATTATTATATGCTTAATTGCAATCAAAACTATCACAGCTACAAAAAATATTAAGTATAAATTATGACTTGATTAAAACTTGATATCCAAACAAATAATATCTCAATTTCAATTTCCTTAGGGTTTCAAAAATTCAGTGAAAACAGTTTGTCGGCTTGTGTAAAACACAACAAGCTCTAAGAATTTAAATTATCTGACTCAACTTTCAAGATTTCATATATGAAATTGCTTCTATGAAAGACTATCACCATGTCCTCATGATTCGCATAAGACAAAGACATGTTTTATATAAACCAAAACAGGTATCTCATGAAGATTACTTAGTTTAAAAATGTACATAATTTCTCAGTCTAAATATGAAAACTAAATCCTTAATTTATGTAAATAGGTTTAATAAAATATCCATTACAAGTTATATAAATTAAGGATTTAGTTTTCATATTTCTTAGTTTAAAAAAAGATTTAAATTTCAATAAAGATATTATATAAAAATGTAAATTATAATTTTCAGAAATATTTATTTATGATGCTCGTACATGTACATACATGTATATTACAAATTAACTGATAAATAACAAGTTGTAATATTTGTAAAATTTTTGATTTTTTTTTAAAGAATATTCTAATGGTGCTTGTATCTGATATTCAGATATATGTGATATTTCTGCATTTCATTTTGGTGCTGATTTTCCTTTTAATATTGGATTATATGATCATTACTTGTGGGTTACTATGCAACTTGTAATGGATATTTTATTAAAGCTATTTACATAAATTAAGGATTTAGTTTTCATATTTACTAGACTGAGAAATTATGTACATTTTTAAGCAAGTTTTTAGAATCAGAATGATTTTTGTTTTATTATCTTCTGAATTATATATCAAGGACAAACATTCAAATGGTGTGAAATTTAGTAATGGTGATTGTTACATAATTTGGTGTCATACATTGTAAATAATACCTTAATTACAAATTTTATCAGGTAATTAACTGCTAGTTTATTATCCCCAATAGACTTTCACAGGATGTTTGAAATTATTTGATATATATTATTAAAATGTGCAAATGTATGTTATAATATTTACTAATAGTATAAGATGGAATCAATATTGGTCATATACATCGTTGTATAGTAATAAGAGAAGACATATTTTACGAAAAATAGGAAAATGAGAATTGCTGTTATTAATTTACAATGTACTGTTTGTTATTGCATGTAATGATCACATTACAACTGAATTGTAATTCATAGTTCTGATTAAGAAATACATTAAAAAAAAGAAGAGATATTGGACAGATGCACACGAGACAAAATAACATAAAACACTAATATATTGGTTGTCATGACATTAAATGTAATCAGTAATGTAATCGATTACATTTACAAAGTGATTGTAATTTAATCGATTACATTTGAAAGTAATTGACCCCAAGTCTGCCTCATTGGCCTCAATTGCATGTATTACAGACATTTTTACATAGACTCTTAAGATCAAATGAAGGTTAGAGGCATCCGATTTTCATTTTGTCCAGGAACCTCGAACCTTTAATTTGTATTTCATTTATTTTATTAATTCAGCTTGATTTAACTTAAATTTTTATTTTAAGCCAAAGGTATCATTTTCAAGTTCAGAAAATAACATGCATGCAATTAGAAATTATATCTTTAATGTAGATCATATGAAAATTGCAGACTTCCTTATGATGTCCCCATCTTAGATATGCAAATTATCAAATGGCACCTCATTTCTGGCTATACTACATTTGTATTAGGAGGCAGGGGGCAGTAGCCTCTTTTTTTTTTTTTTTTTTATTGTTAAGACAGTATGATGATATATATAAATGAGACTGAATAAAATAACTTAAATTTCTTCTTTATAATTTCAGAGCTGGTTCATTTCTGTAAAAGTGGTAAACAAGTACAATTGGATTTGAGGTTATAAGCTGTTATAGGCACATACATGTACAAATGTAATTGATCATGACCATGTGACTTTTCAACATAGCAAACCAGTCGAAATAATTCCTGCCCCCATGTAATATTGGAAACACAGATGTCACCTGCTTCATGTCATGTAATGTCAGACCGATCAACACATAGCTATAGCTAGACAACAGCAAATTTCACCATCATGTAATCAGAGGTAATCAATTTCATGTTCTTCTAGCCAGACATCAACATTATATTTTACTATCAAATAATCTAGTCCTGAGGCAATTTTATAGGAATTAAACTCTATCAGATCACGAAAGCTACCATGATGAACCAGAAATTAGATTTCATGCACAAAGGACATATTGATATATATAAGACTAATGAAAGTAAGTTAATGATACATTATTTGTACCAGCATGCCCACAGGTTTTTTCATCTGGGGGTACATGTACCCTCTTACCTTCATTGTTGGGGGTACATCCAAATTTTTGGGGGTGCAATGTACCCTCTAACTCTTCATTTGGGGGGTACAAAGAAAATGAACTGCATTTTTCTCATTTCACATGTCCAGTTTTTGTATATGTTGGTTTTTTTAAGCATATGAAATAAAATTTCAATTTGTTGTTGTTTTGAGTGCATAATTTGAACTGTTATATTCTGATGCTTAAAAGAAATAAAGTCTTTTAACTTCTGACTTGAGAGTTGACTTGTTCAATTTGTTAGTTTAAGTGTCTTTAGTGCTAGTAATTTGTGAAAGTAGACTAGCTACAATGTACAGCAATCACTTACTGACATACTGAATTTTCATTTCTCCTACTTTAATTCATTCAAGTATAATTTTTTTTAAAGCAAAATATGTTTCATTTAAAATCATAGCAACTCAACATTTAAAAACAATAATTGAATCATGCATTAGCTTTAAACAAAGTGAAATTTTCTTCCTGTCAGTTTGGGAATTGAGAAATGATCATTCAAAATGGCTGTAGTGATTATGTGCTGCAAAACATTATCATTCATTATTCATTATTCAATGGGATGCATTTGGAACAGAGTCTAGTAAAGTAAAACAATACTCAGTTACAACTGAACTCTAGTTTAATTACTTTCTGTAAAACATGTAAAACTTAAATACAACAAAAGCCATTAATTTCTGTAAAACATGTAAAACTTAATAAATACAACAAAAGCCATTAATTTCTGTAAAACATGTAAAACTTAAATACAACAAATGCCATTTACTACAGTACAATAGAGATGTTTGAATTCTGAATAGTCTATGCTCTGTCATCATTAAATTTAACTGCAGCCTGTCTGACTACTTCATCTCTATCATAACCTGCTTGTTTAGAAGAAAATTCTATTTGCATTCTGTGTTGCACATTTGTAACAGACCTTCTACTACTTGTAGCATTATGATGCCGGTTTTGGAGAGAAAACCCTCTCTCACATGGGACAGATGTTAATGGAACAGTTAAAAGAATATGAGCTAATGTTACATAATCTGGAAATGTTTCAGCATAATCCTTAATTAAAAACAAACAAAATTCAGTCAAGTTTAAATCTCTTTGGCCATTCATAAGGTGCTTAAACTGGAGAAAATTTCTTCTAGCCCTAACTGGATCAATGACAGGATCAGTATTTCCATATATATCAATAATATTATCTAAACACGGCTCACCATAAGTTCTCATTGTTGCTTGATCAAGCGGCAACAGTTTTGGATTTAATAAACTATTGAAATCATTTAAAATACCAAGGTCATTGACAGGGAACCTATCAGTAAACTCTTTGACTAGATTATCAATGAACAGAATTTTCATGGTGTTAAATATATTCCTATCATTCAGAGAACAATGTATTTCTATACCACTATATTCTGAGTGCTCATCTGTTTTTAATATCATGTCTTCAACTGTTGCAGGTTGAACAATCCTTGGCCTGTAAGACATTATTGTCTCTTTTGTTGCATTAATTAAGTTTTTTAACTGCTGGATGTCCAGGTTATCCTTCTGAAAACATTTGGATGTTCTATCTAGTAAATCCAAAATATCCCTAAGTAAACAGAGAGCAGATAAAAATTTAAAGCACTTGATTTTTCTTAAAATCCCCCTAACTTTATTACCACCTTCAGTGTTTAGTGCAGTTGCAACCTCATGATCAAGGCTTAGTATCAGAGAAGAATAGGAGGACAAGCAGGCCTTGAGTGCATCCGACATTGATAGCCACCTAACCTGTGTTGGTTTTTTAAACCTTTTAACTTTTTGACCCATCAATTTTTGAAGTTCTCTAACTTTTGCATATCTGGGAGCTGAATATTGATAAAAATTGAATATTGCTATTAACATTTCATTCACAACTTGAAGATATGGTACCGTACTCGTTTAGCAGCCCAATAAGACACAAGAGCTAGCCTATGTGCAGCGCACCAAACATGAACAATCTTATCATTTCTTGATTTCATTCTTACACCAACGCCTGTACGACAACCTGTCATAACTGAGGCACCGTCAGTTCCTATACCACTGGCTCTTTTTACATTTATACCTACATCTCTTAACCAATTGACAATACAGTTATATACAGTTTCAGCTTTACCATCTTGAATGGAAATATTTGCACAAAATTCAATGCGTAATTGATTATCATACAAAATTTTGCAAAACAAAATAAGTTTTTAGTTCACCTGGACCAAAGGTCCAGGTGAACTATTGCCATCACTTGGCGTCCGTCGTCTGTCGTCTGTAAACTTTTCACATTTCAAGCTTCTTCTCCGAAACCACCGGGCCTATTGGAACCAAACTTTGCAGGAATGTTCCTTGGATGGTCCTCTACAAAGTTACTATTTTTCGTTCCTGTCGGATATTCAACATGGCTGCCAGGGCCAATAATATGCTCTGATTGGCTGAAATTTCAAAGATCTTCTTCTCTGAAACTAATGAACTGACTGAACCCAAACTGTAAATGAATGATCATTGGAATGTCCTTTACCAAGTTTCTGTTTTTTATGCAGATCGGAAATCCAAGATGGCCGCTACCGCAGGCCATAGATTAACATTGGACCCTATGGGAAAATGTTCAAATGCCTTCTTCTCAGAAACTACAAATATGATTAAAGTCAAACTGTACATGAATGTTCATTGGATGGTCCTCTACATTCTTAAGATTTTTGTTCCGATATGAAATTCAAAATGGCGGCTACAGCAGGACTTAGTTTAACATTGGACCCTATGGGAAAAATGTTTCAAAATGCTTCTTCTCTGAAACCACTTGGACAATTGAAACCAAACTGCCCATGAATGATCATTGGAAGGTCCTTTACCAAGTTACTGTTTTTTATGCCGATCGGAAATCCAAGATGGCCACCACCGCAGGACATAGATTAACATTGGACCCTATGGGAAAATGTTCAAATGCCTTCTTCTCAGAAACTACAAATATGATTAGAGCCAAACTGTACATGAATGTTCATTGGATGGTCCTCTACAATTTTAAGGTTTTTTGTTCCGATATGAAATTCAAAATGGCGGCTACGGCAGGACTTAGTTTAACGTTGGACCCTATGGGAAAAATGTTTCAAAATGCTTCTTCTCTGAAACCACTTGGACAATTAAAACCAAACTGCCCAGGAATGATCATTGGAAGGTCCTCTACAAATTTACGTTTTTTGTTCCGATATGAAATTCAAAATGGCGGCTATGGCATGACTTAGTTTAACATTGGACCCTATGGGAAAAATGTTTCAAAATGCTTCTTCTCTGAAACCACTTGGACAATTGAAACCAAACTGCCCATGAATGATCATTGGAAGGTCCTTTACCAAGTTACTGTTTTTTATGCCGATCGGAAATCCAAGATGGCCGCCACCACAGGACATAGATTAACATTGGACCCTATGGGAAAATGTTCAAATGCCTTCTTCTCAGAAACTACAAATACGATTAAAGCCAAACTGTACATGAATGTTCATTGGATGGTCCTCTACAAAATTTACGTTTTTTTGTTCCGATATGAAATTCAAAATGGCGGCTACAGCAGGACTTAGTTTAACATTGGACCCTATGGGAAAAATGTTTCAAAACGCTTTTTCTCTGAAACCACTAGGACAGTTGAAACCAAACTGCCCAGGAATGATCATTGGAAGGTCCTCTACAAATTTTATGTTTTTTATGCCGATCATAAATCCAAGATGGCCGCCACCGCAATACATAAATTAACATTGGACCCTAAGGGAAAATGTTCAAATGCCTTCTTCTCAGAAACTACAAATATGATTAAAGCCAAACTGTACATGAATGTTCATTGGGTGGTCCTCTACAATCATAAGGTTTTTTGTTCCGATATGAAATTCAAAATGGCGGCTACGGCAGGACTTAGTTTAACATTGGACCCTATGGGAAAAATGTTTCAAAACGCTTCTTCTCTGAAACCACTAGGACAATTGAAACCAAACTGCCCAGGAATGATCATTGGAAGGTCCTCTACAAAGATTTTGTTTTTTATGTCGATCGGAAGTCCAAGATGGCCGCCACCGCAATACATAGATTAACATTGGACCCTATGGGAAAATGTTCAAATGCCTTCTTCTCAGAAACTACAAATATGATTAAAGCCAAACTGTACATGAATGTTCATTGGATGGTCCTCTACAAACTTTACGTTTTTTGTTTCGATATGAAATTCAAAATGGCGGCTACGGCAGGACTTAGTTTAACTTTGGACCCTACAAAACTGTATGGGAAAAATGTTTCAAAACGCTTCTTCTCTAAAACCACTAGGACAGTTGAAACCAAACTGCTCAGAAATGATCATTGGTAGGTCCTCTACAAATTTCCTGTTTTTTATGCCGATCGGAATTCCAAGATGGCCACCACCGCAATACATAGATTAACATTGGACCCTATGGGAAAATGTTCAAATGCCTTCTTCTCAGAAACTACAAATATTATTAAAGCCAAACTGTACATGAATGTTCATTGGATGGTCCTCTACAAACTTTACGTTTTTTGTTCCGATATGAAATTCAAAATGGCGGCCACGGCAGAACTTAGTTTAACATTGGGCCCTATTCGAAAAATGTTTCAAAACGCTTCTTCTCTGAAACCACTTGGACAATTGAAACCAAACTGCCCAGGAATGATCATTGGAAGGTCCTCTACAAAGTTTCTGTTTTTTTATGCCGATCGAAAATTCAAAATGGCCGCCACCGCAGGACATAGATTAACATTGGACCCTATGGGAAAATGTTCAAATGCCTTCTTCTCAGAAACTGCAAATATGATTAAAGCCAAACTATACATGAATGTTCATTGGATGGTCCTCTACAAACTTTACGTTTTTTGTTCCGATATGAAATTCAAAATGGCGGCTACGGCAGGACTTAGTTTAACATTGGACCCTATGGGAAAAATGTTTCAAAACGCTTCTTCTCTGAAACTACTTGGACAATTGAAACCAAACTGCCCAGGAATGATCATTGGAAGGTCCTCTACAAAGTTTCTGTTTTTTTATGCCGATCGAAAATTCAAGATGGCCGCCACCGCAGGACATAGATTAACATTGGACCCTATGGGAAAATGTTCAAATGCCTTCTTCTCAGAAACTGCAAATATGATTAAAGCCAAACTATACATGAATGTTCATTGGATGGTCCTCTACAAACTTTACGTTTTTTGTTCCGATATGAAATTCAAAATGGCGGCTACGACAGGACTTAGTTTAACATTGGACCCTATGGGAAAAATGTTTCAAAATGCTTCTTCTCTGAAACCACTTGGACAGTTGAAACCAAACTGCCCAGGAATGATCATTGGAATGTCCTCTACAAAGTTTCTGTTTTTTTATGCCGATCGGAAATCCAAGATGGCCACCACCGCAGGACATAGATTAACATTGGACCCTATGGGAAAATATTCAAATGCCTTTTTCTCAGAAACTACAAATATTATTAAAGCCAAACTGTACATGAATGTTCATTGGATGGTCCTCTACAAACTTTACGTTTTTTGTTTCGATATGAAATTCAAAATGGCGGCTACGGCAGGACTTAGTTTAACATTGGACCCTATGGGGAAAATGTTTCAAAATGCTTCTTCTCTGAAACCACTGGGACAGTTGAAACCAAACTGCCCAGGAATGATCATTGGAAGGTCCTCTACAAAGTTTCTGTTTTTTATGCCGATCGGAAATCCAAGATGGCTGCCACCACAATACATAGATTAACATTGGACCCTATGGGAAAATGTTCAAATGCCTTCTTCTCAGAAACTGCAAATATGATTAAAGCCAAACTATACATGAATGTTCATTGGATGGTCCTCTACAAACTTTACGTTTTTTGTTCCGATATGAAATTCAAAATGGCGGCTACGACAGGACTTAGTTTAACATTGGACCCTATGGGAAAAATGTTTCAAAATGCTTCTTCTCTGAAACCACTTGGACAGTTGAAACCAAACTGCCCAGGAATGATCATTGGAATGTCCTCTACAAAGTTTCTGTTTTTTTATGCCGATCGGAAATCCAAGATGGCCACCACCGCAGGACATAGATTAACATTGGACCCTATGGGAAAATATTCAAATGCCTTTTTCTCAGAAACTACAAATATTATTAAAGCCAAACTGTACATGAATGTTCATTGGATGGTCCTCTACAAACTTTACGTTTTTTGTTTCGATATGAAATTCAAAATGGCGGCTACGGCAGGACTTAGTTTAACATTAGACCCTATGGGGAAAATGTTTCAAAATGCTTCTTCTCTGAAACCACTGGGACAGTTGATACCAAACTGCCCAGGAATGATCATTGGAAGGTCCTCTACAAAGTTTCTGTTTTTTATGCCGATCGGAAATCCAAGATGGCTGCCACCACAATACATAGATTAACATTGGACCCTATGGGAAAATGTTCAAATGCCTTCTTCTCAGAAACTACAAATATGATTAAAGCCAAACTGTACATGAATGTTCATTGGATGGTCCTCTACAAACTTTACGTTTTTTGTTCCGATATGAAATTCAAAATGGCGGCCACGGCAGAACTTAGTTTAACATTGGGCCCTATTCGAAAAATGTTTCAAAACGCTTCTTCTCTGAAACCACTTGGACAATTGAAACCAAACTGCCCAGGAATGATCATTGGAAGGTCCTCTACAAAGTTTCTGTTTTTTTATGCCGATCGAAAATTCAAAATGGCCGCCACCGCAGGACATAGATTAACATTGGACCCTATGGGGAAAATGTTCAAATGCCTTCTTCTCAGAAACTGCAAATATGATTAAAGCCAAACTATACATGAATGTTCATTGGATGGTCCTCTACAAACTTTACGTTTTTTGTTCCGATATGAAATTCAAAATGGCGGCTACGGCATGACTTAGTTTAACATTGGACCCTATGGGAAAAATGTTTCAAAACGCTTCTTCTCTGAAACTACTTGGACAATTGAAACCAAACTGCCCAGGAATGATCATTGGAAGGTCCTCTACAAAGTTTCTGTTTTTTTATGCCGATCGAAAATTCAAGATGGCCGCCACCGCAGGACATAGATTAACATTGGACCCTATGGGAAAATGTTCAAATGCCTTCTTCTCAGAAACTGCAAATATGATTAAAGCCAAACTATACATGA
Source organism: Bathymodiolus brooksi (assembly GCA_963680875.1). NCBI lineage: Eukaryota > Metazoa > Mollusca > Bivalvia > Mytilida > Modiolidae > Bathymodiolus > Bathymodiolus brooksi. The sequence continues at coordinate 18,298,753 of OY804580.1, forward strand.
ATGTTCATTGGATGGTCCTCTACAAACTTTACGTTTTTTGTTCCGATATGAAATTCAAAATGGCGGCTACGACAGGACTTAGTTTAACATTGGACCCTATGGGAAAAATGTTTCAAAATGCTTCTTCTCTGAAACCACTTGGACAGTTGAAACCAAACTGCCCAGGAATGATCATTGGAATGTCCTCTACAAAGTTTCTGTTTTTTTATGCCGATCGGAAATCCAAGATGGCCACCACCGCAGGACATAGATTAACATTGGACCCTATGGGAAAATATTCAAATGCCTTTTTCTCAGAAACTACAAATATTATTAAAGCCAAACTGTACATGAATGTTCATTGGATGGTCCTCTGCAAACTTTACGTTTTTTGTTTCGATATGAAGTTCAAATTGGCGGCTACGACAGGACTTAGTTTAACATTGGACCCTATGGGGAAAATGTTTCAAAACGCTTCTTCTCTGAAACCACTAGGACAGTTGAAACCAAACTGCTCAGGAATGATCATTGGAAGGTCCTCTACAAATTTTATGTTTTTTATGCCGATCGGAATTCCAAGATGGCCACCACCGCAATACATAGATTAACATTGGACCCTATGGGAAAATGTTCAAATGCCTTCTTCTCAGAAACTACAAATATTATTAAAGCCAAACTGTACATGAATGTTCATTGGATGGTCCTCTACAAACTTTACGTTTTTTGTTCCGATATGAAATTCAAAATGGCGGCCACGGCAGAACTTAGTTTAACATTGGGCCCTATTCGAAAAATGTTTCAAAACGCTTCTTCTCTGAAACCACTTGGACAATTGAAACCAAACTGCCCAGGAATGATCATTGGAAGGTCCTCTACAAAGTTTCTGTTTTTTTATGCCGATCGAAAATTCAAGATGGCCACCACCGCAGGACATAGATTAACATTGGACCCTATGGGAAAATGTTCAAATGCCTTCTTCTCAGAAACTACAAATATGATTAAAGTCAAACTGTACATGAATGTTCATTGGATGGTCCTCTACAATCTTAAGGTTTTTTGTTCCGATATGAAATTCAAAATGGCGGCTACGGCAGGACTTAGTTTAACATTGGACCCTATGGGAAAAATGTTTCAAAATGCTTCTTCTCTGAAACCACTTGAACAATTAAAACCAAACTGCCCAGGAATGATCATTGGAAGGTCCTCTACAAATTTACGTTTTTTGTTCCGATATGAAATTCCAAATGGCGGCTATGGCATGACTTAGTTTAACATTGGGCCCTATGGGAAAAATGTTTCAAAATGCTTCTTCTCTGAAACCACTTGGACAATTGAAACCAAACTGCCCATGAATGATCATTGGAAGGTCCTTTACCAAGTTACTGTTTTTTATGCCGATCGGAAATCCAAGATGGCCGCCACCACAGGACATAGATTAACATTGGACCCTATGGGGAAAATGTTCAAATGCCTTCTTCTCAGAAACTACAAATACGATTAAAGCCAAACTGTACATGAATGTTCATTGGATGGTCCTCTACAAACTTTACGTTTTTTTGTTCCGATATGAAATTCAAAATGGCGGCTACGGCAGGACTTAGTTTAACATTGGACCCTATGGGGAAATGTTTCAAAACGCTTCTTCTCTGAAACCACTAGGACAGTTGAAACCAAACTGCCCAGGAATGATCATTGGAAGGTACTCTACAAATTTTATGTTTTTTATGCCGATCGTAAATCCAAGATGGCCGCCACCGCAATACATAAATTAACATTGGACCCTATGGGGAAAATGTTCAAATGCCTTCTTCTCAGAAACTACAAATATGATTAAAGCCAAACTGTACATGAATGTTCATTGGATGGTCCTCTACAATCATAAGGTTTTTTGTTCCGATATGAAATTCAAAATGGCGGCTACGGCAGGACTTAGTTTAACATTGGACCCTATGGGAAAAATGTTTCAAAATGCTTCTTCTCTGAAACCACTTGGACAATTGAAACCAAACTGCCCAGGAATGATCATTGGAAGGTCCTCTACAAAGTTTATGTTTTTTATGTCGATCGGAATTCCAAGATGGCCGCCACCGCAGGACATAGATTAACATTGGACCCTATGGGAAAATATTCAAATGCCTTCTTCTCAGAAACTACAAATATGATTAAAGCCAAACTGTACATGTATGTTCATTGGATGGTCCTCTACAAACTGTACGTTTTTTGTTCCGGTATGAAATTCAAAATGGCGGCTACGGCAGAACTTAGTTTAACATTGGACCCTATGGGAAAAATGTTTCAAAACGCTTCTTCTCTGAAACCACTAGGACAATTGAAACCAAACTGCCCAGGAATGATCATTGGAAGGTCCTCTACAAAATTTTGTTTTTTATGCCGATCGGAAGTCCAAGATGGCCGCCACCGCAATACATAGATTAACATTGGACCCTATGGGAAAATGTTCTAATGCCTTCTTCTCAGAAACTACAAATATGATTAAAGCCAAACTGTACATGAATGTTCATTGGATGGTCCTCTACAAACTTTACATTTTTTGTTCCGATATGAAATTCAAAATGGCGGCTACGGCAGGACTTAATTTAACATTGGACCCTATGGGGAAAATGTTTCAAAATTCTTCTTCTCTGAAACCACTAGGACAGTTGAAACCAAACTGCCCAGGAATGATTATTGGAAGGTCCTCTACAAATTTTATGTTTTTTATGCCGATCGGAAATCCAAGATGGCCGCCACCGCAATACATATATTAACATTGGACCCTATGGGAAAATGTTCAAATGCCTTCTTCTCAGAAACTACAAATATGATTAAAGCCAAACTGTACATGAATGTTCATTGGATGGTCCTCTACAAACTTTGCGTTTTTTCTTCCGATATGAAATTCAAATTGGCGGCTACGGCAGAACTTAGTTTAACATTGGACCCTATGGGAAAAATGTTTCAAAACGCTTCTTCTCTGAAACCACTTGGACAATTGAAACCAAACTGACCAGGAATGATCATTGGAAGGTCCTCTACAAAATTTTTGTTTTTTATGTCGATCGGAAATCCAAGATGGCCACCACCGCAATACATAGATTAACATTGGACCCTATGGGAAAATGTTCAAATACCTTCTTCTCAGAAACTACAAATATGATTAAAGCCAAACTGTACATGAATGTTCATTGGATGGTCCTCTACAAACTTTACGTTTTTTGTTTCGATATGAAATTCAAAATGGCGGCTACGGCAGGACTTAGTTTAACATTGGACCCTATGGGGAAAATGTTTCAAAACGCTTCTTCTCTGAAACCACTAGGACAGTTGAAACCAAACTGCTCAGGAATGATCATTGGAAGGTCCTCTACAAATTTTATGTTTTTTATGCCGATCGGAATTCCAAGATGGCCACCACCGCAATACATAGATTAACATTGGACCCTATGGGAAAATGTTCAAATGCCTTCTTCTCAGAAACTACAAATATTATTAAAGCCAAACTGTACATGAATGTTCATTGGATGGTCCTCTACAAACTTTACGTTTTTTGTTCCGATATGAAATTCAAAATGGCGGCTACGGCATGACTTAATTTAACATTGGACCCTATGGGAAAATGTTTCAAAATGCTTCTTCTCTGAAACCACTAGGACAGTTGAAACCAAACTGCCCAGGAATGATTATTGGAAGGTCCTCTACAAATTTTTGTTTTTTATGCCGATCGGAAATCCAAGATGGCCGCCACCGCAATACATAGATTAACATTGGACCCTATGGGAAAATGTTCAAATGCCTTCTTCTCAGAAACTACAAATATGATTAAAGCCAAACTGTACATGAATGTTCATTGGATGGTCCTCTACAAACTTTACGTTTTTTGTTTCGATATGAAATTCAAAATGGCGGCTACGGCAGGACTTAGTTTAACATTGGACCCTATGGGGAAAATGTTTCAAAACGCTTCTTCTCTGAAACCACTAGGACAGTTGAAACCAAACTGCTCAGGAATGATCATTGGAAGGTCCTCTACAAATTTTATGTTTTTTATGCCGATCGGAATTACAGGATGGCCGCCACCGCAATACATAGATTAACATTGGACCCTATGGGAAAATGTTCAAATGCCTTCTTCTCAGAAACTACAAATATGATTAAAGCCAAACTGTACATGAATGTTCATTGGGTGGTCCTCTACAATCTTAAGGTTTTTTGTTCCGATATGAAATTCAAAATGGCGGCTACGGCAGGACTTAGTTTAACATTGGACCCTATTCGAAAAATGTTTCAAAATGCTTCTTCTCTGAAACCACTTGGACAATTGAAACCAAACTGCCCAGGAATGATCATTGGAAGGTCCTCTACAAACTCTCTGTTTTTTATGCCGATCAGAATTCCAGGATGGCCGCCACCGCAGGACATAGATTAACATTGGACCCTATGGGAAAATATTCAAATGCCTTCTTCTCAGAAACTACAAATATGATTAAAGCCAAACTGTACATGTATGTTCATTGGATGGTCCTCTACAAACTTTACGTTTTTTGTTCCGATATGAAATTCAAAATGGCGGCTACGGCAGGACTTAGTTTAACATTGGACCCTATGGGAAAAATGTTTCAAAATGCTTCTTCTCTGAAACCACTTGGACAATTGAAACCAAACTGTCCAGGAATGATCATTGGAAGGTCCTCTACAAACTCTCTGTTTTTTATGCCGATCGGAATTCCAGGATGGCCGCCACCGCAGGACATAGATTAACATTGGACCCTATGGGAAAATATTCAAATGCCTTCTTCTCAGAAACTACAAATATGATTAAAGCCAAACTGTACATGTATGTTCATTGGATGGTCCTCTACAAACTTTACGTTTTTTGTTCCGGTATGAAATTCAAAATGGCGGCTACGGCAGAACTTAGTTTAACATTGGACCCTATGGGAAAAATGTTTCAAAACGCTTCTTCTCTGAAACCACTTGGACAATTGAAACCAAACTGCCCAGGAATGATCATTGGAAGGTCCTCTACAAAGTTTATGTTTTTTATGTCGATCGGAAGTCCAAGATGGCCGCCACCGCAATACATAGATTAACATTGGACCCTATGGGAAAATATTCAAATGCCTTTTTCTCAGAAACTACAAATATGATTAAAGCCAAACTGTACATGAATGTTCATTGGATGGTCCTCTACAAACTTTACGTTTTTTGTTTCGATATGAAATTCAAAATGGCGGCTACGGCAGGACTTAGTTTAACATTGGACCCTATGGGGAAAATGTTTCAAAACGCTTCTTCTCTGAAACCACTAGGACAGTTGAAACCAAACTGCTCAGGAATGATCATTGGAAGGTCCTCTACAAATTTTATGTTTTTTATGCCGATCGGAAATCCAAGATGGCCACCACCGCAATACATAGATTAACATTGGACCCTATGGGAAAATGTTCAAATGCCTTCTTCTCAGAAACTACAAATATTATTAAAGCCAAACTGTACATGAATGTTCATTGGATGGTCCTCTACAAACTTTACGTTTTTTGTTCCGATATGAAATTCAAAATGGCGGCTACGGCAGGACTTAATTTAACATTGGACCCTATGGGGAAAATGTTTCAAAATTCTTCTTCTCTGAAACCACTAGGACAGTTGAAACCAAACTACCCAGGAATGATTATTGGAAGGTCCTCTACAAATTTTATGTTTTTTATGCCGATCGGAAATCCAAGATGGCCACCACCGCAATACATAGATTAACATTGGACCCTATGGGAAAATGTTCAAATGCCTTCTTCTCAGAAACTACAAATATGATTAAAGCCAAACTGTACATGAATGTTCATTGGATGGTCCTCTACAAACTTTGCGTTTTTTCTTCCGATATGAAATTCAAATTGGCGGCTACGGCAGAACTTAGTTTAACATTGGACCCTATGGGAAAAATGTTTCAAAACGCTTCTTCTCTGAAACCACTTGGACAATTGAAACCAAACTGACCAGGAATGATCATTGGAAGGTCCTCTACAAAATTTTTGTTTTTTATGTCGATCGGAAATCCAAGATGGCCACCACCGCAATACATAGATTAACATTGGACCCTATGGGAAAATGTTCAAATACCTTCTTCTCAGAAACTACAAATATGATTAAAGCCAAACTGTACATGAATGTTCATTGGATGGTCCTCTACAAACTTTACGTTTATTGTTTCGATATGAAATTCAAAATGGCGGCTACGGCAGAACTTAGTTTAACATTGGACCCTATGGGGAAAATGTTTCAAAACGCTTCTTCTCTGAAACCACTAGGACAGTTGAAACCAAACTGCTCAGGAATGATCATTGGAAGGTCCTCTACAAATTTTATGTTTTTTATGCCGATCGGAAATCCAAGATGGCCACCACCGCAATACATAGATTAACATTGGACCCTATGGGAAAATGTTCAAATGCCTTCTTCTCAGAAACTACAAATATTATTAAAGCCAAACTGTACATGAATGTTCATTGGATGGTCCTCTACAAACTTTGCGTTTTTTCTTCCGATATGAAATTCAAATTGGCGGCTACGGCAGAACTTAGTTTAACATTGGACCCTATGGGAAAAATGTTTCAAAACGCTTCTTCTCTGAAACCACTTGGACAATTGAAACCAAACTGACCAGGAATGATCATTGGAAGGTCCTCTACAAAATTTTTGTTTTTTATGTCGATCGGAAATCCAAGATGGCCACCACCGCAATACATAGATTAACATTGGACCCTATGGGAAAATGTTCAAATACCTTCTTCTCAGAAACTACAAATATGATTAAAGCCAAACTGTACATGAATGTTCATTGGATGGTCCTCTACAAACTTTACGTTTATTGTTTCGATATGAAATTCAAAATGGCGGCTACGGCAGAACTTAGTTTAACATTGGACCCTATGGGGAAAATGTTTCAAAACGCTTCTTCTCTGAAACCACTAGGACAGTTGAAACCAAACTGCTCAGGAATGATCATTGGAAGGTCCTCTACAAATTTTATGTTTTTTATGCCGATCGGAAATCCAAGATGGCCACCACCGCAATACATAGATTAACATTGGACCCTATGGGAAAATGTTCAAATGCCTTCTTCTCAGAAACTACAAATATTATTAAAGCCAAACTGTACATGAATGTTCATTGGATGGTCCTCTACAAACTTTACGTTTTTTGTTCCGATATGAAATTCAAAATGGCGGCTACGGCAGGACTTAATTTAACATTGGACCCTATGGGGAAAATGTTTCAAAATGCTTCTTCTCTGAAACCACTAGGACAGTTGAAACCAAACTGCCCAGGAATGATTATTGGAAGGTCCTCTACAAATTTTCTGTTTTTTATGCCGATCGGAAATCCAAGATGGCCGCCACCGCAATACATAGATTAACATTGGACCCTATGGGAAAATATTCAAATGCCTTCTTCTCAGAAACTACAAATATGATTAAAGCCAAACTGTACATGAATGTTCATTGGATGGTCCTCTACAAACTTTACGTTTTTTGTTTCGATATGAAATTCAAAATGGCGGCTACGGCAGGACTTAGTTTAACATTGGACCCTATGGGGAAAATGTTTCAAAACGCTTCTTCTCTGAAACCACTAGGACAGTTGAAACCAAACTGCTCAGGAATGATCATTGGAAGGTCCTCTACAAATTTTATGTTTTTTATGCCGATCGGAATTACAGGATGGCCGCTACCGCAATACATAGATTAACATTGGACCCTATGGGAAAATGTTCAAATGCCTTCTTCTCAGAAACTACAAATATGATTAAAGCCAAACTGTACATGAATGTTCATTGGGTGGTCCTCTACAATCTTAAGGTTTTTTGTTCTGATATGAAATTCAAAATGGCGGCTACGGCAGGACTTAGTTTAACATTGGACCCTATTCGAAAAATGTTTCAAAATGCTTCTTCTCTGAAACCACTTGGACAATTGAAACCAAACTGCCCAGGAATGATCATTGGAAGGTCCTCTACAAACTCTCTGTTTTTTATGCCGATCAGAATTCCAGGATGGCCGCCACCGCAGGACATAGATTAACATTGGACCCTATGGGAAAATATTCAAATGCCTTCTTCTCAGAAACTACAAATATGATTAAAGCCAAACTGTACATGTATGTTCATTGGATGGTCCTCTACAAACTTTACGTTTTTTGTTCCGATATGAAATTCAAAATGGCGGCTACGGCAGGACTTAGTTTAACATTGGACCCTATGGGAAAAATGTTTCAAAATGCTTCTTCTCTGAAACCACTTGGACAATTGAAACCAAACTGTCCAGGAATGATCATTGGAAGGTCCTCTACAAACTCTCTGTTTTTTATGCCGATCGGAATTCCAGGATGGCCGCCACCGCAGGACATAGATTAACATTGGACCCTATGGGAAAATATTCAAATGCCTTCTTCTCAGAAACTACAAATATGATTAAAGCCAAACTGTACATGTATGTTCATTGGATGGTCCTCTACAAACTTTACGTTTTTTGTTCCGGTATGAAATTCAAAATGGCGGCTACGGCAGAACTTAGTTTAACATTGGACCCTATGGGAAAAATGTTTCAAAACGCTTCTTCTCTGAAACCACTTGGACAATTGAAACCAAACTGCCCAGGAATGATCATTGGAAGGTCCTCTACAAAGTTTATGTTTTTTATGTCGATCGGAAGTCCAAGATGGCCGCCACCGCAATACATAGATTAACATTGGACCCTATGGGAAAATATTCAAATGCCTTTTTCTCAGAAACTACAAATATGATTAAAGCCAAACTGTACATGAATGTTCATTGGATGGTCCTCTACAAACTTTACGTTTTTTGTTTCGATATGAAATTCAAAATGGCGGCTACGGCAGGACTTAGTTTAACATTGGACCCTATGGGGAAAATGTTTCAAAACGCTTCTTCTCTGAAACCACTAGGACAGTTGAAACCAAACTGCTCAGGAATGATCATTGGAAGGTCCTCTACAAATTTTATGTTTTTTATGCCGATCGGAAATCCAAGATGGCCACCACCGCAATACATAGATTAACATTGGACCCTATGGGAAAATGTTCAAATGCCTTCTTCTCAGAAACTACAAATATTATTAAAGCCAAACTGTACATGAATGTTCATTGGATGGTCCTCTACAAACTTTACGTTTTTTGTTCCGATATGAAATTCAAAATGGCGGCTACGGCAGGACTTAATTTAACATTGGACCCTATGGGGAAAATGTTTCAAAATTCTTCTTCTCTGAAACCACTAGGACAGTTGAAACCAAACTACCCAGGAATGATTATTGGAAGGTCCTCTACAAATTTTATGTTTTTTATGCCGATCGGAAATCCAAGATGGCCACCACCGCAATACATAGATTAACATTGGACCCTATGGGAAAATGTTCAAATGCCTTCTTCTCAGAAACTACAAATATGATTAAAGCCAAACTGTACATGAATGTTCATTGGATGGTCCTCTACAAACTTTGCGTTTTTTCTTCCGATATGAAATTCAAATTGGCGGCTACGGCAGAACTTAGTTTAACATTGGACCCTATGGGAAAAATGTTTCAAAACGCTTCTTCTCTGAAACCACTTGGACAATTGAAACCAAACTGACCAGGAATGATCATTGGAAGGTCCTCTACAAAATTTTTGTTTTTTATGTCGATCGGAAATCCAAGATGGCCACCACCGCAATACATAGATTAACATTGGACCCTATGGGAAAATGTTCAAATACCTTCTTCTCAGAAACTACAAATATGATTAAAGCCAAACTGTACATGAATGTTCATTGGATGGTCCTCTACAAACTTTACGTTTATTGTTTCGATATGAAATTCAAAATGGCGGCTACGGCAGAACTTAGTTTAACATTGGACCCTATGGGGAAAATGTTTCAAAACGCTTCTTCTCTGAAACCACTAGGACAGTTGAAACCAAACTGCTCAGGAATGATCATTGGAAGGTCCTCTACAAATTTTATGTTTTTTATGCCGATCGGAAATCCAAGATGGCCACCACCGCAATACATAGATTAACATTGGACCCTATGGGAAAATGTTCAAATGCCTTCTTCTCAGAAACTACAAATATTATTAAAGCCAAACTGTACATGAATGTTCATTGGATGGTCCTCTACAAACTTTGCGTTTTTTCTTCCGATATGAAATTCAAATTGGCGGCTACGGCAGAACTTAGTTTAACATTGGACCCTATGGGAAAAATGTTTCAAAACGCTTCTTCTCTGAAACCACTTGGACAATTGAAACCAAACTGACCAGGAATGATCATTGGAAGGTCCTCTACAAAATTTTTGTTTTTTATGTCGATCGGAAATCCAAGATGGCCACCACCGCAATACATAGATTAACATTGGACCCTATGGGAAAATGTTCAAATACCTTCTTCTCAGAAACTACAAATATGATTAAAGCCAAACTGTACATGAATGTTCATTGGATGGTCCTCTACAAACTTTACGTTTATTGTTTCGATATGAAATTCAAAATGGCGGCTACGGCAGAACTTAGTTTAACATTGGACCCTATGGGGAAAATGTTTCAAAACGCTTCTTCTCTGAAACCACTAGGACAGTTGAAACCAAACTGCTCAGGAATGATCATTGGAAGGTCCTCTACAAATTTTATGTTTTTTATGCCGATCGGAAATCCAAGATGGCCACCACCGCAATACATAGATTAACATTGGACCCTATGGGAAAATGTTCAAATGCCTTCTTCTCAGAAACTACAAATATTATTAAAGCCAAACTGTACATGAATGTTCATTGGATGGTCCTCTACAAACTTTACGTTTTTTGTTCCGATATGAAATTCAAAATGGCGGCTACGGCAGGACTTAATTTAACATTGGACCCTATGGGGAAAATGTTTCAAAATGCTTCTTCTCTGAAACCACTAGGACAGTTGAAACCAAACTGCCCAGGAATGATTATTGGAAGGTCCTCTACAAATTTTCTGTTTTTTATGCCGATCGGAAATCCAAGATGGCCGCCACCGCAATACATAGATTAACATTGGACCCTATGGGAAAATGTTCAAATGCCTTCTTCTCAGAAACTACAAATATGATTAAAGCCAAACTGTACATGAATGTTCATTGGATGGTCCTCTACAAACTTTACGTTTTTTGTTTCGATATGAAATTCAAAATGGCGGCTACGGCAGGACTTAGTTTAACATTGGACCCTATGGGGAAAATGTTTCAAAACGCTTCTTCTCTGAAACCACTAGGACAGTTGAAACCAAACTGCTCAGGAATGATCATTGGAAGGTCCTCTACAAATTTTATGTTTTTTATGCCGATCGGAATTACAGGATGGCCGCTACCGCAATACATAGATTAACATTGGACCCTATGGGAAAATGTTCAAATGCCTTCTTCTCAGAAACTACAAATATGATTAAAGCCAAACTGTACATGAATGTTCATTGGGTGGTCCTCTACAATCTTAAGGTTTTTTGTTCTGATATGAAATTCAAAATGGCGGCTACGGCAGGACTTAGTTTAACATTGGACCCTATTCGAAAAATGTTTCAAAATGCTTCTTCTCTGAAACCACTTGGACAATTGAAACCAAACTGCCCAGGAATGATCATTGGAAGGTCCTCTACAAACTCTCTGTTTTTTATGCCGATCGGAATTCCAGGATGGCCGCCACCGCAGGACATAGATTAACATTGGACCCTATGGGAAAATATTCAAATGCCTTCTTCTCAGAAACTACAAATATGATTAAAGCCAAACTGTACATGTATGTTCATTGGATGGTCCTCTACAAACTTTACGTTTTTTGTTCCGGTATGAAATTCAAAATGGCGGCTACGGCAGAACTTAGTTTAACATTGGACCCTATGGGAAAAATGTTTCAAAACGCTTCTTCTCTGAAACCACTTGGACAATTGAAACCAAACTGCCCAGGAATGATCATTGGAAGGTCCTCTACAAAGTTTATGTTTTTTATGTCGATCGGAAGTCCAAGATGGCCGCCACCGCAATACATAGATTAACATTGGACCCTATGGGAAAATGTTCTAATGCCTTCTTCTCAGAAACTACAAATATGATTAAAGCCAAACTGTACATGAATGTTCATTGGATGGTCCTCTACAAACTTTACGTTTTTTGTTTCGATATGAAATTCAAAATGGCGGCTACGGCAGGACTTAATTTAACATTGGACCCTATGGGAAAAATGTTTCAAAATGCTTCTTCTCTGAAACCACTTGGACAGTTGAAACCAAACTGCCCAGGAATGATCATTGGAAGGTCCTCTACAAAGTTTCTGTTTTTTATGCCGATCGGAAATCCAAGATGGCCGCCACCGCAGGACATAGATTAACATTGGACCCTATGGGAAAATATTCAAATGCCTTTTTCTCAGAAACTACAAATATGATTAAAGCCAAACTGTACATGAATGTTCATTGGATGGTTCTCTACAAACTTTACGTTTTTTGTTTCGATATGAAATTCAAAATGGCGGCTACGGCAGGACTTAGTTTAACATTGGACCCTATGGGGAAAATGTTTCAAAACGCTTCTTCTCTGAAACCACTAGGACAGTTGAAACCAAACTGCTCAGGAATGATCATTGGAAGGTCCTCTACAAATTTTATGTTTTTTATGCCGATCGGAAATCCAAGATGGCCACCACCGCAATACATAGATTAACATTGGACCCTATGGGAAAATGTTCAAATGCCTTCTTCTCAGAAACTACAAATATTATTAAAGCCAAACTGTACATGAATGTTCATTGGATGGTCCTCTACAAACTTTACGTTTTTTGTTCCGATATGAAATTCAAAATGGCGGCTACGGCAGGACTTAATTTAACATTGGACCCTATGGGGAAAATGTTTCAAAATGCTTCTTCTCTGAAACCACTAGGACAGTTGAAACCAAACTGCCCAGGAATGATCATTGGAATGTCCTCTACAAATTTTCTGTTTTTTATGCCGATCGGAAATCCAAGATGGCCGCCACCGCAATACATAGATTAACATTGGACCCTATGGGAAAATGTTCAAATGCCTTCTTCTCAGAAACTACAAATATGATTAAAGCCAAACTGTACATGAATGTTCATTGGATGGTCCTCTACAAACTTTGCGTTTTTTCTTCCGATATGAAATTCAAATTGGCGGCTACGGCAGAACTTAGTTTAACATTGGACCCTATGGGAAAAATGTTTCAAAACGCTTCTTCTCTGAAACCACTTGGACAATTGAAACCAAACTGACCAGGAATGATCATTGGAAGGTCCTCTACAAAATATTTGTTTTTTATGTCGATCGGAAATCCAAGATGGCCACCACCGCAATACATAGATTAACATTGGACCCTATGGGAAAATGTTCAAATGCCTTCTTCTCAGAAACTACAAATATGATTAAAGCCAAACTGTACATGAATGTTCATTGGATGGTCCTCTACAAACTTTACGTTTTTTGTTTCGATATGAAATTCAAAATGGCGGCTACGGCAGGACTTAGTTTAACATTGGACCCTATGGGGAAAATGTTTCAAAACGCTTCTTCTCTGAAACCACTAGGACAATTGAAACCAAACTGCCCAGGAATGATCATTGGAAGGTCCTCTGTTTTTTTATGCCGATCGGAAATCTAAGATGGCTGCCACCACAGGTCATAGTATTAACACAGGACCATATGGGGAAAATACAGAAATATATTCTTCTCTGAAGCTATTGCACTGATTGAACCTAAACTGTGTATCAATCATTGGAAGGTCCTTTACAAACTTTGTGTTTTTTATGTTGATCGTAATTCCATGATGACTACCACTGCAGGACATAGTTTTTACATAGGACCAATTGGTTTTTTTTATAACCAGGTGAACGATACAGGCTCTTGAGAGCCTCTGGTTTATTTGTTGCAATGTCAAGAGACTCATCTAACATTATGCCAATATATGGACTGTTTTTTATACGGTTTATTGCCATGTCTTTCAAAATATTTGAGGCATATTCCTGAAAATTTGCCGCTGCCTGATGGTTGGTGTATATTCCCTTTCTCTGTTGAAAGACTGATGCTCCATTAGCAATCTGAAAAATAATAAATCTTTAAATTATTACTAAAGGCAGCTACCATTATGAATCAATTTTATGTATTTGATGATTGTATCTTTTAAAAATCTGACAAAAATGATCATGCATAAAAATTTATTGCATTTTCTCTTTTATTCTTTTTTTGAAAACAGAAATAATGGCTCGCAAATTTATCAAAATCATAGAATCATCATACATTACTGTATTGCAGAAAAGACATGTTATTATTATTATTTTTTTAAAGATCATCAATATTTATTGATTTATTAAATATATAACTATTTTAAGTTTAAATTTTGGGTTATAATCATGGAAAATTCACCTGCAGGTCAATGAGGGTTAGCAATTTTCTGTTTGGTATATTTTCTTCTGCCATAACAGTAACTGTTTTAAGTTGAGCTTCAAGCACAGGTAGATAACGTTTCGTCACTATATTTTTAGCTGCCGTCATATAATTGCGTTCCGTATTTGTTTTTTTGGCTAGAATATGGTCATCACTGTCCATGTGGCGTATTAAAGCCGATCTCTGAAAGTTGGATGTTCCGCTCACAAAGGCATTTGACCTTACAGATTTGCGTAAAGAGCTATCGTTTATACACATACTGCAATACATTTTTGTGTCCCGAAATTCCAGCCAATTATACTCTTTTAGCCAATTATCTTGAAAGTTTGTTGGCCGTTTAGGTTTTTTTGGCGGAGTTGGCACTGGTTCACTGACATTAGACTTAGTTACAATATTGTTAGGATCACTGTCATGTTTTCTTTTAACATTTTTGGCGAAGAAATCCTTCACGGATCGCTGCATACTATAATACCTCAAGTAGTTCAGACTGATGGATACAACGTCAAGGTCTAGTGCACCATGCTGTTTTTTTGTAAATATTACGGGTTTTAACAGTAACAGTTCTTCTGATCGGACAATTAAAAAATAAGGAGCCAATAGAATTGGGCGATCTATAAATCATATCATTTCACTTAAAATATGCAATGAACGCTCTGATTGGATAATATTGCCGAAATTAACTAATCAGAACAACTCTATTATACGTATTTTGAAGTAATTGTAAACAAAAGGTAATTTTTATACAGTACTCGCAACGGGTTCTTTACGTGCACGCACGTAGAGTTTCTTTCAATTATACGTGCATGATTTTTATTCTACGTGTTTCGCGTACTGCAGTACGTGAATGGGCATGCTGTTGTACATGCATACACTTATACCAATTACAGAAACAAACGGTTCTTTAGATGAACTTGTTACATTTAATTACATGTACACAATCTACTTCAAATACAGAACATTTCTTAAGAAGAGATTTACATGTATGTTAGATATCACGAGTTACAGTTGACTATAATATCAAAATAAACAAATTTTAAAAAGGTCAACCTACAAAAAATGTATCTGATAGAGATCCCACCTCAAAAACAAATTAACTACAGTACCTGTAATGAAATTTTGAGAAATCAATTAATAAGGAATATAGTTATGTAAAAAAAACTGCAGAAAAAATGCCTAACATTCCCAAGAGTAAATAATTATATTAAATATGATCCTTTGTCAGAGCTTTGTAACATGGACTTATTTTTTTGGTTCATTTCTTCTTTTCTTTTTAAAGTTTTCTATATTAAGTGTAGAAATAATAAAAGTATAATAAATGAAGATACATTTTTTTTGTAATATTGGTCAGTAGAGAAGTACTGGGCATGGGTGATTATGCAGCTTAATTGCTATTTAATTAGATCACACCACTAATTGATCGATATAAATTTCCTCCCCACTGATTGCTTATATGTGCTTTTGTAATTTTCGTAATTTCTCGTTAATGAAATGAGATCATGAAAAACATTTTACATGATATGTTTATATCAACAACAAATATCAAAAACTGCAAGATAAATGCTGTCTTAAATCAATTTTTAATATAGAGATATTTAGTTTGTTGCATATTAAGTGTAAGTTCCTTTCCGAGTCTAATGTTTTACATACTGTAATGCTTCTTATAAAATTAGGTTTTAATTTTGATAATATTGTAGTCTTGCAATAGATCCAAATGTTTGAACTGCACTTTTTTTGTACTATTTCTCTTCTAATTCTCCTCTGTTCCCATGGTGTTTTTTTTACATAAATGGAGATGTATCTTTTCTAGATTTGTCCTATCAATAAAATTTAACATAACTATATGTTTGGTCACTGTTTTTGGATTTCTTTCTTTAGCTCTGTAATATATATCCATGCAATATATTTCCGAGTTATAATCAATTAATTATAGGTTTTACAATGTGTCTTCACTTACAGTCGCAAATATCTGTTTACCTAACTACGCTATGCGTCGCTAGGTAAACACATTTTGCGACCGTAAAACCGACGATTTACATCCACAAAGCTTAGAATACAATACAGTTATGATCTCCTAAATATAATAATTTCAAGCTTCTGATCATGATCAAAATAGTAACTAAAAATACTTTCACCCCTAAAGTTGTTCGATTTAGCTGAAAATATTAATATCATATTATTTTTTTCAGAACCAATCCACCAATGAGGGGAGCTTTCCAGATGTTTGATGGAGAAAAAAAACTTTATAGTTTAAGGAAACCTTTCATTGTTCATTTAACTTTATTGTTTTTTTATATCTTACATTTTTTTGCTGACCAAATGGCAAATGTTAGAATTTGTATGTGGTTTTTTTTTGTATGCAAGTTTTGTGATTTATATCAGTATCAGTATGGTTGAGATAATGTGGGTTAGAGTTAATTATAAGGTTATGTTTATAATGGTAGACAGGTAGAGGAAACCGAGTACCCAGGATAGTATGATATAATATAATGGTGAATGAAAATTGATTGGTTGAATGAGAATCATGATTTGTATGCCAGTATATAAATTGAAATTTAACATTTAAAGTACAAATGTATTTGATTTGTTTTCAGGTTTATATGATTGTGTGTATTTATACAAGTTTCATGTTTTTCTTATTGGATTTATCATGTTAAACGGATAATTAATAGATAGAGTTAGGGTTATGCCATATGGTGTTTAACACCACTTTCGACGATATTTAATTTATATCATGGCGGTCAGTTTTATTGGTTGAAAAACCGGAGTACCCAGAGAAAATCACTGACCTGCCGTAAGTCACTGACAAACTTTATCACATAATGTTGTATCAAGTACACCTCGTCTAAGCGGATTCGAACTCACAACATTAGTGGTGATGTGCACTGATTGCATAGGTAGTTATAAATCCACAACCATACAATCACGACTGCCCTCATATTTAATAATATATATTTTTATCTCCCCGCGATAGCGGTGGGGGATATAGAAATAGCCACTGTCCGCCGTCACACTTTCTTGTTTATGCGATAACTTAGTAAACATGGATGGATTTGAATAATTTTTTGCATGTGGCTTGTAATTATCATGATCTTGGATGGGTTCTTACATGGTAATATTTGAAGCAAGGGTTTTGGGGGGAAATCATAGTTTTTGCTTGAAAAAAATCACCAATTTTGAGAATTGTGTCTTGTTTATGCGATAACTTTAGTAAACATGGATAGATTTGAATACTTTTTTGCATGTGGCTTGTAATTATCATTATCTTGGATGGGTTCTTACATGGAAATATTTGAAGCAAGGGTTTTGGGAGAAAATCTATATTTACATCAGAGGTTTACACAGTGTTCAAAGTGGAGTACTTCCTGTATATTATTCAGGTCATGCTGCAATTTACTCCATCCTTCAATAAAGTATGTTATACATTAAGACTGCAAGGCTGCTTTCTATAAATATATAAAACTAAATATTATGCAAGTGCGGGGATACGTCGTGCATTTACGCACTAGGCAGTTCTTTTATTTCTTTAAGAAAGAAAGAAAAATTAGGGTTATATTTTTTTCTCTGTACTGTGTAGGGGATGTGATATATTGGTTTTGATATTTTTATTTTAAATTGCTAAGCTTAAAAGATTATTGTTCTTTGTTATATTTTTATATACAATTAACAAGAATATTTTGGGGTTACAGCTTTTTCAGGATTGGGATATGTACACTGGTAGATCTTACTATGAAGCTTACGCTTCAGGGCCCCTTATATCCTGGAAACAACTTTTTTAATGAACTAACTTTTCAACAAAATTAATGGAGTTTTTTTAAGTCTTTGTTATTAAAATAAGGCTATTTTAGTAATAGAATCAAAAGTCAATGGGTTAAAGCACTTAATATTGACCTTAGAATATGCTCCAATTCCAATTTCATATGGCCTCAAAATGTCCCTGTAATTAGTAAAATTTCCAATCTTGTATGGGGGGTTTCAGCACTTGAATCCCAAGCTGTATGGGCTCCTTGACTTAGCCAGAATCTATTCATAGCCTACATTTTGGCAGTTGGATCCTCGAATCCTTCGTTGGTGCACAGCTTAATAGTTTGACAGCTCAGTCCTTATGTTAGAACCAATCAGAACCACAAACAAACATATGAATTCTTGGTAACTCACGTAAAAAGCTGTAAAAAGTTGTACTCACGTAAAATCGAGACAGAATCGTCATCATCCTCCTCCCTCAACCTCGTGGATGTGCAAAAGGAATGATTTGACGTCATACTGCTCCAATGTCAACGTTACAAAAATTAAATCATCGGAGCGTTTTAAACAGGCAGTCTTATACTGCTAAATTCAAACTCCAAATGAACTAACGTAACTAGTATTTTGGGACAGACTCGGAACAGGTACGTTTTGACGATTCATAACTATTAAACTTGAGAAAGTCTAGCAATATAATTTATCATCCCCATCACTGTTTATATTAACTTTACAAATATCAACTCAAAAACGATGGATATTGTCATATAAACCAGAAAACCATATCCAAATTGCATCTCGTAGAATGACGGACCGTTACGTGAGAACTTACCATAACATTTTCGTAAAATAAAAATATTTCCCAAATATAATGTATATCTATGACTTAATAGAAAACTTTCTCATTCATTCTTTTTTCCTCACACCAAATAGCATTTTGGTTAATGTACACATAAACACTCAGATTTATCCCTTTTCTTCATGCTGTAATAAAATGTCCAAAATTACCGGAAACTTTTGGTAATTTTTCAATCTTCTTTTTTTTATTACGATAGAATTTTTGGCCTTAGCGTAATAAAACTATGTATACTATGCCTCTAATATTCAACAAATCTAACTACAATCACTTTTACTACATAAGTATAAACGATTTTATTAAAATAACATTAAAATTATGACTATGTTGACTGGGCCATTGAGCTGAGAAGTTGCCATTTGCTTAATCCATTATGTACAAGTAAAGTCTTTATCTGACATGGAGAATACTTTTGTATGTAGGTTCGATTCCTACTGAGGACAAATGTACATCATACAGCTTGCTTTGCTTAGCTTATGGCGTTTTATTCTCCTTTACTTGCATAAACTAATTTAAAATAATTAAAGATTTATAAAGCTGTTTACAAATGTACAACTGTAAACGTTATTGCTTTGTGTACATTTGTTCTATAGTCAGGTTTTCTTAGACTACATTTGTGTGCCATGTTTTTTACTTTTAGTACAATCTGTGTGGTATAAATACAGTTATACTTAGCTGGACTTTGTAAAACAATAAGTACATGTATATATTTAACTAAGCTTTGACCTTACACGTGTGTAATTTGTTGATTACCATCATGTTGACTTTCACTAGCTTTTTGTATAAAACTACAATAACTATCACAAAACATTTTGGTTAACTAAAACTGTCATTGCAGGATAAACATTGTATGCTCTCATTGAGTTGCCTCTTTACATTTTGTGTGTTATGAGATGTACTTTAATTTAACCTTGGATTTATTATGCTATGTTTCTTGGATTAATCTATTTTATAGGTGGAAGCTAGTTTTAATGGAGGATGGCAAAAGAGAGGATCTGGATGGAATTACAACAGTAACACTGGTGCATATAATAAGCAAACAAACAGTGAACATGAACTTGATCATGATATTCAGACCATTGTTGTTTTTTTCAAGCATTATGGAGTAATTGCACATATTAATTGGACAATCAGCTAACTTTATTGTTTCCTTATATGATACACTTTTCTTGTAAATATCATTAATATGTTATGAGGAAATATTTTGATATTTTTTACAAAAATGTATTGTTTTAACAGGAGAAAGAATGATTTTCACAGTGTTGACCATTAAAATCAGAGGCTCAGACCCTATGAATTATGAAGGTGGCTCAATGAGTTAGGTAGTTGGATTACCTAACAATTCATACAAGCCTATCACAAATACGGCGTGGGTTCGCGCCTGGCTTTGTAAATTACCAAAAAGGGTGCACTCGACTCGCAGCCGCAAGTGATAAACTTTACCAGTTACTTCACTGTCGTCAAAGAGCTCCGATCGAAAATGTTTGGTCAACATCCGGGATATTTTAAAGCGGTATTTTTAAAGCAGACACGGATAATTATCGTAAGTATTTATAAATATACTGTGTATATAATGTTTTGAATTATGATGCTTTATGATTGTTATTATTAATTTCATTTTTTGTCCAAATATCATTTATTTTTGCAGTGTAAAATTAGATTTTTCTGTAAGTTATAAGGAATCCGGCTTCAAAATCATTACAATCAGCTGAAATATCGCTATATCTTGCATTTACGAATTAATTAAATGTTGTCCAAAAAAAAAAATATTGATGAATGATTGATTTTACCTAATAATACTATTTTGTTGATGAAAAGTCAATTAGTAACTAGTTATACCCTAAAACATGATGTCAACAGATGTTTTTGAAATCCGGCTTGGTCAAAATGTAAGCATGTATACAAACCGGTTGGGTCATTTATAAATAACCGGGTTTGTCAGTATGTAAATACCACTGATCTTATTGTAATTGAGCATTATATTGCAATTTAACAATAGCTATGATTAGGAAATATCTCAAAGGCGATAAATACTGATCCATAGTATGAATATTCGCCATGGCTGCTAATTTCAGCTACTTTGAACAATAAAAAAATCGTTATTTCTATGTTAAATTGCTACTGTCGCGAACACTTGATTTTTTTTAATGCTTTTTGTGGCACTGATATCACGATTGGTGCTCAATACGCTACACTCACTTTAAGTAGATGTCCAGGCGCATCACTTGAGTAGTGGGAGATTCTTTTTATAACGCAATATTTTAATTTTATACTCGTTGATAACGAAGTAAGTCACTCTGTGGAAATAACTTCATGAATACGATATTTAAGTTTCTTCACAGTATAATGTTTACATTAACATTACAGATAAGCAAATTAACAAAGGCTGTAGTATTGAATTCCTTTCCGCACGGTCGAGTTTGGCAGTTTGTATACAAAGAAAATGTTAGGTGTACTCGATTAATGCAACGTTCGTTACAAGTTGTAATACGACAAATGTTCGTGCTTTGCCCACTGAAAATAGAGGCTCAGTGGTCTGAGCCTATGTCGTTCACCTTTCATTCTGCTTTGAGGAAACTTAATACAAACAGAACCTTCTATAGGTGCTTCCCACCAAAGTTCGGCTCATTTGGCTAAGCAGTTTCAGAGAAGAAGATTGTTAGAAATCGGCCAATCAGAAACAAGAATTGTCTGTGGCGACCATGTTTGTCAACGGATCGGGATGAAATGTGCAATCTTTATAGAAGATCTTCCATAGTTGCTTCCTACCAAGTTTCGGTTCATTTGGCTAAGCAGTTTGAGAAGAGAAGATTTTTTTTAAATCGGCCAATTAGAAACAAGAATTATCTGTGGATACCATGTTTGTGAACGGATCGGGATGAAATTAACAATCTTTATAGAAGACCTTCCATAGTTGCTTCATACCAAATTTGGCTAAGAACTGTTAGAGGAGAAGATTTTTGTTTTTAATCTGCCAATCAGAAACAAGAATAGCCAATCGTAACTACTCGGCCATTCTCGCTACCCTACAAATAACCTCGTATGCATTAGGCGTATAAATCGCACTACTTTTCACATGTCAGTTACATGAAAGTTTGATAAAGTTATATTTTAAACAATTTTCTATATTTCAATTATTTTCATGGATAAAAGTTAAAGTTTTGATTAGTTTTGCATGATTAGATTTTACTTAGTATGTCTTCCATATTGGATTTTCGTGGACTATATTTTTGTGCGGCTTAACTTAACTTAACTTCCGGCAAACAATTTAAGAAGAATTTCTACTATCTACGTACGTGGTTATTTGTAGGGTAGCGAGAATGGCCGAGTAGTAAGAATCGCTTGTGGCGACCATGTTTGTTAAGGACAGTTTAAAAAAAAATGGCTCCTACTGCTATAGCTGTCTAATTTATTCATTTTTATGATTTTATTGGATCTAAATAGTTCAAAAGATCTGTAATGATTTGATGTTTGTTACTGCAAAAAATCTTTAAGATATCTAGAAAAACAACAAAAATATGTCCAAAAAATATGTCAAAATTGTCAGGAGTGCAACCCTTTTTTGTGACACTTTAAAAAATCCTTAATTTTCAACAACCTACCACAGTGCTAAATCAAACAATATGTTATCAAAATCTATTTCATCACACACTTTGATATGTTGACATACTATAAGATAGCAATAGATCATGCTTCACATTTATTATTGCATAAAAATATGGCTTTGTAAAAACGATGTACCTAGTCAGGAGTGCAACAAACATTTATGCAAGTTTTCCTAAATTACATTGTAGAAATGTTTTCTTTTAGTTTTCAAAGATATGGGGTATAAATAAATCTTAATACATCATTGCTGCTTCAAGACCATAGTTAAAGGATACACTAAAATCAGTAGTAAGGCCAAGAATGTCACATTAAAGGCAGCACCCTCAAATGTCAGGAGTGCAACATTTGATATTTTCTTAGACATATTTTCTTTTAAATGTAACTAAAATCACATTTGTCTTTCTATTTCAACAGAGACTGACGAAGAGAACAGATAAAACCCATTTACCTGTTTGAGATACATAAAATATCTTTCACAGAAGCATTTGCTTCATGTCAGGAGTGCTACTAGTTTTAAGTGATCTTCTACACAGTCTAAATTATAGCTTTTTATATGGATGATTTAAATAAAATGAGATTCTGTCAAGTTTAGAATAATGTTTGAAAAAATTAAAAGTGCTAATAGCATTTTATGTGCTTTTAATTTTATGTAATAAAGCATTTTTGTTCATTTTAAATGGTCTCATGCTTTAATATATATTAGGTATTAATACTAAAGACATTCTCTGACAAGGGAATATGTTTTCTAGGTTCATTAGCTATTGGAGATTAATTGACTTGATAAAGTTTATGATAAATGCATTTATCTATTTTCTTATAGATAATTTATGGTTAACCATGTAAATGTTGCACTCCTGACATAAATATTTAAAAATCATTGAAATTTGAAATTTGATATAATTAATTTTCTTAGTATCCAAAAAATACTTGTAATTGTACATTAAACATCTATTTTCAATATTAATTTAGATTAATACATGTTTTAAATGTTTTTGTATAGTATATTTAAAAAATAAGTTGGAATTTTCGAGAAGTATGGCTGTAAACAAGTTACAAATAACTAGAAAAATATTACTTTAAGAAACAATTATCATTAAAACTTGGTAAAACTAATGCTTGAAAGAACACCAACTGATTTTTTCCCCTGTGAATTGTTTTTAAGTTAATAACTCTTCTTTTTCTTGATGGCAATATAATGTCAGGAGTGCAACATATCCTGATAAAATAGTACCATTGATAAAATAATGATAATTTATAATAAATTGCCTTTTCTAGCCTATAAAAATATTCTAATTATTTATTTATGATTTATCTAATATATTAGAGTGGTATAATACAAATTTTCAAATGTACATAATTAAAAATATTGCTGCTAAAACTGGGTATTAAAGAAGTGGTATGGCAAAAAATTGTTACAAATTTCCAAATATTGTCATTTCTGTACAAATATTTCATTGAAAAAAGGTAAAAATTATTGTATGAGTTAACAGTAACATCTTCAATGTTGGCATTTTAAAATGTGATATTTTCTTCTTTTTTTTCTTTATTATAAATTTATAAAATGTCAGGAGTGCAACAAAAATAGACAAAATGTTTTTTCTACAACCAATTATTTTGCGATGTTCAAAGAATCAATGTTATTATTTTTTTACAAATGGCTACTTATCTTTAAAGTTTGAAAATTTTGCTGTCTTAAGTAAAAATATTCATTATTATTTTGATAATAAAATCTTTATCAGGTAGATTGGACAAAAATATTGAGAATTTTTCATAAAAAATAGCTTTTAAGAAAAACTACAACTACCAATAACCCAATATTTTGCACAAAAAGTCATTTATATCAGTTGCATTGTTTGAGAAACCATTATACAAGATAATTGAGACTAAAGATTGTTTAACTGATATAGTATATCAGAATAAGTATGTGTTTTACATGGCTTTTATGCCAATTTGTGTTCAATTAAAGGTTCTTAAAAATTTATTGCTTATCTGTTCATAGTTTCTTTGTTGTTTCATTTACTTCAATATATACAACATTGAAAATTATCAGCAGAAAGTTCTTAGGAGTGAGTTTAATTTGGACATTTTTTTCACATGTTGGAGCCATTTTTTATGAAACAGCCCTTAACGGATCGGGACGAAATGAGTAATCGTTACAGAGGACCTTCCATAGATGCTTCCTACTAAGTTTCACTTCATTTGGTTGAGGCGTTTCAGAGGAGAAGATTGAAATGTGAATAGTTAATGGACGACAGACGACGAACGAAAGACGACGGAGTGATTGTTTATGTCCATCATTTTATCTATATCTGAGTAATCTATTAAGTTAACCACAGAAACATATAGGTAAAAACAAGCAAAAATAATCGACCGATAACGACAGCTTGTGGATTCAAGATATAATAAAACTATATGATCATAATACTTACATTTTGTCGTCGCCTGTATATCAAACATGCCAAATTGACTTGTACCGGAAGATGACAGAACAATTCCGACCGGAGCTCTTTGACGACAGTGTACTTGCCCATGGTCGGTGGTTCTCTCCGGGTACTCCGGCTTCTTCCACCACTAAAACTGGTCGCCATGATATAGCTGAAATATTGCTGAAAGTGGCGTTAAAAGACCAAAATATAAAATTGATTTGGAATTTTCACCAAATTATGAGGCCAAAATGTCCATTGATCTAAATTATTATTTTCCCTAAATTGGACAGTATGACACATATAAGTATGGACATTTTTAAATTAAATGTAATATAATGGAATAAGTTACTATTGATATAAGATGGTCACATTATTAGGAGATAAAGATAGATTTATTCAGCTATAATGCACTCATATGGACTTAAAATGGTGTTTTTTGGAAAATAGGGAGGATGACAAAGTATGTCGGTTGTCCTTTTGGTCTTTTGGTCGGTTGAAAAATTCTGAAACTTAGACAGTCTTACCTAGTATTGGTCTTCAAATTACATAAGGATTTTAGAATAAAATGAACGACACAATTTTTAGATATCATTGTTTTCTTAAAAAAAAAAAGGTTTTTAGGAATTTTGTTGTGGGGAGGGGGTGGGGGACATTTCTTGACCTAGTTGAGTGCCCTGCTTTTCCTAAATTTGACAGTATGACACATGTAAGTATGGAAATTATTAAATTAAATGTAATATAATGGAATCAGTTAATGTTCATATAAGATAGTCACATTATAAGGAGATAAAGATAGAGTTATTCAGCAAAATGGACTTAAAATGGTGTTTTTTGTAAAAAGGGGGAGGGATGAAAAAGTTCGCCGGTTCTCTGTTTCGGTTAGTTGAAAAATTCTGAAACTTAAACAGTGTTACCTAGAATTGTTCTTTATATTGTATGAGTTTTTTTTTGAAAAATTAAACGACAAATTTTTTCTATTATTATGATTACTTAAAAAAAATAATTTTCGTGTTAGTTAGCTGGAACTGGTATCACACTTTCAAAATAAGCTTAACTATTTAGTGAATTATATCTTTTATCTCCCAAAAAAGGAAAATCAAGCATTAGCTAGCATTCTTGTCATCTACGGCTATTCCCTCTGCGGAAAATGGAGTTATCGTTCGTAACTTGAATTATTGTCCTTGGCAGTGGGTATATAGCATTTCCGGTTGCAAAAGTTTTCCTGGCGGTTTTTAATAAATTGATTGAATAAATAATAAGTGCGAAAAAATATGAAATTAATTGACGTAGATTCCAAGGCAACACTTGAAGACTTCCTAACTTTAAAAAAAGGACTGAACTTGTACAATTTCTACGGAAATGTAATGAACAAATCAGTGGTATCAAGAATGAGCTTACGCTCCGACAAAGATGTAGAGACGTATCTTTTAAAAAGCCGGTCAGATGACAATGAAGAAAATGAGCTGCTTTTTTAAAGAAAATTATATACACGACATTCCCTTTTTTTAAACTTCTGTAAAAAAAAGTTATTTACTTTAAAACATATTTTTCTCTGGATTTGTAACATTTTTACACAAATACCTCCAAGTTTGTATTTTCATACCACTGAACATGTTACATAATTAACTTTCTGAAATGTTTTGGATGATTGTCACCAGATTTTTCTGCAAAACCGAAATACTGAGCGATTTTCCTTGTACACTGAAAGAGGGAATATTTTGTTTTAAAAAGATTTTCTCTCCTTTCATTAAAAAGCGTATTTGATTTTTTTCATTACACTCGAGCGGTCAAATACAAGGCAAGATAAATTTGAAAGCATTTTAGAAATAATAGAATCTGTTGTTTCTTCACCATTTGTAAAAGCAGAAGCGGATTTGGTAGAATATGTTGTACTGTGTTTGAAACGGTATGTGCGTCTTCATTAGCAATGTGCGCTTATCAGATAAGTGAACACCTGAATCTAACATTTGCCGACCATCTCGACTTGTACAGTCAACAAGCAAATCCCAATTTTCGGTTTCCGTCAGAGCAGATCCCACTTTTTCTGAATGAATAATGTCCCTCGTCTGGAATATTTTGAATAGGAAATAAAACGATCGCGAACGCGGCTTTTTTCTGTTTTTAATTTATCAAGAACAAGCAATCGGTCTATCGTTTAAAAAACAATGGTGTATTTGGAGATCGCATCTCTGTCCATTGAAACTTATCTGTCATATTAAAGATGTATTTTTAGACATATGCACTTCTCAACCGCTACCCATGTTTTCGGATACCGTCTAAGTACTGACGACACATAGGTTATTTTGTAATAAATGCATTTACAGTCTCATAATCTTACAGCCAAAAATGCCGTTCTGTAGCTAAGCTTAACAATGTAGACAAACAAACAAAAGGACTGATAGGATTCGAACCACCTTCTAGAACTATCCATTCCATCACAAGGCAGCGCCAATGCGATCATGACTACTGTGCTCCCGCATTTAGTCAAGTAAATTTATTACTTAATACAGTAGTGATGGGGTAAAATGCGAATTAGTAAACATAGCAGACGATTTGATTTCTCAACTGCAGATTTAAGAAAATAACTACCAAGCACAAAACAAAATTAAAAGAAATGCTCTGATGGTTTGCTTACGATAAAAACGACATGTGCTAAATTGCTTTATTTTTATTGATTATGACAGTTTACGTGATGTTTGAAAAAAAACCAAAAACAACCAAAAAAACCCGACAGAATAGATAATATTGATAAAGAAAAATATGAAATTAACAGCTTGCATTCGTGTTATGATTTCATATGTAAGGAAATATGCGTTGTACGGCTTTCGAAAAATCAATACAAATCTACGTGCAATCACAATTCTTATAATACCGGTATGTAAAAAAAAAAATCTGCAAAATTTTCCATTTTTCCCTCTTAAAATCAGTCAAATCTTCATTTTACCCCATCCAGTTTTTGGAAGGAGCGGATGCCGGCTGTCTAACTCTACCTGACGTTTCTGACGTTTGGAGATGGCCACATCCGGTAAAAACCCTAAATCTTCCTTTTTATTACAAAATCCGCAGTGGAACCAAAGAATGAATAGTCAAATGGAAGTGTATAGAATCCCTTGGTTAAAATCTTTTGCTTTTTTAACATTTGTGAAGTAATATCATAATGTTTCACACACACAAAAATCAAAAAAATTAAACGACAGAAAAATTTTGGGGTCAGGTGTTGGGTACCACCTTAAATTGTTTGCCGGAAGTTAAGTTAAGTTAAGTTAAGCCGCATAAAAATATAGTCCACGAAAATCCAATATGGAAGACATACTAAGTAAAATCTAATCATGCAAAACTAATTAAAACTTTAATTGAAATATAGAAAATTGCTTAAAATATAACTTTATCAAACTTTCGTGTAACTGACATGTGAAAAGTAGTGCGATTTATACGCCTAATGCATACGAGGTTATTTGCAGGGTAGCGAGAATGACCGAGTAGTTACGATTGAGCGCAGTGTCTGTTATATAATATTCAGCCTTTTGAAGGTGGAAATTACAAAGCCGGAGATGAACACAGATGCTGGCATAGGATGAGCAGTTCCTTCCCCTTATACGACACCCGCCATGTTACTCATATATGGTCAGTGTTGGACACCACTATAGCACAAACAAACACAAATAAGACACGTGCTTTATTTTGAAAGCTTACCAAGGTGTTGAATTTTGTTATCCTTGCACTAAGACTCCAGATATATGACGTGTATGCTTCACTTATATCGATGTGTGGCGAGTGTCATGCTTCATGTACGCTAAGATACCGGCTCCTTTGTCGATTTCGAAAAAAAGTAGGCACGTTATATCTGCTTACAAAAGGGTAAAGTATTTGTCCCTATCCAACTCTCTATACTATTCCAATGAGAGTAAAAAGCTGGTGCCCCTGTTCGTAATTTCTGTACACTTTAGACATTATTAAAAAATATTAAGTATTGTTGAATTTGCTCTCGTTCTGAATATGAACGAAATATTTGCAGCTGGACGTTCAGCAACCAATTATCGATCAATCTGCAGTGGTCAAATATATGTTGCAAATTGCATAGATCTAATAGATCTATAAAGAAAGATTTTAATCAGAAATTAAAAAAAATGCACCTGAGTACATTATTTCTCGAGCTACGTGGAAAAGAATTAGATTAAGACTTGTATTAATATCAGTCTTAACAATGAATTTGTACTTTTGCAAGTCTTAACAATAAATATTTTTACAATAGCAACGGATGACATGCATGTATTTTTCAATAAATAACATGAAACCACATCCTGCTCATTCTTCTAAAACATGTTGTATCACAACCCAGTGTGTTTTCCGTTAATCTTTAGTATTTTCTAAATGAAGATAACCATACAGGAGGAGGAGTCAAGATAGCTATTTTTGGGCAAAACATTTTCTATTTAGCGTGCTTTAACTGTGACCTAATTTTGATAGAACACAGAAATAAACATATTATAACTTTTGTTTTGACAATTGGTACACACTGTAATTTTTTGACCATTCAAGTGATAGACATTTTGGGTGCAAAGTGGTACTAAGTGCAAGCCTTCTTAAACCTGACACTGGAAAAAACTATAAAACAAGCAAAAAGACTGACAAAGCAGATGACATAAAAAATTCTTTAACTTTACTAAACATTTTTTTTTATTCAAACAAGACAAATTAGTCTCCGTTTTGACTTGTTCAATGCACATGCACTGTAGGCCTATAGAAACAAATAATGCCCAACTCACGTACGCAACGAAAATGATCAGTTTTGCAATAAAAAAGTGATCATATTTGAGTACCTGAAAAATAGGAAACTAAAAATAAATAAAATATTCGTATGTTTAGACCACACCAATCTAAGTTTTAGTTCTTTGGATTCGCTCGCTCCACTTTTTCCAGAATGTAATTTTTTTTTATTTGACGCCTCGCACTTCAAAAATGCTGAAAAACCCACAGGTACTCGAGGACAGGACCCTGTCTGGTACCCCTCCTACCTCATTACTATAAAACATGTTTTTTAACAATATATATACCCATGTACAGTATGTCTTTATTTAATACATATGTTTACTATCCACGTCCAAAAAAACATTTTTTTATAGTAATGAGGTAGGAGGGGATTGAGGGGGAACAAGAAAGGATCCTGTCCTCGAGTACCTGTGGAAAAACCGCCTCAGATTTTCCATTTTCTTTAAAAAATAAAATGAAAAACTGTTCGCTCTCTTTTTTTTTTCAGAAAAAGTTGTGTCATGTGTGTGCCGCATCAAAATTTTACCTTCGCCTCTAAACTTATCATTTTCAATAAAAAAAATGAAAAAAAAGATCGTCTGACATTTAACGTTTTGACGTTAACCACGTGTTCTATTAAAAACTTTTTCACTGACTGCTGGCGTACGTGACCAAGATCAGTCTTCTCAAAAGTTGGTAAAGTGCGACAGACGTCATTCACACATTTGCTTCCGTTTGATTGGATATGATACCAAAAAAAAAACCCCAAAAAAAACCCCTTTTAAACCGCATCCTGCTCACTGTTATAAAATATGTAATATAGTATCAACAACATTAATATTACGTGTCAATAGTCGTTGCTAGTAAGTTTGAGTTTTCCGTGACATTCTAAGATGGAAAAGTTCTTATTATTTGTTGTTATTGTGTTGTTTGTTGCAATACAGAGTAGTGGTAAGTAAGACTTTTGTTTTTCACAATAATAGAAGAGTTTGAAGATACCAAAGGGGTAATCGGAATCCGTAAATCTAAGAACAGACAACACGATGGCCGAAAGAAAAAGGACAAACAACGATCTACAAAACATACACATAAAACTAAAGAACGAGTAACAATTGTAGCAAAAGCTTGCACAGGAACTTTAGCCAATTTTGGATACCGGGTAAGGGCAATGATTTCCCCTTTGGTATCTTCAAAGTTTTTTTACCTTATATTTTCTTACTATCAGAGCAAGCAAAAACTAAACTTACGAGCATTAGATCCTCTCAGTGCACTTGCATTGCTTCAAAATACGTTTAGGTTATTTGACTTTCCATTTCTTGCTTGGTCTACATTGTTGTATGAACGTACCTGATGAAGGTGTTTACAGAAACGTGTTTTGCGCAAATAATCCGAAATCTACTATTTTATTATACATTTGATAACGATTACAATAAAATTGTAGATATATAATTTAGTGTGCACATTCGTATATAGAATAACTTTTATCGGATAAGTCAGAAAATTGGAATGCCAAATAATTAATTTAAAAGTCTTTGGGAGCAAGGAAAGCAAAGGAAATACATCATATGCCCGAGAAAGAATATCCTTGTTATCATTACATTATTTAGGAACTGTAAATTTCAACAATAAATATATCTTATAAATCATGCCAGTGACGAGAAATGTTTCACTGCATGGATAATACACCGCGGAACCAATAGTGGGGCCGTCTTGGTGGTGATCGCATGGTAGTTGGATTTACAACTACCTGTGCAATCAGTACCTATCACCAATAACGTTGTGAGTTCGAACCTCGTTCATGGCGAGTTGCAACCGATACACCATTATGTGATAAAGTTTGTCAGTGACTTGCGACAGGTCGGTGGTTTTCTCATGTTACTACGGTTTCCTCCACAAATAAAACTGACCTCCACGATATAACTGAAATATTGTTGAAAGTGGCGTTAAGCACCATAAACCAACCAACCGGAACTACCAGTCCACTAGCAGAGGTACCGGACTTAGTAATAGTAATGATAAAATGTAGAGATCTGATTTCGTGCGCCCGATCTAGATGAAATAAAGTCCTTGGTATTCTGTCATTAAGCTTATTTGACATCTTTGTTTGAAAAAATTCCATTTGCTTTTAAATCAAGGTTCCTCATGACACATTTCTTTAAATGTTAATATTAATGTTTTAATCCAGGATCATATATACAAAACATGCATGTATTCTACATCTTATTAAGTACTGTATATATTTCTATATTTTTTCTATTTCCAGAGGCAGTGAAATATCAAGAGGTAATATATTTCTTTAATAAAAATCAGAAAGTAGTTTTTACTTTCTTTTACGTTAAGGGTCTCGAACATTATAAAATGTCAAAGCGACCACAAAAGTACGACAAAGGCACAAGAGTATAAGCTGGATTTCTTAGCAATTTCAACAATTTTTCAGTTCTTTCATGACTACCTAGATTCGATTCCCGCACTGAAGTTGTGAGTTCGAACCCTGTTCATGGCGAGGTGTACACAATAAAGTTTGTCGATGACTTGCGACAGGTCTGTGGTTTTCTGCGAGCACTCCGGTTTCCTCCACCAATAAAACTGACCCCAGGATATAACTGAAATATTGTTGAAAATGGCGTTAAACACCATAAACCAAACTAAACCTATGGCAATAAAACTTACCGCCATGATATATATTACCTGTCATCATATTCAGATGTCAATGGTGTCGTCTTTTGTTTGTTTTTCATGTACATGATCATTGCCTTTACCAAAACAACATTTCTATTATCACCGATCATGCTTGAATTGATAATGTTCTGTTCATAGAACTCTTCATACAGTTTTCCGTTATGGCTATAGTTTCGCTGGAAAACTCTTCTCCAACCAAGAAAATGTTTCATTATGTTTTCAGTGTAATGTCTCTGGCGATTGCGCACCATCTGAATGTTGCCGTAGCAATGAGCAACGAAGAGGAAGAAGAAAAAGAGCATTCTCTGGAACCTGTCAACCTTTGAGAGGATCTAATGCTCGTAAGTTTAGTTTTTGTTTGCTCTGATAGTAAGAAAATATAAGGTAAGAAAACTTTGAAGATACCAAAGGGGTAATCAGAATCAGTAAATCAAAGAAGAACATACAACACATGTACAATGGCCAAAAAAAAAGCACAAAAGAACAAACAACGGTCTACACAACATACACATACAACTAAAGATTGAGTAACGCAAACCCCACTAAAAACCGGGGGTGAACTCCGGAAGGGTAGGCAGATCCTGCTCCACTGGTGGCACCCATTGTGTTTCCGTTTATTTATTTTATTTATTTATTTATTTATTTTTTGCATTGTCTATCAATTTTCACATCACAATAGTTTTAGTAGTATGTTCTCAAACCACTAAGACACGTTGAAACATTTCTGTAGAATGGTCCTTTACAACGTTATGGATTTTTTTCATAGTACTAGCTAGTTTTCGATATTCATTGTAGGACTTTAAAGACTTGACACTGTCAGGAATCTCACCAAGATCATCAAACAAATAAAAGTTTTGACCTTTTGACAATTTTGTAAAACACTCATAACAACTTGATACAGTATCAATACCTCGAACCACTTTTTTTCAATCTTTAAAGAACTACGCGGTGAAATGAAACTCCTTGCTCGCCATAAGTTTTCAACAACATTTTTCAGCCAGTGAACTTGACTGGGAGAGAGTATTTTTCCACACGAGCAAGAAACTGCAAAAGGTTTTGTGAAAGAAATTACCTTTGTCACTGCATCCACCAATGTAACTTTTTAGGATACAGTGTTAAATTTGATGATGAAATAACTTGCAAAGAGAATTTATGAATTTCTGCACTACATGGCTTAGAATATGAATGATAAAAAAAATGGTAACATTTTTCAGATAAATTAATATGAATCTAAAACATCATTTTCATCGTGCCAATGTACACTAAAATAAAACTAAGAATTGATATCATATACTCACTTCTATAGCCCTATTGTTCATATATTGCCATTAGTCAACAATTACTGAAAAAAAAGACAAAAAATGTATATATAACTTAGTATAAGAAAAAAATGTTAGTTTATAATCAATTATAAAGCATTACATGTTAAGGCAGATGGCTGTGGCATATTAACTTTTACACATGCATGTATCTGTATTAAAAAGTGTTTGGGAATTGCATATCATCTCAAAATTATTTCCTCTATTAAGTGAACTAAATAAACTGCTGAAACGTGTGTATGATTCACCCATCCACAACAATAATTATGAAAAGTAGTGTGTCTCAATTTTTTACCATTAAAGTCCCTATTTTTGATACATACAACCAAATTGCAGAACTTCTACTGTATATTGAAGCCGTCAGAAATATCATGCCATAATACAGTAAGGTGAATCTTTATGCATCTGTTGTCATGAGGTATAAAAATGTCCATGTTTGTTTCTTTTATTTCAAAGTACTGTATCTATCTTGTACAATAAATCTGTCCCACATTCTATTTATTCATGATCAGCAGTTACAAAATATGTATATGCATGGAATATACAAAAGTTAGTGTTTTCAGCATTAAATAGAAAATGTAATGATGTATACCACATTTTTGTTGGTAAATACCTAATTGCAAACGTTTTGTTTACACCGACATACAATCTCATTCAAATAAATTTTATGGCAATGCGTTATGAAATAAAATGAAGATGTAAATAAAAACACTTCCAATTTGTATTACAGTAATAGCAGATATTATACATGTACATGTATTTGCCCACATGAAAAAGAGCTTGAACAAAACTTTCCCTTGTCAACTAAAATGACTTGCCTCTATAATGGGAAGTGATAATCATAAAACACTGTTTCTTTCTTTTTCATTTTTGAATTCACAGGATATTTTATATTTTTTTTATTACCAGCTTGGGAAAAAATGAAGACCAAATAATTTAATTAAAAAATCCCAAGCAGTCTTAATTATTTGAAGTTATTTTCGACAATGGAACACTTTTCAAAAGACGGAAAATTTGACGTATTCCCTATTGAGTGTACCTTGTTATTTTGGGTAATTTGTTATTCTCATCGTGTACTGGTACTTTATACTCCAGTCTGCATCAAACGGACATTTTTGGATTTCTAAACTTTCATTCTTTTACATAAACAAATTCTTTGGTAAAACATATATAAATAATGTCATGACGATTGCAATCAAATGTCAATCAGCACCCAGTACTTTGAATGACACATTCCATATCCATTCGCTGCTCACCATTGTCCATGTGCAATAAAAACAACTTTTCCGGAAAAAGAAGGAATTTAGTTCGACTTTTTAAAGAAAGTTATTCGTTAATATTTGTTTTTTTCCCTGCTTTGTCGACAGACCTTCGCAGTTGACATTTCTGTCAAAAGGGGTGATTTGTTAACGATTTTTTCAGACTTCTTGTGGTCAGTTATAAAGGTTATTACCGCGTTGAAGTAAGACACTTTCGGACATGGCCCTCGCATTTTTTGATATTTTAAAAATAAACTTTGACGCTTGTAATATTTCTTCAAAAGTTGGCATTTCTGTCAAAATGAATGTTTAAAGATTTTTTTCATACTTTATGTGATAAATTTGACTCCATGATATCAAGTAAATATGACCGTTATTTCACGGCCTTGTTTGACCGTCAAGTTCCTTCACGTTTCTGGCACAGGTACGTGTGGACAGGACCCGATGATGCCCTCCCCCTTTTTTTTTTTTTATTTAGATGTTGTCACCCCCCCCCCCTTTTTTTTTTTTTTTTTTTCTAACATCTATTTTTTTTCATATAAACAACATTTTGCAACTTTCTATGTATCACTGTATGACATATATACAATAAATACAATCAAACAGTAGTTTCTATCCATGCCGGGTTTCTGACATAATATTATAAAAGAGAAGGTATTTTAAAAGTCACTCTTCTTTGTTTACATTGGGGTATCTGTTGTGCATTCATCTTAAATTTAGTGAATAAAAAAGGCCTACCTGTCTGGAAATTGGCTTATTCCTTCTCTGTATATATTATTCTCCCTGAAAACACACATCAATATTTATTTGCAGCAGCTGACAACTCTCCATGGAACATTTTCCACTCGCGATTTGCGATTTTCAGACGACATTTTTGAAAACTCGAATTAAAGCTACGGAAGTGTGATATTAGCGACATCTGCTGGTCATTTCAAATATTGACAATACGGTAAAACGCGAGAGTTCCGGGTAAAAAGTTCGGGAATTTTTGGCGCAAAATTTAATTTTCTCAGTTTCATTTCCCCTCGAATTATTATCATATTTTATCATATACTTAGCATTAATTTGATAGTTTTTGCATGTAACGAGCGAAAGTAAAAAAATCATATATTCAACGGTCCAGACAGATAACCTATTTCAGAAACATCTCACGCAATTAATATGTAACAGTGTCAATAGCACAAGTTACTTCCGGTCTTCCCATTGTCGTCTGTTTACAAATGGGGACTGACTCACATGCTTCAAAATGCCACTATAGGAACTATATTGAGGTACATGCAGTGATACAATTGTTTGACAATAGTGTTTTGAAGATGCAGTCAGAAATGGACAATCCAGAGAAACTGGCAACATATGATACACAAGACGAAGAAAAACAAAACAAAAACACAACACGATATATGTTGGACACCACTATACCTAATCAAGCAAATAGCCTGAACAAGACATGAGCCCTCCTAAAAATAACTGTTATCTATTTAATTCATAATTTAGCTTCCTATAAAGAATTGCATCGTGAAAGTACCCTGTATATGATACAACTTATTGATACATGACTTTTTCAACATCAGCCTGACATTCCTTCCTCGATCCATTTGTACTCCACTGCATCTTATATGGAGGTCTCGGAATGATACCGTGGCTGGTATGGAAAAAGCCTTGTATTAATATGTAATCATGTAGATAAGTCGTTATATTTTAATCATATCTGTTCCAATCAGATTTTTTAATAAGAAGATATAGTTTATTCATCAATGCTTCTTACTATTAATATTCAAAGTACAAGCTCCTTTGAAGTTACCATGTTATCATTGATTATCCAGGGAATCAATAAATATAAACAATATTTTACAATACATGTATTATATGCTGTTTCATTATATTACATTTCAATGCACTTTTTTTAACTTGTTAAACAACACCTGAATATATTTTTTACATACATTTAGCTTTGTTCATAATTCTCTTACAAATAAACTGTATGCATCTATCGCTTCATTTTTGTTTTGTTCTTACACATAATTAAACAACATTATTAAGAAAAAAACTGGTGGAACGTGCTAAAGTGGGTCACGGGTCACTGTAATCGGGCGGCTGTATCGAGAATCAGATACGGTGTTGAAAAAACTGTTGATACTCATAAAATATTGATAAATGCAATAAAGTGTTATGTTTGTCTTCAAGAAATATGATAGACAAAACCATGTGTGAAGTTTTATGACGAAATATCTCCGATTTCTATGTACATTTACGAGTTGAAGTTGCGGCTGTATCGAGAAACAGATACGATGTTGAAAAAACTGTTGATACTCATAAAATATTGATAAATGCAATAAAATGTTATGTTTGTCTTCAAGAAATATGATATGATATGTGTGATGTTTTATGACGAAATATCTCCGATTTCTATGTAAATTTACGGGTTGAAGTGCGGAAACACCCACAGGTAATTTTAGCGATGTATTTTTATCTTGGACAAGAATAATGAGCGTTCTGATTGGATGACCGATTTAAAACAAACTGACTCCGCATGGTAAACAGATGCATGTAAAAGAAATCTATGGTATATTTATTCATTTGTTTGATTCTGGAATATTGTTGATAATTGAATTAAACAAGAAAAAAGGGGAAAAAGGGGGGGAATTTTATTTGTGAATTTTACAGTTAAATAAATGTTATGTTTCGACAGTTTAACGAGAAAAATAAGAATTTGTTGCGTCTAAAGCTTAAATCAGCGTTAAAAATTGAACAAATATCAGTGGTTTTGTAAATGAGATTTATTTTAAATAGAACATCTGAATTTATTATTTATTAATTTATTATCAATGATACAATTGTATATCCCTTGGGAGGGGGAGGGGGCTATGATGAAAATTTGAAATAAAAACACAGGACTGGACTTTAAGCAAAAATAATAATCCAGGATTAGTTTTTTATTAAATAAATCCAGGACCCCTGTGTCCATGAATTTTTTTTTAAAGTTAATAATATGAAATATTGACATCCACACTTGCCTTTTGGACAGCACATTTCTGTGTCCACACTTGTATGATACGAAAATACACATAAGATTTTCCGATGGAAATTAATTCAGTTTGTTATTCCAACTGTTTGGAGACTCTACAATTGTAGTTCATGTAATTTTTGCCAATCAGATTTTTAGTGAAAGTCAACAATACTAGATATCTAAGTTGAGAGATGGTTGATCATTTTGTTAATATTGGTGAAATTGTTGACCATCACTGGTTAAAGTGTTCTCGCTATAATTGTTCTTATATGATTGACTCTTCTATTCAGAACAACCTACATTTGGAAAAATGTATAACCTGCTTCAGTGTAAAGTTATTGTTGGGTGTCTATGTCTAATTTCTATACACTTATAACATAAAATAATGTTGTCTTTTTTTTTATTGATATTGTTGTTTTTTGTTGTTTTTTTCTTTAACAGTATGCTTGGTTTCAAATGGAGCTGGCACAAATAACAACGCTGACTATAATTTGTACTGTCCTTGTAATGCATACCTGACCTGTGTACCAAATCAACAATTTGACCATCCGTGGGGTCCATTAGGTAAATATGGCAAAATAAAATGAACAGCATAAAATACCACACCTATAGAACAGATCTAAAATCCAACTGGAAAATCGTGGAAACAGGTAAAATAGATACCACTAACACACATACTTACAAGACTGACCATTTCCCTTGCTTGGTACAGGTACTTCAATACATCAAGCTAATATATGGGCCCCAACCTCTCCTCTTTATGAAGTAATGCGGTCATACAAGTGTTTTCCACATGGGAGTAGAATCTCAACCCTCACATATATAACTAGGTGAGAAGCGTTGATAATTTTGATACTAATTCTATTGCTAATTATGATTTATATCATAGCTCTTAGATTATGGCCTGTTGTCTTGCAGTACAAAATAATTACCATTAATAGTTCTATCAATTTAAACATCTTCGGTAGTGTAACGGTTTGCATGCTCTCCTCGAGTGCGGTATATCGTGGGCTTGAACAAAACGGTCGTGTCAAACCAAAGAATTATAACATTGGTATGTGCTGCTTCCTCGCTATTCATGTAGCATTAAGGAGTACATGCAAGAGCAAAGAGCAAATTTAGATTAAAGACGGGTTCGTCCGGAGTCAGGCTAATGTGTACGAGTAGAGCGACATGTTGTTTCAGCCAGCGTGCACAATAGAAATCCAACTAAGCATGCTGGTCTAGTACAAAGATAGCATCGTCATCATTAAAGTGAAATGTAACTTGTCCACGCAATGATATTGCTGACAAGATGTTCATTCCGCATTAAACAACACTCACTCGCTCACAATAACTCATTATTCCAGTTGTTAATAAATCTATGTAAAAGGACAATCAGGAATTAAAACAACAATGCTGGTACAAATATGAAGATCTGTACAGGAGCCAGAAATAACATCAGATAATGGATTATGACATTGATATCAACATTCGGTCCTTTCCTCATTCATGACTTATCACGGGGTTTGCAAATAGAGTAACACGACGAGTGCCATAAGTGGAGAAGGATATGCTTACCATTCTGGAACTCCCGAGTTCAGCACCGGGTTTTAGTGGGGTTCAGTTTGCTCGATCTTTAGTTTTCTGTAGTGTTTTGTAGATCATTGTTTGTACTTTTTTCTTTTGACCATTGTATTATCTGTCCTCCTTCGATTTACGGCGTGCCTTTGATATCTTCCAACCTTTCGTGGAAAGGAAATATTTTCCTGTTGCATCAATTATTACTGTAATCGAAATTGAGTCAGTCGAGCCTTTAATGGATTTGCATATATCACAACCTGTTTCTAATGTAATTATTGGAGATTCGGAAGGTATTATTATGGATGTTTTACGTCACTAAATGATATTTCAGATATAGCGTAGAGCATACGGTTATTTGCAGAGGAAACCAGGGTACCCGGCGAAAATAATTAGAATAATGCATATTTTATTCGGACCAAATTTAACCTTGTATAATACATACAGTGATTTTAAAAATGAGGACATCACTCTGTATTATATGTAGATCAAAAGAACATTATCCTCTATAAAAAAAAACTATTTCGGTGGTGGTGTTGCCGTAAATCTGTGGTTCGAGCACTGGTCGGATCAATCCAAAGACTATAGAATTGGTGTTTGCTACTTTTCAGATAAGCGCACAGAATTAAGGAGCAAGATCAAATTCTGGCCGGCTCATAAATATGATAAATACGTCCAAGTGTAGGAATATGTCTACCCTCGGACGTTGTGTCAGTGAGTTAGTAATGTAAATATCCAACTTAGTACGTTGTTATATTATACAGAGGAAGTGATCTCATCAAATGTAATTGTTGCTCGCCATGTTGTAGCTGAAAAGTTGCTCACTTGACATTAGATAGCATGCACTGAGTCACTCGCTCCATTTAAAAAAAAACTCACACATAGTGCCTATTGTTTTATTTTTGTTATGTTATTTCTATTGAAAAGTCTGGAATAAGATATTTTTTTCCTTGAAATTTTTACTTTACATGTGATTTTATAAGCACCTAAAATATTATATATATTTTTTTATCTACTTTGCAGGATACTGTACCTGAGAAATAAATGTTATTGCAACTAGTTATATTTAGCATGCTTAGGATTGTAACTCATCCCTTTTACATAAAAAAAGAAATAATAATTATTATCTTAAATAAATTATAATAGGGTTAGGGTTATGGTGTTTAACGCCATTTTCACCAATATTTCAAATATATTATGGCGGTCAGTTTTATTTGTGGTTGAAACAGAAGTACCAGGAGAAAACGACAGACCTGCCGCAAGTCACTGTTGAAGATATTTCCCTATATATTTCATATAAAACCACTTATTTTCATAACATTCTCATCAAGTCATTCCTTAGCCGATTTTCATGAAATTTTCACCTTTAATAGTACAATTATTAGTTTATTTTAATATCTTCATGTATTTTTTTTCGAACTTTTATTTACAAGCATTTATGATTTAAACACAACTGTAAATTGTTGACGTCACAATTTTGTATGATTATATAGTAAGGTTTGGTGAAAAAATTAAGCTTTGTATTTAAATCAATTCTTAAGGGAAAGTAGATATAAAATTATTAGAAAATTATACGAAGAAGAAATTATATTTATTTCTGCATTTAATGCTGAAAAATTAATGAAAATCAGATAAGGAATGACTTCAGGAGAATGTTTTGAAAATAAATGGTTTTATATGAAATATCTTAGTGCGGAAATACTTTTGACCCGTGAGTGTATATACGAAAAAAAAAGGAAAATGCGTTGATATATATAATGGCGTAAAAAACAATGAATTGTCTTATGAAATGTATGCGTTAGGGCTATTATGGATATGACGTTTAACACAATTTTCAACAATGGTTCAACTATAGCATGGTCAGTTTGATTGATGCAGGAAACCGGAGTATCCGGAGAAAATCACCGACCTGTCGCAAGTTACTGAAAAACTTAATGTTGTATCAAATACACCTCGCCATAAGTGGAATTCGAACTCACAACTTTAGTGGTAATGGACACTGATTGCACAGAAAGTTGTAAATCCAACTACCATTTGAACACGACCATGACGGATCCGGGTCTCCAATGACAATGCAGATAAACACAATACAAAAAAGCATTCCCTTCCACTCAAGACGATCACACGCTATATATATATATATCACAAGTACATATGACAATATAAACAGGGAGAGTACAATAGCAAGATCACTGAATGCTTGCATATTAATTATTTTCGCTAAGATATTAAAATCACAAGTAGCAAGGATGTATCTCGACTGCGTGGAAATAAACCCGAGTTGAGAAATTAACCACAAAAAGATTACAACTGTATATGTATGATGCATATATTTGTGTGTATGTTACATGTTCTTTATTTTCTTTTTTTCTGAAGCTGTTAAATATGCTTAGATAACAATTACGTATCATCATTAATATTTATAATAATATTAAAGTAATTCGACATGCAATAAGAAATAAGTAAACCGCTACTGATTCCACATTCAATATGAAATAAACAATCAGTGCTTATTCGACATTCAATAAGGAATAAATAATCAGTACTTATTCGACATTCAATAAGGAATAATTAATCAGTACTTATTTAACACTCAAGTTTTCAAATTTAAGAAAAAATTGACCTTTAAATTTTTTGTTTTAAATTTTATAATTTTGAAATTTTTTGAAAATTTAGAAATTCTATGAATTTTTCTAACATATTGATTAGCAAAAAGCAATTTCTGTGCAATAAAAAAACCATATTGCACTTTCGTGCCACGTAATTTCATTTATTGATTTTGCACGAGAGTGCAATATGATTATTTATTGCACAGAAATTGCTTTTTGCTAATCAATATGTTAGAAAATGGAATGTCACGTATATTGCTTCTGGCCAATAGAAAAACAGTAAAATAGAGCCTTATGTAATAATAATATTTATTCGACATTCAATAAGAAATAAATAATCAATGCTTATTCGACATTCAATAAGGAATACATAATCAGTTCTGATTTGACATTCAATAAGGAATAAATAATTAATACTTATTCGATATTCAATAAGGAATAAATAATCAGTACTTATTCAACATTCATTAGGAATAAATAATCAGTTCTTATTCGACATTCAATAAGGAATACATAATCAGTTCTTATTTGACATGCAATAAGGAATAAATAATCAGTACATATTCAACATTCAATAACAAATAAATAATAAGTATTTATTCAACATTCAATAAGGAATACATAATCAGTACTTATTCGACATTCAATAAGAAATAAATAATCAATGCTTATTCGACATTCAATAAGGAATAAATAATCAGTTCTGATTCGACATTCAATAAGGAATAAATAATCAGTACATATTCAACATTCAATAACAAATAAATAATAAGTACTTATTCGACATTCATTAAGGAATAAATAATCAGTACTTATTCGACAGTCAATAAGGAATAAATAATCAGTTCTTATTTGACATGCAGTAAGGAATAAATAATCAGTACATATTCAACATTCAATAACAAATAAATAATAATATTTATTCAACATTCAATAAGGAATACATAATCAGTACTTATTCGACATTCAATAAGAAATAAATAATCAATGCTTATTCGACATTCAATAAGGAATAACTAATCAGTTCTGATTCGACATTCAATAAGGAATAAATAATTAATACTTATTCGACATTTAATATAAAACAAATAATCAGTATTTATTCAACATTCAATAAGGAATAATTAATCACTTCTTAATTGACATGCAATAAGGAATAAATAATCAGTACATATTCAACATTCAATAACAAACAAATAATAAATATTTATTCAACATTCAATAAGGAATACATAATCAGTACTTATTCGACATTCAATAAGAAATAAATAATCAATGCTTATTCCACATTCAATAAGGAATAAATAATCAGTTCTGATTCGATCTTCAATAAGGAATAAATAATCAATACTTATTCGACATTCAATAAGGAATATTTAATCAGTACTTATTCAACATTCAATAAGGAATAACTAATCAGTTCTTATTCAAAATTCAATAAGGAATACATAATCAGTACTTATTCAATATTCAATCTAAAATAAATAATCAGTTCTGATTCGACATTCAATAATGAATAAATAATCATTTCTTTTTCGGCATTCAATAAGGAATAAATAATCAGTATTTATTTGATATTCAATAAGAAACAAATACTCAGTGCTTATTCGATATTCAATAAGGAATACATAGTCAGTACTTATTCGTTATTCAATAAGAAATAAATAGACAATATTTATTCGATATTCAATAAGGAATAAATAATCAGTTTTCATTCGACATTCGATGAGGAATACATAATTAGTATGTATTCAACATTCAATAAGAAATCAATAATCAATGCTTATTCGACATTCAATAAGGAATAAATAATCAATGCTTATTCGTTATTCAATAAGAAATAAATAGACAATATTTATTCGATATTCAATAAGGAATAAATAATCAGTTTTTATTCGACATTCGATGAGGAATACATAATTAGTATGTATTCGACATTCAATAAGAAATCAATAATCAATGCTTATTCGACATTCAATAAGGAATAAATAATCAATGCTTATTCGACATTCAATAAGGAATAAATAATCAGTTCTGATTCGACATTCAATAAGGAATAAATAATCAATACTTATTCGACATTCAATAAGGAATAATTAATCAGTACTTATTCAACATTCAATAAGGAATAACTAATCAGTTCTTATTCAACATTCAATAAGGAATACATAATCAGTACTTATTCAACATTCAATCTAAAATAAATAATCAGTTCTGATTCGACATTCAATAATGAATAAATAATCATTTCTTTTTCGGCATTCAATAAGGAATAAATAATCAGTACTTATTCGATATTCAATAAGGAATACATAGTCAGTACTTATTCGTTATTCAATAAGAAATAAATAGACAATATTTATTCGACATTCAATAAGGAATAAATAATCAGTTTTTATTCGACATTCGATGAGGAATACATAATTAGTATGTATTCGACATTCAATAAGAAATCAATAATCAATGCTTATTCGACATTCAATAAGGAATAAATAATCAATTATTATTCGACATTCAACAAAGAATAAAT
Source organism: Bathymodiolus brooksi (assembly GCA_963680875.1). Lineage (NCBI taxonomy): Eukaryota > Metazoa > Mollusca > Bivalvia > Mytilida > Modiolidae > Bathymodiolus > Bathymodiolus brooksi. Next base: position 18,343,535 of record OY804580.1, read on the forward strand.
AAGCAGTACTTATTCGACATTCAATAAGGAATAAATAATTAATACTTATTCGACATTCAATAAGGAATACATAATCAGTTCTTATTTGACATGCAATAAGGAATAAATAATCAGTACATATTCAACATTCAATAACAAATAAATAATAAGTATTTATTCAACATTCAATAAGGAATACATAATCAGTACTTATTCGACATTCAATAAGAAATAAATAATCAATGCTTATTCGACATTCAATAAGGAATAAATAATCAGTTCTGATTCGACATTCAATAAAGAATAACTAATCAGTTCTGATTCGACATACATATTCAACATTCAATAACAAATAAATAATAAGTACTTATTCGACATTCATTAAGGAATAAATAATCAGTACTTATTCGACAGTCAATAAGGAATAAATAATCAGTTCTTATTTGACATGCAGTAAGGAATAAATAATCAGTACATATTCAACATTCAATAACAAATAAATAATAATATTTATTCAACATTCAATAAGGAATACATAATCAGTACTTATTCGACATTCAATAAGAAATAAATAATCAATGTTTATTCGACATTCAATAAGGAATAACTAATCAGTTCTGATTCGACATTCAATAAGGAATAAATAATTAATACTTATTCGACATTCAATATGAAATAAATAATCAGTATTTATTCAACATTCAATAAGGAATAAATAATCAGTTCTGATTCGTCATTCAATAAGGAATAAATAATCAATACTTATTCGACATTCAATAAGGAATAATTAATCAGTACTTATTCAACATTCAATAAGGAATAACTAATCAGTTCTTATTCAACATTCAATAAGGAATACATAATCAGTACTTATTCAACATTCAGTCTAAAATAAATAATCAGTTCTGATTCGACATTCAATAATGAATAAATAATCATTTCTTTTTCGGCATTCAATAAGGAATAAATAATCAGTATTTATTTGACATTAAACAAGAAACAAATACTCAGTACTTATTCGATATTCAATAAGGAATACATGGTCAGTACTTATTCGTTATTCAATAAGAAATAAAAATACAATATTTATTCGACATTCAATAAGGAATAAACAATCAGTTTTTATTCGACATTCGATGAGGAATACATAATTAGTATGTATTCGACATTCAATAGGAAATCAATAATCAATGCTTATTCGACATTCAATAAGGAATAAATAATCAATGCTTATTCGACATTCAATAAGGAATAAATAAACAGTTCTGATTCGACATTCAATAAGGAATAAATAATCAATACTTATTCGACATTCAATAAGGAATAATTAATCAGTACTTATTCAACATTCAATAAGGAATAAATAATCAGTTCTGATTCGACATTCATTAATGAATAAATAATCATTTCTTTTTCGGCATTCAATAAGGAATAAATATTCAGTATTTATTTGACATTCAATAAGAAACAAATACTCAGTACTTATTCGATATTCAATAAGGAATACATAGTCAGTACTTATTCGTTATTCAATAAGAAATAAATAGACAATATTTATTCGACATTCAATAAGGAATAAATAATCAGTTTTTATTCGACATTCGATGAGGAATACATAATTAGTATGTATTCGACATTCAATAAGAAATCAATAATCAATGCTTATTCGACATTCAATAAGGAATAAATAATCAATTATTATTCGACATTCAAAAAAGAATAAATAAGCAGTACTTATTCGACATTCAATAAGGAATAAATAATTAATACTTATTCGACATTCAATAAGGAATACATAATCAGTTCTTATTTGACATGCAATAAGGAATAAATAATCAGCACATATTCAACATTCAATAACAAATAAATGATAAGTATTTATTCAACATTCAATAAGGAATACATAATCAGTACTTATTCGACATTCAATAAGAAATAAATAATCAATGCTTATTCGACATTCAATAAGGAATAAATAATCAGTTCTGATTCGACATTCAATAAGGAATAAATAATCAGTACTTATTCGACATTCATTAAGGAATAAATAATCAGTACTTATTCGACAGTCAATAAGGAATAAATAATCAGTTCTTATTTGACATGCAGTAAGGAATAAATAATCAGTACATATTCAACATTCAATAACAAATAAATAATAATATTTATTCAACATTCAATAAGGAATACATAATCAGTACTTATTCGACATTCAATAAGAAATAAATAATCAAAGCTTATTCGACATTGAATAAGGAATAACTAATCAGTTATGATTCGACATTCAATAAGGAATAAATAATTAATACTTATTCGACATTCAATATGAAATAAATAATCAGTATTTATTCAACATTCAATAAGGAATTAATAATCAGTTTTTAATTGACATGCAATAAGGAATAAATAATCAGTACATATTCAACATTCAATAACAAATAAATAATAAGTATTTATTCAACATTCAATAAGGAATACATAATCAGTACTTATTCGACATTCAATAAGAAATAAATAATCAATGCTTATTCGACATTCAATACGGTATAAATAATCAGTTCTGATTCGACATTCAATAAGGAATAAATAATCAATACTTATTCGACATTCAATATGAAATAAATAATCAGTATTTATTCAACATTCAATAAGGAATAAATAATCAGTTCTGATTCGTCATTCAATAAGGAATAAATAATCAATACTTATTCGACATTCAATAAGGAATAATTAATCAGTACTTATTCAACATTCAATAAGGAATAACTAATCAGTTATTATTCAACATTCAATAAGGAATACATAATCAGTACTTATTCAACATTCAATCTAAAATAAATAATCAGTTCTGATTCGACATTCAATAAGGAATAAATAATCATTTCTTTTTCGGCATTCAATAAGGAATAAATAATCAGTATTTATTTGACATTAAACAAGAAACAAATACTCAGTACTTATTCGATATTCAATAAGGAATACATGGTCAGTACTTATTCGTTATTCAATAAGAAATAAATAGACAATATTTATTCGACATTCAATAAGGAATAAACAATCAGTTTTTATTCGACATTCGATGAGGAATACATAATTAGTATGTATTCGACATTCAATAGGAAATCAATAATCAATGCTTATTCGACATTCAATAAGGAATAAATAATCAATGCTTATTCGACATTCAATAAGGAATAAATAAACAGTTCTGATTCGACATTCAAAAAGGAATAAATAATCAATACTTATTCGACATTCAATAAGGAATAATTAATCAGTACTTATTCAACATTCAATAAGGAATAAATAATCAGTTCTGATTCGACATTCATTAATGAATAAATAATCATTTCTTTTTCGGCATTCAATAAGGAATAAATATTCAGTATTTATTTGACATTCAATAAGAAACAAATACTCAGTACTTATTCGATATTCAATAAGGAATACATAGTCAGTACTTATTCGTTATTCAATAAGAAATAAATAGACAATATTTATTCGACATTCAATAAGGAATAAATAATCAGTTTTTATTCGATATTCGATGAGGAATACATAATTAGTATGTATTCGACATTCAATAAGAAATCAATAATCAATGCTTATTCGACATTCAATAAGGAATAAATAATCAATTATTATTCGACATTCAAAAAAGAATAAATAAGCAGTACTTATTCGACATTCAATAAGGAATAAATAATTAATACTTATTCGACATTCAATAAGGAATACATAATCAGTTCTTATTTGACATGCAATAAGGAATAAATAATCAGCACATATTCAACATTCAATAACAAATAAATAAAAAGTATTTATTCAACATTCAATAAGGAATACATAATCAGTACTTATTCGACATTCAATAAGGAATAAATAATTAATACTTATTCGACATTCAATAAGGAATACATAATCAGTTCTTATTTGACATGCAATAAGGAATAAATAATCAGCACATATTCAACATTCAATAACAAATAAATAAAAAGTATTTATTCAACATTCAATAAGGAATACATAATCAGTACTTATTCGACATTCAATAAGAAATAAATAATCAATGCTTATTCGACATTCAATAAGGAATAAATAATCAATTATTATTCGACATTCAATAAGGAATAATTAATCAGTACTTATTCAACATTCAATAAGGAATAACTAATCAGTTCTTATTCAAAATTCAATAAGGAATACATAATCAGTACTTATTCAATATTCAATCTAAAATAAATAATCAGTTCTGATTCGACATTCAATAATGAATAAATAATCATTTCTTTTTCGGCATTCAATAAGGAATAAATAATCAGTATTTATTTGATATTCAATAAGAAACAAATACTCAGTGCTTATTCGATATTCAATAAGGAATACATAGTCAGTACTTATTCGTTATTCAATAAGAAATAAATAGACAATATTTATTCGATATTCAATAAGGAATAAATAATCAGTTTTCATTCGACATTCGATGAGGAATACATAATTAGTATGTATTCAACATTCAATAAGAAATCAATAATCAATGCTTATTCGACATTCAATAAGGAATAAATAATCAATGCTTATTCGTTATTCAATAAGAAATAAATAGACAATATTTATTCGATATTCAATAAGGAATAAATAATCAGTTTTTATTCGACATTCGATGAGGAATACATAATTAGTATGTATTCGACATTCAATAAGAAATCAATAATCAATGCTTATTCGACATTCAATAAGGAATAAATAATCAATGCTTATTCGACATTCAATAAGGAATAAATAATCAGTTCTGATTCGACATTCAATAAGGAATAAATAATCAATACTTATTCGACATTCAATAAGGAATAATTAATCAGTACTTATTCAACATTCAATAAGGAATAACTAATCAGTTCTTATTCAACATTCAATAAGGAATACATAATCAGTACTTATTCAACATTCAATCTAAAATAAATAATCAGTTCTGATTCGACATTCAATAATGAATAAATAATCATTTCTTTTTCGGCATTCAATAAGGAATAAATAATCAGTACTTATTCGATATTCAATAAGGAATACATAGTCAGTACTTATTCGTTATTCAATAAGAAATAAATAGACAATATTTATTCGACATTCAATAAGGAATAAATAATCAGTTTTTATTCGACATTCGATGAGGAATACATAATTAGTATGTATTCGACATTCAATAAGAAATCAATAATCAATGCTTATTCGACATTCAATAAGGAATAAATAATCAATTATTATTCGACATTCAACAAAGAATAAATAAGCAGTACTTATTCGACATTCAATAAGGAATAAATAATTAATACTTATTCGACATTCAATAAGGAATACATAATCAGTTCTTATTTGACATGCAATAAGGAATAAATAATCAGTACATATTCAACATTCAATAACAAATAAATAATAAGTATTTATTCAACATTCAAAAAGGAATACATAATCAGTACTTATTCGACATTCAATAAGAAATAAATAATCAATGCTTATTCGACATTCAATAAGGAATAAATAATCAGTTCTGATTCGACATTCAATAAAGAATAACTAATCAGTTCTGATTCGACATTCAATAAGGAATAAATAATCAGTACATATTCAACATTCAATAACAAATAAATAATAAGTACTTATTCGACATTCATTAAGGAATAAATAATCAGTACTTATTCGACAGTCAATAAGGAATAAATAATCAGTTCTTATTTGACATGCAGTAAGGAATAAATAATCAGTACATATTCAACATTCAATAACAAATAAATAATAATATTTATTCAACATTCAATAAGGAATACATAATCAGTACTTATTCGACATTCAATAAGAAATAAATAATCAATGTTTATTCGACATTCAATAAGGAATAACTAATCAGTTCTGATTCGACATTCAATAAGGAATAAATAATTAATACTTATTCGACATTCAATATGAAATAAATAATCAGTATTTATTCAACATTCAATAAGGAATAAATAATCAGTTCTGATTCGTCATTCAATAAGGAATAAATAATCAATACTTATTCGACATTCAATAAGGAATAATTAATCAGTACTTATTCAACATTCAATAAGGAATAACTAATCAGTTCTTATTCAACATTCAATAAGGAATACATAATCAGTACTTATTCAACATTCAGTCTAAAATAAATAATCAGTTCTGATTCGACATTCAATAATGAATAAATAATCATTTCTTTTTCGGCATTCAATAAGGAATAAATAATCAGTATTTATTTGACATTAAACAAGAAACAAATACTCAGTACTTATTCGATATTCAATAAGGAATACATGGTCAGTACTTATTCGTTATTCAATAAGAAATAAAAATACAATATTTATTCGACATTCAATAAGGAATAAACAATCAGTTTTTATTCGACATTCGATGAGGAATACATAATTAGTATGTATTCGACATTCAATAGGAAATCAATAATCAATGCTTATTCGACATTCAATAAGGAATAAATAATCAATGCTTATTCGACATTCAATAAGGAATAAATAAACAGTTCTGATTCGACATTCAATAAGGAATAAATAATCAATACTTATTCGACATTCAATAAGGAATAATTAATCAGTACTTATTCAACATTCAATAAGGAATAAATAATCAGTTCTGATTCGACATTCATTAATGAATAAATAATCATTTCTTTTTCGGCATTCAATAAGGAATAAATATTCAGTATTTATTTGACATTCAATAAGAAACAAATACTCAGTACTTATTCGATATTCAATAAGGAATACATAGTCAGTACTTATTCGTTATTCAATAAGAAATAAATAGACAATATTTATTCGACATTCAATAAGGAATAAATAATCAGTTTTTATTCGACATTCGATGAGGAATACATAATTAGTATGTATTCGACATTCAATAAGAAATCAATAATCAATGCTTATTCGACATTCAATAAGGAATAAATAATCAATTATTATTCGACATTCAAAAAAGAATAAATAAGCAGTACTTATTCGACATTCAATAAGGAATAAATAATTAATACTTATTCGACATTCAATAAGGAATACATAATCAGTTCTTATTTGACATGCAATAAGGAATAAATAATCAGCACATATTCAACATTCAATAACAAATAAATGATAAGTATTTATTCAACATTCAATAAGGAATACATAATCAGTACTTATTCGACATTCAATAAGAAATAAATAATCAATGCTTATTCGACATTCAATAAGGAATAAATAATCAGTTCTGATTCGACATTCAATAAGGAATAAATAATCAGTACTTATTCGACATTCATTAAGGAATAAATAATCAGTACTTATTCGACAGTCAATAAGGAATAAATAATCAGTTCTTATTTGACATGCAGTAAGGAATAAATAATCAGTACATATTCAACATTCAATAACAAATAAATAATATTATTTATTCAACATTCAATAAGGAATACATAATCAGTACTTATTCGACATTCAATAAGAAATAAATAATCAAAGCTTATTCGACATTGAATAAGGAATAACTAATCAGTTATGATTCGACATTCAATAAGGAATAAATAATTAATACTTATTCGACATTCAATATGAAATAAATAATCAGTATTTATTCAACATTCAATAAGGAATAAATAATCAGTTTTTAATTGACATGCAATAAGGAATAAATAATCAGTACATATTCAACATTCAATAACAAATAAATAATAAGTATTTATTCAACATTCAATAAGGAATACATAATCAGTACTTATTCGACATTCAATATGAAATAAATAATCAATGCTTATTCGACATTCAATACGGTATAAATAATCAGTTCTGATTCGACATTCAATAAGGAATAAATAATCAATACTTATTCGACATTCAATATGAAATAAATAATCAGTATTTATTCAACATTCAATAAGGAATAAATAATCAGTTCTGATTCGTCATTCAATAAGGAATAAATAATCAATACTTATTCGACATTCAATAAGGAATAATTAATCAGTACTTATTCAACATTCAATAAGGAATAACTAATCAGTTCTTATTCAACATTCAATAAGGAATACATAATCAGTACTTATTCAACATTCAATCTAAAATAAATAATCAGTTCTGATTCGACATTCAATAAGGAATAAATAATCATTTCTTTTTCGGCATTCAATAAGGAATAAATAATCAGTATTTATTTGACATTAAACAAGAAACAAATACTCAGTACTTATTCGATATTCAATAAGGAATACATGGTCAGTACTTATTCGTTATTCAATAAGAAATAAATAGACAATATTTATTCGACATTCATTAAGGAATAAACAATCAGTTTTTATTCGACATTCGATGAGGAATACATAATTAGTATGTATTCGACATTCAATAGGAAATCAATAATCAATGCTTATTCGACATTCAATAAGGAATAAATAATCAATGCTTATTCGACATTCAATAAGGAATAAATAAACAGTTCTGATTCGACATTCAAAAAGGAATAAATAATCAATACTTATTCGACATTCAATAAGGAATAATTAATCAGTACTTATTCAACATTCAATAAGGAATAAATAATCAGTTCTGATTCGACATTCATTAATGAATAAATAATCATTTCTTTTTCGGCATTCAATAAGGAATAAATATTCAGTATTTATTTGACATTCAATAAGAAACAAATACTCAGTACTTATTCGATATTCAATAAGGAATACATAGTCAGTACTTATTCGTTATTCAATAAGAAATAAATAGACAATATTTATTCGACATTCAATAAGGAATAAATAATCAGTTTTTATTCGATATTCGATGAGGAATACATAATTAGTATGTATTCGACATTCAATAAGAAATCAATAATCAATGCTTATTCGACATTCAATAAGGAATAAATAATCAATTATTATTCGACATTCAAAAAAGAATAAATAAGCAGTACTTATTCGACATTCAATAAGGAATAAATAATTAATACTTATTCGACATTCAATAAGGAATACATAATCAGTTCTTATTTGACATGCAATAAGGAATAAATAATCAGCACATATTCAACATTCAATAACAAATAAATAAAAAGTATTTATTCAACATTCAATAAGGAATACATAATCAGTACTTATTCGACATTCAATAAGGAATAAATAATTAATACTTATTCGACATTCAATAAGGAATACATAATCAGTTCTTATTTGACATGCAATAAGGAATAAATAATCAGCACATATTCAACATTCAATAACAAATAAATAAAAAGTATTTATTCAACATTCAATAAGGAATACATAATCAGTACTTATTCGACATTCAATAAGAAATAAATAATCAATGCTTATTCGACATTCAATAAGGAATAAATAATCAATTATTATTCGACATTCAAAAAAGAATAAATAAGCAGTACTTATTCGACATTCAATAAGGAATAAATAATTAATACTTATTCGACATTCAATAAGGAATACATAATCAGTTCTTATTTGACATGCAATAAGGAATAAATAATCAGCACATATTCAACATTCAATAACAAATAAATAAAAAGTATTTATTCAACATTCAATAAGGAATACATAATCAGTACTTATTCGACATTCAATAAGAAATAAATAATCAATGCTTATTCGACATTCAATAAGGAATAAATAATCAGTTCTGATTCGACATTCAATAATGAATAACTAATCAGTTCTGATTCGACATTCAATAAGGAATAAATAATCAGTACATATTCAACATTCAATAACAAATAAATAATAAGTACTTATTCGACATTCATTAAGGAATAAATATTCAGTACTTATTCGACAGTCAATAAGGAATAAATAATCAGTTCTTATTTGACATGCAGTAAGGAATAAATAATCAGTACATATTCAACATTCAATAACAAATAAATAATAATATTTATTCAACATTCAATAAGGAATACATAATCAGTACTTATTCGACATTCAATAAGAAATAAATAATCAATGTTTATTCGACATTCAATAAGGAATAACTAATCAGTTCTGATTCGAAATTCAATAAGGAATAAATAATTAATACTTATTCGACATTCAATATGAAATAAATAATCAGTATTTATTCAACATTCAATAAGGAATAAATAATCAGTTCTTAATTGACATGCAATAAGGAATAAATAATCAGTACATATTCAACATTCAATAACAAATAAATAATAAGTATTTATTCGACATTCAATAAGGAATACATAATCAGTACTTATTCGACATTCAATAAGAAATAAATAATCAATGCTTATTCGACATTCAATAAGGAATAAATAATCAGTTCTGATTCGACATTCAATAATGAATAACTAATCAGTTCTGATTCGACATTCAATAAGGAATAAATAATCAGTACATATTCAACATTCAATAACAAATAAATAATAAGTACTTATTCGACATTCATTAAGGAATAAATAATCAGTACTTATTCGACAGTCAATAAGGAATAAATAATCAGTTCTTATTTGACATGCAGTAAGGAATAAATAATCAGTACATATTCAACATTCAATAGCAAATAAATAATAATATTTATTCAACATTCAATAAGGAATACATAATCAGTACTTATTCGACATTCAATAAGAAATAAATAATCAATGTTTATTCGACATTCAATAAGGAATAACTAATCAGTTCTGATTCGACATTCAATAAGGAATAAATAATTAATACTTATTCGACATTCAATATGAAATAAATAATCAGTATTTATTCAACATTCAATAAGGAATAAATAATCAGTTCTGATTCGTCATTCAATAAGGAATAAATAATCAATACTTATTCGACATTCAATAAGGAATAATTAATCAGTACTTATTCAACATTCAATAAGGAATAACTAATCAGTTCTTATTCAACATTCAATAAGGAATACATAATCAGTACTTATTCAACATTCAATCTAAAATAAATAATCAGTTCTGATTCGACATTCAATAAGGAATAAATAATCATTTCTTTTTCGGCATTCAATAAGGAATAAATAATCAGTATTTATTTGACATTAAACAAGAAACAAATACTCAGTACTTATTCGATATTCAATAAGGAATACATGGTCAGTACTTATTCGTTATTCAATAAGAAATAAATAGACAATATTTATTCGACATTCAATAAGGAATAAACAATCAGTTTTTATTCGACATTCGATGAGGAATACATAATTAGTATGTATTCGACATTCAATAGGAAATCAATAATCAATGCTTATTCGACATTCAATAAGGAATAAATAATCAATGCTTATTCGACATTCAATAAGGAATAAATAAACAGTTCTGATTCGACATTCAAAAAGGAATAAATAATCAATACTTATTCAACATTCAATAAGGAATAAATAATCAGTTCTGATTCGACATTCATTAATGAATAAATAATCATTTCTTTTTCGGCATTCAATAAGGAATAAATATTCAGTATTTATTTGACATTCAATAAGAAACAAATACTCAGTACTTATTCGATATTCAATAAGGAATACATAGTCAGTACTTATTCGTTATTCAATAAGAAATAAATAGACAATATTTATTCGACATTCAATAAGGAATAAATAATCAGTTTTTATTCGATATTCGATGAGGAATACATAATTAGTATGTATTCGACATTCAATAAGAAATCAATAATCAATGCTTATTCGACATTCAATAAGGAATAAATAATCAATTATTATTCGACATTCAAAAAAGAATAAATAAGCAGTACTTATTCGACATTCAATAAGGAATAAATAATTAATACTTATTCGACATTCAATAAGGAATACATAATCAGTTCTTATTTGACATGCAATAAGGAATAAATAATCAGCACATATTCAACATTCAATAACAAATAAATAAAAAGTATTTATTCAACATTCAATAAGGAATACATAATCAGTACTTATTCGACATTCAATAAGAAATAAATAATCAATGCTTATTCGACATTCAATAAGGAATAAATAATCAGTTCTGATTCGACATTCAATAATGAATAACTAATCAGTTCTGATTCGACATTCAATAAGGAATAAATAATCAGTACATATTCAACATTCAATAACAAATAAATAATAAGTACTTATTCGACATTCATTAAGGAATAAATATTCAGTACTTATTCGACAGTCAATAAGGAATAAATAAACAGTTCTTATTTGACATGCAGTAAGGAATAAATAATCAGTACATATTCAACATTCAATAACAAATAAATAATAATATTTATTCAACATTCAATAAGGAATACATAATAAGTACTTATTCGACATTCAATAAGAAATAAATAATCAATGTTTATTCGACATTCAATAAGGAATAACTAATCAGTTCTGATTCGACATTCAATAAGGAATAAATAATTAATACTTATTCGACATTCAATATGAAATAAATAATCAGTATTTATTCAACATTCAATAAGGAATAAATAATCAGTTCTTAATTGACATGCAATAAGGAATGAATAATCAGTACATATTCAACATTCAATAACAAATAAATAATAAGTATTTATTCGACATTCAATAAGGAATACATAATCAGTACTTATTCGACATTCAATAAGAAATAAATAATCAATGCTTATTCGACATTCAATAAGGAATAAATAATCAGTTCTGATTCGACATTCAATAATGAATAACTAATCAGTTCTGATTCGACATTCAATAAGGAATAAATAATCAGTACTTATTCAACATTCAATAACAAATAAATAATAAGTACTTATTCGACATTCATTAAGGAATAAATAATCAGTACTTATTCGACAGTCAATAAGGAATAAATAATCAGTTCTTATTTGACATGCAGTAAGGAATAAATAATCAGTACATATTCAACATTCAATAACAAATAAATAATAATATTTATTCAACATTCAATAAGGAATACATAATCAGTACTTATTCGACATTCAATAAGAAATAAATAATCAATGTTTATTCGACATTCAATAAGGAATAACTAATCAGTTCTGATTCGACATTCAATAAGGAATAAATAATTAATACTTATTCGACATTCAATATGAAATAAATAATCAGTATTTATTCAACATTCAATAAGGAATAAATAATCAGTTCTGATTCGTCATTCAATAAGGAATAAATAATCAATACTTATTCGACATTCAATAAGGAATAATTAATCAGTACTTATTCAACATTCAATAAGGAATAACTAATCAGTTCTTATTCAACATTCAATAAGGAATACATAATCAGTGCTTATTCAACATTCAATCTAAAATAAATAATCAGTTCTGATTCGACATTCAATAAGGAATAAATAATCATTTCTTTTTCGGCATTCAATAAGGAATAAATAATCAGTATTTATTTGACATTAAACAAGAAACAAATACTCAGTACTTATTCGATATTCAATAAGGAATACATGGTCAGTACTTATTCGTTATTCAATAAGAAATAAATAGACAATATTTATTCGACATTCAATAAGGAATAAACAATCAGTTTTTATTCGACATTCGATGAGGAATACATAATTAGTATGTATTCGACATTCAATAGGAAATCAATAATCAATGCTTATTCGACATTCAATAAGGAATAAATAATCAATGCTTATTCGACATTCAATAAGGAATAAATAAACAGTTCTGATTCGACATTCAAAAAGGAATAAATAATCAATACTTATTCGACATTCAATAAGGAATAATTAATCAGTACTTATTCAACATTCAATAAGGAATAAATAATCAGTTCTGATTCGACATTCATTAATGAATAAATAATCATTTCTTTTTCGGCATTCAATAAGGAATAAATATTCAGTATTTATTTGACATTCAATAAGAAACAAATACTCAGTACTTATTCGATATTCAATAAGGAATACATAGTCAGTACTTATTCGTTATTCAATAAGAAATAAATAGACAATATTTATTCGACATTCAATAAGGAATAAATAATCAGTTTTTATTCGATATTCGATGAGGAATACATAATTAGTATGTATTCGACATTCAATAAGAAATCAATAATCAATGCTTATTCGACATTCAATAAGGAATAAATAATCAATTATTATTCGACATTCAAAAAAGAATAAATAAGCAGTACTTATTCGACATTCAATAAGGAATAAATAATTAATACTTATTCGACATTCAATAAGGAATACATAATCAGTTCTTATTTGACATGCAATAAGGAATAAATAATCAGCACATATTCAACATTCAATAACAAATAAATAAAAAGTATTTATTCAACATTCAATAAGGAATACATAATCAGTACTTATTCGACATTCAATAAGAAATAAATAATCAATGCTTATTCGACATTCAATAAGGAATAAATAATCAGTTCTGATTCGACATTCAATAATGAATAACTAATCAGTTCTGATTCGACATTCAATAAGGAATAAATAATCAGTACATATTCAACATTCAATAACAAATAAATAATAAGTACTTATTCGACATTCATTAAGGAATAAATATTCAGTACTTATTCGACAGTCAATAAGGAATAAATAATCAGTTCTTATTTGACATGCAGTAAGGAATAAATAATCAGTACATATTCAACATTCAATAACAAATAAATAATAATATTTATTCAACATTCAATAAGGAATACATAATCAGTACTTATTCGACATTCAATAAGAAATAAATAATCAATGTTTATTCGACATTCAATAAGGAATAACTAATCAGTTCTGATTCGAAATTCAATAAGGAATAAATAATTAATACTTATTCGACATTCAATATGAAATAAATAATCAGTATTTATTCAACATTCAATAAGGAATAAATAATCAGTTCTTAATTGACATGCAATAAGGAATAAATAATCAGTACATATTCAACATTCAATAACAAATAAATAATAAGTATTTATTCGACATTCAATAAGGAATACATAATCAGTACTTATTCGACATTCAATAAGAAATAAATAATCAATGCTTATTCGACATTCAATAAGGAATAAATAATCAGTTCTGATTCGACATTCAATAATGAATAACTAATCAGTTCTGATTCGACATTCAATAAGGAATAAATAATCAGTACATATTCAACATTCAATAACAAATAAATAATAAGTACTTATTCGACATTCATTAAGGAATAAATAATCAGTACTTATTCGACAGTCAATAAGGAATAAATAATCAGTTCTTATTTGACATGCAGTAAGGAATAAATAATCAGTACATATTCAACATTCAATAGCAAATAAATAATAATATTTATTCAACATTCAATAAGGAATACATAATCAGTACTTATTCGACATTCAATAAGAAATAAATAATCAATGTTTATTCGACATTCAATAAGGAATAACTAATCAGTTCTGATTCGACATTCAATAAGGAATAAATAATTAATACTTATTCGACATTCAATATGAAATAAATAATCAGTATTTATTCAACATTCAATAAGGAATAAATAATCAGTTCTGATTCGTCATTCAATAAGGAATAAATAATCAATACTTATTCGACATTCAATAAGGAATAATTAATCAGTACTTATTCAACATTCAATAAGGAATAACTAATCAGTTCTTATTCAACATTCAATAAGGAATACATAATCAGTACTTATTCAACATTCAATCTAAAATAAATAATCAGTTCTGATTCGACATTCAATAAGGAATAAATAATCATTTCTTTTTCGGCATTCAATAAGGAATAAATAATCAGTATTTATTTGACATTAAACAAGAAACAAATACTCAGTACTTATTCGATATTCAATAAGGAATACATGGTCAGTACTTATTCGTTATTCAATAAGAAATAAATAGACAATATTTATTCGACATTCAATAAGGAATAAACAATCAGTTTTTATTCGACATTCGATGAGGAATACATAATTAGTATGTATTCGACATTCAATAGGAAATCAATAATCAATGCTTATTCGACATTCAATAAGGAATAAATAATCAATGCTTATTCGACATTCAATAAGGAATAAATAAACAGTTCTGATTCGACATTCAAAAAGGAATAAATAATCAATACTTATTCAACATTCAATAAGGAATAAATAATCAGTTCTGATTCGACATTCATTAATGAATAAATAATCATTTCTTTTTCGGCATTCAATAAGGAATAAATATTCAGTATTTATTTGACATTCAATAAGAAACAAATACTCAGTACTTATTCGATATTCAATAAGGAATACATAGTCAGTACTTATTCGTTATTCAATAAGAAATAAATAGACAATATTTATTCGACATTCAATAAGGAATAAATAATCAGTTTTTATTCGATATTCGATGAGGAATACATAATTAGTATGTATTCGACATTCAATAAGAAATCAATAATCAATGCTTATTCGACATTCAATAAGGAATAAATAATCAATTATTATTCGACATTCAAAAAAGAATAAATAAGCAGTACTTATTCGACATTCAATAAGGAATAAATAATTAATACTTATTCGACATTCAATAAGGAATACATAATCAGTTCTTATTTGACATGCAATAAGGAATAAATAATCAGCACATATTCAACATTCAATAACAAATAAATAAAAAGTATTTATTCAACATTCAATAAGGAATACATAATCAGTACTTATTCGACATTCAATAAGAAATAAATAATCAATGCTTATTCGACATTCAATAAGGAATAAATAATCAGTTCTGATTCGACATTCAATAATGAATAACTAATCAGTTCTGATTCGACATTCAATAAGGAATAAATAATCAGTACATATTCAACATTCAATAACAAATAAATAATAAGTACTTATTCGACATTCATTAAGGAATAAATATTCAGTACTTATTCGACAGTCAATAAGGAATAAATAAACAGTTCTTATTTGACATGCAGTAAGGAATAAATAATCAGTACATATTCAACATTCAATAACAAATAAATAATAATATTTATTCAACATTCAATAAGGAATACATAATAAGTACTTATTCGACATTCAATAAGAAATAAATAATCAATGTTTATTCGACATTCAATAAGGAATAACTAATCAGTTCTGATTCGACATTCAATAAGGAATAAATAATTAATACTTATTCGACATTCAATATGAAATAAATAATCAGTATTTATTCAACATTCAATAAGGAATAAATAATCAGTTCTTAATTGACATGCAATAAGGAATAAATAATCAGTACATATTCAACATTCAATAACAAATAAATAATAAGTATTTATTCGACATTCAATAAGGAATACATAATCAGTACTTATTCGACATTCAATAAGAAATAAATAATCAATGCTTATTCGACATTCAATAAGGAATAAATAATCAGTTCTGATTCGACATTCAATAATGAATAACTAATCAGTTCTGATTCGACATTCAATAAGGAATAAATAATCAGTACTTATTCAACATTCAATAACAAATAAATAATAAGTACTTATTCGACATTCATTAAGGAATAAATAATCAGTACTTATTCGACAGTCAATAAGGAATAAATAATCAGTTCTTATTTGACATGCAGTAAGGAATAAATAATCAGTACATATTCAACATTCAATAACAAATAAATAATAATATTTATTCAACATTCAATAAGGAATACATAATCAGTACTTATTCGACATTCAATAAGAAATAAATAATCAATGTTTATTCGACATTCAATAAGGAATAACTAATCAGTTCTGATTCGACATTCAATAAGGAATAAATAATTAATACTTATTCGACATTCAATATGAAATAAATAATCAGTATTTATTCAACATTCAATAAGGAATAAATAATCAGTTCTGATTCGTCATTCAATAAGGAATAAATAATCAATACTTATTCGACATTCAATAAGGAATAATTAATCAGTACTTATTCAACATTCAATAAGGAATAACTAATCAGTTCTTATTCAACATTCAATAAGGAATACATAATCAGTGCTTATTCAACATTCAATCTAAAATAAATAATCAGTTCTGATTCGACATTCAATAAGGAATAAATAATCATTTCTTTTTCGGCATTCAATAAGGAATAAATAATCAGTATTTATTTGACATTAAACAAGAAACAAATACTCAGTACTTATTCGATATTCAATAAGGAATACATGGTCAGTACTTATTCGTTATTCAATAAGAAATAAATAGACAATATTTATTCGACATTCAATAAGGAATAAACAATCAGTTTTTATTCGACATTCGATGAGGAATACATAATTAGTATGTATTCGACATTCAATAGGAAATCAATAATCAATGCTTATTCGACATTCAATAAGGAATAAATAATCAATGCTTATTCGACATTCAATAAGGAATAAATAAACAGTTCTGATTCGACATTCAAAAAGGAATAAATAATCAATACTTATTCGACATTCAATAAGGAATAATTAATCAGTACTTATTCAACATTCAATAAGGAATAAATAATCAGTTCTGATTCGACATTCATTAATGAATAAATAATCATTTCTTTTTCGGCATTCAATAAGGAATAAATATTCAGTATTTATTTGACATTCAATAAGAAACAAATACTCAGTACTTATTCGATATTCAATAAGGAATACATAGTCAGTACTTATTCGTTATTCAATAAGAAATAAATAGACAATATTTATTCGACATTCAATAAGGAATAAATAATCAGTTTTTATTCGATATTCGATGAGGAATACATAATTAGTATGTATTCGACATTCAATAAGAAATCAATAATCAATGCTTATTCGACATTCAATAAGGAATAAATAATCAATTATTATTCGACATTCAAAAAAGAATAAATAAGCAGTACTTATTCGACATTCAATAAGGAATAAATAATTAATACTTATTCGACATTCAATAAGGAATACATAATCAGTTCTTATTTGACATGCAATAAGGAATAAATAATCAGCACATATTCAACATTCAATAACAAATAAATAAAAAGTATTTATTCAACATTCAATAAGGAATACATAATCAGTACTTATTCGACATTCAATAAGAAATAAATAATCAATGCTTATTCGACATTCAATAAGGAATAAATAATCAGTTCTGATTCGACATTCAATAATGAATAACTAATCAGTTCTGATTCGACATTCAATAAGGAATAAATAATCAGTACATATTCAACATTCAATAACAAATAAATAATAAGTACTTATTCGACATTCATTAAGGAATAAATATTCAGTACTTATTCGACAGTCAATAAGGAATAAATAATCAGTTCTTATTTGACATGCAGTAAGGAATAAATAATCAGTACATATTCAACATTCAATAACAAATAAATAATAATATTTATTCAACATTCAATAAGGAATACATAATCAGTACTTATTCGACATTCAATAAGAAATAAATAATCAATGTTTATTCGACATTCAATAAGGAATAACTAATCAGTTCTGATTAGAAATTCAATAAGGAATAAATAATTAATACTTATTCGACATTCAATATGAAATAAATAATCAGTATTTATTCAACATTCAATAAGGAATAAATAATCAGTTCTTAATTGACATGCAATAAGGAATAAATAATCAGTACATATTCAACATTCAATAACAAATAAATAATAAGTATTTATTCGACATTCAATAAGGAATACATAATCAGTACTTATTCGACATTCAATAAGAAATAAATAATCAATGCTTATTCGACATTCAATAAGGAATAAATAATCAGTTCTGATTCGACATTCAATAATGAATAACTAATCAGTTCTGATTCGACATTCAATAAGGAATAAATAATCAGTACATATTCAACATTCAATAACAAATAAATAATAAGTACTTATTCGACATTCATTAAGGAATAAATAATCAGTACTTATTCGACAGTCAATAAGGAATAAATAATCAGTTCTTATTTGACATGCAGTAAGGAATAAATAATCAGTACATATTCAACATTCAATAGCAAATAAATAATAATATTTATTCAACATTCAATAAGGAATACATAATCAGTACTTATTCGACATTCAATAAGAAATAAATAATCAATGTTTATTCGACATTCAATAAGGAATAACTAATCAGTTCTGATTCGACATTCAATAAGGAATAAATAATTAATACTTATTCGACATTCAATATGAAATAAATAATCAGTATTTATTCAACATTCAATAAGGAATAAATAATCAGTTCTGATTCGTCATTCAATAAGGAATAAATAATCAATACTTATTCGACATTCAATAAGGAATAATTAATCAGTACTTATTCAACATTCAATAAGGAATAACTAATCAGTTCTTATTCAACATTCAATAAGGAATACATAATCAGTACTTATTCAACATTCAATCTAAAATAAATAATCAGTTCTGATTCGACATTCAATAAGGAATAAATAATCATTTCTTTTTCGGCATTCAATAAGGAATAAATAATCAGTATTTATTTGACATTAAACAAGAAACAAATACTCAGTACTTATTCGATATTCAATAAGGAATACATGGTCAGTACTTATTCGTTATTCAATAAGAAATAAATAGACAATATTTATTCGACATTCAATAAGGAATAAACAATCAGTTTTTATTCGACATTCGATGAGGAATACATAATTAGTATGTATTCGACATTCAATAGGAAATCAATAATCAATGCTTATTCGACATTCAATAAGGAATAAATAAACAGTTCTGATTCGACATTCAAAAAGGAATAAATAATCAATACTTATTCAACATTCAATAAGGAATAAATAATCAGTTCTGATTCGACATTCATTAATGAATAAATAATCATTTCTTTTTCGGCATTCAATAAGGAATAAATATTCAGTATTTATTTGACATTCAATAAGAAACAAATACTCAGTACTTATTCGATATTCAATAAGGAATACATAGTCAGTACTTATTCGTTATTCAATAAGAAATAAATAGACAATATTTATTCGACATTCAATAAGGAATAAATAATCAGTTTTTATTCGATATTCGATGAGGAATACATAATTAGTATGTATTCGACATTCAATAAGAAATCAATAATCAATGCTTATTCGACATTCAATAAGGAATAAATAATCAATTATTATTCGACATTCAAAAAAGAATAAATAAGCAGTACTTATTCGACATTCAATAAGGAATAAATAATTAATACTTATTCGACATTCAATAAGGAATACATAATCAGTTCTTATTTGACATGCAATAAGGAATAAATAATCAGCACATATTCAACATTCAATAACAAATAAATAAAAAGTATTTATTCAACATTCAATAAGGAATACATAATCAGTACTTATTCGACATTCAATAAGAAATAAATAATCAATGCTTATTCGACATTCAATAAGGAATAAATAATCAGTTCTGATTCGACATTCAATAATGAATAACTAATCAGTTCTGATTCGACATTCAATAAGGAATAAATAATCAGTACATATTCAACATTCAATAACAAATAAATAATAAGTACTTATTCGACATTCATTAAGGAATAAATATTCAGTACTTATTCGACAGTCAATAAGGAATAAATAAACAGTTCTTATTTGACATGCAGTAAGGAATAAATAATCAGTACATATTCAACATTCAATAACAAATAAATAATAATATTTATTCAACATTCAATAAGGAATACATAATAAGTACTTATTCGACATTCAATAAGAAATAAATAATCAATGTTTATTCGACATTCAATAAGGAATAACTAATCAGTTCTGATTCGACATTCAATAAGGAATAAATAATTAATACTTATTCGACATTCAATATGAAATAAATAATCAGTATTTATTCAACATTCAATAAGGAATAAATAATCAGTTCTTAATTGACATGCAATAAGGAATAAATAATCAGTACATATTCAACATTCAATAACAAATAAATAATAAGTATTTATTCGACATTCAATAAGGAATACATAATCAGTACTTATTCGACATTCAATAAGAAATAAATAATCAATGCTTATTCGACATTCAATAAGGAATAAATAATCAGTTCTGATTCGACATTCAATAATGAATAACTAATCAGTTCTGATTCGACATTCAATAAGGAATAAATAATCAGTACTTATTCAACATTCAATAACAAATAAATAATAAGTACTTATTCGACATTCATTAAGGAATAAATAATCAGTACTTATTCGACAGTCAATAAGGAATAAATAATCAGTTCTTATTTGACATGCAGTAAGGAATAAATAATCAGTACATATTCAACATTCAATAACAAATAAATAATAATATTTATTCAACATTCAATAAGGAATACATAATCAGTACTTATTCGACATTCAATAAGAAATAAATAATCAATGTTTATTCGACATTCAATAAGGAATAACTAATCAGTTCTGATTCGACATTCAATAAGGAATAAATAATTAATACTTATTCGACATTCAATATGAAATAAATAATCAGTATTTATTCAACATTCAATAAGGAATAAATAATCAGTTCTGATTCGTCATTCAATAAGGAATAAATAATCAATACTTATTCGACATTCAATAAGGAATAATTAATCAGTACTTATTCAACATTCAATAAGGAATAACTAATCAGTTCTTATTCAACATTCAATAAGGAATACATAATCAGTGCTTATTCAACATTCAATCTAAAATAAATAATCAGTTCTGATTCGACATTCAATAAGGAATAAATAATCATTTCTTTTTCGGCATTCAATAAGGAATAAATAATCAGTATTTATTTGACATTAAACAAGAAACAAATACTCAGTACTTATTCGATATTCAATAAGGAATACATGGTCAGTACTTATTCGTTATTCAATAAGAAATAAATAGACAATATTTATTCGACATTCAATAAGGAATAAACAATCAGTTTTTATTCGACATTCGATGAGGAATACATAATTAGTATGTATTCGACATTCAATAGGAAATCAATAATCAATGCTTATTCGACATTCAATAAGGAATAAATAATCAATGCTTATTCGACATTCAATAAGGAATAAATAAACAGTTCTGATTCGACATTCAAAAAGGAATAAATAATCAATACTTATTCGACATTCAATAAGGAATAATTAATCAGTACTTATTCAACATTCAATAAGGAATAAATAATCAGTTCTGATTCGACATTCATTAATGAATAAATAATCATTTCTTTTTCGGCATTCAATAAGGAATAAATATTCAGTATTTATTTGACATTCAATAAGAAACAAATACTCAGTACTTATTCGATATTCAATAAGGAATACATAGTCAGTACTTATTCGTTATTCAATAAGAAATAAATAGACAATATTTATTCGACATTCAATAAGGAATAAATAATCAGTTTTTATTCGATATTCGATGAGGAATACATAATTAGTATGTATTCGACATTCAATAAGAAATCAATAATCAATGCTTATTCGACATTCAATAAGGAATAAATAATCAATTATTATTCGACATTCAAAAAAGAATAAATAAGCAGTACTTATTCGACATTCAATAAGGAATAAATAATTAATACTTATTCGACATTCAATAAGGAATACATAATCAGTTCTTATTTGACATGCAATAAGGAATAAATAATCAGCACATATTCAACATTCAATAACAAATAAATAAAAAGTATTTATTCAACATTCAATAAGGAATACATAATCAGTACTTATTCGACATTCAATAAGAAATAAATAATCAATGCTTATTCGACATTCAATAAGGAATAAATAATCAGTTCTGATTCGACATTCAATAATGAATAACTAATCAGTTCTGATTCGACATTCAATAAGGAATAAATAATCAGTACATATTCAACATTCAATAACAAATAAATAATAAGTACTTATTCGACATTCATTAAGGAATAAATATTCAGTACTTATTCGACAGTCAATAAGGAATAAATAATCAGTTCTTATTTGACATGCAGTAAGGAATAAATAATCAGTACATATTCAACATTCAATAACAAATAAATAATAATATTTATTCAACATTCAATAAGGAATACATAATCAGTACTTATTCGACATTCAATAAGAAATAAATAATCAATGTTTATTCGACATTCAATAAGGAATAACTAATCAGTTCTGATTCGAAATTCAATAAGGAATAAATAATTAATACTTATTCGACATTCAATATGAAATAAATAATCAGTATTTATTCAACATTCAATAAGGAATAAATAATCAGTTCTTAATTGACATGCAATAAGGAATAAATAATCAGTACATATTCAACATTCAATAACAAATAAATAATAAGTATTTATTCGACATTCAATAAGGAATACATAATCAGTACTTATTCGACATTCAATAAGAAATAAATAATCAATGCTTATTCGACATTCAATAAGGAATAAATAATCAGTTCTGATTCGACATTCAATAATGAATAACTAATCAGTTCTGATTCGACATTCAATAAGGAATAAATAATCAGTACATATTCAACATTCAATAACAAATAAATAATAAGTACTTATTCGACATTCATTAAGGAATAAATAATCAGTACTTATTCGACAGTCAATAAGGAATAAATAATCAGTTCTTATTTGACATGCAGTAAGGAATAAATAATCAGTACATATTCAACATTCAATAGCAAATAAATAATAATATTTATTCAACATTCAATAAGGAATACATAATCAGTACTTATTCGACATTCAATAAGAAATAAATAATCAATGTTTATTCGACATTCAATAAGGAATAACTAATCAGTTCTGATTCGACATTCAATAAGGAATAAATAATTAATACTTATTCGACATTCAATATGAAATAAATAATCAGTATTTATTCAACATTCAATAAGGAATAAATAATCAGTTCTGATTCGTCATTCAATAAGGAATAAATAATCAATACTTATTCGACATTCAATAAGGAATAATTAATCAGTACTTATTCAACATTCAATAAGGAATAACTAATCAGTTCTTATTCAACATTCAATAAGGAATACATAATCAGTACTTATTCAACATTCAATCTAAAATAAATAATCAGTTCTGATTCGACATTCAATAAGGAATAAATAATCATTTCTTTTTCGGCATTCAATAAGGAATAAATAATCAGTATTTATTTGACATTAAACAAGAAACAAATACTCAGTACTTATTCGATATTCAATAAGGAATACATGGTCAGTACTTATTCGTTATTCAATAAGAAATAAATAGACAATATTTATTCGACATTCAATAAGGAATAAACAATCAGTTTTTATTCGACATTCGATGAGGAATACATAATTAGTATGTATTCGACATTCAATAGGAAATCAATAATCAATGCTTATTCGACATTCAATAAGGAATAAATAATCAATGCTTATTCGACATTCAATAAGGAATAAATAAACAGTTCTGATTCGACATTCAAAAAGGAATAAATAATCAATACTTATTCAACATTCAATAAGGAATAAATAATCAGTTCTGATTCGACATTCATTAATGAATAAATAATCATTTCTTTTTCGGCATTCAATAAGGAATAAATATTCAGTATTTATTTGACATTCAATAAGAAACAAATACTCAGTACTTATTCGATATTCAATAAGGAATACATAGTCAGTACTTATTCGTTATTCAATAAGAAATAAATAGACAATATTTATTCGACATTCAATAAGGAATAAATAATCAGTTTTTATTCGATATTCGATGAGGAATACATAATTAGTATGTATTCGACATTCAATAAGAAATCAATAATCAATGCTTATTCGACATTCAATAAGGAATAAATAATCAATTATTATTCGACATTCAAAAAAGAATAAATAAGCAGTACTTATTCGACATTCAATAAGGAATAAATAATTAATACTTATTCGACATTCAATAAGGAATACATAATCAGTTCTTATTTGACATGCAATAAGGAATAAATAATCAGCACATATTCAACATTCAATAACAAATAAATAAAAAGTATTTATTCAACATTCAATAAGGAATACATAATCAGTACTTATTCGACATTCAATAAGAAATAAATAATCAATGCTTATTCGACATTCAATAAGGAATAAATAATCAGTTCTGATTCGACATTCAATAATGAATAACTAATCAGTTCTGATTCGACATTCAATAAGGAATAAATAATCAGTACATATTCAACATTCAATAACAAATAAATAATAAGTACTTATTCGACATTCATTAAGGAATAAATATTCAGTACTTATTCGACAGTCAATAAGGAATAAATAAACAGTTCTTATTTGACATGCAGTAAGGAATAAATAATCAGTACATATTCAACATTCAATAACAAATAAATAATAATATTTATTCAACATTCAATAAGGAATACATAATAAGTACTTATTCGACATTCAATAAGAAATAAATAATCAATGTTTATTCGACATTCAATAAGGAATAACTAATCAGTTCTGATTCGACATTCAATAAGGAATAAATAATTAATACTTATTCGACATTCAATATGAAATAAATAATCAGTATTTATTCAACATTCAATAAGGAATAAATAATCAGTTCTTAATTGACATGCAATAAGGAATAAATAATCAGTACATATTCAACATTCAATAACAAATAAATAATAAGTATTTATTCGACATTCAATAAGGAATACATAATCAGTACTTATTCGACATTCAATAAGAAATAAATAATCAATGCTTATTCGACATTCAATAAGGAATAAATAATCAGTTCTGATTCGACATTCAATAATGAATAACTAATCAGTTCTGATTCGACATTCAATAAGGAATAAATAATCAGTACTTATTCAACATTCAATAACAAATAAATAATAAGTACTTATTCGACATTCATTAAGGAATAAATATTCAGTACTTATTCGACAGTCAATAAGGAATAAATAAACAGTTCTTATTTGACATGCAGTAAGGAATAAATAATCAGTACATATTCAACATTCAATAACAAATAAATAATAATATTTATTCAACATTCAATAAGGAATACATAATAAGTACTTATTCGACATTCAATAAGAAATAAATAATCAATGTTTATTCGACATTCAATAAGGAATAACTAATCAGTTCTGATTCGACATTCAATAAGGAATAAATAATTAATACTTATTCGACATTCAATATGAAATAAATAATCAGTATTTATTCAACATTCAATAAGGAATAAATAATCAGTTCTTAATTGACATGCAATAAGGAATGAATAATCAGTACATATTCAACATTCAATAACAAATAAATAATAAGTATTTATTCGACATTCAATAAGGAATACATAATCAGTACTTATTCGACATTCAATAAGAAATAAATAATCAATGCTTATTCGACATTCAATAAGGAATAAATAATCAGTTCTGATTCGACATTCAATAATGAATAACTAATCAGTTCTGATTCGACATTCAATAAGGAATAAATAATCAGTACTTATTCAACATTCAATAACAAATAAATAATAAGTACTTATTCGACATTCATTAAGGAATAAATAATCAGTACTTATTCGACAGTCAATAAGGAATAAATAATCAGTTCTTATTTGACATGCAGTAAGGAATAAATAATCAGTACATATTCAACATTCAATAACAAATAAATAATAATATTTATTCAACATTCAATAAGGAATACATAATCAGTACTTATTCGACATTCAATAAGAAATAAATAATCAATGTTTATTCGACATTCAATAAGGAATAACTAATCAGTTCTGATTCGACATTCAATAAGGAATAAATAATTAATACTTATTCGACATTCAATATGAAATAAATAATCAGTATTTATTCAACATTCAATAAGGAATAAATAATCAGTTCTGATTCGTCATTCAATAAGGAATAAATAATCAATACTTATTCGACATTCAATAAGGAATAATTAATCAGTACTTATTCAACATTCAATAAGGAATAACTAATCAGTTCTTATTCAACATTCAATAAGGAATACATAATCAGTGCTTATTCAACATTCAATCTAAAATAAATAATCAGTTCTGATTCGACATTCAATAAGGAATAAATAATCATTTCTTTTTCGGCATTCAATAAGGAATAAATAATCAGTATTTATTTGACATTAAACAAGAAACAAATACTCAGTACTTATTCGATATTCAATAAGGAATACATGGTCAGTACTTATTCGTTATTCAATAAGAAATAAATAGACAATATTTATTCGACATTCAATAAGGAATAAACAATCAGTTTTTATTCGACATTCGATGAGGAATACATAATTAGTATGTATTCGACATTCAATAGGAAATCAATAATCAATGCTTATTCGACATTCAATAAGGAATAAATAATCAATGCTTATTCGACATTCAATAAGGAATAAATAAACAGTTCTGATTCGACATTCAAAAAGGAATAAATAATCAATACTTATTCGACATTCAATAAGGAATAATTAATCAGTACTTATTCAACATTCAATAAGGAATAAATAATCAGTTCTGATTCGACATTCATTAATGAATAAATAATCATTTCTTTTTCGGCATTCAATAAGGAATAAATATTCAGTATTTATTTGACATTCAATAAGAAACAAATACTCAGTACTTATTCGATATTCAATAAGGAATACATAGTCAGTACTTATTCGTTATTCAATAAGAAATAAATAGACAATATTTATTCGACATTCAATAAGGAATAAATAATCAGTTTTTATTCGATATTCGATGAGGAATACATAATTAGTATGTATTCGACATTCAATAAGAAATCAATAATCAATGCTTATTCGACATTCAATAAGGAATAAATAATCAATTATTATTCGACATTCAAAAAAGAATAAATAAGCAGTACTTATTCGACATTCAATAAGGAATAAATAATTAATACTTATTCGACATTCAATAAGGAATACATAATCAGTTCTTATTTGACATGCAATAAGGAATAAATAATCAGCACATATTCAACATTCAATAACAAATAAATAAAAAGTATTTATTCAACATTCAATAAGGAATACATAATCAGTACTTATTCGACATTCAATAAGAAATAAATAATCAATGCTTATTCGACATTCAATAAGGAATAAATAATCAGTTCTGATTCGACATTCAATAATGAATAACTAATCAGTTCTGATTCGACATTCAATAAGGAATAAATAATCAGTACATATTCAACATTCAATAACAAATAAATAATAAGTACTTATTCGACATTCATTAAGGAATAAATATTCAGTACTTATTCGACAGTCAATAAGGAATAAATAATCAGTTCTTATTTGACATGCAGTAAGGAATAAATAATCAGTACATATTCAACATTCAATAACAAATAAATAATAATATTTATTCAACATTCAATAAGGAATACATAATCAGTACTTATTCGACATTCAATAAGAAATAAATAATCAATGTTTATTCGACATTCAATAAGGAATAACTAATCAGTTCTGATTCGAAATTCAATAAGGAATAAATAATTAATACTTATTCGACATTCAATATGAAATAAATAATCAGTATTTATTCAACATTCAATAAGGAATAAATAATCAGTTCTTAATTGACATGCAATAAGGAATAAATAATCAGTACATATTCAACATTCAATAACAAATAAATAATAAGTATTTATTCGACATTCAATAAGGAATACATAATCAGTACTTATTCGACATTCAATAAGAAATAAATAATCAATGCTTATTCGACATTCAATAAGGAAAAAATAATCAGTTCTGATTCGACATTCAATAATGAATAACTAATCAGTTCTGATTCGACATTCAATAAGGAATAAATAATCAGTACATATTCAACATTCAATAACAAATAAATAATAAGTACTTATTCGACATTCATTAAGGAATAAATAATCAGTACTTATTCGACAGTCAATAAGGAATAAATAATCAGTTCTTATTTGACATGCAGTAAGGAATAAATAATCAGTACATATTCAACATTCAATAGCAAATAAATAATAATATTTATTCAACATTCAATAAGGAATACATAATCAGTACTTATTCGACATTCAATAAGAAATAAATAATCAATGTTTATTCGACATTCAATAAGGAATAACTAATCAGTTCTGATTCGACATTCAATAAGGAATAAATAATTAATACTTATTCGACATTCAATATGAAATAAATAATCAGTATTTATTCAACATTCAATAAGGAATAAATAATCAGTTCTGATTCGTCATTCAATAAGGAATAAATAATCAATACTTATTCGACATTCAATAAGGAATAATTAATCAGTACTTATTCAACATTCAATAAGGAATAACTAATCAGTTCTTATTCAACATTCAATAAGGAATACATAATCAGTACTTATTCAACATTCAATCTAAAATAAATAATCAGTTCTGATTCGACATTCAATAAGGAATAAATAATCATTTCTTTTTCGGCATTCAATAAGGAATAAATAATCAGTATTTATTTGACATTAAACAAGAAACAAATACTCAGTACTTATTCGATATTCAATAAGGAATACATGGTCAGTACTTATTCGTTATTCAATAAGAAATAAATAGACAATATTTATTCGACATTCAATAAGGAATAAACAATCAGTTTTTATTCGACATTCGATGAGGAATACATAATTAGTATGTATTCGACATTCAATAGGAAATCAATAATCAATGCTTATTCGACATTCAATAAGGAATAAATAATCAATGCTTATTCGACATTCAATAAGGAATAAATAAACAGTTCTGATTCGACATTCAAAAAGGAATAAATAATCAATACTTATTCAACATTCAATAAGGAATAAATAATCAGTTCTGATTCGACATTCATTAATGAATAAATAATCATTTCTTTTTCGGCATTCAATAAGGAATAAATATTCAGTATTTATTTGACATTCAATAAGAAACAAATACTCAGTACTTATTCGATATTCAATAAGGAATACATAGTCAGTACTTATTCGTTATTCAATAAGAAATAAATAGACAATATTTATTCGACATTCAATAAGGAATAAATAATCAGTTTTTATTCGATATTCGATGAGGAATACATAATTAGTATGTATTCGACATTCAATAAGAAATCAATAATCAATGCTTATTCGACATTCAATAAGGAATAAATAATCAATTATTATTCGACATTCAAAAAAGAATAAATAAGCAGTACTTATTCGACATTCAATAAGGAATAAATAATTAATACTTATTCGACATTCAATAAGGAATACATAATCAGTTCTTATTTGACATGCAATAAGGAATAAATAATCAGCACATATTCAACATTCAATAACAAATAAATAAAAAGTATTTATTCAACATTCAATAAGGAATACATAATCAGTACTTATTCGACATTCAATAAGAAATAAATAATCAATGCTTATTCGACATTCAATAAGGAATAAATAATCAGTTCTGATTCGACATTCAATAATGAATAACTAATCAGTTCTGATTCGACATTCAATAAGGAATAAATAATCAGTACATATTCAACATTCAATAACAAATAAATAATAAGTACTTATTCGACATTCATTAAGGAATAAATATTCAGTACTTATTCGACAGTCAATAAGGAATAAATAAACAGTTCTTATTTGACATGCAGTAAGGAATAAATAATCAGTACATATTCAACATTCAATAACAAATAAATAATAATATTTATTCAACATTCAATAAGGAATACATAATAAGTACTTATTCGACATTCAATAAGAAATAAATAATCAATGTTTATTCGACATTCAATAAGGAATAACTAATCAGTTCTGATTCGACATTCAATAAGGAATAAATAATTAATACTTATTCGACATTCAATATGAAATAAATAATCAGTATTTATTCAACATTCAATAAGGAATAAATAATCAGTTCTTAATTGACATGCAATAAGGAATAAATAATCAGTACATATTCAACATTCAATAACAAATAAATAATAAGTATTTATTCGACATTCAATAAGGAATACATAATCAGTACTTATTCGACATTCAATAAGAAATAAATAATCAATGCTTATTCGACATTCAATAAGGAATAAATAATCAGTTCTGATTCGACATTCAATAATGAATAACTAATCAGTTCTGATTCGACATTCAATAAGGAATAAATAATCAGTACTTATTCAACATTCAATAACAAATAAATAATAAGTACTTATTCGACATTCATTAAGGAATAAATAATCAGTACTTATTCGACAGTCAATAAGGAATAAATAATCAGTTCTTATTTGACATGCAGTAAGGAATAAATAATCAGTACATATTCAACATTCAATAACAAATAAATAATAATATTTATTCAACATTCAATAAGGAATACATAATCAGTACTTATTCGACATTCAATAAGAAATAAATAATCAATGTTTATTCGACATTCAATAAGGAATAACTAATCAGTTCTGATTCGACATTCAATAAGGAATAAATAATTAATACTTATTCGACATTCAATATGAAATAAATAATCAGTATTTATTCAACATTCAATAAGGAATAAATAATCAGTTCTGATTCGTCATTCAATAAGGAATAAATAATCAATACTTATTCGACATTCAATAAGGAATAATTAATCAGTACTTATTCAACATTCAATAAGGAATAACTAATCAGTTCTTATTCAACATTCAATCTAAAATAAATAATCAGTTCTGATTCGACATTCAATAAGGAATAAATAATCATTTCTTTTTCGGCATTCAATAAGGAATAAATAATCAGTATTTATTTGACATTAAACAAGAAACAAATACTCAGTACTTATTCGATATTCAATAAGGAATACATGGTCAGTACTTATTCGTTATTCAATAAGAAATAAATAGACAATATTTATTCGACATTCAATAAGGAATAAACAATCAGTTTTTATTCGACATTCGATGAGGAATACATAATTAGTATGTATTCGACATTCAATAGGAAATCAATAATCAATGCTTATTCGACATTCAATAAGGAATAAATAATCAATGCTTATTCGACATTCAATAAGGAATAAATAAACAGTTCTGATTCGACATTCAAAAAGGAATAAATAATCAATACTTATTCGACATTCAATAAGGAATAATTAATCAGTACTTATTCAACATTCAATAAGGAATAAATAATCAGTTCTGATTCGACATTCATTAATGAATAAATAATCATTTCTTTTTCGGCATTCAATAAGGAATAAATATTCAGTATTTATTTGACATTCAATAAGAAACAAATACTCAGTACTTATTCGATATTCAATAAGGAATACATAGTCAGTACTTATTCGTTATTCAATAAGAAATAAATAGACAATATTTATTCGACATTCAATAAGGAATAAATAATCAGTTTTTATTCGATATTCGATGAGGAATACATAATTAGTATGTATTCGACATTCAATAAGAAATCAATAATCAATGCTTATTCGACATTCAATAAGGAATAAATAATCAATTATTATTCGACATTCAAAAAAGAATAAATAAGCAGTACTTATTCGACATTCAATAAGGAATAAATAATTAATACTTATTCGACATTCAATAAGGAATACATAATCAGTTCTTATTTGACATGCAATAAGGAATAAATAATCAGCACATATTCAACATTCAATAACAAATAAATAAAAAGTATTTATTCAACATTCAATAAGGAATACATAATCAGTACTTATTCGACATTCAATAAGAAATAAATAATCAATGCTTATTCGACATTCAATAAGGAATAAATAATCAGTTCTGATTCGACATTCAATAATGAATAACTAATCAGTTCTGATTCGACATTCAATAAGGAATAAATAATCAGTACATATTCAACATTCAATAACAAATAAATAATAAGTACTTATTCGACATTCATTAAGGAATAAATATTCAGTACTTATTCGACAGTCAATAAGGAATAAATAATCAGTTCTTATTTGACATGCAGTAAGGAATAAATAATCAGTACATATTCAACATTCAATAACAAATAAATAATAATATTTATTCAACATTCAATAAGGAATACATAATCAGTACTTATTCGACATTCAATAAGAAATAAATAATCAATGTTTATTCGACATTCAATAAGGAATAACTAATCAGTTCTGATTCGAAATTCAATAAGGAATAAATAATTAATACTTATTCGACATTCAATATGAAATAAATAATCAGTATTTATTCAACATTCAATAAGGAATAAATAATCAGTTCTTAATTGACATGCAATAAGGAATAAATAATCAGTACATATTCAACATTCAATAACAAATAAATAATAAGTATTTATTCGACATTCAATAAGGAATACATAATCAGTACTTATTCGACATTCAATAAGAAATAAATAATCAATGCTTATTCGACATTCAATAAGGAATAAATAATCAGTTCTGATTCGACATTCAATAATGAATAACTAATCAGTTCTGATTCGACATTCAATAAGGAATAAATAATCAGTACATATTCAACATTCAATAACAAATAAATAATAAGTACTTATTCGACATTCATTAAGGAATAAATAATCAGTACTTATTCGACAGTCAATAAGGAATAAATAATCAGTTCTTATTTGACATGCAGTAAGGAATAAATAATCAGTACATATTCAACATTCAATAGCAAATAAATAATAATATTTATTCAACATTCAATAAGGAATACATAATCAGTACTTATTCGACATTCAATAAGAAATAAATAATCAATGTTTATTCGACATTCAATAAGGAATAACTAATCAGTTCTGATTCGACATTCAATAAGGAATAAATAATTAATACTTATTCGACATTCAATATGAAATAAATAATCAGTATTTATTCAACATTCAATAAGGAATAAATAATCAGTTCTGATTCGTCATTCAATAAGGAATAAATAATCAATACTTATTCGACATTCAATAAGGAATAATTAATCAGTACTTATTCAACATTCAATAAGGAATAACTAATCAGTTCTTATTCAACATTCAATAAGGAATACATAATCAGTACTTATTCAACATTCAATCTAAAATAAATAATCAGTTCTGATTCGACATTCAATAAGGAATAAATAATCATTTCTTTTTCGGCATTCAATAAGGAATAAATAATCAGTATTTATTTGACATTAAACAAGAAACAAATACTCAGTACTTATTCGATATTCAATAAGGAATACATGGTCAGTACTTATTCGTTATTCAATAAGAAATAAATAGACAATATTTATTCGACATTCAATAAGGAATAAACAATCAGTTTTTATTCGACATTCGATGAGGAATACATAATTAGTATGTATTCGACATTCAATAGGAAATCAATAATCAATGCTTATTCGACATTCAATAAGGAATAAATAATCAATGCTTATTCGACATTCAATAAGGAATAAATAAACAGTTCTGATTCGACATTCAAAAAGGAATAAATAATCAATACTTATTCAACATTCAATAAGGAATAAATAATCAGTTCTGATTCGACATTCATTAATGAATAAATAATCATTTCTTTTTCGGCATTCAATAAGGAATAAATATTCAGTATTTATTTGACATTCAATAAGAAACAAATACTCAGTACTTATTCGATATTCAATAAGGAATACATAGTCAGTACTTATTCGTTATTCAATAAGAAATAAATAGACAATATTTATTCGACATTCAATAAGGAATAAATAATCAGTTTTTATTCGATATTCGATGAGGAATACATAATTAGTATGTATTCGACATTCAATAAGAAATCAATAATCAATGCTTATTCGACATTCAATAAGGAATAAATAATCAATTATTATTCGACATTCAAAAAAGAATAAATAAGCAGTACTTATTCGACATTCAATAAGGAATAAATAATTAATACTTATTCGACATTCAATAAGGAATACATAATCAGTTCTTATTTGACATGCAATAAGGAATAAATAATCAGCACATATTCAACATTCAATAACAAATAAATAAAAAGTATTTATTCAACATTCAATAAGGAATACATAATCAGTACTTATTCGACATTCAATAAGAAATAAATAATCAATGCTTATTCGACATTCAATAAGGAATAAATAATCAGTTCTGATTCGACATTCAATAATGAATAACTAATCAGTTCTGATTCGACATTCAATAAGGAATAAATAATCAGTACATATTCAACATTCAATAACAAATAAATAATAAGTACTTATTCGACATTCATTAAGGAATAAATATTCAGTACTTATTCGACAGTCAATAAGGAATAAATAAACAGTTCTTATTTGACATGCAGTAAGGAATAAATAATCAGTACATATTCAACATTCAATAACAAATAAATAATAATATTTATTCAACATTCAATAAGGAATACATAATAAGTACTTATTCGACATTCAATAAGAAATAAATAATCAATGTTTATTCGACATTCAATAAGGAATAACTAATCAGTTCTGATTCGACATTCAATAAGGAATAAATAATTAATACTTATTCGACATTCAATATGAAATAAATAATCAGTATTTATTCAACATTCAATAAGGAATAAATAATCAGTTCTTAATTGACATGCAATAAGGAATAAATAATCAGTACATATTCAACATTCAATAACAAATAAATAATAAGTATTTATTCGACATTCAATAAGGAATACATAATCAGTACTTATTCGACATTCAATAAGAAATAAATAATCAATGCTTATTCGACATTCAATAAGGAATAAATAATCAGTTCTGATTCGACATTCAATAATGAATAACTAATCAGTTCTGATTCGACATTCAATAAGGAATAAATAATCAGTACTTATTCAACATTCAATAACAAATAAATAATAAGTACTTATTCGACATTCATTAAGGAATAAATATTCAGTACTTATTCGACAGTCAATAAGGAATAAATAAACAGTTCTTATTTGACATGCAGTAAGGAATAAATAATCAGTACATATTCAACATTCAATAACAAATAAATAATAATATTTATTCAACATTCAATAAGGAATACATAATAAGTACTTATTCGACATTCAATAAGAAATAAATAATCAATGTTTATTCGACATTCAATAAGGAATAACTAATCAGTTCTGATTCGACATTCAATAAGGAATAAATAATTAATACTTATTCGACATTCAATATGAAATAAATAATCAGTATTTATTCAACATTCAATAAGGAATAAATAATCAGTTCTTAATTGACATGCAATAAGGAATGAATAATCAGTACATATTCAACATTCAATAACAAATAAATAATAAGTATTTATTCGACATTCAATAAGGAATACATAATCAGTACTTATTCGACATTCAATAAGAAATAAATAATCAATGCTTATTCGACATTCAATAAGGAATAAATAATCAGTTCTGATTCGACATTCAATAATGAATAACTAATCAGTTCTGATTCGACATTCAATAAGGAATAAATAATCAGTACTTATTCAACATTCAATAACAAATAAATAATAAGTACTTATTCGACATTCATTAAGGAATAAATAATCAGTACTTATTCGACAGTCAATAAGGAATAAATAATCAGTTCTTATTTGACATGCAGTAAGGAATAAATAATCAGTACATATTCAACATTCAATAACAAATAAATAATAATATTTATTCAACATTCAATAAGGAATACATAATCAGTACTTATTCGACATTCAATAAGAAATAAATAATCAATGTTTATTCGACATTCAATAAGGAATAACTAATCAGTTCTGATTCGACATTCAATAAGGAATAAATAATTAATACTTATTCGACATTCAATATGAAATAAATAATCAGTATTTATTCAACATTCAATAAGGAATAAATAATCAGTTCTGATTCGTCATTCAATAAGGAATAAATAATCAATACTTATTCGACATTCAATAAGGAATAATTAATCAGTACTTATTCAACATTCAATAAGGAATAACTAATCAGTTCTTATTCAACATTCAATAAGGAATACATAATCAGTGCTTATTCAACATTCAATCTAAAATAAATAATCAGTTCTGATTCGACATTCAATAAGGAATAAATAATCATTTCTTTTTCGGCATTCAATAAGGAATAAATAATCAGTATTTATTTGACATTAAACAAGAAACAAATACTCAGTACTTATTCGATATTCAATAAGGAATACATGGTCAGTACTTATTCGTTATTCAATAAGAAATAAATAGACAATATTTATTCGACATTCAATAAGGAATAAACAATCAGTTTTTATTCGACATTCGATGAGGAATACATAATTAGTATGTATTCGACATTCAATAGGAAATCAATAATCAATGCTTATTCGACATTCAATAAGGAATAAATAATCAATGCTTATTCGACATTCAATAAGGAATAAATAAACAGTTCTGATTCGACATTCAAAAAGGAATAAATAATCAATACTTATTCGACATTCAATAAGGAATAATTAATCAGTACTTATTCAACATTCAATAAGGAATAAATAATCAGTTCTGATTCGACATTCATTAATGAATAAATAATCATTTCTTTTTCGGCATTCAATAAGGAATAAATATTCAGTATTTATTTGACATTCAATAAGAAACAAATACTCAGTACTTATTCGATATTCAATAAGGAATACATAGTCAGTACTTATTCGTTATTCAATAAGAAATAAATAGACAATATTTATTCGACATTCAATAAGGAATAAATAATCAGTTTTTATTCGATATTCGATGAGGAATACATAATTAGTATGTATTCGACATTCAATAAGAAATCAATAATCAATGCTTATTCGACATTCAATAAGGAATAAATAATCAATTATTATTCGACATTCAAAAAAGAATAAATAAGCAGTACTTATTCGACATTCAATAAGGAATAAATAATTAATACTTATTCGACATTCAATAAGGAATACATAATCAGTTCTTATTTGACATGCAATAAGGAATAAATAATCAGCACATATTCAACATTCAATAACAAATAAATAAAAAGTATTTATTCAACATTCAATAAGGAATACATAATCAGTACTTATTCGACATTCAATAAGAAATAAATAATCAATGCTTATTCGACATTCAATAAGGAATAAATAATCAGTTCTGATTCGACATTCAATAATGAATAACTAATCAGTTCTGATTCGACATTCAATAAGGAATAAATAATCAGTACATATTCAACATTCAATAACAAATAAATAATAAGTACTTATTCGACATTCATTAAGGAATAAATATTCAGTACTTATTCGACAGTCAATAAGGAATAAATAATCAGTTCTTATTTGACATGCAGTAAGGAATAAATAATCAGTACATATTCAACATTCAATAACAAATAAATAATAATATTTATTCAACATTCAATAAGGAATACATAATCAGTACTTATTCGACATTCAATAAGAAATAAATAATCAATGTTTATTCGACATTCAATAAGGAATAACTAATCAGTTCTGATTCGAAATTCAATAAGGAATAAATAATTAATACTTATTCGACATTCAATATGAAATAAATAATCAGTATTTATTCAACATTCAATAAGGAATAAATAATCAGTTCTTAATTGACATGCAATAAGGAATAAATAATCAGTACATATTCAACATTCAATAACAAATAAATAATAAGTATTTATTCGACATTCAATAAGGAATACATAATCAGTACTTATTCGACATTCAATAAGAAATAAATAATCAATGCTTATTCGACATTCAATAAGGAAAAAATAATCAGTTCTGATTCGACATTCAATAATGAATAACTAATCAGTTCTGATTCGACATTCAATAAGGAATAAATAATCAGTACATATTCAACATTCAATAACAAATAAATAATAAGTACTTATTCGACATTCATTAAGGAATAAATAATCAGTACTTATTCGACAGTCAATAAGGAATAAATAATCAGTTCTTATTTGACATGCAGTAAGGAATAAATAATCAGTACATATTCAACATTCAATAGCAAATAAATAATAATATTTATTCAACATTCAATAAGGAATACATAATCAGTACTTATTCGACATTCAATAAGAAATAAATAATCAATGTTTATTCGACATTCAATAAGGAATAACTAATCAGTTCTGATTCGACATTCAATAAGGAATAAATAATTAATACTTATTCGACATTCAATATGAAATAAATAATCAGTATTTATTCAACATTCAATAAGGAATAAATAATCAGTTCTGATTCGTCATTCAATAAGGAATAAATAATCAATACTTATTCGACATTCAATAAGGAATAATTAATCAGTACTTATTCAACATTCAATAAGGAATAACTAATCAGTTCTTATTCAACATTCAATAAGGAATACATAATCAGTACTTATTCAACATTCAATCTAAAATAAATAATCAGTTCTGATTCGACATTCAATAAGGAATAAATAATCATTTCTTTTTCGGCATTCAATAAGGAATAAATAATCAGTATTTATTTGACATTAAACAAGAAACAAATACTCAGTACTTATTCGATATTCAATAAGGAATACATGGTCAGTACTTATTCGTTATTCAA
This sequence comes from Bathymodiolus brooksi, assembly GCA_963680875.1. NCBI lineage: Eukaryota > Metazoa > Mollusca > Bivalvia > Mytilida > Modiolidae > Bathymodiolus > Bathymodiolus brooksi. The sequence goes on from OY804580.1 coordinate 18,384,148, forward strand.
TAAGAAATAAATAGACAATATTTATTCGACATTCAATAAGGAATAAACAATCAGTTTTTATTCGACATTCGATGAGGAATACATAATTAGTATGTATTCGACATTCAATAGGAAATCAATAATCAATGCTTATTCGACATTCAATAAGGAATAAATAATCAATGCTTATTCGACATTCAATAAGGAATAAATAAACAGTTCTGATTCGACATTCAAAAAGGAATAAATAATCAATACTTATTCAACATTCAATAAGGAATAAATAATCAGTTCTGATTCGACATTCATTAATGAATAAATAATCATTTCTTTTTCGGCATTCAATAAGGAATAAATATTCAGTATTTATTTGACATTCAATAAGAAACAAATACTCAGTACTTATTCGATATTCAATAAGGAATACATAGTCAGTACTTATTCGTTATTCAATAAGAAATAAATAGACAATATTTATTCGACATTCAATAAGGAATAAATAATCAGTTTTTATTCGATATTCGATGAGGAATACATAATTAGTATGTATTCGACATTCAATAAGAAATCAATAATCAATGCTTATTCGACATTCAATAAGGAATAAATAATCAATTATTATTCGACATTCAAAAAAGAATAAATAAGCAGTACTTATTCGACATTCAATAAGGAATAAATAATTAATACTTATTCGACATTCAATAAGGAATACATAATCAGTTCTTATTTGACATGCAATAAGGAATAAATAATCAGCACATATTCAACATTCAATAACAAATAAATAAAAAGTATTTATTCAACATTCAATAAGGAATACATAATCAGTACTTATTCGACATTCAATAAGAAATAAATAATCAATGCTTATTCGACATTCAATAAGGAATAAATAATCAGTTCTGATTCGACATTCAATAATGAATAACTAATCAGTTCTGATTCGACATTCAATAAGGAATAAATAATCAGTACATATTCAACATTCAATAACAAATAAATAATAAGTACTTATTCGACATTCATTAAGGAATAAATATTCAGTACTTATTCGACAGTCAATAAGGAATAAATAAACAGTTCTTATTTGACATGCAGTAAGGAATAAATAATCAGTACATATTCAACATTCAATAACAAATAAATAATAATATTTATTCAACATTCAATAAGGAATACATAATAAGTACTTATTCGACATTCAATAAGAAATAAATAATCAATGTTTATTCGACATTCAATAAGGAATAACTAATCAGTTCTGATTCGACATTCAATAAGGAATAAATAATTAATACTTATTCGACATTCAATATGAAATAAATAATCAGTATTTATTCAACATTCAATAAGGAATAAATAATCAGTTCTTAATTGACATGCAATAAGGAATAAATAATCAGTACATATTCAACATTCAATAACAAATAAATAATAAGTATTTATTCGACATTCAATAAGGAATACATAATCAGTACTTATTCGACATTCAATAAGAAATAAATAATCAATGCTTATTCGACATTCAATAAGGAATAAATAATCAGTTCTGATTCGACATTCAATAATGAATAACTAATCAGTTCTGATTCGACATTCAATAAGGAATAAATAATCAGTACTTATTCAACATTCAATAACAAATAAATAATAAGTACTTATTCGACATTCATTAAGGAATAAATAATCAGTACTTATTCGACAGTCAATAAGGAATAAATAATCAGTTCTTATTTGACATGCAGTAAGGAATAAATAATCAGTACATATTCAACATTCAATAACAAATAAATAATAATATTTATTCAACATTCAATAAGGAATACATAATCAGTACTTATTCGACATTCAATAAGAAATAAATAATCAATGTTTATTCGACATTCAATAAGGAATAACTAATCAGTTCTGATTCGACATTCAATAAGGAATAAATAATTAATACTTATTCGACATTCAATATGAAATAAATAATCAGTATTTATTCAACATTCAATAAGGAATAAATAATCAGTTCTGATTCGTCATTCAATAAGGAATAAATAATCAATACTTATTCGACATTCAATAAGGAATAATTAATCAGTACTTATTCAACATTCAATAAGGAATAACTAATCAGTTCTTATTCAACATTCAATAAGGAATACATAATCAGTGCTTATTCAACATTCAATCTAAAATAAATAATCAGTTCTGATTCGACATTCAATAAGGAATAAATAATCATTTCTTTTTCGGCATTCAATAAGGAATAAATAATCAGTATTTATTTGACATTAAACAAGAAACAAATACTCAGTACTTATTCGATATTCAATAAGGAATACATGGTCAGTACTTATTCGTTATTCAATAAGAAATAAATAGACAATATTTATTCGACATTCAATAAGGAATAAACAATCAGTTTTTATTCGACATTCGATGAGGAATACATAATTAGTATGTATTCGACATTCAATAGGAAATCAATAATCAATGCTTATTCGACATTCAATAAGGAATAAATAATCAATGCTTATTCGACATTCAATAAGGAATAAATAAACAGTTCTGATTCGACATTCAAAAAGGAATAAATAATCAATACTTATTCGACATTCAATAAGGAATAATTAATCAGTACTTATTCAACATTCAATAAGGAATAAATAATCAGTTCTGATTCGACATTCATTAATGAATAAATAATCATTTCTTTTTCGGCATTCAATAAGGAATAAATATTCAGTATTTATTTGACATTCAATAAGAAACAAATACTCAGTACTTATTCGATATTCAATAAGGAATACATAGTCAGTACTTATTCGTTATTCAATAAGAAATAAATAGACAATATTTATTCGACATTCAATAAGGAATAAATAATCAGTTTTTATTCGATATTCGATGAGGAATACATAATTAGTATGTATTCGACATTCAATAAGAAATCAATAATCAATGCTTATTCGACATTCAATAAGGAATAAATAATCAATTATTATTCGACATTCAAAAAAGAATAAATAAGCAGTACTTATTCGACATTCAATAAGGAATAAATAATTAATACTTATTCGACATTCAATAAGGAATACATAATCAGTTCTTATTTGACATGCAATAAGGAATAAATAATCAGCACATATTCAACATTCAATAACAAATAAATAAAAAGTATTTATTCAACATTCAATAAGGAATACATAATCAGTACTTATTCGACATTCAATAAGAAATAAATAATCAATGCTTATTCGACATTCAATAAGGAATAAATAATCAGTTCTGATTCGACATTCAATAATGAATAACTAATCAGTTCTGATTCGACATTCAATAAGGAATAAATAATCAGTACATATTCAACATTCAATAACAAATAAATAATAAGTACTTATTCGACATTCATTAAGGAATAAATATTCAGTACTTATTCGACAGTCAATAAGGAATAAATAATCAGTTCTTATTTGACATGCAGTAAGGAATAAATAATCAGTACATATTCAACATTCAATAACAAATAAATAATAATATTTATTCAACATTCAATAAGGAATACATAATCAGTACTTATTCGACATTCAATAAGAAATAAATAATCAATGTTTATTCGACATTCAATAAGGAATAACTAATCAGTTCTGATTCGACATTCAATAAGGAATAAATAATTAATACTTATTCGACATTCAATATGAAATAAATAATCAGTATTTATTCAACATTCAATAAGGAATAAATAATCAGTTCTGATTCGTCATTCAATAAGGAATAAATAATCAATACTTATTCGACATTCAATAAGGAATAATTAATCAGTACTTATTCAACATTCAATAAGGAATAACTAATCAGTCCTTATTCAACATTCAATAAGGAATACATAATCAGTACTTATTCAACATTCAATCTAAAATAAATAATCAGTTCTGATTCGACATTCAATAATGAATAAATAATCATTTCTTTTTCGGCATTCAATAAGGAATAAATAATCAGTATTTATTTGACATTAAACAAGAAACAAATACTCAGTACTTATTCGATATTCAATAAGGAATACATGGTCAGTACTTATTCGTTATTCAATAAGAAATAAATAGACAATATTTATTCGACATTCAATAAGGAATAAACAATCAGTTTTTATTCGACATTCGATGAGGAATACATAATTAGTATGTATTCGACATTCAATAGGAAATCAATAATCAATGCTTATTCGACATTCAATAAGGAATAAATAAACAGTTCTGATTCGACATTCAATAAGGAATAAATAATCAATACTTATTCGACATTCAATAAGGAATAATTAATCAGTACTTATTCAACATTCAATCTAAAATAAATAATCAGTTCTGATTCGACATTCATTAATGAATAAATAATCATTTCTTTTTCGGCATTCAATAAGGAATAAATATTCAGTATTTATTTGACATTCAATAAGAAACAAATACTCAGTACTTATTCGATATTCAATAAGGAATACATAGTCAGTACTTATTCGTTATTCAATAAGAAATAAATAGACAATATTTATTCGACATTCAATAAGGAATAAATAATCAGTTTTTATTCGACATTCGATGAGGAATACATAATTAGTATGTATTCGACATTCAATAAGAAATCAATAATCAATGCTTATTCGACATTCAATAAGGAATAAATAATCAATTATTATTCGACATTCAAAAAAGAATAAATAAGCAGTACTTATTCGACATTCAATAAGGAATAAATAATTAATACTTATTCGACATTCAATAAGGAATACATAATCAGTTCTTATTTGACATGCAATAAGGAATAAATAATCAGCACATATTCAACATTCAATAACAAATAAATAATAAGTATTTATTCAACATTCAATAAGGAATACATAATCAGTACTTATTCGACATTCAATAAGAAATAAATAATCAATGCTTATTCGACATTCAATAATGAATAAATAATCAGTTCTGATTCGACATTCAATAAGGAATAAATAATCAGTACATATTCAACATTCAATAACAAATAAATAATAAGTACTTATTCGACATTCATTAAGGAATAAATAATCAGTACTTATTCGACAGTCAATAAGGAATAAATAATCAGTTCTTATTTGACATGCAGTAAGGAATAAATAATCAGTACATATTCAACATTCAATAACAAATAAATAATAATATTTATTCAACATTCAATAAGGAATACATAATCAGTACTTATTCGACATTCAATAAGAAATAAATAATCAATGCTTATTCGACATTCAATAAGGAATAACTAATCAGTTCTGATTCGACATTCAATAAGGAATAAATAATTAATACTTATTCGACATTCAATATGAAATAAATAATCAGTATTTATTCAACATTCAATAAGGAATAAATAATCAGTTCTTAATTGACATGCAATAAGGAATAAATAATCAGTACATATTCAACATTCAATAACAAATAAATAATAAGTATTTATTCAACATTCAATAAGGAATACATAATCAGTACTTATTCGACATTCAATAAGAAATAAATAATCAATGCTTCTTCGACATTCAATAAGGAATAAATAATCAGTTCTGATTCGACATTCAATAAGGAATAAATAATCAATACTTATTCGACATTCAATAAGGAATAATTAATCAGTACTTATTCAACATTCAATAAGGAATAACTAATCAGTTCTTATTCAACATTCAATAAGGAATACATAATCAGTACTTATTCAATATTCAATCTAAAATAAATAATCAGTTCTGATTCGACATTCAATAATGAATAAATAATCATTTCTTTTTCGGCATTCAATAAGGAATAAATAATCAGTATTTATTTGACATTCAATAAGAAACAAATAATCAGTACTTATTCGATATTCAATAAGGAATACATGGTCAGTACTTATTCGTTATTCAATAAGAAATAAATAGACAATATTTATTCGATATTCAATAAGGAATAAATAATCAGTTTTTATTCGACATTCGATGAGGAATACATAATTAGTATGTATTCGACATTCAATAAGAAATCAATAATCAATGCTTATTCGACATTCAATAAGGAATAAATAATCAATGCTTATTCGACATTCAATAAGGAATAAATAATCAGTTCTGATTCGACATTCAATAAGGAATAAATAATCAATACTTATTCGACATTCAATAAGGAATAATTAATCAGTACTTATTCAACATTCAATAAGGAATAACTAATCAGTTCTTATTCAACATTCAATAAGGAATACATAATCAGTACTTATTCAACATTCAATCTAAAATAAATAATCAGTTCTGATTCGACATTCAATAATGAATAAATAATCATTTCTTTTTCGGCATTCAATAAGGAATAAATAATCAGTATTTATTTGACATTCAATAAGAAACAAATACTCAGTACTTATTCGATATTCAATAAGGAATACATGGTCAGTACTTATTCGTTATTCAATAACAAATAAATAGACAATATTTATTCGATATTCAATAAGGAATAAATAATCAGTTTTTATTCGACATTCGATGAGGAATACATAATTAGTATGTATTCGACATTCAATAAGAAATCAATAATCAATGCTTATTCGACATTCAATAAGGAATAAATAATCAATGCTTATTCGACATTCAATAAGGAATAAATAATCAATACTTATTCGACATTCAATAAGGAATAATTAATCAGTACTTATTCAACATTCAATAAGGAATAACTAATCAGTTCTTATTCAACATTCAATAAGGAATAAATAATCAGTATTTATTTGACATTCAATAAGAAACAAATAATCAGTACTTATTCGATATTCAATAAGGAATACATAGTCAGTACTTATTCGTTATTCAATAAGAAATAAATAGACAATATTTATTCGATATTCAATATGGAATAACTAATCAGTTTTTATTCGACATTCGATGAGGAATACATAATTAGTATGTATTCGACATTCAATAAGAAATCAATAATCAATGCTTATTCGACATTCAATAAGGAATAAATAATCAATGCTTATTCGACATTCAATAATGAATAAATAATTAGTTCTGATTCGACATTCAATAAGGAATAAATAATCAGTACATATTCAACATTCAATAACAAATAAATAATAAGTACTTATTCGACATTCATTAAGGAATAAATAATCAGTACTTATTCGACAGTCAATAAGGAATAAATAATCAGTTCTTATTTGACATGCAGTAAGGAATAAATAATCAGTACATATTCAACATTCAATAACAAATAAATAATAATATTTATTCAACATTCAATAAGGAATACATAATCAGTTCTGATTCGACATTCAATAAGGAATAAATAATTAATACTTATTCGACATTCAATATGAAATAAATAATCAGTATTTATTCAACATTCAATAAGGAATAAATAATCAGTTCTTAATTGACATGCAATAAGGAATAAATAATCAGTACATATTCAACATTCAATAACAAATAAATAATAAGTATTTATTCAACATTCAATAAGGAATACATAATCAGTACTTATTCGACATTCAATAAGAAATAAATAATCAATGCTTATTCGACATTCAATAAGGAATAAATAATCAGTTCTGATTCGACATTCAATAAGGAATAAATAATCAATACTTATTCGACATTCAATAAGGAATAATTAATCAGTACTTATTCAACATTCAATAAGGAATAACTAATCAGTTCTTATTCAACATTCAATAAGGAATACATAATCAGTACTTATTCAACATTCAATCTAAAATAAATAATTAGTTCTGATTCGACATTCAATAATGAATAAATAATCATTTCTTTTTCGGCATTCAATAAGGAATAAATAATCAGTATTTATTTGACATTCAATAAGAAACAAATACTCAGTACTTATTCGATATTCAATAAGGAATACATGGTCAGTACTTATTCGTTATTCAATAACAAATAAATAGACAATATTTATTCGATATTCAATAAGGAATAAATAATCAGTTTTTATTCGACATTCGATGAGGAATACATAATTAGTATGTATTCGACATTCAATAAGAAATCAATAATCAATGCTTATTCGACATTCAATAAGGAATAAATAATCAATGCTTATTCGACATTCAATAAGGAATAAATAATCAATACTTATTCGACATTCAATAAGGAATAATTAATCAGTACTTATTCAACATTCAATAAGGAATAACTAATCAGTTCTTATTCAACATTCAATAAGGAATAAATAATCAGTATTTATTTGACATTCAATAAGAAACAAATAATCAGTACTTATTCGATATTCAATAAGGAATACATAGTCAGTACTTATTCGTTATTCAATAAGAAATAAATAGACAATATTTATTCGACATTCAATAAGGAATAACTAATCAGTTTTTATTCGACATTCGATGAGGAATACATAATTAGTATGTATTCGACATTCAATAAGAAATCAATAATCAATGCTTATTCGACATTCAATAAGGAATAAATAATCAATGCTTATTCGACATTCAATAAGGAATAAATAATCAGTTCTGATTCGACATTCAATAAGGAATAAATAATCAATACTTATTCGACATTCAATAAGGAATAATTAATCAGTACTTATTCAACATTCAATAAGGAATAACTAATCAGTTCTTATTCAACATTCAATAAGGAATACATAATCAGTACTTATACAACATTCAATCTAAAATAAATAATCAGTTCTGATTCGACATTCATTAATGAATAAATAATCATTTCTTTTTCGGCATTCAATAAGGAATAAATAATCAGTATTTATTTGACATTCAATAAGAAACAAATAATCAGTACTTATTCGATATTCAATAAGGAATACATGGTCAGTACTTATTCGTTATTCAATAAGAAATAAATAGACAATATTTATTCGAAATTCAATAAGGAATAACTAATCAGTTTTTATTCGACATTCGATGAGGAATACATAATTAGTATGTATTCGACATTCAATAAGAAATCAATAATCAATGCTTATTCGACATTCAATAAGAAATAAATAATCAATGCTTATTCGACATTCAATAAGGAATACATAATCAGTTCTGATTCGACATTCAATAAGGAATAAATAATCAGTTCTTATTTGACATGCAATAAGGAATAAATAATCAGTACATATTCAACATTCAATAACAAATAAATAATAAGTATTCATTCAACATTCAATAAGGAATAAATAATCAGTACTTATTCGACATTCAATAAGAAACATATAATCAATGCTTATTCGACATTCAATAAGGAATAAATAATCAGTTCTGATTCGACATTCAACAAGGAATAAATAATCAGTACATATTCAACATTCAATAACAAATAAATAATAAGTACTTATTCGACATTCAATAAGGAATAAATAATCAGTACTTATTCAACATTCATAAGGAATAAATAATCAGTTCTTATTCGACATTCAATAAGGAATAAATAATCAGATCTTATTTGACATGCAATCAGGAATAAATAATCAGTACATATTCAACATTCAATAACAAATAAATAATAAGTATTCATTCAACATTCAATAAGGAATAAATAATCAGTACTTATTCGACATTCAATAAGAAATAAATAATCAATGCTTATTCGACATTCAATAAGGAATAAATAATCAGTTCTGATTCGACATTCAACAAGGAATAAATAATCAATACATATTCAACATTCAATAAGAAATAAATAATAAGTACTTATTCGACATTCAATAAGAAATAAATAATCAATGCTTATTCGACATTCAATAAGGAATAAATAATCAATGCTTATTCGACATTCAATAAGGAATAAATAATCAATACTTATTCGACATTAAATAAGAAATAAATTATCAGTATTTATTCAACATTCAATAAGGAATAAATAATCAGTTCTTATTTGACATTCAATAAGGAATAAATAATCAGTTCCTATTTGACATGCAATAAGGAATAAATAATCAGTACATATTCAACATTCAATAACAAATAAATAATAAGTATTTATTCAACATTCTATAAGGAATACATAATGAGTACTTATTCGATATTCAATAAGAAATAAATAATCAATGCTTATTCGATATTCAATAAGGAATAAATAATCAGTTCTGATTCGACATTCAATAAGGAATAAATAATCAATACTTATTCGACATTCAATAAGGAATAATTAATCAGTACTTATTTAACATTCAATAAGGAATAAATAATAAGTTCTTATTCAACATTCAATAAGGAATACATAATCAGTACTTATTCAAAATTCAATCTAAAATAAATAATCAGTTCTGATTCGACATTCAATAATGAATAAATACTCAGTACTTATTCGATATTCAATGAGGAATAAATAATCAGTTGTTATTCGACATTCGATGAGGAATACATAATCAGTATTTATTCGACATTCAATAAGAAATTAATAATCAATGCTTATTCGACATTCAATAAGGAATAAATAATCAATTATTATTCGATATTCAACAAAGAATAAATAAGCAGTACTTATTCGACATTCAATAAGAAAAAAATAATCAGTTCTTATTCGATATTCAATAAGGAATAAATAATCAATTCTGATTCGACATTCACTAAGGAATAAATAATCAGTACTTATTCGACATTGAATAAGGAATAAATAATCAGTTCTTATTCGACATTCAATAAGAATTAAATAATCAGTGCATATTGGATATTTGATAAGGAATACATAATCAATACTTATTCGACATTCAATAAGAAATAAATAATCAATGCTTATTCAACATTCAATCTGAAATAAATAATCAATTCTGATTCGACATTCACTAAGGAATAAATAATCAGTACTTATTCAATATTCAATAAAGAATAAATAATCAGTTCTTATTCGACATTCAATAAGGAATAACTAATCACTACTTATTCAACATTTAAAATATATTTCTGTTTGACAAATATAATAAGAGAATGAAAGAAAATATGTTTTATTGGCGAATAGAGGCCAATACAAAAGTGGACTGCCTGCCAAAAGGCGTAAGTGGCGAGTCCAGAAACATTATCATTAGCCTTATGCATGATTAATCATCAATATCATTATTAAGATTGTCAACAAAAATGATTGTTCATATCGTTATCAACATTATCATAAATCATGAATTACATCATCATTATAAGCTTTATCATTAATCATGGTTATTAATCACGATTGCCATTGAACATTATCATCATCATAATTATCCTGACTGGCCCTGGGGACAGAAGCGCAGTACTTGACGGATGTTATAGTCCATTACGTGAACATGGTGCAGAACTCTTGGTGTTATGTCGCTGGTTTCGCCGACATAAGCTTGGTACTTGACGGATTTTAAGGTCCATTAATGTGAACATGGTGCAGAACTGTTCGTGTTGTATCGCTGTTTCGCCGCTTTGTGACCACGGGTTAAGTGTTAAAGTGAACGCAACCAAGTCCAATACGCAAATGAAGTGCAGAAATACTTTTGTGGTTTCGGATAGTAACTTGATAGCGTAGTCCCTTGTAGATATGCATATTAAATTTGATAGCACAGTCTCGGTTTGTGAACCACGTTCCAATACCCTAAAGAATTGAAGCTTAAGATTAACTGGTAACAAAGTCAACTGTAGATATTCCTGTGTGAACACCACGCTGTTCATTACTGTACCGTGCTTTCAAACTGTAGAAGTAAATATTTCACCAACACTATTGACATCAAATGTAACATGACATATCGTGATTTTCCCATGACAAGCAATAGTGTATTCTTTTCGACGTTTTCTGTCGTCCTGAATATAGCTGAAAAATTGCTCGCTGGACGCTAAACACCAATCAATCAAATCAATCAATCGACTTTTTCTTAAAAATATAGCAAAACGACAGCAGTAACTTGTACAATATAATGTGGAGGGTATTCTTTAATACGAAATTAATAGAGACCAAAATGACACAGTCGTCAATTTGTCATCAATAGATCTAAAACCTGCTGAAATTGGTATACTCTCTAAGGGACTTAATTTCTGCCCCACCCCCAACAAAATCAACGAGGAGCAACTATCAGCTGATCTTGACAAATTTGCTAGATCTCTTCGTATTAAAGAATATTTCTCAGCCAAAGAGAGAGACTGTCCTGTAGATGGGTCGTCCGATTCGGAAGATGATAATGAGATCCCCCTTCCTAGGTTTAAGAAAAAAAAGTTCATGGATTCCAAAACCCAGCAAAAATAGAACTTTAGAATCCTTTATTGATTTAGTCAAAAATGATGTAACATTTAATGGAGAGCATTTTTAACAAATCAACGGAACAGCTATGGGAACAAAGATGGCACCTTCATACGCCAACATCTTCATGGGGAAACTTGAAAAACTAATCATACAATCTGCACCTCACACGCCACTTTCCTGGTTTCGTTTCATAGACGACGTTGACATGAAGTGGACCGAGTCGGAAGAAAACCTCAATCGTTTCTTTGACCATGCCAACAATGTTCACCCCACTATAAAATTCACCCATGAAACATCTAGAAATAACATCTCCTTTCTGGATACTTACACCACCTGTGAAAATGGTATTATGTCAACTGACATATACAACAAACCGACAGATAAACATCAGTACCTGTCCCCACAGAGTTGTCATCCTAAACATTGCACCAAAAGTATTCTGTACAGCCAAGCTCTCCGAATCAAACGCAGCTGCTCCAACGAACAAACCACAAAAAAAAGGCTTGGGGAACTGAAATGTCATCTGAAAAAGAGGGGTTACAACAATGCGAGCATTAACCATTGTTTTAGCAAAGCAAGTGGTATTGACAGAAAAGACCTCATCCAATATAAAGAAAAGAACGCGAACAACAAAGTGCCATTTGTCATCACATACCATCCTGCGCTCAGTAATTTATCCAACATCGTTCGTGAGCACTGGACAACCATACAAAAACACCCAGAACTGTGTGAAATCTTCAATGAACCACCCGTCTTGGCCTTCAGGAAACCCAAAAGTTTGGAAGACATCTTGGTAAGAGCTGACATCTCCCCTCGATCTGCCTACAATGGTCAGTGTCAAAAATGTGATTCAAGACGATGTATGACGTGCAAAAACATCCAATGCACACACAAATTCAGAAGCACACATACAGGAGAAAAATTCATCATATACTGCAATGCCAACTGCAAGACAGAAAATATTATCTACCTCCTGGAATGTGCAATTTGTGGTCTTCAATACATCGGAGAAACTAAACACAACTTAGTAAACGCTTGAATGGCCACAGAAGCGATGCAAATTGTAAACCTGACCTTCCACTCAGCAGACATCTCAGATCGACGGGCCACCATGATTCTTTCGGCAAACTGAAGATCACCATAATTGACCATAACCCCAAGTGGGATGATAAAAGCAGACAGGAAAGGGAAAGCTTCTGGATTAGAAAACTTAAGACCTTATCACCGAATGGAATCAATGAGAAAAAGTAATATCCTCTCTTGACCCCTATTCGTGTTGATCTCCTCCAATCGTATTAGGACATACAGTTTGCTCTATTGGCCCAAAGTATATATTCCACACTGTGGCGGGCCGTTTTTTTTAATGAGTTTGGGTATCATACCGTTTTCAACAATATTTTGACAGTGCTATTTGATACATTTACCAATAATGTCTCATTTTTATATTTATTTTTATTTCTAATTTAACATTTATTTAAATGTGTAGCCCTATTGTATATTTATATTATTGTTATTGTACTTTTATTAATTTATATGTAGGATTTCCATTCTTTTATGCATGTAGTTTCATATGTGCATCTTCTGGTTCTTTTGTGGCGTACATGGACCGTCAAAAACTTTTTTTTGAAATTTGAAAAGTCGCTATATTGTTTCGAGATTTTATGTAATTAAACATTGATAAAGTCCCTCGGTGGGACGAAAATTTTGTCATTCTACGAAGTGTTTAATTCTTTATCACTTTGTTTTGTGTACTTGGTGTTGTTTTACAAACCATTTTAGACGTTTATAATTGCTTTACTTGTATAGTATCGTTATACCGTAACGATCCAACACCCCGTAAGATTGATCGTTGACTGGTTTTTCAGACGTTGTATATATATATACGTCTGAAAATTAAACCAAACAGTGTTAGAATTAGATTTTAGAGCTGTCAAATTTTTGTTCTTCCCTCGACGGGATTTGAACCCACACCATTGATACACTGCAGCACCATTCGCTTAGCCTTACGTCCAGCGCCCTAGACCACTCGACTACATCCACTCCCTAAAAAAAGGAGCTTCAATAGTCGTAGTGTTACCTTGTCTCGTAAGGAAAATCTAGGGATAGACGTAAGACATGTGTATAAGCGTGTGTAGATGGTACATATATACTTTAATATTATAATTTGACAGCAATCTAACTCAGCAAAATTTTAATATATTGTATAGGATAATGAAGAATTCATTATACAGTCACAGGAAATAAAGTATATTATACAAACGTCTAGAAGCAAGTGACAACCATACAATATATCTGTCCCACTGGATCTCAAAGTTACTTTAAAGGATACTAGGTTAATACTAAATATTATGTACGTCTGAAAATTAAACCAAACAGTGTTAGAATTAGATTTTAGAGCTGTCAAATTTTTGTTCTTCCCTCGACGGAATTTGAACCCACACCATTGATACACTGCAGCACCATTCGCTTAGCCTTACGTCCAGCGCCCTAGACCACTCGACTACATCCACTCCCTAAAAAAAGGAGCTTCAATAGTCGTAGTGTTACCTTGTCTCGTAAGGAAAATCTAGGGATAGACGTAAGACATGTGTATAAGCGTGTGTAGATGGTACATATATATATACACACCTGGCGGATAAGATGCATCGCTGCACTTTATTCCGTCAACGTTTAATCAGCCTTGTTGTTTGTTTATCTATTTTACGTCAAAGAAATCATAAGTGCTACATTCTAAGTTTTATATAAGGAAAATATGTCCTATGGAATTTTCGCTGACCAGATTTAATCCTTTTTTGGACAGAAATCATCAGTACATAGATAAAACTAAACACATATACACACAAACCACCTTTCATATACAATGTCGTATTCCCTCAGCATGAAAACCACATCTATCGACATAATCGAAGTACGTAAACCATACTAATTCATATAAAACATAGATATCAAATTTAGTTTAAAAAAATCTTCATCGGGTATGTTGAAGACCAGGATGTCTCAATGATTTAGGTAGTTGGATTACCTAACAACTCATTCAATACGGTGTGGGTTCGCGCCCGGCTTTGTAAATTACAAAAAGGATGCACTCGACTCGCAGCCGCAAGTGATCAAGCTTACCAGTTACTCGCCCATGGTCGGTGGTTCTCTCCGGGTACTCCGGCTTCTTCCACCACTAAAACTGGTCGTCATGATACAGCTGAAATATTTCTGAAAGTGGCGTTAAACACTAAAAACCAACCAAGGCCATTATCAGGTATGTTAAAGGTCTAATGATTGATAACATGGACAATTTAGATATCGTTGGAAACAAGAAAACCAAAGAGCATTCACTATACAGGGTCGATAACATCGGATAAATTCATTCATACATGAAGAAGGATATTATTATTATCTAGTAATGTAAATTTTATTTATAAAAATATTTCATAAACCATATCAGTGCTGAAACACTGGCGATGGAGGGAATTATGCTCACGGGGACTAGTCAACCATCAGAGGGATCAACCCGTTGATATATTAAAACGTAGATATCTAATGTGATGCACGCAAAGCGTTTCTGGAATAGTCATCATCAGGTATGGTCAAAGATATATCGATTTAAGCTCTAGCCCACGGAGTCAATTTCATACCTTAAAGATCTTTCGCTTTAACCACTAGACTACGGGGTCTAATTTCAACTTTAAAGGTCAATTATAAATTTTAACGTTCTATCGCTTTAACCATTTGCAATAAGTGTCTACTGTCAACATTTTCTTTTAATCCAGAATGACTGTAACGAAGGGAGCTCATGTCTTGTTACAATTCAGAATGAGAGAGAAAGCAATTGGCTTGTAAATGTTATAAAGAACTCAGGTATTTTACATTTATTTATGGCAGTTAGATATTCCGGCAAAGCAAAACCAGTTATAGGGAACAGTGCAATAAACAACACATTAGATTGCAAAATGAGTTCATCCTCGCGATGCAACTCCGAAGCATAAAATATGGACAAAAAGTTTCCAATTTATGATATAACAAATGTTCCTGTACAAAAACCTAACTCCTTCCGTATCGCTACAATTAATTGTAACTTCTGCCACACGTCGCAAAATAAACTTGTCCCCTTTACTTCAAGACGTTTACAAATTGAAGTCATTTGACTGCACAGCATTAGTTTATCATCTCCCCATAATGATTGTTAGCAAAGACTCATCGAGCATGGAACGTGGCTAATCCGCCATCTTCCAACCAATGGTATGACAGAAGTGAGCTTCGTTGACGTAGGATATCTATGATCATCTGGCCGGAGATTGCTGGTGTTGTTTGGCGAATTCAATAAGGCTCTTGTCTTTCAGATTAGCCATTAATGAGTGTCTCGTGACTCTCTATCGCATTTAAGATATGACATATAACTCCACCAACCTTGTAGCTAATTGAGCCTATTTCTCATATATTTGGTTGAAACATTGAACAATGGACAATGTAGTAGCTTGTCGGCACATTGGAGTGTCGGAGCAATATGATATCGGAGTATTAGGATGTCATAGCAATGTGGTGTCGGAATAGTGGGTGAAGGACACTACATAGATTATGTTTAATGTGAATGAAAGAACAAGAGATGATTAGATGAGTTAGCACCAGTAAAATACCGACTGTCCTTTGAATTATATGTTGTTGTTTTTCTGATTGTTTCTCTGAAAAATGTACATAAGTATATACATATTATGACAAAAGTGGTACTACATACCTGTATAAACCGACAGTGTCCGATGTCCTCACTATAAAGATTTATTCATATATCTACTAAAAGTATTCACATCAAGGTCAATTTGGATAGCTAGGGAACAAGGGTTTCAACTTACTGTATTATTTATTCGGCTTTGTTTAGATATATACAAAGGTGGTACTTCATGGCTCTGTAAACTGGAAATGTGCGATATATTCACTATAAAGCTTTATTCATATTCACATAAGTGTTGTTTATCTACTTATACATGTGTTAGCTTCAATTTTATCTTTTTTATTTTCTATTTCTTTATTAAAACAATAATTATATAAGTAAACATACATTTTATATTTTAGTACTGAAGGTAACGACCATCTAAGTTGAAAAAAAGGGGAGGAGATATGCTTTAAAATAAATAACATGTATGAGGGTACGATATTGGTAAACATGTATCTTCTTTTCACTAAAAAATGGAAATTAATTATCCCTGGGTGCTTTCTACCAAGTGTTGGTTCCTCTGACCAAGCGGTTCCATAGGAAAATTTATTTAAAAATCAGTCAACCAGAAAAAGTTGTTTTAAATTGGCCAATCACAAAAATAAGTAGCTGATGGTGGCCATATTGGTAGTACGATCGGCACGAAATATGGTCATTTTGTACAGGATATCCCATTCATCATTCTTGCAAAGTGAACATTCATTCTGCCTCCTAGTTTCAGGCTAGCAGAATGCTTAAATTTTAGCCAAACAGAAGCAGGAATTTCCCATGTCGAGCATGTGTTTTGTCCAATGGATATGAAATTAGCAAGCTTTATAGAGGACATTCCATAGATGTTATCTGCCAAGTCTTGGTTCATTTAGCCATGCGATTTCAGAATGGAATATTTTTTAGAAATCGACCAACCAGAAACAAGAATTGCCATGTTTATTATAGTTTGTTAACTAATCGGGGCGAAATCAGCAATCTTAATAGGTGACCTTCAATAGATGCTTCTGGCCAAGTTTCGGTTCATGTGGCCAATCGGTTTCAGAGGAGAAGATTAAAATGTGAAAAGTTAATAGACGAAGGAGGACAGGCGCCAGACGCCAAGTAATAGCAAAACCTCGCATGGCATTCCGCCAGGTTAGCTAATGTTCACTTCCGCTGAGATTATCATGATTTTTTTAAGAGAAGTCATGATGGAACAGTTACAGAAATATCAATAGTTTAATAAGACAAAATCCCGGTAGGTAAATATGTATCAGTACCACCGTTAAAAATACACAGTCCTTCTTAGGAGAGAAAGTCTTCATGTATTTTGCTATTGTCATTTATTGTTTTACTTCCACACAAGGGGTTATGTCCATTAAAGTCACCCATGATAATGAACGGGGTAGGTAGCTAATTAACCTTTTTTAATTGAGCTATCTGAGTTATGAATTAAGTCGTAAATAGACCGAAGGTAAGGCTATAGTTTTATCCAAAGAGATGCGTACAGCAACAACCTGTAGATTTATGTCGAGATTAACATAACTAGGTAATATATTATCTCTAACTATGAGTGTTGAGCTGCCAGCAGCTCTTTCATCCTCGGGTCGTCCACATAACAATTGATATATTACCACCTTTTTTCAAATGAGATTGTTGAAGACAAAATGCAATTGGAAGAAGAGCTTAGACCAATAAGGTGCTCTCAATACAATTACCTCGACAATTCCATTTGATAATTGGATGCATCAATTGAGACAAGTAGGAGAAATCTAGTGGTTTCCGACGTGATCTACTCTGTCAATCGCCTTCGGAATATCTACTACGAGATTTTCAATTGGGGGAGCGCGACTCGTCCATTGGCACTCCACACACCGTTTCGTCATATTTTTGTCCAAATGTACTAGTTTATTATGAACCTGAACAGAGAGGTTTTTTCTATCATTTGTACATGTCCACGTGGAGGACCTCTAGAGTGTTGACTTTGGGAAGATTCATTGTTGACATTTTTGTTGAGTTGAACATGCATAAGGAATTGAGATTTTGACTGTATTCTAAGTGGTGGCTGTTTGAGAAGAACTTGATGTTTTATGTGATGGAGTAATATATTTTCTTTTGGATTCAGTCAGTCGAGTTGGTTTTCCAATGTCTTCAATCGAAGTGAGCATTGTTTCAGTTTCAACTGAATTGAAAACACGCTTAGCGACACTGGCATACACTATTTTCACAGGTGAATTATTCGCCGTAGAGACGAATCTGCGCGCTTCAGGGTATGACATATGTTTTTCAGATTTCATTATAAAAACGAAAATGTCTGATTTTGTACATCGTTCCCAAATTTGAGTATACCAAGTGGAACACAAGTTTAACCGCGCATCCCTAGCATGAAGGATACTCTTATATGCTTCTGCGATTCCACTAATTTGTGGTTAAATTTCCAATGCGTTTGAATATGACGTCATAGCCATATCTGAATACCCCAGGTCCGAAATCGTAATAGAAACGTAAAAATAGGAAGATATACCAGTGTAGGAAAACATTTTCCACTTTTTAGCAACAAACACGGTCTAAAATTGTATTTGAAGTCTTGAAGGAATTTTTTCAAGTGTGATTAAGAATAATTTGATTTTTCTTGGGTGTCTACACCTGAATGGGACCAGGTGGATCAATGAGTTAGGTAGTTGGATTACCTAGCAACTCATACCTAAGCACAATAAATAAATCAATCAATCAATCAAAGCTTGAGCCATCTATCTGCCTTTTAATTACTTGATTATTAAATATTTAAAACCAAACACAGCAAAGCAAATCCTACAGAATATTTCAATGCATCAACAGCTAAGTGCATATAGTACGTACATTTATGACATACTGTGTTTACTGGATGTACTATAACTGAATTTTGAACAACATACATGTTTGAAAGCCACTATTACTCTTTGTAGATATTATACGACAACTATCCACAGAATTGTACATTACTTTTTTCTCAGACTGGTGGAGTTAGAACTGAATCCCAATTCTTCCACCTCTCCTTTGATTCCCGTGTCTACAACAGTACTACAGATATAAACAAACAATAACAACATCTGCACTCTAAATGACCACGAACTGTCATAACAATGAATGACAACATAAACATGGACAATACATGCATATTTAAAATGAAATGAAATGTTGCTGTGTTGATGTAGTTCTGGAAAAATTCCACCTCCACTGACCAGACGTGAACCACTAATTATAACAGGAATCACCTGGAACCTTAGTTTGCTCATTATGTGTATTCTTCCCTTTTAGTTGGAATGTGCCGTTAATTATAGCATGGATGCAATTAATTACTTGCATAAAAATAATGAACAATCACATAAACAAATTCAGTTGATGATAGAGCAACTGGATTTAATTGATAGATATCGAGAATGGCATCCCCATATGAAAAGGTACACATGGAGGGGACCACGACAAAAACAGGCTCGACTTGATTATTTTCTAATATCCTCAAACCTACAAACATTAATACCTGAATCAGATATTGGAGTAGCATATATGTCTGATCACTCTCCTGTATATCTACTGTTTCAGATGAATGAACATGTAAGGGATAAGGGTACATGGAAATTTAGCAACTTTCTTCTCAGAGACGAAGAATATATAAAAATTGTCAAAGAATGTATTTCTGAGACAATCAATCAATACAAGATTGAAAATAATGAGAATATCCTTGAGGTTCAGTTATTTTGGGAAATACTGAAAACTATGCTTCGTGGTAAAAGCATTTCATACTCATCTTTCAAGGAAATGGAGAGGGATAAGATAGAATCTGATATTGAATCAAAATTGAATACTTTATTCAATATGTACAGTCAAAACAAGGATGATATTATAAAATTAGAGTCAGAATTAAAAAAATATAAGGGAAGAAAAAGTTAAATGCATTATTACATGAGGTAGAGCCAAATGGAACGTTGAAGGTGAAAGGAGCTCTCAATACTTTTGTAATTTAGAAAAAAGACATTATACTGAAAAACATATTCCCAAATTAATTCTAGATGATAATACAGAGATAACCGATCAAAAATTAATATTACAGCACCACAAATTATTTTAAGAAAACCTTTATGAAAGTAGAGATGTACCCATAAGTGATGAGCACATTAAAACCTTTCTTGATGATGAAAATCCATTTATTTCAAAATTAGGGGAAGCTGACAGTTCTGTTTTAGAAGGGGAATTGACCCAAAAAGAAGTGTTATCTTCATTGAAACTGATGAAAAATGGCAAATCACATGGCCATGATGGCTTCACTATAAATTTTTCTGGAATGATTTAAATCATTTTTTGATTCGTTCGTATAATCAAGGGTATGCACAGGGTTATCTGTCTATTTCGCAAAGACAAGGAGTAATAACTTGTCTCCCAAAAGAAAGCAAATCAAAGTTTTGCTTAGCAATTGGCGTCCTATTTATTTATTAAATGTGGACTATAAAATGTGTTCTTCTAGCATGGCACAAAGAATAAAAAAAAGTCTTGAATGAAATAGTCAGTGAAACCCAAACTGGATTCATGAAAGGTAGATACATTGGTGAGTGTACGCGACTTATATGTGACCTAATAGATAAATGTGATGAGGCTGAGATCCCTGGTCTACTCATTTTACTAGATTTTGAAAAGGCATTCGACTCCATTCAATGGCCTTTTATTTGTAAGTCATTACAATGTTTTGGCTTTGGAGTCAATTACACAGTGGTTTAAGGTTATGTATGAAAACATTGAAAGCTATGGACATTTGTCTGAGCGTTTTAAGGTGAATAGAGGGACCGACAATGGGACCCTCTATAACATCATCTTTTTATAATTACAGTGGAACTTTTGAGTGCTGCACTCAAAGATAATCCTTTAATTAAAGGTATTGAAATACATAAGTCCGAATTCCTTATAGGCCAATATGCTGACGACTCAACATTGTCACTAGCAGATGATGAAAATTCACTAAATGAAGCCTTGTATGTTATAAATCTAAACTGCACCTGTGCTGGACTTCGATATGTTATTCTTAATTATGCCAAAATACATGAAATTCCGTCCACAGCCTCTGATGAAATCTTAGCTCAACCAATATGGTTCAACCTTGAGATACAAATTAATCATCAAACTTTTTTTTATCAGCACTGAGTCAGAGTGGGTATATATTTTTATTAATGATTTATTAAAGGATGATTGTAGCTTTTCTTACTTTGCAAGAATTTCAAGATAAATATAGACTGAATAGTCATTTCTTAGAATACAATGGTTTGGTATATGCATTACCACAAAAATGGAAAAATGAAATTGTTGGCATTCAGAAAATGGAATTTATTACTAATAAATCAGTAACACTATTAAGCTGTTGTGTAAATCCATGTAAACCAGTTTATTAGCTATTTTCTGAAAATGCATCTGAACATAAAAAAAATCGCACGAAAAATGGCAACACAAATTAGGGAAGATAATTTCACAAAATGACTGGACAATTGTGTACTCAATACTTTTTGATACATTATTTAATACAAAACTTCAAGCGTTTCAGTATAAAATTTATTTGAGATTTGTGTATGCTAATGAAAGATTAATGAAATGTAAATTATCAGAAACAGAAATGTGCACTTTTTGCTTTGAAACCAAGGAAACCATGACACACCTTTTTTATTATTGTACACATGTTCATCCATTATGGCTTCAATTTGCACAATGTTTGAAAACACATGTGGTATAGCAATTGATGTAACGCCAGAAACTTGTATTATAGGAATGTTATCAGGAGATCATTTTAATATAAAAAATACTTGCATAATTATTATAAAATACTTTATATTTACCGGTAAATTACAAAATACAACACCAGTTTTCATAGAATGTGTGGAACAGATTAAATATTATAAGAAATTATATTTTGATTCCTTGTATCTGTGTGCCCCCAAACAATCAATTTTTTTAAGAATAAATGGAAAAAAATATTGCTCATGCTTCAGGAATAGAGTGGTATATGTTGAATACATAAGACTTTTTTGTATGTGTTATATTTAGTTAGCAAAATAAAAAAAAATATATCTATATAAACTTCTTGTAAGATAAGATAATTCTCTCCTTAAATATAGTTCTACTTTATTTTATATATGCACTTTATATATATTTTGCTGTACTGATTTGTTTCTGATCAAATAAAATATATATTACAAAAGCAATACACAGTCTTGTTCCTAGAAATGATCAGATAAGTAATATTGTGTGCTGACCAATAGAAAATGACTTGAACCAGTACAACAAATCAAAACGTATTTGATCCAGAATCGGTTTTGAGGGTGTGGTATGTTTTGTTTTTCAGTATATAGCCTATGTTAAATTAACAGTTAGACAAGAATACACAACAAAAAATAAACAAGCAAAACACAACACAAAACAAAACAAACAAAAAACAAAAAACAACAAAAAAACAACAAAAACAAAGACAACAAATAAAACAAATCGGAACACAGCTGTTATTAGCAGAGGACACATTTATTTCACACTCAGGATACAAATGTTGAGGAAATGTCAATTGCAAAATTGTAAATGCTTGATGTTAGGTAAATTGTATATATTTTGTAAAACATTTGATGATGTTACTCATTTATGCTCCATTAAACACCTATTTTTCGCAGATATAGAGAGTGTTGTCATTTTCACAATTTTTATCATTCCATTTGTACACTGAGTTTTTCCATTTTATTTCACCACAATCTTCATCTTCTCTATTCGGTTCACCGACATGCCAATCACTGAAGAGTAGTTTTGAATTATCCGACTCCCAAACCCAATCATTTTCTGTGCCTATATCATTCGCTCCAATCCAGAAGTCCGAGCCATATTTATCTGTAAAATAAGTCAGAAACGAGGAACTAATGACGGAATTGTGATTACGACAAACGGGGCATATTCATTTATGACTCAGATTTTCCATAATATAGTTTATTGGTTTTGGCTCAGCAACGTTTTCTACGCCGTTACATATATCAACACATTTTACTTTTAATGGCATCTGATATATTTCAAGAATAGTGTAATCTCGTTATATTGCAAAGATAGGGACCAAATATTTAACAAACATTTAATAGCGTATTTAAAAATTGAGATAACCATAGGTTATTGCTAGTAGTATAGTCGATTGTTTAAACTTTGACCTTTCCGAGTTCGTGGTAACGGGGTTCGACTGTATTTATATATTGATGTATTGTATTGTTTGTCTTTATAAAGGTATTTTGTCAGATTTGGAATGTTTTCAATTATATCTATTAACCATGTTTTTGGTGGGAAGCTAGTCTTGTCAGGAATATTACACAAGGACTGTGCTGCTATAGGTTGTTCTTCATTTACCAGCAGAGCGACATCATTTATGGACGAGATAATCATTTATATCTAACCTGAAAGGAAAGGGCTGCATTAAATTTGGCAAGCAAATCCAGCGGACAGCCTTGAGTCCAATCTCCAGGTAGAGAATTATCGTTATCCTACGTCAAGCAAATCTCACTTCTGCGTTACAATTGATTGAGAGATAGCGGATAAGCCACGTTTTCATTCTCGATATGTATGTGTTCACAATGATTATGGACAGATAACAATGTAGTTGATGAAGATTGTATTTGTTAAATTAACAAAAGGGATAGGACACAAGTTTTGCCAAGTTTTGAAGTCTTCTCCCATTAATACAATAAATTAACATAGTATAATGATCATTTTGAGCATGGATATAATACATATATAATATATTGTAAACAATTAACGAGTTAATAAAAAGGTTGTGTTGGATGGATGCGAGGTTTGAGAGCAGATACTTATCGAGTAATTATACTACAAGGAATCTCTCTGAAAATTTAATAAAACTGAAAACATGTTTATATAGATATTTTCTTCGTATGTAAAATCATCAGATCCACGGGTTAGTAGATTGAGATCGATTGTCTGTACCTAATTTAAATTTTTCATCATAGTAAGTCTTATTTCAGCATAATTTGGCCAAGTAAAACAATAATGGTATGCATATTCCCATGTAGCTCCACAGGAACAAGCAGCATCATTTGCTATGTTAACCTTTGATAGATCGTAATTTAGAAAGGAATACGAGTTACGAAGTTGGATAAGAATACTATTAAGTTTTCTGGGACCATAGTAAAAATGTTTCCGGATATGTTTTGTATTATCTGACTGTTCCTTTCGAATGGCTTTTTTGAATTTAGTTAATGTGTCAAGATTACGATCAAATTGATCTAGCCGGTTCCGGAGTTTAACAGTAGATGGAATAAAAGATTCAGCTGTAATCGAGAGTCTACAAAAAGGTATTATGACAATGTAGTGTGGTGTAGTCAAAAGACATCAATTGGCAAGCGTCTCAACGCATAAAAGAGATGCCTATTTATAAACATGTGGCAGAGATTACAACTGATTGCAGTGATACGAAACCAGTTATGTTTTTTGCACAGGACAATATATTATACTTTTATGCTACGGACTTCCATCCCGAGAGTGGCTTTTTGCTATCTGGTGTGTTGTGTATGGTACTGTTCCCTGTAACTGGTATGTTTCCGTCTCAATGGTTAACCGCTACATATAATGTAAAATACCTGAGTTCTTTATGACATCTACAAGCCAATTATTTTCTCTCTCATTCTGAATTGTAGCAAGACATGAATTCTTTTGGTTACAGTCATTCTGGAATAAAAATAAATACACAGTAGTTACGTGCTGGAAGTTGACTCGGTGACAAATTTATTAAAGCGATAGATCTTCAAGGTTTGAAATTAACTCCGTGGACTAGTGGTTAAAGCAATAGGTCGTTGAGTATGCTTGATCATGGTTATTCCAGAAATACGTTGTTTGCACCATATATCTTTATCTTTGATATGTCAGTGGGTTGATCCACCTGCTAGTGAATTAGTCCCCGTGAGTATTATTCCCTCTGTTACCAGTGTTTCAGCACTGATATGGTTTATGAAATATATTTATAAATGAAATTTACAATTACTAAATAATAATAATATCCTCTCCCGGGCATGGATAAATTCATCCGAGTTTATACATTTTGTCTAGGCTCTTTGGTTTTCTTGTACCCAAAGTTATCTAAGTTGTTTGTTTTTTTATTCATTAGACTTTTAACAAGGTTATTCACTAAATTAGATATCTACGTTTTTATACCGATATGAATAAGCATGGTTTTCGTGCTTCGAATATATGAATGTATGTGGTGTTCTTGCTTCCAACATACGAATGAGTGTGGTCGTCATCCTTCGAATATATGAGTAGGTACATTTTTCGTGCTGAGGGAATACAAAAATGTATAAACTCATGCCATCTCTTTGTCTTTTTATTTTTTGACATTTTTTTTTTCCATTTCATCTTTCTTTGTTCTCAACCTTGCTATATGTTCTAAATATGTGTGTTTATGTGTATTTTTTTCTCATTGTACTAATGATTTGTGTCCAAACCCAAGTATTCAATCCGGTCTGAGAGAATTCCATGGGGCATTTATCCAAGAACTTAGTATATGAAACTTAATATGTGTTGCCCTGAAATAGATGAACAAACAATAAACAAAAGTGATAAACATGATAATTATAATACAACCCTCAAAAATAATAAAACATACAAACATATAATGAAATATGTATTCCAGGTCCTTTTCCTAAATGTATATGTAATTTAACGTTTTACAGTTTATGTTGACAGTGTAAAGTAGTGCACTAGTGCATTTTCTCTGCCATGTAAATATATATGCATTGTGAAAACAATATATGTATACAAAATATACCTGTGCGCCTATCCAACTGAGTTTGCTCACTCCAAAGAAATAACAATTTCCTTCAAACAAAAGCCAGTCACTGTTGCAGTCCTCTGTAAGGAAAATGTATTTCAGTTCTACATAATATGGTGTTGCAAAGGCAACATCAGTCTTGGTATTGCAATGATATGTTTTCTATCTTAAAGGATAATTTTGATATACCTCTTGTACCTTCCTAATTTGATCGTGAACTATACGTTTTCTTAGGAGTTATTTCCGCTACGACGGTCTACTAATGAGAGTAAAATAGCCACGTAGTAATTTGTTCGTGATGAAATTTCGAAATGGGAACAACTAACTCTATAATAGTGGTTAACCGGATCATAAACATACCCTCTTCCATCACGATTGTCATCTGAGACATATACCACGAACAATAATAATCTTTGTTAAACCTTCATCATTGTCATACAACAGGAACAGTAATAATCTTAAGTAGACCTCCATCAGTGACATACAACACGAACAGTACTAATCGTAAGTAGATCTTTATCAGTGACATACAACACGAACAGTAATAATCTTAAGTAGACCTTCATCAGTGACATACAACACGAACAGTAATAATCGTAAGTAGATCTTTATCAGTGACATGCAACACGAACAGTAATAATCTAAAGTAGACCTTCATCAGTGACATACACCACGAACAGTAATAATCTTAAGTAGACCTTCATCAGTGACATACAACACGAACAGTAATAATCTTAAGTAGACCTTCATCAGTGACATACAACACGAACAGTAATAATCGTAAGTAGACCTTCATCAGTCAAATACACCACATACAGTAATAATATGTGTAAGAGCTTATTCAGTGACATACCACACGAACAAGAATAATCTTAAACAGACCTTCAGCAATAATCTTAAGTACACCTTCATCAGTGACATACACCACGAACAGTAATAATCTTGGTAATACCTTCATCAGTGTAATACAACACGAACAGAAATAATCTTTAAATAAGTAGACATTCATCAGTGGCATACACCACGAACAATAATAATTTTAAGTAGACCTTCATCAATGACATACAACAGGAACAATAATAATCTTAAGTAAAACTTCATCAGTGACATACAACACGAAAAGTAATAATCTTAAGTAAACCTTCATCAGTGACATACATCATGAACAGTAATAATCTTTAGTAAATCATCATCAGTGACATAAAACAAGAACAGTGATAATCTTACGTAGACCTTCATTAGTATCATACAACACGAACAGTAATAATCTTAAGTAAACCTTCATCAGTGACATACACCACGAACAGTAATAATCTTAAGTAGACCTTCATTAGTGTCATACAACACGAACAGTAATAATCTTAAGTAAACCTTCATCGGTGACAGAAACCACGAACAATAAAAATCTTAAGTACACCTTCATCGGTGACATACAACACGAACAATAATAATCTTAAGTACACCTTCATCAGTGACATACAGCACGAACAATACTAATCTTAAGTAGACCTTCATCAGCGACACACAACACGAAGAATAATAATCTTAAGTACACCTTCATCAGTGACATACAGCACGAACAATAATAATCGTAAGTAGACCTTCATCAGCGACACACAACACGAAGAATAATAATCTTAAGTAAAACTTCATCAGTGACATACAACACGAACAGTAATAATCTTAAGTAGACCTTCATCAGTGACATACAACACAAACAGTAATAATCTTAAGTAGACCTTCATCAGTGCCACACAACACGAACAGTAATAATCTTATATAGACTTTCATCAGTGACATACAACACGAAAAATAATAATCTTTGGTAGACATCCATCAGCGACAAACAACATGAACAGTAATAATCTGAAGTAGACCTTCATCAGTGACATACAACACGAACAGTAATAATCTTTTGTAAAACATCATCAGTGACATACACAACGAATAGTAATAATCTTAAGTAAACCTTCATCAGTGACATACAACAGAAACAGTAATAATCTTTAGTAAAACATCATCAGTGACATACACCACAAAAAGTAATAATCTTAAGTAAACCTTCATCAGTGACATACATCATGAACAGTAATAATCTTAAGTAGACCTTCATTAGTGCCATACAACACGAACAGTAATAATCTTAAGTAGACCTCCATCAGTAACATACACTACGAACATTAGTAATCGTAAGTAGACCTTCATCAGTGACATACACCACGAACATTAATAATCTTAAGTAGGCCTTCATTAGTTACATACAACACGAAAAGTAATAATCTTAAGTAGACCTTCATTAGTGTCATGCACAACGAACAGTAATAATCTTTGGTAGACATCCATCAGCGACAAACAACATGAACAGTAATAATCTGAAGTAGACCTTCATCAATGACATACAACACGAACAGTAATAATCTTTTGTAAAACATCATCAGTGACATACACAACGAATAGTAATAATCTTAAGTAAACCTTCATCAGTGACATACATCAGAAACAGTAATAATCTTTAGTAAAACATCATCAGTGACATACACCACAAAAAGTAATAATCTTAAGTAAACCTTCATCAGTGACATACATCATGAACAGTAATAATCTTAATTAGACCTTCATTAGTGCCATACAACACGAACAGTAATAATCGTAAGTAGACCTTCATCAGGGACATACACCACGAACATTAATAATCTTAAGTAGGCCTTCATTAGTTACATACAACACGAAAAGTAATAATCTTAAGTAGACCTTCATTAGTGTCATGCACAACGAACAGTAATAATCTTAAGTAGACCTACATCAGTGACATACAACACGAACAGTAATAATCTTAGGTACACCTTCATCAGTGACATGCACCACGAACAGTAATAATCTTAAGTAGACCTTCATTAGTGTCATACAACGCGAACAGTAATAATCTTAAGTAGATCTTCATTAGCTACATATAACACGAACATTAATAATCTTAAGTAGAGCTTCATCAGTGACATACAACACGAACAGTAATAATTTTAAGCAGACTTTCATTAGTGTCATACAACAAGAACAGTAATAATTTTAAGTAGAACTTCATTAGTGTCATACACCACGAACAGTAATAATCTTAAGTAGACCTGCATTAGTGTCATACAACACGAACAGTAATAATCTTAAGTAGACCTTCATCAGTGGCATACAATACGAACAGTAATAATCTGAAATAGAGTTTCATCAGTGACATGCAACGCGAACAGTAATAATTGTAAGTAGACGTTCATTAGTGTCATACAACAAGAACAGTAATAATCTTAAGTAGACCTTCATTAGTGTCATACAACACGAACATTAATAATCTTAAGTAGACCTGCATTAGTGTCATACAACACGAATAGTAATAATCTTAAGAAGACCTTCAATAGTGTCATAAAACAAGAACAGTAATAATCTTAAGTACACCTTCATCAGTGACATTCACAACGAACAGTAATAATCTTAAGTACACCTGCATTAGTTTCATACAACATGAACATAAATAATCTTTTGTAGACCATCATCAGTCGCATACACCACGAACAGTAATAATCTGTGTTAGACCTTCATCAATGACATGCAACGCAAACAGTGATAATCTTAAGTAAAACGTCATCTGTGACATACACCATGAACAATAATGATCTTATGTAGACCTTCATCAGTGACATACATCATGAACAGTAATAATCTTAAGTAGACCTGCATCAGTAATATACAACACGAACAGTAAAAATCTTAAGTAAGCCTGCATCAGTGACATACAACGCGAACAGTAATAATATTATGAAGACCCTCATTAGTGTCATACAACAATAACAGTAATAATTTTAAGTAGACTTTGATTAGTGTCATACAACACGAACAGTAATACTCTTAAGTAGATCTTCATCAGTGACATACAACACGAACAGTAATAATGTTAAGTAGATCTTCATCAGTGACATACAACGCGAACAGTAATAATCTTAAGTAGACTTTCATTAGTGTCATACAACACGGACAGTAATAATCTTAAGTAGAGCTTCATCAGTGACATGCAACACGAACGGTAATAATCTTAAGTAGACCTTCATTCGTGTCATACAACACAGACAGTAATAATCTTAAGTAGACTTGCATTAGTGTTATGCAACACGAACAGTAATAATATTAAGAAAAACGTCATCAGTGGCATACAACACGAAGAGAAATAATCGTTTGTAGACAGTCATCAGTCGCATACACCACGAACAGTAATAATCTGTGTTAGACATTCATCAATGACATGCAACGAGAACAGTAATCTTTAGAAAAACGTCATCAGTGGCATACAACACGAACAGAAATAATCTTTTGTAGACCGTCATCAGTCGCATACACCACGAGCAGTAATAATCTGTGTTAGACCTTCATCAATGACATGCAACGCGAACAGTAATAATCTTTAGTAAAACGTCATTAGTGACATACACCACGAAAAATAATAATCTTAAGTAGACCTTCATCAGTGACATACATCATGAACAGTAATAATCTTAAGTAGAATTGCATTAGTATCATACACCACGGACAGTAATAATCTTAAGAAAAACGTCATCAGTGACATACAGCACGAAAAGTAATAATCTTAAGTAAACCTTCATTAGTGTCATACAACACGACCAGTAATAATCGTAAGTAGAGTTTCAGCGGTGACATACAACACGAACAGTAATACTTTTAAGTAGACCTGCATTAGTGTCATACAACACGAACAGTAATAATCTTAAGTAGACCTGCATAAGCGTCATACAACACGAACAGTAATACTCTTTGGTAGACCTTCACCAACCGTACGTAACCATTGAAACAAGAAACACACGAATGAGAAAACAGGTAACTACTGGTTCAATAGTTATATGTACATTATATATAGAATGATTGGTGTTTAACGACAACTGAGCTATTTACAACTATATCAAGCTGCCTTTCTATGATGATGGTGTTTGTTTTGCAAGATACCAAGACGCTTAGTTAGAAACAACAGTTCGTGTGTATTAGAAACAACAATTCGTTTGTATATGCGAAGGCCCACTTAGACCTATTCTCCTGATTCCGAGCCAACACTTTTTTGCCCTTATGCATTAGTGCTGCGTGTGCAGAGGAAAAACAGCAAATACCAATTGCATAGTTTGTCTTGATGAACTACCGCACTCATTATCTGTTAGTTCTATTATATGTAGTTCAGCATACATAGATGTTAACCACGAGAGGGAATCTGTCAAAAATGCACAACTTACCATCAACTTTCTTTAAGAATACAGAAGTCTGTATAACGTCCAACCCTACATCACAATTCATACTAGTTTGTTCATTAAATATCCGACATCGCTTTGCTAGTCTGTCATAGCTTGCTCTATGGCACAATTTGTTACGATTGCATTCATTTGCACAGTCTATGGTTGACCTGGATGTAATTTCTGTTACATCAGATGCTTTTGTTAATATACTTAATGCGTTATGAAGATCAAAGCGTTGTATAGACATGTTAGATGAAACAAAACAGAGTAGATTTAATATAATCCAAAGTTTGAACGGTATATAGGTAACACTAGACATTGTCATTAAATATATTTCTTATCTTTCTGTAGAATTGTTAAATTTTATTTGCGTCAGTTTCACTAGCGTCTTGTTGTCAGATATCTTTCTCTATTTTCTTCCGTGGAATTATCCAGTTTAATTAACTTCTAGTCATTAAATTTCTTTCTCTATTTTCTTCCTTGGAATAATTGAGTTTCACTAGCGTCTTGAATTGTTGTCAAATTGCTTTCTCTATTTTATTCTGCAGAATGGCTGAGTTTCACTAGCGGCTGTAGAATAATCTTACTATTTTATTCCTTGATAACGATTCGATACGAATAGTTGTCCTTTCACTAATGATTGGTTATTGAAATTATTTACAATAAATAATGAATGAAGATAAATTGATAACTTGTGATGCTCTGCACTAGAATTACATATAATATAACAATAATAAAATCAATACATTTATCTCTGAATTTTAACATTGAAAACACATGAAAAAACATTAATAAAAACGTAGATATCTAATTTATATGATTATTATTATAAATAAAGTTATTTTCCCTCAGGAATATGTGACTTTAGCCGATTTTGGCGATCCTGTCTAGATTCATTTGTTTATTTGCTCTCAAAGCTTTTTAAATTGCTTGGATTGTCAGCCTTTCGACTTTGAGCGTCCCCAATGAAGGTTATTCCAGAAATTCGTCGTTCGCACTGAATTTGATATTTACGTTTTCATTAGTGCACAGGGAGCGTTTCTGGAATAACCTTCATCATCTACTCTCAAAATAAAATAACTTAAAAGTCTTTGGCAGAAAGAAAATCATATGACCTATGTGAGATAGCTAAAATCAGTTAAGGTCCAATATGCATTAGTGATTAATATTAGTGACCGTTGTGATTTATTTCCGAGGCAACCCCGGAGTATAGAAAAGGTGCTGGGATGTTACAATACATAGCTCTCATTCAGGACAGGATGCGGAATAGGCGTCTGGATTTTGGTTAGCATCACAACCCTTTCATTTATGAGATATTTTGGAACAATTCCTAATGCTGGGAGTAAATATTGCGTGTCTGTTGAAAGAAATTTCTTCCAAAATTGTTCTTGCATATTTCTCAATGTCCTCATTTAACGATAGAAAAACCAGCAATAGTAAATTGACCATCATGGATCAACAGTTCAAGAACTATATACGGAATACAGCTTGATAAGGAATTAGTATACTCAAAGCACGTTTGATGATGTCAAATTGGTCATCAGAAGCCGTAAATCAGAGGGAGACAGCATCCTCACCAAAGGGAAGAATGACAAGGCAATCAAATGGTCGACAACAGACTATAGAAATTATTTCTGTATACTTTTTTTTGTATATGTTTTAGTGAAGTATATCAGTATAATTGATGTGACTCATAAACATTATGATTTCTAAAAATATGATAAATTTGTGTAGTTTGAATGTTAATGGTATTCACGGGAGAGAAAAACGAAATAGGGTAGTTGAGTGGATAAAAACACAAAAGTGTTCAATAGCATTTTTACAGGAAGCTCATTTAGAGGAAAATATTGAAAATGAAATAAAACACAAAACAAATTTCGCTATTTATTTTAGTAACGGTACATCCGCAAGTAGGGGGTAGGTATAGTTATCAATAAATCATTGAATTACGAAATTATGGATAAGCTTATGGACGAAGATGGTAGAATAATACTTTTAAACATACAAATTGAAAACACCGTGTTTTCAATGGTAAGTATATATGCACCTAACTGCAGAACACTGAGAAATATGTTTTTTTTTAAATGTAAGTAGATTCTTAAAGGAACATGGGACTGGAATACCAATAGTTGGGAGTGATTTTAACGAAACTCTTATGCCAATTGATAGGAAAATTAAATGTAAAAATGGTACATTTATACAACCAGTAGCAAGTTTAAAAACGTTTATAAAAGCAAACAATTTAACAGATATTTGGAGAAAATTTAATCAAGATAAACAACAATTTACTTAGCGACGGAAGGATAAAACACAGGCCAGTCCTATTGATATGATATTTATTGGGACAGATTTTTGTTCTCTGGTAGAAACATGTAAAATTAAACCTGTAATCATGCAATCTACTGATCACCAAAGTGTATATATAAATTGTATACCAGAGATTTCCGAAAAGGTAGAGGTTATTGGAAAATCAATGATTCAATACTACAGGAAGTAGAGTACCAACTATTGATTAATAATATGATTGATACATATATTTACGATAAGGTAAGCAATAACGTAGATTGTCGGCTTTTATGGGACGTTCTTAAAATAGAAATCAGAGAAGCAACTATTATATATTGTAAAAGTAAATCAAAATTTAAACGAGAATCTAGACGATCTTTAGAAAAAGAACTACAAGATTTATCATCACATCGGGACTCTTTAGATATCACAGACGAAAGTTTAGATAAACGAATTAATGATATTGAGAAAGAACTAGAACAAATTTATAGCCAAAAGTCAAAAGGGGCTCAAATTAGGTCGTGAGAAAAATGGGTAGAATTTGGTGAAACAAATAATTCATACTTTTTGGGTTTAGAAAAGCAAAGACATGTTAAAAAATCTATTAGTAAGTAACTAGATGAAAACAATAAAGTTATTAAAGAACAATAAAGAACAAGGGGAAATACTTAACCCAATTAAGGATTACTATGAAAAACTTTATACGTCGAAAA
This sequence comes from Bathymodiolus brooksi, assembly GCA_963680875.1. Taxonomy (NCBI): domain Eukaryota; kingdom Metazoa; phylum Mollusca; class Bivalvia; order Mytilida; family Modiolidae; genus Bathymodiolus; species Bathymodiolus brooksi. The sequence continues at coordinate 18,419,120 of OY804580.1, forward strand.
AACAGATGAAATTTCATCAAAACAATATATTTTTGATAAAATTTTAAACGGCAAAGAAAAATTAGATTGTGATGGGGAGGTAACTGATACCGAATGTTCTGCGACTATAGGAAACACTGCAATTGAATAAATCTCCAGGTTTAGATGGGTTAACCGTAGAAATTTACATAGCATTTTGGGGAAGTTAAAAATAGTTCTTACGGATATCTATAATAAGAGATACAATGAAGCTTTAATATCTTATTCACAACGGTCAAGTATTTTATCATTGCTATTTAAAAAGGGGGATCCTTTATGTCTTGACAACTATCGTCCCATTTCTCTTTTGATTGTAGATCTTAAACTGATTTCACATGTTTTAGCACAACGTTTGAGAAAAGTTTTACCAAAAATAATTAACGTAGATCAAACAGGGTATGTACAAAATAGATTTATTGGTTTTAATCTTAGACAAATACAGGATATCATAGACTATGCAGACATATATAAAATAGAAGGGGCTATAATTTTTGTTGACTTTACAAAGGTTTTTGGTTCTTTGGAATGGAATTTCATGCTAAATACTCTTAAGCATTTTGGATTCAATGAATCTTTCATTAACTGGGTAAAAACATTATATACAGATATACAAACGTGTGTAATGAACAATGGGTGGGTCTCAGAAATGTTTAAGAATACAAGAGAAATTCGTTAAAGATGTCCTTTATCAGCTTTGTTGTTTGTCTTGTCAGTCGAAATAAAGGCTTCAAGACTTAGAAACAATAAAGATATTAAGGGATTTCATATAAAAATAGACGAAGAATCTCATAGCATTAAGATATCGCAACTCACTGATGACACAACTTTATTTTGTACGTCTAAAGAAGAAATTTATTTAGCATTTAATGAAATAGAAACTTTCGGGTCTTTTTCTGGATTATTAATGAACAAAAATAAAACTGGGGGAATTTGGGTAGGAAAAATTAAGCACAGTAAAGATAAAATAGAGGGCATTAAATGGTTAGAAAAACCTATTAAAGCATTGGGTGTATATTTTGGTAACAATAAAGAAGAGTGTGAACAATTAAACTGGAAAAATAAAATAGATAAAATGAATACTTTATTCTTCTCTTGGGGAAAACGAAATTTAACTATTCTTGGGAAAATTATGATTATTAAAGCGTTAGTCATAACTATATTTACTTTTGTTGTTAGTGCATGTGTCTTGCCAGACAAATACAGAAAAGAAATTGAAATTAAATGTTTCAAATTCATATGGGATGGTAAACCAGACAAAGTTAAACGAAACACTACGATAGGTAATTTTAAAATGAGTGGCTTAAATATGATAGACATAGAAAGTTACTTTGCATCACTGAGAGCATCATGGGTAAGTAGATTTGTTAGTGGAGATATGGACAATTGGAAATTGATACCATATCAATACTTTAGACAATGTGGTAAGAATTTGTTGATATTTTCAATGAATATCGAATACAAACAAATTAGAGATTATTTAAGATATATTCCTGATTTTTATAAAGAAATATTGCAAACCTGGAAAAAACGCTATCACATTTTGCAGAGATTAGAAAACAGCTTATATGGGGAAATAATTTCATAATGTTTAAGAATAAAAGTTTAATGTTTGATAATTGGATAAATAGTGATTTAATTTATATCAATGATATTTTAAATGAAAACGGGGAAATAAGTCAGAATTTAATTTTAGATAAATTAATAATTGGATATCTGAATTTATCTGCCTAATAAAAGCGATGCCTAATGAATGGTATCATACATTACAGGCTCAAAACTCTATTAAAGGTGTTGTAAGTGTTCAAAAAGATAAGTTTATAGTAAATGGAAAATGTATAGACCCTTCACAACTGTCCAACACATATTTTTTATAATGAAAATATTAATGCAAAATCTTTGAAACCAATAGGTAGAAATACATGGTTAATGTACTTGTCTATAAATGAAAAACCAAACATGAATCAGCTTTACTCTTTCATTTTTCATTATTTAGAAGAAAATAAGCTAAAAATATTCAGATGGAAATTATTGCAATATATAATTCCTACAAAGAAACTATTAATGAAATGGAGAATTGCTATTAATAGCCAATGTAATGTCTGTGGTCAAGATGAAGACTATCTACATTACTTTATTTCTTGCCCCTATCTGAAAGAATTTTGGGTGAAAATACAACAAATATTGAAAAAAATTAATATAGAAAATGTTGTCACATTAAAACATATTGTTTTTGGGTATAAGATATTTGATAAAGATTATTTTGATTTCAAATTTTTTTTAACAATTTTAGGATTTTCTATATACAAAAGGATATTATGTATCTGAACAAAAGACTAAACAAGTAAACATATATTCTTTATTTGTGAGAGAATATATTATGAGAATAAGCCAGGTGTAAAAACTCCAAAATAGTAAATTGTTAGCAAAAATAAGGGAAAATATTGAAATGTAAATATGTATGCATTGTATATATGTATATGTATATGTATGCATGCATATATATGTATGTGTGTACATGCATAGATGTATGTGTGTAAATGTAGGTGCGTATTTATAGGTATATTCAACTAAAGTCTGATCCTCATCAGTTATATTATATTATTTGAAAGTATTTTAATTATATAAGAAAATATTAATATGAAATATTTCATAAGTAGCTTGGGCTTTTGAAGTATGAATGCAACAAGCATTTTGAATAAAAATATATTGTTGTTAAAAAAAGTATATAAGTATAAGTATTGTCTGGAATAAGTATTTAGAGTATATGAATATTGGCTTGGCAAATATGATTCTTCAAATTGAATTTAACCACATTGGTGGTGTAATGGTTAGCGTGCTTGCCTCGAGTGCGGTAAATCGTGGGTTCGAGCCCGGTTCGGGTCAAACCAAAGACTATAAAATTGGTATTTGTTGCGTCTCCGCTAAGTAAGCAGCAGTAAGGAGTAAGAGCAAAGACTGGTTGGCTCGGAATCAGAATAATGTGTCCGAGTGGAGCAACATGTCTACCCGTGGACTGTTGGTTCAGTGAGCTAGCACTATGAAAATCCAACTCAGCGTGTTGGTCTAGAACAAAGCGGGCCTCCTCATCATCTCATTGAAATTTAACTTGTTCTCGTTATGATATAGCTGGAAAAATTGCTAAATTGGCTTTAAACAACTATCACTCACTCACTATAATGACATTTAAAATGGGAATATCCAGAGTTAATAATTTGAAAATAATAATTAATTGATTAATTGTTATATTCTGATGGTGGATTTGTGTTGAAATTATTGTTGAATAAGCCAGTGCGAACTTAACAACATAATAGGCCCCCGGCAAAGCTTTGCTACTTATGATTTTAATATCTTAAGGAAAATAATTAATAAACAAAGCATTCACTGGCCCTGCTGTTGTTCTCTTTATATTGTCATTTGTACTTGTGATTTACATATAGCGTGTGGTCTCCTTCGGTAGATGCGAATGCTATTTTTGTTATTGTTTTTATCTGCATTGCTGTTGGAGATCCCGAGCCGCCGAGGTCGTGATCGTATGGTAGTTGAATTTACAACTGCCTGTCTAATCAGTGTCTATCACCACTTAACTTTTGAGTTCCAATCCTTTTCTTGTCGAGATGTACTCGATACAACATTATGTGATAAATTGTGTCAGTAACCTGCGACAGGTCGGTGGTATATTTCTCCAGTTATTCCGGTTTCCTCCAGCAATAAAGCTGACCGTCACGATATAGCTGATATATTGTTGAAAGTGGCGATTAACATCATAACCCTAATACACACAACACAGTTAATTCTTTACTACGCCATTATATATAAATATCAGCACATTTCCTTTTTTTTTCTTCGTTTTTTGTGTGCATATAATATACTTTAGGAATAGTATCACCTCGTTGAAAAACACATAATCAGACTGTATCCCTGCATTTAAATGTTTATTTATAAGAAATTAGATTTATCTACCAGTATATGCTTATTGTACATTTTGTATAAAACACAATGTATTATAATTCCTAGGTAACTGGCGACAGGTCGGTGGTTTTATCAGTGTACTCCGGTTTCCTCCACCAATAAAACTGAAATATTATTGTTAGTGGTGGTAATCACCATAACCCTAACCATAGCCCCTATTATAATTCATGTACGATAATAATTTGTATTACATTCTTATTTTAAAGGGATGTATTCCATCCTAAGTATGCTAAATATAAATAGTTGCAATAACATGTATTTCTCCATTAAAATAAGATAAAGATATGTTACATTCTATAACCAAAAGTTATTTGCATGAAGGTGTCCAAACTACGTCACACCGAAAGTTGCAAAAGTAATTAACTGATAAAGGAGATCATATTACTTACAACATGGCTGCTCACAGCTCAGTGTACACAGCTCACAACTCATATAACTCTTTTTCATGCACATATATGTGTGATGATACATCAATAAAAATCGACAGATGCTGTAAGTTCATTGTTGTAAGTAGCTACGCCGATTTTTTTATTTATCCTAATAATCCCTTTAAGGTGTCAAACCACTAATTCACGAAAGTAGTCCCTTTATAAGAAAACAGTTCCTTTCACTTTGTAGTATTGCGAAAACTACTGAATGGAATGGACTAATTCAAATTGATAATTGAAGTTAAATAAATAGGGATGGAGTTAGTTGTATTTTAATACCTCTATGGAGGATTTGATGCATGACCTATTAATACTGAATTTCTTGGGGATGACCGAGCTAATTTTAGAGTATGTGTTTTCCGTAGCATGGCATATCACTGCAAGATTTTAAACATGCCCTGATATTTTGACAGAATGTAGAGGAATCATGTACGCTTCAGAAAATATATGGTCTTGGAAAGGTTAAGCTTAAGATAAAATGACCAGGTAGGCTCGATAAAACACAAATTTATTAGAACACATTAAAGAAATTAATTAGTGGTTTTACACCTTAAAATAAACAATACACATGCTTCATGTTCGAGCAAACATTTTAGCCCACTAAGTGTTGAAATCAAACAACTTCTTTTATATCAATCTAAGCGTACATATACTTGTAAAACTACATGCAATCACATCGATCGGAGCACAGGTCCCATTTTTGTGCACGACACCCGCGTTTTATTCAGAGTAGATTTAACCTACCAAATTAAATTTTACAAAATACACGTAATTTCCATGTTCAAATTGTCACTAATTTTTTGTGATAGTTTGGTCTTTTTTGAGAGGAAGCAATTCTGTGTCTTTTTTATATTTGTTTGTGTATATCTGCAATGTTGTTGGAGATCCAATTATCAAGAGGGGGAGTTTGGATTGATTAACCGGATTGTATCTGCCATATTTGTGTGCACGTCCCAAGCCATGATTTTCAACTGAATATTTCGTTTCCATTCTAAGTCACAATAGAGTAAAAGAAAATCTAAAATTTCAATACTTTCATTATATACGCTGATTTGTTTAGGGTATTATTGTTATACAGTATAAGATGTTTCTGGTACAGATGTGTAAATCTCTTTTTTATTAACTAGATATTGCTGGTTTCACGGCGGGTGACATTTTCCCATATTCGTTTCTGTTTAGAATTCACGTGGTATGAGTTCATGTCTTGCTTATTATCGAAGGCTCTGCATGAACCGTCAGATGAGGAACAACAATAAATTTATATTTGCTTTCAATGGTTTCTACTTATTTTCTGTATATAGATTATTACATGACATCTTCCATTTCGATCCTGGTATCAGTCCGAGACTCCCATATCAATCCCGATATTATATATAAATATCAGCACATTTCCCTTTTTTCTTTCTTCTTTTTTTGTGCATATAATATACTTTAGGAATAGTATAACCTCGTTGAAAAACCCATAATCAGACTGAATGCCTGCAATTAAATGTTTATTTATAAGAATTGAGAAATATGTTTGGGGTCAGTATTTAGATTTATCTGCCAGTATATGTTTATTGTACATGTTGCATAAAACACAATGTATTAATATGATAATAGGTGTTACCTAACTTGGGACGAAGTCCAATATTTTTTTCTAAACAATATTAACTCAGATATATGGACCTATAATTTTCTTGAAAATATGTTGCCAGTGCTATTTGATACATTTACCAATAATGTATCATTTTTATTTTTATTTCTAATTTAACATTTATTTAAATGTGTAGCCCTATTGTGTATTTATATTATTATTATTGTACTTTTATTAATTTATATGTAGGATTTCCATTCGTTTATGTATGTAGTTTCATATGTGCATCTTCTGGTTCTTTTGTCCCGCACATGGACCGTCAACAATTGTTTTTTGAAATTGTAAAGTCCCTATAATGGTTCTAGATTTTATTTAATTAGACATTGATAAAATCCCTCGGTGCGACGAAAATTTTGTCATTCAACGAAGTGTTTAATTCTTTATCACTTTGATTTGTGTACTTGATGTTGTTTTAAAAACCATTTTAGACGTTTATAATTATTTTACTTGTATAGTATCGTAATACCGTAACGATCCAACACCCCGTAAGATTAATCGTTAACTGGTTTTTCAGACGATATATATATATGGATGTGGTCGACTGGTCTAGGGCGCTGGACGTAAGGCTAAGCGAATGGGGCTGCAGTGTATCAATGGTGTGGATTCAAATCCCGTCGAGGGAAGAACACACATTTGACAGCTCTAAAATCTAATTCTAACACTGTTTGGTTTAATTTTCAGACGTATATAATATTTAGTATTAACCTAGTATTCTTAGTAACTTTGAGATCCAGTGGGACAGATATATTGTATGGTTGTCACTTGCTTCTAGACGTTTGTATAATATACGTTATTTCCTGTGTCTGTATAATGAATTCTTCATTATCCTATACAATATATTAAAAATTGCTGAGTTAGATTGCTGGCAAATTATAATATTAAGTATATATGTACCATCTACACACGATTATACACATGTCTTACGTCTATTCCTAGATTTGCCTTACGAGAAAAGGTAACACTACGATTATCGAAGCTCCATTTTTAGGGAGTGGATGTGGTCGAGTGATCTAGGGCACTGGACGTAAGGCTAAGCGAATGGTGCTGCAGTGCATCAATGGTGTGGGTTCGAATCCCGTCGAGGGAAGAACAAAAATTTGACAGCTCTAAAATCTAATTCTAGCACTGTTTGGTTTAATTTCCAGACGTATATATATACGTCTGAAAATTAAACCAAACAGTGTTAGAATTAGATTTTAGAGTATATATATATACGTCTGAAAATTAAGCCAAACAGTGTTAGAATTATATTTTAGAGCTGTCAAATGTTTGTTCTTCCCTCAACTAGCTAAGGACCAGGCACTGGTTAACAAGTTAAAAAAACAAAGATTTAGCTAGTTGGTTAATTTCATCATTACATTTTCTCATTGCTTTCATATTGTTTATAAATTAGTGTACATATAAACTTGAATAATATAAAGTATAAAGTTCAAGATTATGATTTTTAGTAATTTACGTCACGATAACAGATGCTCACGTGACAATTTTCAAATCAGATTACAGACGCTGAGGAAGCTTGTCGGTCAAGCGAAATATCCATCTATTTAATTATAATTATAGTCTTTTTGTAGACTTGTAGTTATTTTTGTTACATTTTAACATCTTTTTTTTATATCGTTGTGCTAACATTTTAGACGTTTATTTATCATTGTTGTTTGTTTGCACAGTATCGTTAACACTTGTTTCCGATCCGACATCTCGTAGGTTCATACGGTAGCTACTTTTTCAGACGTTTATATATATATATATATATTATATATACGTCTGAAAATTAAACCAAACAGTGGTAGAAATAGATTTTACAGCTGTCAATTTTTTGTTCTTCCCTCGACGGGATTTGATTCACGTATGACCGTATCACACTCTAATACAATGGATAACTATTTTATTTACATACATTGTTTTGTACTTGGAGTTTTAATTTTTATACTCTCAAAAATTAACAGATGTTTTTTCGGAGTTGAATAAGTATCTCTTGTCCAAAATGATAGAAGAATATAGTACAGATATAGATATTTAATTTAGAGCGTACAAGGAGTTTCTAGAATATCTTCACCAGGTACGATTAAAAGACAAATCATTGAGAAATCAGTAGAAACAAGAACACCGAAATTATGTCTAGCTACATTGTCTCGATATATCTTGGCTTTAATAATAATTACATTTTTCAGGAATTGTAAATTTTAATAATAAATATATATTACAAACCCTGTCAGTGCTGAAAACAACGCATAATCTCTAATTATCAGGAAAAAAACTAATTTATGTTTATATTGTAATAATAGTATACATTAATATCTGACTGACGTTTGTTTGGCTTTGTTTATTGCTTTTTAAGATATACGGGGTTTGAAAAGTTCAGTCAGGTTTTCAACCTTTAATAAATCTTGACTGTACACAAAAAGAAACATATAATTATACCAAACTTACTCCACATTACAGGGAGCAGAGCCGGCCTTAGGAGGCGTGGGGTCCAATTGTTCTCTGCATGATCTGCGGGTGTTGTTGTGTATATTTGAACAGCAGAAATTATATAACTCCAGCGTGGGATCCATTTGGGTTAATGACGACCCTGACAGTGAGTATTTGAATGAGTGAGTTTATTGTTATAGATCACTGAACACCTTAACTAACATTCCGTTGAAAGATATGACCAACCACCTCGAGTCTTTGTTCTAGAAAGATATGACCCATCACCTGGAGTCTTTGTTCTAGAAAGATATGACCCACCACCCGGAATATTTGTTCTAGAAAGACATGACCCACCACCTGGAGTATTTGTTCTAGAAAGACATGACCCACCACCTGGAGTCTTTGTTCTAGAAAGATATGACCCACCACCCAGAGTCTTTGTTCTAGAAAGACATGACCCACCACCCGGAGTCTTTGTTCTAGTTCCTAAATGATACATGCTGACCAGAGAGGCGGATAATAACAAAAAATATAGATTACAAACAATAAATCATGTAGCTAAAACTGTGACACAGGGGTGGGCATTTAACGGAATTGATAGAGTAGGACAAGTCTTGCAGCAGACCACCAACGACCAACTCTAACAAACTGTAGCTTATTGTGTGATGCTGCTTTAGTGTACCATGTAGTCCTCCATACACGAGGCACTCACTTGCGTCCCGTCGTATGTATAGCTGCTAGGAACATTTTGCACTTCCAGTTTCATAAAAATTATGTCACTTTCGATCTGAAGCTGGGACCGTCGTGGTCATCAACTACCTGTGTATTCAGTGCCTATTACCACAAACATTTTGAGTTCGAATCCCGTTCATGACGAGGTGTACTCGATACAACGTTATATGATAAAGTTTGTCAATGGCTTGCGGCAGGACGCTGGTTTTCTCCGGGTATTCAATAAAACTGACCGCCAAAGTATAACTGAAATGTCCTTGCAAGTGTCGTTCAACACCAAAACTCATAACCCTCGACCTGAAACATAAATCATGTGATAGCTTATGTTGTCCTAATTCCAAAAAATATACGCTCGCTAGAAACTTGTTTCACTTTCAAACAAATTAGAAAAAATACAGTTAAAAGCTGCCAGAATTGTAGCTGGCTTGCCCATATTTACAAAGACTTATTCTTTATACTTCGAAACTGGCTGGAAAGCATTACATAGTAGGCGTCACAGAAGAAAACTGCAATTGTTTTATAAGATATGCAAAGGTCTTGCACCGCAATATCTGGATGATTTAATTCTCCGACTATTCAAAGTACAACAATCTACCCATTACGTAATGGCAGCGATGTAATAGTCCCCTTTTGTAGACTTTCTTCGACGAATTCATCATTCCTTTCTTCTTCTGTTAGAGAATGGAATAAACTTGAGAACTCTGTCCGTAATCTTGACACCCCTTTAATATTCAAACGTGCGTTACTAAACAATAGAAATGAAATAAATATTGTTCCCAAACATTTCATGTATGGTCCACGGAAATTGAATGTGATATTAACACAACTTCTATGTTCAGCTTCTTTCTTGAACAGCGATTTATTTAAATCAAATATAGTATCTAGTCCAAATTGTGTTTGTGGTGTTCCTCGAGAGGATGCATTTCATTTCTTCTTTGAATGTAGTAAATAAACTGATATTAGGAAGGATCTATTAATTTGTGTAAATCGATTTAGAATAAAAATCGATCTTTCTTTATTAACTAGAGGTAGCCAAAATCTAACTTATGAAGATAACTGTCTAATCGCTGTTTTTCTGTTCTCTTTTACATGTTTAATTGTTACTGGTATACTTTCATTAATGTGCCTGCTCTTTTTCATATGTATATGTGTTATATTTGTTATGTAATTACAAGGAGAAGACTTCATAAGTTGGTAAAACTTGTGTCTTATCCCTGTTGTCTCTATTAGCAAATCAAATTGTTATAAACTAAAAATTATAAACTAAAGATATCACGTTTGCATGAACTATAGGTAGAGTACATATTAATTTCAACGTTATTGTCTTGGAAGTGTTATATTAAACATGTAACTATAATGGACATATGGCCCTTTACTCTGTGATAGGCATATCTAAATGACATTTACACATTTATTATTTAAAGATGCAGATCGGTGTTTCATCAGGAAGTAATTATGATAATCTATCAATACATCATGTGTTTCAATATTCATGATTAATTTCAAAAGACTAATTTACAAAATGATACACACCAATGATCAATATATTTCATTAATTTTATCAAAGAATCACATCTGTTCTGAAATAAAATATTAGCATATTTAATTGAAAAAAAATGTATCGAGGGATTATTAGTATGACTTAATAAGTAGGTTAAAACTTGTGTTTGACTCTATTTGTAATATGACAACATACAGTTGTCTAGTATTTATACATAGACTTGGTTTTCTTTATGTGGAATCGAATATTTTAGTACATGCAAAATATTTATGTATATGGGTGTTGGTATAGTACAAAGAAAACGAATGTAACTTGTTATCATCATGAGATAGCTGACAAATTGCTCATTTTGGCTTTAAACAACAATCACTTACTTAAAGGATAATGTCAATAAGGGCCATTTCAACAAGTTTAACTCATGTATCTTTAAAATAAAATGATATTTTGAATGGGTTGGTGCCTTATTGAAAAACAAGGTGGTTGTCGTCCAGAAAATGGGGAGGGTCCAGCGTTCGAGTATATGTGGGTATATATATATATATATATGTGCGTCTGAAAAATTAACATAACAGTGTTAGATTTTTGAGCTGCAAAATATTGGTTTTCCCTCACGGAATTTGAACTAACATCATTGATACACTGCAGCATCGATCGCTTAGACTTATGTCCAGCGCCCTAGATCGCTCGGTCACATCCGCAATATAAAATATAGCTTCAATAGTCGAAGTGTTACCTTGTCTCGTAAGGCGAATCTAGGGATAGACATAAGACATGTGTCTAAGCGTGTATATATGTATATAAATATACAATAACAATCATCGTACAAACACTGTCATCAAGTTGATCAACAATAAACAACAAATCCACGCAATGAAACCACTAATTTTGTTGATCATGGTAATATACATATATAAAAACTACTTAAGACATCTGAAATTTGGATTACATGAAATATGAGAAACAAGATTAAATAAATGTATTCAAAAACTCAACCACTGTTAACAATACGAACAATCATCTCTTACAGAAAATGCCCTTTTGAAATCCTAGCTAGAACACTGTATAATTCAATACATTGTAACTTTTTATTCGTAAATAACTAATTATTAAACAAAAAACACCTTTATTAACATTAATATACCCAATTAGAAATATGAATATTTGGAATTTCCTGTCGTAGTGTAAGCGGCCATGACACCTCTTCATGTGACGTCACGGGGACGGATCATGTTAGTTGAATAAATACTGTATCTGACTTCCCAACATCGCTCCCTTTTGGTTATGTTTTAATATCAGATCAACTGCAATACAATGTTTACAATTGTATACCGTCCTAATGTTTTTCTTAATATTGCCATCCCATGTTACATTTTCATAAAACAAATGAGTTATTTGCATTGTGGGGGGGGGGGGGAGGGGGGTATCTACATGTACGTATAATTTCCTGTGTTACGTGATTGACGTACGTTAAATAACTGATAACTGTCAGTTTTAACTTGTTTTATGCGTATGTACACATGCTTTTTCTTTATTGTCGTCAATGATGTCATACATTGTACTTTCCTGTGGTCACTGGTCGATGTGTCGACAAGGGTAATCCTGATCGGTAATTACAACAAAACAATTCTTCTCACACTTTCCCTTTTCTTTAGTGCAATAAAGTCATAATGATATTGTAAATAGTAAAAGATAAATATACGACATTATTTTACGATTTATAAATTTTTAATGATAACATTGCAACTGATCAATGCTGATATAATATACGATACCACTATTGTGACGTCACTGCTCTTTCGGAAGAGCTTTAATTGCAGGTATAATCCGAGAATAGATTATGCCTTTTGTCTTCTCACATTGAAGAGTTCTGAAAAATGGTGATCCCCATATATTATTTGGTGCTACAGCCAGTACTGGTGATACTGAACAGAGTCGACTAGAGTCGATTAGAGTCGACTAGAGTCTACTAATTAAATAACGCAAAATAAACATGTAAAAGTATTGCATTACTTTGTAAATGACTTAAATGATATTTATAAGTTAATTCTATTGATGTTTTACTTCTCACGGAGTGAAAATATACAAGAAAGATCGGCGCGATTTACTTCCGGTTTGCCAAAATAGAGACAAGTAACTTTTAAGAACTCAATAAAAAATGCTTTTTTGTTATGAATAAAGGTTTATATTACACAATACAGTGATTTTCAGCTTTTTCTGGTCTGAACTTTTTGCTATTTATTTGTCATTGAGCCGTACGGCTGTGTGTTAGACACGACAAATATGGATGGGGTGTTGTTGAGAAGTCTACACATCATTGTGTAGTAAGATGAGTGTTAAATAGTTTTGATTTTTATTTATTATCATATAAAATAATAAATATGTACATAATCATCGGTAAATCCAAAATGGCGACACCTTTGTCTAATAAAAACCTGTGCCATTCCGGGACGGATAGGAAATAGTTGAGGATAGGATGAAGACGATGTATATTTAATTGTTGTTGTTTTTTGTTTTGTTTTTTGTTTTTGATTTTGTTTTTTTATAAATATCCTAATAATTTACAATATTGACTGAAACTCATATAAAGAAACTTTTATTTGTATTTATAAATCCTTGCTTCATACAACAATATCAATGAAACAATTTAATTAATTTGTCTAACATAAATTGTCTCATAAGTGTATGTTAAAAGTGGTCACCATGTAAGCAAGTAACAATCAAAGAAAACAACATCGCTTTTAATTAATTCAAATCAAAATCGTTGTCTTTACGGGCATGAATCGATTTACAGCTTTGACAATGCCTTACAGCGCTTGTCAGCAGCTAGTCAAGACTTGTTTGACGATGCTGTGCGTCTCGAACGTATCTTTCTAAGATATGAGCCGAAAGTTGTGTCATCTGATTCATGTACCTTTACCGGTTTGGTACAGGACCAGATAGCCACACAGTTGCTTGGTCAACAGTGGTCTGACTCTACTCCTATGGTAGTCAGGGGAGATTGTAATTGTCTTTTCAATGCCATCTTCTTGGTATTATTTGGCCATGAGAATGCTTCATCTGAGATCAGATTGAAGACATTCTTTGAATTATTTGACAATGCAGCGTTCTATGAGCGTATACATGTCAAATCTTTCATACCGAACATTAGTCCACCTCTTGCCAGTGCCATTCGACAATGTGCACAGATTGGTAGCTATTCATGCACATGGACCATGCATGCTGCCAGTACTGTTATTGGCAAGCCTATCAAGTCTGTGTATCCTGTTGTCAATGGCCCTGCTGATATGAACATCAAGATCTTGAACACCACATTCAAGCCCCGTGGGTCAAGATCCAGACATGATATCACTATTATGTGGTCCGGTGGTAACACCATAGGCTCATTCTGGAAACCATGTCATTTTGTTCCCCTTATACCCCATACGGTGAAATATTCGACCATCAATAATGATGACTACGAACAAGTGATGTCGATGGCTCTTTTCAAGAGCAAAACGTGAGTGACATGGATATTACCAATTTGTCGATGGAAATGGTGCATACTTTTAAGAACCCATCGACAAATTATGTCACTACGTTTTTAAGTGTTGACAAGCTCTATGAGCTGGCTTCTACACAGACCCTTACTTATACCTGTATCCCCCCTGGATTCAAACAAATGTATATTTTGTTATTGACGACACCATCAACAGGCAGCGTCGCCTGTTGAAGAAATGCAGTGAATATTATGACGACTGTGGTGCTTGCCGACAGGGTGGTAATTCTACTAAGCCTGCATATTTCATCAGGTCTGCTCAGAATTCACTGCATTTCGTTACTTACCGGGCCAGCATTTATTGCAAAATGTCTAAGGGTAACTTTGTTCCCTTAGGTCTTCAGCCAGACTCCTCTACTATTGTAGTTGCTTATCGCAATTCTTCTTATAAGAAGCGGGTAACGTGGTTTAATTCCGAACCTGTGATAGCCACTGCAATTGCAGAGTATATTGGGGAGTATGTCCCTAGTGTAGTACACGGCAATGCCCAGCATGCATGTACTACAGTCCCTTACCGTAGCTTGACTTCCCATCAGAAGTCCATTCTCCGTGAAGGGATTCAACACGGTAAGGCTCCAAGGGAGATCAGGAGAGATGTTAACACGGCTACTCCTGCTGACATTATATCAAACCGTGTAGCTCAAAATGCTAGATATTATCAGCATAAGAAAGACCGACCCGAGAGCACTTGACGTGGCGTGGGGGCTCTAACATTATGTACAGTCCTTTTTTAAATACACTGTAATTTATGAAATGATTCTGCTTCAGTGTTTAATTTATCATATAACTTCTACCATTGGCATCATATTCTCAATCAATCAATCGATGTTACTTCCAATATAAACTATATCTCAAAATTACGAACACTGTACAGAATGATAGTCTAACATGAGCATTTTTTTTTTCATATTTTTTTTTGCAGTGATAAATTTGTTTATTCAAGTGTCACATTATGCCTGCCATAAAATATCCAAGTCATATCATACCATTAATTCAATCAATCTTATTCATTGATTTTGTATTGTATGTATCATCATCTCATACGTTCATTTTAGTGAACTTCAGATACGACAAGCATTTTCATGTCCTAGACCTATATTGATTTTAAATTTAGAAACGCTTTTATTTCGCTTTGACAAAAATGATTATGACCTAAATTTCAACATGCATGTGCTCTAAAAATATGATTTAATACTCAAATACCACTTATGAGTTATTGACAAACATGATATTTCATATCTCAGTCGAAAAGGACTATAAAAGTTATTTGTCTTTTTTTTGGTAAACCGGAAGTAAATCGCGCCGATCTTTCTTGTATATTTTCACTCCGTGAGAAGTAAAACATCAATAGAATTAACTAATAAATATCATTTAAGTCATTTAATATCATCTACAAAGTAATGCAATACTTTTACATGTTTATTTTGCGTTATTTAATTAGTAGACTCTAGTCGACTCTAATCGACTCTAGTCGACTCTGTTCAGTATCACCCGCCAGTACAGGCAACTTCAATCACCAAATTCTACCTTATGGTATACTATTTTTAACATTCATTAATACAAATGTCTTTTATTTACTGTCATTTAAATTTTCACGCAAACTGTTAAGACCATGACGTTTTCTTTTAAGTCCAAATGATAATAGTAAAATGACACCATTTTAGCACCGAAACCTTAGTCCGAGATTCCTCTATCATCCGACGACATTATGTTCGACGGCTCTAGCAAAAATATATACTGTCGTCGGACGAGAGAGGAATCTCGGACTACAAAACCTATACTGGCTATAGATATTGGGGCATTATCATGATCAGTTCTCGATAGTTTTGCGTGTGTGCAATTTGACAGATTTCGCGAAATCACACATATTTTCTGTTTTCTTGGGTTTTACCACCTCACTTAATCAAAGCAAAAACATTACCGTCAGTTCATAGCATAAAATTACCTCTTCGACTAAGCGTGCATTTCTTGTTGGTAATAAAACGACCTTGACTTACGATCCTACTAAGTTGTTTCCCTTAGTTGCTGACTGCTAAATTGATCGTTAAAATTAACGATAGTTTTAGAGTAAAAGGGAGAATACTATTTTAGCTAGCAATAGTCACGCCCTTATGTTATTGAGGTAAGACATAGGATCGTGCGAAATATGTGGTATGACAAATAAACAGTTTTGCTATTTCTATCAACACAGTAATGATAGGCTTTTAATATGTTTTATCATACTTTACATTGGAACAAGCTTATAAATGCGGATGACTTTTTTCGACAACATCAAATCCCTTCATACCACTAATAAATAAAATACACCCAAACTCCCTATTTTCTGTTTTTAAAAGAGTAAATTAGGTTTGGGCGAAACGACTTTGGGAGAACTTTTTTATTACACAATTTAATTACCAAAATTAAAGTAATGTTTATTGTTTGCATAAAAAAAAAGAATAATTCACCGCCGACACCCAGAAAAAAATGTACGGTTATCGAGATATAGTGGTTTAAAAAGTGTCGCCCAACATACAAAAATATATATATTCGCCCAACCTCCCCATTTGTAGATATATATATATAGGGAGTGGATGTAGTCGAGTGGTCTAGGGCGCTGGACGTAAGGCTAAGCGAATGGTGCTGCAGTGTAACAATGGTGTGGGTTCAAATCCCGTCGAGGGAAGAACAAAAATTTGACAGCTCTAAAATCTAATTCTAACACTGTTTGGTTTAATTTTCAGACGTATATATATATATATATATACACCTGGCGGATAAGATGCATCGCTGCACTTTATTCCGTCAACGTTTAATCAGCCTTGTTGTTTGTTTATCTATTTTATGTCAAAGAAATCATAAGTGCTACATTCTAAGTTTTATATGAGGAAAATATGTCCTATGGAATTTTCGCTGACCAGATTTAATCCTTTTTTGGACAGAAATCATCAGTACATAGATAAAACTAAACACATATACACACAAACCACCTTTCATATACAATGTCGTATTCCCTCAGCATGAAAACCACATCTATCGACATAATCGAAGTACGTAAACCATACTAATTCATATAAAACATAGATATCAAATTTAGTTTAAAAAAATCTTCATCAGGTATGTTGAAGACCTGGATGTCTCATTGATTTAGGTAGTTGGATTACCTAACAACTCATTCAATACGGTGTGGGTTCGCGCCCGGCTTTGTAAATTACAAAAAGGATGCACTCGACTCGCAGCCGCAAGTGATCAAGCTTACCAGTTACTCGCCCATGGTCGGTGGTTCTCTCCGGGTACTCCGGCTTCTTCCACCACTAAAACTGGTCGTCATGATACAGCTGAAATATTTCTGAAAGTGGCGTTAAACACTAAAAACCAACCAAAGCCATTATCAGGTATGTTAAAGGTCTAATGATTGATAACATGGACAATTTAGATATCGTTGGAAACAAGAAAACCAAAGGGCATTCAC
Source organism: Bathymodiolus brooksi (assembly GCA_963680875.1). Classification (NCBI taxonomy): domain Eukaryota; kingdom Metazoa; phylum Mollusca; class Bivalvia; order Mytilida; family Modiolidae; genus Bathymodiolus; species Bathymodiolus brooksi. The sequence goes on from OY804580.1 coordinate 18,436,802, forward strand.
TATACAGGGTCGATAACATCGGATAAATTCATTCATACATGAAGAAGGATATTAATATTATCTAGTAATGTAAATTTTATTTATAAAAATATTTCATAAACCATATCAGTGCTGAAACACTGGCGATGGAGGGAATTATGCTCACGGGGACTAGTCAACCATCAGAGGGATCAACCCGTTGATATATTAAAACGTAGATATCTAATGTGATGCACACAAAGCGTTTCTGGAATAGCCATCATCAGGTATGGTCAAAGATATATCGATTTAAGCTCTAGCCCACGGAGTCAATTTCATACCTTAAAGATCTTTCGCTTTAACCACTAGACTACGGGGTCTAATTTCAACTTTAAAGGTCAATTATAAATTTTAACGTTCTATCGCTTTAACCATTTGCAATAAGTATCTACTGTCAACATTTTCTTTTAATCCAGAATGACTGTAACGAAGGGAGCTCATGTCTTGTTACAATTCAGAATGAGAGAGAAAGCAATTGGCTTGTAAATGCTATAAAGAACTCAGGTATTTTACATTTATTTATGGCAGTTAAATATTCCGGCAAAGCAAAACCAGTTATAGGGAACAGTGCAATAAACAACACATTAGATTGCAAAATGAGTCCATCCTCGCGATGCAACTCCGAGCATAAAATATGGACAAAAAGTTTCCAATTTATGATATAACAAATTTTCCTGTACAAAAACCTAACTCCTTCCGTATCGCTACAATTAATTGTATCTTCTGCCACACGTCGCAAAATAAACTTGTCCCCTTTACTTCAAGACGTTTACAAATTGAAGTCATTTGACTGCACAGCATTAGTTTATCATCTCCCCATAATGATTGTTAACAAAGACTCATCGAGCATGAAACGTGGCTAATCCGCCATCTTCCAACCAATGGTATGACAGAAGTGAGCTTCGTTGACGTAGGATATCTATGATCATCTGGCCGGAGATTGCTGGTGTTGTTTGGCGAATTCAATAAGGCTCTTGTCTTTCAGATTAGCCATTAATGAGTGTCTCGTGACTCTCTATCGCATTTAAGACATGACATATAACTCCACCAACCTTGTAGCTATTTGAGCCTATTTCTCATATATTTGGTTGAAACAATGAACAATGGACAATGTATTAGCTTGTCGGCACATTGGAGTGTCGGAGCAATATGATATCGGAGTATTAGGATGTCATAGCAATGTGGTGTCGGAATAGTGGGTGAGGGACACTACATAGATTATGTTTAATGTGAATGAAAGACCAAGAGATGATTAGATGAGTTAGCACCAGTAAAATACCGATTGTCCGTTGAATTATATGTTGTTGTTTTTCTGATTGTTTCTCTGAATAATGTACATAGGTATATACATATTATGACAAAAGTGGTACTACATACCTGTATAAACCGACAGTGTCCGATGTCCTCACTATAAAGTTTTATTCATATATCTACTAAAAGTATTCACATCAAGGTCAATTTGGATAGCTAGGGAACAAGGGTTTCAACTTACTGTATTATTTATTCGGCTTTGTTTAGATATATACAAAGGTGGTACTCCATGGCTCTGTAAACTGGAAGTGTGCGATATATTCACTATAAAGCTTTATTCTTATTCACATAAGTGTTGTTTATCTACTAATACATGTGTTAGCTTCAATTTTATCTTTTTTATTTTCTATTTTTTGATTAAAACAATAATTATATAAGTAAACATACATTTTATATTTTAGTACTGAAGGTAACGACCATCTAAGTTGAAAAAAGGGGAGGAGATATGCTTTAAAATAAATAACATGTATGAGGGTACGATATTGGTAAACATGTATCTTCTTTTCACTAAAAAATGGAAATTAATTATCCCTGGGTGCTTTCTACCAAGTGTTGGTTCCTCTGACCAAGCGGTTCCATAGGAAAATTTATTTAAAAATCAGTCAACCAGAAAAAGTTGTTTTAAATTGGCCAATCACAAAAATAAGTAGCCGATGGTGGCCATATTGGTAGTACGATCGGCACGAAATATGGTCATTTTGCACAGGATATCCCATTCATCATTCTTGCAAAGTGAACATTCATTCTGCCTCCTAGTTTCACACTAGCAGAATGCTTAAATTTTAGTCAAACAGAAGCAGGAATTTCCCATGTCGAGCATGTGTTTTGTCCAATGGATATGAAATTAGCAAGCTTTATAGAGGACATTCCATAGATGTTATCTGCCAAGTCTTGGTTCATTTGGCCATGCGATTTCAGAATGGAATATTTTTTAGAAATCGACCAACCAGAAACAAGAATTGCCATGTTTATTATAGTTTGTTAACTAATCGGGGCGAAATCAGCAATCTTAATAGGTGACCTTCAATAGATGCTTCTGGCCAAGTTTCGGTTCATGTGGCCAATCGGTTTCAGAGGAGAAGATTAAAATGTGAAAAGTTAATAGACGAAGGAGGACAGGCGCCAGACGCCAAGTAATAGCAAAACCTCGCATGACATTCCGCCAGGTTAGCTAATGTTCACTTCCGCTGAGATTATCATGATTTTTTTAAGAGAAGTCATGATGGAACAGTTACAGAAATATTAATAGTTTAATAAGACACAATCCCGGTAGGTAAATATGTATCAGTACCACCGTTAAAGATACACAGTCCTTCTTAGGAGAGAAAGTCTTCATGTATTTTGCTATTGTCATTTATTGTTTTACTTCCACACAAGGGGTTATGTCCATTAAAGTCACCCATGATAATGAACGGGGTAGGTAGCTAATTAACTTTTTTTAATTGAGCTATCTGAGTTATGAATTAAGTCGTAAATAGACCGAAGGGAAGGCTATAGTTTTATCCAAAGAGATGCGTACAGCAACAACCTGTAGATTTATGTCGAGATTAACATAACTAGGTAATATATTATCTTAAACTATGAGTGTTGAGCTGCCAGCAGCTCTTTCATCTTCGGATCGTCCAAATAAAAATTGTTATTTTACCACCTTTTTTCAAATGAGATTGTTGAAGACAAAGTGCAATTGGAAGAAGAGCTTAGACCAATAAGGTGCTCTCAATACAATTACCTCGACAATTCCATTGGATAATTGGATGCATCAATTGAGACAAGTAGGAGAAATCTAGCGGTTTCCGACGTGATCTACACTGTCAATCGCCTTCGGAATATCTACTACGAGATTTTCAATTGGACGGAGCGCCCACTCGTCCATTGGCACTCCACACACCGTTTCGTCATATTTTTGTCCAAATGTACTAGTTTATTATGAACCTGAACAGAGAGGTTTTTTCTATCATTTGTACATGTCCACGTGGAGGACCTCTAGAGTGTTGACTTTGGGAAGATTCATTGTTGACATTTTTGTTGAGTTGAACATGCATAGGGAATTGAGATTTTGACTGTATTCTAAGTGGTGGCTGTTTGAGAAGAACTTGATGTTTTATGTGATGGAGTAATATTTTTTCTTTTGGATTCAGTCAGTCGAGTTGGTTTTCCAATGTCTTCAATCGAAGTGAGCATTGTTTCAGTTTCAACTGAATTGAAAACACGCTTAGCGACACTGGCATACACTATTTTCACAGGTGAATTATTCGCCGTAGAGACGAATCTGCGCGCTTCAGGGTATGACATATTTTTTTCAGATATCTTTATAAAAACGAAAATGTCTGATTTTGTACATCGTTCCCAAATTTGAGTATACCAAGTGGAACACAAGTTTAACCGCGCATCCCTAGCATGAAGGATACTCTTATATGCTTCTGCGATTCCCCTAATTTGTGGTTAAATTACCAATGCGTTTGAATATGACGTCATAGCCATATCTGAATACCCCAGGTCCGAAATCGTAATAGAAACGTAAAAATAGGAAGATATACCAGTGTAAGAAAACATTTTCCACTTTTTAGCAGCAAACACGGTCTAAAATTGTATTTGAAGTCTTGAAGGAATTTTTTCAAGTGTGATTAAGAACAATTTGATTTTTCTTGTGTGTCTACACCTGAATGGGACCAGGTGGATCAATGAGTTAGGTAGTTGGATTACCTAACAACTCATACCTAAGCACAATAAATAAATCAATCAATCAATCAAAGCTTGAGCCATCTATCTGCCTTTTAATTACTTGATTATTAAATATTTAAAACCAAACACAGCAAAGCAAATCCTACAGAATATTTCAATGCATCAACAGCTAATTGTATATCTGAGAATAACCGACAGAAACATGTATGTTAAGCTATCTTGTAATGTATGTACAATTATGCAGAGTTTCTTAGCATGTTAACACATTACTTTTTTACTCAAATGTTTTACATGGGTTTTAAATTGTGTTTCTGTTTTTGGCTTTGAGTTTTGTGTTCTCTCTATTGCATCCAAACGTGTTCATGTTAGAGAGTATAATTCCAGTAGTTACTAATATCGTTTTCATTTGAACATATATGTATGCTTGCTGGTTCATCTGAAGAGTTTCCAAACATACAGGAGTCTCATTAAACTGTACTAATCCGTTTCCAGCTACCACAAATCCGCATATAGTACGTACATTTATGACATAATGTGTTTACTGGATGTACTATAACTGAATTTTGAACAACATACATGTTTGAAAGCCATTATTACTCTTTGTAGATATTATACGACAACTATCCACAGAATTGTACATTACCTTTTTCTCAGACTGGTGGAGTTAGAACTGAATCCCAATTCTTCCACCTCTCCTTTGATTCCCGTGTCTACAACAGTACTACAGATATAAACAAACAATAACAACATCTGCACTCTAAATGACCACGAACTGTCATAACAATGAATGACAACATAAACATGGACAATACATGCATATTTAAAAAGAAATGAAATGTTGCTGTGTTGATGTAGTTCTGGAAAAATTCCACCTCCACTGACCAGACGTGAACCACTAATTATAACAGGAATCACCTGGAACCTTAGTTTGCTCATTATGTGTATTCTTCCCTTTTAGTTGGAATGTACCGTTAATTATAGCATGGATGCAATTAATTACTTGCATAAACATAATGAAAAATCACATAAACAAATTCAGTTGATGATAGAGCAACTGGATTTAATTGATAGATATCGAGAATGGCATCCCCATATGAAAAGGTACACATGAAGGGGACCACGACAAAAACAGGCTCGACTTGATTATTTTCTAATATCCTCAAACCTACAAACATTAATACCTGAATCAGATATTGGAGTAGCATATATGTCTGATCACTCTCCTGTATATCTACTGTTTCAGATGAATGAACATGTAAGGGATAAGGGTACATGGAAATTTAGCAACTTTCTTCTCAGAGACGAAGAATATATAAAAATTGTCAAAGAATGTATTTCTGAGACAATCAATCAATACAAGATTGAAAATAATGAGAATATCCTTGACGTTCAGTTATCTTGGGAAATACTGAAAACTATGCTTCGTGGTAAAAGTATTTCATACTCATCTTTCAAGGAAATGGAGAGGGATAAGATAGAATCTGATATTGAATCAAAATTGAATACTTTATTCAATATGTACAGTCAAAACAAGGATGATATTATAAAATTAGAGTCAGAATTAAAAAAATATAAGGGAAGAAAAAGTTAAAGGCATTATTACATGAGGTAGAGCCAAATGGAACGTTGAAGGTGAAAGGAGCTCTCAATACTTTTGTAATTTAGAAAAAAAGACATTATACTGAAAAATATATTCCCAAATTAATTCTAGATGATAATACAGAGATAACCGATCAAAAATTAATATTACAGCACCACAAATTATTTTAAGAAAACCTTTATGAAAGTAGAGATGTACCCATAAGTGATGAGCACATTAAAACCTTTCTTGATGATGAAAATCCATTTATTTCAAAATTAGGGGAAACTGACAGTTCTGTTTTAGAAGGGGAATTGACCCAAAAAGAAGTGTTATCTTCATTGAAACTGATGAAAAATGGCAAATCACTTGGTCATGATGGCTTCACTATAAATTTTTCTGGAATGATTTAAATCATTTTTTAATTCGTTCGTATAATCAAGGGTATGCACAGGGTTATCTGTCTATTTCGCAAAGACAAGGAGTAATAACTTGTCTCCCAAAAGAAAGCAAATCAAAGTTTTGCTTAGCAATTGGCGTCCTATTTATTTATTAAATGTGGACTATAAAATGTGTTCTTCTAGCATGGCACAAAGAATAAAAAAAAGTCTTGAATGAAATAGTCAGTGAAACCCAAACTGGATTCATGAAAGGTAGATACATTGGTGAGTGTACGCGACTTATATGTGACCTAATAGATAAATGTGATGAGGCTGAGATCCCTGGTCTACTCATTTTACTAGATTTTGAAAAGGCATTCGACTCCATTCAATGGCCTTTTATTTGTAAGTCATTACAATGTTTTGGCTTTGGAGTCAATTACACAGTGGTTTAAAGTTATGTATGAAAACATTGAAAGCTATGGACATTTGTCTGAGCATTTTAGGGTGAATAGAGGGACCGACATCATCTTTTTATAATTACAGTGGAACTTTTGAGTGCTGCACTCAAAGATAATCCTTTAATTAAAGGTATTGAAATACATAAGTCCGAATTCCTTATAAGCCAATATGCTGACGACTCAATATTGTCACTAGCAGATGATGAAAATTCACTAAATGAAGCCTTGTATGCTATAAATCTAAACTGCACCTTAATTATGCCAAAATACATGAAATTCCGTCCACAGCCTCTGATGAAATCTTAGCTCAACCAATATGGTTCAACCTTGAGATACAAATTAATCATCAAACTTTTTTTTATCAGCACTGAGTCAGAGTGGGTATATATTTTTATTAATGATTTATTAAAGGATGATTGTAGCTTTTCTTACTTTGCAAGAATTTCAAGATAAATATAGACTGAATAGTCATTTCTTAGAATACAATGGTTTGGTATATGCATTACCACAAAAATGGAAAAATGAAATTGTTGGCATTCAGAAAATGGAATTTATTACTAATAAATCAGTAACACTATTAAGCTGTTGTGTAAATCCATGTAAACCAGTTTATTAGCTATTTTCTGAAAATGCATCTGAACATAAAAAAAATCGCACGAAAAATGGCAACACAAATTAGGGAAGATAATTTCACAAAATGACTGGACAATTGTGTACTCAATACCTTTTGATACATTATTTAATACAAAACTTCAAGCGTTTCAGTATAAAATTTATTTGAGATTTGTGTATGCTAATGAAAGATTAATGAAATGTAAATTATCAGAAACAGAAATGTGCACTTTTTGCTTTGAAACCAAGGAAACCATGACACACCTTTTTTATTATTGTACACATGTTCATCCATTATGGCTTCAATTTGCACAATGTTTGAAAACACATGTGGTATAGCAATTGATGTAACGCCAGAAACTTGTATTATAGGAATGTTATCAGGAGATCATTTTAATATAAAAAATACTTGCATAATTATTATAAAATACTTTATATTTACCGGTAAATTACAAAATACAACACCAGTTTTCATAGAATGTGTGGAACAGATTAAATATTATAAGAAATTATATTTTGATTCCTTGTATCTGTGTGCCCCCAAACAATCAATTTTTTTAAGAATAAATGGAAAAAAATATTGCTCATGCTTCAGGAATAGAGTGGTATATGTTGAATACATAAGACTTTTTTGTATGTGTTATATTTAGTTAGCAAAATAAAAAAAAATATATCTATATAAACTTCTTGTAAGATAAGATAATTCTCTCCTTAAATATAGTTCTACTTTATTTTATATATGCACTTTATATATATTTTGCTGTACTGATTTGTTTCTGATCAAATAAAATATATATTACAAAAGCAATACACAGTCTTGTTCCTAGAAATGATCAGATAAGTAATATTGTGTGCTGACCAATAGAAAATGACTTGAACCAGTACAACAAATCAAAACGTATTTGATCCAGAATCGGTTTTGAGGGTGTGGTATGTTTTGTTTTTCAGTATATAGCCTATGTTAAATTAACAGTTAGACAAGAATACACAACAAAAAATAAACAAGCAAAACACAACACAAAACAAAACAAACAAAAAACAAAAAACAACAAAAAAACAACAAAAACAAAGACAACAAATAACAAATCGGAACACAGCTGTTTTTAGCAGAGGACACATTTATTTCACACTCAGGATACAAATGTTGAGGAAATGTCAATTGCAAAATTGTAAATGCTTGATGTTAGGTAAATTGTATATATTTTGTAAAACATTTGATGATGTTACTCATTTATGCTCCATTAAACACCTATTTTTCGCAGATATAGAGAGTGTTGTCATTTTCACAATTTTTATCATTCCATTTGTACACTGAGTTTTGCCAACTTATTTCACCACAATCTTCATCTTCTCTATTCGGTTCACCGACATGCCAATCACTGAAGAGTAGTTTTGAATTATCCGACTCCCAAACCCAATCATTTTCTGTGCCTATATCATTCGCTCCAATCCAGAAGTGTGAGCCATATTTATCTGTAAAATAAGTCAGAAACGAGGAACTAATGACGGAATTGTGATTACGACAAACGGGGCATATTCATTTATGACTCAGATTTTCCATAATATAGTTTATTGGTTTTGGCTCAGCAACGTTTTCTACGCCGTTACATATATCAACACATTTTACTTTTAATGGCATCTGATATATTTCAAGAATAGTGTAATCTCGTTATATTGCAAAGATAGGGACCAAATATTTAACAAACATTTAATAGCGTATTTAAAAATTGAGATAACCATAGGTTATTGCTAGTAGTATAGTCGATTGTTTAAACTTTGACCTTTCCGAGTTCGTGGTAACGGGGTTCGACTGTATTTATATATTGATGTATTGTATTGTTTGTCTTTATAAAGGTATTTTGTCAGATTTGGAATGTTTTCAATTACATGTATATCTATTAACCATGTTTTTGGTGGGAAGCTAGTCTTGTCAGGAATATTACACAAGGACTGTGCTGCTATAGGTTGTTCTTCATTTACCAGGAGAGCGACATCATTTATGGACGAGATAATCATTTATATCCAATCTGAAAGGAAAGGGCTGCATTAAATTTGGCAAGCAAATCCAGCGGACAGCCTTGAGTCCAATCTCCAGGTAGAGAATTTTCGTTATCCTACGTCAAGCAAATCTCACTTCTGCGTTACAATTGGTTGAGAGATAGCGGATAAGCCACGTTTTCATTCTCGATATGTATGTGTTCACAATGATTATGGACAGATAACAATGTAGTTGATGAAGATTGCATTTGTTAAATTAACAAAAGGGATAGGACACAAGTTTTGCCAAGTTTTGAAGTCTTCTCCCATTAATACAATAAATTAACATAGTATAATGATCATTTTGAGCATGGATATAATACATATATAATATATTGTAAACAATTAACGAGTTAATAAAAAGGTTGTGTTGGATGGATGCGAGGTTTGAGAGCAGATACTTATCGAGTAATTATACTACAAGGAATCTCTCTGAAAATTTAATAAAACTGAAAACATGTTTATATAGATATTTTCTTCGTATGTAAAATCATCAGATCCACGGGTTAGTAGATTGAGATCGATTGTCTGTACCTAATTTAAATTTTTCATCATAGTAAGTCTTATTTCAGCATAATTTGGCCAAGTAAAACAATAATGGTATGCATATTCCCATGTAGCTCCACAGGAACAAGCAGCATCATTTGCTATGTTAACCTTTGATAGATCGTAATTTAGAAAGGAATACGAGTTACGAAGTTGGATAAGAATACTATTAAGTTTTCTGGGACCATAATAAAAATGTTTCTGGATATGTTTTGTATTATCTGACTGTTCCTTTCGAATGGCTTTTTTGAATTTAGTTAATGTGTCAAGATTACGATCAAATTGATCTAGCCGGTTTCGGAGTTTAACAGTAGATGGAATAAAAGATTCAGTTGTAATCGAGAGTCTACAAAAAGGTATTATGACAATGTAGTGTGGTGTAGTCAAAAGACATCAATTGGCAAGCGTCTCAACGCATAAAAGAGAAGCCTATTTATAAACATGTGGCAGAGATTACAACTGATTGCAGTGATACGAAACCAGTTACGTTTTTTGCACAGGACAATATATTATACTTTTATGCTACGGACTTCCATCCCGAGAGTGGCTTTTTGCTATCTGGTGTGTTGTGTATGGTACTGTTCCCTGTAACTGGTATGTTTCCGTCTCAATGGTTAACCGCTACATATAATGTAAAATACCTGAGTTCTTTATGACATCTACAAGCCAATTATTTTCTCTCTCATTCTGAATTGTAGCAAGACATGAACTCTTTTGGTTACAGTCATTCTGGAATAAAAATAAATACACAGTAGTTACGTGCTGGAAGTTGACTCGGTGACAAATTTATTAAAGCGATAGATCTTCAAGGTTTGAAATTAACTCCGTGGACTAGTGGTTAAAGCAATAGGTCGTTGAGTATGCTTGATCATGGTTATTCCAGAAATACGTTGTTTGCACCATATATCTTTATCTTTGATATGTCAGTGGGTTGATCCCCCTGCTAGTGAATTAGTTCCCGTGAGTATTATTCCCTCTGTTACCAGTGTTTCAGCACTGATATGGTTTATGAAATATATTTATAAATGAAATTTACAATTACTAAATAATAATAATATCCTCTCCCGGGCATGGATAAATTCATCCGAGTTTATACATTTTGTCTAGGCTCTTTGGTTTTCTTGTACCCAAAGTTATCTAAGTTGTTTGTTTTTTTATTCATTAGACTTTTAACATACCTGATGAAGGTTATTCAATAAATTAGATATCTACGTTTTTATACCGATATGAATAAGCATGGTTTTCGTGCTTCGAATATATGAATGTATGTGGTGTTCTTGCTTCCAACATATGAATGAGTGTGGTCGTCATCCTTCGAATATATGAGTAGGTACATTTTTCGTGCTGAGGGAATACAAAAATGTATAAACTCATGCCATCTCTTTGTCTTTTTATTTTTTGACATTTTTTTTTCCATTTCATCTTTCTTTGTTCTCAACCTTGCTATATGTTCTATATATGTGTGTTTATGTGTATTTTTTTCTCATTGTACTAATGATTTGTGTCCAAACCCAAGTATTCAATCCGGTCTGAGAGAATTCCATGGGGCATTTATCCAAGAACTTAGTATATGAAACTTAATATGTGTTGCCCTGAAATAGATGAACAAACAATAAACAAAAGTGATAAACATGATAATTATAATACAACCCTCAAAAATAATAAAACATACAAACATATAATGAAATATGTATTCCAGGTCCTTTTCCTAAATGTATATGTAATTTAACGTTTTACAGTTTATGTTGACAGTGTAAAGTAGTGCACTAGTGCATTTTCTCTGCCATGTAAATATATATGCATTGTGAAAACAATATATGTATACAAAATATACCTGTGCGCCTATCCAACTGAGTTTGCTCACTCCAAAGAAATAACAATTTCCTTCAAACAAAAGCCAGTCACTGTTGCAGTCCTCTGTAAGGAAAATGTATTTCAGTTCTACATAATATGGTGTTGCAAAGGCAACATCAGTCTTGGTATTGCAATGATATGTTTTCTATCTTAAAGGATAATTTTGATATACCTCTTGTACCTTCCTAATTTGATCGTGAACTATACGTTTTCTTAGGAGTTATTTCCGCTACGACGGTCTACTAATGAGAGTAAAATAGCCACGTAGTAATTTGTTCGTGATGAAATTTCGAAATGGGAACAACTAACTCTATAATAGTGGTTAACCGGATCATAAACATACCCTCTTCCATCACGATTGTCATCTGAGACATATACCACGAACAATAATAATCTTTGTTAAACCTTCATCATTGTCATACAACAGGAACAGTAATAATCGTAAGTAGATCTTTATCAGTGACATACAACACGAACAGTAATAATCTTAAGTAGACCTTCATCAGTGACATACAACACGAACAGTAATAATCGTAAGTAGATCTTTATCAGTGACATGCAACACGAACAGTAATAATCTAAAGTAGACCTTCATCAGTGACATACACCACGAACAGTAATAATCTTAAGTAGACCTTCATCAGTGACATACAACACGAACAGTAATAATCTTAAGTAGACCTTCATCAGTGACATACAACACGAACAGTAATAATCGTAAGTAGACCTTCATCAGTCAAATACACCACATACAGTAATAATATGTGTAAGAGCTAATTCAGTGACATACCACACGAACAAGAATAATCTTAAACAGACCTTCAGCAATAATCTTAAGTACACCTTCATCAGTGACATACACCACGAACATTAATAATCTTGGTAATACCTTCATCAGTGTAATACAACACGAACAGAAATAATCTTTAAATAAGTAGACATTCATCAGTGGCATACACCACGAACAATAATAATTTTAAGTAGACCTTCATCAATGACATACAACAGGAACAATAATAATCTTAAGTAAAACTTCATCAGTGACATACAACACGAAAAGTAATAATCTTAAGTAAACCTTCATCAGTGACATACATCATGAACAGTAATAATCTTTAGTAAATCATCATCAGTGACATAAAACAAGAACAGTGATAATCTTACGTAGACCTTCATTAGTATCATACAACACGAACAGTAATAATCTTAAGTAAACCTTCATCAGTGACATACACCACGAACAGTAATAATCTTAAGTAGACCTTCATTAGTGTCATACAACACGAACAGTAATAATCTTAAGTAAACCTTCATCGGTGACAGAAACCACGAACAATAAAAATCTTAAGTACACCTTCATCGGTGACATACAACACGAACAATAATAATCTTAAGTACACCTTCATCAGTGACATACAGCACGAACAATACTAATCTTAAGTAGACCTTCATCAGCGACACACAACACGAAGAATAATAATCTTAAGTACACCTTCATCAGTGACATACAGCACGAACAATAATAATCGTAAGTAGACCTTCATCAGCGACACACAACACGAAGAATAATAATCTTAAGTAAAACTTCATCAGTGACATACAACACGAACAGTAATAATCTTAAGTAGACCTTCATCAGTGACATACAACACAAACAGTAATAATCTTAAGTAGACCTTCATCAGTGCCACACAACACGAACAGTAATAATCTTATATAGACTTTCATCAGTGACATACAACACGAAAAATAATAATCTTTGGTAGACATCCATCAGCGACAAACAACATGAACAGTAATAATCTGAAGTAGACCTTCATCAGTGACATACAACACGAACAGTAATAATCTTTTGTAAAACATCATCAGTGACATACACAACGAATAGTAATAATCTTAAGTAAACCTTCATCAGTGACATACAACAGAAACAGTAATAATCTTTAGTAAAACATCATCAGTGACATACACCACAAAAAGTAATAATCTTAAGTAAACCTTCATCAGTGACATACATCATGAACAGTAATAATCTTAAGTAGACCTTCATTAGTGCCATACAACACGAACAGTAATAATCTTAAGTAGACCTCCATCAGTAACATACACTACGAACATTAGTAATCGTAAGTAGACCTTCATCAGTGACATACACCACGAACATTAATAATCTTAAGTAGGCCTTCATTAGTTACATACAACACGAAAAGTAATAATCTTAAGTAGACCTTCATTAGTGTCATGCACAACGAACAGTAATAATCTTTGGTAGACATCCATCAGCGGCAAACAACATGAACAGTAATAATCTGAAGTAGACCTTCATCAGTGACATACAACACGAACAGTAATAATCTTTTGTAAAACATCATCAGTGACATACACAACGAATAGTAATAATCTTAAGTAAACCTTCATCAGTGACATACATCAGAAACAGTAATAATCTTTAGTAAAACATCATCAGTGACATACACAACAAAAAGTAATAATCTTAAGTAAACCTTCATCAGTGACATACATCATGAACAGTAATAATCTTAATTAGACCTTCATTAGTGCCATACAACACGAACAGTAATAATCGTAAGTAGACCTTCATCAGGGACATACACCACGAACATTAATAATCTTAAGTAGGCCTTCATTAGTTACATACAACACGAAAAGTAATAATCTTAAGTAGACCTTCATTAGTGTCATGCACAACGAACAGTAATAATCTTAAGTAGACCTACATCAGTGACATACAACACGAACAGTAATAATCTTAGGTACACCTTCATCAGTGACATGCACCACGAACAGTAATAATCTTAAGTAGACCTTCATTAGTGTCATACAACGCGAACAGTAATAATCTTAAGTAGATCTTCATTAGCTACATATAACACGAACATTAATAATCTTAAGTAGAGCTTCATCAGTGACATACAACACGAACAGTAATAATTTTAAGCAGACTTTCATTAGTGTCATACAACAAGAACAGTAATAATTTTAAGTAGAACTTCATTAGTGTCATACACCACGAACAGTAATAATCTTAAGTAGACCTGCATTAGTGTCATACAACACGAACAGTAATAATCTTAAGTAGACCTTCATCAGTGGCATACAATACGAACAGTAATAATCTGAAATAGAGTTTCATCAGTGACATGCAACGCGAACAGTAATAATTGTAAGTAGACGTTCATTAGTGTCATACAACAAGAACAGTAATAATCTTAAGTAGACCTTCATTAGTGTCATACAACACGAACATTAATAATCTTAAGTAGACCTGCATTAGTGTCATACAACACGAATAGTAATAATCTTAAGAAGACCTTCAATAGTGTCATAAAACAAGAACAGTAATAATCTTAAGTACACCTTCATCAGTGACATTCACAACGAACAGTAATAATCTTAAGTACACCTGCATTAGTTTCATACAACATGAACATAAATAATCGTTTGTAGACCATCATCAGTCGCATACACCACGAACAGTAATAATCTGTGTTAGACCTTCATCAATGACATGCAACGCAAACAGTGATAATCTTAAGTAAAACGTCATCTGTGACATACACCATGAACAATAATGATCTTATGTAGACCTTCATCAGTGACATACATCATGAACAGTAATAATCTTAAGTAGACCTGCATCAGTAATATACAACACGAACAGTAAAAATCTTAAGTAAGCCTGCATCAGTGACATACAACGCGAACAGTAATAATATTATGAAGACCCTCATTAGTGTCATACAACAATAACAGTAATAATTTTAAGTAGACTTTGATTAGTGTCATACAACACGAACAGTAATACTCTTAAGTAGATCTTCATCAGTGACATACAACACGAACAGTAATAATGTTAAGTAGATCTTCATCAGTGACATACAACGCGAACAGTAATAATCTTAAGTAGACTTTCATTAGTGTCATACAACACGGACAGTAATAATCTTAAGTAGAGCTTCATCAGTGACATGCAACACGAACGGTAATAATCTTAAGTAGACCTTCATTTGTGTCATACAACACAGACAGTAATAATCTTAAGTAGACTTGCATTAGTGTTATGCAGTAATAATATTAAGAAAAACGTCATCAGTGGCATACAACACGAAGAGAAATAATCGTTTGTAGACAGTCATCAGTCGCATACACCACGAACAGTAATAATCTGTGTTAGACATTCATCAATGACATGCAAAGAGAACAGTAATCTTAAGAAAAACGTCATCAGTGGCATACAACACGAACAGAAATAATCTTTTGTAGACCGTCATCAGTCGCATACACCACGAACAGTAATAATCTGTGTTAGACCTTCATCAATGACATGCAACGCGAACAGTAATAATCTTTAGTAAAACGTCATTAGTGACATACACCACGAAAAATAATAATCTTAAGTAGACCTTCATCAGTGACATACATCATGAACAGTAATAATCTTAAGTAGAATTGCATTAGTGTCATGCACCACGGACAGTAATAATCTTAAGAAAAACGTCATCAGTGACATACAGCACGAAAAGTAATAATCTTAAGTAAACCTTCATTAGTGTCATACAACACGACCAGTAATAATCGTAAGTAGAGTTTCAGCGGTGACATACAGCACGAACAGTAATACTTTTAAGTAGACCTGCATTAGTGTCATGCAACACGAACAGTAATAATCTTAAGTAGACCTGCATAAGCGTCATACGACACGAACAGTAATACTCTTTGGTAGACCTTCACCAACGTACGTAACCATTGAAACAAGAAACACACGAATGAGAAAACAGGTAACTACTGGTTCAATAGTTATATGTACATTATGTATAGAATGATTGGTGTTTAACGACAACTGAGCTATTTACAACTATATCAAGCTGCCTTTCGATGATGATGGTGTTTGTTTTGCAAGATACCAAGACGCTTAGTTAGAAACAACAGTTCGTGTGTATTAGAAACAACAATTCGTTTGTATATGCGAAGTCCCACTCAGACCTATTCTCCTGATTCCGAGCCAACACTTTTTTGCCCTTATGCATTAGTGCTGCTTGTGCAGAGGAAAAACAGCAAATACCAATTGCATAGTTTGTCTTGATGAACTACCGCACTGATTATCTGTTACACCAAGAATGTAGTTCAGCATACATAGATGTTAACCACGAGAGGGAATCTGTCAAAAATGCACAACTTACCATCAACTTTCTTTAAGAATACAGAAGTCTGTATAACGTCCAACCCTACATCACAATTCCTACTAGTATGTTTATTAAATATCCGACATCGCTTTGTTAGTCTGTCATAGCTTGCTCTATGGCACCATTTGTTAAGTTTACATTCACAGGCACACTCTATGTCAGACCTGGATGTAATTTCTGCTACATTAGATGCTTTTGTTGATATACTTAATGCGCTATGAAGAACAAAGCGTTGTATAGAAATGTTAGATGAAACAAAACTGAGTAGATTTAAAATAATCCAAAGTTTGAACGGTACATAGGTAACACTAGACATTGTCATTAAATATATTTCTTATCTTTCTGTAGAATTGTTAAATTTTATTTGCGTCAGTTTCACTAGCGTCTTGTTGTCAGATATCTTTCTCTATTTTCTTCCGTGGAATTATCCAGTTTAATTAACTTCTAGTCATTAAATTTCTTTCTCTATTTTCTTCCTTGGAATAATTGAGTTTCACTAGCGTCTTGAATTGTTGTCAAATTGCTTTCTCTATTTTATTCTGCAGAATGGCTGAGTTTCACTAGCGGCTGTAGAATAATCTTACTATTTTATTCCTTGATAACGATTCGATACGAATAGTTGACCTTTCACTAACGATTGGTTATTGAAATTATTTACAATAAATAATGAATGAAGATAAATTGATAACTTGTGATGCTCTGCACTAGAATTACATATAATATAACAATAATAAAATCAATACATTTATCTCTGAATTTTAACATTGAAAACACATGAAAAAACATTAATAAAAACGTAGATATCTAATTTATATAATTATTATTATAAATAAAGTTATTTTCCCACAGGAATATGTGACTTTAGCCGATTTTGGCGATCCTGTCTAGATTCATTTGTTTATTTGCTCTCAAAGCTTTTTAAATTGCTTGGATTGTCAGCCTTTCGACTTTGAGCGTCCCCAATGAAGGTTATTCCAGAAATTCGTCGTTCGCACTGAATTTGATATTTACGTTTTCATTAGTGCACAGGGAGCGTTTCTGGAATAACCTTCATCATCTACTCTCAAAATAAAATAACTTAAAAGTCTTTGGCAGAAAGAAAATCATATGACCTATGTGAGATAGCTAAAATCAGTTAAGGTCCAATATGCATTAGTGATTAATATTAGTGACCGTTGTGATTTATTTCCGAGGCAACCCCGGAGTATAGAAAAGGTGCTGGGATGTTACAATACATAGCTCTCATTCAGGACAGGATGCGGAATAGGCGTCTGGATTTTGGTTAGCATCACAACCCTTTCATTTAAGAGATATTTTGGAAGAATTTCTAATGCTGGGAGTAAATATTACGTGTCTGTTGAAAGAAATTTCTTCCAAAATTGTTCTTGCATATTTCTCAATGTCCTCATTTAACGATAGAAAAACCAGCAATAGTAAATTGACCATCATGGATCAACAGTTCAAGAACTATATACGGAATACAGCTTGATAAGGAATTAGTATACTCAAAGCACGTTTGATGATGTCAAATTGGTCATCAGAAGCCGTAAATCAGAGGGAGACAGCATCCTCACCAAAGGGAAGAATGACAAGGCAATCAAATGGTCGACAACAGACTATGGAAATTATTTCTGTATACTTTTTTTTGTATATGTTTTAGTGAAGTATATCAGTATAATTCATGTGACTCATAAACATTATGATTTCTAATAATATGATAAATTTGTGTAGTTTGAATGTTAATGGTATTCACGGGAGAGAAAAACGAAATAGGGTAGTTGAGTGGATAAAAACACAAAAGTGTTCAATAGCATTTTTACAGGAAGCTCATTTAGAGGAAAATATTGAAAATGAAATAAAAAACAAAACAAATTTCGCTATTTATTTTAGTAACGGTACATCCGCAAGTAGGGGGTAGGTATAGCTATCAATAAATCATTGAATTACGAAATTATGGATAAGCTTACGGACGAAGATGGTAGAATAATACTTTTAAACATACAAATTGAAAACACCGTGTTTCCAATGGTAAGTATATATGCACCTAACTGCAGAACACTGAGAAATATGTTTTTTTAAAATGTAAGTAGATTCTTAAAGGAACATGGGACTGGAATACCAATAGTTGGGAGTGATTTTATCGAAACTCTTATGCCAATTGATAAGAAAATTAAATGTAAAAATGGTACATTTATACAACCAGTAGCAAGTTTAAAAACGTTTATAAAAGCAAACAATTTAACAGATATTTGGAGAAAATTTAATCAAGATAAACAACAATTTACTTGGCGACGGAAGGATAAAACACAGGCCAGTCCTATAGATATGATATTTATTGGGACAGATTTTTGTTCTCTTGTAGAAACATGTAAAATTAAACCTGTAGCCATACAATCTACTGATCACCAAAGTGTATATATAAATTTTATACCAGGGATTTCAGAAAAGGGTAGAGGTTATTGGAAAATCAGGAAGTAGAGTACCAACTATTGATTAATAATATGATTGATACATATATTTACGATAAGGTAAACAATAACGTAAATTGTCGGCTTTTATGGGACGTTCTTAAAATAGAAATCAGAGAAGCAACTATTATATATTGTAAAAGTAAATAAAAATTTAAACGAGAATCTAGACGATCTTTAGAAAAAGAACTACAAGATTTATCATCACATCGGGACTCTTTAGATATTACAGACGAAAGTTTAGATAAACGAATTAATGATATTGAGAAAGAACTAGAACAAATTTATAGCCAAAAGTCAAAAGGGGCTCAAATTAGGTCGAGAGAAAAATGGGTAGAATTGGGTGAAACAAATAATTCATACTTTTTGGGTTTAGAAAAGCAAAGACAGGTTAAAAAATCTATAAGTAAGTAACTAGATGAAAACAATAAAGTTATTAAAGAACAAGGGGAAATACTTAACACAAATAAGGACTACTATGAAAAACTTTATACGTCGAAAAAAACAGATGAAATTTCATAAAATAAATATATTTTTGATAAAATTTTAAACGACAAAGAAATATTAGATTGTGATGGGGAGGTAACTGATACCGAATGTTCTGAGACTATAGGAAACACTGCAATTGAATAAATCTCCAGGTTTAGATGGGTTAATCGTAGAAATTTACAGAGCATTTTGGGGGAAGTTAAAAATAGTACTTACGGATATCTATAATAAGAGATAAAATGACGCTTTAATGTCTTATTCACAACGATCAAGTATTTTATCATTGCTATTTAAAAAGGGGGATCCTTTATGTCTTGACAACTATCGTCCGATTTCTCTTTTGAATGTAGATCTTAAACTAATTTCACATGTTTTAGCACAACGTTTGAGAAAAGTTTTACCAAAAATAATTAACGTAGATCAAACAGGGTATGTACAAAATAGATTTATTGGTTTTAATCTTAGACAAATACAGGATATCATAGACTATGCAGACATAAATAAAATAGAAGGGGCTATAATTTTTGTTGACTTTACAAAGATTTTTGGTTCTTTGGAATGGAATTTCATGCTAAATACTCTTAAGAATTTTGGATTCAATGAATCTTTCATTAACTGGGTAAAAACATTATATACAGATATACAAACGTGTGTAATGAACAATGGGTGGGTCTCAGAAATGTTTAAGAATACAAGAGAAATTCGTTAAAGATGTCCTTTATCAGCTTTGTTGTTTGTCTTGTCAGTCGAAATCAAGGCTTCAAGACCTAGAAACAATAAAGATATTAAGGGATTTCAAATAAAAATAGACGAAGAATCTCATAGCATTGAGATATCGCAACTCACTGATGACACAACTTTATCTTGTACGTCTAAAGAAGAAATTTATTTAGCATTTAATGAAATAGAAACTTTCTTGTCTTTTTCTGGATTATTAATGAACAAAAATAAAACTGGGGGAATTTGGGTAGGAAAAATTAAGCACAGTAAAGATAAAATAGAGGGCATTAAATGGTTAGAAAAACCTATTAAAGCATTGGGTGTATATTTTGGTAACAATGAAGAAGAGTGTGAACAATTAAACTGGAAAAATAAAATAGATAAAATGAATACTTTATTCTTCTCTTGGGGAAAACGAAATTTAACTATTCTTGGGAAAATTATGATTATTAAAGCGTTAGTCATACCTATATTTACTTTTGTTGTTAGTGCATGTGTCGTGTCAGACAAATACAGAAAAGAAATTGAAATTAAATGTTTCAAATTCATATGGGATGGTAAACCATACAAAGTTAAACGAAACACTACGATAGGTAATTTTAAAATGAGTGGCTTAAATATGATAGACATAGAAAGTTTCTTTGCATCACTGAGAGCATCAAGGGTAAGTAGATTTGTTAGTGGAGATATGGACAATTGGAAATTGATACCATATAAATACTTTAGACAATTTGGTAAGAATTTGTTGATATTTTCAATGAATATCGAATACAAAAAAAATAGATATTATTTAAGATATATTCCTGATTTTTATAAAGAAATATTGCAAACCTGGAAAAAAATGGGTGGGGGTCAAACAAAAACGCTATCACATTTTGCAGAGATTAGAAAACAGCTTATATGGGGAAATAAATTCATAATGTTTAAAAATAAAAGTTTAATGTTTGATAATTGGATAAATAGTGATTTAATTTATATCAATGATATTTTAAATGAAAACGGGGAAATAAGTCAGAATTTAATTTTAGATAAATTAAAATACTAGAATAATTGGATATCTGAATTTATCTGCCTAATAAAAGCGATGCCTAGTGAATGGTATCATACATTACAGGCTCAAAACTCTATTAAAGGTGTTGTAAGTGTTCAAAAAGATAAGTTTATAGTAAATGGAAAATGTATAGACCCTTCACAGCTGTCCAACACATATTTTTATAAAGAAGATATTAATGCAAAATCTTTGAAACCAATAGGTATAAATACATGGTTAATGTACTTGTCTATAAATGAAAAACCAAACATGAGTCAGCTTTACTCTTTCATTTTTCATTATTTAGAAGAAAATAAGCTAAAAATATTCAGATGGAAATTATTGCAATATATAATTCCTACAAAGAAACTGTTAATGAAATGGAGAATTGCTATTAATAGCCAATGTAATGTCTGTGGTCAAGATGAAGACTATCTACATTACTTTATTTCTTTCCCCTATCTGAAAGAATTTTGGGTGAAAAAACGACAAATATTGAAAAAATTTAATATAGAAAATGTTGTCACATTAAAACATATTGTTTTTGGGTATAAGATATTTGATAAAGATTATTTTGATTTCAACAATTTTTTAACAATTTTAGGATTTTCTATATACAAAGGATATTATGTATCTGAACAAAAGACTAAACAAGTAAACATATATTCTTTATTTGTGAGAGAATATATTATGAGAATAAGCCAGGTGCAAAAACTCCAAAATAGTAAATTGTTAGCAAAAATAAGGGAAAATATTGAAATGTAAATATGTATGCATTGTATATATGTATATGTATATGTATGCATGCATATGTATGTGTGTATGTGCATAGATGTATATGCGTAGATGTAGATGCGTATTTATAGGTATATTCAACTAAAGTCTGATCCTCATCAGTTATATTATATTATTTGAAAGTATTTTAATTATATAAGAAAATATTAATATGAAATACTTCATAAGTAGCTTGGGCTTTTGAAGTAAGAATGCAACAAGCATTTTGAATAAAAATATATTGTTGTTAAACAAAAAAGTATATAAGTATAAGTATTGTCTGGAATAAGTATTTAGAGTATATGAATATTGGCTTGGCAAATATGATTCTTCAAATTGAATTTAACCACACTGGTGGTGTAATGGTTAGCGTGCTTGCCTCGAGTGCGGAAATCGTGGGTTCGAGCCCCGTTCGGGTCAAACCAAAGACTATAAAATTGGTATTTGTTGCGTCTCCGCTAGGTAAGCAGCAGTAAGGAGTAAGAGCAAAGACTGGTTGGCTCGGAATCAGAATAATGTGTCCGAGTGGTGCAACATGTCTACCCGTGGACTGTTGGTTCAGTGAGCTAGCAGTATGAAAATCCAACTCAGCGTGTTGGTCTAGAACAAAGCGGACCTCCTCATCATCTCATTGAAATTTAACTTGTTCTCGTTATGATATAGCTGGAAAAATTGCTAAATTGGCTTTAAAAAACTATCACTCACTCACTATAACGACATTTAAAATGGGAATATCCAGAGTTAATAATTTGAAAATAATAATTAATTGATTAATTGTTATATTCTGATGGTGGATTTGTGTAGAAATTATTGTTGAATAAGCCAGTGCGGACTTAACAACATAATAGGCCCCCCGGCAAAGCTTTGCTGCTTATGATTTTAATATCTTAAGGAAAATAATTAATAAGCAAGCATTCACTGGCCCTGCTGTTGTTCTCTTTAAGTTGTCATTTGTACTTGTGATTTACATATAGCGTGTGGTCTCCTTCGGTAGATGCGAATACTATTTTTGTTATTGTTTTTATTTGCATTGCTGTTGGAGATCCCGAGCCGCCGAGGTCGTGATTGCATGGTAGTTGAATTTACAACTGCCTGTCTAATCAGTGTCTATCACCACTTAACTTTTGAGTTCCAATCCTTTTCTTGTCGAGATGTACTCGATACAACATTATGTGATAAAGTGTGTCAGTGACCTGCGACAGGTCGGTGGTATATTTCTCCAGTTATTCCGGTTTCCTCCAGCAATAAAGCTGACCGTCATGATATAGCTGAAATATTGTTGAAAGTGGCGATTAACATCATAACCCTTATACACACAAAACAGTTAATTCTTTACTACGCCATTATATATAAATATCAGCACATTTCCTTTTTTTTTCTTCTTTTTTTTCCATATAATATACTTTAGGAATAGTATAACCTCGTTGAAAAACACATAATCAGACTATATCCCTGCATTTATAAGAAATTAGATTTATCTACCAGTATATGCTTATTGTACATTTTGCATAAAACAGAATGTATTGCAATTCATAGTTAACTTGCTACAGGTCGGTGGTTTGATCAGGGTACTCCGGTTCCCTCCACCAATAAAACTGAAATATTATTGTTAGTGGTGGTAATCACCATAACCCTAACCATAGCCCCTATTATAATTCATGTACGATAATAATTTGTATTACATTCTTATTTTAAAGGGATGTATTCCATCCTAAGCATGCTAAATATAAATAGTTGCAATAACATTTATTTCTCCATTAATATAAGCTAAAGATATGTTACATTCTATAACCAAAAGGTATTTGCATGAAGGTGTCCAAACTAGGTCACACCGGAAGTTGCAAAAGTAATTAATTGATAAAGGAGATCATAATACTTACAACATGGCTACTCACAGCTCAGTGTTCACAGCTCACAACTCATAAAACTCTTTTTCATACACCTATATGTGTGATGATACATCAATAAAAATCCACAGATGCTTTAAGTTCATTGTTGTAAGTAGCTACACCGATTCTTTTATTTATCCTAATAATCCCTTTAAGGTGTCAAACCACTAATTCAACAATCAGATCTTGGAACATATACGAAAGTAGTCCCTTTTCAAGAAAAAAGTTCCTTTCACTTTGTAGTATTGTGAAAACTACTGAATGGAATGGACTAATTCAAATTGATAATTGAAGTTAAATAAATAGGGATTATTTTGAGCCCACATTTGATGGAATTAGTTGTATTTTAATACCTCTATGGAGGATTTGATGCATGACCTATACATACTGAATTTCTTGGGGATGACCGAGCTATTTTTAGAGTATGTGTTTTCCGTAGCATGGCATTTCACTGCAAGATTTTAAACATGCCCTGATATTTTGACAGAATGTAGAGGAATCATGTACGTTTCAGAAAATATATGGTCTTGGAAAGGTTAAGCTTAAGATAAAATAACCAGGTAGGCTCGATAAAACACAAATTTATTAGAAAACCTTAAAGAAATTAATTAGTGGTTTTACACCTTAAAATAAACAATGCACATGTTCCAGGTTCGAGCAAACATTTTAGCCCACTAAGTGTTGAAATCAAGCAACTTCTTTTATATCAATCTAAGCGTACATATACTTGTAAAACTACATGCAATCACATCGATCGGAGCACAGGTCCCATTTTTGTGCACGACACACGCGTTTTATTCAGAGTAGATTTAACCTACCAAATTAAATTTTACAAAATACACGTAATTTCCATGTTCAAATTGTCACTATTTTTTTGTGATAGTTTGGTCTTTTTTGAGAGGAAGCAATTCTGTGTCTTTTTTATATTTGTTTGTTTATATCTGCAATGTTGTTGGAGATCCAATTATCAAGAGGGGGAGTTTGGATTGATTAACCGGATTGTATCCGTCATATTTGTGTGCACGTCCCAAGCCATGATTTTCAACTGAATATTTCGTTTCCATTCTAAGTCACAATAGAGTAAAAGAAAATCTAAAATTCCAATACTTTCATTATATACGCTGATTTGTTTAGGGTATTATTGTTATACAGTATAAGATGTTTCTGGTACAGATGCGTAAATCTCTTTTTTATTAACTAGATATTGCTGGTTTCACGGCGGGTGACATTTTCCCATATCGTTTCTGTTTAGAATTCACGTGGTATGAGTTCATGTCTTGCTTATTATCGAAGGCTCTGCATCAACCGTCAGATGAGGAACAAAAATAAATTTATATTTGCTTTCAATGGTTTCTACTTATTTTCTGTATATAGATTATTACATGACATCTTCCATTTCGATCCTGGTATCAGTCCGAGACTCCCATATCAATCCCGATATCGAGGCTGGAGGGATGATATAGCTCAAGGGAAGATACCAGGAACGATTTGAAAAATTTCATATCATAATCTATTTATCACATATTTCACATCGACTTTTTCCAAGCATTGACGTTTGAACTGAAAAAATTGCGAAAATAAATCGATAAGAGAGCTGCCTTGTGTGAACTCCGGTGTTCCGGAAGATTAACAGCTGCAACTCCACTGGTGACATCCGCCGTTTTACTGTATAACGATGCGAACATCATCTGGTATGGAAATAGTGTTGGATACACACTTCCTGCTTAGATAGCTATGGAGTACCATTTTTGATATATGTAACTCGTAGTAACGAATGGTCAACGCACCTACAAATACCTAGTCTTAGGAAGGGACAAGTCTTATTTTGAAAAGCAAACACCACTCTGATTCTTCCCAAAAACTCCATCTATACAAAGTCTTCATTCTATGAAAAGCAGAGACAAGAGAGCAGAGACTCACACTTCATTCGACAAACAAACGGACGATATACTGAACAACAAAACATACCACACCCCCAAACAGTTCTAAAATAGAATCGAAAGTCATTAATATAAAGTCAAAATCGATAACCCTAACACACATAAACAATATATTATTCATACATGTCATAATATGATAGAAAACTATAATAAAAATAGACGTAGCATAATAGGAACATTTTATTTAATAGGAAACATCTTTATGTAGGCATTTTGTTTGTTTCTGAAACGGGTTGTTGATCATTTTATTCACAATTACTGGACAGAATTTTTTTTAGAAACCATTCAACTGTGCAGCGCTTTCATTGTCATTCTTCATCTCAAGGTTTCAATGATGTGTTGTTCAATCAAATTTTGTTAATTACCCATGATAGGGTATGATCACATAAATACACATGTGCTGAAAAAGGGAAAAAACGCAAATATCTGATTGAGTTATTTCAAATCATTTCATTCATAATTGTTTGACAAATGCATAAAAAAGGAACAAATCAACGGAATAGCACTTTAATTGTTGTTCTTCATCTCAAAGTTACCATGGGGTGGTCTACTCTTTAATAAGATTTTACGAATTACCCAGGATATATTAAAGAAACATGTGCTGAAAAGGGACATGAGTGGAGGGGGGGGGGGAGGAATCCGCAGATATCTTATTTAGTGCATACTGCACGTTTATGGAATAACCATCGCTATGAACTTTCATAGTCAAAAGATTTTGGATAAAAATACCTGGTTCAAGTCATTTTCTATTGGTCAACACCAAATATTACTTATTTTTATCATTTCT
Organism: Bathymodiolus brooksi; assembly: GCA_963680875.1. Classification (NCBI taxonomy): domain Eukaryota; kingdom Metazoa; phylum Mollusca; class Bivalvia; order Mytilida; family Modiolidae; genus Bathymodiolus; species Bathymodiolus brooksi. Next base: position 18,463,583 of record OY804580.1, read on the forward strand.
AGGAACAAGACTGCATATTTTATTCGATACTCATTGGAAGTCACATGTAGTTGTAGTTACTTCGTTTCACTCGGGTGAGGTTATTCTGACCAACAAATGAGATTTAATAAATATTTCCTTTATGAATATGTTAACTGACTTTCTATCGCATCTAAGACATGACATATAACTCCATGGACCTTGTTGCCATTTCACATATATGTTGTTGAAACAATGAAGTGTCGGAGCATTAGTGTGTCGGCACATTGGGATGTTGCGGCAACAGTATGTCGGAGCATTTGGATGCCGACACAATGTGGTGTCGGAATAGAGGATGAAAACACTACATTGAGTCTGTTTAACCTGAATGAAAGAACAAAGAAATGACGAGATGAGTTATTACCAATGCGAAGGTCGACTGATAGCAAAATATGGTGGAGATGCCAAATTACAAAAGGGAAAAAAATGCCACTGTCAAAAGTTTCCCACGAATATACTGTCAATCAAAACACAAGCATTTTGATGATTTCAGTTTCTGAGAACTTTCTGTTAGAATCAGTGATTTGTTTCTACATTTGAGAGATTTGTCTCTTCCTAATACAAGATATTTGTGACGATAAACACCAGCAAAAAATATATTTGTTTGGCCATTGTGTGTACCGGAAATGTAACCTCTGAGAATTGAGATGTATTTCATCGACAATCTTCATAATGTCAAACTGTTTGTAAGATGAAGGCGAAACGCTTGTCAGATGATATAGTCCAACTTTGTTCTATTTAATTGAATTTCCAATGTCAAGGGATAAGTAAATAGCACATAACATTAGTACAATATACTGGAAAACTGGCGATAAGATAGGTCTATTGTCAGGTCTTCATACATAGGCCATTGCATCGTCAATATGGTACAGTAATAGAAAATTCCCATCATTCTTTATATGCACAAAAAGGCATGATAAATAGAGCATATAATTCTTACTCAAGTCAAAACAAAATCACGGGATGAACTATCAGGTCATCGCATTATTTATCCGACCTCCGATTATTGATATTTTGTGCACATTACATATTTTATCTGTGTCAAAATGTAACATTCATTTCACAAAACAACATAGAGTATATTAACCAAGCATTTCCAAAGTAAGCTGAATGTTCGATTTTGCGACGATTCTTTTAGCAATAGCTGAGAAATCATTTATCTTGTTGTTGAATAGAAATGTTCTTCGTATTCATATTTATCATCAAACTACGAAGGCCTATGATACAAAAGAAGTACTTATCATCAAAACCACGAATCTGAATGATAGCGAAAATCTCACTATCCGGTTATCAACATGTCAACGAACATCTCACTATCCTGTTATCAAAATGTCAAAGGAACATCTAACTATCCTGTTATCAAAATGTCAACGAATATCTCACTATCCGCTTATCAAAATGTCAAAGAACATCTCACTATCCGGTTATCAAAATGTCCAAGAACATCTCACTATCCGTTTATTATAATGTCAATGAACATCTCACTATCCGGTTATCAAAATGTCCACGAACATCTCACTATCCGTTTATCATAATGTCAATGAACATCTCACTATCCGGTTATCAAAATGCCCACGACCATATCACTATCACTATGACGTTGTTCTGACCACCAAATGAGATTTAATAAATATTTCCTTGATGAATACTTTAACTGACTGTCAATGAACATCTCACTATCCGTTATCAAAATGCCAACGAACATTTCACTATCCGTTTATCAAAATGTCAATGAATATCCACTACAATTGATAAACACTAAAATAAAAAAGCGCAATATTCCCCTTAGATGTGAGGAGAAATAACCAGTTCCGGTAGAATACAACTAATAGTCAATATGCATCCCATGTCATGTGCAATTAGATGAAATAATGACATAAAGAGAATTAAATCACCAGGTGAACCGGGTGTGCAGGAATTAGAAACAAAATTAGTATGTTTGCAGACGACACAAAACTGTTCAACAAAGATGAACGTTCTGTTGAACAATCTGTTGATATACTTTCAAAATATGAAAAGGCATCTGGATCAAGAATTAATTAAAATAAAACAAAAGCTATTTCTATTGGCACTGCTCGCCATAGAAAACCAAAATCTAATAAAATATCATGGATTAAAGAAAATGTAAAAGCTTTGGGGGTACATCATGGCTACAATGTTGACAATGATTAAATTTGGAAGGGCATTATTGAAAGAATGAAACATTGTTTGGAAAAGCAGAAAACTATAATAGTGAAAAATCTTTTGATATCATATTGAGGATTTTAAATTGAAATGAAGGGCATTCCTGATAAATTTAAAAAAGAAATTGAAACATTAATTTGGGACTTTATATGGAATGGGTAAGTTAATCAGATTAAAAGAGATGTATGTTGTTTAGATATAGAAAAGGGTGGAATGAGTATGGTTAATATATATTCTTACATTGACAGTAGAAGAATACAATTTGTTTATCGTATTATTAATGAACCAATTGAAAGTTGGAATGCTATAGGAAACTATTGGTTGAGTAGACTTGATTTGAAATTTAATGAAACTTTGTTTGCTTGTAAATGCTCAAATATTTCACCCCTAATTTTAAACAAGTATCCATTGTTTTATCAAAAATCAATCCAAGCATGGACACAATTTTTACAATGTGTTCTAAAGGTGGAAACCAGAACAGATATTATACATGTTAGATTATTCGGGAATTGTAATATAACCTACTAAAACAAACCTTTAATATTTTCTTCATTTTTAAAAAGTAATATAAAAACTATTCAAGACATATGGGATGAAAACTCAAAACAATTCATCGATTGTAATTTATTATAATCTAAGTTGACAGACAGGAGAAACTGTATCTCAGAATACTCTACAATTAAGAAATGTATTCCAAACAATTACTTAAATTCCTTTAGAAATGAAAATGAAGATATAGATAACGAAGCTAAAAGTAGAAATAAAATGAAATCGTTAAATAATTTAAAACTTACAGATATCAAAGGAAAAATCATTAATGCAAAAGACGTTAAAGTTAAAATCATACAAAAAACTCTTAATAAGAAATCATTACCAAAATGTCAAGATAAATGGAATAATTTTCAAAATGAAGAATTTCACTGGACAAATATTTGGACTAATCTCAAAAGGCTGGACATCAGTTATACGATTAAAGAATTCCAATGGAAATGCATCCATTACATTATTTATGCTCAAAGTAGACTTCGAACATTTACCTTATCCAATGGAAAATATCATCTTTGTAAAGAATCAAATAGTCAAGAAGATCTCCAACACTTCTTTTTTAAATGCAGTATAGCAAACTGCTTCATATCAAACATCACAATTTGAATAAATACTTTAGAAATGGGAACTGTTAACATAAATGAGAAAAATATGATGTTTGGTTTCAATATCGGGGGTAAGCATGAATTACTATTAGATACATTAATTTTATATCTAAGTGGTCTATTTGGAAGGCAAGAAATAAAGTTAAATATGACAAAATTCATATCAATTAAACTTTACTTTATAACATATGGAAATAGACTTTAAAATCTGAACTAAATATTTTGCTAAAGGCCAATTGTAATGACACAATAGATAAAACCAAACTCTTGACAATTATATCCTTAAATAGTAGTTAGTTATAATATATGAGTAAAATGCATGTATGTAAATGATAAATGTTGAAGCTGTCATAAAATATCTTTATAGAATGACCTATATGTTGTTTTTTGTAAAATTGATAAATTAATTTCGCTGTATTTTAGAAATGAGAACATATTGGTTTTAAAATTGATATATTTAGTGGTGTTTTTGAAATGTGTAATGTGGACTCTAATTAATCTCTGATTAAGCTCGGGTAAGAGATATATTGTACAACAGGGAACCTTGGATTATATTTGCTTACCTGGGCGTCTAAGGTGTTTTGTTAACAGGCGAGTCAAACAATAAAGTATTACATTATTTAAAAAATTATGCATCTCATAGATGTACTTTTTAGACAAAGCTTATATCAATACCTATCGTTTTAACCAGTAAGTCACGAAGTCAGATTTGAAATTTAAAGATCTATCGCTTCAACCACTAGATCAAGATGTCAAAGTTCAACTTTAAAGATCTATCGCTTTGACCAGTAGATCACGAAGTCAAATTTTAACTTGAAAGACATATCGCTTTAACCACTTGATCACGGAGTCAAATTCCACCAGGTGACTACTGTGTATATCAATACGGTTAATTCAAGCACAATTGGTTCCATAGGAATGCCGATTGTCTGTGGAATATATTTTGTCTCGAGCATTGAGATGAAATAAGCTTCAAAGAACTTTTTGTCAGAAACATAGTGCTTTGCTCTACAAAATAAGAGTTGTCCCTCCCTAAGACTAGGTATTTGCATCTACGTTGACCAATTTGTTTGTATTGTGAATAACAATATATGGTAAAAGTGGTACTCCATAGCTGGCTTTAGAACAGAAAGCGTTAATTACATTAACTATATAGCTGTGGCTGTGTTCGTATGCAATCTTTGCATATCACCAATAACGTTGTGAGTTCGAATCCCGATCAGGCGAGGTGTGCTCAATACAGCATTATGTGTTCAAGTTTATCAGTGACTTGCGGCAGGTCAAGAGTTTTCTCCGGATACTCCGGTTTCATCCACCAAGGAAACTGACCTCCACGATAAAACTTAAATATTGTTGAAAGTGGGTATAACCACCATAACTCATAACCATGAACCTTTATGCATATGTATGGTTAACGTCGTCCTAACAAGTTTAACTTAGAAAAATACAGAATATGATATTTCCTTGGTGATAAACCACAATTTTCAAATATTAACTTATTCATATTTCATATTCTGTTTTACTGTTTATTAACCATTCTAAAGAAAACAAATATTCCTCTATTTGCTGAACGTCGTCCTTACAAGTTTAATTTGGATAAATAGAGAATATGATATTTCCTTGGTGATAAACCACAATTTACAAAATTGATTATTATTTTTCAAATATTAACTTATTCATATTTCATGTTCTGGTTTACTGTTTATTAGTTGATAACATCATTGTAATATAAATGTTATATATAGTATAACTAATCGTAGAATTTGAATATCAAAATAAGACCACGAGTGACCGAAGTACGCATCAGGATTAAACGAATAGGCGAACTTGATCCGCCCACGAGTTTAATCGTAGTGCGTATTCGGTCACGAGTGGTATTATTTTGATATTCAAAATGTATGATAAGGGTAATAACAAAATTACCGAACTCCGAACAATCTTACAAAGGGAAAGTCAAAACTCATAATTATATAAACAGACAAAATCAGTCAACAACCGGAAAACTGTGAAAACCGTAATGACCCTGACTATGCTGTTTATTATGTAGACTAAACAAATTCTGATATATTATTTTTGTTATTTGTATATTCCATTCCACGCGTGTGAATCTACGAGCAATGATACTAATGGGTTCAGCTGGAAGGGTCTGAGATCTTGAAAATGTGATATTCTACATGTCATATTTACAACAATGCACACAAATAATCAAAATGCTTACCTTAAAAACTTATTTTAGCTAAATTTGATCAAAATTGAAGCGTAGACGATTCCAAATAACGTATATTCTTTACGTTTCAAACTGGAAGTCTTGATACGACGTGATGTTGGTTATGTGCCAAAGTCGTCACAACGACATTTCGCGGAATTTGTTCAGTTTACAATCGCATGTTTATTCACTGTAACACATCAAGGGACTTAACCACTACACTTATAGCTATGTAAAAGTAGTTCCGGCGGGAACAAGCTGATATTTTCACATGTGAAAATACCGGAATTTATTTCACGGATAAATCGCGATAATTCACACCTATCTATATAATAAGTGATTATAATCTATGTAAATGTACATACAGCCAGCGAATTATAACAATATTCATAAAATTATTTAATCTCTGTTTAACTACCACAGAGAATGGGTATGTTAAACTATTTAACTGAGCCGAAGGACGAAAGTAAGTCACTTTCGATTATTCAACAGAATTGTTATTTACAAATTGAATTGTAAGACGCTAGTGAACATTCAACTGTTCTATAGTAAAATAGCAAGAAATTGAAAAAGCACGACGGAATTGAAATTGAACTTTTCTACAGAATAATACCTTGGGAATTTAATGCAAAACTGAAGTGAATTTTAACCATTCTAAAGGAAAAAAATAGCAATTTATTTAACGACAATATCTAGTGTTATCTCTTTACGTTCAATCTTTGGATTATTATCAACAACAGTATGAAGAGTTTGGAGATACCAAGAGGGTAATCATAATCCGTATACCGAAGAAGAACAGACAACACAATGGCCAAAACAAAAAGTATAAAAGGACAAACAACGATCTACAAAACTTACATATAAAAGTAAAGATCGAGTAACACAAACCCCACTAAAAACGGGGGTGAACTCATGTGCTCCGGAAGGGTAGGCAGTTCCTGCTCCACTAGTGGCACCCATGGTGTTAATCTAGTTCCAAACCGGTAATAAGTCGTGAATGAGGAAAGGACCGGGAAGTGTTTGCGACAAGTGGAACATATCCGTGGTCATTTGTAACACAGATATTCCATAACGGTCAACCAAGTCATGGTGGCGACCGTCAATTTTTCGAAGTGACGACTTCAACTTTACCAAAAGGAACCCTTGGTTCAGTAGCTTCCTTGTTAACAGAAACCACTGATCTTGATCTTGATAGGAACCACAAGCTCTGGAATATCGTATCATATCAGAGATATATACTCCATATGCAGGATGCGGGTGGAATGTTGCTACATATAAATGGAAAGTTCACAATGGGAAAATTGAAATCATCTCTTTTGTTACAAAGTTTCGTTCTTAACCGACCCTCACTGTCTGTATATATGGTATCCTTTATTTTAAGCTCAATGGGATAGATGCGATCAACAAAATCACCAAACCTAGAATTATTTATTGAAAGGATATCATCTATATAGCGAAACATGGGATCGGGCTAGCTTCCTTTCGTTTTTCTTGAGAGGGCCCTGTATGAAGTCTGCCTCATACGAATAAAGGAACAAGTAGGCGAGAAGAGGAGCTCGTATTGACAAGAATGGCATCTCAAAACAGGATATAAAGACATCAATATAAAACCTGACAAGAATGGCATTTAAAAAGAGGGCATAAAAATATCAATATCAAACCTGATAAGAATGGTATCTCAAAACAGGGCATACAGACATCAATATCAAACCTGACAAGAATGGCATCTCAAAAGAGGTCATAAAGACATCAATATCAAACATGACAAGAATTGAATCTCAAAAGAGGGCATAAACACATCAATATCAAACCTGACAAGAATGACATCTCAAAAGAGGGCATAAGCACATCAATATCAAACCTGACAAGAATGACATCTCAAAAGAGGGCATACAAACATTAATATCAAACCTGACAAGAATGACATCTCAAAAGAGGGCATACAGATATCAATATCAAACCTGACAATAATGTCATCTCACAAGTGGGAACAAACGCATCAATATCAAACCTGGCAAGAATGGCATCTCAAAATAGAGCATAAAAACATTAATATAAAATCTGACAAGAATGGCATCTCAAAAGAGGGCATAAAACATTAATATAAAACCTGACAAGAATGGCATCTCCAAGAATGGTATCTCAAAATAGGGCATAACAACATTAATATAAAACCTGACAAGAAGGGCATCTCAAAATATGGTATGGAAACATTAACATAAAACCTGACAAGAATGGCATCTCAAAAGAGGGCATAAAGATATCAATATCAAACCTGATCAAAATGGCATATCAAAAGAGGGCATAAAAACATTCATATCAAATTCATCCAATTATGGCATGCCAAATAGGATTTCAAGTTAATGAAAGAAACTCAATAAGACTTTCTCGTTGTAAAAGCACATGTTCATAGGTTATCGACGGATGAAATCTAGCACGGTGAAAAATAGAACAACCAACTTGCGCCACATAAATTGTGTGCGATATTTCCCTCAACCGTATATACAAATTATGGTTTTTCTCATCATATAATATGTTATGAGTTTTAACATGAGTTGGCATTATGGCAGTATTTTATTCCGAATGGTAATGTCAAAACTCTAAGCATAGTATAGCTTCCATGAATTATGTATTAAATTGACAGAACTTAAAATCAATTCGAGAGACCCATATTATTCGAGCCATTCGAAATATTCAAGTTTGAATCTATTTATCTCATTATGTTGATGTTATATATTAGAGTAACATTTTTTTAATATTCTACTTGTAATAAAATTATTCTTTTATTTTAACAAAGTTCAAACAGTTGATATCTAGAAATTTTACGTAAATTATACACAAGTTCGTTGTACTTACCAATGCTCTTATTAGATAGGGTACCATTTTGTCCGTAGTAGGGGAAATAACTCAAATAAGACAAAGTGTATCAAGAGTAAAATTTTTGAATCAAATCACAAATAGTTTGGCAAGTGTATTGACATTATTCTTTTCTGTTTGAAGTCAGTTTAAAAAAAGTGAATTTAAAATCTTCAACTCTGAAACCACATTTTTATTTTAATTAGAAAAATGAAAAGGATTTAATAAAAGGACTAATATATATTGAGCCTTTCTTTTGTAAGGCAACAAGCAACAATATAATTAGCTGCAATACATTTAAACCTAATTTTTAAAGATAATGAAAGGGAAATCACAATATGAGAAATAATTTAAAAATATTTCAAATTACTCTTGGAAACCAATGAATCATTTGAAATCAAACATTGCTGGAACCTTCCCTGTGTGATCTTTAAGAGCATGCGATGTAATTACAGGGGAGATAGCTTTCATATTTAATCATTAGTCATATATGACATTAGCGTTGAAAGACCTCACGATGTTGTTTAATAATTTATATTTAAGCTAGTTAATAGTGTCATCAGAAAGTTTACAATAAAGAACGTCATAGTAAAATAACTACATAATATTGTTATAATATAATAAAAAGAGTATACAGTAACATAATTGTTTCTACTTAATCCGAGAGAACACCTTTAATATTTGTAATAAATACTCTTAATAGACCTCTATAATTATCCTTAACGTGCTGTAAGTATCATTACATGTCACTTATAAAACCATACTATTACCTAACAACAATATCTTACACCCTCAATATTAATCTTATATTTATCCATTTAACCTCAAGAAGACGCAGCTAAATTCCAACAAGTTACTACTGTGTATATCAATAATGTTAATTCAAACTTTGGTCTTACTTCAGAAAGAATATACACAGAGGATTTAATGTCTTGTTAAAATTCAGAGTGAAAGAAAAAACAAATGGCTTGTGGATGCTATAAAGAATTCAGGTCACTGATTCGAAAAATTAATGAAAGCAACGTTCCAAAATTATGATCCAAATGAATTTATACCCGCTGACAAGATTAAGCCGAACCTGCAGAATAAATATTTGTGTTCCGATTCATTTGTTGATGATACTAATCAAGCTCCTCCAGATATACCATGGTGAATTGGTGCATTATTATCTAATATTTATCCTGCAATTGGGATATTTTTTGTCATAATAAATGGGTTGAAATAAACTGTTGCTTTATTATGACAGTGTCATAATAACACTCTTCACATTAGCCTAATAAAGCCATTTTATCCTGCAATCAGTACATTTGCTGTACAAATATGCTATACGAATAAATGTTTGCTTTATTCGTACCAGACGAATAAACTTTTCAGCCTACGAATAAACTTTTAAACCTACGAATAAACTTTTAAGCCCCGCCTATATATATTCCGGAACTACTTTTTTGTGTTTTTGCTCTCCTGTAAAGGAGGTGAAATATGAACCGTAACCAATGTCAATAATCGACCGTCGTCTTTTTCTAATAAATGTTTTCGTTCTCACTATTTGTAAATACAAACCGACAAAATGAAACTAATAATTTTAAAATTTCATATTTTTTATACATATTATACGATAAAAAAAATTCTAGAAGTCAATAAAAAACAAAACAAAAATCTTAAACAAATCGAATCATTTATAACTTGACAGGGAAGCTTTGAAAACAAAACAAAAGCAGCTAAAACTACAGGACAAAGGGAATAAACCAAAGAGGGCATGCCCTCCAACAGATGAGGAAATTAACATCCTTTATAACAGAAACGTTCTGGGCAGTCATGATCACACACCACAATCTTTACTAAACACACTTATATGGTTAAATAACTCAGTACAGTTTGAACATCAAACTCTAAGATTACTACATATATTTTATTATAAAATTTCTTCATATTAAATGGTCATTACTTCAACATATCAGATAGTAGACTTCTTCAAGGTGAAAAGATCACATATTCCTGCTATTGCATCAAGTCACTTTAAAATTATAGATAATTATTTATATTCTGAATTCTTTATGACACCACAAAATATCTGTATAATTTGTTTTAACCATTTGGAATAATTGTATTCAGTCACTTCCTCCAATCATTTTGCATCTTTTTTCAAAACATTTTTTTCTTTTGCAAAATTCCAACAAAGTTGTATGATTTGTCAGTTGAAACTAGTGTTTTATCTGCTGGAATTCTACTCACTGTTGATCAGGATTACAGTACATTTTTTATTTTGTGCAATTCCATTTGAAACTGATTCACATACCCCTGGCCTGTATGCAACAACTGAGCGATAGTTCTTGAAAAATGTCCTTTTTTTAATCAGATCTTTATAAAACGTTCATAGATTTTTATACAATTATTTCTTTCATATATATAGTCTTTGCACTTATTTCAAACATCACATGTACATTGTACACTGTTAGACCATTAATCCAGCCATTCATCTGAAAGACATTAATATAGCATTGATTATAATTCAAATACATGTTATTATATATTTACTAATAAAATAACAAGAAAAAAGGAACAAATGCAGACTTACTTAGCAATGTTTGAATATTTGAAACTTCAAGCTTTCATAATGCATTTTTGTATGATCCGACTCAGAAAATATATTCGCACATTGATCATTACTCGCAACAGCCAACATTATCATGTAAATATTGTTCATTCCAGAAAAATATATCCTTCACTCTAAATCTATTATTTTTCTGGTCACAACACTTATGCAATAAACCTATGTCCATAATATTCTTTGTTCCTTTGTGACATCGCATTATGTAATTTACCAATCAATGGATTATGGTTTAATAATAGCAAATTTGATATGAAGAAAATAGTTGGTGGGGATTCTACATACATGTAGACTTCAATGCATATTAATTCATTTGATTATGATATACAAACAGAACTTAAATATAATAATTAAAATCATATCTGGTGCTTGTTGACACTAAATCAGATCTCTATTTTGATTTTCTTCAATTTACCGTGTTTATATGAAAGTTTTATTTTATTCTATAAAAATAAATTCCAATTTTCCATTGAACCTATGTAAAGTCCAGAAGATTGGTATTAGCTTCTCCTCCTTTATATACTTGCATTGTCGCAAAATACATAATTTATTTGTACGAGCTTTAGAAACAGGTAGAAAAGTGCATGAAAGAAAACTTTCCAGTCTCATGAAAAAAATGAAGGAAAGTTGCAAATTAGACATACATTAATCAATCAGTGCTAGAAAATATCTTATCCCGTCCAGAAGTTAAGAGAAAACAATGTGGAGGGAAATCTATAGATATTATGCAAATATCAGGGCATAAAAATGTGGCATTTATTAATAATTACTCAACATTGAGTGAGGAAAGACACAAGAAAATATCAAACATCCTCAGCAACACTGAAAGTGAAACTAACAGAAATGCATTTCAGCAAACTTACCTCGTAAAACCTCCACAAATTATACAGCCAGTAGCACTTCTGATGTTTCGTGTCGAAGCAATCCCGATGTTCCTTCTTACAGTTCCAATACAAATATGTCAAGTCAAATTAGTTCTATGTTTTACGGCGTGGTCATCCATAACAAATGATGAATGTGTACACAATTTTCACAAATGACTTATATCCCAATAACTGAGCATTTGAGTGTTTGACATCGTTGTTAAATACATTTCCGTGAATCAGTTCAGTTTGTTGAGATAAATGATTAATCTTTCTGTTTTCTCTACTCTACCTAGTTTACATAAAACATGCTCGAATCGTCGATACATGTATGTGTGTGTTGCTTTCACATGTTTACAAACTGTGTGGGTCATACTTAAATACGCCTGCAGTAGTAACCAGGTAAATATATATGCCTGTGTGTCATACAAAGGTGGAGGCCTGCAACTATATGGTTCTTTTTTATTTATTTTTTTTTAATATAAACTAGTAAAAGGAATATATCGGATGTTTATTATTTGATATAAAAAAATAAAAATAAAAGTGAACCATATAGTTGCAGGCGTATACCTTTTCACACAGGCGTATATATTTACCTGGTTACTACTGCAGGCGTATTTAAGTATGACCGCATGTGACGTATGATCGATAAATTAATGTGTTTTCATAACTATGAAAAACATATTAAATATATATATTTCAGGTTCTAAACTATCAATTTTCTATATAGATTTTCATCTTAATCAATAAATCTTCATTTAAATAAAGTTATTTCACTTCCTTTTGAGAACTATTTGTTCGCGAATTTTTATCGGCAAAAAAAATCTGGTATTTTACTACGCCAAATAGTGAGGATTCCTTTGCGTTAAAAAATGCATTTTTACGAGTTAAGATTATTTTTAAGGACATCGTGGATTGCAGGATAAATGCAATATTGGTCTGTTGACTGTAAATATAGAATTTATTTGACTCGGCGCGAAAGGGGAGAAAGACTCGCTAAAAGCTCGTCTTTCACCCCGTTTCTCAGCCTCGTCAAATAAATTCTATATTTACCGTCAACAGACCAATATTGTATATAAGCCATACCCCTGTCATAAAAACATTTTTTTTCACATTAACCTAATAAAGGTATTAAGCTACACCTCTGTCAAGATAACACTTCTTTATATTAGCATAATAACGCTATTAAGCCACGCCCCTTATCGGAATTACTATTGAGGTATCAATGGGGTTTCCATTATCTTGTTCTATCAATAAATTGAATAACTTTTTTTTGCAAATTGTATTGCAGGATAAATACAATATTGGTGCATTGACAGTAAATATAAAATGTATGTGGCTCAGTACAAAACGGATGGAAGGACTCTCTATAAGCTAGTCTTTCACCCGTTTCTTAGCTTCGCCACATAAATTATATATCTACCGTCAATACACCAACAGCGTATATATATATATTACTGTAGAGGATGTCAAAGATATTTTGCAAACCCTCAAAATAAGCTACGCTTGTGGTGATGACGGCATCAACCATCAAATATTAAAGAGTATTTCTGAATTCATTTGTATATATTTGACAATTATATTTATTTTCTTTACAGCTACAGAGAGGCATATTCCCTTTCGCATGAACAATTGTACAAGTTTTGTAAGCTTTTAGACAACACGCCAAAAACAGTCCTTCACATTACAGATCAATATCATTATTACGTTGTATAGGAAAAGTGATGAAACGTGCTGTACATAAGCATAACTATAATATGTTTTAGCATTCTTTGCTATGTGCATATCAATCAGAATCCATTAATGGTCATTCTACTGTATACCAATTATTAGAAATGTATCATATTATATGCCAAAATGTTTATGAACAATTTTCAACTATTTTAATATTTTGTAATGAAATCTTTCTTTCATCCGTACTATTTTTAGCTTTGAAATAAGCATGCGCCAACTTACCGGATGCTAAATGAACTAAGGTAAACATGGATTACCTCTGTTTGAGCTTTTGTAACTTGATCGGGATTATGTATGCTCAATAAATGAAACCATGTGGTTAATGTAAAAGGATTAAAGTTTATGTCCACGTAAGAATAAACATTTGATTAAAATCCCTTCATTTTATAAGGTTATGACAAATCCTTAGGTGCGCCAACACACCGGACTGTTCCGTACTGTAATTAACCTCCCTAAAAGCGTGAACAGTGCTTAAGGCATGATGAAGTTTGAAAAGATGAAATATTTATTGTATGTGTACCACTTATTCTTAAATTTTAAAACTGGGCCTTTATTCAGTAACTATTGCAACCAAATACAAATATGAGGAATTTTGTCTTTTTAACCAAAATATTGATTTTTTTTCAACACAAAGGGACTAATAATGTTCAAAATTGCCATGTAAGTGTTTGCAATGTCTTATATATATTTTGGAAGCATAAGCAATGGTATATTTTTTTTCACTCATTCATTTATTTAATCAATTGAAATTGAGTAAAATTACTGAAAGGAAGTTAGAAAAACAACATTTGCTATCATTTTTCATCCTGTTAATTTAATCAAACTGAACATAATATATAGGAAAACCTAAAACAAATATTATTTTATTATTTGATAAATACTATTTTGGCATAATTCACATGAAGGTCCTAAAGAAGTGTCATATATACTGGAAATATGAAGCAGGGCACACTGAAACACACTAAGAGTAGAGTTATCTCCCTTATTAAAGTACAAATTGTCACACAGAAACAAACCCTTACATTGCTTACACATTCATTTTATGGCGGAAAATCATAATGTAATGTGCCTATTAACAATGACAGTGTTGCATGGGAATTTTCAAACATTATAGTGAAAATGACCTATATGTAAGAATTGTGGATTGTAATAAAACATTAGTTCCCATATCAGATCCTTTTTATTAAGCATCTCCATAAATCGGGAGTTTGCACTGGACGGAACTGGATGTCCATTAATCCCAAACATATCTATATGAAGCCGACACATTTTAGCTGTTTTTATTAATTCAGGTGAAATAAATACTCCTGCACAGGATAAAATCAATGTTGCTTGAGAAATTTGTTCTAAGTTATGATGACTCATTATCAGGAAAAACACTTGAACAACATTGAACCTCTGGGTCTCGATCAAATGGTAGTGAACTTTAATGCTCTGGACGAATTAGCAATACACTGATGTGTTGTTCATTGTTGGTTAGTAGTCAATTCCGGTGAAGAAAGAAATTGTCAACACATTAAGTTTATATTAGTTGCCATTTTAATAACATATATCTCATAGCTTATTTTTACCCGAATACTCAGTTAATATTTTCTTTCAATTCGACCTACTAATATTAATTTTGAGAGATAATTGCATTGCTTTATGCAATATAAACACACTTACGGTACATCGAGAACAAAACAAATATATATTAGTAAATATGATTTGTAAGTGGACTCAAAATCACAAATAAATTTATTAAAATATATGTTGAAGACATAGTTCACAGGTTGTCAGAAAAATAAGTGTTGCAATGTAAGGTTGCCTTAGTAATAACTGTCCACCTGTTGGAATAATTATTTAATCAATGCTATTGTGGGGTTTTATAATATTTGTGCACATGGGTTATGGAGGCTAATTATAAGAGATCACTTTTTAGAATCCAGATTTGAAGTTATGGTATATTTAGCAAAATAATGAGTCTTTTGTAACCTGTTCATGTTGTGCTGATCATATATTGAACTTGAAGGGATATAGATAGGATGGTATGTTCCCATCCTGCCCAACCTTTACAAAATTAGTGCCACTCTTCCCAAGTGTCTTATGAAAACATGTATACTGGCATTGTTGTTTTAAGAATTATACTCTGATGGAAATTTCTATGCATGTCCGAGTCAGTTTCAACAGATGTACACAATAAACGCCAAGATAGATAACCAGATGTACCCATTACTTTTCGCACTGTTACCCGGAACGATTCAGGCCGTTTATACACAACTACTGACCAAGCTCAAAACGTACATGACAGACATACAACTGTTCATGAACTACGAGACTGCTGCCCATAACGCCACTATAACTGTGTTCCCAGGAAATACCGTCAATGGTTGTTTCTTTCATTACAATCAAGCCATATGGAGAAAAACCCAACGGACTCGTCTGCAAGTCACCTACAGAAACAACGACATTCGACAACTTGTGAGAAGATCAGCTGTTACCACTCGTATCGATGGATTTAATAGAAGACGTTTGTTTCAATGCTCTAAATGAGCTAGATTACACTGATACACCAGCCAACACAACTACATTCACGAACTATGTTATAACCCAATGGATCGACGGTGACCGACAAATATGGAACCACTTCAACACAGATGTACCCCGTACCATAAATCACATCGAGGGTTGGCACAACAAACTGAAGTAGAAAGTCTCCCATGGGCACCCAAACTTCTACACATTGATCAGCACATTCAAAGACATCCAGGCAGCAAATGAAGCAACCATAATACAGCGTAACGCAGGTGGTACTATTAGACCAAAAGCCAAAAGATACAGAGACATTTACAGCAGACTAATCCAGCTCAAGGACCGCCCTTCCAGTGGACGCATTGACGTTGTACAGTACTCAGACGCA
This sequence comes from Bathymodiolus brooksi, assembly GCA_963680875.1. NCBI lineage: Eukaryota > Metazoa > Mollusca > Bivalvia > Mytilida > Modiolidae > Bathymodiolus > Bathymodiolus brooksi. Next base: position 18,480,102 of record OY804580.1, read on the forward strand.
GCATCGCATTGACTTCATCTGGACTAAATTGTAATTTTAAATTTCCATTGCACGATGTAAATATTTAGTTATTATTTATTGTGAATAAATTTGTCACATGTTATATGATATTGTCCTATAATATGATATAACAATAAAATATGTAATTGTGTTTAATGTTTCTTTCATCAAACGACTATGTTTTAACAGACTACAGGTAATTTCGTTTGATCTTTAATTAGTACCTCTATGAAAAGCTATTCCCACTGTGACCAAGGTACATTTTATGTGTGTTTTTATATATTGGGTAGGATAGGAGCACACATATAGGATACACAACCTACAACTAAGACACACTTCTAATGTGATAGTATAATATATAAATGATGTTAATTATTCTTGTCCTAAGGTTTGTACATATTGGCTTTATCAGCATTGCTCACTATTAGATGTGTAAATTAAATGTAAATGGTTCCAGCTATATATTTTGAGATTTAGTGTAACTACTGATCATGGTCACAATTGTCATGATTTAGTGGGCATCAATAAATATACTCTCAGAAATAAAAAAAAATCATATGAATTAATAATTAAGGATCAAATACAAATTTAATTAAACAAAATGTCTTCCCTTTGCATAATAGATAAATCAATTAAGTGAATTTTGATGTTCTTCCCCCATTGCAATCAACTTGATCAGAACAGGACAATTTATGTATGCTTCTTTATGTTACATATTTTATTATTAGCTGTTTTATCTGAAAAGTTATGCATGTTTTTGTACAATCTGACCGTAGTCACCTCACAAAAGTTAACTGTCAAAGCAAAAAATACTATGATTCTTCCCACGAATTCTCTGAAGTTTATTACATCTATATTCTCAAGGTTTTGATTGACAACATACTTGCTGGGCGTGTTTTTCACAGAGAGTCGGAATTCCTATGTGCATCAACTGTGTTCCCATTTTGCCAATTTGTTCCTTTCTTCGTACGAAGAAGACATAAAAAAAATAATAGAAGCTAGCCCGATCCTTTGATTTAACTTTCCGCTGAATAGGTTGTTACTTTGTTGATCGCATCTATCATATTGAGCTTGAAGCAAAGGATGTCACTGATACAGCTATGTCTGCTTCATACCTTTTGATCTACATCTTGAAATTGACAGTGTGAGCCAGCTAAGAAGGAAACTTTACGACAAAAGAGATGATTTCAAGATTACCATTGAGAACTTACCATTCATATGCAGCAACATTCCAGCAACACCTAGATTAGGAGTATTTATCTCTCAGTTGATCCAATATTCCAGAACTTGCCAATCATATCGTGATTTTCTTCATATTTGATAGAGGGTTGCTGCCAGCTACTCAGCTACTGAATCAAAAGTTCATATGTTTGCCTGCTTTGTTTTTCGTCGTCCTGTGTCTTGTGTGCCCAATGTAATCAGTGTCTCCGGGTTAACTATTCTTGATTGCCCTTTCATTTCATCTAATATTTATTTCTTATATCTCATTGTTGCGACACTGCAATGATCCGCTTTTTATCCCATAAATGCGACAGATAATTATTACGCACTGCAATATTCCGACATTCATTTGTTCTAACTTCCCACTCTTCCAACATCGTTTGTCATTATGTTCCGACATCTCACTCTTCCGACACACCAAGGTCAGTGCATTCATAGGGCATATTTTAAATGTGATAGAGAATCGGACAACATGAAAAAGTGTTTTTAGTCCGTTCAAAGAAAATTGTTTGTAAACTTTCTTTGATCTTTTTATAATACCTTCGGCACCGGTGTACATTGTGAAATGTAAAATATGAACATCAAATTTAGGTACAATAAGATTGATCACCGGCTTTGTAGCAAGAGTAACACGATGGGTGAGACATGTGGAGCAAGAACTGCCTATCTTTTACGGAGTACATGATTTCATCCCCGTTTTTTGTGGAGTTCGTGTTCCTAGGTCTTTAGTTTCCAGCGCAATGTTCTGTAGATCATTCTATGTCCTTTTATCCTTTTTATTTTGGCCATTGTATTTTTGGTGTACCTCGTATGAAACCAATAATTATATAATGCTATATAATGTCCAAACCTCCTTTCAATCTGAAGTCCATTTTCAACAAATGTGTCTCTAAGATATTGACCCTCATTCTTCGACTTACGGCTTCTGAATTATCATTGGTATCATCAAACGTTCTATCATGAGTAATGAGCAATGTCTTATTTGGGAACACTTCATAGTAAGTTTGAGAGGAAATTAAAAACGCCTTTCTGTTGATTTATTTGTCTTCATTTGCTTATTTGCAGGTAGAAGTAGACCAAGATCCTGAGTTAGAGTCCTTGTCAGACTGGGTTAGAACAATTAGGTCTCTAGTACAAGGTCGGATTCACAAACTCAAAAATTGTGTTAATAGTCGACCTAAGTCTGTATTTAAAGACCAAGAAGCTGTTAAGTGTCTTTCCTCTCTTCATGACAAATATGTTATCGTTCCTGCGGACAAGGCTTCCAACAATATCGTGTTTGTATGTAAATCATATTACTTCGAATGCCTAATCAAGGAATTAGGTATAAATAGCAACACCTCTAGTAATACCACATACAAACCAACTTCGTTCGACAAAGATGAGATCCTAGCTAACCACAGATCATTCATGACCTCTTTAAACATTCCCTCTGGTAAAAAGTCTGAGGATTTACCCTATTTATATTGGATACCTAAACTCCATAAGACACCATACAAAGAAAGGTACATAGCGGGATCATCAACTTGTTCGACGAAAGAATTGTCTATTCACCTAACAAAGATTCTGTCTGCAGTAAAAGAGGGACAACAGAAATATTGTGAAACTGTTTACTCGCGTAGTGGCATAAATCACATGTGGATTTTGAAAAACTCTAAAGATCTTTTGGATAACCTGAAATCAAGATCTTTCTCTCAGGTATCCTCCATCAAAACCTTTGATTTGTCAACTCTATATACCACCCTACCGCATGACAAATTAAAAACCCGCTTAAAAGAAACAATTCATAAAGCTTTTAGTCATAGAAACTATGGCTCAAAATTTGCTGTGTTAGGCTACAATTCCACATATTTTTCAAACAAAATTCATAAAGGTAAAACATGCTACTCCGAGGAACAGGTGATCAGTATGCTGGAGTTCCTCATCGATAACATATTTGTCTCCTTTGGAGGGACACTGTTTCAGCAGGTCGTCGGCATACCAATGGGTACGAATTGTGCCCCTCTTCTAGCCGATTTATTTTTATACTCATATGAGTCGGAGTTTCTTCAAAAGCTTGTAAAAGATAAGAAGATTCATGAGGCTAGAGCCTTTAATTTCACATACAGGTATATTGATGACGTTTTATCTATCAATAATTATAGATTTGCAGAATTTCTTCCATTGATATATCCTCCAGAGCTGGAAGTTAAAGAGACCACCGATACAGCTTCGTCCGCATCATTTTTGGACTTATACCTCGAATTTAACCCACCATTTCTTTAGAAATGCCTGTACCAAGTCAGGGTCATTACGGTTTTCACAGTTTTCCGGTTGTTGACTGATTTTGTCTGTTTATATAATTATGAGTTTTGACTTTCCCTTTGTAAGATTGTTCGGAGTTCGGTAATTTTGTTATTACCTTTATTCATTGTTTACATTCAATCCACATTTTTTTTCAGTTATTATTCACCACATTTAAAATGTAAGCAAAAGCTTACTATTTACACCAATTACATGTATAATCTAACTGTAAATGTGGTTTAATTTTCACTACTCTTGTATGACCCCATATTTATTTTGCAGTATTTGTTAACAATTGCTTAGGGCTTGGTGTTTAGCGGAAATTTCAACAGTATCGTTAATAAAAATATATGCCCATCATTAATGTTGTTACCAACTATTTGTAAATCAGAAAATGGAGTAGCTAATTGAATATGCATAGCAAAGTGTTGCACATGCTGCGTGATATTAATATTTTGTCATAGGTAAACACATAGTTCATGCAACAATAACAATAAATTAGTTGTTTTAATGTTATTCTAATGTTACTTTTCCTTTATTCACTTAATCGACCAGAAAGTTTCATATTGGTATGCTACCTTGTTATCGTCCCAGTTACAGATGAAATACCTATCTACGGGTGTCAAAGACATTGAATGAGCTCAATTTGTTGATGTTTAGCTGCTGTTTCAATGTTGGACTTGCATGGATGGGGTTGTGACAAAGACACGTCGTACACTTCAAGATAGATGTTTACACTCTTCAATTTACTGTATTGATATCCACAGTAGTCATCTGGTGGAATTAGACTATGCGACCAACTAGTTAAAGAGGTATATCTTTAAAGTTGAAACTTGATATCGTGACCTAGTAGTTAAAGCGATCTTTATGTAAGCTTTGGTGAAAAAGTACGTCTATGAGATGAGGCTTGACTATTAGCTGTATTCTATGACAGCTGGTTGTTTGTCACCACTAAGCTGTATCCTAACAGCTAAGGTGAATATTATGGCTTCATTTTTTTCGTGTTTTTTTTCAAGTGGATATTTCATTTTGATAAGCGTATAGTGAGATGTTCGCGAACATTTAGTTGACCGGATAGTGGGCTGTTCGTTGACATTTTGTAACTGTTTAGTGTGGTGTTCGTTGACAGTTTGAATGCGGATAGTGATATGTTCGTCGGCATTTTGATAAGCGGATAGTGAGATGTCCGTTGACAGTTTGATAGTCTGATAGTGAGATGTTCGTTGACATTTTAATAACCAGATAGTGAGAGTTTCGTTGACATTTTGATAAACGGATAGTGAGATGTTCATTGACATCTTGATAACAAGATAGTGTGAAGTTCGCGGACAATTTGATAACCGGATAGCGGGCTGTTCGTTGACATGTTGGTAACCTCATAGTGAGATGTTCGTTGATATTTGGATAACCGGATAGTGAGATGCTCGTTGACATTTTGACAACAGGATAGTGAGATATTGGTTGACATCTTAGATTTCTGGTTATGATGATATTGATCAATGACTTCTATAGTATCATAAACCTTCGTGGTTTGATGATATACATGAAAACTAAGAAAATTGACATTCAAAGAAAGAATCATTTTTTGTTTGTGTGATGGTGTTTAACGCCACTTTCAACAATATTTCAGCTATGTCGTGGCGGTCAGTTTTATTGGTCGAGGAAACCGGAGGATCCTGACAAAAACCCACTGACCTGTCACAAGTCACTGGCAACCTTTGCCACATAAAGTTGCACACCTCGCCCTGGTCGAGATTCCAGCTCCGAAAATCAGGTAATTGGAAACCCGACAACCACACGTGCGATCACAGCCACGATGGCCTCCAAGGATAAATTAATTCCCAGTAAATGCTGAGAGACTCGTCGCAAAAACTATCATTAAATTTACTTTGGAAAAGCTTGGATAATATCCTTTTTTGTATTTTTGAGAAATGAATGTCACATTTTGACACATTTAGCAATGATATGCACAAAATAGCAATTATATGTTGATCAGGGCCGGATACATAATCCGATGGCCTGATAATTCATCCCGTGATTTTGTTTTGGCTGAAATATGAATTATATGCTCTTTATATCATGTGTTTTCTGTATATAAAGAACGATTGGAATATGCTATTACTATACAATATTGACGATCGAATGTCCTTTATTTGGAGAGTTGACAATAGACATATCTTAGCGCCAGGTTTATACAGAATGATTCTGAAATATTGCACATTTCACTCATGAAGCAACCACTTCCTGTTTACATGCGTATGAAGACACTCCTTTGAAATGGATCGAAATTAGGACGTACCTTTTCTATAAACAATGCATATCGATGGGTAGACATTTTGAAGCTATATGGTGAACAATGTGACGGATATCTACAATGTATTATATAGATAGGTGTGAATTATGGGGATTTATCCGTGAAATAAATTCCGGTATTTCACATGTGAAATATCAGTTTTTTTCCGCCGGAACTACTTTTACATAACTATAAGTGTGGTGGTTACGTCCCTTGTGTTACGGTGAATACACATACGATTGCAAATTGAAACAATTCCGCGAAATGTCATTGACCACTTTGACACATAACCAACATTACGTCATTGACGTCATATGAACACTTCAGTTTGAAACGTAAAGATTATACGTTATTTGGCTTCGTATACGCTTCAATTTTGATCAAATTTAACAAAAATAAGTTTCCAAGGTAAGTATTTTAATTATGTTTGTGCATTGCTGTAAATATGACATGCATAATTTCACATTTTCAGGATGGCAGACCCTTCCAGCTGAACCTCTTAGTATCATTGTTCGTAGATTCACACGCATGGAATGAAATATACAAATAACAAAAATAATATATCAAAAAGTTTGAAAGTCTATATAATAAACAGTATAGCTAAATCATACATTTTGAATATCCAAATAAGACCACTCGTGACCGAATACGCATTAACGATTAAACTCGATTAAAGTTCCACCCACTCGTTTAATTGTTATGCGTACTTCGGTCACTCGTGGTCTTATTTTGATATTCAAAATCTACGATTAGCTATACTATATTTCGTCTATTATTCTGCTATAAATTCATAGTGACCTACAACAGGTCGGTGTTTTTTTCCGTGGAACATCGGATTCCTCCATCAATAAAACTGCCCACCTCAATACAATTGAATTAGTGTTGAAAGTGGCGTTAAACACCATTACCCACTTTTTCAACTAATGGCTTCTGATTTGATATCATCAAACTCTGCATATCATGTGATATTGTTTAACATGTCAGAATAAAATTGTTCTGTTAGAAAAGAGCAAGAGTTCAGTTCGTCACAGTCATATTTTTATATTCCATCAATCTCTTAACCTGTATATCTATCTAGGAGAGTTCTACTACACTTGACCATCACATACTCGACCAGGTGTTTATAATAGATAAAATAAGGCTAATAGAAAAGCAACTTTAATTGTCTACTTTTTTTATTGTTCCGCCACTCATACGAACATATTTATGATTCTATAAATAAATAACATTATTATATGACTTCAGATAATGTCTTTTCTGATTGGCTGACGTCCCTAGTAATGTTATTTGATGAAACGTTACATTCACCGCGCAAAAAGTCACGAGAGCTGAACATAACATTCCAGCGCTCCTCCAAGCACCTTAAAATAGTAATGGTGTTTCCCAATTATCTTAAAAGTAGTAGCCAATCATCATCGGGTTCAGTTTTGTCATCGACTAATGAGATGCGTTCTTAATAATTACTTCCGATATACTATTAAATTAATAATGGCAGACGTTGGGCAGATATGGGTGTCTAGGGAACAAAGTCGGCGCTGTTTGGTGTTAATTCAAAATTGATTTAACGTCATATAATAAAACAGTTAATGACTTTCAAATTCGGTGAATACAAGGATTGATCAACCCTTGTGTTCGCCTGTTCGAAAGTCATCAATTGCATAATATGTCATAGACTACAAAGCAAATAAAGTTGGATAACAACCAATTCGCTTAATCATGAAATATTAATGTGGAATTGTTAGTCAAGCAGCGAGAACCATACAATATGTGAATGGTATGCACCCATGCATTTGTGTTGTATATCATTGGAAAGACATTTAAAGTAAAGAGCTTTAATTATAAGATCGTGAATTGATGATTTGATAAGATATCTAATAAATAGATTTCAAAGGTCACTTCTCTACTCTTGACTTTGAAAATCATATTGATTGACCAAATTCAGTGTGAAAAGTAACTGTAATATAGTGCATTAATTTGTCCTCCATTGATTGTGTGACCGCCAAAATATAAATGAAATATTGTTGAAAGTGGCATTAAACACCATACATCAGCCATCATTTTGGCTTTTCCTGTTGGTCGTTGCATTCATGTCCTTCAAATTATAACGTCTGTTTACCCCTTTCTTTGGTATCATCAAACATTCCTTTATTATGCTCTGTGCTACCTGTAGCAGTTTTCCTTTAAATAGTACTAATTACATACGCCATTTTCTTATCCTTTAACTTTGAATTTCAGTTAAGTAGCGCACTGTTGGCTTATGTCGTCTGCCAATGTTTCGGCTTCATTTTACACACAGCTTGACGTTATGAAGATTGCCGATGACATACATATCAATTCCCAGAGGTTACATTTCTCAGTAAACACAATGGCCAAACAATGTAGGTCTTTTGTTGGTGTTTATCGTCACAAATATCTTGTTTTGAAAATAAAATTCGCTTAAATGTCGGGAAAAAATCAATTTAATTCTAACAACAGGTTCTCTGAAACTGAAATCATCTAATGCTTGTGTTTTGATTGACAGTATATTCACTATGGGTGGTAAGCTTTTGTTTTCAAGGGACAGTGACATTTATTTCTTTTCTTGTTTGGTAATTTGTTATCTCCACCATATTGTCACCATAGTCGTCGTTCTTATTGGTATCAACTCATTTCGTTATCTCTTTGTTCTTTCATTTACATTAAGCATACCCCATGGAGTGTTTCTCATCCTCTATACCGACACCACATTGTTGTTATCAAGAATGATCCGATAAAACGTTGTCCCGCACTGTTCCGAACACAAATGCTCCGACATTTCAATGTTTCAAAACAATGTGAAATAGTTACAACGGCCGTGCAGCTATATATCATCTTTCAGTTGAGATAGAAAGTCAGTTAGCATATTCATCAAGGATATATTTTTTAAATTTCATTTTTTGGTCAGAACAACGTCACGTTAACTGAAACACAAAACGTAATAGTCATAGATTGATTAATTGTTACAGGTGTTGCTTTCACTAGTTTTTGTTTCTTCTTCTTCTTTATAAAAACCAGCTTGTCTTTTTTTAAAAGGTTAATTTCACTGATACATTGTTCTAATATTTATTATTATTGATTTTGCCATGTGTTATGCTATGTTGTAAATTATAGGGAGAAGGCGTTTATAATGTTGTTATAGCTAGTATCCAATCCAATCGCTTATATTTGCTTAGTTTATAATACAACGTCACCTGAGTGAAACGAAGCAGCTACAACTGCAGGCGACATATAAAGAGAATCGAATAAAATATACGATCTTGTTACTAGAAATGATAAAATAAGTAATATTGGGTTTGACCAATAGAAAATGACTTAAAACAGCTGAACAAATCAAAATGTATTTTTTATCAAAACTCTTTTGACTATGGACGTTCATAGCTATTGTTATTCCAGAAACGTGCCATGCGCACTAATTTGGTTGTCTACGGTTTTTCCCACAGAGGTCCCTTTTAAGCACATGATTCTTTAGGCTATTATGGGTAATTCGTTAAATCGTATAGAAGTTAACTTTAAGATGAAGATCAACAGCTAAATATATTTACCGTGGATTTGTTCGCTTTTTGTGGGAGCCAATTATGAATGAAATAATCAACAATCACTAAGGTGGATATATATCTGTAGTTTTCCCCTTATTGCAGCACCTAAAGGTTTCATGAACTATCATTGCTACGGAACATTGAAGAAAATATCATTGGTATGATGAGATGATGAACAATCAAAGCGATGTACACTTGAATTGTTTAAATCGGAGAAGGCTTTATATGTCTACACACGTTTCATATTGTAACAAAGGAAAACAATTAAAGCAAGAGTTAGGCAATAATACACAACAAAAAACACAAAGCAAAAAACAAAAACAGCAAAGCAAAGACAAATATTAAAACAAATCAAAACACAGCTGCCATTAGCAGATGGCACATTTTGTACACACTCAGTATACAAGTTTTAAGGAAAAGTAAATTGCAAAATTGTTAATACTTTATGATGGATAAATTGTAGATATTTAGTTGAGGATAGCATGATCTCATTCATTTATGCTCCATTAAACACCTATTTTTCGCAGATATAGCGATCAAGAAAATCACATGATCTATCATTCCATCTGAAGAGTGAATTATACAATGCAATCTCGCAACAATCTGAATTGTGATAATGATTCGGTTCACCTTCATGCCAATCACTGAAGAGTAGCTGTGACTTATCTGACTCCCAAACCCAATCATTTTCTATGTCTATATCATTCGCTCCAATCCAGAAGGATTCACCATTTTTATCTGTAAGAAAATTCACAGACGACGAAATAATTACGGTATTGTGATTACGACAAATGGTGAATATTTCAAGGTTATTTTTGACTAAGACATTCTTTTTATGCTCAGCCACGTTTCATATATATCAGACCATTTTCCGTTTTGTGGCATCTAATATACTTCAACAATAGTACATTGTGTGCACAATTATAGGGATCAAAGATTTCGCAAACATTTAATAGAGTATTAAAGAATTCGAGATATGAATAGGTTATTGCTAATAGTAGAATCGATTACTTTGTATTGCAATGTTAGTGTATAATATTTGGAATGTATCCAATTATATTCATTGTGCATGTTTTCATCTGTGGATGGCAACATTTTATTCAATAAAATTCATGATTTGCTTTAATGGGAAACTAGTGTTGTCATGAATATAACTGAAATACTGCGACCGCATCGGCGGTATATTGATTAACGTCCTCGTCTTAAGTGAGAGAGATCGAGGGATCGAGCCCTCATCGGGTAAATCCAAAGGAGTATGTGTTGCTTCTCCACTAAGTACGCAATATTTAGGAAAAAGGCCAAATATTACCTCGGAATAAGGATAATGTGTCCGAGTGGGGCAACATGTATATTTCCGGTAAGCTAGCACTAAGCAAATAATCTAACTAAACGTGTTGGTGTTGTACAAACTGGTCCTCATCATCATCTCATTGAACATTAACTTGTTATCGCCATCATATAGATGAAAAGTTGCTGTGTTAAACAGAAATCACTCACTGAAAGACTGTGCTGCTATAAGATGTCTTTTACTTAAGAGGAGAGTGATATCATCTATGCACGAGCGAATCATTTATGTCTAATCTGAAAAAAACAAGCTGTGTTTTTGATTTGCCAAGGTAAACCAAAAGATACCATGAGCCCAATCACTAGACAAAGGATTATCGGTATCCCATGTCAACGACTTTCACTTCTGTCATACAATTGGTCGAGAGATGGCGGATAATCCACGCCTTCATACTCGATATGTCTTTGTTTACAATAATTACAGACAGACGATAAAGTAGTGCGGTGCCGTCAAAATACATCAATTTGCAAACGTCTCGAAGTTAAAGGGAGAAGCCTATGTATCAACATTTGACAGAGGTTACAAATGAGTGCAGTGATACGGAACCAGTTATGTGTATCTTACAAGAAAATATATTATATCTAGAATTGGAGATTCTTGGTCCATTTTTTATGTTTCGGAGTTCCATATCGAGGGTGGCCTCGTTTTGTTATCTGGTGTGTTATTTATTGCCTTGTTCCCTATCACTGGTATTTTTTTCCTCAATGATTAACTGCCACAAATCAATGTAAAATACCTGAGTTCTTTATAACATCTACAAGCCATTTGTTTTCTCTCTCATTCCGAATTGTAACAAGACATGAATTCCTTGCGCTACAGTCATTCTAGAATAAAAGAACTGCACAGTAATTCCTTGTTGCAAGTTGCCTATGTGCCAGAGTGCTTAAAGCGATATATCTTTAGGATTTGAAATTAACTCCGTGAACAAGTGGTAAAAGCAAATAAGGGTAATAACAAAATTACCGAACTCCGAACAATTTTACAAAGGAAAAGTCAAAACTCATAAGTATATTAACAGACAAAATCAGTCAACAACCTGAAAATTGTGAAAACCGTAATGACCCTGACTTGGTACAGGCATTTCTAATGAAATGGTGGGTTGAATCAGATTTTAAAGCGCTAAACTTCCCGCGTTCATTACGGCTCAAAGGTTCCGGCTGTCACTATAACCGTATTTATAACAATACTAGAGCAAAATAGGTAAAATAGTTGTCAAAGCAGTACCAAATTCAGTGAAGTAAATAGTTCTTTGAAAATATTTGGTGATCATTATTTCTGAAATACGTTGTTTGCACCAAATTAGATGTCTTTATTTTCCATATAACAATGGGTTGATCCCTCTACTGGTTGACTGGTCCCCAGGGTTTCAGTGCTGATATGGTTTATAAGATATATTCATGAATGAAATGTTCAGTTCGTAAATAATAATAATATCCTCCCTAAGTCATGGATAATTTTATCGACCTTGTTTTGGTCCTTTCGTATTTTTTGTACCCAGAGTTAACTAAATTGCTTGGCTTTTCAATTGTTAGAATTTGAACATACCTGATGAAGGTTATTCGCTAATATCTACGTTAGATAACTGCGTATTTATACCGGTATGGATGAGTGTGCCCGTCATGGTTCGAATATATGAATTATGATGGTTTTCCTGCTGCAGGGATACAAAAATGTAAAAACCCACACCACCTCTTTGTCTTTTTTCATTCTATTATTGTCATTGTATTCATAATTTCTATCCAAAAACAACTATTACATCCTGTTTGAGAGAAATTCATCGGGCTTATATTCAAAGCTTAGAATATCAAACTTAAATATTTGTTTTCGCCATGAAATAGATGAACAAAAAAATAGAAAAGTGATAAACATAAGATAATTATAATACAACCCTCAAAATTAATAAAGCATACAAAAATCCATACAAATGTATATACAATTTAACATCTTGTGCATTAGATCCTTCTTCCACCATGTAAATATAGCTGCATTTTGAAAAAAAACATATGTATATAAAATATACCTGTGCGTCTATCCAACAGAGCTTGCTCACTCCAAAGAAATAACAGTTTCCTTCGAACCAAAACCAGTCACTGTTGCAGTCATCTGGAAGGAAAATGTATTTCAGTTCTACATAATATGGTGCTTCAAAGGAAACCTTTGTCTTGGCTTACATTGACAATTTTTTCTATCCTAAATAGGATAATTTTAATATAGCTCTTGCACATTCCTAATTTGATCCTGAAATTATATGTTTTTGCAGGATTTTTTTTCGATGGTTTACTAATTATAAGTTTTTAACTAGATTAACACGACGGTGCCACTAGTGGAGCAGGAAATGCTTTCCTTTGCGAAGCACCTGGGTTCACCCCGGTGTTTAGTGGGGCTTGTGTTACTCGATATTTAGTTGTATGTGTATGTTTTGTAGATCTTTGTTTGTCCCTTTGTACTTTTTCTTTTTGCTATTGCGTAGTATGGTCTTCTTCGAAATACGCATTCTGATTACCCCTTTGGTATCTTCAAACTCTTCTTAGATAATTTTGTCTATCTGCCTTTTGGTTTTCTTGCTCCCAAAGACGTTTATGTTATTTTGCGTTGCCATCTTTTGATTTTGATCATACATGACGAAGATTAATCCAGAAAAGCGTCATGCGCACTAAATTATATGCATATGTCTGTAAGGACTTAAATTGACAGGAAATGCATAGTCTCAGAATCCATCTAATGTTATCTATTTTTTTAAAGTGTCATAAGAAATGATGGAATATGTTGCAAAATATTTGTAACAAATGCCGGTTTCCATGGCAACCAGCTCAAATATTCCGAGTCTGAAAAATTGTAAAAAAAATCACATCCCTCTAAAAGAAATTCAGCTGTTAAAATTATTCTTAATTCAAACACCCACTCTTGTTAAAAGCATTGTATATGGTTTATAGGTAAAGAATGGTCAGAGTGCCAAATGTGTAATTTGTACCAAACATTGGCTATTGTCTGTCAAAATGTGAATATGACAAAGAAAGGGACAGGAATAACCTTTTTTTGAGTATAAAAAAAACTGAGGTTGGCATGCTTTTAATTTACTTATACTAAGTTGAATCAATGGTTCCAATAATATAGAACTTTATTCAATAAACAAAATAATGGGAGCTTCTCTTATATGTGATTACTGAGAATTGGAATTTCCCTATTGGAGTCCTTGTTTTGCAGGTAAGGATTATCTCCCTTCCTTAACTCTCCTTTGTGGAATCAATTATAGTACATGTAAACAAATTGGCGGGCTAAACTAACAACTGGCATGATTTTCCTAAACATCACATTTATTAGTATTTGTTCACTTTAATTCTTTGTGCAACATCTAAATAATTGAAAAAAATAAAGATTTGAAGTTAACTACCTTTCTAAAACCAAGATATGGGTTCATATTCATAGGTTGGTAGACACATTTTTTTTTGGGGGGGGGGGGGATTTTTATTTTATGAAAAAAATAACCCAACTGTTTTTTTACATTTTCCTTTTATTAAATATTCAAAAACAACATACCAAAAGCATCATTTACATGTTAACATTCAGAAGTTGAAAAAATAGGGCATATTTTCAATATAATTTTCGTTTATAGGTCTTTGAATAGGGTATACATTTTTCATGAAAAAATACACTAAAATGTAAAAAGAACAATACATTTTTTTCACAATTTTCAATATTTTTTTATCTTCGAAATATAAATAGACAATCATGTGTAATTACCTCAATAATTATGATAATTTAAATGGGTGGTTATTACATTCTGTTTACATCTTTATGAAAAATGTACAAAAAAATGTACATGTATTCCTTATTTGAGTGGTCAATTTTCAAAACTGTGAAGCAATAAAAAAAAAGTCACTATTGTTTCAAAACATACCCTTATCCAAACATCCTTATATCCTTAGATAACTGGACAATATATGTTTCCGTACTAAAGTAGCAAAAAAGGGTTTTTTGTTATTAAATTTAATGTGAAAAAAAGGTGGGGTAAATTAGTTTTCCACCGAATTATCTCCCTTTGATGTCAACACGCATTCATTTTTGTGAAATAAATTATGTCAACGGGGGAAAATGATAGAAATAACTTTTATTATATGTTAAAATAAGTTGAAATTTGCAAAAAAAAACATTGATTGAGCGTTTATGACCTAAATTATATTTTTAAAATTAAATTGCCACTTCAAATTATGTTTTCATGAAGAAAATGCGTCTCTAATTTTATTTAATGCCCATAATCGCTTGATTGAATCATCCCTACAAAATAATTTGCACATATTCGAAGCATTTGCACACGGGTCTCTTTTTATAGCCCCTTAATACACGGTGGCAAGTCGTTACGGACACTTTCCGGAGAAACGGCACATTTATGAAAAAACAACGGACCTTTTCAGATAAAAACATGGCGTAGAGATGGATGACGATCGGGAAATCGAAGATTTAAGCAAGACGAACAGGTTTATATTAATTTTAATCTTTTTCACGGAATGAAAGGATTATCAAAGATTTTGCTTAGAATGACTTTTTTTCAAATATTCAACATAATCAACTTTGTTTTTCGCATTAAAAAACATTTTTTCTTTTGTCCTAAAAAATACTAAAAAGCTCTTAGAGTTGCAATTTAAATTGTTCTTTTAATTGTACTAAGTATATATTTGAAGTTTAACAAATGGTGCTCCTTGTCATCATTAGATTATCAAAATATATATACTAGCACCCGAAATTTTTTTATAAGCAACGGCCACTTTATGATTGACGTTTTTATAGGCACCGGAATAATTTAAAAGATCAGGTGGCTATATTGCATTTACCTTGACTGTTTGTTTATATAATAATAGTTTGTCCAAGAGCTTTGGGAATATTTTTTCTCAGCTTCTACTGTGTAGAATTAATTTTTATTTGGTACATGTATGTAGCTTTGACATAATTATAGGAAAATTAATTGGAGAGTGTGAATATCAAAAATAAAATCACGAGTGCCGTAGAACGCAGTGATTTAACGATTGCGCATGCGTTCTCGTCATTTGTGTTTGTGTGTTATATTGATAGATCCCATCCAGTTTTGCTATGTATTTGATGTATATATCACAATAGTCATCAAATCATACAACTTCAACTAAAAACTGCCATTTTATGTGAAAAAAGACTATCATTAAATATTGAGGAAAATGAACTAATGGCTAGCCTGTGCTATTTTTAGAAACATGTTATGGCTTTAAATTGGATAGATCCCACCCATATTTGCTATGAATTTGGTTTATCTACCACAAGCGTCATCAAATCATAACAGTTGAACTAAAAATTGCCATTTTTAATGAAAAAAGACTATTATTAAATGTTGAGGAAAATCAGCCACCCCTGTGCTATTTTTAGAAACAGGATAAGGTGCTAAATTATATAGATCCCATCCAGGTTTGCTATGAATTTGGTTTATCTATCACAAACGTCATCAAATCATAACAATTCAACTAAGAATTACCATTTTTTTATGAAAAAAGACTATCATTAAATGTTGAGGAAAATCAGCCATTGGCTAGCCTGTGTTATTTTTAGAAACAGGATAAGGTGTTAATTTGGATAGATCCCATCCATGTTTGCTATGAATTTGGTTTATTCTATCACGCATGCCATCAAATCATGACAATTCAATTAAAAATTCCCATTTTTTATGAAAAAAGACTATTATTAAATGTTGAGGAAAATCAGCCAATGACTAGCCTGTGCTATATTTAGAAACATGTTAAGGTGGTAAATTGGATAGATCCCATCCAAGTTTGCTATGAATTTGGTTTATCTATCACAAGCGTCATCAAATCATGACAATTCAACTAAAAATTGTCAATTTTATTGAAAAATGATTATCATTAAATGTTGAGGAAAATCAGCCAATGGCTAGCATGTGCTATTTTTAGAAACATTTTATGAGGTTAAATTGGAAAGATCCCACCCAAATTTCCTTTGTATTTTGTTTATTGGTAATAAAGGTCATTAAATCATGAATGTCATTTAGAATAAAATTACGGCAACATAATGTAAGCTCAATTTGAAAAACGCAAAACAAGCAAAAATTTCCAATTTGCAAATTTCGGGAAATATCCCATTCTTAGCCCAGATTTAGCAATGGAAAATGATATTGTGTAACAAAATGTTGTTTGTAGAAAGAAAGCTTAACACACATTTAACTAACATGTATAGATAAAGTTCCTTCATTTACAACCAGTTTTATTTTTATAACTTGGAAAAACAGAAGATTTTGTCCTGAAGAATGCCCTCTCCAGGACCAAGTTTTAAGAGGTATGGTTGCCATGGCAACGGATCGCAATTTTTGAAATTTTATGTTCTTATGTTGTTAAACTTGGTCAGGTAAGTGATCCGATAACATAACACCAATATCTGAAGACATGCATTTCCAGCCCACTGTATAGCTATTGAAGTCCTTACAGAGAATGGGTATTAATATTGACAATTATAGGTGAGCATTTATAGAATATGATAACACTACTACATAACCAAGATATCAGCTTTTTCTAGATAGTGCAAGGCAAAAAAACAAAAAACAAAAACAAAAATAAAAGCAAAACAACTGAGATAATCTACAATCTTATTAAGCATGATTGTTTCAGTGTGGACAGCTTACGTCAATTCTACCCGAAAGTAAAATAGCCACATAGTAATTTGTACGTGATGAAATTTCGAAATGGAAACAACTAACTCTATAATACCCACAGTGTATAACCGGACAGTTTTGAAAAACGGAAGTTGCTGTACTGTCCGATCTGGTAATGTTAGTTGCTTGCAGAAATTTCGACATTTTTGGATGATTATCCGTGATTTAATCTTTGAAAATGGATCAACCGAAGCAACAAAAATAAAAAAAATACTGCAAAGGTATGTCATTTATATTTCTAATCAAATAACAGTGCCCTATTTGAACACTGAAACTGGAAATCGTCGTTTAAACATCGTGGATGGTATGTTTTCGCTCGAAGAAAGGGAGTAAAAATCCAATTTGTCTCCACTTATTCTTTAAATTATGTCAAATATGTCCTCACTATCTGATGAAATAGACATCGACGTTTTCAATGCAAGGAAAATATGACTGTAAACGCACTCATTTTCCTTACGACGGGTGCATTTAACATCGTTCTTCATTCTACGTCACTGTACGCCTAATTGCTAACGATTTATTCTGTCCTGTCGGTACAATTGTGTATTCCTTCAAGTTTCAAAGTTGTTATCTTGTTCTAAAATTTCATACTTTTTTACGTCATAATTTACTATATACTTATGTTAAATTTGAACTTAAAAAATTAAATTTTGAGTTTAACTTACTGTTATTCAAAAATGACAAAATTATTTCAAAATTACTGTAGGAAACTATATTAAATTTGAATTTTAATGGTGAAAATTTTATGAAAATCGGACCAGAAATGACTTTGGTAGAATTTTGGGAAAAAAAAGAGAGCTTTGTATATAATATATAGGAAAAAAGACATTTGGTCATAAATGCAAAAAAAAATGCATATGTCACAATACTTACTGTATGTAATGTTTCATTTCACACAATTCGTATGACATATTTCTTATTGATGTAGTTAACTCATGAATACATAAGTGTGAGTACTTTTCGAAAAGAATTCCAGAAATTTATATTCAATTGTTTTTATGTTTTAATTTTATACAGACTAAGTATTAGGTCATTTATTGTTGCTATAACTCATTTGTTACCTTCGTTTTTAAGTTTTCTTTTACAGAAGAAGAGATCCATTTTTTTGCTGTTGTTTTTGTTATTTTTAATAAAGTGTTATAACATGAAATATTTTGCTTATGTTAGTGTATTAGGAGATGTAATTAGGTCATCTTGTTAGGCGGACAGATGAGTTTTAAGATTCAGCAATTAATGATAACGTACAGTGGCAATTAGGCGCACAGTGACGTAGGATGAAGAACGATGTTAAATGCACCCGTCGTAAGGAAAATGAGTGCGTTTACAGTCATATTTTCCTTGCATTGAAAACGTCGATGTCTATTTCATCAGATAGTGAGAACATATTTGACATAATTCAAAGAATAAGCGGAGAAAAATTAGATTTTTGCCCCCTTTCTTCGAGCGAAAACATACCATCCACGATGTTTAAACGACGATTTCCAGTTTCAGTGTTCAAATAGGGCACTGTTATTTGATCAGAAATATAAATGACATACCTTTGCAGTATTTTATTTATTTGTGTTGCTTCAGTTGATCCACTTTCAAAGAATAAATCACGGATAATCATCCAAAAATGTCGAAATTTCTGCAAGCAACTAACCTTACCAGATCGGACAGTACAGCAACTTCCGTTTTTCAAAACTGTCCGGTTATACACTGTGATACCGGTTAAACGGATCATCTTCCATCACGATTGTCATCTAAGACATATATCACGAACAATAATAATCTTTGTTAGACCTTCAGCAGTGACATACAACACGAACAACAATAATCTTTGGTAGATCTTCATCAGTGATATACACCACGAACAGTAATAATCGTAAGTACACCTTCATCAGTGACATATAACCCGAACAGTAATAATCTTAAGTAGACCTTCATTAGTGTCATACAACAAGAACAGTAATAATCTCAAGTAGACCTTCGTTAGTGTAATACAACAAGAACAGTAATAGCGAGCACAGAGAGCTCTACAGCAACATGGGCATGCGCATGCAACACACAATCTTCCTTATGATGAGATTGAAATCCTTTCGTCCTTTCGTCCGAGACTGCCAAAAATTAAAAAAAAGTCTCCAATAAATGATTTTAAAACTAAAATGATATCATGAACTTCTAAAAATCGTATTTAAGAAACAAAAGACAATAAAAGGTGCTTACATTGTTAAATTAATCAGCATGACATTTCGCTATCAAAGTCATGACGTCATGTTATTCATAGACATAGCCATAGGCCAAAGTCGTCAACAACATTTCGCGGAATTTTAATTAAAATCTTGTATTTTCATTCCCGAGTCAAAAAATTTCAAAACAACATCTATTTCATTTGCAACTGCGTCAATTCCGTAATTCGTGACGACATGTAAACAAACACAGCAGTTTTTTCAAGCGTGTCCAGATTATTAGATACAAACCTTTCTAGTTACGGATTAATAAAAGATGATTATGGAACTACAATATTTTCAGAAAATATCAAATTTATTTTTTGGACCATTTGCAGCCGATGTAGAAAAACTTGGTGTGTTTTAGTTTTGTTTTATTTTTTGCAGAATCTACGCGGGTGGTCTAAATATTTACTCGGATCGATCAAAACTGTGATTAATACAACACTGGCGTACGGAAAGGACGCTATGTTAACATGGACTATCAGGTTAAGGACAACAACTGTTCATTTTTTTATCACTGTGAATGACTCTTAAGACAATACGAATCTGGTCATTTTTTGACGTATGGACATTTTATGTCACGCCCAACTGCATTTCACTGTCGCACTCCAGATTTATATTGACATTTCGTTACTGTATATATATGACTTACCAGTTTAAAAGAAATCCAAACACAATTCCTGTCTCCAAGATTATTTGTACATGTACCACACTATTCCTAAAGTTCTACAATAAATGCGTAAATAAAAACGAATCTGGCCACCATTCATCGTCATGTTAATATTTTTTTTATCACGTCATATTTTACGTTGCAACAAGTAAAGGTCAGCATTGAAATCGTATTTGGGTCACAACTGACACGCAAAGATGACAATGTCATCAATATTTTTTTAAATAATTGTTTTCTTATTTTAGATGTTGGTCAGTTTTAACTCCCTATGACCCTTTCTATCTCGGAAACCTTTTTTGGATGGTGACTAGACATGCATTGAAATAGCATTAGCAATGATATTAAAAAAATGTTATTTGAATGCATGCTTCTATACTTTTTAAAATTTTGCCAACACGGGGGGGAGGGGTGAGGACATGTGTCCCTTGCCACCGGCTCATATGTCTCTGATAAGAAAAGATATTTGAACATTAACATTTTTCATTTTTATACAATTATTGCATTTATTATTTCTTTGGCTAAGTAACAAACACTTTCTAACCATGATGTGCTCGCAAGGAACAAGGAACGCATTAGTTTTTCCTTATTTCTGTTAGTGTTAATTATTTCTATCAGTACCCATTTGTTTATTCATCTTACTACCCAAAAGAAGAAAAACAGAAATTATGCAAAATATCTATAGATACATTGTGAAAAAATATAAAGAAAAGACGATTTTTTTACATAGTAAGAGAAGAGAATATTTGGCCACAGGTACTCGGGGACAGAATATATCCATCTTTTGTCCAACACTATTGTTTACAGCTTAAGCATTGGTTAATTTGATATGCATGAATATCATCACAAAATGACCAAATATGACAAAGGTTTTGGGAGATTTTCCGTCAGTCTGATCCTACAAAATATTTGAATACTACCGAAAATGGTTTAGAATAGTAAGACACAATGAATTTTATTTATTTAACTATTAATTATGCCGTTCATACTATATGTATATCTGTTATTATTTATCAAACTTAGTCTTTCTAAAATAAATTTAATAAAATTATTAACCAGCTTGTTGTTGAAACTTTAAAAGGTAATAACATTACACCGGAAGGAATATATGTCTCTGTATAATCTTGTCACAGATAATTTTAAAGAGTATGATTTCGATACTGAATATTGCCTTAATATATATATCACGCCTCTACTGTGCTTTTTCCAATAAAAAAATATTGAATATTGATAAATATTTTATATATGAAATCAGAGACATGTCTGATGAAAGCGGTACATATATAATTCTTTTAAAATTAAAAACTATTTTGTTCACTTGGAGATAGCATAATACACATACTTTAAAATGTCGAAATGAAGATTATCAGTATTACAGTAACCGTACGCAGTGCGGTCTTATGTATGGGAACAATGGGCAGTTGCACGGTGGTCCCACAAGCAAATGAACCCCATGCTAATCTATGTATGTTGTGTACGACATAATTTTTAATTTTTAAACACTGATTTTGTTGGAAGTATCAATACAAGAAATATATGTTTAATTTTATCGACCATGTATAGTTTTATTTCTGTAAGTGTTTGTATAGATAGGGACCTCAGTGCACTGCTTTGACCGGGGCCTATGCTGCTGATAAGACGGCCCTGACCGTACGCCATTCATCATTTACACTTCATGAACATGTATCGGCTGTACATAGCATGGTATAGGCCAATATTGCTTATGTATGTTGGTTGCATTAATTGATATTTTCGTAATAAAACTCTTTTCTTATGACTTAAAAGACCATACTTTCATTTGACAGACACCGGCATCTACTACCCCCTTTATGCTTTATAATGGTTGATAACACACGCGTAATAGTAGTTAGTCTTCAATGTTTGCACTGTCCCTAGTCCAACAATCAAAGATGCCATACTTTTTCCTCGTACTTTTCTATTCTACTTCATTTAACAATGGATGTCATAGGGGATATAAAGGTATTTTTAGTATCATTTAATTTCAAATACTAACGTCCTCTCTACTATAGGCCATGCCTACTCATATTATTTTGTGATATTTAACTTTCACTCAAATATATGCATACTGGCCAGACAGAAATGCTGTGCTCGCATCTAGGCAATACCTACTCCATATTAATCTTATGTAGACCTTCATTAGTGTCATACAACACGAACAGTAATAATCTTAAGGAGACTTCAATCAGTGACATACAACAAGAACAGTAATAATCTTAAGTAGACCTTCATCAGTGACATACAACACGAACAGTAATAATCTTTGGTAGACCTTCATTAACCGTTTGGAACTATTGAAACAAGAAACACACGAATCAGAAAACAGGATGACCACTACTGGTTCAATAGTTATATGTACATTATGTATATAATGATTGGCGCTTAACGTCAACTCAGCTATTTACAGCTATATCTAACTGCCTTTCGATGATTATGGTGTTTGCTTTGTAATATAACAACAGTTCGTGTGTATATGCGAAGCCCCACTCAGACACATTCTCCTGATTCCGAGCCAACAAGCTTTTGCTCTTATGTATTAGTGCTGCGTGTCTAGCGGAGAACAGCAATTGTATAGTTTGTCTTGATGAACTACCGCACTCATTATTTGCTACACCAAGAATGCAGTTCAGCATACATAGATGTTAACCACGAGAGGGAATCTGTCAAAGTTGCACAACTTACCATCAACTTTCGTTAAGAATACAGAAGTCTGTATAACGTCCAACCCTACATCACAATTCCTACTAGTATGTTCATTAAATATCCGACATCGCTTTGTTAGTCTGTCATAGCTTGCTCTATGGCACCATTTGTTAAGTTTACATTCACAGGCACACTCTATGTCAGACCTGGATGTAATTTCTGTTACATTAGATGCTTTTGTTGATATACTTAATGCGCTATGAAGAAGAAAGCGTTGTATAGAAATGTTAGATGAAACAAAACTGAGTAGATTTAAAATAATCCAAAGTTTGAACGGTACATAGGTAACACATTGTCATTAAATATATTTCTGATCTTTCTGTAGAATTGTTAAATTTTATTTGCGTCTTATTACATTTATTATATGTTTTTTTCTGTAGAAAAGTTGAGTTTCACTAACTTCTAGTCCTTATGTTTCTTTCTCTATTTTCTTCCGTGTAATAGTTCAGTTTCACTAGCGTCTTGTTATCAAATTTCTTTCTCTATTTTCTTCGGTGGAATAATTCAGTTTCACTAACATCTTGTTGTCAAATATCTTTCTCTATTTTCTTCAGTGGAACAATTCAGCTTCACTTACTTCTAGTCGTTAAATGTCTTTCTCTGTTTTCTTCCGTGGAATAAATCAGTTTCACTAGCGTCTTGAATTGTTGTCAAATTGTTTTCTCTATTTTATTCTGCAGAATGGCTGAGTTTCACTAGCGGCTGTATAATAATCTTACTATTCTATTCCTTGATAACGATTCAATACGAATAGTTAACTTTTCACTAGTGACTGGTTATTGAAATTATTTACAATAAATAATGAATGAAGATAAATTGATAAATTGTGATGCTCTGTACTAGACTATATAATTACATATAATGTATTATTATGCTTTCTGTAAATTTCTTCTGTAATATAAGTTCATACGATATTTTGGCATATATCACAAAGAATTATATTGCGTTGATCGTACTATGCGAAAATAGTACATCTACTATGCCAGTTTCACGCGGTGAGGGTTGGGTTTTCAGTTGTCTGTCAAGCTAGATATAGGTAGTCTACGTGCAAGGGGGCGGATCCAATCTGTCAATCTATCATAGTCGTCTAAGCGCTTTGAATTAAGCATCATTTCCGTAATTATGTTACTGTGTTTTAATACTTGTTATTGTTGTTGATTAGATTTCAAACTTCAAAAATCTTTATATTGTTTAAGCCTTAAATGAAACAAAGTATATTCTCACACTTTCAAGACTATCTGATCCAATATATTAGTCACCAATATCAAGACCTCCTTTATTGTAATAGTTCTCAATATAGTTTTTCTACATATAACAGTCAGCATAATAATAATAATAATGTTGTGCTAGCAATGACAATGCCATATAGTGGTCAGGGTTAAAGACAAAGTGCACTCCCCTTCGGTTCGCGCACTATGTCTTCAACCCTGACCACTATATTGGCATAATCATTGCTAACACAACATTATTACATAAATGATCAACAGTTCAAGAACTATATACGGAATACAGCTTGATTAGGAATAATTATACTCAAATAACACGCTTGACGATGTCAAATTGTTCATCAGAAGCGTAAGTCAAAGGAGCGACAACATCATCACCAAAGGGAAGAATGACAAGACAATCAAATGGTCGACAACAGACTACAGAAATTATTTCTGTATACGTTTTTTTTAATTTATATATATATATATGTTCTAATGAGTAAAAAGTTTAATTATTGTCTGAAATAAGTATTTAGAGTATATGAATATTGGCTTGGCATATATGATTCCTTCAAATGAATTTAACCACATTGGTGGTGTAATGGTTAGCGTGCTTGCATCGAGTGCAGTAAATCGTGGGTTCGAACCCGTTCGGGTCAAGCCAAAGACTAAAAAATTGGTATTTGCTGCGTCTCCGCTAAGTACGCAGCATTAAGGAGTAAGAACAAAGACTGGTTGGCTCGGAATCAGAATAATGTGTCCGAGTGGAGCAAAATGTCTACCCGTGGACTGTTGGTTCAGTGAGCTAGCAGTATGAAAATCCAACTCAGCGTGTTGGTCTAGAACAACGCGGACATCAACATCATCTCATTGAAATTTAACTTGTTCTCGTTATGATATAGCTGAAAAATTGCTAAATTGGCGTTAAACAACTATCAGTCACTCACTAAAAAGACATTTAAAATGGGAATATCCAGAGTTAATAATTTGAAAATAATAATTAATTGATTAATTCCATAAATAAAATAAGAATAGATGCAATGTTATATGTATGTACGAGATTGTTATATTCTGATGGTGGATTTGTGTTGAAATTATTGTTGAATAAGCCAGGACAGCAGCATAATAGGCCCCCGGCAAAACTTTGTTACTCATGATTGTAATATCTTAAGGAAAATTATTAATAAACAAGCATTCACTAGCCCTGCTATTGTTCTCTTTATATTGCTATTTGCACTTGTGATTTGCACATAGAGTGTGGTCTTCTTGGGTAGATGCGAATGTTATTTTTGTCATTGTTTTATCTGCATTGTTGTTGGAGATCCGGAGCCGCCGTGGTCGTGATTGCATGGTAGTTGAATTTGCAACTGCCTGTCTAATCAGTGTCTATCGCCACTTAACTTTTGAGTTCGAATCCTTTCCATGTCAAGATGTACTCTATACCACATTATGTGATAAAGTGTGTCAGTGAACTGCGATGGGATGGTGGTATATTTCTCCAATTATTCCGGTTTCCACCAGCAATAAAGCTGACCGTCACGATATAGCTGAAATATTGTTGAAAGTGGCGATTAACATCATAACCCTAATACATACACGACAGTTAATTCTTTACTACGCCATTATATATAAATATCAGCACATTTCCTTTTTTTTTCTTCTTTTTTTCTCCATATAATATACTTTAGGAACAGTATAACATCGTTGGAAAAACACATAATCAGACTGTATGCCTGCATTTAAATGTTTATTTATAAGAATTGAAAAAATATTTTTGGGGTCAGTATTTAGATTTATCTACCAGTATATGTTTATTGTACATTTTGTATACAACACAATGTATTATAATTCATAGGTAACTTGCGACAGGTCGGTGATTTGATCAGGGTACTCCGGTTCCCTCCACCAATAAAACTGAAATATTATTGTTATTGGTGGTAATCACCATAACCCTAACCATAGCCCCTATTATAATTCATGTACGATAATAATTGTAGTACATTCTTATTTTAAAGGGATGTATTCCATCCTAAGCATGCTAAATATAAATAGTTGCAATAACATTTATTTCCCCATTAAAATAAGATAAAGATATATTACATTCTTTACCCAAAAGTTATTTGCATGAAAGTGTCCAAACTACGTCACACCGGAAGTTGCAAAAGTAATTAATTGATAAAGGAGATCATAATACTTACAATATGGCTGCTCATAGCTCAGTGCTCACAGCTCACAGCTCATATAACTCTTTTTCATACACCTATATGTGTGA
Source organism: Bathymodiolus brooksi (assembly GCA_963680875.1). Classification (NCBI taxonomy): domain Eukaryota; kingdom Metazoa; phylum Mollusca; class Bivalvia; order Mytilida; family Modiolidae; genus Bathymodiolus; species Bathymodiolus brooksi. The sequence goes on from OY804580.1 coordinate 18,506,561, forward strand.
TGATACATCAATAAAAATCCATAGATGCTTTATGTACATTGTTGTAAGTAGCTACGCCGATTTTTTTATTTATCCTAATAATCCCTTTAAAATAAACAATGCACATGGGCCAGGTTCGAGCAGACATTTTAGCCCACTATGTGTTGAAATCAAACAACTTCTTTTATATCAATCTAAGCGTACATATGCTTGTAAAACTACATGCAATCACATCGACCCGCGTTTTATTCAGAGTAGATGTAACCTATCAAATTAAATTTTAAAAAAATACACGTAATTTCCATGTTTACATTGTCACTATTTTTTTGTGATAGTTTGGTCTTTTTTGAGAGGAAGCAATTCTGTGTCTTTTTTATATTTGTTTGTTTATATCTGCAATGTTGTTGGAGATCCAATCATCAAGAGGGGGAGTTTGGATTGATTAACCGGATTGTATCTGCCATATTTGTGTGCACGTCACAAGCCATGATTTTCAACTGAATATTTCCTTTCCATTCTAAATGAAGATGGAACTTTTCTTGCGAGTCATGAACACTATGCAAACATTTGTTTGTCGTCACCAATAAGTCACAATAGAGTAAAAGAAAATATAAAATTTCAATACTTTCATTATATACACTGATTTGTTTAGGGTATTATTGTTATAGAGTATAATATGTTTCTGGTACAGATGTGTAAATCTCTTTTTTATTAACTGGATATTGCTGGTTTGACGCGGGTGACATTTTCCATATCCGTTTCTGTTTAGAATTCACGTGGTTTGAGTTCTTGTCTTGCTTAATATAGAAGACTCTGCATCAACCGTCAGATGAGGAACATAAATAAATTTATATTAGCTTTCAATGGTTTCTACTTATTTTCTGTATGTAGATTATTACATGACATTTCGACCCTGGTATCAGTTCGAGACTCCCATATCAATCCCGATATCGAGGCTGGAGGGATAACATAGGTCAAAAGAAGATATCAGGGACGATTTGGAAAATTTCATATCATAATCTATTTATCACATATTTTACATCGACTTTTTCCAAGCATTGACTTTTATATTGTAGACAAGACCTTTGAACTGACAAATTGCGAAGATAAGTCGATAAGAGAGCTGCCTTGTGTGAACTCCGGGTGTTCCGGAAGATTAGCAGCAGCAGCTCCACTGGTGACATCCGCCGTTTGACTGTATAACGATACGAACATCATCTGACATGGAAATAGTGTTGGACACACACTTCCTGTTTAGACAGCTATGGAGTACCATTTTTGATATATGTAACTCGTAATAACGAATGGTCAACGCACATACAAATACCTAGTCTTAGGAAGGGACAAGTCTTATTTTGAAAAGCAAAAAAACACTGATTCTTCTCAAAAACACCATCGATACAAAGTCTTCATTCTATTAAAAGCAGAGACAATAGAGCAGAGACTCACACTTCATTCGACATGTCACGTAAATCAAAATAAAAAAACCAGACCAAAGCATTGAACATTCCGTTCACCCTGACCCAAGGGGGTCTGGTACAGGAAGCCTTAGCAGTAACGTTCGCCAAAGATCAAAGATTAAACCCAAGTATTGAACATTCCAGTGAAAGTACCCCTAGTAGGTGGAAGATACGCAGAACTGACGGGATGGAATGGAAGTAAGAGAGTGGATCTGAGATTTTGGGAAACCGATACGATTCCTACCAAGTATGGTGTCAGTTTGTCTTAATCGTGTTTCTTTATCAAAATAATACAAATGTGTAAACATATAAAGTCTTCTCCGCTAAATAAACAAACGGACGATATACTGAAGAAAAAAAACATACCACACCCTCAAAACAGTTCTAAAATAGAATCGAAAAGTCATTAATATAGAGTCAAAATCGATAACCCTAACACACATAAACAATACATTATTCACACATGTCATAATATGTTAGAAAACTATAATAAAAATAGACGTAGCATAATAGGAACATTTTATTTAATAGGAGACATCTTTATATAGGCATTTTGTTTGTTTCTGAAACGGGTTGTTGATCATTTCATTCACAATTGCTGGACAGAACAAAATAGAAACAATTCAACTGTGCAGCGCTTTGATTGTCATTCTTCATCTCAAAGTTCCCATGATGTGTTGTTCAATCCGATTTTGCTCATTACCCATGATAGGGTATGCTCACATAAATACACATATGCTGAAAAAGGGAAAAACCGCAGATATCTAATTGAGTTATTGAAAATCATTTCATTCATAATTGTTTGACAAATGCATAAAAAGGAACAAATCAACGGAATAGCGCCTTAATTGTTGTTCTTCATCTCAAAGTTACCATGGGGTGTTCTACTCTTTAATACGATTTTACGAATTACCCATGATATATTAAAGAAACATGTGGTGAAAAGGGACATGAGTCGGGGGGAGGAGGAGGAATCCGCAGATATCTTATTTAGTGCATACTGCACGTTTATGGAATAACCATCACTATGAACATTCATAGTCAAACGATGTTGGATACAAATACCTGGCTCAAATCATTTTCTATTGGTCAACACCAAATATTACTTATTTTTATCATTTCTAGGAACAAGACTGCATATTGTATTTGATACTCATTGGAAGTCACATGTAGTTGTAGTTACTTCGTTTCACTCGGGTGACGTTATTCTGACCAACAAATGAGATTTAATAAATATTTCCTTTATGAATATGTTAACTGACTTTCTATCGCATCTAAGACATGACATATAACTCCAAGGACCTTGTTGCCATTTCACATATATTTTGTTGAAACAATGAAGTGTCGGAGCATTAGTGTGTCAGCACATTGGGATGTTGCGGCAACAGTATGTCAGAGCAGTTGGATACCGACACGATGAAAAACACTACATTGAGTCTGTTTAATCTGAATGAAAGAACAAAGAAATGACGAGATGAGTTAATACCAATGCAAAGGTCGACTGATATAAAAATATGGTGGAGATGCCAAATTACAAAAAGGGGAAAAATGCCACTGTCAAAAGTTTCCCACGAATATACTGTCAATCAAAACACAAGCATTTTGATGATTTCAGTTTCTGAGAACTTTCTGCTGGAATCAGTGATTTTTTTTCTACATTTAAGAGATTTGTCTCTTCCTAATACAAGATATTTGTGACGATAAGCACCAGCAAAACATATATTTGTTTGACCATTGTTTGTACCGGAAATGTCACCTCTGAGAATTGAGATGTATTTCATCGACAATCTTCATAATGTCAAACTGTTTGTAAGATGAAGAGGAAACGTTTGTCAGACGATATAGCCCAACTTTGTTCTATTTAATTGAATTTCCAATGTCAAGGGATAAGTAAATAGCACATAACATTAGTACAATATACTGGAAAACTGTTTCAGGTAGCAAAGAGTATAATACAGGAATGTTTGATGATACCAACGCCAGGGGTAACCAGACGCCAGGCTTTGAAGAATGACAGACGATCCAACAGCCAACGGAAAAAAGACAAAATATGGTTGGGGTATGGTGGTTAACGCCACTTTCAACCAGATTTCAGTTGTATCGTTGAGGTCGCACAATCAATTGTCGACACAATAATGCACTATATTCCTGTTACTTTTCACACTGGATTTGTTCAATTTATACGATTTTCAAAGTCAACAATAGAGGAGTGACATTTGAACTCTATTTATCAAATATCTGACTAAATCATCAATTCACGATCTTATGATTAAAAGTTCTTTATTTTAAATATCTTGTGATTTACAAGTATGGTAATATATACAAATTAAGAAATTGATGGAATAAAAACATATAACTATTAATAACTGAACTCATGCTCTGTTCTAACAGAACAATTTTATTCTGACATGTTAAGCAATATGAATAGTTTGAAGATACCATTGAAATAATCAGAAAACGTTAATTAAGAAAATCGAGGCGTCAGTTTTATTGGAGGAGGAAACCAGAGTGCCTGGAGAAAATCACCGACCAGTCACAACTCATTAGCAAGCTTTATCCCATAATGTTGTATCGAATGCACGTCGCCGGTGAAGAAAATATGAGGATACCAAAAGCGTAATCAAAAAGAGGTAAATCTGTGAATTTTTAGTAACAATATAGAAGATATTGTCTTGGCAATAAAACAAATACACGGTCTTGTAGACATTCGTCACATTGTTCATCATATAGCTTCAACATTTCTACTCATTGATATGCATTGTTTGTGGAAAATGTACGTACCCATGCCGATCCATTGCAAAGGAGCGTATGTATACGCATGCATTACAGGAAGTGGGTGCTCCTCGAATGAAATGTGCAATATTTCAGATTCATTCTGTGACAACCTGGCATTAAGATAGGTCTATTGTCAGGTCTTCATAAATAGGCCATTGCATCGTCAATATGGTACAATAATAGAAAATTCCCATCATTCTTTATATGCACAAAAAGGCATGATATATAGAGCACATAATTCTTACTCAAGTCAAAACAAAATCACGGTCATCGCATTATTTATTCGACCTCCGATTATTGATATTTTGTGCACATTACATATTTTATCTGTGTCAAAATGTAACATTCATTTCTCAAAACAACATAGAGTATATTAACCAAGCATTTCCAACGTAAACTGAATGTTTTCGATTTTGCGACGATTCTTTTTACAATAGCTGAAAAATCATTTATCTTGTTGTTGAATGGAAATGTTCTTCGTATTCATATTTATCATCAAACTACGAAGGCCTATCATACAAGAGAAGTACATATCATCAACACCACGAATCTAAATGATAACGAAAATCTCACTATCCGGTTATCAACATGTCAACGAACATCTCACTATCCTGTTATCAAAATGTCAACGAACATCTCACTATCCTGTTATCAAAATGTCAACGAATATCTCACTATCCGCTTATCAAAATGTCAACGAACATCTCACTATCCGGTTATCAAAATGTCCACGAACATCTCACTATCCGTTTATCATAATGTCAATGAACATCTCACTATCCGGTTATCAAAATGCCCACGAACATATTACTATCACTATGACGTTGTTCTGACCAACAAATGAGATTTAATAAATATTTCCTTGGTGAATACTTTAACTGACTGTCAATGAACATCTCACTATCCGGTTATCAAAATGCACACGAACATCTCACTATCCGTCTATCAAAATGTCAATGAACATCTCACTATACGGTTATCAAAATGCCAACGAACATCTCACTATCCGTTTATCAAAATGTCAATGAACATCTCACTATCCGGTTATCTAAATGTCCACGAACATCTCACTATCCGTTTATCATAATGTCAATGAATATCCACAACAATTGATAAACACGAAAATAAAAAAGGCGCAATATTCCCCTTAGCTGTGAGGAGAAATAACCAGTTCCGGTAGAATACAACTAATAGTCAATATGCATCCCATGGCATGTGCAATTAGATGAAATAATGACATAAAGATAATTAAATCACCAGGTGAACCGGCTGTGCTGGAATTAGAAACCAAAATTAGTATGTTTGCAGACCACACAAAACTGTTCAACAAAGATGAACGTTCTGTTGAACAATCTGTTGATATACTTTCAAAATATGAAAAGGCATCTGGATCAAGAATTAATTAAAATAAAACAAAAGCTATTTCTATTGTCACTGTTCGCCATAGAAAACCAAAATTTAATAAAATATCATGGATTAAAGAAAATGTAAAAGCTTTTGGGGTACATCATGGTTACAATGTTGACAATGATTAAATTTGGAAGGACATTATTGACAGAATGAAAATTTGTTTGAAAAAGCAGAAAACTTTCTTACAAAGGTAAGACTATAATAGTGAAAAAATCTTTTAATATCATATTGATGATCTTAAATTGAAATGAAGGGCATTCCTGATAAATTTAAAAAAGAAATTGAAACATTAATTTGGGACTTTATATGGAATGGGTAAGTTAATCAGATTAAAAGAGATGTATGTTGTTTAGATATAGAAAAGGGTGGAATGAGTATGGTTAATATATATTCTTACATTGAGAGTAGAAGAATACAATTAATGAACCAATTGAAAGTTGGAATGCTAGCGGGACGACTTCAATTTTAAAATCATAAATTTTCCAAACATGTGCAGCAATATACCAGCTTCTCCTGCATATGGTGTTTACATCTCGCAATTGATTCGCTATGCAAGGGCCAGTAGCAATTATTCTGATTTCCTGAAACGTCATCTTCATCTGAGAAACAGGCTACTGGACTAGGGCTATAAAAAGATTCGCCTTATTCGATCTCTTAAAAAGTTTATATTCCGATACCAATATCTTGTCGAAATATATTCCGTCTCTGCAGAAAAAATTATAAGCGATGCATTTTCATATAGTGAAAATGTATAAAGATAAAGAAGTCGCAAATGTCAAGAATTTTTTTGTCAATGTGTGACGTAAAAATATTTTTGACATTTACGTCACCGAATATGGTACTGCTTTGACAACTATTTTACCTATTTTGTTCCTGTATTTAAATACTGTTACAGTGACAGCTGGAACCTTTGAACCGTAATGAGAGCGGGAGGTTTGGCGCCTTAAAATCTGATTCAACCCACCATTTCTTTAGAAATGCCTGTACCAAGTCAGGGTCATTACGGTTTTCACAGTTTTCCGGTTGTTGACTGATTTTGTCTGTTTATATAATTATGAGTTTTGACTTTCCCTTTGTAAGATTGTTCGGAGTTCGGTAATTTTGTTATTACCTTTATTGAGTAGACTTGATTTGAAATTTAATGAAACATTGTTTGTTTGTAAATGCTCAAATATTTCACCCCTAATTTTAAACAAGTATCCATTGTTTTATAAAAAAGCAATCCAAGCATGGACAACATTTTTACAATGTGTTCAAAAGGTGGACACCAGAACAGATATTACACATGTTAGATTTTTCGGGAATTGTAATATAACCTACTAAAACAAACCTTTAATATTTTCTTCATTTTTCATTTTTAAAAAGTAATATAAAAACTATTCAAGACATATGGGATGAAAACTCAAAACAATTCATCGATTGTAATTTATTATACTCTAAGTTGACAGACAGGAGAAACTGTGTCTCAGAATACTCTACAATTAAGAAATGTATTCCAAACAATTACTTAAATTTCTTAAAAAAATAAAATGAAGATATATAAAACGAAGCAAACAGTAGAAATAAAAGGAATTTGTTAAATAATTTAAAACTTACAGATATCAAAGGAAAAATCATTAATACAAAAGACGTTAAAGTTAAAATTATACAAAAATGTCTTATTAAGAAATTATTACCAAAATGTTAAGATAAATTGAATAATTCTTATAATGAAGAATTTCACTGGCCAACACTTTGGACTAATCTTAAAATGCTGGAAATCAGCAATAAAATTAAAGAATTCTAATGGAAATGCATCCATAACATTATTCATACTGAATTTGGACTTCGAAAATATAACTTATCCAATGGAAAATTTCATCTTTGTAAAGAATCAAATATTCAAGAAAATCTCCAACACTTCTTTTTTAAATGCAGTATAGCAAGCTGCTTCATATCAATCATCACAATTTTAATAAACACTTTAGAAATGGGAATTGTTAACATAAATGAGAAAAATATGATGTTTGGGTTCAATGTGGGGGGTAAGCATGAATTACTAATCGATACATTAATTTTTATATCTAAGTGGTCTATTTGGAAGGCGAGAAATAAAGTTAAATAAGACAAAATTCATATCAATCAAACTTCACTTTATAACATATGGAAATAGACTTTAAAATCTGAACTAAATATGTTGCTAAAGGCCAATTGTAATGATACAATAGATGAAACCAAAATCTTAACAATTATATCCTTAATTAGTAGTTAGTTATAATATATGAGTACAATGTCTGTATGTAAATAAGGGTAATAACAAAATTACCGAACTCCAAACAATCTTACAAAGGGAAAGTCAAAACTCATAAGTATGTAAACAGACAAAATCAGTCAACAACCGGAAAACTGTGAAAACCGTAATGACCCTGACTTGGTAAAGGCATTTCTAAAGAAATGGTAATTGTTGAAGCTATCATAAAATATCTGTATAGAATGACCTATATGTTGTTTTTATTTAGATTGATAAACTTAGCTGTATTTTTGAATTGAGAACATATTGGTTTTAAAATTGATATATTTAGTGGTGTTTTTGAAAATGTGTAATGTGGACTCTAATTAATCTCTTATTAACCCTGGGTAAGAGATATATTGTACAACAGTGAACCTTGGATTAGCGTCTAAGGTGTTTTGTTAACAGGCGAGTCAAACAATAAAGTATTACATTATTAAAAACAAAATATGCATCTCATAGACGTACTTTTTCACCAAAGCTTATATCAATACCTATCGCTTTAACCAGTAAGTCACAAAGTCAAATTTTAAATTTAAAGATCTATCGCTTCAACCATTAGGTCAAGGTGTCAAAATTCAATTTTAAAGATCTATCGCTTTGACCAATACGTCAAGAAGTCAAATTTTAACTTGAAAGACATATCGCTTTAACCACTTGATCACGGAGGCAAATTCCACCAGGTGACTACTATGTATATCAATACGGTTTATTCAAGCACAATTGGTACCATAGGAATGCCGATTGTCTGTGGAATATATGTTGTCTCGAGCATTGAGATGAAATAAGTTTCAAAGAACTTTTTGTCAGAAACATAGTGCTTTGCCCTACAAAATAAGATTTGTCCCTCCCTAAGACTAGGTATTTGCATCTACGTTGGCCATTTTGTTTGTATTGTGAATAACAATATATGGTAAAAGTGGTACTCCATAGCTGGCTTTAGAACAGAAAGCGTTAATTACATTAACTATATAGCTGTGGCTGTGTTCGTATGCAATCTTTGCATATCACCAATAACGTTGTGAGTTTGAATCCCGATCAGGCGAGGTGGGCTCAATACAGCATTATGTGTTCAAGTTTATCAGTGACTTGCGGCAGGTCAAGAGTTTTCTCCGGATACTCCGGTTTCATCCACCAAGGAAACTGACCGCCACGATAAAACTTAAATATTGTTGAAAGTGGGAATAACCACCATAACTCATAACCTTGACCCTTTATTCCTCTATTTGCTGAACGTCGTCCTAAAAAGTTTAATTTGGATAAATAGAGAATATGACATTTCCTTGGTGATAAACCACAATTTACAAAATTGATTATTGTTTTTCAAATATTAACTTATTCATATTTCATGTTCTGGTTTACTGTTTATTAATTGATAACATCATTTTGAATATCAAAATAAGACCACGAGTGACCGAAGTACGCATCAGGATTAAACGAGTAGGCGGAACTTGTTCCGCCCACGAGTTTAATCGTAGTGCGTATTCAGGTCACGAAGTCAAATTTTAACTTGAAAGACATATCGCTTTATCCACTTGACCACGGAGTCAAATTCCACCAGGTGACTACTGTGTATACCAATACGGTTAATTCAAGAACGTAGACATCTGTCTTAGTGGATAAGACGTGTACCTGACACAATCCCTGCCAGGGACGCCCAACATTGAAACGACAGCTAAGTACAAACAAAATGAATTCATTAATTGCCTTAGATATCCGTAGATAAACATTTCATCTGTAATTTTGACGATTACAAGATAATAAACCAATATGAAATTATCTGGTCGGTTAAGTAAATACATCAAAAAGTAGCATTAGAATAACATTTTAAAGAATTATTTATTTTAATATGTTACATGAACAATTGAAACATTCTAAGCGATATGACAATTAAAATAGTAATGTCACGCAGTAAGTGCAGCACTTTACTATGTATTTTTAGTTAGCTTGGTTATTACTACAAATAGCAAACGTTTGATCACGCTTCAAATGTGATAGATAATAATGAAAGCTGAAAGAAAATGCTGAATGTACACAATGACATAATGTCTGCTCATGTAAAGTGGGAAGTAGGAACAACGGAATGTCGGAATATTGCAGTGTCATAATAAGTGGGTGTCACAACAATAGAATAACGCAACAATGAAGTGTCGCAACAATGAGATATCAGAAATAAATGTTAGAGAAAACAGTAGTTACAATCAAGAATAGGAAACCCATAAACACCATACAAAGGACAAAGACAAACAGAGCAAACAAACACAACTTCACCACCATGAACCTTTGGTTCAGTAGCTTCGTAGTGAGCAGCAACCGTCTATCAGATGAAAGGAAATCACATTAGGATGTACAAGTTCCGGGATATTAGATCAACTGGGAGATATGTACTTCATATGAAGTTGCTGCTGGAATGTTGCTACATATAAATGGAAAGTTCACAACGGTTAGATTTAAATCATCTCTTTTGTCGTATTGTTTCCTTCTTATCTGGCCCTTACTGCCAATTTTGAGGTGTATATACAAGTCGACCAAACATAGCAAATATGTTGTCTCGAGCATTTAGATGAAATAAGTTTCAGAGAACTTTTTGTCAGAATCATAGTGCTTTGCTCTACAAATTAGATTTGTTCCTCCCTTAGACTAGGTATTTGCATCTACGTTGGCCATTTTGTTTTTATTGTGAGTAACAATATATGGTAAATGTGGTACTCCATAGCTGTCTTTAGAACAGAAAGCGTTAATTACATTAACTCTATAGCTGTGGCTGTGATCGCATGCAATCCTTGCATATCACCAATAACGTTGTGAGTTCGAATCCCGATCAGGCGAGGTGTACTCGATACACCATTATGTGATAAAGTTTGTCAGTGACTTGCGGCAGGTCAAGAGTTTTCTTCGGATACTCTGGTTGCATCCACCAAGGAAACTGACCTCCACGATAAAACTTAAATATTGATGAAAGTGAGAATAACCACCATAACTCATAACCATGACCCTTTTTTCATCTATTTGCTGAACGTCGTTCTAACAAGTTTAATTTGGATAAATAGAGAATATGATATTTCCTTGGTGATAAACCACAATTTACAAAATTGATTATTATTTTTCAAATATTAACTTATTCATATTTCATGTTCTGTTTTACTGTTTATTAATTGATAACATCATTGCTATATAAATGCTATATATATTATAACTAATCGTAGATTTTGAATATCAAAATAAGACCATGAGTGACCGAAGTACGCATAAGGACTAAAAGAGTGGGCGACGCCCACGAGTTTAATCGTTAATGCGCATTCGGTCACTAGTTGTCTTATTTTGAAATTCAAAATGTATGATTTAGTTATATTGTTTATTATATAGACTTTCAGAATTTCTGATATATTATTTTTGTTATTTGTATATTTCATTCCACGCATGTGAATCTTCGAGCAATGGTACTAGGGGGTTCAGCTGGAAGGGTCTGTCATCTTGAAAATGTGAAATTCTGCATGTCATATTTACAACAATGCACACAAATAATTAAAATACTTACCTTCAAAATTATTTTAGTTAAATTTGAACAAAATTGTAGCGTACACGAAGCCAAATAACTTATAATCTTTCGTTTGAAACTGGTAGTCTTCACATGACATCAATGACGTCAAGTTGGTTATGTGGTAAAGTCGTCAATGACATTTCGCGGATTTTTGTGTATTCACTGTTACACAACAACGGACGTAACCACCACACATATAGTTATGTAAAAGTAGTTCCAACCAGAAAAAACTGATATTTTCACCTGTGAAAATACCGGAATTTATTTCACGTATAAATCCCCATAATTCACACCTATCTATATAATAAATATAGTATGACTGATCGTAGATTTTGAATATCAAAATAAGACCACAAGTGACAGAAGTACGAATCAGGATTAAACGAGTCGGCGGAACTTGTTCCGCCCGTGAGTTTGATCGTTAGTGCATATTCGGTCACGAGTGGTCTTATTTTGATATTCAAAATGCATGATTTAGCTATGCTCTTTATTACATAGACTTTCAAAATTTCTGATATATTATTTGCGTTATTTGTATATTTCATTCGGCCCGTGTGAATCTACGAGCAATGCTATTTAAGGGGTTTAGCTGGAAGGGTCTGCCATCTTGAAAATGTGGAATTGTACATGTCATATTTACAACAATACACAACAATAATTAAAAAGCTTACCTTAAAACTTATCTTAGTTAAAGGAGTAGGTATGAAAAGGGTCGATTTTGGCCCAATCTCAGAAACTGTTTATATAGATATCATATTAAACACAATCATTGAAAGGTAAGAAAAATAATTTTTTGGATGATTTCACTTTGTCCTTTGTTGCTTAGCAACGTAAATGGAGGAGGGTCCAATTAATCATTGGAAATTCAAATATGGTGGTTTTATTTTACGTATCTTGCATAGTCTTTTCGACAAAATGTTATATTCTGTGTATGTACACTCTAAAAATAATATTCCAATTCTCTATGGTAGCATATAGTATTTTTGCGTAGTTATTTCACCCTAGCAACGGTTTTGTAAATTAAAAATTAGCCTGTATTATTGCAATTAAAGGTTGAATTTTGACATCTGCGATCTTTTGACTTGTTATTTGGCTAAGCGGTACTTTTTGTCAAGTCATACACTCTACAAATGTCATTTCAGATTTCATATTTCAAAAGTACATTTTGATATTTTTATTCATAGTTATGCCTCGTCCTTAGCAACAGGTTCCACGTGCATAGTATTTTGCTGTAGATCTCATGGACCTTTTATTCAATCAAGATGAAATTTTCTACAACGACATTTTAGCAGAAAAATCTTATCATTTACTAACCAGTATATATTATAAGTATTCCTTAAACTTTACAATGTCCCTAGTAACCAAATATTATCCATAGCAACCACAGAAACTCGTCAATTCCGAGCTCTGTAAATTGCTTTTTTTAAATCTTTTTATTACCGAATGTTGATCTTTTAAATGTTTAAATCATGAGGGGAAATACTTTTCAGTAAATATAATCCCAAAAGGAACCAAGTCAACTGCGTGAAATGGTAAATCTGAGCTGAGCGGCAGGTAAGAACATGATCCACTTTGAATTTAAACAAATTTAAAATGTGGACATGGATGCCATACCCCTCTAACTGAAAAACCCCAAAATCGAGTTGATCTGTCAATGGTTGCTAGAAACAACATATCCATATATCAAATCAATCGGTTGAGGCTTTAAAGGTTATGGCACTGAAATATCGTCCTAACGGACGTACGTCGCGTACATACGTTCGTCCGAACGAGTTAGCACTTACATCAAACAGAAGAGAGGAAAAATAACAAATTAACATACTAGTAGACCTTTAGATGTAAAATCTTCGGTCCTGGTGGTTGTACATTCATCATGATGAGAAGCTGTGTTTCTTTTTTGTACAATAAAATTCAGTTAAAAACATATATGCATTATGAGCTAGAAATAGCAAAACATTTGAACAGGGGGACAAAATCAGTAGAAGGTAGTCAAAAATGAAGCTTTTATTTTCCAATTTCTTTGCATGTATATTGTATACTTTTGTTTTATTGAAACTGTATTGCATAGTTTCGGAGCCGTCGTGATCGAATGGTAGTTGGATTTGCAATTAACTATGCAATCAGTGCCTATCCCCATTACAGTTGTGAGTTGAAATCCCGTTCAAGAAAGGTGTTCTCAATACAACGTTTGCAAAGGACTTGCGATAAGTCGGTAGTTTTCTCCGAAACTCCGGTTTCCTCCACCAATAAAACTGAAATATTGTTAAAAGTGGCTGTAAACACTATAAAACTGAAACATGGTTAAAAGTTGCTTTAAACACCATGACCATAAACCCCTCTCCCCTGTATATTTTCTGAGTTCCAGAGGTGGAATATATAGGGCACATATATAGATCGCCAAACAATATGTTTATTTATAAACAAAATAGCATGATACATGTACATAGTTAATTTTATTTTAAATACAAACATTAAAAAGCAAAGACACAATAATAATCAAATAAATCATGAAAACCTAACACATCACTGCATGACTCTACCATATATCATTAATGGACTAACGTGACTCTACCAAATATCATTAATGGATTAACGTGACTCATTAATGGACTAACGTGACTCTACCATATCTCATTAATGGACTAATGTGACTCTACCATATTTCATTAATGGACTAACGTGACTCTACCAAATATCATTAATGGACTAACGTGACTCATTAATGGACTAATGTGACTCTACCATATATCATTAATGGACTAACGTGACTCATTAATGGACTAACGTGACTCTACCATATATCATTAATGGACTGACGTGACTACTATATATCATTAATGGACTAACGTGACTCATTAATGGACTAACGTGACTCTACCATATATCATTAATGGACTGACGTGACTACTATATATCATTAATGGACTAATGTGACTCTACCATATATCATTAATGGACGAATGTGACTCTACTATATATCATTAATGGACTAACGTGACTCTACCATATATCATTAATGGACTAATGTGACTCTACCATATATCATTAATGGACTAATGTGACTCTACCATATATCATTAATGGACTAACGTGACTCTACCATATATCATTAATGGACTAATGTGACTCTACCATTTATCATTAATGGTCTAACGTGACTCTACTATATATCATTAATGGACTAACGTGACTCATTAATGGACTAACGTGACTTTACTATATATCATTAATGGACTAACGTGACTAATTAATGGACGAACGTGACTCTACCAAATATCATTAATGGACTAACGTGACTCATTAATGGACTAATGTGACCATACCATATATCATTAATGGACTAACGTGACTCTACAATATATCATTAATGGACTGACGTGACTACTATATATCATTAATGGACTAACGTGACTCATTAATGGACTAACGTGACTCTACAATATATCATTAATGGACTGACGTGATTACTATATATCATTAATGGACTAATGTGACTCTACCATATATCATTAATGGACTAATGTGACTCTATTATATATCATTAATGGACTAACGTGACTCATTAATGGACTAACGTGACTTTACTATATATCATTAATGGACTAAGGTGACTCATTAATGGACTAACGTGACTCTACCATATATCATTAATAGACTAATGTGACTCTACCATATATCATTAATGGACTAACGTGACTCTACCATATATCATTAATGGACTAACGTGACTCTACCATATATCATTAATGGACTAATGTGACTCTACCATATATCATTAATGGACTAACGTGGCTCTACCATATATCATTAATGGACTAATGTGACTCTACCATTTATCATTAATGGTCTAACGTGACTCTACTA
Source organism: Bathymodiolus brooksi (assembly GCA_963680875.1). Taxonomy (NCBI): domain Eukaryota; kingdom Metazoa; phylum Mollusca; class Bivalvia; order Mytilida; family Modiolidae; genus Bathymodiolus; species Bathymodiolus brooksi. Next base: position 18,521,859 of record OY804580.1, read on the forward strand.
TATATCATTAATGGACTAACATGACTCATTAATGGATTAACGTGACTTTACTATATATCATTAATGGACTAACGTGTCTAATTAATGGACTAACGTGACTCTACCAAATATCATTAATGGACTAACGTGACTCATTAATGGACTAATGTGACTATACCATATATCATTAATGGACTAACGTGATTCTACCATATATCATTAATGGACTGACGTGACTACTATATATCATTAATGGACTAACGTGACTCATTAATGGACTAACGTGACTCTACAATATATCATTAATGGACTGACGTGATTACTATATATCATTAATGGACTAACGTAACTCTACCATATATCATTAATGGACTAATGTGACTCTACTATATATCATTAATGGACTAACGTGACTCATTAATGGACTAATGTGACTCTACCATATATAATTAATGGACTAACGTGACTCATTAATGGACTAACGTGACTCTACCATATATCATTAATGGACTGACGTGACTACTATATATCATTAATGGACTAACGTGACTCATTAATGGACTAACGTGACTCTACCATATATCATTAATGGACTGACGTGACTACTATATATCATTAATGGACTAACGTGACTCATTAATGGACTAACGTGACTCTACCATATATCATTAATGGACTGACGTGACCACTATATATCATTAATGGACTAATGTGACTCTACCATATATCATTAATGGACTAATGTGACTCTACTATATATCATTAATGGACTAACGTGACTCTACCATATATTATTAATGGACTAATGTGACTCTACCATATATCATTAATGGACTAATGTGACTCTACCATATATCATTAATGGACTAACGTGACTCTACCATATATCATTAATGGACTAATGTGACTCTACCATTTATCATTAATGGTCTAACGTGACTCTACTATATATCATTAATGGACTAACGTGACTCATTAATGGACTAACGTGACTTTACTATATATCATTAATGGACTAACGTGACTAATTAATGGACGAACGTGACTCTACCAAATATCATTAATGGACTAACGTGACTCATTAATGGACTAATGTGACTATACCATATATCATTAATGGACTAACGTGACTCTACAATATATCATTAATGGACTGACGTGACTACTATATATCATTAATGGACTAACGTGACTCATTAATGGACTAACGTGACTCTACAATATATCATTAATGGACTGACGTGATTACTATATATCATTAATGGACTAACGTGACTCTACCATATATCATTAATGGACTAATGTGACTCTATTATATATCATTAATGGACTAACGTGACTCATTAATGGACTAACGTGACTTTACTATATATCATTAATGGACTAACGTGACTCATTAATGGACTAACGTGACTCTACCATATATCATTAATGGACTAATGTGACTCTACCATATATCATTAATGGACTAACGTGACTCTACCATATATCATTAATGGACTAACGTGACTCTACCATATATCATTAATGGACTAATGTGACTCTACCATATATCATTAATGGACTAACGTGGCTCTACCATATATCATTAATGGACTAATGTGACTCTACCATTTATCATTAATGGTCTAACGTGACTCTACTATATATCATTAATGGACTAACATGACTCATTAATGGATTAACGTGACATTACTATATATCATTAATGGACTAACGTGTCTAATTAATGGACTAACGTGACTCTACCAAATATCATTAATGGACTAACGTGACTCATTAATGGACTAATGTGACTATACCATATATCATTAATGGACTAACGTGACTACTATATATCATTAATGGACTAACGTGACTCATTAATGGACTAACGTGACTCTACAATATATCATTAATGGACTGACGTGATTACTATATATCATTAATGGACTAACGTAACTCTACCATATATCATTAATGGACTAATGTGACTCTACTATATATCATTAATGGACTAACGTGACTCATTAATGGACTAACGTGACTTTACTATATATCATTAATGGACTAACGTGACTCATTAATGGACTAACGTGACTCTACCATATATCATTAATGGACTAATGTGACTCTACAATATATCATTAATGGACTAACGTGACTCTACCATATATCATTAATGGACTAACGTGACTCTACCATATATCATTAATGGACTAATGTGACTCTACCATATATCATTAATGGACTAACGTGACTCTACCATATATCATTAATGGACTAATGTGACTCTACCATTTATCATTAATGGTCTAACGTGACTCTACTATATATCATTAATGGGCTAACGTGACTCATTAATAGACTAACGTGACTTTACTACATATCATTAATGGACTAGCGTGACTAATTAATGGACTAACGTGACTCTACCATATATCATTAATGCATTGTATGGACATCCTTAATACAAATACAAATGTATTAAAATAATCACTGAAATGACAGATACATGTACATAGAAAAAAATGGAAATCTAAATATCAATATCGAAGTTTAATTTCTAGCACATTTTTGGTATTTCATGTTAGCTTAATGTAGTTAACATGTCAGACAACTTCTTTGTTTATGAAATATAAAAACGGAAAGGGGCCGCCGTGGTCGTGATCGTATGGTAGTTTGATTTACAACTATCTATGTAATCAGTGACTATCACTACTAACGTTGTGTGTTCGAATTCCGCTCAATCGAGATGTACCCGATACAACATTATGTGATAAAGTTTGTCAGTGCCTTGACCTGTTCTAATATGATCACATGACTGCGAAGATTGCTCTGCCAGTTGACCGACGATGCATGGTAAATAGAAGCCGTAAATCTTCTTAGCAAAATAGCCCTAGTTGTCATATGTATAATATTAGTTCTAAAAAGAAGAGTCAATGGCCTTAAATTAGATTAGCTTTGAATGAAGGGGGCCGTCATGGTTGTGATCGTATGGCAATCAGTGCCTATCACCATTGAAGTTTTTCGAATCCAGCTCATGGCGAGGTGCATTCGATAAAACATTATGTGATAAAGTTGGTCAGTGACTTGTTACAGGTAGGTGGTTATCTCTGGGTACTCCCCGTTTTCTCCACCAATAAAACTGACCACCACGATATAACTGAAATAGTGTCGAAAGTGGTGTTAAGCACTATAACTATCAAGTAGAACACATAAGCTTTGGATTGACTGGAGTGCATATCTCACCGACGCAATATATTGGACGCAATATATTGGACCGGCTTGCTGACAAAGACAAATAGTGTAAAAAGGACGTAAAGTATAATATTAATGATTATCGAAAAAGCCAATGTCACATGTGGATTTTATTATTCAGTAGACACTTCATTGTCATCGTCAATTAACTGGGGTTCAGGTAAATCTTTTACATCAGTGAGATATGCACTCCAGTCAACTGAGACATTAAAGTCAATATCCCTGTGACGAGAAAATCCCAGGAACCACACATCTGAAGCAACATGGGCGCATGTACCTACCACCCGAGCACCGGACCGACATTGGCAATACTAACCTTTGACCATTACATCATCATATTCAATCCAAAGCTTATGTGATCTACTTGATACATGACGGCTTTGAATCTTTCCCATAAGTAACCCTTCATTCTGCTTATTTACAAACATTTCGTAAGAGCCATCAGTATTTAGATGCTCGACTGAATACGACTTTGCTAATTTGAGTTGTATCAACTCAAATTAGCAAAGTCAGCTAACTCCGAGTGTTAGCTGACGAAGGTCATCCTCCTGAAGTTTGGGGAAATCATTAAAACAGTCTCCCGCGGAACTAACTGATAACCAGTTGGACGGTCGTCTTTCCAGATGGTCTCGTTCAATCCTTTCTTTAAGGCAATTGTTTTGTGTTGATAGATACAACATTTTACAACTAGTTAGTTCATCATCTACCTGGCTAGGATTCAGTGGCTTACAATACTTATTTACGATGGCAGATACCAATGAAACATATTCACCTATGTAGGGAATTTGGCTATTTGGTATTATATTGGCCAAATATTTCCAACATTTTAACTTGCCATTAACTGATTCCACTACCCAGCGAATCTTGGTCACTAATCTAGTGGAATTACTTTCCTCCACAGTGTGCTGTTTTTGCCCCCTTTTCAGAAAGACCGGAATCTCTGTCTTGATTCCGAGGTCATTTAAAAATTCAACGGAATCCCTAAAACCCCTATCAACAACAACAATATCACCTTCTCTGAGCCAGTTAGACATGTCTTCTGCATTTGTCTTTAGACCATGTATAAGAATATTGGCATCATTGTTTTTTCCATCACTGAAATATGGACCTAAGGAACTGATTATATGACCAGTAGTAGAAACTACCATCATGGTTTTTACCAATGGCCTGTTTTTATGGAGATTGTAACATTTCCGTTGAAAATGAAACTGTGAACTTTTCTGAATATAAAAGTATGTGCCGTCCAGAACGAGAATAAGGTTTTAGCTAACTGTCGAGTATGGTGTTGAATTATTTCATCTCTTGTTATGTGATTAAACCCAATATAATTAGGTGTGAAATGTTTCGTCAGTGCATTTCTTGCAGTAGATATATACTGGCCGCAACACTCATGTTGAACATTGTTGACAGTAAAGCGTTAGACATCCCCGATCTTCGTTTGGTAAGTAATATACCTATGCATGTTCTTATGGACCGGACCTTTGTTTCTCGGACTTCTTTTACATGACCACAAAGATCATCAAACGAATCTCGATCTATCCCTTTTAAATTCAAATAATCTGTATCTGACAATAGGCTTTCCACATCAAAATTGACACGTTTATTTTTGTTCTTGTTGGCAATATCTCTTATATTTTGAATTAAATTGTAGATTTCTGTTTTATTAAATAAAGTTTCAGTATTTAAATCTGTTATGTTGTGGACTGCTTCTTCATTGAAATTATCGTCACATATATGCCCAGGACAACATCGTGCTCCAGGAGAAATTACAATGTTATTCTCAATTAAAGTATTGTACCTTACTATTGATGGAACGACAATAAATTTGTACCCTCTACGTTTACATATACACCACTGTGAGTGACTATTTGAACCCTTGACTGAAGACAAAGGTAGAGGAATCTGCTTTGGCGACTTCATTGGCTCTTTTGCTTTTTTAGTAGGGGGTTGGTAATCTTTATCGTCAGAAACGACGTAATGCTCACAGGTGGCTTGCCTATCTGAACATGGTCTACATTTATAATACCTTAGTCTACATGCACCGCAAATAACATCTCCCTCTTTTACCTTTATCATGAAGTATTTAAATAAGTATTAACGAATATGTTTGTTATTGTCTCCATCTAACTTTCTCCGTTCTTTTGGTTTTGTCCTCTTTGTGCAGAAAACGCAAGGATATAAATAGTGTGAATCTTTTCCCCTGTAAGTGAGAAAGTGAAATGTCAAATAAAAAATATAAAAGTACACCATGTTTTGAGAAGCATGCTATTGGACCAAGACAATATGAAAATGCCTCTCATGCGGTTCCGTGAAAGTATAAAAAATAAAGATGATGTTTTTGGAAAAGTAATGACACCTTCATATAATGTCCTGTGCAAAACTGTAATACCTTAATGTTTCCTTCCAGTGTTTATAATACTATTATATTCGTTATGTATAAGCTGATTTAACCGACCATTTCATTTGTACTTGTACAAAATCAGGATACATTTAGTATACTTAAAACACCATAAGCCTAAGCCTAGCCAAATACATTTTTCAAAGTAAAGCTCAGACTCGGAATTAATTAAACACCACAACATCCCCACACTCCGCTCACACGAGGTGTACTCGATACAACATTATAGGATAAAAAGAAATTCTGTGAATTGTGGCAGGTCAGTTGGTTTTTCCGGGTACTCCGGTTTCCTCCACCAATAAAACAGACCGCCTCGATTTAACTAAAATAGTGTTAAAGTGGCGTTATACGCCATAACCCTAACCCTGATTTATGGAAGATGCCTTTTCGACTGATCTACTGTACTATTCCGTAATTTTGTTTTTACCTTCGTTTTGAACAACGAAAAAAGGAGTTCACTGTGAGAAGAAATAGAGAAAGAAGAATACAAGATACTGATGATTGAATCGATATATATTTTTCTAACATTAGAATGCTTACATTGCAATTAATTGTCTTTAATCACAAACATAGTACCAAAGTCGTTTTAAGTTTCAATGGCGATTCCTGTAAAAATATATAAATTCTAGCTTATACTTATTGATAAACAATCGAAGTTAAAGTTAAGCAAAAAAATCATCTGGCAACAACAACAAAATGTGTGCCTTTTGAGAACGAAAATTATCAAGTTCATTGTTTACTTGCAATAATCCAGCTAGATTAAACTTACCTATTTAATTTCCCGAAATTCAGTATCCATTCATCAGAGCGTTAGAAAGTATATGTATTGAAATGGTAAGAACCTGGAAAATGAAGGGAAACAAATTAATATAACGACAATCTATAATAAAAAACCAACAATCACTCAGTTCTCAAAAGTTGAACATGTGAATTCCATTTGTTGTCGGAATAAACTTTGAAATATCAGTTATTTAAATTGTCTTGTTTAAATACTGTTTGTTTACTTTGAGTAGGTAATGCCAGCACATTAAAACATATCTTATGATGCATAATAATTTTGTCAGAAAAAGATAGAAAAAAATCTGGGATTTGAACTCACTACGTTGGTATCGGAAGTCTACAACGTTAACCATTACGCTATCGCAACGCACCTACTAAACGTTAAAATTAAGTCATATATAAAGGTTTTTGGTTTTTTTTTACAAAGACAGTTGCCAAAGAATAAATGTTTTTTAAACTTTTTCTATTGGAATTCACTTGGCGAAAGAGCTAACTGTGAATCGTTTGACTTATATTTGTCAAAAAAAACATTGTCATAATAATTAAAATGTAAAGGACTACTATATTAGCCTATGAATTATAATAAGTTTCAAGAATCGCTATGTCGTCTGCACGTTCAATGATTAATGATGTAATTTCTAAGATCTACAATCTGCTGTACAGTACGTGATTTTTCTTTTCGTTTGTTTGTTTGTTTTGCTTTGTTTTTTTCTGTTTTTATTTTGTGGGTGATAAAATAAAGTATAATAATACCTGAAATTCCACTGAGCTCTGTTCAACACTGTTTAGTTGGGAAAAAACCCGGTCGGCAGTAAATCTCCTCCAAAAAGTTTATTAATTCTTATAAAGTCAACATTCTTGCATTTCTTGTTCAAGTAAAATTATTCCCATAGCAAGACAATATAAATTTTATTTTGGATTAGGTTAAAAATCTATCTACATTTTATCCAATTACATTGAACACGATCACTAAAATATGGCTGTTCACGAGAAATCGACCTCAAAATTATTTTTTAATTGCAGATTTCATACTCTCCACACTCGGGTACCAACACAAAAATTAAATGAGATATGTGTTTATGTATATTAAACATCATACTAAAATATGCCGTTGGTACCTGCTTGTGGTTATACTGAAAATTGACATTAAATACACATTTCTTGTCAGATTTCATATATTTTCCCGAAACGATAGACTTTTCATTGACTAGTGTGACGTCATCGCACGTGCAAATATGGAATTTGTTTACCAAAATAGTAGTTGGGGTAAAGGTCTTATAAAATCAAGAAACAACGAAAGCTATACGTTTCATTTATAATTTGTCTATTTTTTAGGCCAATTTCTGCCCTTATCATACCTTCTCCCTTGATCAAAGTTGAAGTGTACACGAAGCCAAATAACGTATAAACGTTCCAAATTGGAAGTCTTCATATTATGTCATGTTGGTTGGGTGCCAAAGTCGTCAATGACATTTCGCGGATTTTTTTCAGTTTACAATCGAATGTGTATTCCCTGTAACACAACAAGGGAGGTAACCACTACACTTATAGCTATGTAAAAGTAGTTTCGGGGGGAAACAACTGATATTTTCACATGTGAAAACACCGGAATTTATTTCTCGGATAAATTCACATAATTCACACCAATATATATAATAAGTGATCATAATTTATGCAAATGTACATACAACCAGGGAATTATAACAATATTCATAAAATTATTTAATCTCTGTTTAACTACCACAGAGAATGGGTATGTTAAATTATTTAACTGAGCCGAAGGACGAAAGTAAGTCACTTTCGATTATTCAACATAATTGTTATTTACAAATTGAATTGTAAGACGCTAGTAAAAATTCCACTGTTCTATAGTAAAATAGCAAGAAATTAAAAACAGCAAGACGGAATTGAAAATGAACTTTTCTACAGAAAAATACCTTAGGAATTTAATGTGAAACTGAAATGAATTTCAACCATTCTGAAGGAAAAAAATAGCAATATGTTTAACGACAATATCTAGTGTTATCTCTTTACCGTTCAATCTTTGGATTATAATCAATCTTGTTTGTTTTATTTCATCTGACATTTCCATACAACGTTGATAAATTCATGACTCATTAAGAATATCAACAACAGTATGAAGAGCTTGAAGATACCAAGGGGGCAATCAGAATCCGTATATCGAAGAAGAACAGACAACACAATGGCCAAAAGAAAGAGTATAAAGGACAAACAACGATCTACAAAACATACATATACAAGTAAAGATCGAGTAACACGAACCCCACTAAAACCGGGGGTGAACTCATGTGCTCCGGAAGGGTAGGAAGTTCCTGCTCCACTAGTGGCACCCGTTGTGTTAATCTAGTTCCAAAACGGTAATAAGTCGTGCTTGAGGAAAGGACCGGGAAGTGTTTACGAGAAGTGGAACATATCCGTGGTCATTGTGACACAGATATTCCATAACGGTCAACCAAGTCATGGTAGCGACCGTCAATCTTTCGAAGTGATGACTTCAACTTTACCAAAAGGAACCCTTGGTTCAGTAGCTTCCTTGTTAGCATAAACCCTTGATCTTGATCTTGATAGGAACCACAAGCTCTGGAATATCGTATCATCTGAGAGATATATACTCCATATGCAGGAGGCTGGTGGAATGTTGCTACATATAAATGGAAAGTTCACAATGGGAAAATTGAAATCATCTCTTTTGTCGCAAATTTTGTTCTCAACCGACGCCCACTGTCGATTTCGAGGTGTAGGTCAAGGTATGAAGCAGGCCTATCTGTATCTCTGGTATCCTTTATTTCAACCGCAATGGGATAGATGTGATCAACAAAATCACCAAGCCTAGAATTATTTAGTGAAAGGACATCATCTATATAGCGGAACATGAAATTAAAGGATCGGGCTAGCTTCTTTTCGTTTTTCTTGAGAGGCCCCTGTATGAAGTCTGCCTCATACGAATAAAGGTACAAGTCGGCGAGAAGAGGAGCACAGATTAACACGAATGGCATCTCAAAAGAGGGCATAAAGACATCAATATCAAACCTGACAAGAATGGCATCTCAAAAGAGGGCACACAGACATTAATATCAAACCTGACAAGAATGGCATCTCAAAAGAGGTCATAAACACATCAATATCAAGCCTGACAAGAATTCCATCTCAAAAGAGGGCATAAACACACCAATATCAAACCTGACAAGAATGGCATCTCAAAAAGGGCATAAACACATCAATATCAAACCTGACAAGAATGACATCTCAAAATAGATCATAAAAACATTAATATAAAACCTAACAGGAATGGCATCTCCAAGAATGATATCTGAAAATAGGGCATAACAACATTAATATAAAACCTGACTAGAAGAACATCTCAAAATATGGTATGAAAACATTAACATAAAACCTGACAAGAATGGCATCTCAAAAGAGGGCATAAAGACATCAATATCAAACCTGACAAGAATGGCATATCAAAAGAGGGCATAAACACATCAATGTCAAACCTGACAATATTGGCATGTCAAAAGAGGGCATAAAAACATTCATATCAAATTCATCCAATTGTGGCATGCTAGATTGGAATTCAAGTTAATGAAAGAAACTCAATAAGACTTTCCCGTGTAAAAGCACATGTTCATAGGTTATCAACGGATGGAATCTAGCACGGTGAAAAATAGAACGACCAACTTGCGCAACATACATTGTGTGCGATATTTCCCTCAACCGTATATATAAATTATGTTTTTTCTCATCATCAAGTATTTTCTGAGTTTTAACGTGGGTTGACAATATGGTAGTATTTTATTCCGAATGGTAATGTCAAAACTCTAAGCATAGTATGGCTTCCATGATTTATGTATTAAATTGACAGAACGTAGAATCAATTCGAGAGACCCATATTATTCGAGCCATTCGAGATACCCAAGTTTGACTCTATGTTACTCATTATGTTGATGTTATATATTAGAGTTACTATTTCTGAATATTCTGCCTGTTATAAAATGATTCTCTTATTTTACAAAAATTCAAACAGTTGATATCTAGAAATTCTATGTAAATTACACACAAGTTGTTTGTCCCTACCAATGCTCTTATTAGATAGTGTACCATTTTGTCCGTAGTAGGGAAAATAACTCAAATAAGACCAAATATATCAAGAGTAAGATTTTAGAATCAAATTAAAAAAAGTTGACAAGTGTATTGACATTATTCTTTCTAGGATGTTATAAATTAGCATTGTAATGTCATACAAATGTTTTGTTAGCGACACCATATTAGTAAAGCTGAAATAAATTTCCTTACAGAGGACTGAGAGAGTGTAACAAACTGTCTTTTCATTTATTATCATTTAATTACGTTTATTTTAGCCAGTCTGATAACATACGATAAGTTGGAAAAATCGATACAGGTAGGTATTTAAATCCAGCTATCGGGAGCTAATTAGAGGTAATTAGTTCTCGCCAAACAAAATCACGTGACTGGTCAGTTGAGGTAGGACACACGAGGTATACCAGATATACCTTAAATGTCTTACATGGAAAAAACGGTTGGTGAAAGTTCAAAATTGTCAAATACAGGACATGGAATTATCACAGGATACGTTTTATTTCCACTCAGGTAAGTCATTTTATTTACTTTTGTTCAGTCGTATTTACCAGTCGAACACACCGCAGGTTTATAAAAGAACTGAAGTTCTGTTGAAATGAAAGGTAAAATATTGATTATTTTCGTATACTTCCAGCGGTTGGTTGTCATGTTGAATTTGGGTTCGAGAAATGTTTGGATAAATGGTAGATGTTGTGTGCTGGTATAATATTTAATTAAGTTATTGAGTACCGGAAGTTATAGTCCGTACTTTGAGAATCGGAAGTTAGTCCGTGGTTGTACATCGGAAGTTATTCCATAGTTCTTAACTGGAAGTCCGTAGTTGGAAACCGGATATTGTGAGCCGGGTGTTGTTAACCGGAAGTTATTCCGTTGTTGGAAATCAGATATAGTGAACCGGAAGTTGAAAACCGAATTCGTAAACCGGAAGTTATAGTCCGTGGTTGTGAACCGGATGTTATGGAAGTTGTATACCGGAAGTCAACAGTTGAGTATCGGAAGTGAGAATTCTTAATTTTAATGTTTGTTGAATCAGAACTTAACTTGAAGTGTATAACATTGCAAGCATATCATTATTTATTTTAGTATCTGCTCAGCTACCAAGAACATTAAATTTAATACTTGAAAATAATTTGGTTTCATTTGAATATTTTTTTCTTTTTGACAGTGAACTGAAATGAAGGTATGCAAATTTGAAATTGATTGTTGATTGTTATTATTATTTTGTGTGAAATTTTATTTCATTTTGTGCATGTTTTGTATTTTTGTTGGTATTAATTTTGTTTATTTTTTGTGTCAAGAATTATGATTGTTTTATGTTCATTTTTTTTCACTTAGTTTTTTTCTAGTAAAATGTTTAATTTTACTGATGTTTTGTTTTATTATGTATTGGCCAACCGACAATTCCGATATCCTACGTCTTTACAATGGTGGCAGCGGTGGGATTGTCACTGGTCAAATATTTAATAAATATATATTTGTAGTATTGTATTTTGTTGTTTAAAATTTTATATTGAAAATGTCTTTAGCAGGTTTGCCAGAATGGGTATCAGAATTGATATCTAAGGGAGCATCTGTATCAGCTTGTTTAAGTTTATATAAAGAGATACAGGCGACAGAGAGAGAGAAGAAAGAGCAGCAGAGAGAGAAATGAGAAAGACGGAAATTGAGCAGACTTACAAGTTAAAGGCAGCAGAGATGGAAAGAGAAGTTCGACTGAAAGAGTTAGAGTTCAAGGAGAAAGAGTTTTTTCTAGTAAAATATTTAATTTTACTGATGTTTTGTTTTATTATGTATTGGCCAACCGACAATTCCGATATCCTATGTCTTTGCAGAGAGTGACTGGCTTTTGTTTGAAAGAAGTTACTACAGTATTTCCTTTCAGCGAGCAGGCTCAGTTGGGACGACGCAAAGGTGTTTTATTAATTCGTTTTGCAATATTGATATATTCAATGTCCGAATAACAATTGCTTTTCATATATATTCTGTATCACCCTGTTTGAAGTCAGTTAAAGAAAAGGGAATTTAAAATATTCAACTCTGAAACCACATTTTTATTTTAATTAGAAAAAATAAAAGGATTTAATAACTGGACTAATATATATTGAGCCTTTCTTATGTAAGGCAACAAGCAACAATATAATTAGCTACAATAAATTTAAACCTAATCTTTAAAGATAATCAAAGGGAAATCACTCTATGAGAAAGAATTTTAAAATATTTCAAATTATTCTTGGAAACCAATGAATCATTTGAAATCAAACATTGCTGGAACCTTCCTTGTGTGATCTTTAATAAACCTCTATTATTATCCTTAATGTGCTGCAAGTATCATTACATGTCACTTATAAAACCATACTAAAACCGAGAGAACACCTTTAATATTTGTAATACATACTATTACCTAACAACAATATCATACACCCTCAATATTAATCTTATTGTGTAAATGTGAGGCTGAGAATCGGAGAATCAGATATATATTTTACTACATTTACATTTTTTCATTTGCTGACATAATTAGATGTAATTTACACGAAGGTGTCCATTTCAGATAAAATAAAAAGTGTGAGAATATTCTTTGTTTCATTTAAGGCTTTAAAAATATAAAGATGTTTGAACTTGGAAATTTAATTAACAACAATAACAAGTATTAAAAAACAGTAACATGAATAATAGACGACTATGATAGATTGACAGATAGGATCCGCCCCATTGCACGTCGACTAGCTATATATAGCTTGACAGACGGCTGAAAACCCAACCTTCCCCGCGTGAAACTGGCATAGTAGATGTACTATTTTCGCCTAGTATATCAATGCTATATAATTCGTTGCTATATATGCCAAAATATCGTATGAACTTATATTACAGAAGAAATTTACAGAAAGCATAATAATACATATCAACAATATCTTACGCCCTCAATATTAATCGTATTGTGTAAGCGTGAGGCTGAGAATCGGAGAGTCAGATATATATTTTACTACAGTTACATTTGTTTATTTGCTGACATAATTAGATGTAGTTTACATGAAGGTGTCCATTTCAGATAAAATGACACATGTTTATCATTGATTGGTTCAAGCAAGAACTGGAAGGTTTTATACAGAGCGAATTTGTATGAAATGTATTTTTTACATAAATTTCTGTCATATTGAATATTATCTATTTTGTTTTATTGGGCAATTCAAAATGGTTTATTGTAAAAAAAAAAAAGCAGTTAAAATACGCGGCAAATAATAAGAACGTCACTCGTTACGTCAAGCTAATTATGTAATTTTGTGCAACTAAAGTTCAACAAGGATTTAATCTTCATTTCAATCGATTTCAATGTGCGTGTTTTATCCCCATATCATTGAACATTTGACACAATAATTTGGAAAATTGGATCTTCCAAAAGGTAAGTATCAAGCTGACATTTTACAGGAACCTGAAACTGCACTAAAATCAAGGGTGTGGGATAGGTAAACAGCTCTTGCTTCACTATCGCGTTGTGTTTATTTTTTTGTACAACGAGTTACCAACCATTCAAGCTAATAATATATATCTGAGTAGTTCAATATGGTCGCCATCACGACTCGGTTGACTGCTATGGAATATCTGTGTCACAAAAGGTCACAGATACATTGTGTTTGTCGTAACCACAATCATTTCCTTTCCTCGCGCATGACACATTTTCATTATATAAAAGTAAGACGACGGGTAGAAATAGTGGAGCACGAACTGCTTACCATTTTGGAGCACCTGTGTTCACCTGTTCACCAGTGCATTTCCTCGCCAGGTAAAAATAAATAGGTAATTCATTCTATTTACTGTTCCTGATTACCCTTGAGAAACCACCAGTTCCCGTAGAGTATATGTATCACCGAAATTCAATACGCACCTCATATACAATCTGACATATTGAAAGATTAAATATCTATCCATTTAACCTCGGGAAGACGCAGCTAAATTCCAACAAATAACTACTGTGTATATCAATACTGTTAATTCAAAATGTTGTCTTACTTCAGAATGAATATACACAGAGGATTTCATGTCTTGTTAAAATTCAGAGTGAGAGAAAAAAAACAAATGACTTGTGGATGCTATAAAGAACTCAGGTCACTGATTCGAAAAAATAATGAAAGCAACGTTCCAAAATTATGATCCAAATGAATGTATACCCGTTGACAAGATTAAGCCGAATCTGCAGAATAAATATTTCTGTTCCGATTCATTTGTTGATGATACTAATCAAGCTCCTCCAGATATACCATGGTGAATTGGTGCATTATTATCTAATATTTATCCTGCAATTGGGATATTTTTTGTCATAGTAAACGGGTTGAAATTAACTGTTGCTTTATTATGACAGTGTCATAATAACACTCTTCACATGCACCAATAGTGTATATATATATTACTGAACAGGATATCAAAGATATTGTGCAAACCCTCAAAATAAGGTACGCTTGTGGTGATGACGTCATCACCCATCAAATATTAAAGAGTACTTCTGAATTAATTTGTATACATTTGACTATAATATTTTTTTTCTTTACAGCTACAGAGAAGCATATTCCCTTTAACATGTTCAATTGCGCAAGTTTTGCAAGCTTTTAGAAAAGACGACAAAAACAGTCCTTCATATTACAGATCAATATCATTATTACGTTGTATAGGAAAAGTGATGACACGTGCTGTACATAAGCATACATATAATTTGTTAGCATTCTCTGCTATATGTGCATATCAATCAGAATCTATTAATGGTCATTCTACTGTATACCAATTATTAGAAATGTATCATATTATATGCCAAAATGTTTATGAACAATTGTCAATTATTTTAATATTTTGCAATGAAATCTTTCTTTCATCCGTACTATTTTTACCTTTGAAATAAGCATGCGCCAACATACCGATGATAAATGAACTAAGGTAAACATGGCTTATCTCTGTTTGTGCTTTTGTAGCTTTATCTGGATTATGTTTGCTCAATAAATTAAACCATGTGGTTAATGTAAAAGGATAAAAGTTTATGTCCACGTAAGAATAAACCTTTTATTAAAATCCCTTCATTTTATAAGGTTATGACCAATCCTTAGGTGCGCCAACACACCGGACTGTTCCGTACTGTAATTAACCTCCCTAAAAGCGTGAATAGTGCTTAAGGCATGATGAAGTTTGAAAAGATGAAATAGTTATTGTAAAATAATGTATGTGTACCACTTATTCTTAAATTTTAAAACTGGGCCTTTATTCACAGTAACCATTGCAACCAATCTAAAATATGAGAAATTTTGTCATTTTTACCAAACTAGTGATTTTTTTTCAACACAAAAGGACTAATAATATTCAAAATTGTCATGTAAGTGTTTGAAATTTCTTGTATATATTTGCAAGCATAAGCAATGGTTTATTTTTGTTTCACTCATTCATTTATCTAATCAATTGAAATTGAGTAAAATTACTGAAAGGAAGTTAGAAAAACAACATTTGCTATCATTTTTCATACTGTTAATTTAATCAAGCTGAACATAATATATAGTAAAACCTTAAGCAAATATTATTTGATAAATACTAGTTTTTGCATAATTCACATGAAGGTCCTAAAGAAGTGTCATATATACTGGAAATATGAAACAGGGCATACTGAAACACACTAGTTATTAAAGTACAAATTGACACACAGAAACAAGCCCTTACATTGCTTACCCATTCATTTTATGGCAGAACATCATAATTTAATGTGCCTATTAACTATGACAGTGTTACATGTGATTTTGCAAAACATTATACTGAAAATGACTTATATGTAAGAATTATGGATTGTAATAAAACATTAGTTCCCATATCAGATCCTTTTTATTAAGCATCTCCATGAATCGGGCGTTTGCACTGGACTGAACTGGATTTCCATTAATCCTATGAAGCCGACGCATTTTAGCTGTTTTTATTAATTCAGATGAAATAGATACTCCTGCACAGGATAAAATCAATGTTGCTTCAGAAATTTGTTCTAATTTATGATGAATCATTATCAGGAAAAACACTTGAACAACATTGAACCTCTGGGTCTCGATCAAATGGTAGTTAACGTTAGTGCTCTGGGAGAATTAGCAATACACTGATGTGTTGTTCATTGTTGGTTAGTAGTCAATTCCAGTGAAGAAACAAATTGTCAACACATTAAGTTTATATTAGTTGCCATTTTGATAACATATATCTCATAACTTATTTTTCCCGAATACTCAGTTAATATTTTCTTTTAATTCGACCTACTAATATTACTTTTGAGTGATAATTGCATTGCTTTATGCAATATAAACACACTGACGGTACATCGAAAACTAATAATATATATATAAGTAAATATGATTTGCAAGTGGACTCAAAATCACAAATAAAGTTATTAAAATATATGTTGAAGACATAGTTCACAGGTTGCCAGAAATATAAGTGTTGCAATGTAAGGTTGCCTTAGTAATAACTGTCCACCTGTTGGATCAATTATTTAATCAATGTTATTGTGGGGTTTTATAATATTTGTACACAAGGTTTATGGAGGCTAATTATAAGAGATCACTTTTTAGAATCCAGATTTGAAGTTATAGTATCTTTAGCAAACTAATGAGTCTTTTGTAACCTGTTCATTTTGTGCTGATCACATATTGAACTTGAAGTGATATAGATAGGATGGTATGTTCCCATCCTGCCCAACCTTTACCAAATTAGTGCCACTCTGCCCAAGTGTCTTATGAAAACATGTATACTGGCATTCTTGTCTTAAGAATTATACTGTGATGGATCTTTCTATGCATGTCCCAGTCAGTTTCAACAGATGTACACAATACCCACCAAGATAGATGAACAGATGTACCCATTACTTTTTGCTCTGTTACCCGGAAAAATTCAGGCCGTTTATGCACAACTACTGACCAAGCTCAAAACGTCTATGGCAGACCTACAACTTTTCATGAACTTCGAGACTGCTGCCCATAACGCCACTAGAACTGTTCCCAGGAATTACCATCAAGGGTTGTTTCTTTCATTTCAATCAAGCCATATGGAGAAAAACTCAACTGGTCTACAAGTCACCTACAGAAACAACGACATTCGACAACTTGTGAGAAGAGCAGCTGTTACCACTCGTATCAATGGATTTAATAGAAGACGTCTGTTTCAATGCTCTAAATGACATAAACGACATTGATACATTAGCCAACACAACTACATTCACGAACTATGTTACAACCCAATGGATCGACGGTGACCGACAAATATGGAACCACTTTAACACAGATGTACCCCGTACCATAAATCACATCGAGGGTTGGCACAACAAACTGAAGTAGAAAGTCTCCCATGCGCACACAAACTTCTACACATTGATCAGCACATTCAAAGACATCTAGGCAGCAAATGAAGTATCCATAATACAGAGTAACGCAAGAGGTACTATAAGACCAAAAGCCAAAAGATACAGAGACATTGACAGCCGACTAATCCAACTCAATGAACGCCTTACCAGTGGACGTATTGACATTATACAGTACTCAGAGGCAGCATCGCATTGACTTCTTCTGGACTAAATTGTAATTTCAAATTTCCATTACACAGTGTGAATATGTTGTTATTATTTATTGTGAATAAATTTGTCACATCTTATATGATATTTTCCTATATATATGACATATTAATAAAATATGTAATTGTGTTTCATATATTTTTCATCAAACGACTATGTTTTAACAGACTATATGTAATTTCGCTTGATCCTTAATTAGTACACCTATAAAAACAATTCCCACTGTGCCCTGTGTTTTTATAAATTGGGTAGGATGGGAACACACAGATAAGATACACAACCTACAACTTAGACACACTTCTAATGTGATAGTATAATATATAAATGATGTTAATTATTCTTGTCCTAAGGTTTGTACATATTGGCTTCATCAGCATTGCTCACTACTAGATGTGTAAATTAAATTTAAATGGTTCCAGCTATATATTTTGAGATTTGGTGTAACTAATTGTCATGATTTGGTGGGTATCAATAAATATTCTCTCAGAAATATTTTTTTTGATATGAATTAATAATTAAAGATCAAATAAAAATTTAATTAAAAAAAACGTCCTTCCTTTGCATAATAGATAAATCAATTAAGTGAATGTTTATGTTCTTCCCCCATTGTAATCAACTTGATCAGAACAGGACAATTTATGTATGCTTCTTTATGTTGCATATTTTATTATTAACTGTTTTATCTGAAAAGTTATGCATGTTTCTGTAGAATCTGACCGTAGTCACCTCACAAAAGTTAACTGTCAACGTAAAAAACACTCTGATTCTTCCCAAGAATTCTCTGAAACTTATTTCATCTAAATTATCAAGGTTTTGATAGACAACATACTGGCTGGTTGTGTTTTTCACAGACAGTCGGAATTCATATGTGCATCAACTGTGATCCCATTTCGCCAATGTGTTCCTTTGTTCGTACGAAGAAGACATCAAGAAAAGAATAATAGAAGCTAGCCCAATCCTTTAATATAACTTTCCGCTGCATAGGTTGTTACTTCGCATTTATCTTAATCAGCTTGATACAAAGGATGTCACTGATACATCTATGTCTGCATCATACCTTTTTATCTACATATTGAAATTGACAGTGTGAGCCAGCTAAGAAGGAAGCTTGATGACAAAAGAGATGTTTTCAAGATTATCATTGTGAACTTTCCATTCATATGCAGCAACATTACAGCAGCACCTACATTTGAAGTATGTATCTCTCAGTTGATCCAATATTCCAGAACTTGCCAATCATATCGTGATTTTCTTCATATTTGATAGAGGGTTGCTGCCAGCTACTCAGCTACTGAACCAAAAGTTCATATGCTTGCTTGCTTTGTTTGTCTTCGTCTTGTTTCTTGTGCGCCCAATGTAATCAGTGTCTCCGGGTTGACTATTCTTGATTGCCTCTTCATTTCCTCTAATGTTAATTTCTTACATCGCACTGTTGCGACACTTAAAATAGAAATGGTGTTTCCCAATTTTCTTAAAAGTAGTAGCCAATCATCATCGGGTTATGTTTTGTCATCGACTAATGAAATGAGTTCTTACTAATTACTTTCGGCACATAATTAAATTAATAATGGCAGACGTTGGGCAGATATGGGTGTCTAGGGAACAAAGTCGGCGCTGTTTGGTGTTAATTCAAAATTGATTTAATGTCATATAATAAAACAGTTAATGATTTTCAAATTCGGTGAATACAAGGATTGATCAACCCATGGAATATGATATTCCATGGGTTGTTCAAACCTTTTGTTCACCTCATCGAAAGTCATCAATTGCATACTATGTCATAGACTACAAGGAAATAAAGTTGGATAGGAACCAGTTCGTTTAATCATGAAATATTAATGTGGAAATGTTAGTCAAGCAGCGAGAACCACAAAATATGTAAATGGTATGCACACATGCATTTTTGTTGTATATCATTGGAAAGACATTTAAAATAAGAGCTTTATTATAACATCGTGAATTGATGATTTGCTAAGATATTTAACAAACATAGTTCAAAGGTTACTCCTCTACTCTTGACTTTGAAAATCATATTGATTGAACAAATTCAGTGTGAAAAGTAACTGTAATATAGTGCATTAGTTTGTCGTCCATTGATTGTGTGACCGCCAAAATATAAATGAAATATTGTTGAAAGTGGCATTAAACGCAATACACCAGCCATCATTTTGGGTTTTTTCTGTTGGCCGTTGCATTCCTGTTCTTCATATGACGTCTGCTTAACCCTTTCTTTGGTATCATCAAACATGCCTTTATTATGCTCTGCGCTACCTGTAGCAGTTTTCCATTATACAGTACTAATTATATACGCCATTTTCTTATCTTTTAGCATTGAATTTCAGCTTGACCTTATGAAGATTGCCGATGACATACATATCAATTCCCAGAGGTTACATTTCTCGGTACACACAATGGCCAAACAATGTATGTCTTTTGTTGATGTTCATCGTCACAAATATCTTGTTATTTAGAAAAAAATCTCTTAAATATCGGGAAAAAATTTATTTAATTCTAACAACAGATTCTCTGAAACTGAATTCATCAAATGTTTGTGTTTTGATTGACAGTATATTCGCTATGGGTGGCAAGCCTTTGTTTTCAACGGACAGTGACATTTATTTCTTTTCTTTTTTGGTAATTTGTTCTCTCCACCATATTGTCACCATAGTCGTAGTTCTTATTGGTGTCAACTCATTTCGTCATCTCTTTGTTCTTTCTTTTACATTAAGCATACCCCATGTAGTGTTTCTCACCCTCTATACCGACACCACATAGTGTTGTTATCAACAATCCTCCGATATAACGTTGCCCCGCACTGTGCCGACACACTAATGCTCCGACATTTCAATGTTTCAAAACAATATATGTGAAATAGTTACAACGGCCGTGCAGTTATATATCATCTTTCAGATGATATAGCAAGTCTGTTAGCATATTCATAAAGGATAACATTTTTAAATTTCATTTGTTCGTCAGAACAACGTCACATTAACTGAACCACAAAACGTAATGGTCATAGGTTTGCTTAATTGTTACAGGTGTTACTTTCACTAGTTTTGTTTCTTCTTCTTCTTTGTAAAAACTACAGATCCCTCCAAGTGTATCAACGATCAAACACTCAGGTCGGACACAGAGTTTTGTCGGACTTCACTCTTAAAATTGTCCGACAAATGTCCAACCAAATTGTCCGACAAATGTCCGACCAAATTGTCCGACAAATGTCCGACCAAATTGTCCGACCAAATTGTCCGACAAATGTCCGACCAAATCCTCCCAGGTCGGAGTTAAACTGTAAACAGGAAACGTCCCCAAATTCTGCTAACCAATAAATTTGTGCATAAAGAAACATGCGTATCTTAGTAAAGCTGGAGTAAATGAGTGATATACAGTGGTACGGAAAGTATAGATATGTTAACGGCTGTCACGGTCGATATATACAACAATATCCATGAATAAAATGTATTAACATGCAGTACCCATGTTTTAAGTGCACTAGAAGTGAATATTAATATGTCCCTATGTACTCGCGACAATCGATGCCAAGGCCCTTTCACTTGCTGCAGACAGTTGCCGGTTTACGATATCGGGTGTGTTTGCTCTTTTACGTGTTTGCCAAATGTAGGGCGAACGAACCCGGGTAAATAATTCTAATTTATACATTTATTTCTTTAAAGGCAAATTTGGATTAAAATTATTTAATGGCGAATGGCCCATTGGGTCATAAATTCGTAAATCCCGGGGTTTTTTTCTTGAAAATTGGCAGTCTGCGGAGTCCTGATATAGGTGAAATAATATTTTATTAGTGTATTCTACGGGTTTTTTTTACAGTTTACCTGTCAAAACATCACCCATCTCAGCATGTTGTCGCATCGTGCATTCATGATATACAAATACACCTATCACAGGTGTGAAAAAAAACGTTGCTCAAGACTCTTTTTACTAAGACTTATAAACATAGATAACTATTCTGCGTTTTCGATTTTCAAGCCGTCTTCCAATTTATTTGTACTTAAAAAATAAATTTATATCTTTTTTCTTATATATGTGTATAAATATCTTAATAAAATAAATACATTTACGGTGAGAAATTATTATAGGTCATGATATCGTTATTTAGGTAAATACTTATTAGACAGATTTTTTTTAAAACCATTTTTGTCTTTTTAATTGATAACTGACCCAAGCTAAATAAATGAAATGTGACTTAATGTGTTAATTATATAAATCCTTGCCTTCTATAAATTTTAATTTCTTATCTAATTCTTATTCTTATTTAACAATATGGTCAAGTTGTTATTTTCATTGATTGGCTTCACAGTAGGGGCTCTTCCTGTATATTGGTTACATCCTGTATATTACAACTGACTGCTAATGCATGACAAACAATTTTAATCAGCCATCATTATCATGAAATACATTTTTTTATCTTTATTTTGATGATGGCACCTAATTCCCATCACCTAATCCAAATTAGTATAGTAGAGGAGTACCGTATTTTTCGGACGATAAATCTAGATAAAAATGACGATTTTGTTCACAGTACAAAAAAATGTATACCTTTATTTTGCTGTAGGTTTATTTCTGAATAAGAAGACTCGTATCATCGATGTTCTTAGAGTTATTTTATTTTTAGATAAAGCAATAAAAGTATACTAACAGGGGGTGCAATTCTGGGGATAAAATATTCAACATTCGAAAAAATCAATATTCAATGATTGAAGTGTTATCGAAAATCAGTTCAATATTGTATTTTATAATAAAATATATACTATAAAAAATGTACCTAAATGAAAAAAATCACAGGGTGGATTGATTTACAATATAAAATTATTATCGCAAAATATCTAAATATAGCTATAGCTTTCCATCAAACACGAGCATGCCCACGTGATTGTAGTTAAAAATGGCGGTTGCAATACATCTCACAGTGAACGTGTAGAACAAGCTTTTTATACTAAATATACTGGAAAATAATTTATATCAATTTCGTTACTTAATCAATATTTTATTGCAATAATTTATATGAGGCTATGGGTGTTTAAACGTCACTTTTCAACAATATTTCAGTTATATATTGACCTTTGAGCTACCTTTCCTGGCGCGAATATGGTGCAAGGTAGAAATACACTAGGGTATTTACGTAACCGGACATTCTACATACCGGAAAGAAGGTACGCTTACAAATAATATGGATCGATCACAAAATGTTTGACATGTTCACCTCGAGAAATATAAAAAAAATCTTTAAATATCCACTCTCACGTCCGACCAAATAGTCGGACTTAGAGTGTTTACTCTCATATTAAATTTACTTCAATGATTGCAAATGTACCTACAAACAAATAGTAATAAAAAACAACAACATTAAATAGAATTAATTATAATTGTTCTCCCACTGGCACCTGGAAATTTGTATCAACAAGATGTTCCTTCCATTATTGACACCTGTAACCTGAGCTAATTAATTCATATCAAGCTGGCTGTAATACCTAGTCCAATACACATATTGCCGTCACAGGTGAACAAGTATAGGGACTTGAAATATTTGTAAACGGAATATTGTGTAACTTTAGTCGGTGATTTTTGCATCCGTTATTTCACCTTTATATGGATATCACACTCCGAAAGAATTATTTCTTATTCATTCATGTACACAGCCGTACCGGCCTCACTGACTGTTTTAAGTGACAACAGATTTTTTTTTTAAATCGTCAGTGATTTCTCCAAACAAACAAAGTCAAAACGCAAACTTAAGTCGAGTTTTTACTCAAATTTAATTTGGTTTGTTAAGAAAACTTTTTTCGAGAAATCCAAGCCAGGTTGGACTCGGCGTATTTAATTTTAAAGCTTAGATTTCGGAAAAGTTACGATTTTTCTAGCATTCCGATTGTAATCGTAAAATTTAAATGTACTAGAAAGATCTATTAAAATTAAACAGATTAAAGAAACACAAACGGTGTAACTCGAAATTATTGTACAATTCTTTGATTATGAGGTGCTCCTATGCATCGAACGACTGTTGTGCCCGAGCGTGACAAATATTGACCTTGGAGCTACCTTTCCTGGCGCGAATATGGTGCAAGGTAAAAATACACTAGGGTATTTACGTACCCGCACATTCTACACACCGGAAAGAAAGTACGCTTACAAATACGCATCGATCACAAAATGTTTGACATATTCACCTCGAGAAATGTAAAAAAAAAATCTTAACTCTCACGTCCGACCAAAATGTCCGACCAAATAGTCGGACTTAGAGAGTGTTAACTCTGAAATTTGTCGGACATTTGTCGGACATTTTGGGAGGAATATGTCGGACCTGAGAGTATGATCGTTGATACACTTGGAGTGTACTGTATATGCATCAATAATGTTTGTTGTGGTAATTAGAATGTACACCTCGCCAAAGGTTAAGCAACACCTAAATATTTTAGTTAATGTTTGTTTGTTTGATGGTGCTTAGCGCAACGTTCAACAATAATTCAGTTATATCGTGGCGGTCAGTTTTATTGGTAGAGGAAACCGGAGTACCCGGAGAAAACCACCGACCTGTAGCAAGTCTTAGTCGGATTCAAACTCACAACGTTAGTGGTGATATACACTGATTGCACAGGTAGTTGCAAATCCAACTACCATACGATCACGACCACGGCGGTCCTTAGAAAGGCATTGATATGCATAAATATTCAGAGATAATTAACCAATCAAATGGGCGGAAAATTTGGTCAAGTACATAAATGGCCCAACGTGTTGATAAATTGGATTTAAAAGATTTATATTGACGAGTTCTAAACTAATATGTGAAACTAATAAAATCTCTATCAGATAAAAATTGTGTTAAGTGAGTTTCATTGATCGCTTAGCTAAAAATAAAATGCATTTGAGAATTAAGTTACCTCAAAATAAATTGAAAATAGATAGCTAAAACATGTATACTTTAAACTCCATTATTTTATTTTTGTTGCACTTTATATGTAATGCTAATAAAACTGACCGCCCCGATATGCAAAATGTAACTGGAATACTATTGAAATTAGCGTTAAACACCATCAACCAAACAAGTTGAGCAGACGGCAGTTGTCCTAATCATCTACATATAGAGATATACCAAGATCTTGTATTGGCCGGATAGGAACTCAGTCTATACGGACAAAAATCAAGACTGGGTGAAAATGCATTGTTTGTATTTTGCTTTAAATAAAAGCTTAGTTCTTTAAAATATGTGTTTGTAATAACATTAAGTAAATATTACTTGAAACGCTATTTTTTTTCTCTCATAAGACACATTATAACAACGTAATCAAGAACTACACAATTATAGACATCTGGATGAGCTTTTGATAAGTCATTGGGATAATGTGATTATTGGTCAACATGCATAGCGCCTTTTAATTCAAATTTTCTTGTACATATCATCATCTCAAATCGCTATAATGAGTGAGCTTCCGGGGATTCTCCACATCCCATCTGGGTCAGTTCTGGACACACTCGTGCCTTAGGCTAGGCGTCCATCAAGAACACTCGTTGCTTTTTTCTAGTGCATATGCCACTTAATAAGTGCTACCCCAATGACGCGATTTGATCGTAAGTGATGCCCTGTTGACGCGATTTGATCGCAATATGAAAACGTGAAGGCGAAAACACGAAACTGAAAACACTTTGCTAAATTTAAAAAACAACAGCAAAACACGAAACAGGCGTATTCGACTTCCATAACTAAGTCATCAATTGAAATTCTTACAAGATAATATTACAATGGCGGCTTTAAACTAGTTTTATTGCCCCAAACCTTATGGCCTCAATAATTTTGTTTTATCCACCTGTCATATTTTAATAATTATAACTTATGAAATATTGCTGAAAGTGGCATTAAACACCATAACCCTATGTACAAACCATAATCATGTTTTGTCGGTGTACTATTGATTCAATCACAGTACTTTGTGGGGAGGACAGAAATTTATGGTTTGACATTTTCGCATTGAAATAGAATATAACAGGCATTACTATGTGAAAATGTATTAAAAAATCAATAAAAATTAATGCAGATATCTTGTCATTTCCATTTTGATAACCATTATTGTCTATTTCCTTCCCTAATATAATAAAAAAATTAATAATGAGTAGAAAGGTTCGCAGTTCAATCAATTTTAAAGCATTTTTAATAGCAGTCGTGACAATGAAATATCGCTTAACTATAAACCTCGTCAATATCGTTGCATCCTGTTACGATTATGTAGAATAATTATTTAGATTCGCGCAAATGATCTGTTAATTTAGAGGAAATTCCATTTACAATGGGAAGTTTTTACATGACCGCATCAATATACTACGGGTTAAGGTTATGGGGTTTAAAGCTACTGACAACAATATTTCAGTTATATCGTGGCGGTCAGTTTTATTAGTGGAGGAGTACCCGGAGAAAAACACCGACCTGTCGCGAGTCACATAATGTTGTATTGAGTACATCTCGCTATGAGCGGTATTTGAACTCACACCTAAGCGATGATAGGCAGTGATTGCATGGGTAGTTGTAAATGCAACTATCATACGATCACGACCAAAACAGTCCCTCAATATACTAAGTAAGGAATACTTGGTCGACATATACCTTGCTTAATTAGGCCACTCTTCCGAGTTGATTTTGTTTTTTATTGTATAATTGTTATTCCGTTACTTTAGTTGCGCCTTAATGGAAAGTTTTACAATGCTAATATTATGTGATAAAGTTTGTCAGTGCTTGCGACAGGTCGGTGATTTTCTCTAGATACTCCGGTTTCCTCCACCAATAAAGCTCACCGCCACGATTAAAACTGAAATATTGTTGAAAGTGGCGTTAAACACCATAACCTTAACCCTGCATTGGTAGATATATTTGTCTACTAACGAGTAGAACTGCATATATGATTATATTAGTCATCTTATTAACTAAAATATTTTGAACTTCTCTCTTTGGAGCAATTCCTAATGCGCTGTCCGCTGAAGTCTGTCGCCCCGAGCACAATATTCGTCAGACAACAATACAGAGAAACATTGTCCTCCACAAATGTCCATAAGAGAATAATAAATATTATTACCTAATTGTAAAGTTTTACATGTTTTATAAAGTATTTTTTATTTTCAACTATTTAAGAGGTTTTGACTTTCTAGTGTTCTATTGCCTGGTGATATATTGCCTGGTGTTCTATTGCCTGGCGTTCTATTGCCTGGCTACCTTTGATCTTTACTGTAATTGGTCAAAAAAATCTCATGAATATTTATTACTAATACGAAGTCCAAACCGGATTACAGCGTATGAAAGTGTCGTAATCTAACACGATTTAACTCTTTGACTGCGACGTTTCATGCATAATCGTTACTTCATGTGCTGTAAAATACGCTATGGCTCTTTCAACAGAGTGACGTCATTTATTTCATGACGCCATTTTAACAGCAATGCATGTGACGTTTACTTACCGTTTCTTTTTAATTTTATAGAGGTTCTATATGTCTGTATCTAACTTCAAATTGTGCAATCTAATTATAACGTATTTGCGTAGCTTATTCTTAAAGAAATAAACGTACATTTCTTTCCCAAGGGAGTATATGTTCCTAGCGCAGTCTATCAATCAGGGACATGTATGTCTATCGTGCAGTCTAAAAACAAGCGCAGATTAAAAAATTTAAGAATCTTCATGTTTATTATGAAAGAGATAATTTGTGTTATTCGTTAAAGTTGTTAAACAACAATATTTAGATATTGAAAACAGTAGTTTTTTAATCTGTCTAAAATATTATAATTAGGTAATATGGGACTAAGTCCCAACTATGGTAGAAATAGCAATATTTTGATTCCAGATCCATATCACTAATGGCTTAAATTTCATGCACCGGAAATGACCCACTGGAAACCAATACATGGTTAAATCTGCAGAAAATCGGATGCGCAGTAATCTGGAACTACTTCCGGTTATTAATGTTAAAAGTCATCCTCGATATATTTCGGCCCAAAATATCTCGACATTATTTTGATGCACTGAATGAGCGTGAAATTGGCAGATAATGTTCAGTTTCGTGCCTGTTTCAATAGATGGAAAGAGCATCCTTACATTGTACACTCCAAAAAGTACACAAAAGTAAGTAAAATTTATATTTCAATCATCCCAAGGATTTACACGATTTAAATATTAGATAATGTGGATTGTGCTTCGCTGGCACTACAGGTAGCACCTGTCTCATATTATTGTTTAAAAAAATTATTGGACTTCGTCCCAAGTTAGGTAACACCTATTATCATATTAGAGGCCGGTAGTCCTCATTGCGGTAGACCATCCGGTAGACCACATACTGATGCTCTATTTCTCGCGTCGGTCTCGCGATCTATGCTAATCGCGAGACTTAAATGTTGGGGCGCTGACATTTAAACCCGGATGTGTAAGCCAACATAGATACGAAAGTAAATACTTTCATGAAAAAAAAAATAATAGCAACTTTGTTTTGTTTTTATAAAATAAAATATTGTATTTTTATTCAATAAATTAAAATAATACATCTATTTGGCAACTATGTCAAATTTACATAGAATAAAATCGTGACGTCTTGTGTAAACACAAACTTGTATCACTGTCACCGTCTTGGGCATTTTTTTTCTGATTTCGTAATATTTCCAACCAAAAAATGTGGATGGTATTTGAAAATGCTTTACATCTAATAATATTGTGTCCTTGAATTGATCGACAACAGATAGGGATTAACTTGAAAGTAGTGGTTTGTCCTCAGAATCCCACCATAAAATCATAGGGGCTCGCAGTTATATTTTCACATCACCAGGTATGTGTTAAAAAGAAGACGAGAGGACACTTTTTGGGGGGCCAAAAGTGAAAGTAGAGTTTTGGTTCCTTTGTTCGCTTCAAAAACGATTTAGTCTTTGTTCTTCCCATACAAGTAATACAAATATCGTTGTTTTTTGCTGATTGACTGGTTTGCAGTGGAATAACACTCGTTTTTAAATTCCAAGCGGTCCGGACAACTTCTTATCATAATTCCGGTTTCTACGAACTTAATAATAAGATGAGTTTGCATTGATAGAAATAATAAAATCGAAATATAATTTTAAAAAAATAGGATAAAAAGACAAACTTAAATCTCTTGAATTGTAATATATTTTTTCCTTGTCTCAATCAATCTGGAAATATAGGAAGACAACATTCTAAGAATATCTTTTGACAAGATTGAGTAAATAATTTCCCGCAAAAATGCCAGTTTATTTACGTAAATCCTTCGACCAATGCAAACTCACCTTAATATTAAGTCCGTATAAACCGGAATTGAGTATGATAAGAAGTTGTCCATATCGCTTGGAATTTAAAAACGAGTGCTATTCCACCAGTCAATCAGCAAAAAACAACGATATTTGCAATAATTTTATGGGAAGAACAAAGACTAAACCGTCTACTTTCACTTTTGGCCCCCCAAAAAGTGTCCTCCCTTCTTTTTAACACATACCTGGTGATGTGAAAATATAACTGCGAGTCCCTGTGCATAAAATGGCATTTAAAAAAACATGTAAACAATTATCAACGGCGGATGTAGACAAAGTAATTTACGATGAAGTAGGTAGAACTCCTCAAATATTAAACTAAAAATAGTCTTTTTGATGACTTTAAGCATTAAACGAATTTGAAAAAGTCAATCTTTAGTAATTTGCGTCTTGCCATGTCAAGTTTATGATGGAAAATGTGTTTTACTAAACTCATTCAGATCCCCTGATTTATATTTCGACTTTCTGAAAAAATGTTTTGCTCTGTATCTCCAGACTGGAAAATTTGAGTTGTTAGACATGCATGCACTTGTGCATCTTTCTGGTCCAGTATAACCTAGATTTTGTTGCTATCCATCATTCCATGAAGTATGTAAAAACAATATTTACAACAGATATTGTCAATATTTTTTATTCTTATACACTGCTTCCTCAAATGTCACGTGTATCACAAAATATACAATGAATATTTCAAGTCTAACCAGAAGAAGGACAAATGTTAAATAGGTTGAAGAGCTTCTGTGGTATAAAGTATTACATCTAGTTACAAACTAGAAAATGTTAGCTCAATTCTAACCAGAAGCAGGATATAATGTTTTATATTCTGTTGTATAAAGTATTACATCTAGTTACAAGCTAGAGGATGTTAATTCAAGTCTAACCAGAAGCAGGATAAAATGTTTTATAGGTTGAAGAACTTCTGTTGTATAAGGTATTGCATCTAGTTACAAGCTAGAAGATGTTAGTTCAAGTATAATCAGAAGCAAGGGGGGGGGGGATGTTGCAAGATACATTCTGAGAAAATGTATGTTATACTTATACCATCTTAGTTTATTATCCCTAGAAACATACATTTGTACAGAAAGGCAAGTTGTACAGAATCTAAAATTGCATTAAAATTGGATGTACAAATAAAAAAGTTCAAATTTTGGAATTTAGTGATGTTTATTTGATGAAGTGTAAGAGATAGAGAAACTGCTGTTATACTACTGGAAGGATCAGTTAACTAGACATAATAATATTATATTATGGCAAGGAAACCATTTTGGAGTGAGCGAGTGATTATTGTTTTAACACGAAATGAGTAATTTTTCAGCTATATATCATGGCAATAACAAGTTACATTTGATGAGATAATGATGATGTCCGCTTTGTGTTAGACCAACAACCTTAATTGGATTTCCATAGTGCTTGTTCACTGAGACAACAGTTTGGACACATTATTCTGATTCCTGGACGACCAGTCTTTGTTCTTATTTATTAAAGAAAGTTAATGCTGCATGCTTAGCAGAGAAGCAATAAATTCCAATTTTATAGTCTTCGCTTTGATCAGACTGGTGTTGGAACTCACATATCTAACCATGCTAACCATAAAACCACTGATGAGGTCGGAAAACCGTTTTGTCTTCAGACTGATGATGACAGACCCATAACATAAAAGACCACAAAATATTTGTGGTGGTATAAAAATCAGACTTAAAAAAGAGCAGTTCTTCAAAACTTTCATTAACCTAGGGACTTGTGCCCCAGTTGTTTAAGGTAGTTAATGAAATTAACATGGTCAACCACACATTAAAAAAACATAGATTAGCTTCCAGTCAGATTTGAACTGACATCTTTTCAACATTATTGAAATGTACTACCTTGTACTATAGAAGCCATTGTAAATGTTTGTGTTAGTTTTGTCACCCTCAACTTTTCAAAGTGGGGATGGCGATTGCCCCCACCTTCTTTGCCCATGAAATGGTATTAGTGAAGTTCGAACTGCAGACTCTTACAGAGCATCCGAGTTCGTGTCGGTTCGGAGATTTAGTGGTGTTTGTGTTGCTCAATATTCAGTTTTCTGTGTATTCATTATTTTTTGTCAGCCGAATTATCTCCCTTTTATGTCAACACGCATTTATTTTTTGCGAAATAAATTCTGTCATCGGGAGTAAATGATAGAAATAACTTTTAATTTATGTTAAAATGATGTGGAATTTGCTAAAAATAAACATTGATTTAGCGTATTCGATCTAAATCGTATTTTTTAAATTTAATTTCCACTTCGAATGATGTTCTCACTAAGAAAATGTGTTTCTCATTTTATTTAATGCCCATATCCGCTTGATTTGATCATCCCTACTATATAATTTGCATATATTCGAAGAATTTGTTTTCGGGTCTTTTTATATAGCCCCGTAGAAAATACCTTGTCACTCGGTGTTAATTTTTCTGAATTTTTCATTCATTGCATCGGGGCGACACCTAGTGGAGGTGCCAGTCGCTAAGGTAAACATCGTTTCTGAGGGTGTCCTCTTCTGCATCCGCGTGCTATGCTGTTACCTAGCTATTATATAGCTTTTTACCGTTGCTCTACATAAATCATAAATTAGACACGCGTACCAGTATGCGAATAAAAGAACAATTTATTCGTATTTAACCGCGCAACCAATGCAATAAATTGCAGGAAAAAACTATTTTCCATTCTAATGAAAACAATTCTACCATAAACTAGGGCTACAAATGTTATACAACAAAATATATTAACCACACGTTATCCTCTTTCACTAGAACGTGCACAGCAGATATTTCGTCTGCTAGATAAATTTGTCTGCTCATTTTCAAACTAGACAGCTTGGTAATAGGCAACAGCAACTTAACTAAAATTAGTCAGTTAAATATAAATATGCATAAATATTGGACATTAGAACACTCTTATGCAGACATTTTCAATTCAAAAGCACAATTTCCTGATTCTATTTCTGATAACAAATCTTTTGAAATACTTCTTTCTGATGTTAAACATGACCATACATATGAAAGCACTATAAACTCACAACATCCATCCTCCATCTGTAATCCCATCCCTGTTAATATTCAAACATCATGCACCAAAGATGAATTTGCCACTATTTATCCTTTTGACAACAAAAAGACCATAATAGCTATGAATATGGCAATAATGTGTCCTCTGTAAATAAGACCAATGAAAACCATACAGTTAAACCCCCAAAGAAGTTTGATATGATAGAAAATACACACAAAAAAGTACCGCATATTTTAATATTCCAAAGTTTAACTCCTCAAACATAATCACCATTGATAATATAACTTACCTGGTCTATCATGTTGCTGTGGGTGGTAACTGTTTTTTTAATGCTTTAAGTTTGGGGATTTCTGGCAATTTTAAACAGAGTGAAATATACAGAAATTTGATTTGCAAAGAAATTTATGACAGATATGCTTATTGGGAGGATACATTGACGGTTTCCCATTTTAAGAATATTTCCCCACAACAATATTTGAATTCTATGGTCAAGGGCAAAAACATTGCAAAAAGTCCTGAAATTTCAGTTGCAGCAAAGATGCTAAATGTAATATAAATGTGTGTGTACAACATAAATGTACCAGGAAAGGCGAAATGAATTTCAAAAAAGAAGAGTACACCTCTGTTGCACATGAAAAAAACCATTAGTCTATCACTAAACAAAGAGCATTTTCAATTATTAATTCCATGTAGCATTGACACAAATGAAGAACATTCAGAACTTGTTTCAAAATCCATCATTTTACATAAAGACAATGTCTCACATATTAACTTGCATCATTCCCACTCTATGCAAAACAATAAACACAAAAATGATTATGAGTCAGAAATTAGTGAATCCACCATAAAAGATATTAATCCATTCCTTCTGACACGGTTCCCTTTTGCCACAATATCAATTGAGGGAAAACATTTTCTTATCTATGATGTCCCAATGGATGGAAGCTGTTTCTTCCATACACTAAGTTTAGGCATTAATGGAGATTGTTCACATAGTCACCTTTATAGAAGATCAATATGTAATAGAATGTTCTATGATTATAACATTTGGGAGGATATGTTGAAAGTTTTACATTGTAGCAACATGTCACCCCAAATGTACTGGGATACAATGGTTGCGAGTAACCACTGGGTTGCTTCTGCTGAAATTTCAGCTGCGACAGATATCATGCATTGCAACATAAATATTTGGATTTATGAAGTATAAAATGATCAAGAAAAGTATTACAATGAGCATTACATACATTCAATGAATATCAACACATTGAACATTTTGGTGAAAAATAATCACTTTCAACTACTATGTGATTATAATGACAATATTTCAGTAAATGTTGGTACCGAAATTATAATCCAATCTGACAACAAAGTCATTAAAAGAAAGGATGTTGGTACCAAAATTATAATCCAATATGACAGAAAAGTAATTAAAAGAAAGACATCAGATATATATGATGAAAATGCTTTGTCCTCTGCAAAACGTTAAAAGTCAAATGTGGAGAATCAATCAAATTGCAAAAGTTCCTTTGATAATGTAAATAAAATCGTATCTGACACAAATGTTGATTTACTGAACAAGATTAATGATCCAATAGAGAAAAAAAGAATAAAAAGAAAGGCATCAGATATATATGAAAAAAATGCTTTGTCCTCTGCAAAACGTAAAAAGTCAAATGTGGAGAATATATCAAATTGCAAAAGTTCCTTTGATAATGTAGATAAAATCGTATGTGACGCAAATGTTGATTTACTGAACAAGATTAATGACCCAATAGAGAAAAAATAAATATCAAACTGTAGGAAATTGGGTATATACACCTGAAGTTCCTAAAAGTAAAGAAAATGCAAAAGAACGTAATACAAGACTTGATAGTATCAGACTCAAAATTAAAAGAAAATTAAATAAATTAAACATAGACATAAATTTAATTCCTGACGAATTACCACTTATTAATGATGAGCATTTCAATAAAGCAATGGTTTGTAGTAGATCATTTGAATTGGGTGAAATGAACTACAATATTTCACTTTGTACAATTTGCAAAGAAAGAAGACTTAATATGATGTTACACAATAATATTATATGCCATACATGTTTTAAAGACAAATCTGGAATTAAAATGTTTTTAGGTGAAAATAACATGGATCCTGGAATACTTCCAGCTGAACTTCAAAATTCAACTGTTATTGAACAACAGCTTATTGCTAAAATCTCACCATGTATTAATATTCATATGCTAAAACATGGTGGCATTGCAGCAAATGGCCACTGTGTTTCCTTTCCACAAGAGATAAATGAGCCTGCTAAAATTTTACCTCTCATACCATCTGCATAACAAATTATTCAAGTATGTAGGAAAGGGAAAATGATACTTCCAATGATTTTTTAGTTAGACGTAGCAAAGTTGAAAATGCTTTAAAATGGCTTTAGCACAATAATAAAGTATTCTCTTATATTACTCAATTTATTACCTGAGGATGGATAACTTCCAAATATTAATACAATTGAAATTGGTGAAACTACATTACTCTCTATTAACGACAAGGGTCCAGCTCCTGAACAAATTACTTTAGAAAACACAGAAGGGGAAACAATTGCTGGTGTTCTCCTACCTGAGCCTTCCATAAATATTGAATAAAAAATTGAAAGATACAATTGAAAAAATATCTAAAGATAAAAATATTGATTTATCATTAAATAAGAAAGGTTACCTTTTAATGCCTTGGCCTACACGTAAAAATGAAGCAATCTCAGAGTTTACCACAAGAAACTTTTCACTATGGCATTCCCATTCTTATTTCCTTTTGCTACTGCAGATTTTAATACTATTCGTTTACGAACATGCCAATCAATGAGTGAATGGGCAGATCATCTTTTATGGTATGACGATGGACGAGTTGCACGACATAAATATTTTAAATTTATTGTACACAATATTATTTCACGTAAAAAAAAGTTTTAGAAAATGGCCAGTTCATTCTTAAGCAAAAATTAGGGGACAAACTAATATAATTAACTGACCTCAAACAAAGGTTACAAGCAGGAGACACATCTGTGGC
The DNA here is from genome assembly GCA_963680875.1 of Bathymodiolus brooksi. Taxonomy (NCBI): domain Eukaryota; kingdom Metazoa; phylum Mollusca; class Bivalvia; order Mytilida; family Modiolidae; genus Bathymodiolus; species Bathymodiolus brooksi. The sequence continues at coordinate 18,557,335 of OY804580.1, forward strand.
TGAAAAAGTTCTTTACTTTAGTAGTAGTCTCAGAGGAACCTCACAATATTGGAATCCAGGGAACTCAGGGCCATGATACAACATAAAATCAATGAAGAGCGGGGGATTCCATCATTTTTCACAACAGCCAGCTGTGCTGAATATCATTTCAGACCTCTGAAGCGTCTTTTAAATATTTACATTAAACAAACAACTAGCAGAGCACTCAATTTGTCAGACCATAACATCATGTTCAAAGCTTTACAAGAAAATAGTAATATTGTTGCACATTATTTTGATTGTCGCACTACTCCTTATTTCAAACAAGTCATGGGACCAGTCTTTGGAGTAGATGGTTATTGGTACAGGCAGGAATTTGCTAAATCTCGAGGCGTGATCCACACAACCTTCTCTACAATGCCACAAATGAAGGTTTTTCAGGTGATGAATGTGCACAAATCTTATCAGACTGGGCAACTAAAAATTTTCAAATGACTGCCAATCATCCAGCTGTTCAAGATGAAAATGGCAATCCGAAAAAACAATATTGGCCCCCATCAGAAGGGACTGCCCCTGCACCACCTGAAAATGCAAATCCATTGCTTAAATTATTGATGGATGCTAGTACTTCTCAAGAAACTCTTTTAGAAGACCACTTGTTACTAACTAACCACCTCAATTTACATAGATGTTCTGACTATTGTCTCAGATTACCCAGCAACAAACATTCATCCTCCGAAAAACAGTGTAGAATGGAATTCGGATCTGCTTCCAAACCAGGTAAGCAACTCAGATCAACACCAGCACTGATTAAAGACAGGAATGGATCCTTGCGCTTAGAAATGGCAAGGGATAATCCTGTCCTCGTTCAACATTCCCAATTTCATACTCAGGCATGGCGAGCAAATGGAGATATATCATTAATAATTTCTAAAAGTGGCCCCGAAAACCCTTCTGTTGATGATATAATCGCAACAGAAAAATATATAACTGGTTATGCCTGTAAAGGTAATGAACCAACTGGGGCAGTTTGCGATTTGTTTAACGACATGGCCAACAGCACTGACGAGAACAGTGGACAAAACACAAAATCGTTGTGCTCTAAACTGTTAATGGGAACAGTGAAGAGAGATATTTCTGCTACTGAAGCAAGCTACGAAATATCCTCCTTACCACTTTACAGATGTAGTCAGACTTTCCTAAACCTTAGCTTAACAGGAGCTAGAGTATTGGAGAGAAATGACTCCAATGTCACCAAACTTACCCCAATTGACAAGTATTTGAATAGATCAGATAAAGATCAGTCTTCTTTATATCAGTACATTTCAAAAAATGGAAAAGTTCCAGTAATTTCTGGAGGGACTTTAAAAGCATGTTGGCCACTTTCCGAGGAATACTGTAAGAGTATGCTCATTCTTCATTGGCCAAACTGGCGGAAAATAAATGACATAAAAAATGAAAACTATACTTGGATTTCAAAGTTTGATGAATTTCTAATAAGTGAAAAATGTCCTAATTTTGTAAAAAGTGATGTAGAAAAAAATAAGGTAGGTGTTGATCAAATCATTTATTTTGATGAAGAATATGATGAGGAGAACAACACAAAAGAACCAGAGTGGATGGAACTTGTTCGTCCAAACACTGCTTTTGAACAAAATTTTGAAGACTTTATTTATGCGGATGGTGCACCATATTTTGACTGGTCTCGCACCCAAGATGAATACTCAAAGGATTGGGGTGCCAAATTTACAGAAACATTACAAAAAATTACCTGAAACAAATGAAGAACTATCCCTTCCAAAAAATTATGTTTCGTCATTAAACTCGGATCAAAAATTTGCTTTTCAATATCATTATGAAAACACTGTTTGAATACAAAAATCAAGATCCGTGCTTTAGGCCACTACGACTTATAATAGCAGGTACAGCTGGGTATGGAAAAACATATTTAATCAAATATCTTGTGAGAACTATCAAGATCACTTAAAAATTCCCACTTTTTCTAAATCAAAAGAAATAAAAAGTCCAGATGGAACAACAGGCAAGAACTTGCAGAAAAAGTGTGAAGGTCTCAAGATTCTTTTAGTGGATGAGCGATCATTAATAGGTTGTACAACACTAGGCTGGATGGAGTTTATGTGTCGATCAGAAGTAAACAAAGGGAAAAATGCAATGTCCTCTTGGGGAGGAATCCCAGTTGTTGTTTTTTTAGAGGATGATGTTCAGCTTCCACCAGTACTTGATTGTCCAGTTTTTAAATGTACATCAAAATCTACTGCAGCAATACATGGGTGTCTAGTATGGAAAGAATTTGACAATGCTATTATATTAAATACTGTTGTGCGACTTAATGAAAACCAATTGGAGTTTAAAAATGTTTTATCTTCATTAAGAAATTATAACCTTGATCTTAATCAAGCACAATGGTTGCAACGTTTTCAGTGGGATGACAATAGGTCAACATATGACAACATTTTTATTCAAAGATTAAGTGATAATGGTCTGTTTGTATTTCCAACTCACAATGATGAATGGGATCACAATAAATTAAAAAAAAAATTGAATTAAATAAACAACGTCCAATTTCAAGAATAACAGCAATTTCTAAAGGTTTACATGAGAAAAGTGCATCTGAAAAAGCTGGGGGGATTACTGGAGACATTATTTATTTGTAAGGGATGTCGAGTTATGCTTACAAACAACTTGAATGTTAAATTTGGTCTTTTTAACGGCTCAATGGGAACAGTTGTTGACATCGTCTATCCATTTGATCAAATCCCAAAGGACTGTTAACCATCAGTAATTACAGTTCAATTTGACAGATATACTGGACCTCCTTTTATAAAAGATAATCCTAAACTAGTCACGATTTTACCTCTTGAAAGAAGAATTGACTGTTCCTGTTACTCATGCAAAAGAAAGCAAATTCCATTAAGATTAGGTTGGGATACAACAATCCACCGATGTCAAGGCATGACAATTGGGAAGGGGGAATCCAAGAGATACATAGTCATCAATCCTGGTACTAGAAAATTTGAATCTATATATCCTGGTGCATTATTTGTTGCTCTGTCCAGAGTAAAAACAGCGGGTGGTGCTGGAGAAGATCCCGACTTTGCCTGGCATCCTTCAATTTTAATAAATGAAGATAGATTATGTCATAAACCTAATACCCCAACAACGAGATCACGCTTTACTGAAATTGAGAGAATTAATCATCTTGCTGCAGAAACTAAAACCAAATTTCAAAATATTGAAAATCTACCATCCCTTAAAATATTTACTTTAAAATTGACAATTTTCCAGAAATATAGGTTGTATATATTTGTGGTGAGTGATACAACAATCACCTACCTTTACAAATAAATTAATTAATTAATTGTACATGTACATGTATGGAAAAAATGGAAATGGACTTTGCTAAGAAGCGTTTGAAGATACCAAAGGGGTAATCGGAATCCGTAAATCAAAGTTGAACAGACAACACAATGGTCAAATGAAAACGGACAAACAACGATCGTTACAAAATATACCCATACATAAGGGTAATAACAAAATTACCGAACTCCGAACAATCTTACAAAGGGAAAGTCAAACTCATAAGTATATAAACATACAAAATCAGTCAACAACCGGAAAACTGTGAAAACCGTAATGACCCTGACTTGGTACAGGCATTTCTAAAGAACTAAAGATCGAGTAACAAGAACCCCCACTAAAAACCAGGGTTGAACTCAGGTTCTCAGTCTGGAAGGGTAAGCAGTTCCTGCTCCACTAGTGTTTGGGTATAATTTCAATAAACAAAATGATAAATGTACACTTAAAAGAGTCTTGAGACACATTTTCAATACTCCTGTGAAAATCATGACTGCCATTATTCACAGTCATTTCTACACTTAAAGTTTGATTTGTTCTCTAAAGTGTTATTCTGGTTTTCACTATTCATGTATATATATATATATATATTTACCACCTAACACAGTGATAGGTTATAAATATTTTTTATGAATTGCCGCTTTTAAATTATTCTGATAAATATGTCTCCAAGGTGTGAAATATATAAATTTCTAACCTTAAGCAGGCTGAGCATCCTTTAAATATTCATAATTTGTATTTGCTCAGACTTGTCAACATGTCACCCAAGAATTGAAATGTACTGATACAAGTTTCTGGAAAATAAAGAGAAGAATATCAGTTCTGAAGGTCCCTACTTAAATCAATACTTGCACACACTGGACACAGCACTTTTTTGTCATGTCCTTCGACACTGCAATTCTTCTATTTAGAATTGATTATTAACTAATACTAGTTTCTTACCCTGAAATGTGAGTGTAATATCAATAAGGCGAGTGGTGAGTGATATATCAATCACAAACTTATCATTTACTATCAAAATGGTGACTTGTGAGATATATCAATCACGAGATTGGTGAGTGAAATATCAATCACAAACCTATCTACCATTTGCTTTCAAGAATGTGACTAGTGAGTGATATATCAATCACAAACCTACCTACCATTTGCTATCAAGAAATGTGACTGGTGAGTGATATATCAATCACAAACCTATCTACCATTTGCTTTCAAGAATGTGACTGGTGAGTGATATATCAATCACAAACCTACCTACCATTTGCTATCAAGAAATGTGACTGGTGAGTGATATATCAATCACAAACCTATCTACCATTTGCTATCAAGAACGTGACTGGTGAGTGATATATCAATCACAAACCTATCGACCATTTGCTATCAAGAAATGTGACTGGTGAGTGATATATCAATCACAAACCTATCGACCATTTGCTATCAAGAAATATGACTGGTGAGTGATATATAAATAACAAACCTATCTACCATTTGCTATCAAGAAATATGACTGGTGAGCCAAGCATTGAAGTTACGTACAGGTCACATAATATTTCTTTAATAGTATGTTTAAATGCAAAATTGAGATATATTATAAACCAGTAACTATTTCTCTTCATTTCGTTACAATTCTTTTATTTCAACAGTGAGCAGTAAATAAATTTCTAACCAATTTTAATTAAGATCATTAAATTTGAAGTACAACTGTATGTGATATTTAAACAGAAAGACAAGTTTTGTTCTCATAAAAATCAACATTTGTGTCAAAATATTTTACTTATCAATACATCTATTAAAATGTACTCAGTTTTCTTTAATAAAAGGTGAAGGATATATCAATCTACAACCTTTTTTTCATAAATTTCATGCATTTTGTTTTATCAACACATTAAATGAAAATCCACAAATTATTCATACCTTATAATTATTGCAGCCGGTCATAAAGCATTGATTGATTGATATGAGGTGTTTAACACCACTTTCAACAATATTTCAGCTATAGCATGGCCATCAGTTTTAGTGGTGTAAGAAGCCAGAGTTACCCGGAGGGAACCACCGACCATGGGCAAGCAACTGGTAAACTTTATCACTTGCGACTGCGAGTCAAGTACACCCTTTTTTGTAATTTACAAAGTCGGCCGCGAACCCACGTCGTATTGGTGACTGATAGGCTTGTATGAGTTGTTAGGTAATCCAACTACCTGACTAATTAAGCCACCCGGGCCCTCGGTCAAAAAGGAAAGCTTACATTCATAAAGATGTACATATATTTACATTGTAATACAAATTAAAATGATCAGTTGGTGGTTGCTGGTTAATGTCAAGTTGCAAATATTAATTCCATGCATGATGTTATTAAGATTTGTGTAGTACAACTTTCAGCCATCTTTCTTAATGAACAATACATGCATGTGTACAGAAATACAAATATATTAGGCATGGTAATGAAATAGGTGACGGATATACAAATCCACAACCTTTTTTTTCATTTCATGTAGTTTAACTGTCTTTGGTGAAGGATACATCAATCCTCAACCATTCTTTTGCTTAACAATTCCAGGAGAAAAACGGAAGGAAAAATTATATTTGGGACAGGTTCCAGAGGGGCGAGGTTAGAGAAATATCTAACGGTAAATTATCCTTTCCCCTCTGGATGGAGGTCAGATATTTTGGTTCGCCCTGGGGGCAAAATAGGGGATATTTGTTCACTGGTAAGGAATAAATTTATTAGGCTAGAAACAACAAATGTAAAGATTGTATTTGCAGGAGGTGTCTGCAATCTTACGACAAAAGTTCGACACGCAGGAGGGATTGAAATATCCTATCATAGGAGTGATGATAAGATAAAATGTTTGATAGTGGAATATGATAGCATATGCATATATTTCAATTCTCATAATGTTCCAATATATTTTGTCACCATTCCACCTGTTTCTATTAGAAATATAAAGATTTTAATTTTTCAAGATCTTTGTTAAGAACTAGTCAATATGAAGATACTGATATCGTTGAAATGCAAAGTTTATTAGAAAAAAAAGATCTTGTATATATTAACGAATATTTGAATGCACTCAATGAAAAACAAAACATTTCAAATATCCGATGGGACAGATCCAGCTGTAAATATGTAACTAGAAAAAGGGGTAAACATGGTCAAAATTCCCCAAAAAAATGATATCTTTTATTATACTGAGCTGTATGATGGTGTACACCCATCACTGGATCTAGCAAATAAATGGAATAGTTACATGTGTTCATCAGTTTATCATGATTTAATGAAATCAACAAATATTTAGAACCCCTATTTAAGTTAGGACTAATGCAAATGAAGAATTCTTGTAATATTTAAAATAAAGGATAGTGTTAAAAAGAAAACTAAAATCTATGCTCTTAAACTGCATAATATTTTTTTGGTTTAATGCCTCAATATAAATAATGGATAATACTATTAAGTACTTTTTATCTTTATTCTTCATTTTTCAGGACCCATTTTTCATGTTCTTAAGTTCATTATTTCAATCTGTGTATAGTTAAGGTGCTATAGCAGACTTATCAGACCATGCCCTTCTTCATTGATTAATTATTTTTAATACAGTATGCCACTATCTGTGAGGCATACCAGCCTCTATCTTACACCATAAATACTTATAAATGTAGGTGTGAGGAATACCAGCCTCTATCTTATAACATAAATACTTATAAATGTAGGTGTGAGGCATACCAGCCTCTATCTTACACCATACATACTTATACATGTAGGTGTGAGGCATACCAGCCTCTATCTTATAGCATAAATACTTATAAATGTAGGTGTGAGGCACACCAGCCTCTATCTTATAGCATAAATACTTATAAATGTAGGTGTGAGGCATACCAGCCTCTATCTTACACCATACATACTTATAAATGTAGGTGTGAGGCATACCAGCCTCTATCTTATAGCATAAATACTTATAGATGTAGGTGTGAGGAATACCAGCCTCTATCTTATAGCATAAATACTTATAAATGTAGGTGTGAGGCATACCAGCCTCTATCTTATAGCATAAATACTTATAAATGTAGGTGTGAGGCATACCAGCCTCTATCTAGCACCATACATACTTATAAATGTAGGTGTGAGGCATACCAGCCTCTATCTTATAACATAAATACTTATAAATGTAGGTGTGAGGCATACCAGCCTCTATCTAGCACCATAAATACTTATAAATGTAGGTGTGAGGCATACCAGCCTCTATCTTATAACATAAATACTTATAAATGTAGGTGTGAGGCATACCAGCCTCTATCTTACACCATACATACTAATAAATGTAGGTGTGAGGCATACCAGCCTCTATCTTATAGCATAAATACTTATAGATGTAGGTGTGAGGAATACCAGCCTCTATCTTATAGCATAAATACTTATAAATGTAGGTGTGAGGCATACCAGCCTCTATCTTATAGCATAAATACTTATAAATGTAGGTGTGAGGCATACCAGCCTCTATCTTACACCATACATACTTATAAATGTAGGTGTGAGGCATACCAGCCTCTATCTTATAACATAAATACTTATAAATGTAGGTGTGAGGCATACCAGCCTCTATCTTATAGCATAAATACTTATAAATGTAGGTGTGAGGCATACCAGCCTCTATCTTATAGCATACATACTTATAGATGTAGGTGTGAGGCATACCAGCCTCTATCTTACACCATACATACTTATAAATGTAGGTGTGAGGCATACCAGTCTGTCTTACACCATACATACATATACATGTAGGTGTGAGGCATACCAGCCTCTATCTTATAGCATAAATACTTATAAATGTAGGTGTGAGGCATACCAGCCTCTATCTTACAGCATAAATACTTATAAATGTAGGTGTGAGGCATACCAGCCTCTATCTTACACCATACATACTTATACATGTAGGTGTGAGGCATACTAGCCTATCTTATAGCATAAATACTTATAAATGTAGGTGTGAGGCATACCAGCCTCTATCTTATAGCATAAATACTTATACATGTAGGTGTGAGGCATACCAGCCTCTATCTTATAGCATAAATACTTATAGATGTAGGTGTGAGGCATACCAGCCTCTATCTTACACCATAAATACTTATAAATGTAGGTGTGAGGCATACCAGCCTCTATCTTATAGCATAAATACTTATAAATGTAGGTGTGAGGCATACCAGCCTCTATCTTACAGCATAAATACTTATAAATGTAGGTGTGAGGCATACCAGCCTCTATCTTACACCATACATACTTATACATGTAGGTGTGAGGCATACTAGCCTATCTTATAGCATAAATACTTATAAATGTAGGTGTGAGGCATACCAGCCTCTATCTTATAGCATAAATACTTATACATGTAGGTGTGAGGCATACCAGCCTCTATCTTATAGCATAAATACTTATAGATGTAGGTGTGAGGCATACCAGCCTCTATCTTATAGCATAAATACTTATAGATGTAGATGTGAGCCATACCAGCCTCTGTCTTACAGCATAAATACTTATAAATGTAGGTGTGAGGCATACCAGCCTCTATCTTACACCATACATACTTATGCATGTAGGTGTCAGGCATACTAGCCTCTATCTTATAGCATAAATACTTATAAATGTAGGTGTGAGGCATACCAGCCTCTATCTTATAGCATAAATACTTATAAATGTAGGTGTGAGGCATACCAGCCTCTATCTTATAGCATAAATACTTATAGATGTAGGTGTGAGGCATACCAGCCTCTATCTTACAGCATAAATACTTATAAATGTAGGTGTGAGACATACCAGCTTCTGTCTTATAACATAAATAATTTAAATGCTTTTATTATTATATATAGTATGTTACATGTTTGAGGCATACCAGCCTCTATCTTAAAGCATGAATACTTATAAATGTAGGTGTGAGGCATAGCAGCCACTATCGTATAACATAAATACTTAAAATGCTTTTATTATTATATATAGTATGTTACATGTGTGAGGCATACCAGCCTCTATCTTACAGCATAAATACTTATAAATGTAGGTGTGAGGCATACCAGCCTCTGTCTTACACCATACATACATATACATGTAGGTGTGAGGCATACCAGCCTTTATCTTATAGCATAAATACTTATAAATGTAGGTGTGAGGCATACCAGCCTATATCTTACAGCATACATACTTATACATGTAGGTGTGAGGCATACTAGCCTATCTTATAGCATAAATACTTATAAATGTAGGTGTGAGGCATACCAGCCTCTATATTATAGCATAAATACTTATAAATGTAGGTGTGAGGCATACCAGCCTCTATCTTACACCATACATACTTATGCATGTAGGTGTGAGGCATACTAGCGTCTATCGTATAGCATAGATACTTATAAATGTAGGTGTGAGGCATACCAGCCTCTATCTTATAGCATAAATACTTATAAATGTAGGTGTGAGGCATACCAGCCTCTATCTTACACCATACATACTTATAAATGTAGGTGTGAGGCATACCAGCCTCTATCTTACAGCATAAATACTTATAAATGTACGTGTGAGGCATACCAGCCTCTATCTTATAACATAAATACTTATAAATGTAGGTGTGAGGCATACCAGCCTCTATCTTACACCATACATACTTATAAATGTAGGTGTGAGGCATACCAGCCTCTATCTTATAGCATAAATACTTATAAATGTAGGTGTGAGGCATACCAGCCTCTATCTTATAGCATAAATACTTATAAATGTAGGTGTGAAGCATACCAGCCTCTATCTTACACCATACATACTTATAAATGTAGGTGTGAGGCATACCAGCCTCTGTCTTACACCATACATACATATACATGTAGGTGTGAGGCATACCAGCCTCTATCTTATAGCATAAATACTTATAAATGTAGGTGTGAGGCATACCAGCCTCTATCTTACACCATACATACTTATACATGTAGGTGTGAGGCATACTAGCCTATCTTATAGCATAAATACTTATAAATGTAGGTGTGAGGCATACCAGCCTCTATCTTATAGCATAAATACTTATAAATGTAGGTGTGAGGCATACCAGCCTCTATCTTATAGCATAAATACTTATAGATGTAGGTGTGAGGCATAACAGCCTCTATCTTACACCATACATACTTATAAATGTAGGTGTGAGGCATACCAGCCTCTATCTTATAGCATAAATACTTATAAATGTAGGTGTGAGGCATACCAGCCTCTATCTTAGAGCATAAATACCTATAAATGTAGGTGTGAGGCATACCAGCCTCTATCTTATAGCATACATACTTATACATGTAGGTGTGAGGCATACTAGCCTATCTTATAGCATAAATACTTATATATGTAGGTGTGAGGCATACCAGCCTCTATCTTATAGCATAAATACTTATACATGTAGGTGTGAGGCATACCAGCCTCTATCTTATAGCATAAATACTTATAAATGTAGGTGTGAGGCATACCAACCTCTATCTTATAGCATAAATACTTATAGATGTAGGTGTGAGGCATACCAGCCTCTGTCTTACAGCATAAATACTTATAAATGTAGGTGTGAGGCATACCAGCCTCTATCTTACACCATACATACCTATGCATCTAGGTGTGAGGCATACTAGCTTCTATCTTATAGCATAAATACTTATAAATGTAGGTGTGAGGCATACCAGCCTCTATCTTATAGCATAAATACTTATAGATGTAGGTGTGAGGCATACCAGCCTCTATCTTATAGCATAAATACTTATAGATGTAGGTGTGAGGCATACCAGCCTCTATCTTACAGCATAAATACTTATAAATGTAGGTGTGAGGCATACCAGCTTCTGTCTTATAACATAAATACTTTAAATGCTTTTATTATTATATATAGTATGTTACATGTTTGAGGCATACCAGCCTCTATCTTACAGCATGAATACTTATAAATGTAGGTGTGAGGCATAGCAGCCTCTATCGTATAACATAAATACTTTAAATGCTTTTATTATTATATATAGTATGTTACATGTGTGAGGCATACCAGCCTCTATCTTACAGCATAAATACTTATAAATGTAGGTGTGAGGCATACCAGCCTCTGTCTTATAACATAAATACTTTAAATGCTTTTATTATTATATATAGTATGCTACATGTGTGAGGCATACCAGCCTCTATCTTACAGCATAAATACTTATAAATGTAGGTGTGAGGCATACCAGCCTCTGTTTTATAACATAAATACTTTAAATGCTTTTATTATTATATATAGTATGTTACATGTTTGAGACATACCAGCCTCTATCTTACAGCATATATACTTATAAATGTAGGTGTGAGGCATACCAGCCTCTGTCTTATAACATAAATACTTAAAATGCTTTTATTATTATATATAGTATGTCACATGTTTGAGGCATACCAGCCTCTATCTTACAGCATGACTACTTATAAATGTAGGTGTGAGGCATACCAGCCTCTGTCTTATAACATAAATACTTTAAATGCTTTTATTATTATATATAGTATGTTACATGTTTGAGGCATACCAGCCTCTATCTTACACCATACATACTTATAAATGTAGGTGTGAGGCATACCAGTCTGTCTTACACCATACATACATATACATGTAGAGGTGAGGCATACCAGCCTCTATCTTATAGCATAAATACTTATAAATGTAGGTGTGAGGCATACCATCCTCTATCTTACAGCATAAATACTTATAAATGTAGGTGTGAGGCATACCAGCCTCTATCTTACACCATACATACTTATACATGTAGGTGTGAGGCATACTAGCTTCTATCTTATAGCATAAATACTTATAAATGTAGGTGTGAGCCATACCAGCCTCTATCTTATAGCATACATACTTATACATGTAGGTGTGAGGCATACCAGCCTCTATCTTATAGCATAAATACTTATAGATGTAGGTGTGAGGCATACCAGCCTCTATCTTACACCATAAATACTAATAAATGTAGGTGTGAGGCATACCAGCCTCTATCTTATAGCATAAATACTTATAAATGTAGGTGTGAGGCATACCAGCCTCTATCTTACAGCATAAATACTTATAGATGTAGGTGTGAGGCATACCAGCCTCTATCTTACACCATAAATACTAATAAATGTAGGTGTGAGGCATACCAGCCTCTATCTTATAGCATAAATACTTATAAATGTAGGTGTGAGGCATACCAGCCTCTATCTTACACCATACATACTTATACATGTAGGTGTGAGGCATACTAGCCTATCTTATAGCATAAATACTTATAAATGTAGGTGTGAGGCATACCAGCCTCTATCTTATAGCATAAATACTTATACATGTAGGTGTGTGGCATACCAGCCTCTATCTTATAGCATAAATACTTATAGATGTAGGTGTGAGGCATACCAGCCTCTATCTTATAGCATAAATACTTATAAATGTAGGTGTGAGGCATACCAGCCTCTATCTTACAGCATAAATACTTATAAATGTAGGTGTGAGGCATACCAGTCTCTATCTTACACCATACATACTTATACATGTAGGTGTGAGGCATACTAGCCTATCTTATAGCATAAATACTTATAAATGTAGGTGTGAGGCATACCAGCCTCTATCTTATAGCATAAATACTTATACATGTAGGTGTGAGGCATACCAGCCTCTATCTTATAGCATAAATACTAATAGATGTAGGTGTGAGGCATACCAGCCTCTATCTTATAGCATAAATACTTATAGATGTAGGTGTGAGCCATACCAGCCTCTGTCTTACAGCATAAATACTTATAAATGTAGGTGTGAGGCATACCAGCCTCTATCTTACACCATACATACTTATGCATGTAGGTGTCAGGCATACTAGCCTCTATCTTATAGCATAAATACTTATAAATGTAGGTGTGAGGCATACCAGCCTCTATCTTATAGCATAAATACTTATAAATGTAGGTGTGAGGCATACCAGCCTCTATCTTATAGCATAAATACTTATAGATGTAGGTGTGAGGCATACCAGCCTCTATCTTACAGCATAAATACTTATAAATGTACGTGTGAGGCATACCAGCCTCTATCTTATAACATAAATACTTATAAATGTAGGTGTGAGGCATACCAGCCTCTATCTTACACCATACATACTTATAAATGTAGGTGTGAGGCATACCAGCCTCTATCTTATAGCATAAATACTTATAAATGTAGGTGTGAGGCATACCAGCCTCTATCTTATAGCATAAATACTTATAAATGTAGGTGTGAAGCATACCAGCCTCTATCTTACACCATACATACTTATAAATGTAGGTGTGAGGCATACCAGCCTCTGTCTTACACCATACATACATATACATGTAGGTGTGAGGCATACCAGCCTCTATCTTATAGCATAAATACTTATAAATGTAGGTGTGAGGCATACCAGCCTCTATCTTACACCATACATACTTATACATGTAGGTGTGAGGCATACTAGCCTATCTTATAGCATAAATACTTATAAATGTAGGTGTGAGGCATACCAGCCTCTATCTTATAGCATAAATACTTATAAATGTAGGTGTGAGGCATACCAGCCTCTATCTTATAGCATAAATACTTATAGATGTAGGTGTGAGGCATACCAGCCTCTATCTTACACCATACATACTTATAAATGTAGGTGTGAGGCATACCAGCCTCTATCTTATAGCATAAATACTTATAAATGTAGGTGTGAGGCATACCAGCCTCTATCTTAGAGCATAAATACTTATAAATGTAGGTGTGAGGCATACCAGCCTCTATCTTATAGCATACATACTTATACATGTAGGTGTGAGGCATACTAGCCTATCTTATAGCATAAATACTTATATATGTAGGTGTGAGGCATAGCAGCCTCTATCTTATAGCATAAATACTTATACATGTATGTGTGAGGCATACCAGCCTCTATCTTATAGCATAAATACTTATAAATGTAGGTGTGAGGCATACCAACCTCTATCTTATAGCATAAATACTTATAGATGTAGGTGTGAGGCATACCAGCCTCTGTCTTACAGCATAAATACTTATAAATGTAGGTGTGAGGCATACCAGCCTCTATCTTACACCATACATACTTATGCATCTAGGTGTGAGGCATACTAGCTTCTATCTTATAGCATAAATACTTATAAATGTAGGTGTGAGGCATACCAGCCTCTATCTTATAGCATAAATACTTATAGATGTAGGTGTGAGGCATACCAGCCTCTATCTTATAGCATAAATACTTATAGATGTAGGTGTGAGGCATACCAGCCTCTATCTTACAGCATAAATACTTATAAATGTAGGTGTGAGACATACCAGCTTCTGTCTTATAACATAAATACTTTAAATGCTTTTATTATTATATATAGTATGTTACATGTTTGAGGCATACCAGCCTCTATCTTACAGCATGAATACTTATAAATGTAGGTGTGAGGCATAGCAGCCTCTATCGTATAACATAAATACTTAAAATGCTTTTATTATTATATATAGTATGTTACATGTGAGAGGCATACCAGCCTCTATCTTACAGCATAAATACTTATAAATGTAGGTGTGAGGCATACCAGCCTCTGTCTTATAACATAAATACTTTAAATGCTTTTATTATTATATATAGTATGCTACATGTGTGAGGCATACCAGCCTCTATCTTACAGCATAAATACTTATAAATGTAGGTGTGAGGCATACCAGCCTCTGTTTTATAACATAAATACTTTAAATGCTTTTATTATTATATATAGTATGTTACATGTTTGAGGCATACCAGCCTCTATCTTACAGCATGACTACTTATAAATGTAGGTGTGAGGCATACCAGCCTCTGTCTTATAACATAAATACTTTAAATGCTTTTATTATTATATATAGTATGTTACATGTTTGAGGCATACCAGCCTCTATCTTACACCATACATACTTATAAATGTAGGTGTGAGGCATACCAGTCTGTCTTACACCATACATACATATACATGTAGAGGTGAGGCATACCAGCCTCTATCTTATAGCATAAATACTTATAAATGTAGGTGTGAGGCATACCATCCTCTATCTTACAGCATAAATACTTATAAATGTAGGTGTGAGGCATACCAGCCTCTATCTTACACCATACATACTTATACATGTAGGTGTGAGGCATACTAGCTTCTATCTTATAGCATAAATACTTATAAATGTAGGTGTGAGGCATACCAGCCTCTATCTTATAGCATACATACTTATACATGTAGGTGTGAGGCATACCAGCCTCTATCTTATAGCATAAATACTTATAGATGTAGGTGTGAGGCATACCAGCCTCTATCTTACACCATAAATACTAATAAATGTAGGTGTGAGGCATACCAGCCTCTATCTTATAGCATAAATACTTATAAATGTAGGTGTGAGGCATACCAGCCTCTATCTTACAGCATAAATACTTATAGATGTAGGTGTGAGGCATACCAGCCTCTATCTTACACCATAAATACTAATAAATGTAGGTGTGAGGCATACCAGCCTCTATCTTATAGCATAAATACTTATAAATGTAGGTGTGAGGCATACCAGCCTCTATCTTACACCATACATACTTATACATGTAGGTGTGAGGCATACTAGCCTATCTTATAGCATAAATACTTATAAATGTAGGTGTGAGGCATACCAACCTCTATCTTATAGCATAAATACTTATACATGTAGGTGTGTGGCATACCAGCCTCTATCTTATAGCATAAATACTTATAGATGTAGGTGTGAGGCATACCAGCCTCTATCTTATAGCATAAATACTTATAAATGTAGGTGTGAGGCATACCAGCCTCTATCTTACAGCATAAATACTTATAAATGTAGGTGTGAGGCATACCAGCCTCTATCTTACACCATACATACTTATACATGTAGGTGTGAGGCATACTAGCCTATCTTATAGCATAAATACTTATAAATGTAGGTGTGAGGCATACCAGCCTCTATCTTATAGCATAAATACTTATACATGTAGGTGTGAGGCATACCAGCCTCTATCTTATAGCATAAATACTTATAGATGTAGGTGTGAGGCATACCAGCCTCTATCTTATAGCATAAATACTTATAGATGTAGGTGTAAGCCATACCAGCCTCTGTCTTACAGCATAAATACTTATAAATGTAGGTGTGAGGCATACCAGCCTCTATCTTACACCATACATACTTATGCATGTAGGTGTCAGGCATACTAGCCTCTATCTTATAGCATAAATACTTATAAATGTAGGTGTGAGGCATACCAGCCTCTATCTTATAGCATAAATACTTATAAATGTAGGTGTGAGGCATACCAGCCTCTATCTTATAGCATAAATACTTATAGATGTAGGTGTGAGGCATACCAGCCTCTATCTTACAGCATAAATACTTATAAATGTAGGTGTGAGACATACCAGCTTCTGTCTTATAACATAAATACTTTAAATGCTTTTATTATTATATATAGTATGTTACATGTTTGAGGCATACCAGCCTCTATCTTAAAGCATGAATACTTATAAATGTAGGTGTGAGGCATACCAGCCTCTATCTTATAGCATAAATACTTATAAATGTAGGTGTGAGGCATACCAGCCACTATCTTATAGCATAAATACTTATAAATGTAGGTGTGAGGCATACCAGCCTCTATCTTACACCATACATACTTATAAATGTAGGTGTGAGGCATACCAGCCTCTGTCTTACACCATACATACATATGCATGTAGGTGTGAGGCATACCAGCCTCTATCTTATAGCATAAATACTTATAAATGTAGGTGTGAGGCATACCAGCCTCTATCTTACAGCATAAATACTTATGAATGTAGGTGTGAGGCATACCAGCCTCTATCTCACACCATACATACTTATACATGTAGGTGTGAGGCATACTAGCCTATCTTATAGCATAAATACTTATAAATGTAGGTGTGAGGCATACCAGCCTCTATCTTATAGCATAAATACTTATAGATGTAGGTGTGAGGCATACCAGCCTCTATCTTACACTATACATACCTATAAATGTAGGTGTGAGGCATACCAGCCTCTATCTTATAGCATAAATACTTATAAATGTAGGTGTGAGGCATACCAGCCTCTATCTTAGAGCATAAATACTTATAAATGTAGGTGTGAGGCATACCAGCCTCTATCTTATAGCATACATACTTATACATGTAGGTGTGAGGCATACTAGCCTATCTTATAGCATAAATACTTATATATGTAGGTGTGAGGCATACCAGCCTCTATCTTACACCATAAATACTAATAAATGTAGGTGTGAGGCATACCAGCCTCTATCTTATAGCATAAATACTTATAAATGTAGGTGTGAGGCATACCAGCCTCTATCTTACACCATACATACTTATACATGTAGGTGTGAGGCATACTAGCCTATCTTATAGCATAAATACTTATAAATGTAGGTGTGAGGCATACCAGCCTCTATCTTATAGCATAAATACTTATACATGTAGGTGTGTGGCATACCAGCCTCTATCTTATAGCATAAATACTTATAGATGTAGGTGTGAGGCATACCAGCCTCTATCTTATAGCATAAATACTTATAAATGTAGGTGTGAGGCATACCAGCCTCTATCTTACAGCATAAATACTTATAAATGTAGGTGTGAGGCATACCAGTCTCTATCTTACACCATACATACTTATACATGTAGGTGTGAGGCATACTAGCCTATCTTATAGCATAAATACTTATAAATGTAGGTGTGAGGCATACCAGCCTCTATCTTATAGCATAAATACTTATACATGTAGGTGTGAGGCATACCAGCCTCTATCTTATAGCATAAATACTAATAGATGTAGGTGTGAGGCATACCAGCCTCTATCTTATAGCATAAATACTTATAGATGTAGGTGTGAGCCATACCAGCCTCTGTCTTACAGCATAAATACTTATAAATGTAGGTGTGAGGCATACCAGCCTCTATCTTACACCATACATACTTATGCATGTAGGTGTCAGGCATACTAGCCTCTATCTTATAGCATAAATACTTATAAATGTAGGTGTGAGGCATACCAGCCTCTATCTTATAGCATAAATACTTATAAATGTAGGTGTGAGGCATACCAGCCTCTATCTTATAGCATAAATACTTATAGATGTAGGTGTGAGGCATACCAGCCTCTATCTTACAGCATAAATACTTATAAATGTACGTGTGAGGCATACCAGCCTCTATCTTATAACATAAATACTTATAAATGTAGGTGTGAGGCATACCAGCCTCTATCTTACACCATACATACTTATAAATGTAGGTGTGAGGCATACCAGCCTCTATCTTATAGCATAAATACTTATAAATGTAGGTGTGAGGCATACCAGCCTCTATCTTATAGCATAAATACTTATAAATGTAGGTGTGAAGCATACCAGCCTCTATCTTACACCATACATACTTATAAATGTAGGTGTGAGGCATACCAGCCTCTGTCTTACACCATACATACATATACATGTAGGTGTGAGGCATACCAGCCTCTATCTTATAGCATAAATACTTATAAATGTAGGTGTGAGGCATACCAGCCTCTATCTTACACCATACATACTTATACATGTAGGTGTGAGGCATACTAGCCTATCTTATAGCATAAATACTTATAAATGTAGGTGTGAGGCATACCAGCCTCTATCTTATAGCATAAATACTTATAAATGTAGGTGTGAGGCATACCAGCCTCTATCTTATAGCATAAATACTTATAGATGTAGGTGTGAGGCATACCAGCCTCTATCTTACACCATACATACTTATAAATGTAGGTGTGAGGCATACCAGCCTCTATCTTATAGCATAAATACTTATAAATGTAGGTGTGAGGCATACCAGCCTCTATCTTAGAGCATAAATACTTATAAATGTAGGTGTGAGGCATACCAGCCTCTATCTTATAGCATACATACTTATACATGTAGGTGTGAGGCATACTAGCCTATCTTATAGCATAAATACTTATATATGTAGGTGTGAGGCATAGCAGCCTCTATCTTATAGCATAAATACTTATACATGTATGTGTGAGGCATACCAGCCTCTATCTTATAGCATAAATACTTATAAATGTAGGTGTGAGGCATACCAACCTCTATCTTATAGCATAAATACTTATAGATGTAGGTGTGAGGCATACCAGCCTCTGTCTTACAGCATAAATACTTATAAATGTAGGTGTGAGGCATACCAGCCTCTATCTTACACCATACATACTTATGCATCTAGGTGTGAGGCATACTAGCTTCTATCTTATAGCATAAATACTTATAAATGTAGGTGTGAGGCATACCAGCCTCTATCTTATAGCATAAATACTTATAGATGTAGGTGTGAGGCATACCAGCCTCTATCTTATAGCATAAATACTTATAGATGTAGGTGTGAGGCATACCAGCCTCTATCTTACAGCATAAATACTTATAAATGTAGGTGTGAGGCATACCAGCTTCTGTCTTATAACATAAATACTTTAAATGCTTTTATTATTATATATAGTATGTTACATGTTTGAGGCATACCAGCCTCTATCTTACAGCATGAATACTTATAAATGTAGGTGTGAGGCATAGCAGCCTCTATCGTATAACATAAATACTTAAAATGCTTTTATTATTATATATAGTATGTTACATGTGAGAGGCATACCAGCCTCTATCTTACAGCATAAATACTTATAAATGTAGGTGTGAGGCATACCAGCCTCTGTCTTATAACATAAATACTTTAAATGCTTTTATTATTATATATAGTATGCTACATGTGTGAGGCATACCAGCCTCTATCTTACAGCATAAATACTTATAAATGTAGGTGTGAGGCATACCAGCCTCTGTTTTATAACATAAATACTTTAAATGCTTTTATTATTATATATAGTATGTTACATGTTTGAGGCATACCAGCCTCTATCTTACAGCATGACTACTTATAAATGTAGGTGTGAGGCATACCAGCCTCTGTCTTATAACATAAATACTTTAAATGCTTTTATTATTATATATAGTATGTTACATGTTTGAGGCATACCAGCCTCTATCTTACACCATACATACTTATAAATGTAGGTGTGAGGCATACCAGTCTGTCTTACACCATACATACATATACATGTAGAGGTGAGGCATACCAGCCTCTATCTTATAGCATAAATACTTATAAATGTAGGTGTGAGGCATACCATCCTCTATCTTACAGCATAAATACTTATAAATGTAGGTGTGAGGCATACCAGCCTCTATCTTACACCATACATACTTATACATGTAGGTGTGAGGCATACTAGCTTCTATCTTATAGCATAAATACTTATAAATGTAGGTGTGAGGCATACCAGCCTCTATCTTATAGCATACATACTTATACATGTAGGTGTGAGGCATACCAGCCTCTATCTTATAGCATAAATACTTATAGATGTAGGTGTGAGGCATACCAGCCTCTATCTTACACCATAAATACTAATAAATGTAGGTGTGAGGCATACCAGCCTCTATCTTATAGCATAAATACTTATAAATGTAGGTGTGAGGCATACCAGCCTCTATCTTACAGCATAAATACTTATAGATGTAGGTGTGAGGCATACCAGCCTCTATCTTACACCATAAATACTAATAAATGTAGGTGTGAGGCATACCAGCCTCTATCTTATAGCATAAATACTTATAAATGTAGGTGTGAGGCATACCAGCCTCTATCTTACACCATACATACTTATACATGTAGGTGTGAGGCATACTAGCCTATCTTATAGCATAAATACTTATAAATGTAGGTGTGAGGCATACCAACCTCTATCTTATAGCATAAATACTTATACATGTAGGTGTGTGGCATACCAGCCTCTATCTTATAGCATAAATACTTATAGATGTAGGTGTGAGGCATACCAGCCTCTATCTTATAGCATAAATACTTATAAATGTAGGTGTGAGGCATACCAGCCTCTATCTTACAGCATAAATACTTATAAATGTAGGTGTGAGGCATACCAGCCTCTATCTTACACCATACATACTTATACATGTAGGTGTGAGGCATACTAGCCTATCTTATAGCATAAATACTTATAAATGTAGGTGTGAGGCATACCAGCCTCTATCTTATAGCATAAATACTTATACATGTAGGTGTGAGGCATACCAGCCTCTATCTTATAGCATAAATACTTATAGATGTAGGTGTGAGGCATACCAGCCTCTATCTTATAGCATAAATACTTATAGATGTAGGTGTAAGCCATACCAGCCTCTGTCTTACAGCATAAATACTTATAAATGTAGGTGTGAGGCATACCAGCCTCTATCTTACACCATACATACTTATGCATGTAGGTGTCAGGCATACTAGCCTCTATCTTATAGCATAAATACTTATAAATGTAGGTGTGAGGCATACCAGCCTCTATCTTATAGCATAAATACTTATAAATGTAGGTGTGAGGCATACCAGCCTCTATCTTATAGCATAAATACTTATAGATGTAGGTGTGAGGCATACCAGCCTCTATCTTACAGCATAAATACTTATAAATGTAGGTGTGAGACATACCAGCTTCTGTCTTATAACATAAATACTTTAAATGCTTTTATTATTATATATAGTATGTTACATGTTTGAGGCATACCAGCCTCTATCTTAAAGCATGAATACTTATAAATGTAGGTGTGAGGCATACCAGCCTCTATCTTATAGCATAAATACTTATAAATGTAGGTGTGAGGCATACCAGCCACTATCTTATAGCATAAATACTTATAAATGTAGGTGTGAGGCATACCAGCCTCTATCTTACACCATACATACTTATAAATGTAGGTGTGAGGCATACCAGCCTCTGTCTTACACCATACATACATATGCATGTAGGTGTGAGGCATACCAGCCTCTATCTTATAGCATAAATACTTATAAATGTAGGTGTGAGGCATACCAGCCTCTATCTTACAGCATAAATACTTATGAATGTAGGTGTGAGGCATACCAGCCTCTATCTCACACCATACATACTTATACATGTAGGTGTGAGGCATACTAGCCTATCTTATAGCATAAATACTTATAAATGTAGGTATGAGGCATACCAGCCTCTATCTTATAGCATAAATACTTATAAATGTAGGTGTGAGGCATACCAGCCTCTATCTTATAGCATAAATACTTATAGATGTAGGTGTGAGGCATACCAGCCTCTATCTTACACTATACATACTTATAAATGTAGGTGTGAGGCATACCAGCCTCTATCTTATAGCATAAATACTTATAAATGTAGGTGTGAGGCATACCAGCCTCTATCTTAGAGCATAAATACTTATAAATGTAGGTGTGAGGCATACCAGCCTCTATCTTATAGCATACATACTTATACATGTAGGTGTGAGGCATACTAGCCTATCTTATAGCATAAATACTTATATATGTAGGTGTGAGGCATACCAGCCTCTATCTTATAGCATAAATACTTATACATGTAGGTGTGAGGCATACCAGCCTCTATCTTATAGCATAAATACTTATAAATGTAGGTGTGAGGCATACCAGCCTCTATCTTATAGCATAAATACTTATAGATGTAGGTGTGAGGCATACCAGCCTCTGTCTTACAGCATAAATACTTATAAATGTAGGTGTGAGGCATACCAGCCTCTATCTTACACCATACATACTTATGCATGTAGGTGTGAGGCATACTAGCTTCTATCTTATAGCATAAATACTTATAAATGTAGGTGTGAGGCATACCAGCCTCTATCTTATAGCATAAATACTTATAGATGTAGGTGTGAGGCATACCAGCCTCTATCTTATAGCATAAATACTTATAGATGTAGGTGTGAGGCATACCAGCCTCTATCTTACAGCATAAATACTTATAAATGTAGGTGTGAGGCATACCAGCTTCTGTCTTATAACATAAATACTTTAAATGCTTTTATTATTATATATAGTATGTTACATGTTTGAGGCATACCAGCCTCTATCTTACAGCATGAATACTTATAAATGTAGGTGTGAGGCATAGCAGCCTCTATCGTATAACATAAATACTTAAAATGCTTTTATTATTATATATAGTATGTTACATGTGTGAGGCATACCAGCCTCTATCTTACAGCATAAATACTTATAAATGTAGGTGTGAGGCGTACCAGCCTCTGTCTTATAACATAAATACTTTAAATGCTTTTATTATTATATATAGTATGCTACATGTGTGAGGCATACCAGCCTCTATCTTACAGCATAAATACTTATAAATGTAGGTGTGAGGCATACCAGCCTCTTTCTTATAACATAAATACTTTAAATGCTTTTATTATTATATATAGTATGTTACATGTTTGAGGCATACCAGCCTCTATCTTACAGCATATATACTTATAAATGTAGGTGTGAGGCATACCAGCCTCTGTCTTATAACATAAATACTTAAAATGCTTTTATTATTATATATAGTATGTTACATGTTTGAGGCATACCAGCCTCTATCTTACAGCATGACTACTTATAAATGTAGGTGTGAGGCATACCAGCCTCTGTCTTATAACATAAATACTTTAAATGCTTTTATTATTATATATAGTATGTTACATGTTTGAGGCATACCAGCCTCTATCTTACACCATACATACTTATAAATGTAGGTGTGAGGCATACCAGTCTGTCTTACACCATACATACATATACATGTAGGTGTGAGGCATACCAGCCTCTATCTTATAGCATAAATACTTATAAATGTAGGTGTGAGGCATACCATCCTCTATCTTACAGCATAAATACTTATAAATGTAGGTGTGAGGCATACCAGCCTCTATCTTACACCATACATACTTATACATGTAGGTGTGAGGCATACCAGCCTCTATCTTATAGCATAAATACTTATACATGTAGGTGTGAGGCATACCAGCCTCTATCTTATAGCATAAATACTTATAGATGTAGGTGTGAGGCATACCAGCCTCTATCTTACACCATAAATACTTATACATGTAGGTGTGAGGCATACCAGCCTCTATCTTATAGCATAAATACTTATAAATGTAGGTGTGAGGCATACCAGCCTCTATCTTACAGCATAAATACTTATAAATGTAGGTGTGAGGCATACCAGCCTCTATCTTACACCATACATACTTATACATGTAGGTGTGAGGCATACTAGCCTATCTTATAGCATAAATACTTATAAATGTAGGTGTGAGGCATACCAGACTCTATCTTATAGCATAAATACTTATACATGTAGGTGTGTGGCATACCAGCCTCTATCTTATAGCATAAATACTTATAGATGTAGGTGTGAGGCATACCAGCCTCTATCTTATAGCATAAATACTTATAGATGTAGGTGTGAGCCATACCAGCCTCTGTCTTACAGCATAAATACTTATAAATGTAGGTGTGAGGCATACCATCCTCTATCTTACACCATACATACTTATGCATGTAGGTGTCAGGCATACTAGCCTCTATCTTATAACATAAATACTTATAGATGTAGGTGTGAGGCATACCAGCCTCTATCTTACAGCATAAATACTTATAAATGTAGGTGTGAGGCATACCAGCTTCTGTCTTATAACATACATACATATACATGTAGGTGTGAGGCATACCAGCCTCTATCTTATAGCATAAATACTTATAAATGTAGGTGTGAGGCATACCAGCCTCTATCTTATAGCATAAATACTTATAAATGTAGGTGTGAGGCATACCAGCCTCTATCTTACAGCATAAATACTTATGAATGTAGGTGTGAGGCATACCAGCCTCTATCTTACACCATACATACTTATACATGTAGGTGTGAGGCATACTAGCCTATCTTATAGCATAAATACTTATAAATGTAGGTGTGAGGCATACCAGCCTCTATCTTATAGCATAAATACTTATACATGTAGGTGTGAGGCATACCAGCCTCTATCTTATAGCATAAATACTTATAGATGTAGGTGTGAGGCATACCAGCCTCTATCTTACACCATACATACTTATAAATGTAGGTGTGAGGCATACCAGCCTCTATCTTATAGCATAAATACTTATAAATGTAGGTGTGAGGCATACCAGCCTCTATCTTACAGCATAAATACTTATAAATGTAGGTGTGAGGCATACCAGCCTCTATCTTACACCATACATACTTATACATGTAGGTGTGAGGCATACTAGCCTATCTTATAGCATAAATACTTATATATGTAGGTGTGAGGCATACCAGCCTCTATCTTATAGCATAAATACTTATACATGTAGGTGTGAGGCATACCAGCCTCTATCTTATAGCATAAATACTTATAAATGTAGGTGTGAGGCATACCAGCCTCTATCTTATAGCATAAATACTTATGGATGTAGGTGTGAGGCATACCAGCCTCTGTCTTACAGCATAAATACTTATAAATGTAGGTGTGAGGCATACCAGCCTCTATCTTACACCATACATACTTATGCATGTAGGTGTGAGGCATACTAGCTTCTATCTTATAGCATAAATACTTATAAATGTAGGTGTGAGGCATACCAGCCTCTATCTTATAGCATAAATACTTATAGATGTAGGTGTGAGGCATACCAGCCTCTATCTTATAGCATAAATACTTATAGATGTAGGTGTGAGGCATACCAGCCTCTATCTTACAGCATAAATACTTATAAATGTAGGTGTGAGGCATACCAGCTTCTGTCTTATAACATAAATACTTTAAATGCTTTTATTATTATATATAGTATGTTACATGTTTGAGGCATACCAGCCTCTATCTTACAGCATGAATACTTATAAATGTAGGTGTGAGGCATAGCAGCCTCTATCGTTTAACATAAATACTTAAAATGCTTTTATTATTATATATAGTATGTTACATGTGTGAGGCATACCAGCCTCTATCTTACAGCATAAATACTTATAAATGTAGGTGTGAGGCATACCAGCCTCTGTCTTATAACATAAATACTTTAAATGCTTTTATTATTATATATAGTATGCTACATGTGTGAGGCATACCAGCCTCTATCTTACAGCATAAATACTTATAAATGTAGGTGTGAGGCATACCAGCCTCTGTCTTATAACATAAATACTTTAAATGCTTTTATTATTATATATAGTATGTTACATGTTTGAGGCATACCAGCCTCTATCTTACAGCATATATACTTATAAATGTAGGTGTGAGGCATACCAGCCTCTGTCTTATAACATAAATACTTAAAATGCTTTTATTATTATATATAGTATGTTACATGTTTGAGGCATACCAGCCTCTATCTTACAGCATGACTACTTATAAATGTAGGTGTGAGGCATACCAGCCTCTGTCTTATAACATAAATACTTTAGATGCTTTTATTATTATATATAGTATGTTACATGTTTGAGGCATACCAGCCTCTATCTTACAGCATGAATACTTATAAATGTAGGTGTGAGGCATACCAGCCTCTGTCTTATAACATAAATACTTTAAATGCTTTTATTATTATATATATAGTATGTTACATGTTTGAGGCATACCAGCCTCTTTCTTACAGCATGAATACTTATAAATGTAGGTGTGAGGCATACCAGCCTCTGTCTTATAACATAAATACTGTAAATGCTTTTATTATTATATATAGTATGTTACATGTTTGAGGCATACCAGCCTCTATCTTACAGCATGAATACTTATAAATGTAGGTGTGAGGCATACCAGCCTCTGTCTTATAACATAAATACTTTAAATGCTTTTATTATTATATATAGTATGTTACATGTTTGAGGCATACCAGCCTCTATCTTATTGCATAAACACTTATAAATGTAGGTGTGAGGCATACCAGCCTCTATCTTATAACATAAATACTTTAAATGCTTTTATTATTATATATAGTATGTTACATGTTTGAGGCATACCAGCCTCTATCTTATAGCATAAATACTTATAAATGTAGGTGTGAGGCATACCAGTCTCTATCTTATAGCATAAATACTTATAAATGTAGATGTGAGGCATACCAGCCTCTATCTTACACCATACATACTTATAAATGTAGGTGTGAGGCATACCAGCCTCTATCTTATAGCATAAATACTTATAAATGTAGGTGTGAGGCATACCAGCCTCTATCTTACACCATAAATACTTATAAATGTAGGTGTGAGGCATACCAGCCTCTATCTTACACCATAAATACTTATACATGTAGGTGTGAGGCATACCAGCCTCTGTCTTATAACATAAATACTTTAAATGCTTTTATTATTATATATAGTATGTTACATGTTTGAGGCATACCAGCCTCTATCTTACAGCATGAATACTTATAAATGTAGGTGTGAGGCATACCAGCCTCTATCTTATAACATAAATACTGTAAATGCTTTTATTATTATATATAGTATGTTACATGTTTGAGTCATACCAGCCTCTATCTTACAGCATGAATACTTATAAATGTAGGTGTGAGGCATACCAGCCTCTGTCTTATAACATAAATACTTTAAATGCTTTTATTATTATATATAGTATGTTACATGTTTGAGGCATACCAGCCTCTATCTTACAGCATGAATACTTATAAATGTAGGTGTGAGGCATACCAGCCTCTGTCTTATAACATAAATACTGTAAATGCTTTTATTATTATATATAGTATGTTACATGTTTGAGGCATACCAGCCTCTATCTTACAGCATGAATACTTATAAATGTAGGTGTGAGGCATACCAGCCTCTGTCTTATAACATAAATACTTTAAATGCTTTTATTATTATATATAGTATGTTACATGTTTGAGGCATACCAGCCTCTATCTTATAGCATAAACACTTATAAATGTAGGTGGGAGGCATACCAGCCTCTATCTTACACCATAAATACTTATTAATGTAGGTGTGAGGCATACCAGCCTCTATCTTATAGCATAAATACTTATAAATGTAGGTGTGAGGCATACCAGCCTCTATCTTATAGCATAACTACTTATAAATGTAGGTGTGAGGCATACCAGCCTCTATCTTATAACATAAATACTTATAAATGTAGGTGTGAGGCATACCAGCCTCTATCTTACACCATAAATACTTATACATGTAGGTGTGAGGCATACCAGCCTCTATCTTACACCATAAATACTTATTAATGTAGGTGTGAGGCATACCAGCCTCTGTCTTATAACATAAATACTGTAAATGCTTTTATTATTATATATAGTATGTTACATGTTTGAGGCATACCAGCCTCAATCTTACAGCATGAATACTTATAAATGTAGGTGTGAGGCATACCAGCCTCTATCTTATAACATAAATACTTTAAATGCTTTTATTATTATATATAGTATGTTACATGTTTGAGGCATACCAGCCTCTATCTTATAGCATAAACACTTAAAAATGTAGGTGTGAGGCATACCAGCCTCTATCTTACACCATAAATACTTATTAATGTAGGTGTGAGGCATACCAGCCTCTATCTTATTGCATAAATACTTATAAATGTAGGTGTGAGGCATACCAGCCTCTATCTTATAGCATAAATACTTATAAATGTAGGTGTGAGGCATACCAGCCTCTATCTTATAACATAACTACTTATAAATGTAGGTGTGAGGCATACCAGCCTCTATCTTACACCATAAATACTTATACATGTAGGTGTGAGGCATACCAGCCTCTATCTTACACCATAAATATTTATTAATGTAGGTGTGAGGCATACCAGCCTCTATCTTATAGCATAAATACTTATAAATGTAGGTGTGAGGCATACCAGCCTCTATCTTATAGCATAAATACTTATAAATGTAGGTGTGAGGCATACCAGCCTCTATCTTATAACATAAATACTTATAAATGTAGGTGTGAGGCATACCAGCCTCTATCTTATAACATAAATACTTATAAATGTAGGTGTTAGGCATATCAGCCCCTACCTAAATACATTGTATAATATTCCTTTGTGAATATTTAATTTTTTTTTTACTAACTATAGTACATGCTTTAATTTTATACCTAAAAGTTTTTAATATATTCCTCCTGCATGTCGAACTTTTATAAAAACAGTGAATATAATAAACTAAAAAAAACTTGTATTAGATATTTGCAACTCATCTAGGCATGTCCTGGGCTAAACATTGGTGTTTTTAAACAATATTAATAAACAAAATAATGCACTAGTGGGACTAATGACTTTTGGTTGGGACTCATCAAAATTTTAACCTACAAGGATCTCTGTGATGCAACAACCTGACAGACATGCATCCTTGACCTCGGACGATAGAACACTTTGGTCTTTCCCAATACCTCGGGGAAAATATTTTGATCTATTGCCTGCACTCCCATTAAATAACTGTATATTGTTTAATGATACATAGTAATGTCACGAACCATTTATATCATACGAATACATTATTTGATTTGGACCATGAAATTATTATTAACATTGTATGTTTGTTATTCTACAAAGATCTGCATATTCTTTTACTTTTGTAGCATCTTGAAATCCATAGAGCAGGTATATTGTCTTTTTAAGGGTTAGGGTTAAGGTGTTTAACGTCACTTTCAACAATATTTCTGTTATATCATGGCGGTCAGTTTTATTGGTAGAGGAAACAGGAGTACCAGAGAAAAACATCGACCTGTCGCAAGTCACTAATAAACTTTATCACATAATAATGTTGTATCGAGTACACGCCGCCTGATCGTGATTCGATTTCACAACGTTGTAAATCCAACTACCATACGATCACGACCATGACGGTCCCTTGTCTTTTTAACATTAAAATGAATTTTCATAATACTATAATATAGCATGATATAATTCCATACTGTTTCGAACAAAGAAAAAAAACAATGTATGTTAATACGTCTTTAATATGAGACATGCTCAACCTGTTTGAAGGATGAAGTCCTATAATTTTAAGAGGGAGGCGTCAGAAGGGAATGTATTATTTTTTTCAAGTACTTTTTAACGTTTTGTTTTAATTATTTGGCTGGAGTTATCTCTCTTTGACTTATGGCTGTTCCGTTCATTTTACCTACGCCGCTCTTCCGCCGAGAATCTCGTAGAAAGAGATTTTTTAATTATAATTCTATTTCAAATTTATTTCGATTTTGCATAGAGTAAATAATTAAGAAAGGTGGATTTTTCATTGAAATATATATTTTTTGCGTTTCTAAATATCAATTGATCTATTTTTAAAACTTCCGGTGAAAAGCTATTTGGCTATGAGATACATATGAGAAAGGAGGAAAAATCGTACAGCCTACAGTTAAAAGGACTTCATCCTTTATTATACGTTATTCAAAGCCAATTTTGAAAGATATTTATTTTCCATAGGCTTGCTATAATGAGTGTAAATTAAATTGATATTTTCTTAATTGCAAATTCTGACAGCATCAACCACATTTTACCACGCTTAAAAACAACTATCATACGATCACGACCAAGACAGTCCCTAATTGCAATTTAAATCATGCATTAAATTCCATATTATAATCAATAAGATTACCGAAATTATATCAACGAACAATTCTTTGATAAAATTATAATTAATATCTATAAATAAATACTGACATTGAATAATGGAATGCTAACAATGTTAGTGAAAGCATTATTACATGATTAACAATTTAGTACATAGAACTAAGGCTGACATAATCTGTTCGTTGGGTAATGAAAATATCAACGTTCAGATGAGTGTAAAGCAGACATGTAATAAGTAATATTTATACCACGGTTTTCCGAGTTAAACCATGTCCGTGGGTATAAATAGCTGTGGACGGAGCAAACATTCAGATTGTTCATGTTTTTGACCACGGTTATCTCGAGGAGGAAAAATCAATGATACATAGTTTCACAGTTACTTTTGGAGCAAAATATTTGAGAGACATGGTCACTAGTGTTCCTCCCTATCAAACTTTCAGTATTATCAAAAATGATATTCTTCATCAGTCTAAAATATACAAAAATCACTTCGAAATTTCAAATTTCTGAGGTATGTGATCTTTAGGTATGTCACGTTGGTCATGTGACATGCAGTTTTAAAATTATGCTGTTCATATCAACGGAGATTTTTTATGATAAACTCCGCCCACAAATATTGTCGGTAGAGCCTACAGCAAATTCCCCTTTAAACGGTTAAACAATCGAACGAAAAACCATGGTATACATGATTTGCAACATGAAGCCTTGCAATATCACATCTAGGTCGCTGATTGTTGTATGGCTCCCTGAGATCAATAAAACTACAGCCCAGATTTAAAGTGTACAATAGCTTGTATCTGTGTGTATCATTTGATAGTTCTTAGCTGTTGCTTAAATTCTGGAAAAAAGAAACTATAAAAAGATGAGAGAAAAATGCATTCTTGTTGCAATGTGAAACAAATCGCTCATTAACATGGTACTTTATAATATTACATTCAAAGGTATTGAATATACTGCTGGCAACTCTTGAACACATGTCTGTTGCGAACAAAAGTTAATATTCGGTTGCGTGTTCAGCTTAGACATGTTTTACATTTGGCCATAGTGTTGTCTATCTGTCTTAGATTTATGAATTCTGATTACGCCTTTTGGTATCTTCCAGCTCTTTTTGGATCGTCCATTTATTTAAATCTGATCTCTCATTTGTAGGAATATCGTTCCAATATCACATTTAAAACAAACGGCTCGGCGGCACGAGATATATAAATCCAAAACCGGGAACGTGACGTTATATGCGCTGTCTAGAACCTGAATAACATATAATATCGTTGTATAGAACTTGCAAATAAATACAATTTAACATGCAGAGATGTGATCCATAGCTATAAGTCTTTAATTTATCATATATATTAGTGCTTCCTGATCGAACGAAAAGCAATTAGTGAGAGAGTGATTGTTGAATAACACCAAATGAGCAATATTACAGTTATATCATATCAAGAACAAGTTACATTGGATGAGGGGATGATAATGTCCGCTTTGTACTAGACCTACACGCTAAGCTGGAATTTTTGTGCTTTCTCACTGAAAGAACAATCCGCGGGTAGACATTGTCGCTCCACTCGGACACATTATTCTGATTCCAAGCCAACCAGTATTTGTTCTTTCTCATTAATACTACGTGCTTGGAGGAGAGGCAACACATATCAACTTTGCAGTCTTTGGTGGGACTAGACCAGGGCTAGAACCAGCTATTTACCGTTATAGGGGCGGTCACACTAATCATTACATCACCGATGCATTTGAACCCGAAGTAAATATGATTTTTCATTTTAATAAAATATCATATTATGAAAATGATCATCAGTGAATTTTTCGTAATAATTTCGGCATTGATGATAAAATTATATGATGACAGAATTGGACGTAGATGAATACAGCACAATTGAATAAGGACGATCTGTTTTATTAATGATACAAATTAAGATCGTAATATCACAGCTGACCGCGGGCTTTTTACGCTAACTATGTTATGAACAGACTGTCAGATGTTTTCTTTATTTCATTTGTCCTAACACTAGTGAGTCAGTACTTCCTTAATTCGAAATCGATAGATAAGAACTGGAAGCTCCGGACAAAAATCCGAAAAATAACAATGTCTGCAGGAGCCAGTATGATCATAATAAGAACGTACATGGTCAGTTCCGTTGGTTGAAAGTGAATGTGGCAGACTAGAAAATCTAGGAGTGAGGCATACCAGCCTCTATCTTATAGCATAAATACTTATACATGTAGGTGTGAGGCATACCAGCCCCTATCTTATAGCATAAATACTTATAAATGTAGGTGTGAGGCATACCAGCCTCTATCTTACAGCATAAATACTTATAAATGTAGGTGTGAGGCATACCAGCCTCTGTCTTATAACATAAATACTGTAAATGCTTTTATTATTATATATAGTATGCTACATGTATGAGGCATACCAGCCTCTATCTTACAGCATAAATACTTATAAATGTAGGTGTGAGGCATACCAGCCTCTGTCTTATAACATAAATACTTAAAATGCTTTTATTATTATATATAGTATGTTACATGTATGAGGCATACCAGCCTCTATCTTACAGCATATATACTTATAAATGTAGGTGTGAGGCATACCAGCCTCTATCTTATAACATAAATATTGTAAATGCTTTTATTATTATATATAGTATGTTACATGTTTGAGGCATACCAGCCTCTATCTTACAGCATGAATACTTATAAATGTAGGTGTGAGGCATACCAGCCTCTGTCTTATAACATAAATACTGTAAATGCTTTTATTATTATATATAGTATGTTACATGTTTGAGGCATACCAGCCTCTATCTTACAGCATGAATACTTATAAATGTAGGTGTGAGGCATACCAGCCTCTGTCTTATAACATAAATACTTTAAATGCTTTTATTATTATATATAGTATGTTACATGTTTGAGGCATACCAGCCTCTATCTTATAGCATAATACTTATAAATGTAGGTGTGAGGCATACCAGCCTCTATCTTATAACATAAATACTTTAAATGCTTTTATTATTATATATAGTATGTTACATGTTTGAGGCATACCAGCCTCTATCTTATAGCATAAACACTTATAAATGTAGGTGTGAGGCATACCAGCCTCTATCTTATAACATAAATACTTTAAATGCTTTTATTATTATATATAGTATGTTACATGTTTGAGGCATACCAGCCTCTATCTTATAGCATAAATACTTATAAATGTAGGTGTGAGGCATACCAGCCTCTATCTTATAGCATAAACACTTATAAATGTAGGTGTGAGGCATACCAGCCTCTATCTTACACCATACATACTTATAAATGTAGGTGTGAGGCATACCAGCCTCTATCTTATAGCATTAATACTTATAAATGTAGGTGTGAGGCATACCAGCCTCTATCTTACACCATAAATACTTATACATGTAGGTGTGAGGCATACCAGCCTCTATCTTACACCATAAATACTTATTAAGGTAGGTGTGAGGCATACCAGCCTCTATCTTATAGCATAAATACTTATAAATGTAGGTGTGAGGCATACCAGCCTGTATCTTATAGCATAAATACTTATAAATGTAGGTGTGAGGCATACCAGCCCCTATCTTATAACATAAATACTTATAAATGTAGGTGTGAGGCATACCAGCCTCTATCTTACACCATAAATACTTATACATGTAGGTGTGAGGCATACCAGCCTCTATCTTACACCATAAATACTTATTAATGTAGGTGTGAGGCATACCAGCCTCTATCTTATAGCATAAATACTTATAAATGTAGGTGTGAGGCATACCAGCCTCTATCTTATAGCATAAATACTTATAAATGTAGGTGTGAGGTATACCAGCCTCTATCTTATAACATAAATACTTATAAATGTAGGTGTGAGGCATACCAGCCTCTATCTTATAACATAAATACTTATAAATGTAGGTGTGAGGCATATCAGCCCCTACCTAAATACATTGTATAATATTCCTTTGTGAATATTTAATTTTTTTTTTACTAACTATAGTACATGCTTTAATTTTATACCTAAAAGTTTTTAATATATTCCTCCTGCATGTCGAACTTTTATAAAAACAGTGAATATAATAAACTAAAAAAAACTTGTATTAGATATTTGCAACTCATCTAGGCATGTCCTGGGCTAAACATTGGTGTTTTTAAACAATATTAATAAACAAAATAATGCACTAGTGGGACTAATGACTTTTGGTTGGGACTCATCAAAATTTTAACCTACAAGGATCTCTGTGATGCAACAACCTGACAGACATGCATCCTTGACCTCGGACGATAGAACACTTTGGTCTTTCCCAATACCTCGGGGAAAATATTTTGATCTATTGCCTGCACTCCCATTAAATAACTGTATATTGTTTAATGATACATAGTAATGTCACGAACCATTTATATCATACGAATACATTATTTGATTTGGACCATGAAATTATTATTAACATTGTATGTTTGTTATACTACAAAGATCTGCATATTCTTTTACTTTTGTAGCATCTTGAAATCCATAGAGCAGGTATATTGTCTTTTTAAGGGTTAGGGTTAAGGTGTTTAACGTCACTTTCAACAATATTTCTGTTATATCATGGCGGTCAGTTTTATTGGTAGAGGAAACAGGAGTACCAGAGAAAAACATCGACCTGTCGCAAGTCACTAATAAACTTTATCACATAATAATGTTGTATCGAGTACACGCCGCCTGATCGTGATTCGATTTCACAACGTTATAAATCCAACTACCATACGATCACGACCATGACGGTCCCTTGTCTTTTTAACATTAAAATGAATTTTCATAATACTATAATATAGCATGATATAATTCCATACTGTTTCGAACAAAGAAAAAAAACAATGTATGTTAATACGTCTTTAATATGAGACATGCTCAACCTGTTTGAAGGATGAAGTCCTATAATTTTAAGAGGGAGGCGTCAGAAGGGAATGTATTATTTTTTTCAAGTACTTTTTAACGTTTTGTTTTAATTATTTGGCTGGAGTTATCTCTCTTTGACTTATGGCTGTTCCGTTCATTTTACCTACGCCGCTCTTCCGCCGAGAATCTCGTAGAAAGAGATTTTTTAATTATAATTCTATTTCAAATTTATTTCGATTTTGCATAGAGTAAATAATTAAGAAAGGTGGATTTTTCATTGAAATATATATTTTTTGCGTTTCTAAATATCAATTGATCTATTTTTAAAACTTCCGGTGAAAAGCTATTTGGCTATGAGATACATATGAGAAAGGAGGAAAAATCGTACAGCCTACAGTTAAAAGGACTTCATCCTTTATTATACGTTATTCAAAGCCAATTTTGAAAGATATTTATTTTCCATAGGCTTGCTATAATGAGTGTAAATTAAATTGATATTTTCTTAATTGCAAATTCTGACAGCATCAACCACATTTTACCACGCTTAAAAACAACTATCATACGACCACGACCAAGACGGTCCCTAATTGCAATTTAAATCATGCATTAAATTCCATATTATAATCAATAAGATTACCGAAATTATATCAACGAACAATTCTTTGATAAAATTATAATTAATATCTATAAATAAATACTGACATTGAATAATGGAATGCTAACAATGTTAGTGAAAGCATTATTACATGATTAACAATTTAGTACATAGAACTAAGGCTGACATAATCTGTTCGTTGGGTAATGAAAATATCAACGTTCAGATGAGTGTAAAGCAGACATGTAATAAGTAATATTTATACCACGGTTTTCCGAGTTAAATCATGTCCGTGGGTATAAATAGCTGTGGACGGAGCAAACATTCAGATTGTTCATGTTTTTGACCACGGTTATCTCGAGGAGGAAAAATCAATGATACATAGTTTCACAGTTACTTTTGGAGCAAAATATTTGAGAGACATGGTTACTAGTGTTCCTCCATATCAAACTTTCAGTATTATCAAAAATGATATTCTTCATCAGTCTAAAATATACAAAAATCACTTCGAAAATTCAAATTTCTGAGGTATGTGATCTTTAGGTATGTCACGTTGGTCATGTGACATGCAGTTTTAAAATTATGCTGTTCATATCAACGGAGATTTTTTATGATAAACTCCGCCCACAAATATTGTCGGTAGAGCCTACCGCAAATTCCCCTTTAAACGGTTAAACAATCGAACGAAAAACCATGGTATACATGATTTGCAACATGAAGCCTTGCAATATCACATCTAGGTCGCTGATTGTTGTATGGCTCCCTGAGATCAATAAAACTACAGCCCAGATTTAAAGTGTACAATAGCTTGTATCTGTGTGTATCATTTGATAGTTCTTAGCTGTTGCTTAAATTCTGGAAAAAAGAAACTATAAAAAGATGAGAGAAAAATGCATTCTTGTTGCAATGTGAAACAAATCGCTCATTAACATGGTACTTTATAATATTACATTCAAAGGTATTGAATATACTGCTGGCAACTCTTGAACACATGTCTGTTGCGAACAAAAGTTAATGTTCGGTTGCGTGTTCAGCTTAGACATGTTTTACATTTGGCCATAGTGTTGTCTATCCGTCTTAGATTTATGAATTCTGATTACGCCTTTTGGTATCTTCCAGCTCTTTTTGGATCGTCCATTTATTTAAATCTGATCTCTCATTTGTAGGAATATCGTTCCAATATCACATTTAAAACAAACGGCTCGGCGGCACGAGATATATAAATCCAAAACCGGGAACGTGACGTTATATGCGCTGTCTAGAACCTGAATAACATATAATATCGTTGTATAGAACTTGCAAATAAATACAATTTAACATGCAGAGATGTGATCCATAGCTATAAGTCTTTAATTTATCATATATATTAGTGCTTCCTGATCGAACGAAAAGCAATTAGTGAGAGAGTGATTGTTGAATAACACCAAATGAGCAATATTACAGTTATATCATATCAAGAACAAGTTACATTGGATGAGGGGATGATAATGTCCGCTTTGTACTAGACCTACACGCTAAGCTGGAATTTTTGTGCTTTCTCACTGAAAGAACAATCCGCGGGTAGACATTGTCGCTCCACTCGGACACATTATTCTGATTCCAAGCCAACCAGTATTTGTTCTTTCTCATTAATACTACGTGCTTGGAGGAGAGGCAACACATATCAACTTTGCAGTCTTTGGTAGGACTAGACCAGGGCTAGAACCAGCTATTTACCGTTATAGGGGCGGTCACACTAATCATTACATCACCGATGCATTTGAACCCGAAGTAAATATGATTTTTCATTTTAATAAAATATCATATTATGAAAATGATCATCAGTGAATTTTTCGTAATAATTTCGGCATTGATGATAAAATTATATGATGACAGAATTGGACGTAGATGAATACAGCACAATTGAATAAGGACGATCTGTTTTATTAATGATACAAATTAAGATCGTAATATCACAGCTGACCGCGGGCTTTTTACGCTAACTATGTTATGAACAGACTGTCAGATGTTTTCTTTATTTCATTTGTCCTAACACTAGTGAGTCAGTACTTCCTTAATTCGAAATCGATAGATAAGAACTGGAAGCTCCGGACGCAAATCCGAAAAATAACAATGTCTGCAGGAGCCAGTATGATCATAATAAGAACGTACATGGTCAGTTCCGTTGGTTGAAAGTGGATGTGGCAGACTAGAAATTCTAGGTGTGAGGCTTACCAGCCTCTATCTTATAGCATAAATACTTTAAATGCTTTTATTATTATATATAGTATGTTACATGTTTGAGGCATACCAGCCTCTATCCTATAGCATAAATACTTATAAATGTAGGTGTGAGGCATACCAGCCTCTATCTTATAACATAAATACTTTAAATGCTTTTATTATTATATATAGTATGTTACATGTTTGAGGCATACCAGCCTCTATCTTATAGCATATATACTTATACATGTAGGTGTGAGGCATACCAGCCTCTATCTTACAGCATATATACTTATAAATGTAGGTGTGAGGCATACCAGCCTCTATCTTATAGCATAAATACTTATAAATGTAGGTGTGAGGCATACCAGCCTCTATCTTACAGCATAAATACTTATAAATGTAGGTGTGAGGCATACCAGCCTCTGTCTTATAACATAAATACTTTAAATGCTTTTATTATTATATATAGTATGTTACATGTTTGAGGCATACCAGCCTCTATCTTACAGCATGAATACTTATAAATGTAGGTGTGAGGCATAGCAGCCTCTATCTTATAACATAAATACTTAAAATGCTTTTATTATTATATATAGTATGTTACATGTGTGAGGCATACCAGCCTCTATTTTACAGCATAAATACTTATAAATGTAGGTGTGAGGCATACCAGCCTCTGTCTTATAACATAAATACTTTAAATGCTTTTATTATTATATATAGTATGCTACATGTGTGAGGCATACCAGCCTCTATCGTACAGCATAAATACTTATAAATGTAGGTGTGAGGCATACCAGCCTCTGTCTTATAACATAAATACTTAAAATGCTTTTATTATTATATATAGTATGTTACATGTATGAGGCATACCAGCCTCTATCTTACAGCATATATACTTATAAATGTAGGTGTGAGGCATACCAGGCTCTATCTTATAGCATAAATACTGTAAACGCTTTTATTATTATATATAGTATGTTACATGTTTGAGGCATACCAGCCTCTATCTTATAGCATAAATACTTATACATGTAGGTGTGAGGCATACCAGCCTCTATCTTATAACATAAATACTGTAAATGCTTTTATTATTATATATAGTATGTTACATGTTTGAGGCATACCAGCCTCTATCTTATAGCATAAATACTTATAAATGTAGGTGTGAGGCATACCAGCCTCTATCTTATAACATAAATACTTAAAATGCTTTTATTATTATATATAGTATGTTACATGTTTGAGGCATACCAGCCTCTATCTTACAGCATGAATACTTATAAATGTAGGTGTGAGGCATACCAGCCTCTGTCTTATAACATAAATACTGTAAATGCTTTTATTATTATATATAGTATGTTACAAGTTTGAGGCATACCAGCCTCTATCTTACAGCATGAATACTTATAAATGTAGGTGTGAGGCATACCAGCCTCTGTCTTATAACATAAATACTTTAAATGCTTTTATTATTATATATAGTATGTTACATGTTTGAGGCATACCAGCCTCTATCTTATAGCATAAATACTTATAAATGTAGGTGTGAGGCATACCAGCCTCTGTCTTATAACATAAATACTTTAAATGCTTTTATTATTATATATAGTATGTTACATGTTTGAGGCATACCAGCCTCTATCTTATAGCATAAATACTTATAAATGTAGGTGTGAGGCATACCAGCCTCTATCTTATAGCATAAATACTTATAAATGTAGGTGTGAGGCATACCAGCCTCTATCTTATAGCATAAATACTTATAAATGTAGGTGTGAGGCATACCAGCCTCTATCTTATAGCATAAATACTTTAAATGCTTTTATTATTATATATAGTATGTTACATGTTTGAGGCATACCAGCCTCTATCTTATAGCATAAATACTTATAAATGTAGGTGTGAGGCATACCAGCCTCTGTCTTATAACATAAATACTTTAAATGCTTTTATTATTATATATAGTATGTTACATGTTTGAGGCATACCAGCCTCTATCTTATAGCATAAATACTTATAAATGTAGGTGTGAGGCATACCAGCCTCTATCTTATAGCATAAATACTTATAAATGTAGGTGTGAGGCATACCAGCCTCTATCTTGCAGCATACATACTTATAAATGTAGGTTTGAGGCATACCAGCCTCTGTCTTATAGCATAAATACTTATAAATGTAGGTGTGAGGCATACCAGCCTCTGTCTTATAGCATAAATACTTATACATGTAGGTGTGAGGCATACCAGCCTCTATCTTACAGCATATATACTTATAAATGTAGGTGTGAGGCATATCAGCCCCTACCTAAATACATTGTATAATATTCCTTTGTGAATATTTAAATTTTTTTTTACTAACTATAGTACATGCTTTAATTTTATACCTAAAAGTTTTTAATATATTTCTCCTGCATGTCGAACTTTTATAAAAACAATGAATATAATAAATTAAAAAAAACTTGTATAAGATAATTGCAACTCATCTAGGCATGTCCTGGGCTAAACATTGGTGTTTTTAAACAATATTAATAAACAAAATAATGCACTAGTGGGACTAATGACTTTTGGTTGGGACTCATCAAAATTTTAACCTACAAGGATCTCTGTGATGCAACAACCTGACAGACATGCATCCTTGACCTCGGACGATAGAACACTTTGGTCTTTCCCAATACCTCGGGAAAAATATTTTGATCTATTGCCTGCACTCCCATTAAATAACTGTATATTGTTTAATGATACATAGTAATATCACGAACCATTTATATCATACGAATACATTATTTGATTTGGACCATGAAATTATTATTAACATTGTATGTTTGTTATACTACAAAGATCTGCATATTCTTTTACTTTTGTAGCATCTTGAAATCCATAGAGCAGGTATATTGTCTTTTTAAGGGTTAGGGTTAAGGTGTTTAACGTCACTTTCAACAATATTTCTGTTATATCATGGCGGTCAGTTTTATTGGTAGAGGAAACAGGAGTACCAGAGAAAAACATCGACCTGTCGCAAGTCACTAATAAACTTTATCACATAATAATGTTGTATCGAGTACACGCCGCCTGATCGTGATTCGATTTCACAACATTGTAAATCCAACTACCATACGATCACGACCATGACGGTCCCTTGTCTTTTTAACATTAAAATGAATTTTCATAATACTATAATATAGCATGATATAATTCCATACTGTTTCGAACAAAGAAAAAAAACAATGTATGTTAATACGTCTTTATTTAATATGAGACATGCTCAACCTGTTTGAAGGATGAAGTCCTATAATTTTAAGAGGGAGGCGTGAGAAGGGAATGTATTATTTTTTTCAAGTACTTTTAACGTTTTGTTTTAATTATTTGGCTGGAGTTATCTCTCTTTGACTTATGGCTGTTCCGTTCATTTTACCTACGCCGCTCTTCCGCCGAGAATCTCGTAGAAAGAGATTTTTTAATTATAATTTTATTTCAAATTTATTTCGATTTTGCATAGAGTAAATAATTAAGAAAGGTGGATTTTTCATTGAAATATATATTTTTTGCGTTTCTAAATATCAATTGATCTATTTTTAAAACTTCCGGTGAAAAGCTATTTGGCTATGAGATACATATGAGAAAGGAGGAAAAATCGTACAGCCTACAGTTAAAAGGACTTCGTCCTTTATTATACGTTATTCAAAGCCAATTTTTGAATGATATTTATTTTCCATAGGCTTGCTATAATGAGTGTAAATTAAATTGATATTTTCTTAATTGCAAATTCTGACAGCATCAACCACATTTTACCACGCTTAAAAACAACTATCATACGATCACGACCAAGACAGTCCCTAATTGCAATTTAAATCATGCATTAAATTCCATATTATAATCAATAAGATTACCGAAATTATATCAACGAACAATTCTTTGATAAAATTATAATTAATATCTATAAATAAATACTGACATTGAATAATGGAATGCTAACAATGTTAGTGAAAGCATTATTACATGATTAACAATTTAGTACATAGAACTAAGGCTGACATAATCTGTTCGTTGGGTAATGAAAATATCAACGTTCAGATGAGTGTAAAGCAGACATGTAATAAGTAATATTTATACCACGGTTTTCCGAGTTAAATCATGTCCGTGGGTATAAATAGCTGTGGACGGAGCAAACATTCAGATTGTTCATG
Source organism: Bathymodiolus brooksi (assembly GCA_963680875.1). Taxonomy (NCBI): domain Eukaryota; kingdom Metazoa; phylum Mollusca; class Bivalvia; order Mytilida; family Modiolidae; genus Bathymodiolus; species Bathymodiolus brooksi. The sequence continues at coordinate 18,600,142 of OY804580.1, forward strand.
TTTTTGACCACGGTTATCTCGAGGAGGAAAAATCAATGATACATAGTTTCACAGTTACTTTTGGAGCAAAATATTTGAGAGACATGGTTACTAGTGTTCCTCCATATCAAACTTTCAGTATTATCAAAAATGATATTCTTCATCAGTCTAAAATATACAAAAATCACTTCGAAATTTCAAATTTCTGAGGTATGTGATCTTTAGGTATGTCACGTTGGTCATGTGACATGCAGTTTTAAAATTATGCTGTTCATATCAACGGAGATTTTTTATGATAAACTCCGCCCACAAATATTGTCGGTAGAGCCTACAGCAAATTCCCCTTTAAACGGTTAAACAATCGAACGAAAAACCATGGTATACATGATTTGCAACATGAAGCCTTGCAATATCACATCTAGGTCGCTGATTGTTGTATGGCTCCCTGAGATCAATAAAACTACAGTCCAGATTTAAAGTGTACAATAGCTTGTATCTGTGTGTATCATTTAATAGTTCTTAGCTGTTGCTTAAATTCTGGAAAAAAGAAACTATAAAAAGATGAGAGAAAAATGCATTCTTGTTGCAATGTGAAACAAATCGCTCATTAACATGGTACTTTATAATATTACATTCAAAGGTATTGAATATACTGCTGGCAACTCTTGAACACATGTCTGTTGCGAACAAAAGTTAATGTTCGGTTGCGTGTTCAGCTTAGACATGTTTTACATTTGGCCATAGTTTTGTCTATCTGTCTTAGATTTATGAATTCTGATTACGCCTTTTGGTATCTTCCAGCTCTTTTTGGATCGTCCATTTATTTAAATCTGATCTCTCATTTGTAGGAATATCGTTCCAATATCACATTTAAAACAAACAGCTCGGCGGCACGAGATATATAAATCAAAAACCGGGAACGTGACGTTATATGCGCTGTCTAGAACCTGAATAACATATAATATCGTTGTATAGAACTTGCAAATAAATACAATTTAACATGCAGAGATGTGATCCATAGCTATAAGTCTTTAATTTATCAGATATATTAGTGCTTCCTGATCGAACGAAAAGCAAATAGTGAGAGAGTGATTGTTGAATAACACCAAATGAGCAATATTACAGTTATATCATATCAAGAACAAGTTACATTGGATGAGGGGATGATAATGTCCGCTTTGTACTAGACCTACACGCTAAGCTGGAATTTTTGTGCTTTCTCACTGAAAGAACAATCCGCGGGTAGACATTGTCGCTCCACTCGGACACATTATTCTGATTCCAAGCCAACCAGTATTTTTTCTTTCTCATTAATACTGCGTGCATGGAGGAGAGGCAACGCATATCAACTTTGCAGTCTTTGGTGCGACTTAGACCAGGGCTAGAACCAGCTATTTACCGATATAGGGGCGGTCACACTAATCATTACATCACCGATGCATTTGAACCCGAAGTAAATATGATTTTTCATTTTAATAAAATATCATATTATGAAAATGATCATCAGTGAATTTTTCGTAATAATTTCGGCATTGATGATAAAATTATATGATGACAGAATTGGACGTAGATGAATACAGCACAATTGAATAAGGACGATCTGTTTTATTAATGATACAAATTAAGATCGTAATATCACAGCTGACCGCGGGCTTTTTACGCTAACTATGTTATGAACAGACTGTCAGATGTTTTCTTTATTTCATTTGTCTTAACACTAGTGAGTCAGTACTTCCTTAATTCGAAATCGATAGATAAGAACTGGAAGCTCCGGACGCAAATCCGAAAAATAACAATGTCTGCAGGAGCCAGTATGATCATAATAAGAACGTACATGGTCAGTTCCGTTGGTTGAAAGTGGATGTGGCAGACTAGAAAATCTTATTTATAAATAGTACAGACAATAAAAGAATAAATTAGAGATAGAAAATAGTAGAAGTATAAATAACTCTGGACAGATCCAATCACCGTCACATAAAGTGATTGAACAAGTAGAAAACCTGATTTAACGATATAAGACAGGATTAGACGCATCTTATTGGTCAAGTGAATAACATTCTGTCAAAGTGGAGGAAATCGCATGCATAGAAGCTGTAAGGATATCGTTCCATTAATTCGATGACATTTATTCAAGCACGAGACAGCGACAAATATATACGAAAATGTCAATGAAAATTCCTCGTCACTTAGATTGAACTTTAGATTCATGTCTATGCAATAACTTTCAGTCCGAATGAAGGTAGATTACAATTCTCAAAAACTATTACAATGTTTATATATTTGTGACTGAAATACAAATCTGAACATATAGTCGCCACCAGGACTTTTTTGATCGTGACGAGCATCTGTGTCACAAATGATTACGTTTATGTTCCGTTTGTCGAAATCACAATCCTGCAATTTCCTTATTCATGACTTATCACCGGGTTTGTAAGAAGAGTAACAATACGGGTGCGATATGCGGAGCAGAAACTGCTTACCCTTCCGGAGCACTTGAGTGTAACCCCAATTTTAGTGGGGTTCGTGTTTCTCGATATTTAATTTTCTGTGTAATGTTTTGCAGATCGTTGTCTGTCCTTTTTCATTTGTCCTTTGTGTTATATCTGTATAGCAACACTGCCATAGATGTTTCCGCCTCTAGGCCAAGCATCACTACAGATGCTACAACAAATAAGGCCACTTCAGATAAAGTTATCAAAGAAGTGAGACGATAGAAAAAGGAAAGTCATATTGTATGAATTATTAAGAAAGTATATGGATGTAAACGAACAATGATAGATTATTCAACATTACACTTAGATACAAATCCAAGTAAAGGAACAGCGCTTGTATTGCATTTCAGTCATAGTAGAGTATCCAATAATGGGCAAAGCTCTGCGATGAGTGTGAAGCGACCCCTAGTCTGCAGTTGAGTGACACTTTTCACATCTGCCGATAAACGTTACGTCTGGGCATCTTTGTTTGTTCCGATGTTATGTGGTGATATAATTTTATATCACAGATGCGGTGCTATCAACAAGAACATTAATAAACACGGGTGAATCAATCTTACTCGTTATCGTCACTGCAATGGAAGTTGAAAATGAATGCAATCAGTCCGACAATGAAGAACAAATAACAATTGTTAAGGGGTTAATAATGGACCGGCTGTGATAGTATTCAGTTTCGACGATTTCTGTAGAGTTGCATCTCTCTTTTCATAATTATGAAAAATTCACAGTTGTCCAAATCTTTACAGATGCATATGGTATCATTTACATGTACTTTCACTCTTCTATATTAGGATCATGAAATATATATTTTTTACCCTGGTTTGGATAGATCTGCACAATCATGAATACATCACTATGTACACAATACTGTACAGCTACCCATGTAATCCTACTCTCCGTCACAGGAGCTCGTGACGCGAAATTACCACCCCTATTTTAACTTTCTGATGTTATTGCATCTCTTTTTATATTCCATATTTCATTTTGTGGATAATAAGAGTATATAGGACCGGCATATGCAAGTTGTTGTTACCATAAGATTGTATGGATATATTGACACGAACACGATAAATTAAGGAAAACAAAGAAATTTTATTGAAAATAAATATGTAAACAGAAAGTTTTAAAAAATTAGACTAATGAGAGGTAATACCGATCCAAGCTTTGTCAATGGTGCAAATACATCATCACATGCCAATATGAAGGTCATTGTTAGTCAGCACAACATATGCTTTTGCTACAATGTTAAATTGTGAGTTACGGAATGTTTGTTAAATTGTGAGTTATGGAATGTGTTCAGTTTGTCGTTGTCGCTCTCCCGTCCTGTAGTCGTTCATGATAACTTCGAATATTATACAATTACTGCACTTGAAAGAGATCAATATGAGGTTTTATGGAGCAGAGTATAAAAATATTGAACGAGGCGAAGCCGAATTCAATATTGTTGTACTCTGCTCCATAAAACCTCTTATTATATAGATATCGATGAAATACCGTGATTTCCGAGTATAAAAACGATAATTTCACTAGTGAAATTACCATTTTTATTTTCACTCTCGCTATTTTTCCCACCATTTTTCGAGCTGGAACTATTTTTTTTAGAATATTATATGGAGTGATGTCCCTTTGCTTCATTTCATTGACAGATTGTTAGTTTCATTTACGATAAAGGAAATATTTAAAAAATAGACAAAATGATATCTTAAATGATATGTTCAAAGTGTGAACACGTACTCTCGCCTTAATCAAAGCCAGCAGAAAAGTATATCCAAAGTGCTATCGGACACCGAGGGTAAAGTTGTCTTTGACAAAGGAAAGCCGTCCGAAAATACAAATTCAAATAACGGTGTTCGTTCTATTGCTTCTTGTGAAATGAATCCAAATTTGTCACAGCTTTCGTCAACCACAAGTACTAGTTCAATGACTTCTGACACTAAGATGTCATCTCTTTTTTATGGGAACACTTACATTTACGGAGGAACTTTTCATTTTAACAATCCTCAGTCAGAAAAGACAAAGTGATGATTCCGGACTACAAATAGCAAAAACAAAATATAAAAGAATCCTACCTTTATCGTTTAGTGATTCCGATTCTGAGTGAACTTTAGTCCATTTTCCTTCCGTTATAATCCGTTTGAATTACACATTTAACGTTTGGACCTACATTTAACGATTTACATTTCCTAGCTGTTATATTGCTAAATTACTTGTTTTCTAATTATATAATTCATCGAATTTGAAATAGTTTTGGCTTTGTTAACGGCCAAATATTGGTATGCATCCGACTTCTTTCACAAGACATTCTTCCCACAAGGTTACAAATGAAATGTACATAATAAAAACGAAACATAAATCAAGTGTCAATAAAAAAATTGTGTCTTTCAAGGTCGAGTGCATACTATGGTCACAAAGTTTACAAGTAAACAACATGAAAATTACATTCCTAATCGATTTATGTGCACATGAATTTATTTATTTACAAAATTGAAAGCATTAGACAAACTTTTAGTCATAAATCCATGTTCAAAGGGCAGCGCCATTTTAACTTCAAAGAATAAAGTGGGCGGAGTCAACGAGTAGCCAAGGACATAGTTGTATATTAAAGCGCAATAAAGAAATAAATACATACAATGCAGATGAAAGAAAATATCAAATTTATTGGCTCAAAATAGTCTAACTTCGATGTCCGATTACCAAAAATATGTCACGAATGACCGCACAACTGATAATTCACGAATGCGCAGTTAGTTATACTATAAATATTGATCAAGTTCAAGTGTAGTAATTGTTTTATTACATACGGCTCTAATTTACTCTAGTTTTGAAATTTTATAAAAACTGAAATTTTTGAAAGTTTTTGAAAATTTTATCATTTTGAATTTTTTTGAAATCTTATGAATTTTTGGAAAGTTTTGAAATTTTATGAAAATTTTTAATCTAAAAAAAAAATTGAAATTTTAAGAAATTTTTTTAATTTTCGAATTTTTTAAAAAATTTTGAACTTTAATTTTTTTTAATTTTTTAATTTTGAATTTTTTTGAAAATTTTCAAATTTTATAAAATTTTCTAACATTGATTGGCAAAAAGTAATTTCTGTGCAATAAAAAACCATATTGCACTCTCGTACCACGTAATTTCATTCATTGATTTTGCACGAGAGTGCAATATGATCATTTATTGCACAGAAATTGCTTTTTGCTAATCAACATGTTAGAAAATGGAATGTCACGTGTATTGCTTCTGGCCAATAGAAAAACAGTAAAATAGAGCCTTATGTAATAATATAAGTTATTTACGTTCCTATCCGTAGATATGGAGATTTTTACACCCTGAAGTAGCCAAGTACACCGTGAGGCGCAGCCGAAGGGTGTAAAGGCTACTGAAGGGTGCTAAAATCTCCATATCTACGATAGGAACGCAGATAACGAATGTATCCCCGGTTATTGTAAAAAATAAGACATTTTGGACCCCGGCGGCCCACGTAAAAGTGACGTTGTCGTTGTTTTTGGAAAGAATAAGTAAAAATTATGAAAGTTTCGAGTGTTTTTTACCCGATGTAGGGTACTACCTTTGGTAGAACCCTACATTTGATCAAAGTAACAGCTTTATATTCCATATATAGCCAAAATTAACTAAATTTGATTTTGGAGCGCAACGTCGCGAGCTTTACGTCATATTATCCCCGTTTTGAAAATTATAACAACATTTGATTGGTTAATAGCTAGTCACACCCAGTAATATGGCCTAGCAACACCCGGGAATATGGGTTTTTATACCCGGGGTTTTAACCAATCAAAACCTGTTATAATTTTCAAACCGGGGATAAGATATATTATCAGAATTGTAGCGGGAGTAATAAGATGGGTGCGGTAAGTGAAGCCAGAACTGTTTAGCCTTCGGAGCATCTGAGCGGTTCGTGTTGCTCAATCTTAAATTTTCTGTATAGTGTTTTGTGGATCATTATTTGTCTTTATCCCTTTTGTTTTTCTTTCGTTGCATTACTGCTTCTAATTACAACACTTGTGCCTTTTCTTATGAAAACCATTCATCAGAGATTGAATCTAGTATAAACTGTGATATTTGTTCTAATAAATATCTAATATAGTGGACACCACGCAATCCTGGAATAACCTTCATCATGTATCATTAAAGTGTAATGAAGAGAAAGACCAAATAATTCAAAAGAGAGCAAGAAAACAAAATCCATACAGAGGATAGCAAAGGAGCTTGTCTTAAATGGCGTTTGAATACTACCATTTCTTCATGCTGTTTTCATAAAAATAATTTTCTTTATGTTCAAGGATGCTTAGAATTTTGCAATGATCATATGCTTTATACGCATGTATATGATCAATGATGGACCCCATATTTTATTTATTTTTCATTTTTATTTTTTACATATTTTCGTTTGCACGAGTAATGGGTCCCCTTTTATAGACACATACCATTATGGACAGCAAGTAATTTCATATAATTTAAACTTTAATGCAGGGTTGTCTCTTACAAGAGCGTCCCTAGTTGAATGAAATTTACCAAATACAGAATATATTATACTAAAGTTGGAACCGATCATGATAAAATTGTAGATACGCACACGACGCGTTTCTTGTATATTATTCATCAGGCATGGTACGCTCAAAGCCAAAATGTATGAAAGCCAAATGATTTAAGAATAGTTGGGAGTATGAAAACTAAAAGGCCTAACTAGGATATCCAAACATCTGCTAGTGTCACCTAAGGCTGAAGGAGGAGAATCGTAGTTTTAATAACAATTACATTACTTTGGAATTGTAAATTTCGATAACAATATATTTAATAAACCATATCAGTGGCGAATCACTGAATACTGGGTGGATGCTATACTTGGGGACTAATAAGTCCACCAGCAGAGGTATCGACAGTGATAGTAATAAAAACGGAGATTAGTATCTCATCTATATGAACAAATGTTAGAGAAAGCAGAAGTGAATCGAAAATGGACAATCCAGAGACACTGGCAACATTGAGTACACAAGAGAAAAGAAGAAGACAAACAAAGCACAAAGCAGAACACAGAAAAAACTAAAATGATGAGAAAAACTGAATTAGGAACGTAGAGACATATGATAGGACAATTAAGGCATGAGCCCTCCTACAAACAACTGGGTAAAGCTTGATGAGCTTGGCTTGGTTGTAGCGGTCGATGCTGGTATTACATAATTTCACTATCATATACACCATGTATTTTATCCCATACTCTAGGCATAAATACGAATGTTATTTCATTTTCAATATCACCCGTGATTTCCTTACAAATAGTAATTTCAGCTCAGCATCATATTGATATAAATGAAATTATATTTACGGAATATCATGCTGTTTTCTTTTCAAAGCACGAACTCGTGCATGACACCAACCACTTAATTAAAAGTTTACTAAACCATTGATGTCGGTACTAGTTCATAATAACAAAAGATCAGAAATACATCTTGGCTCTGATTTATACAATTATAGCACTAATAATGAAAACTGATTTTATATGGTATTAGATTAATACAAAGGAGGGTAAAAACTGACAGAACTGTGAACGATGGGTGATCTAAAGGTTAGAAATTATTAATGAATTCAATATTTCACTCCACATCGGCCTTGCAGGGGGAGTAGTTCACATGGGATTATGATATTGCTTCAATAAATAACTTTGTAGCAAGGATGCAAAGTTATAAGAACGACAAGATATTCGTCGTTTATTCCCAGTATAATAATAAACCATTGTTTGTAGCTGTAATATGCTGTTATCGATAATTTATCTATTTTTGCCATTGATCTCTCTCAGGGGTATTGCGAATGTCAACGAACTGATTCTGAAAATGATCGGTTATTTTGACGTCACACAGTTTTGAAAAATACTTTTTTGGGTAGGATTTGCAAAAAAACATATAGAATTTTATGTCAGAAAACCCCACAATTTTCTGACTTTTCTTTTGTGAGTGAGTGAATGTTTGCTTGTAAGGAAAGAGCATAGTCCTGCCACCTCACAAAATAACAAAAGGTCAGCTATGAATCTTGACTGTGATTTATACAATTATAGCACTAATAATGAAAACTGATTGTATATGGTATTAGATTAATACAAAGGAGGGTAAAAACTGACAGAACTGTGAACGATGGGTGATCTAAAGGTTAGAAATTATTATTGAATTAAATATTTCACACCACATTGTCCTTGCAGCGGAAATAATTAACATGGGATGTTGAAATTACTCCCATAGTTAACTTTGTAGGAAGAACGTGAATAATGCTATTACATTTTTGTAAAATGACATGGTTTTCTTCCTTTATTCCCAGTATAATCAGAATAAATCATTGTTTGTAGTTGTAAAATGCTGTTATCGGGTATTTATACCTTTTGCTGGTGGTCTCTCTCAGGGGTAGTGTCAATGTCAACGAACTGATTCTGATACTGAAAACGATCGGTCAATATGGCGTCACGCATCTTTGATTGATATTATAGGATTTGACAAAAAAATCGCTTTTTCATTCAAGCAAAACTTCACATATTTCTGAGCTTTGTTTCTAGCGAAAAATGAATTTATGCTTGTAAAGAAAATGCATAGTCTCGTCCCTTCCAAATTAAATGGTCGGTCCAAAAGAGAAAATCAGAAACCGTTTCTATTGTGCAATGATTGTTAATAGTGGTCGTTGATGACATTACATAGCTTCCCAACCAAACTCATCATATATTTTTCTTAGTTTCTAGGTAAAATACGGAAACTATTTCATTTTTAATATCAACGGTGCTTTGTTCACGGTAACACATTGCCGTGCCAGCTTAGCATTATATTGATACAAATACACTAACTACGTTGTCCACTGTTGTCCAAGTTCATACGTTACGCATTGTGATTTGATAATCATCCCAATCGAGATGGCACATCCTATCCGCCACACTGGGACGCGCGGGGAAGCTATGTGAGTTGAGGATACTGTACCCAGCTTGTACTAATTGAGGTGAGGCATTATGATAACTAATTGTTCGCTTTGTTGGTAAACCTGTTGACCAACACGGTTTAAAACCTTCTTTTCATAGCATATTTTGGCTATCCTGTTTAAGCCGATTTGATTTCTTGCTCCCGAAGATTTTTAAATTATTTGGCTCTCCAATTGTTCTACTGAGTGTGTCTGATGACGATTATCTATGTTTTTTTCTTAAATAAATATGTTGATGAAGTAAATGACCTTATTCTCAAATGCTTACCATAATGCATGTGCAAATCACAAGTGTTGTTTTTAGTTTGATCTGTCTTTCTCTCTTTTTTTCATAGCTGGTATTCATGTTTTTATATTTAATCATTTTTATTTTTATTCATATGTATATGGTGTATTCTCATTTGTATATGTTCATAAATATTGTCATTTATTCTGTTCGAGAGAAGATTTTCAGAGGTTGAACAACTTGTTTCTGATCACCATTTGTAATATTTAACAAACATAAATGTTTTAATTAAACCCATTTAATTGTTGTGTACAGAATATTGGTCTTTTAAACCCGAATAAGTTATATGATGTAATTGGCATACAAACAGAAAAGTTAGTAATACATCGATCATCATGTATTGACAAACATTGCTGTATTTTGGAATCACGGAAGTGACATAATCTGTGTTGTTCCATTACAGTATCGTGTTTGAAATAACGTAATATGTTCAAAGTGTCTCTCTGACAACGATCTATTAAATAAATAACATGATGTTTTCAATGGTAATATATATAGTTTAGCTTTTAATAGAGGAAAGCTGAAGGTGGTATATTGGAATGGACTTTTGAAGAGTAAGCCAGGTGAAATGTCACGGCATCATGTTGCATCATTTAGTTATAAAACTGATAAAATTACCATCTTAGACTAAATAATGTATATCATGTCCATTTTGATTTGTTTATTTTCTTCCTGCTCTGTAATAGTTGCAGACTTCATATTATATTCATGTATTTTTTTCATAAACATATCTAGGTAGGACCGCTTCAAAATCTCCATGATATGGCTGAAAATTTCCGCATATGGCGTTTAATAATAATCAACCACTCACTCAAACAAAATCAATGAATAGCGTAGTTGTGCCATTATGTCAAAAATGACAAGCGAATTTTCATATGATTAACATGAGACAACTGTCTCGTGTACTTATGCTAATCATATGCTAATGTGCATTCAAAATGAAATATTTTGTTCTTGCTTTGCAACACTTGCAGACATCATACTATGTTCATATGTTTTTTCATAAACATATCCAGACAGGATTTCTGCAAAATCAACATCTCCATGGCATAGCTGATGGCGTTTAGCAATAATCACTCACTCACTCATTCAAAATCAACATATACAACGCATTGTTGCGCCATTATGCCAAAAATGAAACAAGAATTTTCATAGATCAACATAAGACAAATGCTAATTTGCATACACAATGAACATTCTGATGAAAACTCATATCTCATTAATAATTGTCTTTGTATCTTCAGCTTGTTATCTATCATTCATTAACTTTAAAATTTAGTGCGCAGGACGCGTTTCTGGAATAATCTACATCAGGGAAGCTTAAATTCAAAATAAAATTGGAAAGCCAAATAATCTAAAAGAGTTTGAGAGCAATAAAGCAAAAGGACTTAAAAAGGATAGCCACAATCGGCCAAGATCACCTATGCCTAAGGGAGGAGAACCAGGTTTGTGCCAGAGCCTGTCATATGACAGGATTTAGTTTAGATTGTCAGAATCATTTGGTACTGTTATTGACCAACTTAAAAAAAAAAGTACAAAAGGAAATACATAGCAATCATTAATTACCGCAAATTTCATTTGAACTTTTGTGGAATCAAATATGGTTACTATGTATTTGTATGTAATGTAATCCTCTCTATATTTCATATTGTCTTTCTTGTCAATTTAAACAAATACCATCGATTATCAACTCTTTCATTATCACATATTTTAACAAGAATATATTTTTCCATTTAAATCATTTCACTTGTGCTAATTATTTTCCAATCTCTCTCTATGTTTATTGAAAAAAAAAACAAAACCCAGATTGAAAGCTAAATCGAAGTACAAGAAAATTTTATACGTAATTAAAGGGAATTATTGACTTTCATATAGCATTGACTCGTTCCAGCATTCATAACAAACTTAATTATAGCAAAACCACATTCGATAGCATTTGCCGTTGTGGTGACTGTATTGTGTCTTATTATTTTTTGTGGACTATAAAGCTGTGTCAGATTATTATTACGATTGAACCATGTCATTTATATCGATATTAAAACAGCGTCGTAATTGTTTTCTCCGTTTTCATTTTGCAAAATTGTGAACGCCAAAATCCGTATGTTAGCGTTGGACAATTTCCGGAAAATAATCTCTTCGAAATCTGTAATCTGTTTCAGACAAAACAACTAGCGAAAGAAAATTTAATTATTCTTTTGTTGTTAGAAAACAGTATTAGAGAACACATGATATCTGGCATTTACAAAAAATATATAAAAATACTGACATTTACAAATACAAATATATATATACCTTCATCAAGCATCGAGAAAGGGAGCTTAATTGTGAATATATGATTTTATAGATAAAACGAAGCGACAGTAATTTGTTATTTGTGCTATTGTTTTTAGAATGGAAACTTACGTTATAAAGTTATGAAAATTTCTCCTATCGATTTTACCAATTCCAATGCATATCTCTGAAAGGCACTAAAAAGGATATCTGTCATATTGTTATCCATATAGTGTGAGACAAAGCAGCTTACCTTTAGACTAATGGAATTCAACAAAAAGGGCAATAATTATCTCTGAGATCAAATGTCAATTGTCTTTTAAAGTACTTGATACAAAATACTGCAACCAGGTCACGGACCGGTAAGACATCAATATCATTTTCCCAGTAGAGTGAGACATTCATCTCCTATCGAATAGAGCAGTCACATGTTGATTCAATCAGATTTAATCGTGAATGGTATTGTTCATTCATTGAGAGATGTGTAATGATTATATTACCTTTGGAAATGATATACGTGTTAACGTGAGCTAACTACATCCAGATTAGAATTTGCATTGTATACGCATTAACGTGAAATGACTACCACCGGATTATTGCGTATTGCAGTATGCGCATTGATGTGAATTGAATGCATCTGGATTAAATAATATTGGACCTGTTTGCATAGTAATACGTATTAAAGTGAGATAATTGTTTATGGATTAGATCGCATTGTGTCTATATGTATACTATCCGTTGTTAACATATGTTACTATATCTGGATTAGATCACATTGTGTCTATATGTATACTATCCGTTGTTAACATATGTTACTATATTTGGATTAGATCACATTGTGTCTATATGTATACTATCCGTTGTTAACATATGTTACTATATTTGGATTAGATCACATTGAGCCTATGTCTCTAGTATACGTGTTATAGTGAATGTACTGCATCTGGATTTGAGAGTATTGGACCATTATATGTAATACAAGTATTAGCAGGAGTTAACTGTATCTGGATTAGATAGTATTGGACCTGGTTATGTAGTACACGTGTATAAGCAGCAACGTTAGTTGACTACATCTACATGTGTTAGCATTGTACCTGGGTGCTACGTGTAAGTATTTACATGTGTTAATTGCATCTATATTTAGATACTTGTTTACTTGTTTGTATGCGTTTGAATATGAGTTGACTGTAGCTGGAATAGATAATATTTTACCTGTGTGTGTTGTATCTGGATTACAAATTATTGGACCTATTTGTGTAGTATACGTGTTAACGTGAATTATCTGCACAACTGGATTAGATGATATTAGACCTGTTTGTATTGAATACTAAGATAATAGTGGACTACTGTTTCATAGAATACGTATTAACGCGAGTTAACTTCATACCTTGATTAGATACTATTGGACTTGCTTGTATAAAATACTTATTCACGTGAGTAGACTCCATCTGGATTAGATAATATTGGACCCGTTTGTATATAATATTTATTCACGTGAGTAGACTGTATCTGGATTAGATAATATTGGACCTGTGTTGCATAGTAAACGTGTTGTATAGTAAATGTGAATTGATTCCATCTGGATTAGAGAGTATTGGACCTGTTTGTATAGGGATGAAATGTAATATTTACTCAGTCGAAACACTGCTGAATAATATTTAAATTAGAAAGATCATCACAGCACAGATTGTTGCAATACTAATAAAAGTATTCACTTCATGCCGTTATTGTTAAAAGAAAGTGTAAACATTGCTCAGTAAATAATTGTTAAATTGTATTACATTAATTTTATCATAGTGCCTTGTGATAATTGTACTTGTCAGCAATATACCGAAGTATCTTTGATTGAAAATAAAACTAATCAAGACTTTTGTTGACAAGAAAATGGAAAGTTGCTTTGATGTCTTGAAATGATATCTTCAGAATAAATGAACCTAATAAGGAAGCAAGGAATGAAGAAGGACGTCGCATTACCTTCTTTTGTATTGCCAATTTGAAACACTGTATATGGCTCCGAGTGTGTGGTTGTTAAGAGGCTATCACATCCGTCGTCTAATACTTATAATGATTGTGAATTAACCATCAGGAAAATTGTTAAGATATAAGAATAAATGAAGTAAAAATAGCCGATTTTACACGTAGAAATACAAAATCGATTGTAGCTTTTGATATAACAAGTATTGCCATATACGATAATCACCAAGGTCACGTAAATAAATGACCTCGTCGTCGCTTACAGTTTAATGAACTTAATTAAGAACAAAATACAAGTTCTGCTATGAATGACAGGAATATAAAACATGTAATGGGGAAGAAGTCTCCATCGCCTTACCCGGAGAGAAAGAAAAAACCTAGATTGAAGTTCTCGTGGAATAAAGAACAAACTATTGACTATAGCAAGTCAAAGCAGATCGACATTTTCATACAGGACGTTATAGAAAAAGCGAAAGAGGATTACTTACAAACGTATATACAGGAAAATGGACAGTGTATTGATCATAACTATACAGGTATGTATATTCTAATTCATGGGCTTTATTACATATTCAGGACTATTCTATATTATTGTTGACACTATATTTTGATATATAATATATTGTGTGTAATCTACTGTGATGTCCTTTAGGATTTCCGCATAAAAACGACGTTCGGTTCGTCTTTTCCTCCAGTTGTTTGAATGAGGGCTGATGTCTTATTTACGTTATTTGTGTTTATTTGCGTATAATGTGTCCAATTTTGTGTTGTATTTCTGTTTTGTTTGTCTTCGTCTTCCAATTTGTTGCCAATTTCTCTGGATGGTTCATTTTTGATTGCCCCTTCGGAATTTTCTAATATTTATTATTTACATAAAACATCATGGAGGAAATTATTTTGTAAAATGTGTTCACTCTACGATATAGCTGAAATACTGCTAAAGTTAGCGTTAAGCATCAATCAATTAATCAATATACAAAACATCAAGGCGTACTATAATGTTATTTAAGAATGCATCCAGTAGTGCATACATGGTACACTATTTGCGCCCGTTTTTCACAACGTTCTATATCCCAAGTATCATTTTGTGGTGTTATGTTCCTAATGTTTAGAGCATACAACGAGTGAGTGATAGGTGCTTATCGCCATGTGAGCATATTACGAGCTTTACCATTGTGAGAACTTGTCACATTTCGGTGTGATGATGACGATAATGATGATGATGATGACGATGATGATGATGATGATGATGATAATGATGATGATGATGATGATGATGATGATGATAATGATGATGATGATGATATCCACTTTGTACTATGCCAACACGCTTAGTTGGGTTTTTATAAGGTTCGCTCGTTGAAAAAAACCCAGTTCGCAGGTAAACATGTAGCCTCCTCTTGGAACCTTTTCCTGATTCCGAGCTAACCAGTTTTTTCTCTTACCTCTAAATGTTATACACTTAGCGGAGAAGATATAAATGTCAATTGTATAGTCTTTGATTTGACCCGACTAGATCTCGATCACACTATCTACCATACTGGACGCGAGCACGTAAACCAGTACACAGTCAATATAGTGAAGCATATCAAGAATTCTAATGCAATTATAATGTAACGAGTATTTTCATTGGCTATCGAGAGCCGTCAAATCTGCAGTTGACAGGCTTGAAGGAATGCTATATTCCTACGCCGAATGCACCTGTTTGTAAACAGTATGACTGACCCAGATATTTCCGACTATGAATTTGACGCTGACGACGTATTTAGGAGATAACTGTATTGTATTTGAAAATTTCATGTCATCAATTGGAAATTTGATGGTCGCAAATCGAGTTTACTGTCCATTCTAATGCAATACTGAGCATAAAAATATATTCTTGCATATTCCTGGGTCTAAAAAGCACAAAAAATAGAATTCCGGGAAATATTGTTGAACGACTTTGGCACATAACAACGTGACGTCATATGAAGACTTCCAGTTTAAAATGTAAATATCAGACGTTATTTGGCTTCGTGTACGCTTCAATTTAGATATAATTTAACTAAAATAAGTTTTCAAAGTAGTCATTTTGATTATTTTTGTGCATTGCTGTACATATGGCATGTAGGATTTCACGTTTTCAAGATGGCGGATCCTTAAGCTACTACATTACTATTTTTTTAGCGGAAGGAATTTAAAAGTGCATATATTTCGTCATTTATTTGTATGTTTTCAAACTAGTGTGTAAACGTTGGGAGAATTTCATAAGAATAGGAATAACAGTACTGTATTTGAAGAGTTGTCGGTGTCAATTGTGGATTTGACGGTCGCAAATATCTGTTTTACTGGCTCCGCTTCACGTTGTCAGTAAAACCGCATTTGCCACCGTCAAATCCACAATTGACACCTCCAACTCTTCAAATACAGTACTGTTATTCCGTAAATCCGGATACAGACATATCATAAAAACGTAGATATTAAGCTTAGTGCCAACGACGCGTTTCTAGAATAACATTTATTAGATACGCTCAAAGGCATTCATTATAAGAGAAATATCAGTACGATGCGCATGATATTGCTATCAACAAAACCCTTTGGTTTTCTTGCTCCCAAAGACTATTACATTATTTGGCTTTCCAATCTTTTGACCTTGGGCGTACATAATGAAGGTGAACACTAAATTAGACATATACATATCATACAGATTGATACATTTCTACATTTAAATCAAGGCTTGTCATCCGAAACTTGAATTTTGCATTTTTTTCACACCATCTGCTCGTTGTATCAAGATGTGTGATCAGCGTAATCAACATATCAATGTATACCATATATTTATTAAATTCTGATCATATGACAATTTATCACCGACTCCTGTACTTGTTTCTCATTTTAATGTGTTTTGTATCTAATGTCTTAAAGGTTAAATACTACAGGTGATGTATATTTCCACAATACCAAATAATTTAATAACAATCGGGATAAGTTTGGCCTTTCCATAGTCAGTTTCAAATGTCTTCAACGACA
This sequence comes from Bathymodiolus brooksi, assembly GCA_963680875.1. Taxonomy (NCBI): domain Eukaryota; kingdom Metazoa; phylum Mollusca; class Bivalvia; order Mytilida; family Modiolidae; genus Bathymodiolus; species Bathymodiolus brooksi. Next base: position 18,617,122 of record OY804580.1, read on the forward strand.
AAGCACATTATCTTGGAGCGGACCTTTTCTAGTTACCTACATTACTAAACAACATGTCTTTGTCATATAATTTGGTATTAGTTGTATTACGTCATCTCTAAATAAAAACAGAAAAAAAAACATCAAGCATAATACGTCACATATCAGGAGGGACAACCACTGTCGTAATTGATGTTCGTGCTGCTATAATTATACAATACCGAACAAAAACTATGACGATTTCTAAACGTCCTCCTTTTCAAAGGATTTCGTGTTGCCTGGTAGCTTAATTTGATATCTGTCCTTTTTACATATGACTTGTGTTTAACTCCGTCATCTTTTGTTTCTTGAAGTACATTTACCAACAAAGATACATTAGCGGTGATATAGGGGATAAACACGCTGCAGAAAATTATAGACCAGTATCGCTTACATCAGTACCATGCAAGCTACTAGAACACATAATATGCGGACACATGATGAAACATCTAGAGAAGCACAACGTCTTAACATCACTAAACCATGGGTTCATGTCGGGTTACTCCTGCGAAACTCAACTTGTAGTTACCATGCACGACATGCTGCAATCATTCGACAAAGGGAAACAAGTGGACATAGGAATCCTAGACTTCTCTAAAGCATTCGACACAGTCCCCCACGACAGGCTCCTCCATAAAATAGATCAGTATGGAATAAGAGGACCGCTCCACACATGGCTCACATCCTTCCTAACAGAAAGGAAAATGCGAGTGGAACTTGAAGGCGAATACTCTGACGTGGCCACAGTTGACTCCGGTGTACCACAGGTAACAGTGCTGGGACCAATACTATTCTTGTACCATATACATGACGTACCAAACTCTGTCAAATAATCAGTGAGACTATTCGCAGATGACTGCCTTTTGCATAGAGAAATGAACAACGAAAATGACAATACCACCCTACAAAACGACTTAAAAACCCTAGAGAAATGGGCATCAGACTGGGAAATGCGTTTCAATGCCAAAAAGTGTTATATCCTAAGCATGAACAAGAAGAGCCATCACTACTATACATTAAACAACCAAATTATGGAACAAGTACCATCAAACCCCTACCTAGGACACATGTAAAAAAGCCAGTTCCATCCTTGGATTCCTCAGGAGAAATCTTCAACACTGTTCTAGAGAATGCAGAAGAACCGCATATATTGTTCTCGTAAGATCAATTATGGAATATGGATCAATCATATGGGATCCATGTGCAAAACAGGAAATAACAAAACTGGAGAATATTAAAAGAAGGGGAGCCAGGTTCATAGCCAAAGACTACAAAAGCAGGGAAGAAGGATGCATGACTAAAATGCTAAATGAGCTATGCTTACCAACCTTACAGTCCAGAAGACAGAAAAAACGCCTGATCTTCTTTTATAAAGTGGTTGAGCGACAAAACGTCAAATCAGAGCAAACCAATTTGACAATTGTGTAACTAACAATATAGTGACTTCCTCGGTAGGAAACAACAGTAAATGTATAGTGCTCCCGCCGAGAAGAACCGATCAATATAAACACTCATCCTTTGTACAGACAGCTGTTAATTGCAACCACCTGGACGAAAACATTGTATCCGCATAAAAACTCGAATGTTTCAAGTCCGCAATCGCGGACCATCGTGACCAAGTCGCTCTCCACCCATCATATCATAGCCCAGCAGGGATCCTATGACGTAACATTACAGATACAGATATATATGTGTGTTGAGGGTATCGATTTTGCCTCTGTTTCTACGATTTTTCAAATTTAATTTGGAACTGTTCCGACAGTGTGTTATTTGTGGTTTTTCATTTTATTATGTTTGTCTTAATATGATATTTACTATTACAGATATGTCGGATGATAATTGTCATAACTCATTGAATGGAGACAATAACAGAACAAGTATAGAGGTACAGAATGGCTGTAGACAGGTAAGAAGTCATAATAGAATAAATATACAGTCAAGCCTGTATATAAAGGTCACTCGAGGGAACCTGAAAATGTGGCCTTTATGAGCAATTGCCCTTTATATACAGGTTTTTAAAAATCATATGCAGTATTCATTAATGGGAAAAATGAGGCTGTCCTTTACAGACAGTGATTTGTTATATAGAGGTGCCCTTTAAATCGGGTCGACTTTGTGTAGTTAAGTATATGATTAAGGAACTTGCATTCTGATTCAGAGCTTAAATTTCTTAGGAATCACTATATGTTTTTTCAGAAAGTTGTTCGGGTACCAAATAAAATTTCTAATAAGTATGTAAGGTAAAAATGTGTGGCTCTTATGTAACTAGTTGAGGGTTTAAAATGATTAGGGTTACGGTGTTTAACGCCACTTTCAATAATATTTCAGATATATCGTAGCGCTCAGTTTTATTGGGGATGGAAAACAGAGTGACATGAGAAAGCCACAGACCTGTCGCAAGTCACTGACAAACTTTATCACATAATGTTGTATCGAGTACACCTCGCAATGTGCGGTATTCGAACTCGCTATTAGGGATAGGCTCTGATTGTATAGGTAGCTGTAAATCCAGCTACCATACAATCACGATCACCACGACATTCTCCCGAAGGATTAATAGAACGTTCATATTATCAATATAAATTATAATCAGTAATATAAACAAATTTGATATTATAAACTCAGTTGCGGAGATCGAAGACATAATTTGTTGATATCATTTTGACCACAAATAAAAAGAATCACATTTATTCTTGCCAATAGTTGCAGCTCATAAAAATCATCTTTAAAATATGATTTGATTCTGCTTAATACTAGATCTGGTTGAAATATTGTGATCATCAACATGAAATATATCATCATTGATTTGACTAAGCGTCAGAGAATACCGAAGGAGCAATCAAAGCTGGACAATACAGAGAAACTGGCAACATAAGCCGGAAAAAAAATCATAAACAGAACACAATATGTGTAGGACACCACAATAACAAACAAACACAAATAACGTAAATAAGACACGAGCCCTCCTACAAACAACCGGAGGTAAAGACGAACAGAACATCGTTATTTTCTATGTTTTTCGTTGCTCTGATCGTTTTCACAGTTTTCCGGTTGTTGACTGATTTTGTCTGTTTATATAATTATGTGTTTTGACTTTCCCTTTGTAAGATTGTTCGGAGTTCGGTAATTTTGTTATTACCCTTATATACAATGTCTTTATTCTAAATTTAGTAATAATTATGAGAGTACCAAATCATAATAAGGATAAACAGTTGTTCAGGTATATAAAATATCTACATGAATACGTTGATAGCATCACACGATATGCTATTTTACAGTAACCTTATACATGACATTATATTGACAATGACGTCAATGTAAAAAAAAATTAGAAAATCTTAAAAACAGAAATGTTCAATGACTCAATTAAATAAGATCTTACTTAAAAGCAAATGTATAACAAATAGCTTGTCAAATTGTAGTAGTTGTACCCGAGGGCGGTACTCTATTAATAGTCAGTAATTTTAAAATCAACAGACCTGCATGTCATCAATTTAAATAAAGGAAAAATATTAGAAATTTTATCATGAACAATATTGGTATCCTTGATTTGTATTAAACGATATTTTATTGATCAAGTGGAATAATAGCTTGCATAATATTAAATATAAATGAACCGTATTCCCTTGACTATTTAAAGAACAATGTATTAATTTCTAAACTCACATTAAGATGGGGCCGTCGTGGTTATGATTGTATGGTAGTTGGATTTATAACTATCTATGCAATCAGTACTTATCACCACTAACGTTGTGAGTTCAATACCCGCTCAGGTGAGGTGTACTCGATACAGATCGGTTATTTTCACCAGTTTCCTCCACCAATAAAACTGACCACAACGACATAACTGAAATATTGTTGAAAGTAGCGTTAAGCACCATGAAATAAATAAAACAAAGCTCAATTTACATGAGCATTTATGGAATATCTGCGTGAGGGAAGACTTATGGAATATCTGTGTGAGGGAAGACCGCTTGTCGTAGTTACCATCACGTCATCTTTCATGACCTATCACCGGAGTCTTAACAAAGTAAAATAGTGGGTGCCACCAACGGAGCAGGAATAATATACTCTTCAGGACCAACTAAGTGCACCCCTTTTAATGCAGTTCTTGTTGTTCAATCTTTGACTTACTTGACTTAATTCCTTCTCTCCTCGTGAAGAATAGGGCTGGAAACAAGTCCTCTCTATTTGCTTCTGTCCTGGGCTGATCTTACTGCCTCTGTCCATGATTCGAAACCAAACTCTTATCTCTCCTTCTCGATGGTACGTCTCCATGTTTCGTTTGGTCTTCCTCTCTTTCTCTTCCCTTCTGGTGTCCAACTCAGTGCTATGCGCGGGTGAGAATTGACATCCATTCTTAGTACATGGCCTATGCATTGCCAGCGACGTTTCTTAATTAAGGGGCTGATCTTGGCTTCCCCTGCTGTTTTTCTTACTTCTTCATTGGATATTTTCATTGGCCAGTACATTCTAAGTATGTTCAATCTTTAGTTTACTTTATTTGTAGTCATTTGTCTACCATTGTTTCTTGTTTGTTTGTTTGTTTGTTTGTTTGTTTGTTTGTTTGTTTGTTTGTTTATTGCTTCTATATATTGGTATGTTCAAACATTGCTTGTGCTAAATCTATATGCGTTAGAGAACATTTCCTCATTTGAAGCTAACTCTTATATTAAATAAAACCAGTATATCTATGAAAACTTAAGATGAATTTAATAGTATAATCATATGTTATATAAACTGCATCGGTGATGTAATGGTTAGCGTGCTCGCCTCAAGTCCGGTCGGGTCAAACCAAAGACTATAAAATTGGTATATGTTGCTTTTCCGCTAAACACACAGCGTTCATGAGAAAGAGCAAAGACTGGTTGGCTCGGAATCAGGATAATATATCCGAGTGGGGCGACATGTCTATCTGCAGACTGTTGTTTCAGTGAGCTAGAACTATGAAAATTCAACTTAACGTGTGGGTCTAGTACTAAGCGGCCCTCATCATCATCATTCCAAATTAACTTGTTCTCGCCATGATGTAGCTGAAAAATTGCTGTGTTGGCGCTAAGCACCATAAACCATAAACCTAATCTTCTATTATCAGTAGGATAGTCTTGTTGCATTTGTGTAGTAATATATAAAGCAATTTTGGGATAATTCGCCGATTTTCGTTACACGACGTTATAGTAATAAGAATGACAAATGGACGACAATAACAAGAATGAGACTGATCATAAATATTTAACAACATTATATATAGATTTATACAGATTTATCAACAACAATAGACGACAATTGACCACAAAATCGATGCCGTTTGTAGAAAAAAACGATAGCGAGACTATATATAATAAAACAAAAGTCCATCAATTTTAGAATATATTCGAAAGTTTTTATTTGGAAAATACAATAGAAAATAACTTACTCTTTTTAAATAGTTATCTAGAGAATGACAATTGTACGTCAGTTGTGCGTTGTCAGTACGGTAAATTTGTTGAAATGTATCACAAATATGAAATTGATTGTTTGAATTTGAAAGCGCATCGAAAGTAGCATTTCTATAGCCTTCAATAAAAAGTTGAATACGATATATAATTGTATCACGCAAATGTCAAGTTTATATAAAAAAAGTGTTGTCCTCAATATTTATCGATTAGGATTATCGATTTCTGATTATGTTGGCACTGACATGGTTTATTAGATATATTAATTACTGAAATCTACAGTTCCTAAATAATGTAATTATTAATAAAACTAAGGTCCTCCTCCGTCAGACATATATATATGTGACCTTAGCCGATTTTGGTTATCGTTATTAGTCCTTTGCCTTAACTGCTCCCTGAACATTAAATTATTTGGCTTTCCAATCTTTCGATTTTGAGCGTACCTGATGAAGGTTATTCTAGAAACGCGTCGTGTGCACTAAATTAGATATCTACGTATCTGCAAACCTCTCTTGCCACAAGCTGAAACTGACCCTTAATTGATTTCCATTTTAAAACAGAAATTCATTTATATTAGTCTTTAAATTTAATTCAAATTTAAAGGTTGAATTGGTAAAATTGACCCAATCTTATAATACTTGACACAAGTTACATATTGCATTGAGTAAAAGCTAGTCAACATTTCTTCCGCGGAATTTCCAAGTAAACCTTGCTTAGCTTGGAACTGAAACTATTTACCTTTTAAATCAGGTAATTACAAGAATAAAAAAAGTATTTAGATGTTACTAATTAAAACGGTAAAACAAACTATTGATTTTTGGCTTAAACAAAATTGTATTCGAAAAAAAAATGCCAATGATGTATACTATACTATCATCACAAAATGTGGATTAGTAAGCAAACGAGTAGGCTTACGTTAATCCGCATCCGAATTGATTTGCTTGTCAGTGTTGATTTAAAGCATATAATATCACTCCAAAGTATTGATAGCAATCACCGTAGCACAATCTTGCAAGATAAAAATAAGATGTTTCATACTAACCGAATGCAACTGTCAACAATATTTCAGTTATATCGTGGTGGTCAGTTTTATTGGTGAAGGAAACCGGAGTACCCGGAGAAAACCATCGACCTACCGCAAGTCACTGAGAAATTGTATCATATAATATTGTATCGAGTATACCTCTCCTGAGCAGGATGCGAACAAGCAACGTTAAGTGTGATAAACACTGATTACATAGGTAGTTATTGATCCAATTACCATACGAACACGACCACGACCTCGAAAATTATGAGAGCTGAGCATATCTTTAGCACATTGCAAAAGGAAAAAGCATTTGTAACCTTAGTTGATCTTAACTATCCTGTTCAAGCACTTTGCTTTACTTGCTCAACGATGCTTTTCAATTATTTTGCTTCCCAATGCCATGAAAGACGTTGACGATTCATATGAACTACGCATACTTGAATATTATAAGAACACACGGGTTTCTTTCTTAATGTTTTCCCCTTGCAATCACCCGTTTTACTTTACTTAATGTGATTAATTGTCGTGAATGTTGTTTGTTATCACAGGTAATTTAGAATATCACTAGAACATCTTACATGTATACTATATCACAGGTAATTTAGAATATCACTAGAACATCTTACATGTATACTATATCACAGGTAATTTAGAATATCACTAGAACATCTTACATGTATACTATATCACAGGTAATTTAGAATATCACTAGAACATCTTACATGTATACTATATCACAGGTAATTTAGAATATCACTAGAACATCTTACATGTATACTATATCACAGGTAATTTAGAATATCACTAGAACATCTTACATGTATACTATATCACAGGTAATTTAGAATATCACTAGAACATCTTACATGTATACTATATCACAGGTAATTTAGAATATCACTAGAACATCTTACATGTATACTATATCACAGGTAATTTAGAATATCACTAGAACATCTTACATGTATACTATATCACAGGTAATTTAGAATATCACTAGAACATCTTACATGTATACTATATCACAGGTAATTTAGAATATCACTAGAACATCTTACATGTATACTATATCACAGGTAATTTAGAATATCACTAGAACATCTTACATGTATACTATATCACAGGTAATTTAGAATATCACTAGAACATCTTACATGTATACTATATCACAGGTAATTTAGAATATCACTAGAACATCTTACATGTATACTATATCACAGGTAATTTAGAATATCACTAGAACATCTTACATGTATACTATATCACAGGTAATTTAGAATATCACTAGAACATCTTACATGTATACTATATCACAGGTAATTTAGAATATCACTAGAACATCTTACATGTATACTATATCACAGGTAATTTAGAATATCACTAGAACATCTTACATTTATACTATATCACAGGTAATTTAGAATATCACTAGAACATCTTACATTTATACTATATCACAGGTAATTTAGAATATCACTAGAACATCTTACATGTATACTATATCACAGGTAATTTAGAATATCACTAGAACATCTTACATGTATACTATATCACAGGTAATTTAGAATATCACTAGAACATCTTACATGTATGCTATATCACAGGTAATTTAGAATATCACTAGAACATCTTACATGTATACTATATCACAGGTAATTTAGAATATCACTAGAACGTCTTACATGTATACTATATCACAGCTAATTTAGAATATCACTAGAACGTCTTACATGTATACTATATCACAGGTAATTTAGAATATCACTAGAACATCTTACATGTATACTATATCACAGGTAATTTAGAATATCACTAGAACATCTTACATGTATACTATATCACAGGTAATTTAGAATATCACTAGAACATCTTACATGTATACTATATCACAGGTAATTTAGAATATCACTAGAACATCTTACATGTATACTATATCACAGGTAATTTAGAATATCACTAGAACATCTTACATGTATACTATATCACAGGTAATTTAGAATATCACTAGAACATCTTACATGTATACTATATCACAGGTAATTTAGAATATCACTAGAACATTTTACATGTATACTATATCACAGCTAATTTAGAATATCACTAGAACGTCTTACATGTATACTATATCACAGCTAATTTAGAATATCACTAGAACATCTTGCATGTATACTATATCACAGGTAATTTAGAATATCACTAGAACGTCTTACATGTATACTATATCACAAGTAATTTAGAATATCACTAGAACATCTTAGATGTATACTATATCACAGGTAATTTAAAATATCACTAGAACATCTTACATGTATACTATATCACAGGTAATTTAGAATATCACTAGAACATCTTACATGTATACTATATCACAGGTAATTTAGAATATCACTAGAACATCTTACATGTATACTTTATCACAGGTAATTTAGAATATCACTAGAACATCTTACATGTATAATATATCACAGGTAATTTATAATATCACTAGAACATCTTACATGTATACTATATCACAGGTAATTTAGAATATCACTAGAACATCTTACATGTATACTATATCACAGGTAATTTAGAATATCACTAGAACATCTTACATGTATACTATATCACAGGTAATTTAGAATATCACTAGAACATCTTACATGTATACTATATCACAGGTAATTTAGAATAGCACTAGAACATCTTACATGTATACTATATCACAGGTAATTTAGAATATCACTAGAACATCTTACATGTATACTATATCACAGGTAATTTAGAATATCACTAGAACATCTTACATGTATACTATATCACAGGTAATTTAGAATATCACTAGAACGTCTTACATGTATACTATATCACAGGTAATTTAGAATATCACTAGAACGTCTTACATGTATACTATATCACAGGTAATTTAGAATATCACTAGAACGTCTTACATGTATACTATATCACAGGTAATTTAGAATATCACTAGAACATCTTACATGTATACTATATCACCGGTAATTTAGAATATCACTAGAACATCTTACATGTATACTATATCACAGGTAATTTAGAATATCACTAGAACATCTTACATGTATACTATATCACAGGTAATTTAGAATATCACTAGAACATCTTGCATGTATACTATATCACAGCTAATTTAGAATATCACTAGAACATCTTGCATGTATACTATATCACAGGTAATTTAGAATATCACTAGAACATCTTGCATGCATACTATATCACAGGTAATTTAGAATATCACTAGAACATCTTACATGTATACTATATCACAGGTAATTTAGAATATCACTAGAACATCTTACATGTATACTATATCACAGGTAATTTAGAATATCACTAGAACATCTTACATGTATACTATATCACAGGTAATTTAGAATATCACTAGAACATCTTACATGTATACTATATCACAGGTAATTTAGAATATCACTAGAACGTCTTACATGTATACTATATCACAGGTAATTTAGAATATCACTAGAACATCTTACATGTATACTACATCACAGGTAATTTAGAATATCACTAGAACATCTTACATGTATACTATATCACAGGTAATTTAGAATATCACTAGAACATCTTGCATGTATACTATATCACAGCTAATTTAGAATATCACTAGAACATCTTACATGCATACTATATCACAGGTAATTTAGAATATCACTAGAACATCTTACATGTATACTATATCACAGGTAATTTAGAATATCACTAGAACATCTTACATGTATACTATATCACAGGTAATTTAGAATATCACTAGAACATTTTACATGTATACTATATCACAGCTAATTTAGAATATCACTAGAACATCTTACATATATACTATATCACAGGTAATTTAGAATATCACTAGAACATCTTATATGTATACTATATCACAGGTAATTTAGAATATCACTAGAACATCTTACATGTATACTATATCACAGGTAATTTAGAATATCACTAGAACATCTTACATGTATACTATATCACAGGTAATTTAGAATATCACTAGAACATCTTGCATGTATACTATATCACAGGTAATTTAGAATATCACTAGAACATCTTACATGTATACTATATCACAGGTAATTTAGAATATCACTAGAACATCTTGCATGTATACTATATCACAGGTAATTTAGAATATCACTAGAACATCTTACATGTATACTATATCACAGGTAATTTAGAATATCACTAGAGCATCTTGCATGTATACTATATCACGGGTAATTTAGAATATCACTAGAACATCTTGCATGTATACTATATCACAGGTAATTTAGAATATCACTAGAATATCTTACATGTATACTTTATCAAAGGTAATTTAGAATATCACTAGAACGTCTTACATGTATACTATATCACAGGTAATTTAGAATATCACTAGAACGTCTTATATGTATACTATATCACAGGTAATTTAGAATATCACTAGAACGTCTTACATGTATACTATATCACAGGTAATTTAGAATATCACTAGAACGTCTTACATGTATACTATATCACAGGTAATTTAGAATATCACTAGAACGTCTTACATGTATACTATATCACAGGTAATTTAGAATATCACTAGAACGTCTTACATGTATACTATATCACAGGTAATTTAGAATATCACTAGAACGTCTTACATGTATACTATATCACAGGTAATTTAGAATATCACTAGAACATCTTATATGTATACTATATCACAGGTAATTTAGAATATCACTAGAACATCTTACATGTATACTATATCACAGGTAATTTAGAATATCACTAGAACATCTTGCATGTATACTATATCACAGGTAATTTAAAATGTCACTAGAACATCTTACATGTATACTATATCACAGGTAATTTATAATATCACTAGAACATCTTGCATGTATACTATATCACAGGTAATTTAGAATATCACTAGAACATCTTACATGTATACTATATCACAGGTAATTTAGAATATCACTAGAACATCTTACATGTATACTATATCACAGGTAATTTAGAATATCACTAGAACATCTTGCATGTATACTATATCACAGGTAATTTAGAATATCACTAGAACATCTTACATGTATACTATATCACAGGTAATTTAGAATATCACTAGAACATCTTGCATGTATACTATATCACAGGTAATTTAGAATATCACTAGAACATCTTGCATGTATACTATATCACAGGTAATTTAGAATATCACTAGAACATCTTACATGTATACTATATCACAGGTAATTTAGAATATCACTAGAACATCTTACATGTATACTATATCACAGGTAATTTAGAATATCACTAGAACGTCTTACATGTATACTATATCACAGGTAATTTAGAATATCACTAGAACGTCTTACATGTATACTATATCACGGGTAATTTAGAATATCACTAGAACGTCTTACATGTATACTATATCACAGGTAATTTAGAATATCACTAGAACGTCTTACATGTATACTATATCACAGGTAATTTAGAATATCACTAGAACGTCTTACATGTATACTATATCACAGGTAATTTAGAATATCACTAGAACGTCTTACATGTATACTATATCACAGGTAATTTAGAATATCACTAGAACATCTTACATGTATACTATATCACAGGTAATTTAGAATATCACTAGAACATCTTACATGTATACTATATCACAGGTAATTTAGAATATCACTAGAACATCTTACATGTATACTATATCACAGGTAATTTAGAATATCACTAGAACATCTTACATGTATACTATATCACAGGTAATTTAAAATATCACTAGAACATCTTGCATGTATACTATATCACAGGTAATTTAGAATATCACTAGAACATCTTACATGTATACTATATCACAGGTAATTTAGAATATCACTAGAACATCTTACATGTATACTGTATCACAGGTAATTTAGAATATCACTAGAACATCTTGCATGTATACTATATCACAGGTAATTTAGAATATCACTAGAACATCTTGCATGTATACTATATCACAGGTAATTTAGAATATCACTAGAACATCTTACAAGTATACTATATTACAGGTAATTTAGAATATCACTAGAACATCTTGCATGTATACTATATCACAGGTAATTTAGAATATCACTAGAACATCTTACAAATATACTATATCACAGGTAATTTAGAATATCACTAGAACATCTTACATGTATACTATATCACAGGTAATTTAGAATATCACTAGAACATCTTACATGTATACTATATCACAGGTAATTTAGAATATCACTAGAACATCTTACATGTATACTATATCACAGGTAATTTAGAATATCACTAGAACGTCTTACATGTATACTATATCACAGGTAATTTAGAATATCACTAGAACGTCTTACATGTATACTATATCACAGGTAATTTAGAATATCACTAGAACGTCTTACATGTATACTATATCACAGGTAATTTAGAATATCACTAGAACGTCTTACATGTATACTATATCACAGGTAATTTATAATATCACTAGAACATCTTACATGTATACTATATCACAGGTAATTTAGAATATCACTAGAACATCTTACATGTATACTATATCACAGGTAATTTAGAATATCACTAGAACATCTTACATGTATACTATATCACAGGTAATTTAGAATATCACTAGAACATCTTGCATGTATACTATAGCACAGGTAATTTAGAATATCACTAGAACATCTTACATGTATACTATATCACAGGTAATTTAGAATATCACTAGAACATCTTACATGTATACTATATCACAGGTTATTTAGAATATCACTAGAACATCTTGCATGCATACTATATCACAGGTAATTTAGAATATCACTAGAACATCTTCCATGTATACTATATCACAGGTAATTTAGAATATCACTAGAACATCTTCCATGTATACTATATCACAGGTAATTAAGAATATCACTAGAACATCTTACATGTATACTATATCACAGGTAATTTAGAATATCACTAGAACATCTTACATGTATACTATATCACAGGTAATTTAGAATATCACTAGAACATCTTACATGTATACTATATCACAGGTAATTTAGAATATCACTAGAACATCTTACATGTATACTATATCACAGGTAATTTAGAATATCACTAGAACGTCTTACATGTATACTATATCACAGGTAATTTATAATATCACTAGAACATCTTACATGTAAACTATATCACAGGTAATTTAGAACATCACTAGAACGTCTTACATGTATACTATATCACAGGTAATTTAGAATATCACTAGAACATCTTACATGTATACTATATCACCGGTAATTTAGAATATCACTAGAACATCTTACATGTATACTATATCACAGGTAATTTAGAATATCACTAGAACATCTTACATGTATACTATATCACAGGTAATTTAGAATATCACTAGAACATCTTGCATGTATACTATATCACAGGTAATTTAGAATATCACTAGAACATCTTGCATGTATACTATATCACAGGTAATTTAGAATATCACTAGAACACCTTGCATGTATACTATATCACAGGTAATTTAGAATATTACTAGAACATCTTGCATGTATACTATATCACAGGTAATTTAGAATATCACTAGAACATCTTACATGTATACTATATCACAGGTAATTTAGAATATCACTAGAACATCTTGCATGTATACTATATCACAGGTAATTTAGAATATCACTAGAACATCTTACATGTATACTATATCACAGGTAATTTAGAATATCACTAGAACATCTTGCATATATACTATATCACAGGTAATTTAGAATATCACTAGAACATCTTGCATGTATACTATATCACAGGTAATTTAGAATATCACTAGAACATCTTACATGTATACTATATCACAGGTAATTTAGAATATCACTAGAACATCTTGCATGCATACTATATCACAGGTAATTTAGAATATCACTAGAACATCTTACATGTATACTATATCACAGGTAATTTAGAATATCACTAGAACATCTTACATGTATACTATATCACAGGTAATTTAGAATATCACTAGAACATCTTACATGTATACTATATCACAGGTAATCTAGAATATCACTAGAACATCCTACATGTATACTATATCACAGGTAATTTAGAATATCACTAGAACGTCTTACATGTATACTATATCACAGGTAATTTAGAATATCACTAGAACATCTTACATGTATACTACATCACAGGTAATTTAGAATATCACTAGAACATCTTACATGTATACTATATCACAGGTAATTTAGAATATCACTAGAACATCTTGCATGTATACTATATCACAGCTAATTTAGAATATCACTAGAACATCTTACATGTATACTATATCACAGGTAATTTAGAATATCACTAGAACATCTTACATGTATACTATATCACAGGTAATTTAGAATATCACTAGAACATCTTACATGTATACTATATCACAGGTAATTTAGAATATCACTAGAACATTTTACATGTATACTATATCACAGCTAATTTAGAATATCACTAGAACATCTTACATGTATACTATATCACAGGTAATTTAGAATATCACTAGAACATCTTATATGTATACTATATCACAGGTAATTTAGAATATCACTAGAACATCTTACATGTATACTATATCACAGGTAATTTAGAATATCACTAGAACATATTGCATGTATACTATATCACAGGTAATTTAGAATATCACTAGAACATCTTGCATGTATACTATATCACAGGTAATTTAGAATATCACTAGAACATCTTGCATGTATACTATATCACAGGTAATTTAGAATATCACTAGAACATCTTGCATGTATACTATATCACAGGTAATTTAGAATATCACTAGAACATCTTGCATGTATACTATATCACAGGTAATTTAGAATATCACTAGAACATCTTACATGTATACTATATCACAGGTAATTTAGAATATCACTAGAACATCTTGCATATATACTATATCACAGGTAATTTAGAATATCACTAGAACATCTTGCATGTATACTATATCACAGGTAATTTAGAATATCACTAGAACATCTTGCATGTATACTATATCACAGGTAATTTAGAATATCACTAGAACATCTTACATGTATACTATATCACAGGTAATTTAGAATATCACTAGAACATCTTGCATGCATACTATATCACAGGTAATTTAGAATATCACTAGAACATCTTACATGTATACTATATCACAGGTAATTTAGAATATCACTAGAACATCTTACATGTATACTATATCACAGGTAATTTAGAATATCACTAGAACATCTTACATGTATACTATATCACAGGTAATTTAGAATATCACTAGAACATCTTCCATGTATACTATATCACAGGTAATTTAGAATATCACTAGAACGTCTTACATGTATACTATATCACAGGTAATTTAGAATATCACTAGAACATCTTACATGTATACTACATCACAGGTAATTTAGAATATCACTAGAACATCTTACATGTATACTATATCACAGGTAATTTAGAATATCACTAGAACATCTTGCATGTATACTATATCACAGCTAATTTAGAATATCACTAGAACATCTTACATGTATACTATATCACAGGTAATTTAGAATATCACTAGAACATCTTGCATGTATACTATATCACAGGTAATTTAGAATATCACTAGAACATCTTGCATGTATACTATATCACAGGTAATTTAGAATATCACTAGAACATCTTACATGTATACTATATCACAGGTAATTTAGAATATCACTAGAACATCTTGCATGTATACTATATCACAGGTAATTTAGAATATCACTATAACATCTTACATGTATACTATATCACAGGTAATTTAGAATATCACTAGAACATCTTGCATGTATACTATATCACGGGTAATTTAGAATATCACTAGAACATCTTGCATGTATACTATATCACAGGTAATTTAGAATATCACTAGAATATCTTACATGTATACTATATCACAGGTAATTTAGAATATCACTAGAACATCTTACATGTATACTATATCACAGGTAATTTAGAATATCACTAGAACATCTTATATGTGTACTATATCACAGGTAATTTAGAATATCACTAGAACGTCTTACATGTATACTATATCACAGGTAATTTAGAATATCACTAGAACGTCTTACATGTATACTATATCACGGGTAATTTAGAATATCACTAGAACGTCTTACATGTATACTATATCACAGGTAATTTAGAATATCACTAGAACGTCTTACATGTATACTATATCACAGGTAATTTAGAATATCACTAGAACGTCTTACATGTATACTATATCACAGGTAATTTAGAATATCACTAGAACGTCTTACATGTATACTATATCACAGGTAATTTAGAATATCACTAGAACATCTTACATGTATACTATATCACAGGTAATTTAGAATATCACTAGAACATCTTACATGTATACTATATCACAGGTAATTTAGAATATCACTAGAACATCTTACATGTATACTATATCACAGGTAATTTAGAATATCACTAGAACATCTTACATGTATACTATATCACAGGTAATTTAAAATATCACTAGAACATCTTGCATGTATACTATATCACAGGTAATTTAGAATATCACTAGAACGTCTTACATGTATACTATATCACAGGTAATTTAGAATATCACTAGAACATCTTACATGTATACTATATCACAGGTAATTTAGAATATCACTAGAACATCTTTCATGTAGACTATATCACAGGTAATTTAGAATATCACTAGAACATCTTGCATGTATACTATATCACAGGTAATTTAGAATATCACTAGAACATCTTACAAGTATACTATATCACAGGTAATTTAGAATATCACTAGAACATCTTGCATGTATACTATATCACAGGTAATTAGAATATCACTAGAACATCTTACAAATATACTATATTACAGGTAATTTAGAATATCACTAGTACATCTTACATGTATACTATATCACAGGTAATTTAGAATATCACTAGAACATCTTACATGTATACTATATCACAGGTAATTTAGAATATCACTAGAACATCTTACATGTATACTATATCACAGGTAATTTAGAATATCACTAGAACGTCTTACATGTATACTATATCACAGGTAATTTAGAATATCACTAGAACGTCTTACATGTATACTATATCACAGGTAATTTAGAATATCACTAGAACGTCTTACATGTATACTATATCACAGGTAATTTAGAATATCACTAGAACGTCTTACATGTATACTATATCACAGGTAATTTAGAATATCACTAGAACATCTTACATGTATACTATATCACAGGTAATTTAGAATATCACTAGAACATCTTGCATGTATACTATATCACAGGTAATTTAGAATATCACTAGAACATCTTACATGTATACTATATCACAGGTAATTTAGAATATCACTAGAACATCTTGTATGCATACTATATCACGGGTAATTTAGAATATCACTAAAACATCTTCCATGTATACTATATCACAGGTAATTTAGAATATCACTAGAACATCTTCCATGTATACTATATCACAGGTAATTAAGAATATCACTAGAACATCTTACATGTATACTATATCACAGGTAATTTAGAATATCACTAGAACATCTTACATGTATACTATATCACAGGTAATTTAGAATATCACTAGAACATCTTACATGTATACTATATCACAGGTAATTTAGAATATCACTAGAACATCTTACATGTATACTATATCACAGGTAATTTAGAATATCACTAGAACATCTTGCATGCATACTATATCATGGGTAATTTAGAATATCACTAGAACATCTTCCATGTATACTATATCACAGGTAATTTAGAATATCACTAGAACATCTTCCATGTATACTATATCACAGGTAATTAAGAATATCACTAGAACATCTTACATGTATACTATATCACAGGTAATTTAGAATATCACTAGAACATCTTACATGTATACTATATCACAGGTAATTTAGAATATCACTAGAACATCTTACATGTATACTATATCACAGGTAATTTAGAATATCACTAGAACATCTTACATGTATACTATATCACAGGTAATTTAGAATATCACTAGAACATCTTACATGTATACTATATCACAGGTAATTTAGAATATCACTAGAACATCTTACATGTATACTATATCACGGGTAATTTAGAATATCACTAGAACATCTTGCATGTATACTATAGCACAGGTAATTTAGAATATCACTAGAACATCTTACATGTATACTATATCACAGGTAATTTAGAATATCACTAGAACATCTTGCATGCATACTATATCACGGGTAATTTAGAATATCACTAGAACATCTTCCATGTATACTATATCACAGGTAATTTAGAATATCACTAGAACATCTTCCATGTATACTATATCACAGGTAATTAAGAATATCACTAGAACATCTTACATGTATACTATATCACAGGTAATTTAGAATATCACTAGAACATCTTACATGTATACTATATCACAGGTAATTTAGAATATCACTAGAACATCTTACATGTATACTATATCACAGGTAATTTAGAATATCACTAGAACATCTTACATGTATACTATATCACAGGTAATTTAGAATATCACTAGAACGTCTTACATGTATACTATATCACAGGTAATTTAGAATATCACTAGAACGTCTTACATGTATACTATATCACAGGTAATTTAGAATATCACTAGAACATCTTACATGTATACTATATCACAGGTAATTTAGAATATCACTAGAACATCTTACATGTATACTATATCACAGGTAATTTAGAATATCACTAGAACGTCTTACATGTATACTATATCACAGTTAATTTTATCATAATTAAAAACGTTACTACACGGTAGAATTTATGATCATTGCTTTATGCGCATCAACTTTGTGAAGCCTAAAGTGCAGTCTCAATAGTTATTTTCCTTTATCAAATGAAAGACGTCTCTCTCTCTCTCTCTCTCTCTCTCTCTCTCTCTCTCTCTCATAGCTAATCTTTTTGTCTTGTGCAAGGTCAGGGAAGACATTTTTTATCTTGTGGGGCGGTAGGGTTATGATGGTATGATAGTTGGATTTACAGCTACCTGTACATGTGCAATCGATGCCTATCACCACTACAGTTATGAGTTTGAATCCCGCTCCTGGTAATGTGTACTCGATACAACATTATGTGATAAAGTTTATCATTGACTTGCACCAGTTCGGTGGTTTTCTCTCGGTAGTCCAATGAAATATTGTTGAAACACAATAACCTAACATGACTACCTGATTGTAGCATATAAACAAGTGTCCGTTTCAGAAATTAACGGTATGCGTTATTTGTGGTAGAGAAAAAGATTGCCCTTCCAGATAGCATACTATATATTACAAATATAGTATATAAAACACTCAAATTGCCATGCAAACTATGCAATTCTATTAATAGACTTATGAATCGTTAATTAATACAATGATGCTGTCTAATTACACAACTCTTCCTAATTGTCATGTTTTATTCAACATCAATAGATGTTATCTGCAAATACAAATATAGAATTCAACGTCAAACTTAAGTTTTCTCTGTAGTGTTTTGTAGATCGGTGTTTGTTCATTCTTTTGTTGGCCATTTTATTGTCTGTTCTTCGATTTACTGCTACTGAATACCCATTTGGTATCTTCAAACTTTTCTTAGTAGATTTGGTATTTAGCATATATGTATATGCATTGTTATTGGAGTGCAATTATATTTTATGAGATGCTGTGGAACGGATAAAAACGCACTGTTCATCCGGTTTCGTCATTTGTTGCGAGTTACAATAAATTTATTCTGACATAGTTTTGGATCGTTTTATGAATTAAAAGAGATCTTTAGGTTGTGGCTGTACATGTACATGACGTCTAATTTAGTAAATGTGCATACTGCATTATGACATATTGTAGGATGCGGTGGAACGGTTAGAAACGCACATTTCATCGAGTTACAAAAAATATATTCTGTCATAGCTTTGAATTGATTTAGTAAAGGCGCTTATCACATTATGATATCAAAATACATGTATTATTTATATGGAATACAGATCAGACAAATATCATTGTATACCCCCATGTCTTCACTGTAATATACAATGGTTGATTGCATGATAGAAAGCAATATCACTTTCATCCCTTAGCTGTTATACGTATAGCAGACAAATATTTCATCTCAATAAAACATACTATCATGCTCGATTATTAATGGATGGTTTTGTATTTTGAGCTATTTTGCCTTCTGTTACCTTCGTAACCTGTATAATACATTTAATTGAATGTTGTCTTCTATTCATGGCTTCTAATTACTCCCCTTTCATATGTCCTTATATATATCTATAACATATCATAATTTTCTAATATTAGGACGAAGAACAGCAGACAAATCGAACATGGGGTAGACAATCAGCGGACATTAACAATGGAAGATCATCACAAGAAAATATTGAAATGAAAGAATTAGGTTAGTTATTCTTTGATAAAAATTACATGTGAAGAAAAGATTGTTTTAACAGTTATGGTCAACAATTCTACAAATAAAAAAAATAAAATAATAAAAACTAAGAAACAAAAACCGCCTCTCACTTAGACATCATTAAACACAAATAAACCATAATATGTGTCATTGGAAATCTATGTTTTCAGTTAACCAATGGAGTTACATGCTAGTACCGAGTTTCAGAGAAACATAAATCGATCATGTGTACAATACATTGACTTAAAGCATAATATAGTCTACGTATGAAACATGTCTAACCACAGACATATTATAGTTATAGCCAATGTAGTAATAACAATAATAATAATGATAATGATATTGATAATAATAATACTACTACTAATAATAATGATATTGATAATAATACTACTACTAATAATAATGATATTGATGATAATAATAATACTAATAATAATAATAATAATGATAATAATAATACTAATAATAATAATGATATTGATAATACTAATAATAATAATGATATTGATAATAACAATACTACTAATAATAATGATATTGATAATACTAATACTAATAATAATAATGATATTGATGATAATAATACTAATAATAATAATGATATTGATAATAATAATACTAATAATAATAATGATATTGATAATAACAATACTACTAATAATAATGATATTGATAATACTAATACTAATAATAATAATGATATTGATAATAATAATAATACTAATAATAATAATGATATTGATAATAATAATACTAATAATAATAATGATATTGATAATAATACTACTACTAATAATAATAATAATATCAAATACATGAATGGGAGAATATTGTATCGCTTCCATTTCATTAACTCTCATATTTGACATTATTTCGGGTTAATGTTATGATTATGGTGTTTATTGTCACTTTCAAAAATATTTTAGCTATATTGTTAGTTGATGGATGACACCGGAGTATCCAGTGAAAACCACCGACCTGTGGCACATCACTGACAAACTTTATCACTTGATGTTGTATCGAGTGCACCTCGTCATGAACGGGATTGTAATTCACTACTTTAGTGGTGATAGGCACTGATTGCATAGGTAGTTGTAAATCCACCAACCATACCATCGCGACCAGGATTATCCGACATTATTTTGATTATTACTTATAAAAGCTAATAAAATGATTAGAGTAAATGGAAAATTTATTCGTAAATTACTACAATTGTATCAGAGATTTTACATTAACGGATGTTGTAGGAAAATAAATATTATCGAAAATAGTGGCTTTAGGCTTGTAATACTCGATATAATTATACATGTTAAAAATTTAATACATTTACGTGAAATGAAACTGGTTTAATAAATAATTCATTGTTATATTTCATAAAAGGATTTGATCAATACTTGTAGTATTAGTGGTGTCAGAGAGAACGTGAACTCTATTAATCCATACAAAGATTAAGTCATTCATCATATTGTTAAAAAAAAAAAGGAATATTAATTCAAAAATGGCATTTCTCATCATTCTGATATCGGGATGTTGATTAAAAATCCATTAGGATTAAATCTGACGCTTCTAGATTCACTATATCTCTAACGAGACGTTTGAAGATACCATATCGAACATCAGAATCCAAAATTCAAAGAGGGACGGGCTAAGAAAATACAATGGCCAAGGAAATAAAAAGACACACGATCCTCCACTGATCATTACACAGAACACTAAAGATTGAACCGCTGGAACCCCAACTAAAAATAGACACTATACCAATAGTAGTCAAATAGTTTAGACATGTTCTCTAAGCAAAACAAAATATAGATCTGTTATAGTCTATTTTGTAAATATTGCTTTTAGCATTGGATATAATTGTTATACTGTTCTAATTTGCGAAATGTAAATTCAGACAATATGGATGATAATTTGTGTACAGCTGGTCGTTCGGAAATACCATTAACATTATTGTTTATCATTCGAATTATTATCTCCAAGACAACATATTCTGTTTACATCGCTAGTTGTCATTGAGCTACGAGTAATCAACTCATATAATTTAGTTCATGTGTAATTGCTTACATTATGAAAGGTAAGAATAGCCAGTGATGATTGACACATTCCTACAATATCAACAGATGGCCCGGATGGCTCAATGAGTTAGGTAGTTGGATTACCTAACAACTCATGCAAGCCTATCACCAATACGGCGTGGGGTCGCACCAGGCTTTGTAAATTACAAAAAGGGTGCACTCGATTCGCAGCCGCAAGTGATAAAGTTAACCAGTTGCTTGCCCATGGACGGTGGTACTCTCCGGGTACTCCGGCTACTTCCACCACTAAAACTGGTCACCATGATATAGCTGAAATATTGCTGAAAGTGGCGTTAAAACACAATCAATCAATCAATCAAACCAATATCAACAAAATCGAACAACCAACTCTGCTCTCAAACCAATGAACATAGAAAAAGACCACGACATATGGCATTAGAAATCAAGGGTCAATTACTGGGATCCCAACCGTCTCATTTTTTATGCACGTGTATGAGTTGATTGGTTGATTAATTGGTGTTTAAGGCCAACTTTTGCAGTATTCCGGCTACATAGTGGTATATGAGTTAAAACAAATTTATGCAGGTTTTTTCAATGGCTGTTTTTGCTTGGTTGATCACTGGATACGTCAAAATCATCTGTTTCTGTTGATTTCCCCTTCCGTTCCCTAGAATTGTTTCATGTTATCGTGATTGGTTATATTATTGACCTGATCATTACTTTGTAACTTAATTTTATTCAGTTCAATGAACAAATATATTATGATAAATTGATCGTTGATGAGATTACTTCTATTCACGACTTAACTCTTTATAATGGTACATCTATTTTCAAACCAACCTGAACCTATTTAGGTAAAGTGCTTACAAGAAACAGTTGATTAGACGCCTACATTGTCATTGTTTCCACATAATTGTCATGCAAAGCTATAGAGTCTACAGCACTGCGCATTAAATGGAGCACACATTGTTTTCATATAATAGCTACTAATTTTCTGCTTCAATCGGAGAATCAGTGCAATCAGTGCCTATCACCAATAACGTTGTGAGCTCGAATCCCGTTCATAGCTAGGTGTACTTAATACAACACTTTGTGATACAACTTGTCTGACTTCCGACAAGTCGGTGGTTTTCTTCAGGTACTCTGGATTTCCTCCACCAAACCTGACAGCCACGATGTAGCTGAAATATTGTTGATAGTGGCGTTAAACACCATAATCCCACTCATAATCCGGAGAATCAATTAATAAATCGATTGGTTTAGTTACATTAACTACTAACAAATATGAACTACAGAATAATGGGTCACTAAAATCTGCTATATAGAAAACCTGCAGTGAATTATTTTCTACATAAAACATGCAATACAATCTTGTAATTATCAAAATGCATTCAGTTAACTAGATTTTGACATATTTATTGCCATTTATTATTCATTTTATAGGAAAAGAGACGCCTCATCATGGTGAACGAAAGCCGTTGATTGACAAAAGCGTAGGAAATAACTGTTGCTCAGACGGAAACATCTGCTCACGGTTACTAACGCTATTGACATGTTACCATTGCCGTTGTCTGCGTGATGTGCTGACCGATAGCTGATGTAGCTTATGGCGTGTGAATTTAACTTATTTATGAAGTAATATAATGATGACTTTGGATTATAATATAATATAATATATACGATAATTGAAATAAATAGATATTATGTTCTTCTACTAGGAGAATGCATTTTTGCTAAAGGCACCAAACTCGAGAAATATGAAATATGAAATTTGCTATGAAATCTGAAAAAATGATATATTGATATTGCATAATGCAAATCACATCGATGTGTGCAGATATGCTGACTGTGTACTTTGAAGATATCTTATACATGCTAAAACATTCTGAATACTAACTGAAGGCAAATAGACACAAATTGACATGGTGGTCTGGAGGTAATACTTTACAATCTGTTATACGACTGAAGTCGTTTTTCTAGAATTAATTTGCATGATATTACGTAATGTGTTTGAGAAGAAAAAACGTTCTACAGACATAATATTACATCATTCCTTATATAATTTGTCCTTTCCCGTGAGACTTGTTATTTTTACATCTA
This sequence comes from Bathymodiolus brooksi, assembly GCA_963680875.1. Lineage (NCBI taxonomy): Eukaryota > Metazoa > Mollusca > Bivalvia > Mytilida > Modiolidae > Bathymodiolus > Bathymodiolus brooksi. The sequence continues at coordinate 18,642,287 of OY804580.1, forward strand.
GACTCCCATCGAAGACAATTTCCCAATATATATTCATTATTTACTGGTTCATTATGATTAAAGATTTTAGATTTAGTTACATGAAATAATTGGAGATGAAGGATATCTATAGAGGGAAATGTCATTGAAATGCACAAAAAGATGGAATACAGGTACAGTGGAACCTGTGCGATCCGACACCTGAGTTTTCCGACATCCTGTGACTTCCGGCAAGAATTTCAGGTGCCAAAACTTTTCTTTAACATTCTTTGTTAAAAAACCTTGAGTATTCCGCAACCAGTTACTTCCGACATCCGACACTGTTTTACGGTCCCAGTGTTGTTAATTAAACTTAATTAATCCTGTCTTATCCGACCCTTTGATCTGTTCATTAATAAATTATCATCCTTTCATATCATCAAATATAAACCATTAACAAATTAACAGGCTTAGCTCACAAATAAATTGTGATTTTAACTAATTGATTGGCAGGTAATTAGAGGTTCATTAGTAAAGGTTAAAAGTTAGTTTACAAAGAATACATATGTAATAATTAAAATTGTACAGTTAACTGTTTTCACTTCTTTGTAAAGGACATGGCTACAACCATTATCTGATATATTATGAAATTGTTCTACGCTTGTGTACACACAAAAATTATGGTTTGAATTTATTGATTGGCTGGTGATTAGAAACTCATTGATAACTTACCAAGAATAAAAATTATATTTTACAAATAACTGTTTTCACTTTCTTTGTAAAGCACATGCCTACAACCAACAATTATCTGATCTGATTATGGAATTGTTCTAAATAAATTAATTGTGTAAAAATTAAATATTAAATGTATTTTCATGTACATTGTATAAAATCCCTTTACATTGTAGTTCCAATTATTTAAACTTTCCTACATAATTTCTTCCCCAAGTTAAATTTGTGAAAATTGCTGTTAACCAAAAAGAAAACCTGAGTTTTCCGACATCCTGTACAATCCGACACATTTCCTTGGTCCCTTGGTGTGTCGGATTAGACAGGTTCCACTGTATATAATTCCAATATGGGACAGCGTGTAGTGGTAAAATTGCAGAAATATACATTAAATATATGAAAGAGAAAAGTTTGAAGATGCCAAAGGGATAATCAGAAGCCTTAAATCGAGGAATACATGTAACAAGGGATAATTGTATGATTTTCATATTCGGTGTAAAATATTACTGTCCATGGATTAATATGATATTTCTCAGGAACAAACATAATATTAATACAGAGTTTAAAATAGAAAAGTTTGAAGATACCAAAGGGGTTATTAGAAGCCTTAAATCGAACAAGGACAGCCAATACATGTTTTACCCGTGTAAATTTGGTTAGCTAATTTGTAGCGCAGTTCACTTGCTGTTGTTGACTATTGGCAGAACATATCTCGATAGTAGAGTAATGGGAAATTTTGAATATTGCTTTGATAAAACAACTTCAAATATTACCATGAAACTATATTATTGGCGATTATTATGGAAACACATGTATAATATATACGATCTGATATAGAGATATATCACTGTAGTTATTAGGTACCGATTTCAACTTTGACAAGTCAGTATTTTATAATTTACAACATTACTTTATTAATTGACTTTCCCTTAATTCTACTCAAAACATGTTGATTGGATGTTACATTATTTCAAGCTTAAGAGAGATAATTGCTGGAGATGAAGCTAGTTGGAAAACTGTGTACATAACCTTATATATTATTAATAAACATCAGAGAAAATGTAATGGACAATGCAGAGACAGTTGTAACATTCGCAACACAAGAGGCAGAAAGAAGGCGCACAAAAGAAACACAACACAGAAAACTAAGGTGAGCAAAACGGACCACACAATAAAAAACGGGTAAACCTAGGTGATCACGAATGATAAGCAGTTTGTATTTAACATTGTTTTATTTGAGTATGTGTATGCGTGTCGTGACTCAGCATATTCAAGCTAAATCTCGTTTCTGTTTCAAATATAATTTAATGCCTAGCTAATTAAAATAAGACAATAAAAATAAACGTTCTCCATTAATAGCTATATAAATAAAACACCATTTCAATATAATTAGCAGGATAAATTTAGATATAATAAAAACTGTTTTAATGGGACGAATTTAAACGTTATTCCCAAATAAAATAGAAATAGACATAGCTATTCATATATGTAAACATAAAAATAACTATGGCGATGTGCATTTTCCCCGCGTTAATTGACAATCAATAAACGCCTACTCTAGCTATATTACAGAAATATCGTGGTGTGAATTTATAATTTGTAGGAAAATTTGACTAAGTAAATATCAACTACTACATGTACATTATCATTTAAATCAAATCAGTAATACAATACAAAATTAATATATTAATAATCTTAAAGAGAGATGAAATCATACCAGAAGAATCGTTATTACATAACCTATAGTCCTTGTATAAATCAATTTACCATGAAAGGTAAATCTACATCCCGAGTCATTTGATCGAGTGAGTGATTATTGTTTAACACAAAATGAGTTTTTTTTCCCCATGGTGAGAACAAGTTACATTGGATAAGATGATGATGTCTGCTTTGTACTTCCACAAACAACACGCATACCTGGATTTATATAGTGATAGCTCACTAAAACAAGAGTCCGCGGTTAGACATGTCACTCCACTCGGACATATTATCCTGAGTCAGAGACAATTTGTCTCATACTCGTTAAAGCAATGTGTTTAGTGGAGAAGTAAGAAGCTAATAGTCTTTGATTTGACCCCGACGGGGCTCATGCCCACGATCTACCACCCTCCAGGCGAGCTCGCCTAACCATTAAACCACCGATGTAGTTGTCATTTGAAAATACATAAGTTTAATACATAGAATGTTTGTCAGATATTTGCCACTATTCGTGTCAACTGAATCATGTTTTATCTAAGATTTCAACATGGAAACGATGTTTGGCTCGCATTTACCCCCGTTTGTTTGCAGGAGTGCGCATGCTTGTTTTTTATGTTATTTGTGGTTGTTTGCGTATATAATGGTGTTCAACACCTCTTTGCTCTATGAATAAGATGGTGAGTGTATTATAAGATCAAGGAACTGTTTATCTTTCGCAAGCACATGGTTTCACCTTCCCCTTTTTCGTGGGATCCGCGTTGCTCATCTTATTAGTTTTCTGCGTTGTGTTGTGTTTGTGTGTATTATTTGTCATCGTCCTGTGCCTTGTGCGCCCAGGTTACCACTGTTTCTGTATTGTCCATTTTTTCATTGTCCCTTCGGTTTTCCCGGACGTTTACGTATTACATGGAATATATTCAGTTCGTTGTTCTTCGTTGATAAAACAAATATGCGTCAGAATAGAACATTATACGACAAATCATTATTACTTGTTCCTTACGGAATTACAACACGTAAACGCGGAATTTTGTAAATTATAGACTGAATTTCATCCTTGCTGTTTTTTCGAATTCACACTCTATCTCAACTTTAGAAATTAGTTCATCAAAATTATCAGAAGTCCACTGCCATATTTCAGAAGATACATAAGTGATAATGAGCCAGAATTAAAATGTCCTAATGATAATTTTGAAAATAACATTCTTTTCACATTTTTTTTCATTTCTATATTTAATTAGAAATGCATGCAAGAAACTCTGAGAATAGAATAATGTTGGTGCGCTTATGGTTAATATCATTGTCTATTGAATGACTGGGAATTAGTTGTTTGTTGAATTTTTATATCATCGTTTTGATACTTGGCAATATGTCTTTCTCTATACACTGATTTCGTGATTTGATGGTTCCAGCGATGGTTCTGAGAAAATGAGGCTTAATACTACCATAGCTAAGTATAATATTGTCCTTGACCACGATAGATGATCTGTAAGCAGAGAGAACGTCCTCGTCTACAAATGTACTAAATGTATATATATTTTATTTTTGCCAGGAAATTTCCCGACCAAAGCCTTCCAGTAATTTTTCAATATTCGATATTGTAGAAGAATGAATATTTGCAAAAAATAAATATTAAGATACATGGTCGTAAATTCACCATTGTCATGATGTATAAAAGTGTCTTGGTGGGTGATTTGCAAGGAGCGCGAAGAAGAGTTTGAAGATACCAAAGGGGCAATCAGAATCCGTATATCGAAGAAGAACAGACAACACAATGGCCAAAAGTAAAAGTACAAAAGGACAAACAACGATCTACCAAACATACATATAAAACTAAAAATCGAGTAACACGAACCCCACTAAAAAACGGGGGTGAACTCAGTTGCCCCGAAAGGATAAGCTGTTACTGTTCCACTAGTGGTACCCGTCGTGTTAATCTAGCTATAAACCCGGTGTTAAGTCATGAATGAGGAAAGGATCGGGAATTGTGTACGACAAGTGGAACATAGCCATGGTCATTTGTGACGCATATATTCCATAGCGGTCAAACACGTGATGGTGGCGACCGTAAAACTTTCGAAATGATGACTTCACTTATGTAGTTCATTCAACAAAAATGATTAAATCTATAAAATTGTCCTGATGCAAAATCAGTTATATCGTCAGGTTATAAAATAGAAGTGAGTTTGGTGTAATATTCCTTTTTTCATAGCGAAAAGTATTTTGTTTGTTTGGATATTCAACCGCTGTAGTATTACTGGAATTGGCACGGAAATGCACAAGAAAGTTAATGCAGAATATCAATTTACGACAATTATTTTACAATTACAAAGAAAAATCAATTGTGGTATTGAGGAAACCAGTAGTCAATGTCTTGGCACTGACATCATTTATAAGATTTGTTTTGTCATTAAAATTTACTATTCCTAACAAATATAATTATTACTAAACCTAAGGTACATCTCACTCGAGGATAGATAATCTTAGCCGATTGTGGCTATCCTTTTTAGACCCTCTGGTTTTCTTGCTCTCAAGTACTCTTAAATTGGCTTGCTTTTCAGGCGTTTGGCTTGTAATATGTCTAAGAAGGTTATTCAAAAACGCGTTGATTGCACACAATTAGAAATCTACACTTTCCTTACTAAAGCAGTTGTACATATGAAGATACTAATTATCTTAAATTAGTCCCTTAATGATGCGTTCTCGTTGTTTTCCTGAGGCATTGATCGCGTCGTGTTACACTTACAACCAGAACACCTACTCTTATTGCATCCCCGATTTGAATGTTAAATGCTAATCATGTGTGGATAATAAAGATATAATTGGTTAATTAGAACATTAAAATTAAACTACTTTATGCCAATTAATATTAGTTTCCATATATAAGACTCTATATTAACCTTATGTATCTTGAAGGGTTAGGGTTATGATGTTTTATGGCACTTTCAACAATATATTTCAGCTATGTAGTGGTGGTCTGTTTTATTGGTGGAGTAAACCGGAGTACCAGTACCAAGAAAAAAACACGGACCTACTGCAAATCACTGACCAACTTTATCAACTTTATCACATAATGTGCTATCGAGTAGACATCGCCATGAGCGGTATTTGAACTCAGAACTTTAGGAGTGGTGGGCGCTGATTGCCTATGGTGGTTTTAATTCTAGCTACCATGCGATTACGACAGCGATGGTACCTATGTATCTTGAAATATATTAATATGAAATGTATGTTAAAGTGGCAACCCACTCCGATATAACCCTGCGGTATAAATTTTTTTCTCTGTTTCGGAGCAGTACGCCACGGAAAGAGTACGTACACAATTACAGCAACAAATCGGTTAAGGATGGTCGTTGATTGACTGCAGCAAGGCTAGCTGCACCAGTCCACATTTATTTATAGACATATGTCGAATGCACAGTTGTACCCATATGCAGAAACACAGTGTTTACTAAGATTGATTTAGATTAATATTAAACTGTGCTGCAGACATGGAAGAGGAATACGGTCTTTACACTGAAAGCGTGCTCGTACTCTTGATAACTGAGAAAATATACTCAATCAGATTTATTTCCCATCACCCCTCAATCAACCCCTGTATCCCATGTGTTTTCTGACATCTTAAGACTGGAATCTACAATTGTATTGATATTCATCACCCTGGATAACTGATCTGTTCGATAACATGTTTCACAAATACTAGTACTAGGGGTTTATCAGAAGCCGCGAATCATTAAAAGGACAGACAATACAATGGTCTACAAAGCATTACACAGAAAACTAAAGCAACACGGACCTACAATAAACTTGGGAGAACACAGGTCAGTAATTTATTTTGTGTTCTACAATGGATCAGATTCCAATTTCGTGACTGGTATCAATTTTACGTCCAATACAGGAAATTGTATCAATCCCCGTAGAGCCTATTTTATTGTTTGTCTTTCGTACCAATAATCGTTTTCCCTTGTTGACATCTGATTAGAATGAGGAGATGTACAACTGAAAATATATATCATAATATACATTTCACAGAAAATAAGTATTTTTCTGTCGTATATAAATATATTTAATTATCAAATATCATTAAAAGTATTTTTGTCATCCATGATCATCGCTCATGTGTACAAAAAAAGATCACCAAAATAATCCATTTGTGTTCCAGATTCCACTAGACACTACTCTACACCTTGTTTTAACTACCTATTTTTCTATTTGGATTGGAGTACATTGTTTTGTATGATTTATTGAAACGATGTAAATATTTACATTTTTAATTTCAATTGAAATTGACGGTTGTTGGTGTGCAGACACTTGGCTTTCCCACTCTTTTTTCCGTTGATTATTCAGTTTGTTTTTCTTTAAATAAAATGTTGCCTCTTATCACATGCCAAGGATATAGTTGCAAAGTTATGACGGTGTAAGAATCACAAGGTTAACTAGTAAAATGAAAAGATACTCGTTTGATTTACTTAGAAAAGTATATGTTAATATCAATACTATTATATTTTTATCATTATGGTTTTCTCAGCAGTTGGTAGTTTGTGATCTCCTTTTTGATAAATTGAAGTCGTTCCATTCTAGTTGTTTACAGTTATGATACCAGTTCTCAGGGATGTGGGAACAATTGATATTGTCGTTTCCAAAGATCTTAGAAATAAACAGTTATCAACTGAATATTAAATCGCGGGAATCCTTTGTATTTGTTTATTTCATGGCCATATGCTATCATTTGTTGTTGTTCATAATTTTAAGTTCTCCCTCGACACCTTCTATGATATGAAGTTACGATATCAATTGAGCAAATACAAACATCTATTAATCGGAAGATTATTCCTTTTATGAGTCAAATGAGATTTTTTAACAATCAAATTATATTAAATTCTTTCAAATTGGTTTTTTTTCCAAGACATGATACGTCTGTTGAATATCAGAAACCAGTTATCCGTCACGCCATTATCATACTAGGACGTCTTCAATATTGAACATAACTCGAATAAATACGCTGATATCTAATTTAGTACACAAGGAATCGTTTGAAATAACGTCATGAAGTACGCTTAAAGTCAAGAGACTCGGAAGCCAAATAATCTACAGGTCTTTAGGTACAGGACAAAGGAACGAAAAGGGGCGAAACAAAATAGCCCAAATCGGTTAAGGTCAGTCATCTTTGTCCGGGTGAGGAGAGCCTGAGTTTGAAAGTCAGTGTAAAACAATCCCTCCCTTCGTGTGTTATTGGTGTTTATTGAGGATCCACATTTTCAGATGAATTGCACTTGATACATGTTCATTTTTTAATACCTTAATATCTTTTCCATTTTCTTGTACGTTCCCCTCTTTTTCTTTCTGCTAAAAATTACTTCTCTTAAAATTGTATGTCTAAATTTGTTATAATCCAGATTTAGACCAACAATGAATTCTATTTCGCAACAGGAAATGCCACATACACTACTAGAAAATGTTCATTATCTTCCTTTATGATATTTTTCTTTGAGTGGAACATTTGTACCTGTCTTATACTGTTAATGGTCGGTTTAATGTCCATTAGTTAATTGAGAAAGACATAAAATTGTCACAAATTGTCATGAATGGATCAGGGGAGAAGATTAGATAGCCACATACAAAGTAAGGTATAATGGGTTAGACAGGGTAGCTTACTCTACAATGACGGGTCACCACAGACTACGTCTATAAATAAACGGTTGAGAAAACCGAAGGGACAATCAAGAATGGACAATTCAGAGACAATAAACGTTAGATAAAACCGAAGGGGCAATCAATAATTAACATTACAGTGACACTGGATACAATTGTAAACAGAAAACACAGGATGAAGACAATTAAAATAACCTAAAGAGATTATTAACGCAGACCTCCAACAAAAACTGAACCCATGTGCTTGCTAAGGGTAAGCAGCATTTGCTTCTTAAAAGACACCAGCCATATAAAGCAGAAGTTCATTTAGGAGTTGATGCAAGGTATCAATTACGTACAAGAAGGTTATGCAAGATGCACTCATTAATGTTACATCCGTAGAAGGAATGCTGAGTCTGATTTTTCCAACACAATAAACGAACGCTTCTATCGGTAGAAACGTACCCCGCAGCGGAGGTGTAATACAATAGAAGTTCCGCCATAACAATACATTATATTTATTCCAACGGAAAAATCATCAAAAACATTTTTTCGGGAATTAATATCAAACATTTTCCCTCAAATTAACAGTATTATGAGTTGTTTATAACCAAAGTAACATCTGATATGCGGAAACACTATAGGTTCACAGCGTAACAAGATCTCATGTCTACATCTCAGGTTTTGCCTATGGGATGTACTTTTATAAGTTGACATAACTACTATCCATAATAAAGGAAGCTAATTAATACTGTCATCTGTATTCATCAAATCTTCAAAGTTTTGGTTCATAAAGCTAGCTTAACCTCGCCACCTTTTATTGAAGTACATATGTTCCAAGCCAGGAAAGTAGGTGTTATATGTATATGTGTATTGTGTTCTGTGTTGCATTATTTCAACATGCATAAGTCAGTTGGAACGGTCGAAATTTAATATTTTCTTAACGCGTTGTGCTAAGCTAAAGTGAGATATTTGTTGTGCTACTTAAATTCCACAATGTCATATCCTTTATTTAAATTGTTTTGAAAGTGTTTAGTCACGTTTCACAGAATATACCACTGGAACGTTGTTGATACCGGGTGATTAGCATGTGTGCATTTAGTCGGATGTCTTTGAAGTTCTTCTTAATGTCTACGTTATGTAAATGGAATACCAGAATATTATCAACAGATGTACGACAACATATCATATGTAACTCACAAACAAAGTTCAGATAAACAGAAAGTTATATTGAAAATGTAGAGACAAAAGTAACGAAACAATGTTAACAACTCGGCACCCCAATAGAAATTAAGGTGGCGACCATGTAATGTTAAATCTTTGTACAGAAAAACAAGGATGCATTCATTCATTCAAATTGTCAAGTGTAAGATCAAAATATGGACAATTTTCTCTATGGAGTATAGTATTTAATTTTCAAGGCAAAATAGTAAGGAATGGGCATATACAAAGCCAGTGAAATATTTTGGCGAAATTGTTCTTGAGAGGTATTGATTTTGTCTATGTTTCTACAAATTATTTTATTAGATTTACAATAACATACATTAATTTTCGGTATTAACTTATAGCATAATGTGATTCAAGAGTATATGTATCATGTCATTTATTTTGACAAATATAACAACAACTTTCCTGTGTCATTGTAAGCACAAAGCTACGTCAGTTGTTTAAATCAGTTCATTACAAGTATTCCGCTTAATGATCAAACAGACACATAAAGATAAAAATAGAAAAAAAGAAGATGTACATTGACATTTTAGCGGTTTACGTCATCAATTTCACTTATTATTCCAATTGAAACTGTCTCACTTAATAGGGTGGAACATAATGGACACGAAGTTAAAACTATGGATCTATAACATGTAACGTCACGTAAAAGTGGTGGTGCTTATTTTACTTCATTGAGAGACATAATAGTGTGTTAATTACGAGTCTACAGAATTACCGCCATGACATACTTTATCAACCTATACTATAATCGATGATCACATGATTTTACACCACGCTCTTTATTTCATGGATAGCTGCTATCTGGCAAGATACTATACCAAAGGTTCCTAGTGGCTAAGTCGAAAGTTTTACTATGATGTTGTAAACCGCTACGGAATATCTGTGTCACAAATGACCATGAATATATTCCGTATGTCGTATTCATAATTCGGTACTTTCCTCATGCATGACTTATCACATGGTTTGTAGCAAAAGATAATGCGACAGGTGCCTTAGTTGGATAGTAACACTGCTTACCCGCCCGGAGCACATGAGTTTTACCCGCCCGGAGCACATGAGTTCATTTCCTGTTTTAGTTGGGTTCGTGTTACTTAATCTTTAGTTTTTTGTGTAATGTTTTGTAGATCACTGTTTGCCATGCTGACGTTTTACTGTTGGCTATTGCATCGTCCTTTCTTTTTCGATTTACAGCTTCTACCACCTCTGTTCACATCATCAAACTTTTCTCTCAATCATTACAAGTAATCCACAATATAGCATACATTTATATTCTGTATTAACTTGTAGCATAACGTGCAAATGATGAGTATGTCTCGTCATTTAATTTGACAAACGAATGTAAAGCAACTTTCCAGTGATCGACATTTCCCTATATCATTGTAAGAACTAAGCTACGTCATTTGATTGAAATCAATTCATTATTTGTATTCGGTTTCATAATCAAAAAGACACATAAAGATAAAAAGAAAGTTGTACGTTGACATTTCTAACGCGCTACACCATCAATATCACTTATTATTGTGTTTGAAACTGTCCAACTTAATAGGATAGAACATAATGTACACTGACTTTAAACTATGGATCAATAACAAGGAAAATCATAGGTTATTGTTTTTATATTGAGAGAGTCATAATATCTTATATTGATATCGAGTCTACACGTTACTATATTTAGCTACATGGGGTACATAGAGTACATTTAATACATTATGTTCCTATCATCGAACTGCCGCTATGACCTACATATCTACCACTGCCATTGGTGTAATAATCAGCATGCTCGTCTCGAGTGCGGTATATCGTGGATTCCAGAATAATGCATAGGAGTGGAGCGACAGATATATCCACGAACTGTTGTTTCAGTGAGCTAGCATTACACAATTTCAACTAAGCGTGTTGGTCTAGTGCAAAGCGGATTATCATCATCATCGTCACCGTCATCGAAATGTATTTTGTTCTCGTCATGAACTAGCTAACAAATTGCTTACTTGGCTTTAAACAGCAGTCCCTCATTTTATTTCTAAACTATGTAAATAATACTCCTGCTTTTTTCTGTTTATGTTCACTTGAGACAATCTAAGAATCAAGCCTTCTCTAAATTGCGGATATGTCATTGTCGTTAGTTAACACTACTACTATCGGTTTACAATGAAACACATCCTCTTGTGTATTTCATCTTCATTATATTTCGTCGTTTTAAGGAATGTAAATATCAACATCTGTTATGACCATCTGTAATCATTACATATAACCATATTATTAAATCTACACTGAACCACTTCGGTGCTGTAATGGTTAGTGTGCTCGCCTCGATAATTGTGGATTATGTGTTCGTGCCCCAAACGGATCAATCCAAAGAAATAATAATACCGGTATGTGTTGCGTCTACGTTAAGCATGCAGTGTTAAGGGGAGGCATGTCTATCTATGGACTGTTGTTTCAGTGAGATGGCATTAGTCTAGTACAAAGCGGACGTCATCATCATCTCATTGAAAATTAAATTCTTCTCGCCATGATATAGCTGTAAAACTCCTGAATTGGCATTAAGCAGCAATCTCTCACAAACTATATATACATTGTAGTTATGTTGTATGCTTCGACAAATGTAAATCAAGCATTGAAAACAATCCCTCCATGATTAAACTGAGAAAACTAAATAAACAACCCTATATTGACATCTTTCATGAAATGCATCATTAATATCACTTATTCGTCCATTTGAAGATGTCGTGGTTAATGGGATTTGTTAGAATGGATACGAACATAAAACATGTTGATCAATACAACAAGACAGACAGCCAGCTCCAATAACAAATAGATGTTTTACTAATGAAATACAGACAGATGGATGCTGTTTGTTTAAACACGCTGTGAAAACACCAATTACATGTAAAGGAGGGGTGAATATGAGTATAGATCTAATTTAGCACGCACGACTCGTTTCTGGAATAACATTTATCAGGTGCGTTCATAGTCAGAAGATAAGAAAGCTAAATACTTTAAGTCTTTATGAGCAGGAAAACGATAGGACTTAAACGGGATAACCAAAATCTGCTAAGGTCACATATGTATGGGAGATTTAATATGTCAATAATCACAAATACTGTTTTCAAAGACCAATATGTTGACAAACCTCTACCAGATCTTTTTGAAAATAATGGTGTTGTTTTAGTTGTCAATGCCCACTATTACACTGTGTTAATACGTAAGAAACACTACAAAGACTGTATAATAAAGGAGCTTGATATTGATAATGCAATTGGCAATTCTACATAAAACCCTGATGAAAGGGGAAATCCTTCAAAATTTCATATTAGTTTTGTATTCAGTGGGCAAGCCACCAAAGATGACGAAATGGATCAACAAGAAGTACTCTGAAACGTACATTTTCAAAATGCTGGACTTTCAACAAACATATGTGTTGCCCTTGACGGTCAGTTTTTAAAAAGACTGTTCGTTTTCTCTTCTAGTGTGCGGACTTCATTCAGGGATTACTCCACAGAAAAGAGAAGTAAAAAGTTAATAATGCCAAAGTGATAATTAAAAGCTATAAAAGGCAGATAATACAATAACCAAAGGAAAAAGGACAAGCAATGATTTATAATACACTACACACAAAAGGACAGATTGAGCATCAATAATCTCACTACGATCCGGTGGTGAACTAGATGGAATTGTGATTATGCCAAACGGAACATACCCGGGGTCAATTGAGACATATATAATCCGTGATTGGCGACGACCGTAAAGCGTTCGAAGTGAACAAGGAATCTTTGGTTCAGCAACCCTCCGTTCTATATATTGAACCTTTGGTATCTGCAAACTCTTCTTATCCAGAAGATAACAATTGGAACCGATGTGAATTGCTGCTAACGAGCATATTGCGTACATATGAGTTCATGACAACTGATGTCTTTACGTCGGAAGTATTACGGTCGCCATCATGAATTGGCTGATAGCTACACGGTGAATGTCTCACATATTACTCGGGATCAGTTTGCATTGTCGTAATCTCTCTGTCCAGCCGTCCATCTCTTTACGATGTTTATAGGAATTTGACCATTACCATATGAGTAGCAATAATGATGCCAAATTTGAAACAGGAACTGCATACCCTTCCGAAGAACCATGTTATTTGTTGGAATCCGTGATGTTCATCTTGTAGCTTTCTATGTTCACGTCGGTTATTATTTGTCGTTAGCTCGTTTTATTTTTAATTTAATTTTTGGCCATATTGACTTACGATGTTTCATTCTCGCTGTCTTTCTTATTAGATTATTAAACTTCAATCAATTGTGAAATTAAGTGCATTCTCTTTTAAGTAAGTGCCTGTAGATATAAACCATTAAGCCACTGTGTTGTGTTTTTTTCATAACTAACTGGTGCCTTTATTTAGAGTAGTTTTGCTGTGTAAGCTTTTGTATGCAATAATTGTCAACTATGTCTCTTAATGAATATCTCCGCTGGTATTCTTGTAGTAGCCACAATGAATTAAAAAAATATTTTTTTGTTAATGAAATACAACAAAGGGATTTATCTGAACATATTGTTTTTGTCTATCCACATCAAATTCCATATGAGGTAGTGCAATGTTAGAGGGGAAATATTATGACATATTCAATAAGCATAATGAAAAAAAAATACCGCACTGTCAGAAGTGTTCCTAAATCCAATATGAAAATCCTAAAAACAGAAGCAAAATGCATACCCCTTGACCCTAAGACACATATACATGACCGCTTTCATTTCTGATTTGGTACATGCACTTTGATATAAAAACAAAGAAGTGAAGGGCTTAACCTAGTTTTTTCATGAACCCAATATACCCATCTCAGCGAAATAATGCGGTCATGCAAGTGTTTCCACGCGTGAGTTAAATACCAGTCCTCACAAAACATCCAAGTGAGAGGCCTTGATATAAGTAAGATAAACACTAAATGTGATAACTAAGATAAATCCAATACTGGTTTCAGATTGAAAGATTATGTGATTAACGATGTTTTTTAAAACGAGATGACGTTTCTCAGTCATCTCTCATCGAAGGGCGAAGCCCCTGAGATGAGAGATGACTGAGAAACGTCCTCGAGCTTTAGAAAACATCTTTAATTATTTTATGATAGTATGTTTATCAAGGATTTGGTAATGTGACGTCATTATAACGTCATATTAGAAAACAGCGATATTACTACGTCCGTCCTTGACAACGCTTAGCAATTAGTGATAATTGGAATCATCTCAGCGCTTACGTGATACGAAATATATTGGTTTTAAACATCAAAGGGAAAATAAACAACATAGCGATAAAATTGCTTACTAGATAAAAGGTAGATTAAAGTTTATGCTCTACCCAATGGAGTGGTTGACGCAAAAGGACATTATTTCATCTGATATATTGCAGATTGAAAAGTTTACTTGCATGCAATTGCAATGAAATGTGGTTTTGAATAGATCAATTACTTCTATTAATGTACTCCCTTAACGTTGATTAAAAGAACAACTAAGAGTAGGATCTCCAAATGAAACGAATGTAGACAAGATATATGGACATATATCATCACCACATTACATCAAATAATGTAATAATCATTGTACAATTATACTAATGCATATTATAATATTGAACTTATAGTAGCAGAGAGAGCAATAATTACATTATTTTGTTCTTCTTCGTTTGGTCGTATGACTAATCATACCAAAATGTTATGTAAACAAGCTCCAATATTCCAGTATGTCATATAAAATAGCTCCTGAGAAATTACATGGTGAACTAAATATGCCCTTTATTTTTAAATCGGGTAAAGAGTGATTTTCTTTTTTGGTGAAGTCATTGTTTACTTCATTTTATTCATAGAAATATAAAAATAGGGTTTCTCGTTTTTGAAGCAGTTCAGTTGTTGACATGTAAAAAAAATTTCCAGGATATTGATGATAAGAACACAAATAATCAGACGAAAGTGGCGATATTGTGTCATCAAGAAATTGTCTTGTCAAAAACAAAAGCCTGACCATAGACCATACATGTTCAACGTGTTTGAAGAGTGTCATGTTCCCTACACGTTAATGCCATCTCTTGACTATTTAAGACAATAGAGAGTGCCACAGAAGACTTAATTGTACGTCCCCACCCAGCTCACCATACCTTTCCAGTGACAGTTAAAGGTCTTTGTCGCGTTTCTACCATTCCTCTTTCATTTCTGAAGCGCTTATGTTGTATATTGTTGAACTTGTTCTCGTCGAGTATATTTAATACATTTAGCTTTAATACATTTACATTATTTAGGAACTGTAAATTTATGAACGGGGTACCTTAGCTTTAATGCATTTACATTATTTAGGAACTGTAAATTTATGAACGGAGTACCTTAGCTTTAATGCATTTACATTATTTAGGAACTGTAAATTTATGAACGGAGTACCTTAGCTTTAATGCATTTACATTATTTAGGAACTGTAAATTTATGAACGGAGTACCTTAGTTTTAATGCATTTACATTATTTAGGAACTGTAAATTTATGAACGGAGTACCTTAGTTTTAATGCATTTACATTATTTAGGAGCTGTAAATTTATGAACGGAGTACCTTAGTTTTAATACATTTACATTATTTAGGAACTGTAAATTTCAATAATAAATAGATCCAGTGCACAATGTCAATATCGAAACGCTTACTACCGGGCGGATGATACCTTCAAGGTTTTACCTTTTCTCCCTATTTCATCTTCGAAATTGTTGATAGATCATACACCCTTTTTCATATCTATGCTAATGTTATATTCTATATAACAACAACACTCAGATAAAGATAAAACACAGGTAACTGATCTTTAATTAAGTGCTTGGTATATTATAAACCTCAGTGAAGCCAAATCAATTCAGACTGATTAAGATTTTGTTAACTTGATGGTTAATGGTTTTCCTTGTTATTTCGGTGCTTAAAGCTATATAGATAGTCAACAAAGATTTGAAGATGCCAAGATGGCAATCAGAATCGTAAATAGAAGAAGGACAGACAATGCGATGGAAAAAAAGGACTAACAATGATCTACAAAACACTACACAGAAAACTAAAGATCGGGCAGTTCAAGTGTAAATGTAACATTTAGTTATATTAGAACTATAATATATCAATTATAATATCTATATTTAAAGATGAAGGCAGTATGATATCACACACACTCAAAGAAAGATGGCACAGTATTATGTGTTGCTTACACTGCCTTGCATGTCCATAAGGCGAAAACAACAGACAATCAATCCGAATTTTTGGTAAAACAACATTAATGATTGGATAATTATAGTAAGTGGCTAAAGCTAATGATATGTCTGTTATTGTTTCAGCCAGATTAAAACGTTTTAATAAACCGACATACCAACCAAATACCACAAGTAACTTTCCAGCTATGGGTTGTATCGAGTACATCTTGTCCTGGTCGACTCGTACTCACAATGAACAGTATTGCCAAAGGTAGACTGTCAAGCTATTAGAAGTATCTAGCACAGCTTATAACGGCAGATTCGCACAAACAATAAGCAGAAAGCTCAAACCAACACATCACGGATGGCACGGTGGTTCGCTAACTCTAAAACACTTCGTATTTTACCAAATGCGTCTATTGTTGTGTGCGTTTGACAGTACATGTGAGTGCAAAATACTAAGTAGATGGTTTAAGAATTTTATATGAACGTTGTTCCATAAACACATTTGATATCCACGTTTTAATTATAGCCGTATCTACTTGATTTGCTGTTTTATGCTTCCAATACATCATATATAATATTTAAAAAAAGTTTTACTCAGAAATTGCTACGTTATCACTACGATAAGTAATAAATCAATTTAATATAAATAGAACAATCACGAAGAAAGATGCATCTTTTAAAGTTATCTCAAGCTCCACTTCTTATCTCTCTTTCGCTCGGGTATGCGTCCTTAAACAGATACGGCTTATTGATTGACAGTTGTCGGGTCATTTTACATGTAAATATAGATAGAAATATGGTCCTAATTGCATACTCTGACGTATGATTTGATTGATTTTGATTTTTGGTGTTTAACGCCACTTTCTTTTCAGCAATATTTCAGCTATATCATGGCGACCAGTTTTAGTGGTGGAAGAAGTCGGAGTACCCGGATATAACCACCGACCATGGGTAAGCAACTGGTAAACTTTATCACTTGCGGCTGCGATTCGAGTGCACCATTTTTGTAATATACAAAGCCGGGCGCGAACCCACGCCGTATTGGTGATATGCTTGTATGAGTTGCTAGGTAATCGCACTACCTAGCTCATTGATCCATCAGGGCCCTTACTCTGGTGTGTGTGTTCTACCTAGTTATGAAAGGAAAGCTTAAGCATTGATGGTCACCAATTACAACAAAACAAAGAGAGTGGAAACAGTGATGGTCAACAGGTTCATTAATAACAACAAAACAAAGAAAGTTTCAACAGTGATGATCAACAAGTTCACCAATAACAACAAAACAAAGACAGTTTAAACAGTGATGGTCAACAAGTTCACCAATAACAACAAAACAAAGAGAGTGGAAACAGTGATGGTCAGCAAGTTCACAAATAACAACGAAACAAAGAATGTTAAAACAGTGAT
Source organism: Bathymodiolus brooksi (assembly GCA_963680875.1). Taxonomy (NCBI): domain Eukaryota; kingdom Metazoa; phylum Mollusca; class Bivalvia; order Mytilida; family Modiolidae; genus Bathymodiolus; species Bathymodiolus brooksi. The sequence continues at coordinate 18,660,138 of OY804580.1, forward strand.
GATCAACAAGTTCACCAATTACAGCAAAGCAAAGAAAGTGTAAACAGTGATGGTCAACAAGTTCACCAATAACAACAAAACAAGGGAGCTTAAACATTGATGGTCAACAAGTTCACCAATAACAGCAAAAGAAAGAACATTTAAACATTGATGGTCAACAAGTTCACCAATAACAATAAAACAAAGAAAACTTAAACAGTGATGGACAACAAGTTCACCAATTACAGCAAAGCAAAGAAGGTTTAAATAGTGATGGTCAACAAGTTCACCAATCACAGCGAAACAGAAAAAGGTTAAACAGTGATGGTCAACAAGTTCACCAATCACAGCAAAACAAAGAAAGTTTAAACAGTGATGATCAACAAGTTCACCAATAAAAATAAAACAAAGAAAGTTTAAACAGTGATGGTCAACAAGTTCACCAATCACAGCAAAACAAAGAAAGTCTAAGCAGTGATGATCAACAAGTTCACCAATCACAGCAAAACAAAGAAAGTTTAAACAGTGATGATCAACAAGTTCACCAATAAAAATAAAACAAAGAAAGTTTAAACAGTGATGGTCAACAAGTTCACCAATCACAGCAAAACAAAGAAAGTCTAAGCAGTGATGATCAACAAGTTCACCAATCACAGCAAAACAAAGAAAGTTTAAACAGTGATGATCAACAAGTTCACCAATAAAAATAAAACAAAGAAAGTTTAAACAGTGATGGTCAACAAGTTTACCAATCACAGCAAAACAAAGAAAGTCTAAGCAGTGATGATCAACAAGTTCACCAATCACAGCAAAACAAAGAAAGTTTAAACAGTGATGATCAACAAGTTCACCAATAAAAATAAAACAAAGAAAGTTTAAACAGTGATGGTCAACAAGTTCTCCAATCACAGCAAAACAAAGAAAGTCTAAGCAGTGATGATCAACAAGTTCACCAATCACAGCAAAGCAAAGAAAGGTTAAACAGTGATGGTCAACAATAAAATAACTGATCATTTTAATTAATAATAATAAGAATAATAATAATGCTTTATTTTATGAGGGTAAGCTCAATTAGCTACTATTCTTCCCCGAGGCCCTCAGTTGAAGACTAATTGACTAAAGTTTGTATTGTACTGTTTGATCTTTGACCTTTTCCACGTTTAATTGAGTGATATAACAATATATTCTATAAACTTAACACTTATTATTCTATATCGTTGTAGGATTCCGGGTGGCTCAATGAGTTAGGTCGTTGGATCTAACAACTCATACAATGCTATCACCAATACGGCGTGGGTTCGCGCCCAGCTTTGTAAATGACAAAAGAGGGTGCACTCGACTCACAGCCGCAAGTGATAAAGCTTACCAGTTGCTTGCCCAGGGTCGGTGGTTCTCTCCGGGTACTCCGGCTTCCTACACCACTAAAACTGGTCGCCATGATATAGCTGAAATACTGCTGAAAGCGGCGTTAAAACACCAAAAATCAAATCAAAATCAAATATATATCATTGTTCTCATAAAGCCAATGTATAACAATGGTACAGAAAGTTGAAATATGCAGTCTCTAAACATAGTAATGAAAGAAAAAACTAAATATCTGTCAGAACAATTCCTAAATCACTTAGACAAATCGTAGAAGGAGACCTTTAACACACAAATACATGACCACTCACTTTCCAGGCTTTGTACAGGCAATTCAATAAAAATATCGGGGTTATATTAGATTGATGGCCCAAATCTCCCTTCTTATATATTCCACAAACGTAACATTTATTATGGATTCATATTTCCTACATACAATAATTATCATAATGTTTATTTCTCGGGGACATAGGTTATATTTCCCGATTTCGACAATCATGTTTAGGCCCTTTGATTCATTCGTGATGTTTGGCTTTTCAATATCTTTAATAACCCGATGTTGGTTATCTGAGAAACAAACACGTCATGCGTGTTAATTTAGATAATTATGTCTTTTGTCTTTATCAAAGTGCTAACATATTTACGAATCACACGAAGCAGTGTCACCTGCTCAGAAATAAAATGTCACTATTCATGTCATCTTAGTGCAGAAAAATCATCTTTTTTATAATATGTGCCTGAGTGTATAGTTGGATAGTCTCTCATGTTTATTTCCACACATACAATATCAGGCCTACCGGTCTTTAATTCCACTGACCCAATAATATAATAGCGCATAGTTAATATTGTTGATACATAAATATTCATGCACAATACTGACCACAGCATACTGAATAATTGGCTTACAAATTGACTTTGTTGCATTGTACATAAACAATAACAGGAAGACAGCTATTGTATATTCTGGTTATCTGTCCTAATTGACCTCTCTTAGATAACATTACGTTTTGGTTATTCAATAAACATTAAGATTTATAAAAACATATATGAATTTCCAACTGCGATTTATGGTAATGTTGAAACAGAATTGTCCCCGTTATTTTCTGTTGGAATTTTTCTAAGAGCATTTAGAAGCATGACATCAATGGCATTGCACATGTAGTTAATTTATCACTTTAATCATGTTTCCTCCAATTCTTTTTTTCTTTTTTATTACGATCTATATTGTCAATGTCCTAGCTATAAGATCACTGTCTGTTTAACCCCAGCCACTTTTTTATTCAAGTCTCTGTGCCACGCCAGCAAAGTGAGCGATATATATATATATGAATATTACGGGTACAAATATGTTTGTTCGCTTGTATTTCAAGAAATAACTACCGCATTTTGAAAACAATTATTCATGTCACACAGAGTATACTTGTTCTTATGACTGTGATAGGCCTTTTTGTTGTATGTGATACACATCGTTCAGTCATTCTCATTCTCGAAAAATGAGCAACTAATAGTGTCCGTCGATTGTGGTGTCTCAAAAGTAATTTCTATTTAATGTATTTATTTTTTATAAATTCTAACTAAATTACTCAGAAATATATTGTCCAGTAATTATTTTTAGGAATTTAAGGAAAAGAAAAGTATTATCTTAGTGCTGAAAAAATCGTTTTTCATGCTTCTTGACTTTTTGTTAGATTTTTCATACATTTTATTATTTTCCAGGAATAAAAAAAACGCTACTCACCAAGTTATATATGAGGTTCGACATTTGTCTCCTGACTTGCACCATTTCACCAATAAGGGAGGTTTTTAGTGGGGTTCGTGTTACTCGATCTTTAGTTGTATGTGTATGTTTTGTAGATCGTCGTTTTTCCTTTTGTAGGTTTTCTTTTGGCCATCGTGTTGTCTATCCTTTCTCGATTCACGGATTCTGATTACCCTTTTGGTATCTTCAAACTCTTCTTGCTCCCATAAAACAATTTCGTCCCGCAAGTTTGTTTGGTTTTTTTGATCAGATATACCAAGCCAGGAACGTCATCTGATTCTGGTATGTTGTTGTTTTTCATTTTATTATTGAAAATCTTTCCCCGGGTACTCCAGCTTCGTCCACCAATAAAATTGGCCGCCACGAAATAGCTGAAAATTGTCCAAGGTGGTGTTAAAAACTTGACCCTTAACCTAAGAAGGAAACAATTAATATGTTGATATCATATTTAAATGTCAACAGTTTAAGTACGAATCAGTACATAAGACATGTGTTGATTGGCGAGTGTAATGTGAGGTTTTGCATCTATCGTCAGTGCGAGAACGATCTCATTAAAAACAATATTAAATCAATTGTTCTCACTTTTGAGACCGACCAGTACCTATTTTTAGCCATGTGAGATTTTCTTATCTTGCACTAGTGCAAGACAAAAAATCACGTGCGTTTTACCGGCAAATGCATGCTGTGCAGTTTATGTCAACTGCCCCCCAATATCTCCATGCTTTTCCTTTTTAAAATAAACAATTAACCCTGATTCTACTACATAAGTATTTTTAAATTCATCTATGTATTATATTCTGCTAGCTAAAGTGCACCTTTCACGGTGTTTGATTCTTTTTTCAGGCTCTCTTCCAGGCAATGTTTGCTTACTTTGAGTAAATAATAGAGTGCTCTCCCTTGTTAGTAACTAACGTAAAGAAAGAAATTACCTCCCTTTGACCAAATTCAAATATTTGTTTACAGGTATTTATCTCTGTTGTAGCAACATTTATCATATATTTATTAAATACATTGTACTTTATGATGAAATACATTTGAAATACTGCCGAGATACGGTTGCATATGGATAAATCGAATATTTACTTCAGCAATGGAAAAAATAAATTGCGGGAAAACGCTCGATGGAATGTAAACAAAAACAACTAGGCATTTAGTGAGAAATAAAATCAAACATCGGGAAAAGTACAAGATAGGGAAATCTCCGACACCCTTGGGTAAGATTACAATCGTTCTCTAACTCGGCAAGCCTCGTAAAGAGAACGATTGAAATCTTACCCTCGGGTGTCGGAGATTTCCCCGGTGTTAGATTTTATATATCTTATTTTCATTAAATTATGTTGTCATTATTCAATAAGACCATATTTGTCGACTCATGACAACGGAGGAAAACAACGGAGGTTTCCTCCGTTGCTCTATATACATGTAGGGGCCGTCGTAACCGTGATCGTATGGTAGTTGGATTTAAAATACCTATGCAATCAGTACATATCATCACTAACGTTGTGATAAAGTTTTTCAGTGACTTGCGACTGATCGGCGGTTTTCTCCGAGTATTCATGTTTCCTCCACCAATAAAACTGATAGCCACGATAAAACTGAAATATTGTTGAAAATGGCGTCAAACACCATAAAACCTACCAACCAATATATGAACATGTACCCTTAATATGAAATAATAGAAACATAGCTTCATCATAAATTGGTAGAAATGACTAAACTAAACATGAAACATGTACTAATCAGGAGTCGTAAATCAAAGAAGGAAAGACCATGCAATGGTCACAAAAGGACGAAAAGGACAAACAAGTACCTACAATATTATACGCAGAATATTAAAAACTGAGCAACACGAACACTACAAAAGGACAAAAAGGACAAACACGTACCTACAATATGATACGCAGAATATTAAAATATGAGCAACACGAACACCACAAAAGGCCAAAGGACAAACATGTACCTACAATATGATACGCAGAATATTAAAAAATGAGCAACACGAACACCACAAAAGGCAAAGAACAAACACGTACCTACAATATGATACGCAGAATATTAAAAACTGAGCAACACGAACACTACAAACGGACACAAAGGACAAACACGTACCTACAATATGATACGCAGAATATTATAAAATGAGCAACACGAACACCACAAAAGGCCAAAGGACAAACAAGTACCTACAATATGATATGCAGAATATTAAAAACTGAGCAACACGAACACCACAAAAGGCCAAAGGACAAACACGTACCTACAATATGATACGCAGAATATTAAAAACTGAGCAACACGAACACTACAAAAGGACCAACACGTATCTACAATATGATATGCAGAATATTAAAAACTGAGCAACACGAACACCACAAAAGGCCAAAGGACAAACACGTACCTACAATATGATACGCAGAATATTAAAAACTGAGCAACATGAACACCACAAATGGCCAAAAAGGATAAACACGTACCTACAAGATGATACGCAGAATATTAAAAAATGAGCAACGCGAACACCACAAAAGGACCAAAAGGACAAACACGTACCTACAATATGATACGCAGAATATTAAAAACTGACCAACATGAACACCACAAAAGGACAAAAAGGACAAACACGTACCTACAAGATGATACGCAGAATATTAAAAACTGAGCAACACGAACACTACAAAAGGACCAACACGTATCTACAATGTGATACGCAGAATATTAAAACCTGAGCAACACGAACACCACAAAAGGCCAAAGGACAAACAAGTACCTACAAGATGATACGCAGAATATTAAAAACTGAGCAACACGAACACCACAAAAGGCCAAAGGACAAACACGTACCTAAAATATGATACGCAGAATATTAAAAACTGAGCAACACGAACACCACAAAAGGCCAAAGGACAAACACGTACCTACAATATGATACGCAGAATATTAAAAACTAAGCAAAACGAACACTACAAAAGGACCAACACGTATCTACAATATGATACGCAGAATATTAAAAACTGAGCAACACGAACACCACAAAAGGCTAAAGGACAAACACGTACCTACAATATGATACGCAGAATATTAAAAACTGAGCAACACGAACACAACAAATGGACAAAAAGGACAAACACGTACCTACAATATGATACGCAGAATATTAAAAACTGAGCAACACGAACACCACAAAAGGACAAAAAGGACCAACACGTACCTACAATATGATACGCAGAATATTAAAAACTGAGCAACACGAACACCACAAAAGGACAAAAAGGACAAACACGTACCTACAAGATGATACGCAGAATATTAAAAACTGAGCAACACGAACACAACAAATGGACAAAAAGGACAAACACGTACCTACAATATGATACGCAGAATATTAAAAACTGATCAACATGAACACAACAAAAACGGGGTGAATATGTGGGCTTTGATAACAATAATATTTTTCTTAATACATCGCAATATTGAGAAATTATGTTAGATGACAGCAGTGTTCTGTTATAAACAGGACGTGACACTTTCCTTAATAACAGAACTACTCAATCAAATATCATTGTTTTATACCAACCATGTCTAGACTTGAATGCTTAGATAGAATTAGACGGAGGTATTCCTCTTTTATAATAGAGGGTGGGAGCGACGTAGTGAAAATTTAATTTCATAAATATAACTTGTCATTTTAATTGACTAAAGTTTGTATTGTACTGATTGATCTATGACCTCTCCTCCCCCCTCTTGTATTGAGTGATAACAATATATTCTATAAACGTAGCATTATTTCTTGAAATATACAGTTTCTAAACATAATAATAAGATGTAAAATGAAATGAAAACATGCCACACGGTCGGAACAGTCCAAAAATAACATTGATAAATCTTAGAAAGAGTTACAATCGATATCCCTAGCACACAAATACATGACCGCTCCATCTAATCGCTTGGTAAAGCCATTCAATAAAAATGTCGATGTTATATTAGATCGATGGACCCAAACCTCCCCTGTGATATATTACATCAAGGTAACATTTATTATGGATTTATAGTTTCTACATAAAGTAATTAATCTAATGTTTATTTCCCTGGGGCATAGGTGACTTTGTCCGACTTCGGCAATCATGTTTAAGACCTTTTGGTTTATTCGCTCTAAGCGATGTTTGTCTTTTCAATATCTTTAGCATACCCGATGAAGGTTATCTGAGAAACAAACAAGTCATGTGTGTTAATTTATATAATTATATTTATTTTCTTTATCAAAGTGCTAATATATTTACGAATCACACGAAGCAGTGTCACCTGCTCAGAAATAAAATGTCACTATTCATGTCATCTTAGTGCACAAAAATTACCCTTTATATAATATGTGCCTGAGTGTATAGTTGGATAGTCTCTCATGTTTATTTCCACACATATAATATCAGGCCTACCGGTCTTTAATTCCACTGACCCAATAATATAATAGCGCATAGTTAAAATTGTTGATACATAAATATTCATGCTCAATACTGACCACAACATACTGAATAATTGGCTTACAAATTGACTTTGTTGCATTGTACATAAACAATAACAGGAAGACAACTATTTTATATAATGGTTATCTGTCCTAATTGACCTCTCTTAGATAACATCGCGTTTTGGTTATTCAGTAAGCATTAAGATTTTTCTTAAACATTTATGAATTTCCAACTGCGATTTATGGTAATGTGGAAACAGAATTGTCCCCGTTATTTTCTGTCGGAATTTATCTAAGAGCATTTAGAAGCATGACATCAATGGCATTGCACATGTAGTTAATTTATCACTTTAATCATATTTGCTCCAATTCTTTTTTTCTTTTTTTATTATGATCTATATTGTTAATGTCCTAGCTATAAACTCACTGTCTGTTTAACCCCAGCCACTTTTCTATTCAAGTCTCTGTGCCACGCCAGCAAAGTGAGCGATATATATATATATGAATATTACGGGTACAAATACGTTTATTCGCTTGTATTTCAAGAAATAACTACCGCATTTTGAAAACAATTATTCATGTCACACAGAGTATACTTGTTCTTATGACTGTGATTGGCCTTTTTGTTGTATGTGATACACATCGTTCAGTCATTCTCATTCTCGAAAAATGAGCAACTAATAGTGTCCGTCGATTGTGGTGTCTCAAAAGTAATTTCTATTTAATGTATTTATTTTTTATAAATTCTAACTAAATTACTCAGAAATATATTGTCCAGTAATTATTTTTAGGAATTTAAGGAAAAGAAAAGTATTATCTTAGTGCTGAAAAAATCGTTTTTCATGCTTCTTGACTTTTTGTTAGATTTTTCATACATTTTATTATTTTCCAGGAATAAAAAAAACGCTACTCACCAAGTTATATATGAGGTTCGACATTTGTCTCCTGACTTGCACCATTTCACCAATAAGGGAGGTTTTTAGTGGGGTTCGTGTTACTCGATCTTTAGTTGTATGTGTATGTTTTGTAGATCGTCGTTTTTCCTTTTGTAGGTTTTCTTTTGGCCATCGTGTTGTCTATCCTTTCTCGATTCACGGATTCTGATTACCCTTTTGGTATCTTCAAACTCTTCTTGCTCCCATAAAACAATTTCGTCCCGCAAGTTTGTTTGGTTTTTTTGATCAGATATACCAAGCCAGGAACGTCATCTGATTCTGGTATGTTGTTGTTTTTCATTTTATTATTGAAAATCTTTCCCCGGGTACTCCAGCTTCGTCCACCAATAAAATTGGCCGCCACGAAATAGCTGAAAATTGTCCAAGGTGGTGTTAAAAACTTGACCCTTAACCTAAGAAGGAAACAATTAATATGTTGATATCATATTTAAATGTCAACAGTTTAAGTACGAATCAGTACATAAGACATGTGTTGATTGGCGAGTGTAATGTGAGGTTTTGCATCTATCGTCAGTGCGAGAACGATCTCATTAAAAACAATATTAAATCAATTGTTCTCACTTTTGAGACCGACCAGTACCTATTTTTAGCCATGTGAGATTTTCTTATCTTGCACTAGTGCAAGACAAAAAATCACGTGCGTTTTACCGGCAAATGCATGCTGTGCAGTTTATGTCAACTGCCCCCCAATATCTCCATGCTTTTCCTTTTTAAAATAAACAATTAACCCTGATTCTACTACATAAGTATTTTTAAATTCATCTATGTATTATATTCTGCTAGCTAAAGTGCACCTTTCACGGTGTTTGATTCTTTTTTCAGGCTCTCTTCCAGGCAATGTTTGCTTACTTTGAGTAAATAATAGAGTGCTCTCCCTTGTTAGTAACTAACGTAAAGAAAGAAATTACCTCCCTTTGACCAAATTCAAATATTTGTTTACAGGTATTTATCTCTGTTGTAGCAACATTTATCATATATTTATTAAATACATTGTACTTTATGATGAAATACATTTGAAATACTGCCGAGATACGGTTGCATATGGATAAATCGAATATTTACTTCAGCAATGGAAAAAATAAATTGCGGGAAAACGCTCGATGGAATGTAAACAAAAACAACTAGGCATTTAGTGAGAAATAAAATCAAACATCGGGAAAAGTACAAGATAGGGAAATCTCCGACACCCTTGGGTAAGATTACAATCGTTCTCTAACTCGGCAAGCCTCGTAAAGAGAACGATTGAAATCTTACCCTCGGGTGTCGGAGATTTCCCCGGTGTTAGATTTTATATATCTTATTTTCATTAAATTATGTTGTCATTATTCAATAAGACCATATTTGTCGACTCATGACAACGGAGGAAAACAACGGAGGTTTCCTCCGTTGCTCTATATACATGTAGGGGCCGTCGTAACCGTGATCGTATGGTAGTTGGATTTAAAATACCTATGCAATCAGTACATATCATCACTAACGTTGTGATAAAGTTTTTCAGTGACTTGCGACTGATCGGCGGTTTTCTCCGAGTATTCATGTTTCCTCCACCAATAAAACTGATAGCCACGATAAAACTGAAATATTGTTGAAAATGGCGTCAAACACCATAAAACCTACCAACCAATATATGAACATGTACCCTTAATATGAAATAATAGAAACATAGCTTCATCATAAATTGGTAGAAATGACTAAACTAAACATGAAACATGTACTAATCAGGAGTCGTAAATCAAAGAAGGAAAGACCATGCAATGGTCACAAAAGGACGAAAAGGACAAACAAGTACCTACAATATTATACGCAGAATATTAAAAACTGAGCAACACGAACACTACAAAAGGACAAAAAGGACAAACACGTACCTACAATATGATACGCAGAATATTAAAATATGAGCAACACGAACACCACAAAAGGCCAAAGGACAAACATGTACCTACAATATGATACGCAGAATATTAAAAAATGAGCAACACGAACACCACAAAAGGCAAAGAACAAACACGTACCTACAATATGATACGCAGAATATTAAAAACTGAGCAACACGAACACTACAAACGGACACAAAGGACAAACACGTACCTACAATATGATACGCAGAATATTATAAAATGAGCAACACGAACACCACAAAAGGCCAAAGGACAAACAAGTACCTACAATATGATATGCAGAATATTAAAAACTGAGCAACACGAACACCACAAAAGGCCAAAGGACAAACACGTACCTACAATATGATACGCAGAATATTAAAAACTGAGCAACACGAACACTACAAAAGGACCAACACGTATCTACAATATGATATGCAGAATATTAAAAACTGAGCAACACGAACACCACAAAAGGCCAAAGGACAAACACGTACCTACAATATGATACGCAGAATATTAAAAACTGAGCAACATGAACACCACAAATGGCCAAAAAGGATAAACACGTACCTACAAGATGATACGCAGAATATTAAAAAATGAGCAACGCGAACACCACAAAAGGACCAAAAGGACAAACACGTACCTACAATATGATACGCAGAATATTAAAAACTGACCAACATGAACACCACAAAAGGACAAAAAGGACAAACACGTACCTACAAGATGATACGCAGAATATTAAAAACTGAGCAACACGAACACTACAAAAGGACCAACACGTATCTACAATGTGATACGCAGAATATTAAAACCTGAGCAACACGAACACCACAAAAGGCCAAAGGACAAACAAGTACCTACAAGATGATACGCAGAATATTAAAAACTGAGCAACACGAACACCACAAAAGGCCAAAGGACAAACACGTACCTAAAATATGATACGCAGAATATTAAAAACTGAGCAACACGAACACCACAAAAGGCCAAAGGACAAACACGTACCTACAATATGATACGCAGAATATTAAAAACTGAGCAAAACGAACACTACAAAAGGACCAACACGTATCTACAATATGATACGCAGAATATTAAAAACTGAGCAACACGAACACCACAAAAGGCTAAAGGACAAACACGTACCTACAATATGATACGCAGAATATTAAAAACTGAGCAACACGAACACAACAAATGGACAAAAAGGACAAACACGTACCTACAATATGATACGCAGAATATTAAAAACTGAGCAACACGAACACCACAAAAGGACAAAAAGGACCAACACGTACCTACAATATGATACGCAGAATATTAAAAACTGAGCAACACGAACACCACAAAAGGACAAAAAGGACAAACACGTACCTACAAGATGATACGCAGAATATTAAAAACTGAGCAACACGAACACAACAAATGGACAAAAAGGACAAACACGTACCTACAATATGATACGCAGAATATTAAAAACTGATCAACATGAACACAACAAAAACGGGGTGAATATGTGGGCTTTGATAACAATAATATTTTTCTTAATACATCGCAATATTGAGAAATTATGTTAGATGACAGCAGTGTTCTGTTATAAACAGGACGTGACACTTTCCTTAATAACAGAACTACTCAATCAAATATCATTGTTTTATACCAACCATGTCTAGACTTGAATGCTTAGATAGAATTAGACGGAGGTATTCCTCTTTTATAATAGAGGGTGGGAGCGACGTAGTGAAAATTTAATTTCATAAATATAACTTGTCATTTTAATTGACTAAAGTTTGTATTGTACTGATTGATCTATGACCTCTCCTCCCCCCTCTTGTATTGAGTGATAACAATATATTCTATAAACGTAGCATTATTTCTTGAAATATACAGTTTCTAAACATAATAATAAGATGTAAAATGAAATGAAAACATGCCACACGGTCGGAACAGTCCAAAAATAACATTGATAAATCTTAGAAAGAGTTACAATCGATATCCCTAGCACACAAATACATGACCGCTCCATCTAATCGCTTGGTAAAGCCATTCAATAAAAATGTCGATGTTATATTAGATCGATGGACCCAAACCTCCCCTGTGATATATTACATCAAGGTAACATTTATTATGGATTTATAGTTTCTACATAAAGTAATTAATCTAATGTTTATTTCCCTGGGGCATAGGTGACTTTGTCCGACTTCGGCAATCATGTTTAAGACCTTTTGGTTTATTCGCTCTAAGCGATGTTTGTCTTTTCAATATCTTTAGCATACCCGATGAAGGTTATCTGAGAAACAAACAAGTCATGTGTGTTAATTTATATAATTATATTTATTTTCTTTATCAAAGTGCTAATATATTTACGAATCACACGAAGCAGTGTCACCTGCTCAGAAATAAAATGTCACTATTCATGTCATCTTAGTGCACAAAAATTACCCTTTATATAATATGTGCCTGAGTGTATAGTTGGATAGTCTCTCATGTTTATTTCCACACATATAATATCAGGCCTACCGGTCTTTAATTCCACTGACCCAATAATATAATAGCGCATAGTTAAAATTGTTGATACATAAATATTCATGCTCAATACTGACCACAACATACTGAATAATTGGCTTACAAATTGACTTTGTTGCATTGTACATAAACAATAACAGGAAGACAACTATTTTATATAATGGTTATCTGTCCTAATTGACCTCTCTTAGATAACATCGCGTTTTGGTTATTCAGTAAGCATTAAGATTTTTCTTAAACATTTATGAATTTCCAACTGCGATTTATGGTAATGTGGAAACAGAATTGTCCCCGTTATTTTCTGTCGGAATTTATCTAAGAGCATTTAGAAGCATGACATCAATGGCATTGCACATGTAGTTAATTTATCACTTTAATCATATTTGCTCCAATTCTTTTTTTCTTTTTTTATTATGATCTATATTGTTAATGTCCTAGCTATAAACTCACTGTCTGTTTAACCCCAGCCACTTTTCTATTCAAGTCTCTGTGCCACGCCAGCAAAGTGAGCGATATATATATATATGAATATTACGGGTACAAATACGTTTATTCGCTTGTATTTCAAGAAATAACTACCGCATTTTGAAAACAATTATTCATGTCACACAGAGTATACTTGTTCTTATGACTGTGATTGGCCTTTTTGTTGTATGTGATACACATCGTTCAGTCATTCTCATTCTCGAAAAATGAGCAACTAATAGTGTCCGTCGATTGTGGTGTCTCAAAAGTAATTTCTATTTAATGTATTTATTTTTTATAAATTCTAACTAAATTACTCAGAAATATATTGTCCAGTAATTATTTTTAGGAATTTAAGGAAAAGAAAAGTATTATCTTAGTGCTGAAAAAATCGTTTTTCATGCTTCTTGACTTTTTGTTAGATTTTTCATACATTTTATTATTTTCCAGGAATAAAAAAAACGCTACTCACCAAGTTATATATGAGGTTCGACATTTGTCTCCTGACTTGCACCATTTCACCAATAAGGGAGGTTTTTAGTGGGGTTCGTGTTACTCGATCTTTAGTTGTATGTGTATGTTTTGTAGATCGTCGTTTTTCCTTTTGTAGGTTTTCTTTTGGCCATCGTGTTGTCTATCCTTTCTCGATTCACGGATTCTGATTACCCTTTTGGTATCTTCAAACTCTTCTTGCTCCCAAAAAACAATTTCGTCCCACAAGTTTTATTTTTTTTTTTTATCAGATATACCAAGCCAGGAACGTCATCTGATTCTGGTATGTTGTTGTTTTTCATTTTATTATTGAAAATCTTTCCCCGGGTACTCCAGCTTTACCACCAATAAAATTGGCCGCCACGAAATAGCTGAAAATTGTCCAAGGTGGTGTTAAAAACTTGACCCTTAACCTAAGAAGGAAACAATTAATATGTTGATATCATATTTAAATGTCAACAGTTTAAGTACGAATCAGTACATAAGACATGTGTTGATTGGCGAGTGTAATATGAGGTTTTGCATCTGTCTTCAGTGCCAGAACCGATCTCATCAAAAATTAAATTAAATCAAATTATCTTATTTTAATTCAATTATGTTGTCATTATTCAATAAGTCCATATTTGTCGACTCATGACAACGGAGGTTTCATCCATTCCTCTATAAACATGTAGGGGCCGTCGTAGCCGTGATCGTATGGTAGTTGGATTTAAAATACCTATGCAATCAGTACATATCATCACTAACGTTGTGATAAAGTTTGTCAGTGACTTGCGACTGATCGGCGGTTTTCTCCGAGTATTCATGTTTCCTCCACAAATAAAACTGATCACCACGATAAAACTGAAATATTGTTGAAAATGGCGTCAAACACCATAAAACCTACCGACCAATCTATGAACATGTACCCTTAATATGAAATAATAGAAACATAGCTTCATCATAAATTGGTAGAAATGACTAAACTAAACATGAAACACGTACTAATCAGGAGTCGTAAATCAAAGAAGGGAAGACCATGCAATGGTCACAAAAGGACGAAAAGGACAAACACGTACCTACAATATGATACGCAGAATATTAAAAACCGAGCAACACGAGCACTACAAAAGGACAAAAAGGACCAACACGTACCTACAATATGATACGCAGAATATTAAAAAATGAGCAACACGAACACCACAAAAGGACAAAGGACAAACACATACCTACAATATGATACGCAGAATATTAAAAACTGAGCAACACGAACACCACAAAAGGACGAAAGGACAAACACGTATCTACAATATGATACGCAGAATATTAAAAACTGAGCAACACGAACACTACAAAAGGACAAAAAGGACAAACACGTACCTACAATATGATACGCAGAATATTAGAAAATGAGCAACACGAACACCACAAAAGGACGAAAGGACAAACACGTACCTACAATATGATACGCAGAATATTAAAAACTGAGCAACACGAACACTACAAAAGGACAAAAAGGACAAACACGTACCTACAATATGATACGCAGAATATTAAAAACTGAGCAACACGAACACTACAAAAGGACAAAAAGGACAAACACGTACCTACAATATGATACGCAGAATATTAAAAAATGAGCAACACGAACACCACAGAAGGCCAAAGGACAAACAAGTACCTACAATATGATACGCAGAATATTAAAAACTGAGCAACACGAACACTACAAAAGGACAAAAGGACAAACACGTACCTACAATATGATACGCAGAATATTAAAAACTGAGCAACACGAACACCACAAAAGGCCAAAGAACAAACACGTACCTACAATATGATACGCAGAATATTAAAAACTGAGCAACAAGAACACTACAAAAGGACCAACACGCATCTACAATATGATACGCAGAATATTAAAAACTGAGCAACACGAACACCACAAAAGGCCAAAGGACAAACACGTACCTACAATATGATACGCAGAATATTAAAAAATGAGCAATACGAACACCACAAAAGGACGAAAAGACAAACACGTTCCTACAATATGATACGCAGATTATTAAAAAATGAGCAACACGAACACTACAAAAGGACAAAAAGGACCAACACGTACCTACAATATGATACGCAGAATATTAAAAAATGAGCAACACGAACACCACAAAAGGCCAAAGGACAAACACGTACCTACAATATGATACGCAGAATATTAAAAACTGAGCAACACGAACACCACAAAAGGCCAAAGAACAAACACGTACCTACAGTATGATACGCAGAATATTAAAAACTGAGCAACACGAACACTACAAAAGGACCAACACGTATCTACAATATGATACGCAGAATATTAAAAACTGAGCAACACGAACACCACAAAAGGTCAAAGGACCAACACGTACCTACAATATGATACGCAGAATATTAAAAACTGAGCAACACGAACACCACAAAAGGACGAAAGGACAAACACGTTCCTACAATATGATACGCAGAATATTAAAAAATGAGCAACACGGACACTACAAAAGGACAAAAAGGACCAACACGTATCTACAATATGATGCGCAAAATATTAAAAAATGAGCAACACGGACACCACAAAAGGCCAAAGGACAAACACGTACCTACAATATGATACGCAGATTATTAAAAACTGAGCAACACGAACACCACAAAAGGCCAAAGAACAAACACGTACCTACAATATGATACGCAGAATATTAAAAACTGAGCAACACGAACACCACAAAAGGACCAACACGTATCTACAATATGATATGCAGAATATTAAAAACTGAGCAACACGAACACCACAAAAGGCCAAAGGACAAACACGTACCTACAATATGATACGCAGAATATTAAAAACTGAGCAACACGAACACCACAAAAGGCCAAAGGACAAACACGTACCTACAATATGATACGCAGAATATTAAAAACTGAGCAACACGAACACCACAAAAGGCCAAAGGACCAACACGTACCTACAATATGATACGCAGAATATTAAAAACTGAGCAACACGAACACCACAAAAGGACGAAAGGACAAACACGTTCCTACAATATGATACGCAGAATATTAAAAAATGAGCAACACGAACACTACAAAAGGACAAAAAGGACCAACAAGTACCTACAATATGATACGCAGAATATTAAAAAATTAGCAACACGAACACCACAAAAGGCCAAAGGACAAACACGTACCTACAATATGAAACGCAGAATATTAAAAACTGAGCAACACGAACACCACAAAAGGCCAAAGAACAAACACGTACCTACAATATGATACGCAGAATATTAAAAACTGAGCAACACGAACACCACAAAAGGCCAAAGGACCAACACGTACCTACAATATGATACGCAGAATATTAAAAACTGAGCAACACGAACACCACAAAAGGACGAAAGGACAAACACGTTCCTACAATATGATACGCAGAATATTAAAAAATGAGCAACACGAACACTACAAAAGGACAAAAAGGACCAACACGTACCTACAATATGATACGCAGAATATTAAAAAATGAGCAACACGAACACCACAAAAGACCAAAGGACAAACACGTACCTACAATATGATACGCAGAATATTAAAAATTGAGCAACACGAACACCACAAAAGGCCAAGGAACAAACACGTACCTACAATATGATACGCAGAATATTAAAAACTGAGCAACACGAACACTACAAAAGGACCAACACGTATCTACAATATGATATGCAGAATATTAAAAACTGAGCAACACGAACACCACAAAAGGCCAAAGGACAAACACGTACCTACAATATGATACGCAGAATATTAAAAACTGGGCAACACGAACACCACAAAAGGCCAAAGAACAAACACGTACCTACAGTATGATACGCAGAATATTAAAAACTGAGCAACACGAACACTACAAAAGGACCAACACGTATCTACAATATGATACGCAGAATATTAAAAACTGAGCAACACGAACACCACAAAAGGCCAAAGGACAAACACGTACCTACAATATGATACGCAGAATATTAAAAACTGAGCAACACGAACACCACAAAAGGCCAAAGGACAAACACGTACCTACAATATGATACGCAGAATATTAAAAACTGAGCAACACGAACACCACAAAAGGACGAAAGGACAAACACGTTCCTACAATATGATATGCAGAATATTAAAAAATGAGCAACACGGACACTACAAAAGGACAAAAAGGACCAACACGTATCTACAATATGATACGCAAAATATTAAAAAATGAGCAACACGAACACCACAAAAGGCCAAAGGACAAACACGTACCTACAATATGATACGCAGATTATTAAAAACTGAGCAACACGAACACCACAAAAGGCCAAAGAACAAACACGTACCTACAATATGATACGCAGAATATTAAAAACTGAGCAACACGAACACCACAAAAGGACCAACACGTATCTACAATATGATATGCAGAATATTAAAAACTGAGCAACACGAACACCACAAAAGGTCAAAGGACAAACACGTACCTACAATATGATACGCAGAATATTAAAAACTGAGCAACACGAACACCACAAAAGGCCAAAGGACAAACACGTACCTACAATATGATACGCAGAATATTAAAAACTGAGCAACACGAACACCACAAAAGGCCAAAGGACCAACACGTACCTACAATACGATACGCAGAATATTAAAAACTGAGCAACACGAACACCACAAAAGGACGAAAGGACAAACACGTTCCTACAATATGATACGCAGAATATTAAAAAATGAGCAACACGAACACTACAAAAGGACAAAAAGGACCTACACGTACCTACAATATGATACGCAGAATATTAAAAAATTAGCAACACGAACACCACAAAAGGCCAAAGGACAAACACGTACCTACAATATGAAACGCAGAATATTAAAAACTGAGCAACACGAATACCACAAAAGGCCAAAGAACAAACACGTACCTACAATATGATACGCAGAATATTAAAAACTGAGCAACACGAACACTACAAAAGGACCAACACGTATCTACAATATGATACGCAGAATATTAAAAACTGATCAACACGAACACCACAAAAGGCCAAAGGACAAACACGTACCTACAATATGATACGCAGAATATTAAAAATTGAGCAACACGAACACCACAAAAGGCCAAAGGACAAACACGTACCTACAATATGATACGCAGAATATTAAAAACTGAGCAACACGAACACCACAAAAGGCCAAAGGACCAACACGTACCTACAATATGATACGCAGAATATTAAAAACTGAGCAACACGAACACCACAAAAGGACGAAAGGACAAACACGTTCCTACAATATGATACGCAGAATATTAAAAAATGAGCAACACGAACACTACAAAAGGACAAAAAGGACCAACACGTACCTACAATATGATACGCAGAATATTAAAAAATGAGCAACACGAACACCACAAAAGACCAAAGGACAAACACGTACCTACAATATGATACGCAGAATATTAAAAACTGAGCAACACGAACACCACAAAAGGCCAAAGAACAAACACGTACCTACAATATGATACGCAGAATATTAAAAACTGAGCAACACGAACACTACAAAAGGACCAACACGTATCTACAATATGATATGCAGAATATTAAAAACTGAGCAACACGAACACCGCAAAAGGCCAAAGGACAAACACGTACCTACAATATGATACGCAGAATATTAAAAATTGAGCAACACGAACACCACAAAAGGCCAAAGGACAAACACGTACCTACAATATGATACGCAGAATATTAAAAACTGAGCAACACGAACACCACAAAAGGCCAAAGGACCAACACGTACCTACAATATGATACGCAGAATATTAAAAACTGAGCAACACGAACACCACAAAAGGACGAAAGGACAAACACGTTCCTACAATATGATACGCAGAATATTAAAAAATGAGCAACACGAACACTACAAAAGGACAAAAAGGACCAACACGTACCTACAATATGATACGCAGAATATTAAAAAATGAGCAACACGAACACCACAAAAGACCAAAGGACAAACACGTACCTACAATATGATACGCAGAATATTAAAAACTGAGCAACACGAACACCACAAAAGGCCAAAGAACAAACACGTACCTACAATATGATACGCAGAATATTAAAAACTGAGCAACACGAACACTACAAAAGGACCAACACGTACCTACAATATGATACGCAGAATATTAAAAACTGAGCAACACGAACACCACAAAAGGACAAAAAGGACAAACACGTACCTACAATATGATACGCAGAATATTAAAAACTGAGCAACACGAACACCACAAAAACACAAAAGGACAAACACGTACCTACAATATGATGCACAAAATATTAAAAACTGAGCAACACGAACACAACAAACACGGGTTGAATATGTGGGCTTTGATAACAATAATATTTTTCTTAATACATCGCAATATTGAGAAATTATGTTAGATGACAGCAGTGTTCTATTATAAACAGGACGTGAAACTTTCCTTAATAACAGAACTACTCAATCAAATATCATTGTTTTATACAAACCATGTCTAGACTTGAATGCTTAGATAGAATTAGACGGAGGTATTCCTCTTTTATAATAGAGTGTGGGAGTGACGTAGTGAAAATTTAATTTCATAAATATAACTTGTCATTTTAATTGACTAAAGTTTGTATTGTACTGATTGATCTATGACCTCCCCTCCCCCCTCTTGTATTGAGTGATAACAATATATTCTATAAACGTAGCATTATTTCTTGAAATATACAGTTTCTAAACATAGTAATAAGATGTAAAATGAAATGAAAACATGCCACACGGTCGGAACAGTCCAAAAATAACATTGATAAATCTTAGAAAGAGTTACAATCGATATCCCTAGCACACAAATACATGACCGCTCCATCTAATCGCTTGGTAAAGCCATTCAATAAAAATGTCGATGTTATATTAGATCGATGGACCCAAACCTCCCCTGTGATATATTACATCAAGGTAACATTTATTATGGATTTATAGTTTCTACATAAAGTAATTAATCTAATGTTTATTTCCCTGGGGGATAGGTGACTTTGTCCGACTTCGGCAATCATGTTTAAGACCTTTTGGTTTATTCGCTTTAAGCGATGTTTGTCTTTTCAATATCTTTAGCATACCCGATGAAGGTTATCTGAGAAACAAACACGTCATGTGTGTTAATTTATATAATTATATTTATTTTCTTTATCAAAGTGCTAATATATTTACGAATCACACGAAGCAGTGTCATCTGCTCAACAATAAAATGTCCCTATTCATGTCATCTTAGTGCACAAAAATTACCCTTTATATAATTTGTGCCTGAGTGTATAGTTGGATAGTCTCTCATGTTTATTTCCACACATATAATTTCAGGCCTACCGGTCTTTAATTTCACTGACCCAATAATATAATAGCGCATAGTTAAAATTGTTGATACATAAATATTCATGCTCAATACTGACCACAACATACTGAATAATTGGCTTACAAATTGACTTTGTTGCATTGTACATAAACAATAACAGGAAGACAACTATTTTATATAATGGTTATCTGTCCTAATTGACCTCTCTTAGATAACATCGCCTTTTGGATATTCAGTAAGCAATACGATTTTTCTTAAACATATATGAATTTCCAACTGCGATTTATGGTAATGTGGATACAGAATTGTCCCCGTTATTTTCTGTCGGAATTTATCTAAGAGCATTTAGAAGCATGACATCAATGGCATTGCACATGTAGTTAATTTATCACTTTAATCATATTTCCTCCAATTCTTTTTTTCTTTTTTTATTATGATCTATATTGTTAATGTCCTAGCTATAAACTCACTGTCTATTTAACCCCAGCCACTTTTCTATTCAAGTCTCTGTGCCACGCCAACAAAGTGAGCGATTATTATATATATGAATATTACGGTTACAAACATGTTTATTCGCTTGTATTTCAAGAAATAACTACCGCATTTTGAAAACAATTATTCATGTCACACAGAGTATACTTGTTCTTATGATTTGAGTGGACGGTGATTGGCCTTTTTTTTGTATGTGATGTGCATCGTTTAGTCATTCTCATTCTCGAAAAATGAGCAACTAATATTGTCCGTCGATGATGGTGTCTCAAAGTTAATTTCTATTGAATGTATTTATGTTTTATAAATTCTAACTAAATTACTCAGAAATATATTGTCGAGTAATTTTTTTTAGGAATTAAGTAAAAGAAAAGTACTCTCTTAGTGCTGAATATATCATGTTGTATGCTTCTTGAATTTTTGTTAGATTTTTCATACATTTCATTATGTTCCAGGAATAAAACAACGCTATTCACCAAGCTATGTATGAAGTTCAACATTTTGCTCATAACTTGCATAGCCGCATCATTTCACTAATAGAGGAGGTTTTTAGTGGGGTTCATGTTACTCGATCTTTAGTTTTATATGTACTCGTATGTTTTTTTTAATCTTTTGGTATGTTTATGCTTTTCTTAGATAACTCATAAAGTGAACTGCACTGTAAGCATGTATTAATCATTGGTGATGATTGTTCATGCTACGATTTGATAATAGTATGTGCTGGTAGCTAAACGTCGTAAAGACCTATAGTTGTCTTTCGGGTAATTAGACAAAATCGGCACCTTTACCAGGAGAAATGTAAAACTGTTCAAAAACAAGAGGAATTCATGTTTTCTTTTTCCTCCTTTTTTCAACTGATTTCTATTTTAGAACATTTCTAAAAATTCTTTATTATGAAAATACAAATAGAATGTAAAACAAAACATACCACACTGTAGGAATAGTTGGAAAATCCAATAGACGAATCGTAGAAAGAGTGAAAATAGATACCCTAACACTGGGGAATATAATTATGGTGTTTAGCGCCACTTTCAACACTATATCAGTTATATCATGGCGGCTGGAACAAACTGATAAATATTACATAGTGAAAGTTGATGTTTAGTGAATGTTATAGAAAAAGAGTAGATGTTTTTAGTTGCATTAAAATGATGTGAAATGAGAGATTAAATAGTCAACAATTGCAACAATAACTACAAAACGAACAATCACCGCTCAAACTGTTGAACACAAAAAAAACACATGACGTTGAATGTCCAAAGTTATACCGATTAAATGTGTTCCCACATATCCCCTGTTGATCACTGACGGCAATACATATATACATAAACGATTAAAATACACTAAGACCAATAACAAAAATAATAATAAAATGAACATGGAGAGTACAATAGCAGGATCAATGTATGCTATAAGCTAACTGACAACTAGCTAGGAAGGTAGAATATGTCAGTGAAAGACCATTACTGCTAGGATTATATTTTTGTATGTACCAAAACTTCCATGTTTTTCCGGCTGTCAAAATTAGCCCTCATTTCTGTTTAATTGACATACAGTATTGAGCTATTTACCACTGGACGTGAAGCAACCAACAGTCAATCAATCAATCAACCAATCAATCACTCAATCGATTGTCACATCGAGCTGGCATTGATTATTTCAAGAAGATGGGTCAGGATAAATAAATCATTAGATAAATACATCATGTATATATGAATAATGATAATAATAAGGTAATGTAGCAACAGCTAGCTTAACCCAGCCACCTTTCATTGATGTGCCTGTACCAAGTGAGGAAAATGATCGTTCATGTATAAGTGTGTTAGGGGTATCGATTTTGTCGATTTTCCTGATGGCTCTTTGAACTGTTCCGACATTGTGGTGTTTTTGGTTTTTTCATTTTAAGACCATATATATTTAATGTATTAGAGCGATACTAGAATGGCTTGACATACAATGAATGTATTATTTACTCAATAAAAAGGGTAAGTTAATGTTGTCAACAAAGTCGTTTGAAATGTCAGAAAATAAACCTCTACACATAAACAAACACTATATCAGCACGTTTTGACATTTAAGCGTATTACCACCAAGGTTCTATGCAAAGGTGCCATGCAGATACTGCATGGTTCAAATGTCTTATGTTATAGATGGTTTGGTTTGGTTAGGTTTTTTTGTGTTTAACGCCACTTTCAACAATATTTCAGCTATATCGTTGCGGACAGTATTAATAGGTGGAGGAAACAGGAGTACTCGGAGAAAATCACCGACCTGTCAAACTTTATCACATAATATTGTATCGAGTACACCTCGCCATGAACAGGGTTCGAACTCACAATTGTAATGGTGATAGGCACTGATTGCACAGGTAGTTGCAAATCCAATTTCCATACGATCACGAACACGACGGCCCCTCTTATGTTATAGGGAATAACATGAAAAACAAAAAATACCATACTGTCGAAACTGTTCAAGAATCCAATAACAAAATCGATATCCCTAACACACAAATATATGACCATTCACTTTCCTGACTTTGCACAGGCACTTAAAACATGGGGGGGGGTAAGCTAGTTTTATTGACCAACCGTGTTGCAATAAAGAACGCGCCAATTGCATATTCTTAAAGAGATTTAACGAAACTCGATAGAGTCGAGATATTTTTTTATGAATCTATATTGCGGAATATTGTCTTGCTTAATGTATAAATGTGTTTTTATTTTATATTTTCACATTTATAATCTCTAAAAGGTCCGAGTTCGAATCCCGTTCATGGAGAGGTGTACTCGATACAACATTATGTGATAAGGTTTGCCAGAGGCTTGCGACGGGTCTGTAGTTTTATCCGGGTACTCCAGTTTCCACCAACAATAAAACAGACCTCCACTACATAGCTGAAATATTGTTGATTGCTGCGTTAAACAAATTAAACCAACTAACATAAATCAACGAAAAGTACGGAAAAAGGGATAGCAGTTTCCAAAAATAAAACGTCCTTTCTGTTATCGTGAATATTTAGAAAGTGCATGTGTCCCAAATATTCACCTACAGTTCGTCTGATTTGTTATTACAAGTGTCTTCGCTAACTCGAAATATCGATATTTGCGTGTTTATGATTAAAATAGTAAAATGTTCAAGTTCAAATACGCAACAACAATAGAAAAGCCTATTTATTCCCAAAAAAATAATTAGCTGTCCGTACAAAGGTGTGACGTCAGAGAAATGTATTAATCTGTTTATATTCCTAAATATAGCATCGATTACTGTATTTATATTTAAAAACAACTTTACAACATAAAAATAAGAACTATTAATTCTTAAAAATAGTCAACAGTTCAATGAAGGTTGTTGCGTGACAAAAATGTATTAATAAACCTTTATCATTGCCATTTCTAGAATTTCACAATAACCTTTGATTAACTTTGTAGGGACATAGTTGTCTTTTTGGGTAATAAGGCAAAATTGACAACCATACCAGGACAAAGGAAATACTGTGTAGTATAAGGGTATTCGATGATTTTTAGCACAATACAATGAATAGTTAAAACATTGCTTAGCACCCGTAACATTAAACCCACTACCAAATATTGGTGTAACCTGCCCCAATATACTACTTTCTGGTGTTGCGAAAAGCTTGAAGATATCAAAGGCGTAATCAGAAGCCGCAAATCGCAAAGACGAACACACAATACAATGGTCAAGTGAAAAGGCACAAAAGGACAAACAACGATCTACAAAGTATTACACAGAAAACCAAAGATCGAGCAACACGAACCCCACTAAAACAGGTGGTGAAGTCAGGTGCCCCGGAAGGGTACACAGTTCCTCTTCTACGTGTAGCCCTCGTCGTGTTGCTAATTTTACAAATCCAGTTATAAGTCATGAATGAGGAAAGGGCCGGATCGTGACAAAAGGCAATGGTAAATGACATTGCTCTCTTCAGCGCAGTTAGTAATTCAATATTTAAATATAAAAAAAAAATAGCGAATACAAAGGATGTTTGGGATGAACATGGAATTGATGTTAACCGTCCTTCAATACAGTAAATATGTCAAGCCAAATAAGTGCATTGTCACGTCTCTAAGCTATGTAATGGCAGACCGTTTTACATCACTGTAACCTTTATGATATATTCATTACATAAATAGGGGCCGTCGTGGTTGTGATCGTATCGTAGTTGCTTTACAACTGTCCGTGCAATCAGTGCCTATCACCACTAAACTTGTGCGTTCGAACCCAGCTCAGGCGATGTCCATTCGATACAATATTATGTGATAAAGTTTGTCAGTGACTTGCGACATGTACTCCGGTTTCCACCACCAATAAAACTGACGTGAAAGTTATACGTTAACTTGTTCTCAATCATTTAACACACTGTACTGATTTGAACGCAACAAACATTAAGACAAAACGTCTTCATTATTCAATTTCAAAGCACGCAAAAGGAAATTTGCCAAGAGCATTTAAGAATAGTTTACATGGCAGTATTAAATGAAGTGAAAACAAAACTGTCGTAATTTACAATTGATGTTTTCCGTACATTGCCGTCCATCATTAACCGATATTGCTGGTTGGGTTTTGTAAAGATCATACGATTAAGCATGCAGTAAAAAGTAACACTGTTGATACATTTTTTCTTTTTTTCTATTTTCTTTTTTTTTTTTTTTTTTTTAGCAATGTGTTTCAGTGACAACCTCGGCATTAATCAATATATTACAACTAATGGAAATTTGCATGTGAAGTGTTTCAGTTGCCATTAAAGTCTAAATTTAATATAAATTTACAACGCTATGCGCAATAATTTGAACTATTTTGTCATTCACTTTCAATTTGTTTCCCTAGTATTAATATTAGTGTAACTGTCTTAGAAAACACTTTATGACTTATTACTGGGTTTGTAGCTAGATTAACACGACGAGTGCCACTAGTGGAGCAGGAACTGAGTTCGTCCCCGGTTTTTAGTGGGATTCGTGTTACTCGATCTTTAGATTTATATGTATGTTTTGTAGATCGTTGTTTGTCCTTTTGTACTTTTTCTTTTGACCATTGTGTTGTCTGTTCTTCTTCGATATACGGATTCTGATTGCCCCTTTGGTATCTTCAAACTCTTCTTATATGTCTTCAGAATTTTTGTTACATTATGTTCAGTAATATACTTGGTTGTATTTT
Organism: Bathymodiolus brooksi; assembly: GCA_963680875.1. Taxonomy (NCBI): domain Eukaryota; kingdom Metazoa; phylum Mollusca; class Bivalvia; order Mytilida; family Modiolidae; genus Bathymodiolus; species Bathymodiolus brooksi. Next base: position 18,687,100 of record OY804580.1, read on the forward strand.
TTATGTAAAGCGTGTTTGATGGTTTTTCTAAAAAACAATATTCTGATTCCCAATGTTGCTGAAAAAAATATTCTGATATTGGGGAGGAAAAAAATAATAATCTGATATTGGGGAGGAAAAAAAAATATTCTGATATTGGGGAGGAAAAAAAAATATTCTGATATTGGGGAGGAAAAAAAAATAATCTGATATTGGGGAGGAAAAAAAAATATTCTGATATTGGGGAGGAAAAAAAAATAATTTGATTCAGAGTTTTTGTCCTATAACCTAATGTTGAATTCTGGGGGGGGGGAATATTCTAACTCTCGAAACAAAAAAACATACCCCCCCCCCCTGCAAGTTAAAGGGTCGGACCCTAAATATAGACATAGATACTCCTAGCTACATTTTGCTATCATGTTTAGCCGCTTTGGTTTACTTGTTTCCAATGGCTTTAAAATAATATGGCTTTCGAATATTTTGATAATAAACGAAGTTGATGAAGATTATGTGGTTTTTGTATATTTCGCATCGCGACATATCAGTAAAGAGAAGCAAGCGAGATGTGATTCAATCCTATTTGGTATAGAGAATTTGCCCAAGAAGGTAAAAAGATGTCACTGTAGTGGGACTCTAAGGGAACATATAGACTGCCATTGCAGGACAGGGAAGATATAATGGATAGGATTAGAAATCTAAACTTTTCTTTGCAACTGACGAATTAAGACAGCCTAATAAACTATATAATAAAATGAAAAACAAAAATATAGGACATTGTCGGAACAGTTCCAAAATCCAACCAAAAAATCACAGAAAGAGGGGACTAGTTGATTGATGTCAAGCGCTTGAAATGTAGAGCACCGTCCATTGTGGAGAGGGATATTAAAGAAGTTGTTTATGTTGACAACGATATTATTTATTTAGACGTAGGAATACACAATTTGCCGATAACATTATCAAATATTTCAAATGAAATGGCTAAGCGTATCAACACACTTGCCCACGAATTTCCAATTTCAATGTCGATAATTAGCTTTTCTCCCTAGGTGCACGATGTATAAGGAAGTCGTTTGGATTTGTTGCATCACATGGAAGTTATATATACATGCAAATTAGAAAAACAAAATCCAAATATTACACTTAAATCAGAAATGGAATTGATTTCTATGAGTTGAATATACAATATATGTAAATTGTCGGTAAACACGGTATTTATTTGTACGCGCTGTATAAGCAAGTAGAAAGGCCAGCCTTTGGGTAATTTCTTCTGTTTCGCAGCCAGTATAATTTTTTTTCTTTTACTTACAATGTAAGTATATTGTGTTCCCCCTGCAATGTCAAAGAGTGTAATATAACTGCCAAATTGTACTGAAATGAGCAGAAATATGTGTTCTTTTAATCGTCCGCGCTTTTTATCGTTTCGTACCTTTCGCTCTACATGACACAGATACCAGAAAAAGCTTTATTAATCCTATGATTAAATAACACTGCAGTTTATTTGACCCATTTCTGTTTATCCATTGGTAGGAATAAAGAATATGTGTACATGAACATGAGAATCTATTCAAGTTTACAATTAAGCTCAAATTAAAATAAAACAATAGTGCCGCTATATTTATTAACTTGTGATTTTCTTTCTTCGGTCGATGAGAAGCTAAATAATGCAGAGAGATCTCCTTATTCTTTTAAGTAATCATTCTAATTGAGCTTTCGTGACTTTCCACAGCGTATTGAAACAACACAGCATTATGCGACAAGAAAGGACAAACCAGGAACTTAATCATGTTTAAAACGTATTTGGTTGTAAATATTACAACGCAATAAAAGAATGATATAGGGAGTCATAAACCTTCCCGTTTTGAATACGCATGTGGTAAGGAAAGGATATTTCAGTATTATAAGAGACAATCTGTTGAATGACATACGTCTCTATAAAAAAGATTATAGTGCGCCTCCCCCTTTTTTTCCTCAGAGAAACTATAAGAGAGTGTATGTAATAAGGACGTAGATATAAACATGTAGTGCACACGACACGTTTCTGAAATAACCTTTCTCAGATACTCTCAAAGTCAAACGTTTGGAAAGCAAAACAGTTTAAGATTCTTTGGAAGCAAAACAAACAACCAAATGACCTAATAAGGATAGCTAAAATCGGCTAAGTTTGCATATGCCTGATGGAGGAAAAAATAACCTCAGTTTAAACAAAAATCACATTATTTTGAAACTGTAAACAGTGGAAAATTATACATGCTTTATTAGATCTAACGCAAGTGCCTATGTCAAAGGGGCTGTTGGAGTCGTGATCGTATGGTAATTGCATTTACAACTAAAGTTGTGAGTTCGAATCCCGCTCATGGCAAGGTGTACTCCATTCTCCATACAACATTATGTGATAAAGTTTGTCTGTGACTTGCGACAGGTCTGTGATTTTCTCTAGGCACTCCTGTTTCCTCTACCAATAAAACTGTCCGTCATGATATTAATGAGATATTGTAGAAAGTGGCGCTAAACACAATAGCCCTTACCCTACTTGTTTCCTTAGATCTAACGCAAGTGACTAAGTTTGAGCATCAAAATGTTATGTATATTAGAATAGAATAGCACGAAATTATCATACCTCAGAAAACCAAAGAAGTTCCCAGAGAAAAGTGATTTTAATCAGGTTTAACCTGAGAGTTCATTACTCCTAAAACGTCGAATAACAATACATGTATTATTCTATTCTTTTACAAATAGATCTAATGGTTGTTGGTTTTTTTAGATAATTAATATAAAAAAAACAAAGTAATGACGTCAACATCAAATAAACTGAATATCAGATATCATTGTGGCGGTAATAAATGAATGATTTCTTGTCGTCTATTTTTTTCTCCAATTTCAAACATCAATCACATCAGATATGTATTCATAACAATTCTTTTATTGATTTACTTACAACTTCATTCATGTATCTATAATACATAAAGTCTAATTAACTAAGATATGTGTAATGGTAAAGTTTGTCAGTGATTTACGACAGGTCGGTGGTTTTCTCAGGGTACTCCGGTTTCCTCCACCAATAAAACTGACCGCCACGATATAACTGAAATATTGTTGAAAGTGGCGTTAAATACCATTAACCTAAACCATTTACAATGAGAAATCAAGTATTTTAAGGTATATACAGTCAAATCTGTATTAAGAGATTGGCACAAAGCAAAAGTGGTCTGTTAAGACAGGAGACCTCCTAAAAGCGGTGCAATTCATATGAAATTTCCCATGACAGGACGCGAAAAAGGTTGACTACTTAATAGAGGTGGCATTATGGACAGGTTTGACTGTATTTAACATTGATTTATGATTACATTCCTGTAGATGTTATGTCTAATAAAAATGTAGATATCTAATTGATTGACTGCGAACGACGACTTTCTTGAATAACCTTCATCAGATATGTTCATAGTCAATTGATTGGACAACCAAATACTTTTAAAGTCTACAGGAACTAGACAATCAAAAGCCTTAATAGGGATCGTTATCTATGCATGCGAGAGGATATCATTATTTTTAATATTAGTTACGATATTTAGGAAGTTTAAATTTCAATAATACATATATATATAATACCGTACACCATGTCAGTCCCAAGCACTGACTACTGGGAGGATGATACCCTAAAAAAATAGTCCATCAGCGGAGGTTTCTTGACTTGGTTGACCATTACGGAATATCTGTGTCACAAATGACCATGGATATGTTCCACTTGTCATAAGCACTTACCGGTCCTTTTCTCGTCCATGACTTATAACTGGCTTTGTAACTAGAGTAACACGACGGATGTCACTAGTGGAGCAGAAACTGGTTACCTTTCCGGCGCACCTGAGTTCTTCCCCAGTTGCTCGATCTTGAATTTTCTGTGTAGTGTTTTGTAGATAATTGTTTGTCATTAAGTCCTTTACTTTTTGGCCATCGTGTTGTCTGTCCTTCTTCGATATACGGGTTCTGGTTACCCCTTTAGTATCTTCAAGCACTCTTGTACTTTCTGTACTATTTCATGTAACGTTGGTATTATTTTAGTTTCATATAATTACACAGAATTTAGATTGATGACAGAGAGAGATGAATGAGCTTGGAATACAGTTTTGCATCATATGCCTATTTATGGTAATACACAGGTATAAAACAATTAAACTGTCATGATATTTTTGTAACGTTCTAATAATGATAAATGTGTTTCTTATTAGAGCATGCAGATTTGAAAAATTGGAAATTATATTAAAACAAAAAGATCAATAGGAAAATAGTTAACGATGAAACAATTTAAAAAAACAATCTAAATCGTAAAAGTAAAAGTACTTTTTTGGTTGAAGTCATAGTTACCAGAAGTCTACTGTCGTCATCACAAACTGGTTGACCATTATGAAATATTCATTTCTCAAATAGCTATGGGTCTTTCCCATTCTATGTGTATTTAGTCATTGGTTTATGACCGAAATTACCTTTACCTGATAGGATTATGAATAACACAGCGGGAGTTTGATAAGAAATAGAAAGTTTTTACCTTTCGAGAGCACCTGACTTCACCCCACCCCTTTGGATTTTTTGTTCTTTTTTGTTCTCGGTAGAGGTCCGTATTGGCTATTTTTTTCAGTTTTCCGAGTTGAGTTTTTATTTCTTTGTCAAGTGCTCAATTTATAATCATTAAGAGGAGGGGTTGGGTTCATACAAGCAGATTGGTCCCAGTCAGATCTGTCCCAAGCCAGAACCTGGATTTCCAACGTTATATGCTATGTTCAATGAATTGTGTTGAGAGGTAATTGTTCGTTTTGTTGATATTGATGGAATTGTTGACAATCACTGTTTAACCTTTCTTTTCATAATTATATCTATTAAATTGTTTGCTAAATTTGTACTGTCATGTTATTAAATCAATGAAGGACATTTTAATTTATTTAATTTTGGTCTATTGATATCAATTGTTCACTTCACTATTTCAATCTTCAGGTAAAACACAATAAAAAGCATTTGATATTGAAAGAATCAATGTAATTGTTATACAACTATTGATATTTTACACATAAATAATTGTGAAAGCCAATAGAAGGCATGTCAAAAAACGCAATTATAACTATACAGCTTGTACATCAAAGAAAAAATACTGATAATGAACTACTGTTAATCAATATCAAATTATTAAAACAGTTGATGACTTTGTCCAAAATCACTAAATCGAAAAGTATTAGAATAAACTACGTATAATAAGAGTTTGTTCAACTCTTGAAATCCTTTCTTTCATCTTTTGACTTGCTGACTTTGTTTTCTATTTTGTTGTTAAAATAAAAACAGTGAAATTTAAGAAGAGTTTGAAGATACCAAAGGGACAATCAGAATCCGTATATCGCAATGGCCAAAAACAAAAAGGACAAAAGGACAAACAACGATCTACAAAACATACACATAAAACTAAAGATTAAAATAACGAATATTAGGTAAATAGATTGTTAAAATACGAAATGTATATAAACAATGGTTCAGCAAATATACAAAATAGAAATAGACAAACAATGGTTCACAAAAACACTACACAAAAAGCTAGCGATTGAGCAACACGAATCGCAGTAAAAAAAAACGGGGGTGAACTCAGGTGCATCGGAAGGATAAACAATTATTGCTCCGTCGTGTAACTCTTGATATCTCAAGAAAGATGACAGAACGGTGTGTTTGTGACTACGACCACCGAAACATATAGGTGGACACATACTCCGCAACTGTTAACCAAGTCAATAATGAATTCAACATAACCACTGGGAAAACTTTGTTCAGCAGTTTCGTTTCACCATGCATAGCGAAATTGCTTATAAGAACCACAATCTATGAAATGTCGTATCAACTAAGAGATAAGTACTCCATATGCAGATCCTGATGGAATGTTTCTACATATAAATGAAAAGTTCACAATGAGAAAACTGAAATTTTAAGCTTTGTTCTTAACGGCTCTCACTGTCAATTTCTATATGCAGTTTAAAATATGAATCATGCTTAGCTGTATGCATGATGTCTTTCAGCTTTATTTCAAGTTCAACGGAATAGATGGGACCAAGATAGCCACCAAAGTTGGAATCGTTTAAAAAGGCACACAGGCTGTCAGAATTTATTTTTTTGTTTATATTAAAAGTTGCCATTATTCGATGTTTTATATTAATAAAATGTTTTGAACAAAAAGCCAGGTTTAAAAAATATGTCATTATGTCGTAATTAGTGAAAATAATTCGATTGCTTAGCATTGGGGGGGGGGGGGGGGGGTCATCATTGAATTTTTTCCTGGGTGGAAGAAAATCAAACAGCGATGTATTTCCTTCGTTCTAGACTATTTATGTAGGATATTATGAAAAATTTCAACTTTAATATATCTTTATGGTTTTTTAATCAAACCTTAGGTCTTATATTGGGAAACATTTTTGTTATTAAAATAACGGCCTGTGTGTCTTTAATGAAAGGATATCATCATCGTCATTATCATAATCATCCTCATCCTCGTCCTCATCATCATCATTAAAATAGTACACGACTTTGTCCAAGACAACATATCAAATTCAATCGTTAACCATAATAATTGTAGTAATGTTAAATCCAGCAAAACAACATTAGGAAAAATACGTTATGCTTTTATAGTATACTTTATGCAAATTTCTAGATTATTGGTCTATATGCAATGCCATTGGTCGATTAGAAAATGGTATTTTTCACTAATTTTACGAAGCTCCACCTTCGTATCAATACCACATCCTGTAGCTCCCCCTCCTTCTAGCAACGGGTGGTATTCTGTGTTGGCAACGGGTGTTATTGCAATACCACCCTCCGAACCGGAACCAGTCCATTCTGTCAAAGTTTTTAATTTAGTTTTACAAATAAATACACAAACAGACGACAGTACGCTCTTGGACATTCAGACCAGGTTAATTGACAAAAATAAGTGTGAAATTTCAGATTGTTTGAATGATACTTTGACAAATCCCTGTGGTCAAAAGTTACCACACTCAGAAAACAACAATATCACCCTCGACTTCGTCTCGGATGATATTGGTTTTCTGAGTGTGGTAATCTACCATAACACCCTCAATTAAAGGCAGTATGTTTATAATTTCATAAGTTTTGAGCATGAACAGGATTTTTTTCCATTAGTGAAATGATGATATTTGTTGATATTATATGTACTGTTGATTATATATAATGACAAAATAAAATAGATAATAGTAAAATGAAAAATAAACAGATCGAATATCACATACAGAACAGCTGACAATATTTTTCACAAAGCAAGTTTTTGAGTGAGAAGAAATGTCTGAAATATTTTTAGTTGGGTCTGCAATGCTCATCTTTTTACGTTTTCTATATTGTGCATTGGCTTTTCTCTTTAGCTCACCTTGCCTAAGGCAACGTGAGCTTTTGCTATCACTTGGCGTCCATCGTTCGTCGTCTGTCGTCCGTGGTCTGTCGTCCGTCATCCGTCGTCTGTCATCCACCGTACATCGTCTATCGTCTGTCATCGGTCGTCCGTCGTCTGTCGTCCGTCGTCCGTTAACTTTTCACATTTTAATCCTCTCCTCTGCAACACATTAGTCAAATACACTGAAACATGGTAGGAAGTATCTATGGAGGGTCCTCTATAAAGATTGCTCATATTGTCCCGATCCATTAACAAACATGGTCGCCACAGGCAATTTTTGTTTCTGATTGGCCGATTTAAACAAGTCTTCTCCTCTGAAACCGCTTGGCTAAATGAACCGAAATTTGGTAGGAACCATCTATGGTCTTCTATAAATATTCTCCTCCGAAACCGCTTATCCAAATAAACAGACATTTTGTAGAGCGCATCATTAGAAGGTCCTCCTAAATTATTGCTAATTTCGTCCTGATTCGTTAACATACATGGCCGCCACAGGCAATTCTTGTTTCTGATTAGTTGATTTCTAAAAATCTTTTCCTCTGAAACCTCTTGGCCATGTGAACCGAAACTTGGTAGGAGGCAGCTATGGAAGGTTCTCTTTTTTAGTGTTCATTTCTGTCTGATCCGTTAACAAAAATGGCCACCACAGGCAATTCTTGTTTCTGATTGGTCGATTTCTAAAAACATATTCTACCCTGAAACCGCATCGCTAAATGAACCGGAACTTGGTAGGATGCATCTATGGAAGGTCCTCTATCAAGATTGCTCATTTCGACTCGATCCGTTAATTAACATGCCGCCTCGGGCAATTCTTGTTTCTGATTGGTTGATTTATCAAAAATGTTCTCCTCTGACACCGCTTGGATAAATGAACCGAAACTTGGTAGGAGGCATGTATGGAAGATCCTTAATAGCTATTGATCATTTCGTTTTGATCCGTTCTCAAACATGGCCGCCACAGCAATTCTTGTTTTTGATTGGTCGATTTCTAAAAAATAGTTTCCTATGAAACTGAGTAGCCAAATGAATCGAAGTTTGGTAGGAAGCATATATGGAAGGTCCCCCCGATCCGTCAGCAAACATGGCCACCACAGGCAATTCTTGTTTCTGATTGGTCGATTTCTAACCAAATCCGTTAACAAACATGGCCGCCACAGGCAATTCTTGTTTCTGATTGGTTGTTTTCTCAAAAATGTTCTCCTCTGAAACCGCTTGGCTAAATGAACCGAACCTTGGTAGGAATCATGTATGGAAGGTCATTTATAGCGATTGATCATTTCGTTTTGATCCGTTCACAAACATGGCCGCCACAGGCAATCCTTGCTTCTGATTGGTCGATTTCTAAAAAAAATTTCCTCTGAAACTGAGTAGCCAAATGAACCGAAATTTGGTAGGAAGCACCCATGGAAGGTTCTGTATTAAGTTTCCACAAAGCAGAATGAAAGATGAGCGACACAAGTTCAGCTAACTGAGTCTCTAGTTTGCTTTGTATTGGTTTTTTTTTTTTTTTTTTTTGTTTGTTTGTTTGCTTGTTTTTTTTCTTGTTTTTTCCCTTTCTTTTCTGTGTCTTGTGTCCAATGTGCTATTGTAGCTGTGTTGTTCGTCTTTGGTTATCTCCTTCGATCTTCTCTAGCAACTATATGGTAAACACATTTATCTTTTTTAGTATCCGCTAAATATGCAATATCGAGAAAAACTTAATTTTATTCTATTTCATTCCAATTTGCTAAAGAAAAGACATGCAACACTAACACAAATAATAACCTAAAGATAGCATTATAAATTCCTGTATTAATATTTCAAAGATAAAAATTGTCGTACAAACCAAACTAAAGCTAGTTAAGTAAAAAACAAGTAATTAAATATATATCACCACGACATCAAAGATATTTACTAGTAATCAATGCATAATAAAGAACTTATTAAATCTGTAGTTGACTTTGTTGAAAACAACATATCGACATCAAAAATCAATCATATTAAACCGCAGCATGGGTATTTATTTTTTGCAAAATTAATTTAAAATCCAACATCGCATGTTACGACGCAAATAAGCCAACCATTTTTAAATATTTTATTGTGTGTGTATTTTACTTTATAAAATAAGAGCATGTTGGTATTTTGTATTGTAATTTGTACTCTTGATTATAACATCAAACATAGATCATCAATATAATTTAGCAAACACAGTAAGCATAATGCAGATACATATAGCAACACAAATGAAGTATAAAAGCATAGTAACAACAGGAACAAGAGATTCGATCACACATAGCGATTAGCAAATCCAGTTTTGATTTTTGCAACAAAATACTTATTGAGACTAAGTCGTCACAAATGGTCCACTTCAACATTCATACATCATCACAAGTAATAATATCACACACACATTGGATTGGATAGGTAATGTGTAATATTAAATTTACACTTGGCACCGCATGATATGCCTGTGGGTTATTTGTACATTTGTGTATGCAGTTTGATTATCAAATTACCAAAGCCTACAATTTACATACACATGTTGGCTTCACAAACGTTTAGTTCCTCCTACATGTTTTGTGGCAGAATTATAATGATGGTGACATACAAGATTAAGAATTATTTCATCCAACCTGTCAAATGTTGCAGGACATATAATAATAATAAGAATGTCATATAAAGTCATATTTAATTCATCTTACTGGGTAGATATTTTGAGACAAGGGAAAATACTGTGAAAGTACATTTATTAATGGGCGCAAATTTTCGTGGTTTCTCAAATTGCAGTGATACATGGGTTCTTGAATTCGTGAATTGAGTTTATTTTACTTGTCAAAATATAACAGACATGTAATTGTGATGAAAAACAACATTATGACTGTTTTGTCATTGCCGCAAGAAGATCATCGAACCTTCATATATTTATTCTGAATTGTGTAAAAGATTATAAACCATACATTAAAAGTACAATTCAAACCTCTAAAGTGTAATGAAATATTTCTAGAACAATGCAAACTGTGATATTGTCGTGTTAGGATTATGGTTTTGTCATATTTTAAGGTTAAAAGGGTGAAACTAAAATGCCTCTCTTAATATAGTAGTCCTTGAAGATCTTCTTGTTAATAACTGTGACGTCCTGACAATACTAATGACTGTGTAACATTTCACAGCTTGTAAGAGAAAGCAGCTGTAAAACACCAAAGGTGGAATCAGAAACCGTAAAAAAGCGTAGTTCTCAGAAGAACGGATGGCCAAATGAAAGGGTACAGAAGTACAAATAATGATAGACAAAACACTATGCAGAAAACCAAAGATTGAGCAACACAACTCCTCTAGAGGTGAAAACAGAAATGGCTAAGAATGCGATTTCATTGCATATCTATTTATCAGATATCAATTGTATCTTGCTTACTTTTCTTTATGATATTTGGATTACATTGTAATATGAAAATACAACTCGAGAAAACAAGTAAAATGTGATTCAATGATGACAGTTAGTTGTATTTTAACTATACACAAAGACCAAAGTTAAGCACCCAATGTTTTTTTGAAATGACAAGTGATACGACAAGTACCAGGAAATTACTGACCAGATAATCTCAAGAACGCAATGGCGACCTGTTAGGACATTACATTGGCTGTAAGAAACCACAAAAAAAATCAACAAAAATCTTAATTTAATGAATATTTAAGTTAGTTGTATTTCAACTATACTCATAAGAAGAGTTTGAAGATACCAAAGGGATAATTAGAGAGTCAGCATTGTCTGCTTCATGCATGCCATCAATAATATATCCTGACGATTCATTGTACCATTTTAGCCTGAAATTGTGCGTGCATCACAATAAATAATTTATCACGTGTAAAATAAATAAACGTTATAGAAAACCGAAGGAGCAATCACGAATGGACAATTCAGAAAAACTGGCAGCATTGAGTACACAAGACACAAGACGATGATAAACAAAACAAACAATACAACACATAAAACGAAAACGATGAGCAACAAGAATTAGACATCAATTCCCTTTGCAAAGTAATATTAAATTATTAAGAGAATAGGAAGCAAAATGGTGGAATAAACCTAACATCGTTTCTATGATATCATCCTGGACTCATTATCCACAAAAACTGAAACTTAATAATAATGTGTATTCTGAAATTTTGATTTGACACCGAATAATTTGCATTATATGAGTCATACAATTGGATGTATGACTTTCAAAGGAGCTCTATGTTTGTTCATATTTGTATTGCCGATAGCGATATAATACTAATAATAGTCGAGAGGGGATTGGGACCCCAACAACTGATTTAAGACCAGAATCTCAACATATGTCGTGTTCTTTTTATTTGTATTTTATGATTGGAGGTTAAAGGTGTGAGGTGGTTGTTCGCATTGTTGATATTTGTGAACTTATTAACCATTATTTTTTTATCTTCCGCTTCCTAATATACCTTTGCATGGCTGTTTGATATTTATTTCCTCCTACATATCAAATGTATTGTGGCAGCATTGTAATACTTATTACATACAAAATTAGACTTGTGTTATCCCAGCTTGTCAAATATCTTGTGCCATATAATAATAATAATAATAATAATAATAACACTTCTTATAAAAAGTAAGATTGAGTTCATTCTACTTGAGAGATATTTTGTGACAAATGATAATGCTCATGATGGGATAATAATGTTATTTAGTGTATTCTACTTGTCAAAATGTAACAGATATGTTATCATGATGACAAACAACCATTACTGCGAAAAGATCATCGAACCTTCATATATTTATTCTGAATTGTGTAAAAGATGATAAACCTTACATTAAAAGTACCATTTCAACCCCTAATGTGTACTCACATATTCCTAGAACAATGAGAAATGTGACATTGCCGTATTGACATTATGGTTGTGTCATATTTTAAGGTTAAAAGCGAGAAACTAAAATGGCTGTCTTGATATAGTAGTCCATGAAGATCTTCTTGTCAATAACTGTGTCGTCTTGACAATACTGATGTCTGTGGAGTTTTTCGCAGCTTGAAAATATCAAATGGGGTAATCAGAAGACTTATATAAATTCATGAAAGGACAGACAATATAATGCCAAACGAAAAGGGATAAAAATACAAACAATAGGCCACAAAATATTATGCAGAAAACTAAAATATTATTGAGCAAACAAAATGGTGGGTAATACGATGTCATTGCATATCTATTCTCAGATATCAATATCATCTTGCCTAAAAAAAAATTATGGTATTTGAATTGCTTTCTAATATGCAAATAAAAACATATTCATAAAAAGTCAGATTGAGTTCATCCTACTTGATAAATATTTTGTAACAAAGAAAAATAATCATGATGGAATAAAAATACTTGTCAAAATGCAACAGACATATCATTGTGATGACAAACAACATTATGATATTTTTTTTCCGGAAGATTGATTTTGATTATTTGATTTTGGTGTTTTAACGCCACTTTCAACAATATTTCAACTATATCATGGCGACCAGTTTTAGTGGTGAGGGAAGCCGGAGTACCCGGAGAGAACCACCGACCATGGGCAAGCAACTGGTAAACTGTATCACTTGCGGCTACGAGTCGAGTGTACCCCTTTTGTAATATACAAAGCAGGGCGCGAACCCACGCCGTATTGGTGATATGCTTGTATGAGTTGCTAGATCCAACGACCTAACTCATTGAACCACCCGGCCCCTCTTTCCGCAAGAAGATCATCAAATATTCAACTTTATTTTCATGAATTGTGTAAAAGATTATAAACCATACATCAAGAGTACCATTCAAACCTCTAAAGTGCAATGAAATATTTCTAGAACAATGCGAAATGTGACATTGTCGTATCGGGATTATAGGTTTGTCATATGTTAAGGTTAAAAGCGTGAAACTGAAATGGCTGTCTTAATATAGTAGTCCTTGACAATCTTCTTGTCAATAACTGTGACGTCCTGACAATACTGATGACTGTGGAGCTTTTCACAGCTTGTTGGATAAGCAGCTGTAAAATACCAAAGTTGGAATTAGAAGCCATTGTTCGAAATAGAGCAAACAATGTAATGGGTACAACAAAAGTACAGTGGAACCTAATCCAACACACCAAGGGACCAGGGAAATGTGTCGGATTGCACAGGATGTCAGAATAAGGGTAATAACAAAATTACTGAACTCCGAACAATCTTACAAAGGGAAAGTCAAAACTCATAAGTATATAAACAGACAAAATCAGTCAACAACCGGAAAACTGTGAAAACCGTAATGACCCTGACTTGGTACAGGCATTTCTAAAGAAATGGTGGGTTGAATCATTACGGCACCAAACTCAGTGAAGTAAATGTCAAAGACACTTTTACGTTACACATTGATAAGAAAATATTTTTGACATTTTGTTGACACCTTATCTTTATACATTTTCACTATATGAAAATCCATCGTTTATAATCTTTTCTGCAGAGATTTTATTTCAGTTAACAGAAATACTTTGCAACCATCAATTGTTGTCGGATGTCAAATAATGATAAAAAAAAATATGCACAATCTTAACATTGAGCAACACGAACTCCACTATAGAGGTGACAAAAAATAGTGGGAAATACGAAACCATTGTATATTTATTATCAGATGTCAATTTTATTTTGCTTAAAAAAATGTATGTATGTAAATATATGTTGAAGTATATTGTTTAACAAGATACAAAAGTGCATTGAAAAGTACTTTTGAAATAACAAATAAGGGTAATAACAAAATTACCGAACAAATATTGTAGAATGTAAAATATTGTTTAGATATGTTGATTATTCCCTTGATAATCAATGTTGGTTTCACAGGGTCATTCCAAAGGAGCTTGGGTTTGGAAGATAATTTGTAACAAGCATTGTTGATTAAACTTTATCTTGTTGCTAACAAATAATTTCTTTATGAGATTTGAATGAAAATACACCATCAGAAAACATGAACACTTTGATTCACTGATGAAAGTTAGTAATATTTTTACTATGTTTACAACATCGACGAAAAAGTGACAAACAAGACATCGCATAGATAAACGGCATATGGGTCTCTCTGCAAATGTTGTGATTGCAACAGGGAACAGGGAGAGAACAGATAGCGTCGGAATAGACTTAATACAAGTCCCTTTCTTATTAATAACCTCTTTAGAAATAAATTGTTCCTAAGTTGAAATATTGATTGACCATTTATATTCATAGGCCACCTGTTGAGAAAGACAAAACAGTTCCCCACATGTAATCAGTAGTAAATACTAGTTGTCAGACAAGATTCCTACTTTCATAGCAGTACTTTGATATTTAAGAAGAAAGGAACTTGTAGCAAGTATGTGGTCAATAAATACGGGTTGTAAAGAGACACAAACGACCACTAGTATCACCGTATTCATTAGGAGTTGGTGGAAGATGTTTTACCTTCACGTAACGTGTATTTGGTCATTGATAGGATACTCATTGGTTTCATCTCTAAAGGATTTTTAGCAACGACTACTACTAGTGGCATAGACACTAGCGTACCCTTCAGGATAACATGAGTTTACCCCTGTTTTAATGGGTTTTGTGTTGCTCGATTTTCAGCATTGTGGGTATTGTCTTTTGACTATTGCTTGTCCTATTACCAATTTTCTTGTTGCGATTATATTGCCTGTTCTTCTCCAAATTGTGGCTTCTGGTGACCCCTTTGTTAAACTTATTTTAAGTGAGATTTGTGCATTTTATTCTGCCATCACAATCAGTATTTGAATTTGAGGAAAATGGTCCAAATGTCTTAATTCGGAGTCACTCTTGACACCCTCACAGGTGAAATTATGTCCAATAACAGTATATTCCTAACAGTGGATGTAGAAAAGTTCTATTGTATATAGAAATCATGTTAACCGTTATGTCATTATATACAACAATAAATAGCATTTCCAACATGGTACCGATGATTGTTCATGCATATCCTGATGCCATTTTAGTAAGAAAAAATTGATGGTGTCAAAGGGGTAATCAGAAGTCGTTAAATAGACAATGCAATAGCCAAATGAAAAACAACAAAAGGACAAACAACGATCTACTTCATAATCTGACGAATTCATTGCAATGCAATAAAACACCATGCATGCATTACCGACGGGGCACAACAGGTTTATCGTTACAGGAATTGAAAAAAAATGCATGACGGTATAGCAACCTGTTATGACAGTCGATGGTGATGCACTTGTCTTGTCCTTCACGAAACAGTGTATATGTGCTTCCTTATTAGTACGAAATGTCAAGAGTCAATACACAAATATGCAAATATATTCAATATTCATCCGTATAGTGATTGGAGATTACAAGTTACATTATCGAAGAGAAATTAAACAGGACATTGATCCACTCTGGCGTAGAAAAGGTTGAGGCTCGCTTTATTAATGTCTTTAGATATCGGTTGGGAATGAATTTATATGATTATACAATATACCAACGAAATAGTAAAGCAAAATTATGTGGTAGCAGCGATATGTCGTGAACTGGGTGCAAAAAAGAACACCAGTGATATGTCAATGTAGGGAGGAGGGGTTCGAAATGCTTCATTGTTTGAAGACCTGTGTGACTCTTTATTGATAGAAAATCGCTAGAAATATAAGTAAATATATCTGGGATAACGTTCACTATATATCAAGATGTCTTGTATGTTGTCAAATCCAACAACAGATAGACTACTAAAGGCTATATCACTTCATGTTATAAGATAGGGCACACAATTGTCGTTCTAAGAGCATTATTTCGAAAGATGATCATACTTTGAAGTCATATTCATGGGGTATCTACATATGCTATATCTATATATAAAGCTTAGCAATTTAGCCCAATATGTTCCATACTCCGACACATTAAATGATGATTTCACGACTGATGGTACATATAGAGCAGGGGCATGTTACCATTTAAAGCACATTGCCTCGCTCCCGTTTTCTGTGGAAGTCTCTGTTATTTCATTTCGTTGCCAATTTTGTTGTAATATGCTCTAATTGATATGTTTACGGTAGCCACTAGTGGGACAAGAAATACCTACCCTTCCGGATCATCTGAGTTAACCCCCTGTTTTTGTGAAGTTCGTGCAACGCAAGCTTTAGTTTTCTTTGTAGTGTTTTGTGGACCATTGTATTTACCTTTTGTCTTCTTTTCTTACAATTGTATGTACTCTCTGTCCTTTGATTTAAGGCTTCTTATTACCGTTTAATATCCTTGCTATTGATTGTGAAGTACTATGATTATTTTCGAAAACTTGAATTAATGCTATATGTTGTAGCGATAGTGACATTACCAAAACACATTTTGCAATAAAAGTAACTGTTTAGTAAGTAGCAGCTCAATAAAACACGGCATGATGCTTTACAAGCCTACTTACCGTATGAGCCTTACAATTATATATACCCATTAGTATGGTCAGTGAAAGGGACTAATTACAGCAACTATATATTGACTATTATTACTCTTCGTGTAAGAAACGTTCATTATAATTGACATGATATTATCGAAACATAATTTTACAAAGAATAAATAGCGTCGTTGCGCTATGCACTCGCATAGTACTATTGTTGGAGTCATTACTATGCTGATGGGCGGAGCTTAGAACAATGTTTCGTCATTTAAATAGGCAGGGTCTGAACGGGATCACCTGAGCGCTTTTAACAGTGTACAATTTACAATGTATTATACATTTTTCTTTAACGTTGATGCTGTCGTCTGTCAAAAAAATGGCCAGTTCCAGGTTTGGGAATTAAATATTTGACAGTTCATTGTTATTGTTGAAATTAAATATTTCTTGAATTTAAATGAATATTATTTGCCAATCTTTATACTATCAATACATTTTAGACAAATTTCATTTTTTTAAATCACCAAAGACATTCAGAGTAATAATAACAATAGTATTGTGTTGTCCCTTCGGATCGTGCATTATGCCTTCTAACCTTGGGATATATTTCGGCATATAACCTGGACAACATAATGTTATTGTATAAATCTTATGCTTTACTATTTGTATATTCAATATATATCTAAAGTAGCGACATGCTACAGCATTAGACATCTTACTTATTAGATGTTCTGTGATGATAATGTGTCCTTGTAGTTTTCGATAAATACAGGCATCATCGATTACAACCATGAAAACACAGATTAGACAAGATGTTTTACGAGACCAAGATCATCAACTTCAAAGACAATTAGTTGGTCCTTAACTTTTTGTGGTGTGTATTAATGACGGATTAATCTTGAACACAATTTCTAATTCAGAGCATGTAAACACATATTACATTACTTGTGTAAGATCTAGCTGTGTAATTATGGTCATTAAATAGTACTGCCAGTAGTCAGTGACTCGGCACCGACATTGGTTATTAGATTAATATATGCTTGAATGTCACAGTTCCTAAATAATGTTGCTTATTTAAACTATGGTCAATTTACCTCAGGCATAGATGACCTTAGCTAATGTTGGTGATCCTGGTTCGGCCCTTCCGTTTTATTGTTCCGAAAGACTCTTACCTTATTTGGCTTTCCCATCATTTGACCATTAGCATAATACAGAAACCCGTCGTGCATACTAAGTAAGCGTTAGAGAATATCGAAGAGGCAATTAAAAAAGGACAACATAGAGTACACAAGTCGAAGAAAAACACAACAAAACACACCACAATATTTGTTGGGCACCACTATACGCAAACAAACACAAATAACGTAAATAATTCATGGATCCTCCTACAAACAACTGCCTTAGATATTTACGTGTTTATAAGCCGGGAGTGAAGAGATATGTGAACGAACGTTATAATGTTATTAGTATGTCTAATGTCACAACAGTAAACACATACGGATTCTGATTATTTTATCGTACAGGCAAATACAATTTATATATTTTACAGTCGATCCAATTGTAATATAATTTGCGTACATTGTGTATATATTTTTAGAGTTTTAAATAATTAAGCTTTCCAATATTTTGATTGTTGCGTTACTAATGAAAGCTATTCCAGAAACGCGTCGTGCGAACAATTTAGATATGTATGTTTTAGTCATCTTCAAGTATATCTATTCTCGGACATGATAATGAAACCAGTGTTGCATGTGTTTTTCATTGTCCATACTCATTTACCCTTTTTGGATTTCATTAGCTCATTTCATGGTAGCATCATCGATGTTTTGACTACAGGAATGGTCATATATGTGTAACTAACAGTTAATTAGTAGTGTTATCCACATAGTCATTATGATAGACGTTAAGACCGTATTTAGAATGACCAAATTTAAATTTCACCTGTTAATTACGTGTTATCGCACACTAAAATGTATTGCAAGATGATTTGTTCCCAGTTTTATAAAAAAAAATAGAAATAATAGATTAACATTCAGACAATTTTCATACCAAAGGAAGTGTCGATAATAAGACGTTATTGGACACTGTTTTCTACACGAGTAGTCATATTGACCAAAGATGAAGTTGCACGCGAGCATTGGTTTTTTTTGTGGAAAGCATCGTTACATTCTAACCCTTTACATTTAGATTTCACATCAACATTACATATAATGGTCAAATTCATTACAATGATTAGGGAAATAAATAAACGTATTTAAACAGAATTCGCAAAGTACTGCGAAACTTTAAATGATTGCAAATATACGTTAGAGAAACCCGATGGGGCAATCTAGTATGGACAACCAAGAGACACACGCAGCATTGAGAACATAAGACATAGAACGAAGACATACAAAACAATAGAACACAATGCAGAAAACTAAAAAGATGAGCATCACGGACCTCGTCAAAAACCGGGGATGAACCCCGATGCTTGCGAAGGGTAAGCAGTTCCTGCCTCTTAATAGTCACACGCCGTATAACTTATGTAGTCAAGTCGTGTTGGAAACCACTATGCTTTTAAAAATAAATACAGAAATAAGACATGAGCCCTCATACAAACAACTGTGGGTAAAGACAAATATTACGTCGTTCTTATGCAGAAATGGTAGCTGGCACTGAACTAAGAACGTGAAGAAATATGACAGGACAATATAAACAACACGACACCAAAACTACCTAGTAAATTTTGTGATTTGATTATAGTTGATATTAAGTAATATCCTTTTTTCCTAATTTCCTCATTTACTTATTAAATCTATGTAGAGCTTTCATGATTTATTTTCCATTTTGAAAATATATATTGATGAAATTCAATGCCAACACTTATTTCCATCCATAATATACCCTACAAGTTACCAAATAACAAATACATTTATATTAATATATATAATTAAATGAAAAACAATAGTAAGACTACATCTATATGACAGTCATTATCTTTACTTGAATTGCAAAACACTTCAACGGCCACTTAAATACCAAAATATAATATAAACTTTCTATAAGCAGAAATTACAAAACATTACATAAAGAACATATAGCAGTTACAGTAGTACATGAACATTATAAAGGAACGTGTTATAAACCCACCTCATGTTTATCTTTAAGAAGGACTTGCACGTTCTAATATTTAAAAGCATGTATATCGTTTTCAGCTTTATTCTCTATATTTTTTAGTATATCTCTGAGCACAATTTTATTTTCAAATGTCAGGCTTTGTTTTGTGTGGGGTTCGTGCTGTTTATCTTTGTAGTTTTTGTATTGTGTGTGTTTTTGCAGGGTATATCTTTTCTAGTTTCATTTTGTATTGTGTGTGTTTTTGCAGGGTATATCTTTTCTAGTTTCATTTTGTATTGTGTGTGTTTTTGCAGGGTATATCTTTTCTAGTTTCATTTTGTATTGTGTGTGTTTTTGCAGGGTATATCTTTTCTAGTTTCATTTTGTATTGTGTGTGTTTTTGCAGGGTATATCTTTTCTAGTTTCATTTTGTATTGTGTGTGTTTTTGCAGGGTATATCTTTTCTAGTTTCATTTTGTATTGTGTGTGTTTTTGCAGGGTATATCTTTTCTAGTTTCATTTTGTATTGTGTGTGTTTTTGCAGGGTATATCTTTTCTAGTTTCATTTTGTATTGTGTGTGTTTTTGCAGGGTATATCTTTTCTAGTTTCATTTTGTATTGTGTGTGTTTTTGCAGGGTATATCTTTTCTAGTTTCATTTTGTATTGTGTGTGTTTTTGCAGGGTATATCTTTTCTAGTTTCATTTTGTATTGTGTGTGTTTTTGCAGGGTATATCTTTTCTAGTTTCATTTTGTATTGTGTGTGTTTTTGCAGGGTATATCTTTTCTAGTTTCATTTTGTATTGTGTGTGTTTTTGCAGGGTATATCTTTTCTAGTTTCATTTTGTATTGTGTGTGTTTTTGCAGGGTATATCTTTTCTAGTTTCATTTTGTATTGTGTGTGTTTTTGCAGGGTATATCTTTTCTAGTTTCATTTTGTATTTGTATGTTTTGTTTTTGCTTTATTTTTTTATTTGTTTGGGGGGTTTTTTTTGTTTTTTTTTGTTTTTTTTTGTTTTTTGTTTCTTTTGTTATGTGTCTGGTGTTCGTTGTGGCATGTGTCTCTTAATTGTCAATTCTTGGTTACCCTTCGTTCTTTTTCTAACATTTATTCGTGATAAGTCGTTTGTTATCTTATAAATTAACGTCAGTTGTAGACAGACCTTCTTTGTCATCTAAGAAAACATGTATTACATTATGAAAAAGGATAGAATCTGAGGGAATAATTAGTCTATAAAAAATGTGCAAATCTTCTATTACTTTTCTGATTACTTTTTTCTGATTTGGATACACGACACAATATAGCATAATTATTAAAAACTTGGATACGTAACAACTGGTTTCTTGAATGGTCTTTATCAGGTACACTTATAGTCAAAGGATTGGAAATTAAGCTAAAAAAATATATGTATACTACAGTAGTATGTGAAAATAGATTGTCACCAATATGGGTATATATATATGCATAGGAGTATGTCTTTGCTCCATGACTGCATATTGTGTGCATCGGCTGCTATAGCACAATTATCTTGCATTCCGTCACAGAAAATATAACATTCCTAATGGATGAATTCCCTAGACTGTTCCAAAATAACAAAAGAGACCAATGTTATCGATGCAATAATAAGATTAACAACAAATATAAATTTGATTAAACACACTGAATCACATCAGTAATGTAGTGGTTAGTCCTTATATTTTTCTCTCTCGCCTCCCAACCTTGTATCTGGTCATTCTCCTGGTGCTTTCTTACATAATGAGCAAAATGTAAAGATAAATTACACATTTCTTGTATTGTCTGTCCTTTGACTTGCGGCTTCTGATTACCCCTTTGGTATATTCAAGCTCTTCTTATTTTTATAAGAACACTGTTGTTTCAGATTGATATTATTTGAATGTCAGATCATCCCAAGAAGGAAAACACAATCACATTTAGAAATATATGGCTAAAATGATGACAATTGACATGATGTTTATCTCAACATTCACATTCAGAACACAACCGATGACTAATTTATGGTATCGGACTTTGCTGTATTCGCTCATTAGCTTGAACGGCTCTAGGGTACTCAATTACATAGTCTATAAATAATTCAGAATAGACTGTTTGAAAGTCTAGACATGGATAACAAGTCTCAAGGGTCAATAAATAACAATTATTGTAAAGAAAGAATTAGGCATGCGCAACCCTAATATAACAGTAGAAGCATAAAAATACCACACTTTCGGAACAGTTCCAAAATCTAACAGAAAAGCATAGAGAGTGGCAAAACCGATTAAAAACTTGAGTTGTTTGTCATAAGGATAAGCTTGCTTTGTTTTAATGATATTTTAACAACTTAGGGTAAATGAAATACTTCATGTTGGTAAAACTGTTTATTATAGAACCAATTTAGGATATAATTACTGTATTTTCTATTTTGGAACAGCAATTACCACAACATAAACACTTAAGGCAGACATTCCATTATTGTACAAAGAGTAACATTAGCTAAAGACAAACACGCTGTTGTTTGAGGCAATGACCGCGTTTTTGTACTCTTAATGTCCTAGAGTACAATATCTGGTAATTGTCGCCGCGAAATTATTCACTTTAATTATTTTTCCATCACCCTTCTGATGGTCCTCCGTGGTTCCAAAATAGGTCATGATTTCGTCGATCCGGTATAAAAACCTCTTGAAACCTTAAGGAGGTAGACTTATGGCGAACATTCGTGAAGATTTTGAATGCAATAGACCACAGAGTTGAGCTAATCGAACATGATGCTTTTTCCCCAAACTAAATTTTGAACTTTGACTCCTGTTGAAAATGTTTTTTTTTTTAATATTGGCAATGGAGACGAAAGCAGATGATTTTATACTTTCGCTATATTCAAAAATATATTTAATTCATGCATCTTGAATTATATATCTTGAATACTAGAATTGTTCTGAGTTTTCCACATTTTGCTACACAAGATAAACTGACTATTTTAGTTAATTAGTAGTACAGCAGTGGGCAATTAAATGCTTCAATGAAATCATTAATGAAACGACAAGATTAATCCCATGAAAATTCTTTTAGTTTATAATACAAATGTTAATTAACCACTATTTATAATCCATACTAGACGTAGGAGATAAAAAATGTATTAAAATTAATCTAAAATTTTACATAGACACTCATTTTCATACATGTTATTATTGAAATGAAAGTTTAAACAGTGATAGTCATCAATTCCACAAATATCAACAAAACAAACAATCACCTCTCATGTTAACTGAACATAAAAAAGACCTCAACATGTTTCATAATCTCGTCAATTTTGTCATTAGAAAATGTCAACATCTTCACATCGAAACAGTGACCGTTCAGTGGTATTTTATTAATTCCGTATTGTTTTAAACATATACTCAGCTTATCCACATGAAACATCATTTGATTAACATCAATAGTTCATAGAGTGATCAATATCCTATGGTATGGACATAAATGCCGACGACGGATCTTGACGATTAAATTCCAGTATCTAATGAATAAACATACAAACAAAAATGTTTTTGTTTTTTTTGTATGATTCTGCTATTTAATATATACATGCGTTTATGCTTGGTAATTAAGATGAATTGCATGTATACATGATGGGTAGATTGCTCTATGTCTTATGTAAATTGTTTTCTAATTGTTCCATCTTGTTGTTGGAGAGGATTTGCATAGGCATAGCCTGTTATCCAATCCTATGGATTTATCAATAAAATATTTGAAATGAAAACAAAATGAATAAACGTTAGAGAATACCGAAGGGACAATCAGAAATGGACAATCCAGAGACACTGGGGTATACAAGACGAAGAAAAACAAAACAAAAACACCACACAGTATACGTTCGACACCACTATGCACAAACAAACACAAATAACGTAAGTAAGACATGACATACAAACAACTAGAGGTCAAAACTAAACGAACATCGTTTTCATGCGGAAATCGTGAAGTACATCACAACACGGAACATAAATTAAATAGAAATATGCCCAAAACTGAATTGTTTTTTTGTTGTTTTGGTTTTTTTTGCGAATAAACCTCTTCATAAGCTTTATTACTCTCATAGAATGAAAAAAGAGATAAGAAAACAATAGACTTGACTTAAATGACACACGAGAGATGCGAAATAATCTTTGGTCAAGGGATATTTTTGTAGGAAATATTCCTCCTCATGATCAGCAAACGAAGTTGTAAATAATTAATAAGTAAAGACTCTATGGTAATGAGCAATGCTTGACTTCTGTTTGATCCCAATTTACAATACACAAAGCTTTACACACAGATGATAATCATCTTGATATAGGAAATAAAGAAATTAAGATGGTCACTAACCTATCTATATACGGATATACTATACGTATAATAAAATCAACAATGCTAATGTTTAATTAACTATATCAAGTCTTATATGGAAATTTGGTCGACGCTAATTGAATACACATTATAGCATCATGCAGAAAAACAATGTTTTTGTCTTCACTTCGTTATTACGAATCATCTCAAATTCTAAGTATTAATGATGATATTAATTGGGAAGTTGGTTCGTTCTTAGCAATGGTTTTTTTATGAATGGTTATCTGGTCTTGGATAAACCAGAATTTATATTTATGAAAGGATTTTCCGTCAGTATTCTAAAATATTGCACTTTGAGGAAATGAAACGGAAAATGATAATGTTATCAGTAGAATTGTATCCTTGGTTTTAATTGCATCAAACTTCATAAGGTTTCTGATTTTATAATTAATGAGCTACTTGCATTGTTAAGGTTAAATTATCATGAAATGTATTCCATGTGTCACTTTTTCAAAGGTCACATGAATTGCATGAACAAATATAATTACAAGATTTTGGCAGATTCAATGTGGTGCAAATTAAATCCAGCAATAATTTCTCCTCTGTTTCCCGTGGTTTGATGATAAGCTGATATGGGCATTCTTACGGACATGTTATATGTGACTTTTTCCTACCGTTTTCACGTTTTCGATGGTTCGGTAACCAATGACATTGGCAATGAAATGTCTATATATAGGTGCTGCATTGTACCATCGGTGAGAGTTTGAATCTCGCTAAAGGAATAACAAAATCACTTTTCAATAAAGTTAATCAAAGCTTCAATGCAATAAATAGAGCTTTGGATATTCACAAATTACAAAACCATGACAAGAATGTGAATTTTCGAATTTCAGCTCTCCCTCCAGCTTTCTACCCATGCTTCGATAATAAATCGGGTATAGCACTAATCAGGTGGGCATATGGGTAAACATATCAGAACTTAGCCATCTTTTATTTAACACACAGATAGCTTTTTCTACTATTACATCTGAATATCCCTTTATAGGAATTTTGTTAGCAACGGAGTTAGCAAAATATAAGACAGAAATATTATTTTCTATCAAATCAAGTAAAACATATATTAATAATATTCCAGGCATTGCGTATTCTAACTTATTTTATACTCTTGTCAACCTTATCATAAATGACCATAGATCTGTTCCACTTGTCGTAAGCCCTTCTTGATACTTTCCTCATTTATGACATATCATAGGGTTTGTAACTAGATTAACACGACGGGTGTCACTAGTGGAGATAGGAACTGCTTACCTTTCCGGAGCATCTGAGTTCACCCCCGGTTTTTAGTTGGGTTCGTGCTGCTTATTCTTTAATGTTCTGTGTAGTGTTTTGTAGATCATTGTTTGCCCTTTTTCTTTTTGCCTTCTGTGTTGCCTGTCCTTACTTTATTTATCGATTCTGATTACCCCTTTGATATCCTCAAACTCTTTTTACTGAGGACTATGTGATTAGTTTATTGATATTTATTTGACGATATTCAATGGAAAAAGAGAGAGAGCTAAGAATACCAACAAACAAACTTATCCAATTTCATTTAGAGACAAATCTTCAATAGAAAGTTTCGTCTTTATTTGTGTAATCACATCTTACCAACCACATTCAAAGGTCAAATGTCTCTCCGTACTAAGATATTTTCCTGTATTTTTAATATAAAATCATTAATTTTCAAAAACTACTTCTGACGTCATTTAATACTCAATTTTCTTGGAAAAGTTTCACCTTTAAGGGCAAAATTATTGAGAGTTTACTTTAATAATAGTCTTATCTAATTTTTCGAACTATTGTTTATAAGCATTTATGGATTAAGCACAAATGTAAATTTCTGACGTCAGCATTTTCTATGGTTATAGAGTCATGTAAGATCACATGTACTCGGGGACATATATTATATAACTGAAAATAATAACTGCAATATACAATCTTTTATCATAGCTTTGAAAAGCGAATGGGCCATTTTTTCCTCGAGTACCTGTGAGTAAGATTTGGTGAACAAAATAAATTTTCGTGTTTAAATCATGTTTTCGGGAAAAGTATCAATAAAATTATATTATAAGAACTATATTATTTCTGCATTTAATGTTGAAATTTTATAAAATCTAGTAAAAAATGGTTCTATTTTAAATATATATATTTAGCAAATAGTTCATGACACTAAGGGCCATATGGCATTATACGGACTGAGATGTCACCCACAAAATATTATATGGACCGAAGCGAAGCTGAGTTCCATATACTATTTTGTGGGTGACAGACCGGTCCATAAACTGCTATTTGACCCGAAGTGCCATGAACTATTTGCTATAGTCAGACGACATGGTTTTGTTATTGTATATCTAAAACCAAAAAAGGGTTCGGACAAAATCCGGAAGAAAACATTATATGGACCGGGCCCGGTCTATATAATGTTATATGGACCGGCTCGCTAACAAAGACAAATAGGGAAAATATAGACGTAATGTATAATATAAGGAAATATTTTGGCGCAGAAAGACTTTTGACCTATTACTGTAAGCTTGGAGAGAAATGTTTCTAAATTAACTACAGCAATTTTGAGTCCTTTATTAAACGAAGCTTAATTATGCAGTAAGCAGTAGCATTTGCTAAGCAAAAAACGGAGGATGTAAATTCAGATCTATCAATTTTTAAAAATCTGACATTTTGAAAAGGAAAAAATAAATAAAGATATGTATAAGAACTCACAAAGTAATTACCAAACTTTTAATAAGGTTAAACTCTTAAAACTAGAATAAGATGAATTCGTGTTGATTGAAAAGGGCAGACATTTAAAAATACCTAGAAGAGAACGTCTATGTTCACAATGCAATATAATAAACAGCGAAAAACATTTTGATGCATTGTGAAATTAAAAATTACTTGAGAGAACATATTATTTCTGAATATTCTTCAGAAAGCCCTGATCTTAATCATACCATATCCTGCTAAACATATCAACATCCGGGAATGAGTTGCATAAACCTTCTTTAGAAAATTGAAGTGCCAATTAAAACTTAATTAACACCTCAAAATTACTTGAAATGAACATGAAATTAATTTACGCTTAAAGTTTAATTGGCACTTAAATTTAATTGCGGGTAAGTAGGGAAACTAACTTCCTTTATAAAGCAGTAAATAGACTGATTACCTCGGGCTGCTGGATATAATATGATTGTGACAAATATAATGTAATATTTTGTTTGTTGCAGATATATGTCATAGTTTTGTCACAAATTGGTTGCTAAATATTTGCATTCAATTTAATCCAAGAAATAAATACCTAATACATACATAATTATCAAATTAACAAACCATCAAAATAAAATAAAGCACATATACAGTGTTCTTGATGTCTGCCTTACCTACAATACGCAGATGACAATTTTATTTGAAGCTACCACAGTATTGTTTGGTTTATGGTGTTTAACGCCACTTGCAACGATATTTCAGTTATATCGTGGGAGTCAGTTTTATTGATGGAGGACACCGGAGTACCCCAAGAAAACAACCGACCTGTCGCATGTCACTGACAAGCTTTATCACATAATATTATTTTATATTTTATACGTGTTTTGATAGGTTTAAAAAGTTGAGATTATTTGTCAATGAACGGAATCTAAAGATAGACGTCGTTCTCAAGGCGTCGCGTGCCGTTGTCATCAGGTGATTTTCTTTACATGAGGCACCTTTCGGGTTAGTTAAATTCATTTTCGATTATTTGTCTTATTTTGAAAATATAAATATATTTTTCAATATCATAACAAAAAAAGTTTGAATTAATTTATAAGTATAGATCGAAATTATTTGTTCGGTTCATTCGAAATAACCTCAATCAGGATGTACACACCCTTGCGTATCCCGCTATGCGGGCTACACGGTGTGTACAACCTGATTGAGTTTATTTCTTCATGAACCGAACAAAAATTACGATCAATCCTTAATTAAATCAAAAATACTTCTACATAAAAATTCAAAAAAAATACATTAAAATATTATTAAAACAAACTCTCATTAATTCTGCCCTTATAAGATGTTTTTATATTAAATATATAGGGAAATATCTTACTGCAGAGAGACATTTGACCTTTGAATGTGGCCGTTAAGATGTGATTACAAAAATAAAGATGAAACTTTCTACTGAAGATTTGTGTCTAAATGAAATTTGATCAGTTTGTTTGTTGTTAGTATGTCTAGCTCTCTCCTTTTCTATAGAATACTGTCAATTAAATATCAATAAACTAATCACGGAGATCTATGTAAAAAGAGTTTGAAGATACCAAACGAGTAATCAGAATCCGTATTTCGTAGTACAGACAAAACAATGATCAGACGAAAAGAGATAAAAGGACAAACAACGATCTACAAAGCATTACACAGAAAACTAAAGATCGAGTAACACAACCTCACTAAGACAAGGGATGAACTCAGGTGCTCCGGAGGGGTAAATAGTTCATGTTCCACTAGTAGCACCCGTCGTGTTACACTAGTTACAACCCCGGTGATAAGTCATGAATGAGGCAAGGACCGGAAAGTCTTACGACAAGTTGAATATATCCGTGGTCATTTGTGATACAGATATACATGAACGGTTAATCAAATCATGGTGGCGACCGTAAAACTTTTGAAATGATGACAAGAACTTAACTATAAGATAGTAGTGGTAAGCATAGGATAGTGGAGGCTACATGATAGTTAATGGACTCTATAGGAAAGTAGTGTCGTACCAAGGAGAGTAATGGGCTGTAAAGATAGATGTTGATCTTTGCAAAACAAATAGTTTTCTCTAATAATTATTAAGATCACATACTATTAGAAGTTAATATATCTATTCAATTGCCGCATATCACAACTTACATAAAGAGCTTGGTTCTTGGTCGTGGCGGGTGTATTCGATACAACTTCATGTGATAACGTTTGTCAGTGATTGATCGGTGGTTTACTTCAGGTTTTCATCACCAATAAAAATAACCGCCACTATTTAAACGTAGATATCTAACTCAGTGTGCAGGATACGTTTCTGAAATAACATTCATCAGATACGCTAAAAGTCAAGAAAGTAATGAAATTTATTGGCATAAAACATGGGTTTTTTTACATTGGGAAGTGCATGTATATCTATCATATGTAAATTTCGATTACTTGAAAGTCAGTAAACTGAAAACATTATCTATCTAGAAAAATATCTATAAATCCAATAGCCACAGATACATTTGCTGTCAATAACCCAGTACCATAAAGATGTGTAAAATAGCTTATAGCGTCGTTTTCTATATTCCTAAGAGTCCACTTAACACCACGAATTATCATCACACGAATGTAATCTGACTATATTTATATCAAAGTCTTTGATGAGGGAAATTGTCTAGACGTAGTAAGACAAAATATTCAAATAAGATTTTCCTTTGTAGTTTGTAAATGGGTTTAATCCTAGACACCCCCAGGAAAAACTACATCAATAATTATACCATGGCTGTCCCTCTGATTATAACGCATTTCTCTATCTTGCAGAAAAATAATTTTATCTAGAACAACGTAGAGATAGAATAGATCAGAATGCTTACTTGCATGACCTCATCATGTCACTAAAAGAGCGATGACTTTGGCCCATGAAACTCGTTTAAGTTGCCACTTTTTATTGAAATCCCTGTTTCAAAGCCCGGAAATTGAGCTGTCATGTATATGTATTATGAGTATCGATTGTATCTGTTTCTACGATTTATTGATTGCTGTTTGTTTTGGTTTTTTTTCATTTTATTACTTGAAAGTATGCTCGAAGCTCAGTATTGTACATTATACTTCCGCATTTTTTAAATCTTAATTCGATCAGAAATAGTTGTATGTGGCCCGGGGCACATATAATTTCCAATCGCCATCTTATTCGAGATGACTTGTAAGTCTTTTAACGTAAATTCTTAATTGCATGTTAAAATTTCCACAATAAATATGATTCTGATTTAATATGTGTTTTTTAGCTTGAAAGTATGCTAACATTTCAGGATTTTTAAAATAAGAGGGGAGGTTTGGCCCATAAAACTAATCTAACCCCGCCACTTTTTATTGAATGCATGTACCAAGCCAGGAAAGTGAGCGGTCATGTATATGTGTGTTAGGGGTATGATTTTGCCCAATCTAATTAAAATCATATCTCTCTCTTGCTCTCTTTTACTACTTTGTCACCGATTGGGAGATCTAAGGAAACCCCATTACGGTTCACGAGTGAGTGACCCTATATACCATCCAATAAAAATGACGATTGCAAAAATATGAAAATGTTGCAAAACTGCTTTAGATGTTATGAGCAATTCGATTGGTCGAAGCACGAATTTATCATATCATTATATTTTCATGACATAAGGTCACTCACATGTGACCCGTAATGGGTTTTCCTCAAATCTCCCACGCCGTGTTATATCAGTAAAGGCGAGCAAGTGTGAGAGTTCTCTTTCTATGATTTTGATACATGTATTTCATTTTGGAATTCTCCCAACAGTGTGATTTGCTTTCTTCGTTTTATATATTTTTTTTATTATTCATATTTATCTGAAACATGTGTAATTAGATTCTGAAATAGTAAATCTAAAGAAATTATTCATATATTCAACAGATTTGGCTACCGCACATAATTATAATTGTAAAAGGACAAAAACACAGTCTTATTATATTACCGGAATCGATAGAAAAATGCATCTCGGGTCAAAATCCAAATATTTTGCTTTCATGATTATTTAACTTCCTTTACCTCAAGACAGGACCAGTGCATATTCAATTTGATTATTGGTATTTTCAGAGTTCAACTAAGTTCAAAAGCATTAAAGAGTAATATTCAAATGTACGCACTGTCGTACAGTAGAAACTCTAAGAAAGGTTTGAAGATGCAAAAGAACTAATCATAAACCGACAATCAAAAGACAGACAATCCAACGGCTAAATAAAAAATTACCAAACGACAAACAATAGTCAACACAACACTGTAGAAAATGTAATGTCATTCAACTATATTTCCGTTTTAGGTCACACGGTAATGTGGGAGATAAAATGGGCGGGTCTTCGAAACTACAGGTGGGGCAATAGTTTTTTTTTATAGAACAATATTTCATTCACGCCTATAAATATTAAAGACTATGCTGGGTATTCAGAGGTGACGGTTGCCATGTCAATCCACAGATGCACGGTTGTCAGGTTATAATGTGGAAAGCCTGCATGACCACGTATCATACTTGGTTTTCAGAGTGCAACAATCCCTGTACGTAAAAAAAAACTTCTTTTTGTAGATTTCGGATAAGACTATTGGCATTATATCAGCTACAAAAGTTAGCCACATTTTGCCAGTGGCAACATAGTTTTGTAGATATTCTTGCCCTTGTTCTCGTCTGGAATATTAATGAAATATTTGTCGCTGGACGCTAAGCAGCCAACAATCAATTCATTAATTAAGCTAAACATTATCCTTACGGAAATTGATCAATGAAACTTATTTGAAAATAATTTAATTTGATATGAATATTTCAATCTGATTGGCTAATCGGCCTGGAGAAAATTTTGGTTATACTCGATAACCTGGGTTGGTATTGTGACGTCACCAACGTGTTCATCCGCCAACGACGAATTCAAATAGTCCCATGAAATAATCGTAATTAAAATGGAGGAATCATCAAATTTTGTTGAAAAAATTTAATTATAAGGAATATTTGAAATTGTTGAACAGGTTATACTTGCATAACCTGGTTTGGGTCCGTTTACGCTTTTCATAAACCGCTTTGCATAACCTGTTTAACAATTTCAAATATTCCTTAAATATATAATCCGCTTCAAGACATGATAATATCGATCTTAAAAATGCCGCTTTCAGTGAAATGAAATATCTCCAATTAATACTTTTAATTGTGGTACTGCAAACCATCCCTCCTTTCTTGATTACAATGTTATAAATTTTTCAGAGGATATGAATATATTGACCTTTTGTACAACCGGGACTTCATGTGGTTAATGCACATGTCTGTTTTTTTCTTCTTTTTTTCACAAATGGTGGCTCCTATTTTTGTTGTCCACCTTTCTGTGAGTATCACCAGCCATCGGCAGCAAGCCTACTACTCAACGCGGAACCAAGCTCTGTATAGCAGACCATATGGTGATCTGACTTAATGAGACTAGCCAGTGGTTACGTCCCTTGTTGTGTTGCGGTGAATACACATGTATACGATTGCAAACTGAAAAAATTCCGCGAAATGTTATTGACGACTTTGGCACATAACCAACATTACGTCATTGACGTCATATGAAGACTTCTAGTTTGAAACGTAAAGATTAGACGTTATTTGGCTTCGTGTACGCTTCGATTTTGATCAAATTTAACTAAAATAAGTTTTCAAGGTAAGCATTTTAATTATTTTTGTAGGATTTCACATTTTCAAGATGGTAGATTCCAGTTGAACCCATTAGTATCATTGCTCGTAGATTCATACGCGTGGAATGAAATATAAAAATAAAAATAATAATATATAAGAAATTTTGAAAGTCTACATAATAAACAGTATAACTAAATCATACATTTTGAATATCAAAATAAGATCACTCGTGACCGAATATGCATTAAAGATTAAACTCGTTTAATCCTTATGCGTACTTCGGTCACTCGTCGTCTTATTTTGACATTCAAAATCTACGATTAGTTATACTATCCTCTCGTCCGTTAAAATCGGTCAACACCTGGAATCGGTCACCATTTTGGAATGCGCTGTCACTTGAGTTCAGATGTCGATGACGTCATTTAGTCTTGAAACTGAGTCCAGAAATAGACATTCGAAATACTTTCACTTTGATCAAGACAATAATGAGATTTAAACAGATAAGAAAAGATATCTATAGATATTGGTGCCAAAATGGTACCATTTTACTACTACCGTTTTGACTTAATAATCAGAGTCAAATATTTCCAGAAAAACGCAGTCTGTAGTGTATAATTTGCATATCCTGTGTTTGTTTACATTCCACTGCGCATCTTGACCTATATTTACAATTCTATTCGGCAACGGCATTTATATTGTTTTCGTTTTGAAATTAAGTAATTCCTTAGACAATTTTCTGATTTTTAGCGGGAATTTGTTGGGAATAAATCATATTTGATATAAATTTCATGGAATCGAAATGGATAAAATTGTATGTGGGCGTTGCTTTCGTTTTCGATCGCCACTAGTTTTCGATCTTTACATAACAAACATTCTTGTGTAGCGCGTGCACTACACTTCCGCTAATTTGCATATGGTTGCAAATAAAAATGACGCAAGAAATCTTTTGAGTAGCTTACATCGGACACAATGCGAATAAAGCAGGTAAGACACTTTATTCTTTCGTGTTGTACTAAAATGTTGCCATTTTTTCTAGTTCCCAAAAAAGTCCAAGTTTAAAACGCTCTTCAGACGTACCCTTACCCCTTTTTAATATCCTTCCTCGTCGTCTGCAATATTGATCTTCCATTGAAACCGTGAAGTCATGTGATCAGACTGGCCAATGGCATTATGTCTATTTTAAGTGAGGGTCTAAAGGAGTGGGTCCTTATATTAGAAAATGTAAATCATTGCTATTTTTAAAATGGTAATACATAACAAACAAACAAAATGAATAAATAAATATTATAGAAAATGTGGACTAAATGTCCTTGTGATATATTTTGAAAATATGTAGTAAATAGTAATATGTAAAAAGTCACAACAAAATGAAGAAATAAACATTAAAACGTCTCCTCATGGTCCTCAACAGTTTGAACACACACCAGTCAGAAATACACTGTAAATAATGTAAAAAAAAAACAAAGAAAAAAATGTATAGTTATACTACAAATTGGTTAAATTTGAAAGTAAACCGAAATTATACACACAGGTGCTCCTTTAGAACCTCATCCTTATCAAATTTGGAACTCCTTTGGGGTGATCGAAAACACATGTCGGACATATTTTGACAACATCAATCACGAGGTCAGTGAACTATAAGCAAAATAGATAAACATGTGTTCGAAAATGCATTTCAACCGTAAAAAATAATTTATAAGATATCAAAGTAAAGGCTCGAAAAGGTCAATTAAAATTATTTATTCTATGGAATGTCTCAAAACAGATTTTGATGTTAGGTGATCGAAAACCAGTGCCGCCACCATACATGAAAACAGAGAAATTATCTGCTGAAAACAAGTGACAGCAAACACAATTTAATGGGAAAAATGAAGAAATATGGAAAAAGCAAATTAAACAATATTGTAAAATACAATTCCCTAGGCGTATTGGTGTTCCACGTGACTATTTTATGGTTGACCGATTTTAAGTAACGTGAACTGGGCGCCATTACAAAACCTATGCAAACAGAAAAGGTCAGTGAACAGACATTTCTTCATCAAATTAAGCAATGTTTTGTCATTTTATTTGGCTTAAGTGCCCAAGTAAACATGGCATTTATCTTTGAAATAAATACCAATTTGAATGAGAATTATAAGGAAATGTCTTAATTGACCGATTTACGGTCACAGGTGGAAATATAGATTCTCCTTCAGTTGGCCGTGGGTTACGATATTTCTCCACCCAAGAGAGTGGATAAATATCGTAACTCACATGGGCAACTGAAGGAGAATTTCTTTCTCCCATTATTTAACTCGAACTTTATTTCAAAAGTGCCGTCAAACGAGTCAAACGAGTCAAATGCGGGGAAAGGCACGAGCTATTTTAATCCTCTAGAGGATTACAGATTTGTCCACCACTGGTTTAGCGCGGTTAAAACCCCGTAATAATGGGAGAAATATATATTCATTACAATGAAAAGTTAGGAAGCAATATTAATGTATGTTTTGTACTGTAGCGATTACAACATTAAATATCGTTCGTGCAAACAAATACATTTACATGCATTTTGTGAATTAGAACATTAATTAGCTCTCATATTCCATTAATATTTAATTTTTATATCAAATATAACATTTATTTCCAGCCTTCAACTGCACCACTTTTCACTTGCACCGACCTTAAGGTAAATATCGCGACCTACTTAGTATCAAATAAAATGAACGTGACAGAGACTTCTTATCTTGAATTTTGGAGAAACACGGGTATTGCATAATATGAATATTGACGTAACTGTTTCATGTACTCTTATGACGCGAAAGAGACTTAGCTATTTGGATGTATTGTGTATTAGTCTTTTTGTTATACACGGTTTACGGGCATTGTCGATTGCTATTTTCTTGTTTTTCGTTCCTCCTCTAAACGAAAGTAATTCCCCTTATGTGAACAATTGTACACACAATATATTAAAGCAGAATCGAAAGTTGATATGGCTTGATAACTTTGCTTACTTTTGCATAGTCTTGTGTATTCTGTTGATTATATCGGGCGTCGAACAAAGTCCAGGTCCTTCTCTATCAGAATCATCTCGTAGTTTTAGCAGTGTGAGTGATCTCTCATCCGACTGCAGTGTTTTCAAAAATAATGTCTCATTTCTTCATTTAAACGTACGAAGTATTGTTCCAA
This sequence comes from Bathymodiolus brooksi, assembly GCA_963680875.1. NCBI lineage: Eukaryota > Metazoa > Mollusca > Bivalvia > Mytilida > Modiolidae > Bathymodiolus > Bathymodiolus brooksi. The sequence goes on from OY804580.1 coordinate 18,722,836, forward strand.
AATTAGATATAATTACGGCCGAATATTCTATTTAGGACATTTTGTCCTTTACTGAGAGTTGGCTAGATCCGAATGTTAATGACGAAACGTTAAAACTTCCGGGTTATAAATTCCCCCCATTCCAACGAGACAGACAAAATAAGACGGGAGGTGGGGTTATTGTCTATGTTAAGGAACACATTAATTGTATTGTCAGACCTGACTTACAAAACAATAACATATAATGTCTTTGGATGGAAATTAAATTCAAAAACAAAAAGTATTTATATGGAACATTTTATATTCCCCCTGACAGTGGATCACAAGCGTGACTGGATATTGAACGATCAATTGATCTTGCTTTAGATAGTAATCAGGACATAATTATTGTTGGAGATTTTAGCAATAACCAATTAAATAATAATACTAATAATAAAATAAGATCACTGTTAACTCAATACAGTTTGTACCAGCTTATTGACGAACCGACTTATATTACTGAGCATAGCTCATCTACGTTGGACTTGTTAATAGTCAATGACCACTGCAATATTGTATTCTCAGAGGTCGGCGCCCCATTGTTAAACCAAACACGTTACCTTTTCCTATTATAGGATTTCTTAATCATTATATCGAACGTTCTACTATTATTAGACGTAACATTTTCCTATGCGATAGAGGTGATTATAATTCCTTTAGAACATAGTAAAGTACTCTCGACAATAGAATTTGCCTTACTTAATCATTAAGACCATGAATTTTCCCCATTGTTCTGACTGTCTACAGCTGGAAAATATTGCCTTGGGCCATCTGACAACAATATACAGTAGATTAAATGGTGTTAACAATTGTTGTGAAATGACCCAAAAGCATTATCAACTGAATAAAAGATTAAATGTTGAATTAAATTTAATACTGTCAAGAAATAATAACTTTTATTAATAACATCTATATTTCCAAGCAATATCTCTTTCCATTCTTGAAAATCAAAATTTTTACAGTTGTAAAAAAACACAATATAACTTAATCCAGTAGATAAATTGATATTGAATACACCACTATCCCACAAAGCTTGTTCATCATTGGGTAATACCGGATCTGCTCGTTTCACTTGAGTTCCTATTCCTTGATTAGTAAGTTCCTTCATCCTACTGTCTAAACATTTTCGAAAGAATGCAAATACTGTTGTATCCTTCTGGAAAACAGACTGACTAACTACATGTAGCAATATGGATTTTTACAGTGTTTTATATGTAAGGAAAGTACAGTTCACAAACTGCTTATGCATGACCCATGAACATTTCATGTACTAATTTATAATGGTTTACTTGTACATTGTTTACTTACAAATAGTGTTCACTATTAATGTATAGAAATAGTTTGACAGATAACTGTGTTTATAATGTATATTTAACAATCAATGATGATATTATATTGTCTTGATTACTTTACAATGTTCTTACATATACATAGACAAAACCTTTCAACAATAGACTGGGACTCCATGTTTACTAGTAATGCTATCGACTACATTACATGTAGTATAAGACAAACAATTACTGACATAGTCAATGACACTATTCCTAACATAATTATTTGTATCAGGAAAGACAACCCACCCTGGTTAACAACCGCCATAACAAATCAAATTAGACGCAAACAAAAATTCATAAACGGGCTAAACAGACGAACCTAGAAGGACATTGGGTAAAATTTCGTAAAGCTAGAAACATCTGTAACAAATTAATTCTAAATGCTAACACCAAATATTATTCAAGTATTTCTGAAAAAATTCACACTGAAACCACCGGAAGTAAAAACTGGTGGAATCTTGTAAAAGAGCCTACTTGGGGATTATAATAACCGTTCCATCCCCCCAATTCAGACCGATGATGACATAATTCATGACGATGCGGAAAAATCTGAAATGTTCAATGACTTATTTTGTGATCAATCAGACATAAACGATGATTACCTCATTCCTCCTGATCTTGATGGCCCCTTATACGAAAAACTTAGACAGATAATAATTACTGAAACTGACGTTGATGACATATTAAAAACTTTAGATACTTCAAAAGCAACAGGTCCCGACATGCTTAACCTCAGACTTCTCAAAGAAGCTTCATCTATTTTAAAGTGTCCTCTATGTAAACTTTTTAATCTTTCATTATCCACAAGTATATTTCCTACTGAGTGAAAATTTGCAAATGTAACACCAGTATTCAAAAAGGACTCCCCATGTAATGTAAAATTTATAGACCAATATCACTTTATTAGTATTGTAAGAAAGATAATGGAGAGATGCGTTTATAAATACATTCACAATTACTTACTGGCAAATTGCATCATTACTCCACACCAATCTGGCTTTACTAGGAGTGATTCAGCTATTAATCAGCTTTTATTTATAACCAATGAATTTGGGAAGGCTTTAGATGAAGGGAAAGAAATAAGGGTGGTATTTTGCGATATTAGCAAAGCTTTCGACAGAGTTTGGCATATTGGATTACTAAACAAAATAAAATCGATAGGAATACAGGGTTCTTTACTATCGTGGATACAAAATTACTTATCAAATAGAAAACAGAGAGTTGCAATAAATAATTCCAATGCCCAATGGCGTGATATTAAAGCTAGGGAACCCCCAGGGTTCAATACTGGTTCCTCTATTTTTAAATTTTATAAACGACATTGTGACAGGTATACAATCAACAATAAAACTGTTTGCTGACGACACCAGTTTATACCTAATTGTAGATGACCCAAATGAAACCGCGGACTCTTTAAATAACGACTTGACAAAAATCCATGACTGGGCAACAAAATGGTTGGTTACTTTCAATGCTCAAAAAACGGAAACCATGACTATTTCTAGAAAAAACGACAAACCGGATCATCTCCCACTCTACATGGACAGCAAAGAGATTTCTACTGTCTCAGAACACAAGCATCTTGGACTAGTTATTTCAGACAACGGGAGTTGGAAAAAACACATTGACATGATAACGGGAAAAGCTTACAAGAGGATCAATATCTTAAGAACATTTCAATTTATATTATACCGAAAAACTCTCGAAAAAATATGCTTTACATTTGACAGACCCCTATTAGAATACGCTGATGTAATATGGGACAACATGAGTATGTTACTTAATAAAACAATTTGAAAATGTTCAACTAGAAGCTTCCAGAATAGTCACTGGAGGCACTAGACTCGTTTCACTTAATAACCTTTACATGGAAACAGGCTGGGAGAAAATTAAAGATCGAAGAGAAAAACATAAACTTGTTCAATTTTACAAAATGACAAAAAATTTGACGCCACACTACATAAGTTGTTTAGTACCGGGCACATTTGGAAATATACACGATTATAGCACACGCAATGCTTCTGTTCTTTCCGTCGTCCGTACACGAACCTCACTTTATTACAATTCCTTTATTCCATCTTATCCACAAAATCGTAAAATAAATCAGTAACCAGCTTGTGTCAATCAGCGTCCCTTGTAAACAACGTCACAGGATGACGATATATTACAAAAGTCAAAGTCGATAGATGGTTGTCTTAAGTATCTTTTCCGGAAAAAAAATTTTATGTCAACAATACAAGCTTTTTTTTTCATTGGCATTTATTTTTTTATTTCATATCTAACAATAATTGTCGATTATTAACAATAAACATTGTTTCTTTTATCTTTTTTTATTATCGGGAATCCAAGCCGCCATTTTGTTTACATTACAAAAAAAGGAGTCCGCTGAACATCGTCTATCGAAAAATAAACTGACAAAACCCCGCCTCCATAAGCGCTTATACCCAATCAGAGTATAGGATTTCTAATTATGTAAATCATATAAGAATTATTGAAATTTACAGTTCCTAAATAATGTAATTATTATCAAAGCTAAGGTGCTCCTCCCTTAAGCATAGGTGACCGTAGCCGATTTTGGCTACCCTACTTAGGACCTTTGATTTACTTGCTCCCAAAAGTTTGCAAATTATTTGTTTTTCAAACTTTTCGACTTTGAGCGTACAAGGTGAAGATTATTATAGAACGCGCGTGGTGTGAACTAAATTTGATATCTACGTTTTTATTACCACTAAGCTTACATTGAGATAACAGTGATGGATTGCAAAGATGACCTAGTGGGAACATTTGACACACTATCCGAACAATAAGTCCTGCAAGACCTAAAATGCTAATACATATGATAAACAAGGGCAACGCAAAGCGTGGCGTATCCCCTCGCCTAAAAATTAGACCATGTGACCTTGACCTTTGACCTTTGACCTTGAAAATCAATACGTTCCAGATTCTCTTAAGGTCTAAGTATGTACCAAGTTTGGTCAAAATCCATTGAAGGATGTTGATTCTAGAGTGTTCACAAGGATGTTACGCAGTAACAATTTGACCCTGTGACATTGACCTTTGACCTATGACCTAGAAAATCAATAGGGTTCCAGACTCTCCTAAGGACTAAATATGTACTAAGTGTGGTCAAAATCCATTGAAGGATCTTGATTCTAGAGTGTTCACAAGGATGTTATGCGGTAAAAATTTGACCCGGTGACCTGACCTTTGACCTTGAAAATCAATAGGGTTCCAGATTCTCATTAGGACTAAGTATGTACCAAGTTTGGTCAAAATCCATTGAAGGATGTTGATTCTAGTGTTCACAAGGATGTTACACGGTAAAAAAAAATACCCATTGACCTTGACCTTTGACCTATGACCTTGAAAATCAATAGGATTCCAGACTCTCCTAAGGACTAAGTATGTACCAAGTTTAGTCAAAATCCATTGAAGGATGTTGATTCTAGAGTGTTCACATGGATGTTATGCGGTAAAAATTTGACCCGGTGACCTTGACCTTTGACCTATGACCTTGACAATCAATAGGGTTCCAGATTCTCTTAAGGACTAAATATGTACCAAGTTTGGTCAAAATCTATTGAAGGATGTTGATCCTAGAGTGTTCACAAGGATGTTACGAAAGGACGGACGGACTGAAGGAAGGACGGGCGGACGGACGGTAGCGTTACTATATCCCTTCGCAACTTCGTTGGCGAGGGGATAAGTATGTGAACATTTTTGTTCTTGATTACGAAAGGAAAGTTTAAGCAGTGATGGTCAGCAATTTCACCAATATTAACAAAACGAGTAATCACATATCACCCTAATTTATTAAACACCAACAGACTACAACAGAAATCCGGAACATGATTTGCTGTATGAATACATATACAAATTGAAGTTAATAAGCACAAAGCTGCCTCCAGGAAACCTTTTATCATGATCACAGCCCACAAGTTGACCTACCTACTTTGTAAATTACACATTACCACACCTGTATAGGTCACCTTTAGGTTCAGCATTGAATCACTCAAATACACAACACACTTTCATGTTTCGATTCATAGTTTGTTCTTCTTCTAAATAGTTCCCTCATTACTGTGATCTTACTATCAACTCAAAATACTTATATTAAGGAATAAAGTATTATCTATTTAAACTGGGTATTAAATAAACCAAATTATGATAAAACAAACATGTTGTCTAATACACATGAAAATCTTTGTTTTCCAATGAAGACAAACGTGATAAATATTGTAAAGTCTAGGACAACATTTATGCTTAATTTATCAAACACGTGAAGATCTTTCTTTTATTCACTCAAGACAAATTTCATCAATATCGTAATCAATTTGAAGGCTAGGAAAACATTTATTCTTACTTTGGCAAACATTTAATTTATAGAATTATTGTTCGTGTCAATAGAAAACTAGAAAACAGTTGCTATGGTAATCTGATTGCTGAATTGGTTTTTTTTCTATTTCTTTGAATCCCAATTGCCAAGGCTAAGCACAACCATTGATACCACCCACTAACATTTTATTTAGCAACAATTTGTGAAGCAAACGACGATATACTAATTATTAGAGATGTCAAATCGATTAAAACCTTATAACCGGTTACTCGGTCAGGTTTCCGATCGAGTACCCGGTTACTCGGTAGAAAATTTATTTTGTTCGGTTTAAAAAAGGTACAGCTGGGTTCAATGACACTTCTGTTTTCTTCCTTTCTTTTCATTATTTCAAAGTTTTATATTTCAACTATAATTGTAAATATTCAGTTGAATGATAACAAATTCAAAAATATAAATTTATTATTTACAACACAGTACAATTTATTTACATACCAGGTTATGTCATGTCACATTCATGATTGTTATTCGGTCATTGTGGTACAGAGTTTTTGTTAAGAAAAATAATTTGGTCGATGCAAGACGATGACAGTCTGTTGCGAAGCTTCGTAACAATCCAACCTGCTGCCGAGAAGATTCTTTCCGACGGAACAGATGTTGACGGAACACCTAAATACCGGCGCGCAAGAACCGAGAGTCTTGAATATTTATCGGAATTATCTTTCCACCACGCAAGATAATCAGTGTCTGGATCAACCCTTTCTCGCATAAAGGCTGTAATTTCAGATTCAGCATTGTCCTCAGAATCGTCTTCCAAAAGGAAATCAAGCACACGCTGTACTTTTGCCTTCTTTGGCGAACTTTCATTTTCTCTAAACCTACGTTTTAACATTGTCAAGGGTAGTCCCTCTAGTGTAGATTCTAGTGTTTCAATTGCCAATTGTCGCTGTTCACTAGACCAAATGTTCAAATGTTTATATCGTGGATCAAGGCACGAGGAGAGAACAGGTACTGTAGCTGCAGTTGCAACTTCGCCAGGTTTGAAACGCTTATGTAGATCATCGGCGATCACGGTTTTGATCCTTATTACAACTGGAATGTCATCTGCATTTACAGATAGGTGTTTCCTTATCAGACCACAAACTATTGGATACACAACTGAAGTAGACACATTGCTTTCAGTATTCATATAAGTTGTAACTTTTGTGAGCTGCTGAAGTACTTTTGAAATTTCAGCCATTGTTTCCCATTCATTTTCTTTAAGTAGCATATACATATCTTCTTTCTTTGTCAGGGACGGATCAAGCATGATATCAGAAATAACACTCCGCTGTTCGCACAATCTTTCCATCATTAATTGCGTAGAATTCCATCTGATAACCACGTCTTGGATCAACTCATGTTGTGGAAGTTCGAAAAGTTTTTGTCTCTTTCTCATTTCAGCCGTGACCGTAGTAGAATGCTTGAAATGACCAACAAGCTTTCGTGCACGAGATATCAACTTAGACACACTTGGAAGTTCTAAGGCAGGCTTTATACAAAGTTGCAACGTGTGCGCAAAACATCCAGCATCATCCCAGTCTGGACATTTGTTACCGGCGCTTACCATATTCCTTGCATTATCGTGTACCACGTCGGTTATTTTCCCACACAGATGGAATTCAGACACAATAGATTTGAGCTTATCCGCTAGGTTATCTGCTGTATGTCTCTCTGGCATCTCACGGGTCACTAGTACATTCGAATTCATATTCCAGGTTTTGTCAATGTGGTGTTCAGTAACTGTTATGTAAATTTTATTGGCATTTGATGTCCATGTATCTGTAGTGAGAGAAATAGAATCTACATCTTCCCAATTACGAACCAAGATGGCTTTTTGTTCATCATAGGTCTTCTCTATGCGTGACTTTATCGTGTTTCGTGTCGGAACTTTATAATCGGGAGCAACCACAGACATCAATTTTATAAATCCTTTCCCTTCCACTAAACTTAAGGGAAGATAGTCAAGTACTATCATATTTACGATGGCGTTTGTAATTTCATCAGTCTGTTTCCCAGATAAATGTCTGGCTCTTGGCGAACACAAAAAGCTGATGACCGATGACTGCTTGTCTGGTGTCACTGGAGCAGATTCATCTTGTACGGAATGTTTAAGTCTGATGTGGTTTAGCATATTTGTAGTCCCTCCGGTATAAGTCAGCTCTACTTCACATAACTGGCATTTGACAGTTTTCGAGTCATTACATCGTTTGAAAAACTTCCAAACTTTAGATGTAGGAGGTGGCATTTTCACAGCCCTATCTCTCGAAATTCAATTCAAACACAATTTTAATAATTCAATACTTCAAATTCGAATTGTGTTCATACCAGTTTAATCACTTTGTTTGGTTAACATTGTTAAACCTACAAGGTAGTGTTTTGCCGGGAGAATTATAAACAGATCAGAGATCAATTAGGCATTTAATTAACCAATAATTGTTATGTAAACATATGCCAAGCGCTGGTTTATGTGTACGATTTCTATTATATCTAACATTAATTATTTATTGTCCGAAAAATTTTATCATTAATAATAATTTCATAAAAAAATGTTTTCCGAGTAACCGAATACCGATTTTGGTATTCGATAATCGGACGTTTAACCGGGTACTCGTTGCCATCCCTACTAATTATTAATGACCATGATTGTCCTTGAATATGCCACATGGGATGAACAATAACAGCTATTCTTGTCAACGTTTTGAGCTGTACAAGTTCATCTCGCAAATTAGATTTTAAACACACCTTTGTCATAAACATTTTCGCTGGGGACAGTTACCTCTCCTAGTAAGATAATACTTGTTTAATACGTCATATTTGGTCGTATTTTTATAATGTTTGCGAGAGTTCACCCAACAGAATTGTCCAGTACATCCCAGGAAGCGGATAGATGATGCGATCTCGATTGAGAGCATTGACAATAATGTGTTTCGAACTTGTAGAGTGCCATACTTTTTCCACGCTAAATATCATTTTTGAAAATTTCGAAAAATTGTTGCAGACAAGATCGTTGCTGCGGTTGTCACTTTCCTCTTAAATTTGTATAAACTTTCTATTTATATGTAGCAACATTCCAGTAGCACCTGTATATGGAATATATGTCTTTCAGTTGATCATACATTCCACAACATGTGTCTCCTATCATGATTCCTTCCATATAGGATTGCTGCTACCAAGGAAGCTACTGAAACAAGGGTTCCTAGTGGTTAATTTGACGTCATCACTTCGCCACTGCACAATGACTTGGTTAACCGTTTTACAGAATATTTGTGCCACAAATGACCATGAATATGTTCCGTTTGTCGTAATCACAACCCGTCTATTTCTCATTTATGATTTCCAACAGAGTTTGTAACAATGGTGCCGGTTTTGTGTTATTGTGTTGTCTTCAGATTCAGAGTCTTTATTGTACAAAACAAGCCACCAGTCCACGATACAAATATTACATACTATAAATACATACTGCCATCTACAGTTTTAATCAGTTAATACAATGTGACAATATAAACTGTGCATGCAAATATTTTTCTACGATGTAATACCATTGATATACAAAATAACTCGAATACACTTTTCAAAGAGATAATATCTCCTCTTTAATATATTTAGCTTTCTTTATATATAAAGCAAAGTTTTTCAAAATATTGAAATTATCTGTTTGAAACAAATTTATCAGCTTTCTTTCACTTGGATTATTGTTACACCACAGAGGTAAAAAAAAAAATCTCCTTACATCTGACAATACTGGGCAAACAAGGACAAAATGATACTCGTCTTCGAATTCATTATAGTTGCATATTTGACATAACCTATTCTCTCTTGGTTCGTTTAAATGTCTCCCTTGTTCTATAGCAAGTTTATGAGTAGAACATAAGATTGACAACATTTCATATCTTAGATTATATGACAGCTTTTGTATATTATCATTGATAAAAATATCATTTTTAATTTTGGAATAAAATGAACATTTAGATGAGTTTGAAATATAATCTGACCAGTTTTGTAAATTCACATCCCTTAGTCTTTGTTTAAACACGTTCATAAAAAGTTTTTCATCACCAACTGTTTGACTTTCCCAAGCCTCACCGAATCCATGCGTGAATAGTAGTCGTTGTATACTAGTACACCAATTAGTTCGTTCATGTTCATTCAAGTTGACGACAGTGGTCAAATCAGTACTCAAATAAACGGGACGACTTCAATTTTAAAATCATAAATTTTCCAAATATGTGCAGCAATATACCAGCTTCTCCTGCATATGGTGTTTACATCTCGCAATTGATTCGTTATGCAAGGGCCAGTAGCAATTATTCTGATTTCCTGAAACGTCATCTTCATCTGAGAAACAGGCTACTGGACCAGGGCTATAAAAAGATTCGCCTTATTCGATCTCTTAAAAAGTTTATATTCCGATACCAAGATCTTGTCGAAATATATTCCGTCTCTGCAGAAAAAATTATAAACGATGGATTTTCATATAGTGAAAATGTATAAAGATAAGTGGTCAAAAACAAAAATGTCAAAAATATTTTTTTTATCAATGTGTGACGTAAAAATATTTTTGACATTCACTTCACTGAGTTTGGTACTGTTATGACAACTGTTTTACCTGTTTTGTTCAAGTATTGTTATAAATACTGTTATGGTGACAGCCGGAAACTTTGAGCCGTAATGAAAGGGGGGGGGGGGTTGGCGCTTTAAAATGTGATTCAACCCACCATTTCTTTAGAAATGCCTGTACCAAGTCAGGGTCATTACGGTTTTCACAGTTTTCCGGTTGACTGATTTTGTTTGTTTATATAATTATGAGTTTTGACTTTCCCTTTGTAAGATTGCTCGGAGTTCGGTAATTTTGTTATTACCCTTATTAAACATCATTTGATAACACAGTTTTGGTAATCTACTATTGTGAAGTCTTTGAAGGCGTAACAAATATTTGATTGGTTTACACATATAATTAACGTCCACATTCACCTCTTGCAATGTGATTATTAGTAGTTTGGCCAGTAGCTAATAGCCATTTACAAACTTTGTTTTGAACAGTTTCAATGTCCTTTACTTTGTCTGTACTCCATATTTCAGCACCATAATACAATATAGGGGCAACCATGGAATCGAACAATCTAAAACCAAAATTAATGTCTCTGGAACGAAGTTTGGTCATACAGTTTTTTATCATATTTATTGCTTTTTCACTCTGAATTCTTAAAGTTTTACAACACATAGTTCATTTCAGTCTACTTGAGAAAAATACTCCAAGATATTTGTATTAACTACTAACCTTAATAAGTTCATCTTTAAAGTACCACTTCTCGTATTTTGATAAACTACCACCATTTTTGAAAACAATGATATTGGATTTTTCCATATTCACAGTCATATTCCATTTTTCACAATAGTTTTCTAAACAATTTAAACATCTTTGTAGATCAGCAGGCGTGTCAGCTATTAGCGCAAGATCATCGGCAAATAATAGCAACATCGCATTATGAAAGGCCTCATGTATAAATATACCATTACCGTCACTTTGTTCCATTTCAGACGCAAGTTCATTTATATACATTGCAAATAACCACCGGCTTAAAGTACAACCTTGTCTGACACTCAAGTTACATACAAATTGTTAAACCATTTTTTGACTTTACTTTTGCTTTAACATGACAATAAATATTTTGTAATAAGTGTATCATTCTACCATGTAAATCTTTACACAATAAAACATAAAAAAGTTTTGAACGATTTATGCTGTCAAACGTTTTGGAAAAGTCAATAAATGCACAATAGAATACACCACCTTTCTTAGATAGATATCTCATAATAATACTATTAACGATGAAAATATTGTCTATAGTTGAATAGCCACCACGAAAACCTGCTTGTTCTTCTATTATATGTTCATTCATATCAGACCATTTAGTTAATCTATCACAAATTATACCCATAAATATCTTACTAATTACACAAAGAGAAATACCTCGGTAATTACCACATTCATTTCTGTTACCTTTTCTAAACAAGGCTACAATAATTGCTGTAGATCAGCATTCTGGAAAAATACCAGTGTGAAAAATAGTATTAAACAACGTAACTATAACTGGAAGTAATTGTGAAGATAAACTTTTATAAAGTTCTCCTGGCAGACCATCTTCACCTGGTGCTTTGTTATTTTTAAGTTTTTTAATTTCTTTTAAAACCTCTTCACTTGTGATATTACCATTTAATAAGGATAATTCATGAGTGAAAGTGAATGTGTGCAGGTTGTTTATCGTTTGTCTATGTCTGTAGTGTGGTTGAAGATCGAACTATCAAGAGAGGTTTGGCATCCCATTTTGTGTTCTCATAGCAGCAAATAACGAAGTTCAGTTACCCAATGATGACTATCTTTGAAGCATACCTTTCATATTAGCATATATTCAAGCTCGATAAAGATACATCAAATAATCTTGCGTGAGTGTTCAAGAAAAGTTTCAGCATTATCATGCAAGCACACATTACTTATCAATCAGAGGATGATGATGTCTGTTTTTGTACTAGACCAACACGCTGATCTCGCAGATACTGAAAGAACAGTTCACAAGTAGACATGTCGCTCCATTCCAAAACATTATAATGGCTCCGGTCCAGCCAGGTTGCGTTTTTCCTCCTCAATGCTTTATGCTTACCGTAGAAGCCACATGCACAAATTACCAACATGTACATATGACCAACTTTGGATCGATGCCACGATGCACCGCACTGGGGGCAAGCATGGTAACCATTACCCCACCTATCTCCATCCCTATTTGTATTCAGCGCGATAACCGCTTAGATAATAATTATCCTTGAAACATCTCTATGAGTTCAACTCTGTGGAAAATTATCATTAAGACATCTCTTTCACATTAGTATACATTTATTTTCGATAACCCTATGAATAATTATCATTGAAACATCTATCAGTATTCACTCAAGTTGCATTAGTCTTTGAAACATCACTTTTTAGTTCGATAAACCATGAATAATTATTATTGAAACAACCGATACTTTACAGTAACCATTCAAGTTAGATAACACAGTGAATAATTGTCGTTGAAACATCCGTTTCAATACAATATATTCCGTTGACCCTGCAATAGTTAATGGTAAAATATAAAAAAAATATTAAAATCTTTAAAAATAGATTGACCTATGCACATGCATTGAACATGTTAAAGCTAAATTTAGTTCATAATCATTTTTTGTAGTATTGGTTTTATTTAACGGGTATCAGATTTATAGGAAAGGATTTCTATAATCATTCACTATTGATATGTACCCGGCAGTTATCAAGTGCAAACGAAATGTCTCGGAGTACTACTAACGTAGATATCAAATATAGTACGAAATGTCTCTGAGTACTACTAACGTAGATATCAAATATAGTACGAAATGTCTCTGAGTACTACTAACGTAGATATCAAATATAGTACGAAATGTCTCTGAGTACTACTAACGTAGATATCAAATATAGTACGAAATGTCTCTGAGTACTACTAACGTAGATATCAAAAATAGTACGAAATGTCTCTGAGTACTACTAACGTAGATATCAAATATAGTACGAAATGTCTCTGAGTACTACTAACGTAGATATCAAATATAGTACGAAATGTCTCTGAGTACTACTAACGTAGATATCAAATATAGTACGAAATGTCTCTGAGTACTACTAACGTAGATATCAAATATAGTACGAAATGTCTCTGAGTACTACTAACGTAGATATCAAATATAGTACGAAATGTCTCTGAGTACTACTAACGTAGATATCAAATATAGTACGAAATGTCTCTGAGTACTACTAACGTAGATATCAAATATAGTACGCACAATGCTTTCTAGATTTCATTGGGAACGCTCAAAAACAATATGCTTGAAAGCCAAATAATTACATGACAATTCATTCGTAAATTCGAGTTATCGACCATTGTACGACTGTAAATATTTGATACTGTTAAAGAGGCATTAGCTACGATTTTGACAAAAAAAATTATATGTTTTGGAAATTGGTAAATAGCTTTAAAATGATGAAATAAAGGTAAATATTTCACATCAAACAGCTTATCGTACCACTTTTCGCCTTTTGAGAACGAAAATTACCATCGATTTATTATTTCCTTGCAAGAAAATAATTTGACCTCGCTTTCTCCGTATGCAACTGACCTTACTAGTGACAGGTAAAAACGAATAATTTGTATTTTGTCGCTTATGACTTGCATGGTGCATTGTCCGTAATTAACGCCGACTAAAAGCAGATTCTCAGAAAATAAGAAATAAGTGCATTGTTGTACTGATTTATTGACGATTCGGCAAACTCGGTAAACAATGCCGATAATTAATCAAATGACGTCCATTTCTTGATCGATCTCAAAACACGAGCAGTTGCACCTTTTTTCCCCGGTGCGCGTACATTTCATAACATTTATAAGTTACAGAAACACGTTTTATTAAGGCATCAATCATATCTAATAGTTATTATGGGTAAGAAAAAATTACGATTTTGGCAGAAAATGCCCCTTTAAATAACATACCGAATAGAAACAACAGAAAAAGCTTCAATTGCTTTAGTTCTTGACATCTACCTCAAATGTGATACCAACGATCAAGTTCTTCCAGACTCTATGACAAAAGAGACAACTATAATTTTGCCATTATAAATTGTCCACACCTGGTTAGTAGTATATCAACCGATGCTGCGTATGGAGTTTATATTTTACAACTCGAATGTTACGCCGGATTTTTAAGAATTTTTAAACAATCGTCTCATCTTATTAAAAACTTTTTCGGCAGATATCAATACCTTGTTGAAAAGTATTTTGTCACTTACGCACAGATGATGAAAGATGGCATTGGCAATTATATTTTGATTCAAAGCGACCGTTTGTACTATCTAATGTTTAATTGATGTGTGAGGCCACCGTCACTCTTTGATAGGACAATATTAAACATGTGACCTCTTCTATGTCACGAAGATTAAATATATTGTGCATAGAGTACAATATTCGAGCGTTCTTTATAACAACACTAGATATATGAGGGTTGGCATTTTACTCACGGGATCAAAACACTTGCATCACTGTATCATTTCGCTTACAATGGAAGTTTAGGCCCATAAACCTAGTTAATCCTCGCCACTTTTGTTTTTACTGAAGTGCCTGTACCAAGCCAGGAATGTGAGTGGTCATGTGTGTATGGGAAGTGCTATTTTGCAGGTTGCAGGTCACAAATATAAAATGTCGCCTGTGGCCATGCACACTTTAAAATTAATAGTAGTTTATTATTCTTAAACATTGATAAAATGGAAGTTTGGCAATTTCACTTTGCACAATTCTGTATTGTATACATCTAAAAATATGCTTTATACATCTTACAAGAACATTCATGGAACAATTATATCATTGGGGATATCATTTTTACTGTCGAATTAATATTTAACCATTCATTGTCGATTTAGTGTGTAGTTCTTTTGGTATCTTTTGTTTTTGCCTCTAGTTTACAAATAATTTATAATATAACACTGTAGTGTATAGGTATTTTGTCAGTTATCAGTTGTCAGTAGTTAGTTTTGTCAGTCGTCAGTTAATCAGTTCTTTAATCTTCAAATTCAATAATCAGAATTTCAATATATTTCAAAATTATTCTGGAAAGTCATGTTAGTGAAGTCAAAGTAATAAAAACTTCAAATTGACCTAGGTTAAACAGGTTCTAAGGAGGTTGACCTAGTGTAAGAATCTGATTAGTTTTCTGGACATATAAATCTGTCATTATCCAGTTGCATAAACAATTAAATTCTTAACAGTGGACTTTCAATATCATTGAGGCCAATATAAAGAAACTATTCGCTTTAAATGGTTTTATGCCTTTTCTTGAACGGGACAAAATTTGGTGCCAGAAACAAATAAAATAATAATGGTTCCCCAAGTCAAGCTTTTGGGGGAAATTGAAAAGTTTTATGTATGACACCCAGACATTCTAGAACTGTTTGAGAGGTCAACATTAATTTGCAGACCCACAAGTGAAAAGGGTAAGTATTCTTTTTTTCCTTTTTATCTTTTTTTTTCTTGGGGGGAGGGGGGGTTGGCTTTGGTTTGTTTTGTTGGAATTTGCCTTTTAAAATTTGTCTAAATTCAAAAAAAGTCAAAAATGAATTTAATTTAAATTAAGTACACGTGTATTCCATTGATCATTTGCAAAAAAAAGCATATATTTATTATTATTTACGCCAACAAGGCATCGTGTAAAATATGGAGTGGAGTTTGGAGTCTGGAATCTATTTTGAACTATAGTTTTGAAAATAGAATGTATATAAATAAATTGTGTCTGTCCTTTCCCACTGTATTTATATCATTATCCATCACAAACAGTGTTTAAAATAAGCGCTTGCCCAATATTGCCCACCAAAGTGGAAGATTAAAAATAGTACACATCTTATTCTACAACAAATTTCCCCAGACTGAATAGTCAATAAATTTCGAATATGAAGTCAAAAGTTCATTATGTCAGCTGCAGTGGAATATTTTCGAACATAAAATCGCAGTTCTGACAACACACAAACACCATAAACTGCTGGTTAATTGCAGCGCTAGACAGAACTATTCTGTCACATAAACTATAGTTAATTACAATTAACTTTCAATTTATGCTCCAGACACATATTAGATAAGACACAGTTATCAAACTATCATAAAATATAATCATCAAGTAATCTCAGTTCATACATCCAAAGACCAATAAAACATGGGAGCCAATTTAAAATGACCGCACATACTTATAAATCAATTATCCAAAAGGAACCATGATATTTGATACGAACTTAACTCGTTAATGTAATGAGTGGGAAATAACATGGATAATAAAATTAAATACATATATATTTATTATAGATAATTTATTATTACTAATGTTTGGCCTAATGGGCAAGACGGACGCTCAACCTGAACTAACCGACGTTATATATAGGCAAGCTCAGCTTTAACATCCGAGCATTGCGGAACAATGTGTGACTGTAAAGACGGGCTTCAAACGTGTGCTCACATATCAATACAAACTCTGTCATGCAAAATCTAGAGTAAAAACCAATTATGAAGCCGTATACTATCGACAAACATATCTCATGAATGTGCTCTCAGATATTAGAACATACATCCCGCCTATGGGTATATCATGTGACTGGAAGTCATGCATGAGAATGAAGTGCCAACCTGCATAGACAAGACTTTTGCTGTGCTCAAGTGTTTTGATATTTAGCTTTTAAATTTTAGACGGTCCTTATCATTACAAAATTGAAAAATTAACTGACCGCATTACAATGTTCTAAACAGTACGGGTACATGCTTTTATTAGTCTTATGTTATTTTTTATTTTGTACAGAATCTGAAAAAAGTAGTGCAAGTAGTAAAAAGGAAAGGAAAAAGACTTCCGAAAGGTAAGCATTCCGTTTTTTGCAATTTCCAATGTTGGACTGACTATGAACTTGAAGGTTAGGCAATTGTATCGTGTTCCAGTTCAAAACTAGAATAACTGTGAGCATAGCTCACAAATGGATACCCCCTCTGCTCTATCTACACAAATAAATTTTTTTAAATCTCCATTTAATCCTTAAGTTTAAATATAAACCCAAAATTCATTCAAATTATAAGTTGACATATAAGGTACACAATACAATTAAATGATAAAAGTTCCCCCAAAGTTTCACTAAAATTCATTACGCGGTTTAGGAAGAGTTGCGAATACAAAATGGGGACCCCCTTCCAGAGTCAATGGCAAAGTCCATGTTACGCTAATTCGGATCAAAAATCAAAAACAGTAGGTGCACATGTACATCACACATAGAACACTCCTGCCAAGTTTCATCGAAATCCATTAAGCGGTTTAGGAGGAGTTTAGAATACAAAAGTGTGACGGACAAACGGAAAGACGGACATACTGAACACTATATACCCCCTCGCTTTAAAGTGGGGGTATAATAATAAACTTTATAGACCTTGTTGAATTTCTCTTGGATGTATATATTTTAAATGTCAATAGGAAAGTCCTTGACATTGTAAAAACCTTGTTACCTTCAACTCTTGTTAAGGACCACTCTGCCAAATCACCATGATGTTTCTCAAAAGTTCAATATATTTGTTTTCTTTCCTTATAAAACTTAAATACTGTTTTGGGGGTTTTTGTCTCATGTACATTTACCCCATATTTCCTTTACTCATGCATGTATTTAATATACTTAAATTGTTCTCATTTTGTTTCAGGGATACACTTGATATTTGTGAAGTTTTTTGAAAATGGAGAGCTTTTGGATGCTTCCTACTTTCAGAAGAAGACTAAAGCTACGGCACTTTTTGAGTTCATTGGAAGACATAACATTTTCCTAGAAAGCAAGTTGATATCCTTATCATTTGAAAATGCCAATAGAAAACTGGATCAGGTTTTCAAAAACTCATCCATTGTTAATCTAAATATAGTTGAGTATGATTTACCAGATATTGCTGAAACTGAGCAAAATACTGAAAGATCCACCCCAGAACATCCAAGCTCTGACAATGCTATTATCATATCTGATTCTCCAGATATAGTATGTAGCGATGTTATTGATATTACATCCAGTCCACCACATTCATCCCCAGACAAGTATAGATGTATATCTAGCTCCTCTTCTGAAGATCAAGATGACCTACCGGAATTAGCAACAAAAAAGAGAAGAATATTCACTGACTTAAGCGATTCCAGCACAGGAGATGCTACTGAAAGTAGGAAAAGAACACAGGTTTTAAGAAAAAGAAAACGACTTTCCTCTGAGATGTCTGATTCTTCAGACAGTAATACTGAAATCAAAGAGGAAATTCCATGGGACATTGATGGGAATTGTACATTTAGAGTATCATACAGTCAAGTGGAAGGCCAGAGGATGAAATCAACAAAAGATGGCAGAAATTGGACACGCTATAACAACTCATTCACCAATGAATTTCCAAAAAGAACAGGATTAAGACTGAGATCGACTTGTAAAGGTTCTTTTCAATGTATATACACAAAATGTCCATTTAAAGAATATTATAACAAGCCAAATAGTATCCATGTAGTTAACAGACATGGAAAGGTCTTTTGTGAAGAGTGTAATAACCTGATGGATTTTGTCCCATGCAAAGCTGTAAAGATATGGGAATTCAAAAAGTCTACTGAATATGTTACTGTTCTACACCATGGATCTCATACATGCTTCCCAATGAAAAGACCGAAATTACCGAAAGACAAAATTAAAGAAACTTTCGAGATGCTGCCAAATTTAAAACCTCGTGAACTGACAAACAGACTTATTATGAAAACTATAGAGAAGTCAACTTCCAGGAAAGAGGTAGATGATATTGCTGAACGCTTAACAGATGCTAGGAAAACAAGAAATTTAAAAAATCAAATTTTCAACAAAGATCCCTTGTCTGAGAAATTATCACAGCTGCAGGAGAAATGTCTGTATCAATACAATGACCCATTTCTACTTTTCGAATATCAGATCAAAGAAGAACATGGAGACAAGTGGATTGTTTTTCATTCCACAGTGGAAGGCAACACCATTGTAAAGAAAATAACAGAAACAAAAAATCCAGCGAACTTTCAAACGTATATAATAAAGTCTTCAAAACAAAATGTAGAAACATTGGTAAACATGACCAACAAGGACCATTTTTTAGGAGAAGAATGGGCTTTTATGGATTTTAAAGTTAATAGGGTTATTAACAACAAGGGAAAAAATTTAAAAACCTTTGGATTAAGCGTTTACCATACATTGCTCAAAAGTGTCACATGGCTTGTTCGTATGGACTGTGAAAATGAAGATAAAAAGAGAGTAGACCTTGCATTGTCTGTAGTTGATAACATGTTACAATCATTCAGTGAAAAAAAAATCACAGAATTCCGTCCACATTCAGGTATAATGTTGGATGAAGGAGGGGGAATGCACTCATCACTTGAGGAACGATATGGTAAACAATACTGTAATGAATAAATTGTGACATGTCAGTTTCATCTAAGATCTTGTGGAAACCGCCATGCAGCGAGCGCATTCACTGGGGAGAGAAGTAAAGATACTGTAACTGCGTTTAAAAAGCACATCAATGCATTAATAAATGCTGAAACGCCATAGCTGTACATTGCTGCATATTCAAAGATGGAGAACTTTATTGAAGTTTCGGGAAAACATCAGCTAAAACGGTGGTTAATTTGGTGGGATAATCGTAGAAACCATGTAATGGAGGCATTCAGACATACCTTTGCACCATCTACCAATTTGGCAGAGGCATCTCATGCGTCGATGTCACTTACAGGGGGGACAGGATTAAACATTTTACAAACTGCAATTTTTGATATTTCTGAATGTTTTAAATTTGAGAAAAGTATAGAAGGATACTGTTTTGGGGTTATCAAGTCCGGAGGAGGCCCTTCAAAGTATTCCCGTCAAGACAAATGTAGAGAAAAGGAAGTAAAAATGCTGAACACTTAATGAAAGAACTAGACCAACAGTACGAAGGAGGTACTGCACCATGTCTACCACCTACATCTTCTTTTCGATCCAATGAAAGAGATACTCACAGAGCTGATAAAGGACCTGAAGACAACACACGTCCAAGTGGCCGACGCAGAACAAACCACAGTGTTAGTTACAATGTATCATTACAGAAAGCAAAGGAACCAAACAGATTTAAAATTATATATGTTGAGCAGTATTCTCCTAGTCAAGCATGTATTACAATCAAAACTAGTGATGGCAAATTTTATAGCATTAATTTTGACAAATCAACCACTTGTTCATGTCCGTTTTCTGATATACAAACTCATATTAGGCAAGGGAAAGTTTCATGTAAACATCGACTTTTTGTTCTTATGGCTATCGAATTTTCAGAAGAAGATGAAATGTTATTGCAGTATAGTTATACAGCATTAGAAATTAGAAATATTATTAGCAAAGTTTGTAACTGGCAGAGGAACATTAATGACCAACCGATTAACCCGCTGCCATCTTCTTCTCAAGGGAAAACATGTAGAGACTTAAAAGTATCAACTGCATGTGTCACAGAACATAAAATGTATGAATTCACATTCTTACAAGGATTAATATCCAAATGTTATGGCTGTGAAAAACATTTCACGGCTACAGACAAACAAAAACCTAATGATATTGTCATACGTCATCTCGAACTCAGACCATCTTACAGTAGGGAAAAAAACGAGTGGTTCATACGAAATGATGGGAAAATATCAAATGCATATTACCATGCAAACATTCAGTGTGTAAAAAAATTCACACAAGTTTCTGTCCAAGTTCAGTTACTGTTCCAGTAACAGTACATCTCACTGAATCTCACATAAACAAATTACATTCTGCAGGATTTTCTCATGTTTAGAAAAACATAACTGTAAAGACCATTCCAAATCAATTAGTTGCTCTTTGGACTTGCTTGTATATAAATTTGTTAGATGAATATTAATGAATAAAACAGTTTACTACCACATTGCACTTCTGACTCTCCAGATTCTTATAGTAAAACAGAGATGTGTGGAAAATGCCTATGAGACAACGACCCCAATAGCTAAATTCTGATCAAAATACAGAATTTAATGAAAAATTACTTTTAAAACAGAAGTGTGTTCAGTTGCTAAAATAAGCAAAATTTCCCTTCCTCATCACATTTCCCTCACTAAAAATGGTTTGTCAAAAAGAAAAGACAAGATTTAGTTTTCTTGTTCCTAAAGGAAAAGACAGACGACAGACCCATACCATATTTGAATTTCAAATTTGTGGTCCTTTAAGGTCCAACACAAGGTATTTGTATTTCCCTATTTTTTAATGTGACAAAAGAAAATGTCTTGCATCACAAGTTTAAGGTGATTGATCCTAAATGTCATTAGGAAAATCTAAGGTCATATAATGGAAAGTCCCACATATGCAATTCCTATATTATATGATCACAATCATGTGTGCACTTAAACTTCAACCCGCAACCCGCAACCTGCAACCTGCAACCCGCAACCCGCAACCCGCATATTAGACATTTTCTGTGTGTATGGGTTAGCTATATCTACGATCAATTTGTCATTCCATTTTGTGGTATTTCTTATTTTTCATTTTATTATATCAAAATATTTTTTGAACCTAATAAACCAAAGACTAAGCCAAAACTGATTAGAAAATACATATATTTAGAAAAGAAGCATTACCTAGTTTATTTGAACCGTATTGTTCAGTCAATTAGAATGTTTATTTGAACCGTATTGTTCAGTCAATTAGAATGTTTATTTGAAGCAGTATTGTTCAGTCAATTAGAATGTTTATTTGAAGCAGTATTGTTCAGTCAATTAGAATGTTTATTTGAAGCAGTATTGTTCAGTCAATTAGAATGTTTATTTGAACCGTATTGTTCAGTCAATTAGAATATTTATTTGAACCGTATTGTTCAGTCAATTAGAATGTTTATTTGAACCGTATTGTTCAGTCAATTAGAATGTTTATTTGAACCGTATTGTTCAGTCAATTAGAATGTTTATTTGAACCGTATTGTTCAGTCAATTAGAATGTTTATTTGAACCGTATTGTTCAGTCAATTAGAATGTTTATTTGAACCGTATTGTTCAGTCAATTAGAATGTTTATTTGAACCGTATTGTTCAGTCAATTAGAATGTTTATTTGAACCGTATTGTTCAGTCAATTAGAATGTTTATTTGAACCGTATTGTTCAGTCAATTAGAATGTTTATTTGAACCGTATTGTTCAGTCAATTAGAATGTTTATTTGAACCGTATTGTTCAGTCAATTAGAATGTTTATTTGAACCGTATTGTTCAGTCAATTAGAATGTTTATTTGAACCGTATTGTTCAGTCAATTAGAATGTTTATTTGAACCGTATTGTTCAGTCAATTAGAATGTTTATTTGAACGTATTGTTCAGTCAATTAGAATTTTTATTTGAACCGTATTGTTCAGTCAATTAGAATGTTTATTTGAACCGTATTGTTCAGTCAATTAGAATGTTTATTTGAACGTATTGTTCAGTCAATTAGAATGTTTATTTGAACCGTATTGTTCAGTCAATTAGAATGTTTATTTGAACCGTATTGTTCAGTCAATTAGAATGTTTATTTGAACCGTATTGTTCAGTCAATTAGAATGTTTATTTGAACCGTATTGTTCAGTCAATTAGAATGTTTATTTGAACCGTATTGTTCAGTCAATTAGAATGTTTATTTGAACCGTATTGTTCAGTCAATTAGAATGTTAATTTGAACCGTATTGTTCAGTCAATTAGAATGTTTATTTGAACCGTATTGTTCAGTCAATTAGAATGTTTATTTGAACCGTATTGTTCAGTCAATTAGAATGTTTATTTGAACCGTATTGTTCAGTCAATTAGAATGTTTATTTGAACCGTATTGTTCAGTCAATTAGAATGTTTATTTGAACCGTATTGTTCAGTCAATTAGAATGTTTATTTGAACGTATTGTTCAGTCAATTAGAATTTTTATTTGAACCGTATTGTTCAGTCAATTAGAATGTTTATTTGAACCGTATTGTTCAGTCAATTAGAATGTTTATTTGAACGTATTGTTCAGTCAATTAGAATGTTTATTTGAACCGTATTGTTCAGTCAATTAGAATGTTTATTTGAACCGTATTGTTCAGTCAATTAGAATGTTTATTTGAACCGTATTGTTCAGTCAATTAGAATGTTTATTTGAACCGTATTGTTCAGTCAATTAGAATGTTTATTTGAACCGTATTGTTCAGTCAATTAGAATGTTTATTTGAACCGTATTGTTCAGTCAATTAGAATGTTAATTTGAACCGTATTGTTCAGTCAATTAGAATGTTTATTTGAACCGTATTGTTCAGTCAATTAGAATGTTTATTTGAACCGTATTGTTCAGTCAATTAGAATGTTTATTTGAACCGTATTGTTCAGTCAATTAGAATGTTTATTTGAACCGTATTGTTCAGTCAATTAGAATGTTTATTTGAACCGTATTGTTCAGTCAATTAGAATGTTTATTTGAAGCAGTATCAAACACAAACGATATAGCAAAATGTCATCCAAATGTTTTCATTATGGAAAATCAGAGTCATGGGAACGCTTTGAAGACAATTTAACAGTTGTAAAGTAGAAATTGATTAATGATTATGTTTTTCGGTAAACGATATCTGGATTGTCTGGTTTTATGCTTAAAAGATCATTTCGCCCACAAATCCATTCTTAAACAGAGATTTATTAACCTTTGTTGTGCTAAATCTTGACTGTGTAGAAAATCAACGATAAAATAATTGATGGACCTAGAATATAACTCGCTATAATTAGGAAAAAAATGCACAGCACATTGGTAATAATACTGGTGATATCAAAGAATAATGGTGATACCAAAGATTTTCCTAGAATAAAATCAGGTTTTATTAGAACAAAATTAGAGATTTTCATAAAACGAGAGAGGAGATTTTCTTAGAATAATAGTGATCGTGTTTTATGACCTTACTGCACTTGATCTTTTGTTTTTACTTTTTTATTTTTTTATTTTCTTGTTTTTTGGGGGTTTTTTGTTGTGTTTTTTTATTGCTATTTTTATTTTCATATTCATTTATTTTTTGACACATGATCTTCCTTGCTTGTGGTTACTCGTTTCCTAACTAAAACATTCAAATTAGCAATAGCATATTTAAACAAAAATGAAAAGGCATAACTATAACATTACAAGCTTGGGGTTCGTGTAATGTGACATATAGAAAATTAGTTCCCACGTTTGCGATTTTATTTCGATCCTGTGATAAAAGATGGCACATTTGGGAGAAGAAACGACCGGTCAACAAAAATGACGAAATTACTATTCTTGAATAATAGAGGTCGTGTTCGTGCGTCAGTCCTGAACGTGGGATTATTAAAAATATATACAATTGTCTCTATATTCAACTTAAAGTAAACAGGACGAAATGTCACTGTCCTTGTTCTAAGAAAATCTGCTACATATCGGAAGGTGTATTTATAGATTGTTTTGTTACCTCAATGAATAAAGGCGTAAATTAGCACATGTCTATCTTTTATCGGTTGTTTGCATCTTCATAAAACAATCACTAGACTTGAGACGATAGGGTCCACGCCGGTCAAATATTTCTCCTACATTTACATATTTATTATGTTTGTGTTGTTTTTCTTTTATATGTTTGCATGCTTTTGTATTGTAATTGCTTGATCCATATGGGTGTAATATGCAATTTGAATAAATAAAAAAAAAAAAAAAAAGGGTTAAGAGTCAAAATCGACTTCGGTCCCGTGCTATTTCATTCCCGTCATATCCTATTATCTATTGACTCACCTTTCTTCCGGTCTGCAAATATCACGGCGCTATATTCTTGAGAAATTGTCCGCTAGAGATCTGTAGGGTTGCTATGGTATTTAACGCCACCTTCAACAATATTTCAGGTAAATCGTGGCTGTCAGTTTTACTGGTGGAGGACACCGGAGTACTTGGAGAACAACCACCGACCTGCTGCAAGTCATTGACAAACTTTGTCACATAACGTTGTATTAAGTACAACTCGCCATGAACGGGGTTCGAACTCACAATTGTAGCGGTAATAGACACTGATTTCTTGGGTATTTGTAAATCCAACTACCATACGATCACGACCACGGCGGCCCCCTAAAATAAGAGTTGGTTTGTTCTGTAACTTAAATGAATACAGGCGTTAACTAGTATGTGGTATGGATGACAATGCTATTTTAAAATAATAATTCAGTTACATCGTGCCAATTGGTGGATGAAAGCACATTAAGCAACTGGAAAAGCGCGATAACTCAATTTGTACTTAACTAATTTTTACTGCCTATTGTAATAAATTCATTTATGGAAATTAGTTGAGGTGGTCAATTAAGTACCTCGTACTAGAGATAACCCGACTTCATACCGTAGCAACCGTACCTTGTTTGGGGAGCAATTATTTAACGATTTGGCAAAACTTAAATTATTAATATATCGTCTGTTTTATGTATATTATTTTGACGAAGTATCCGGAGCTCCGGTGAAAACCACCGAACTGTCACAATTCACTGACAAACATTATCACATAATGTTGTGCACCTCGCCCTGATTGATATTCGAACTCACAACATCAGTGGTGATAGGCACTGATTACACCGATACGAACACGACCACGATGGCCCCTTACATATGTCTACATTATGTTTACATAGTATTTAATTATTTGATATTTTAATGTCACCTGTCAAGATAACAGTTTGAACGATATTTATGCTGTAAATTGAAGGATCAATGTTTGAGCTTCATCATTCATCTAGCACAGTACTCGATAGCCACTCACACAGTTATGTATTGCTTACTAAGTATTTAGTATCTTTTGTTTTTAAAATATTATTATGAAGATTCATGCTTATATATATTTACAACGGTATATTTTTTCTTCTGTAGACTGTCATTTGTGTTGTACAGCGGTCGATGGCATGCAGTGTCTTTTAAAAAAAAATTGATTCAAATAAAATATGCTTATTGTACTCTCATGGCGAGCTGATATACTAAATACAGGCTTTTGAATTTTCTTTAGTTAGTTAGTTAGTTTAGTTTGAGGTGTTTAACGCCACTTTCAACAATATTTCAGTTATAAGTGATTTATGTTCGGTTGAAATATTGAATAAGAACATAAATACAGGTTGTATTGTTGATATATTGGTGTGAATAAAAATATATGGTGCAAAATCTATTTTATTGGGAAATTAAAAATAATGTTAATTGTAAACGAAATTAAATGTTTATGTTACTTCAATGTTGTAATTCAATCACTTGGAAGACTGCGCATGTGTGATATATATGTATGTTAACAGACAGAATAAGACAATAAAGAAATATAATTTTAAACAAATAGACGGCGCTGTAATCAGTTTATCGTTTTTTATCAATATGGCGAGGTTTGGTAAGATAAATACCGACGAATTCATCTAGTTTTTGTTCTTTTATCTGCAGAATTAGATGTTACGTGCTAAGCATGTTATTGTCTTCTAATTCGGGCACTATACCTCACTAGAGAGCACTAGGAGGACAGTTTCTCATGAGAATATACTAATAGAATAATAGTCTCTGGGCTTCTCTGTGTCGCTCTTTACGAAAAACAAATGAGTGGGATAAAAATCATACCGCTGGTGTCTATCTTCAAAAACATGTGTTCTCGTATCTTTATGTTGTTGTTGTATTATTTTATTACGTCTCATTCTATGTACTCGTGTTAAATAATAAAAAGAACGACATTGCACAAATGGTTGAGTACACCATGCCAACTGTCTCGGGAAATAATATGAGACTGTTCGATTGATACGCATCGTGTGTGACATCAATTTTACTTTTACATATTCTTGTAATTTCACCCATCAAATACTTTTTAACTATATATTACAAATTAATTAAAACAATATGTGTTTACTCCTTGATTAATCGTGAATATTGAATGATATGTTTCCAAGATAACTTAATTTTATACACATAATAGTATTTCCCACTTCTTAGATTTACAACTACCTATACAATTAGTGCCTATCACCACTGATGTTGTGAGTTCGAATCGTGATCACTGCGAGGTGTACAACATTATGTGATATAGTTTGTCAGTTACTTGCCATAGGTCTGTGGTTTTCTCCTGATCCTCCGGTTTCCTCCACCAATAAAACTGACCGCTACGAAATAACTGAAATATTGTTGAAAGTGGCGTTAAACATCATAAACCACACCAAACCATTTTATGAACGGTTGAGATAAGTAGTAACCGTACCACAGATTCGTTACTAGTCGGATGTTCTCTAGTAAGACGTCCTGGTGTAAAGGTTCATTCCAAGTTCAAAGCGATGGCTTATATAAGAGTATATATTAACACTTATTTCAGAAAGTAACCAAGTGTATTAAAATTCGTTCAGTTCTTTAAGACAAAAAATAAATTTTCAATAAGCAACATTTGCAGATTTATTGGAGTTATCAAAAAAGCTGTGTGTGCCCCGGGGTAATCTAGGGACTTCCACTATCAACAATATTTCAGTTATATCGTGGCGGTCAGTTTTATTGGTGGAGGAAACCGGAGGACCATGAGAAAACCACCGATGTGTCGTGTGTATATATATATATATGCGTCTGAAAATTAAACCAAACAGTGTTAGAATTAGATTTTAGAGCTGTCAAATTTTTGTTCTTCCCTCGACGGGATTTGAACCCACACCATTGATACACTGCAGCACCATTCGTTTAGCCTTACGTCCAGCGCCCTAGACCACTCGACCACATCCACTCCCTAAAAAGGAGCTTCAATAATCGTAGTGTGACCTTTTCTCGTAAGGCAAATCTAGGGATAGACGTAAGACATGTATATATATATAGCAAATTTATCTATTTATATTTCATTGTATACGTAAATGCTGTTTCTTTTTCTTTTCTTTCTTCTTGATGTTTACATTATATATAAATATATATTATTATCATTATTTATATGCAGACGCGGATCCAGGCGGGGGCGTACCCGGCGCCCCCTTAAAACAAATTATTGACTGGACAGACAATCGCTTAAAGTTACAGGAGAACGAAACCAACTGATGATTTGGGGGTTTTACAGAATTTAGAACTAATAAAAAAAAAAATGAAAATGACTTTTTTAATGAAAATTTTACAAGGGCTGATGTTGAAGCACGTTTATATCTGATTTATTTTAAATTTCCCGCTAAACATGCAGGCTGTCATTTTTCCCTTATCAGTGACGTAACTCCATCTATTCCGATTTACCTGTTCAGCTTAACTCACTGTCGTCAAAGAGCCCAGGTCGGAATTGTTCTGTCATCTTCCGGTACAAGTCAATTAGGCGTGCTTGACATACACGCGACGGAAAAAAGTAAGTATTATGATCATATAGTATTATTATATCTTGAATCCAGAAGATGTCGTTATCGATCGATTATTTTTGTTTGTTTTTACCTATATGTTTCTGTGGTTAACTTAATAGATTACTCAGATATAGATAAAATGATGGACATAAACAATGAAAAATGCTAATAATGAGATTGAAATCATCAAATAAAGCTATAAAAAGTAGTCTATATGTGTAATTAAAGTACACAAACCCTTTGTAATGCTTATATACATGATAGTTTGCACTGGCGTGCCACCATGAATAGCTTTAGACTTACTACAGTGAAAAACACAATGCTTATTTACGTACATTCCTTCCGGCTGGGTCAGCCACTACTTTCCGGTTGAGTCCCAAAAATTGT
This sequence comes from Bathymodiolus brooksi, assembly GCA_963680875.1. NCBI lineage: Eukaryota > Metazoa > Mollusca > Bivalvia > Mytilida > Modiolidae > Bathymodiolus > Bathymodiolus brooksi. The sequence continues at coordinate 18,751,865 of OY804580.1, forward strand.
GTTTCAGTAGAACCGGTTTTGTCTATGTAAAAAATTGAAAGAATAGCGAAAACAGCTCAATATCACAATTATGTTTCCATTTTGTAATTTATTTAAGGTTCATTATAACACTTGTCAATGGTATGTTCGACTTGCAAATTGATAAAAAGAAAAAAATTTGTCTTAAATGAATAAAAGTTGTGGAAAAAAAGAACAGCGCATCGTCAAAATATTTTACATATAGATGTTTTGTACAACATTAAAAGAAAGAAATACAAAGCGACTCCTCAACGGCTGTTACACTGATACGATTCATCTGTAAAGTAAATTTAATATATAGCAGATACTAAATTTAGTAAGTGAATGTTGAATGTAAAGATACACAAACATCTGCATGGAGCTCACAATATAATATAAATGTAGCAATCAAATTGTTTGAAGCTTAAGCAAATAAAATGAGGGTAATCGCAAGATTGAAACATAAGATATTTTAATGGTATTTCTTCGCTGCCCAGTTAATATTTTTTTTTTATCTTGCACTTGTTCTATTCGAGTAGTCACACTGTATTGTCCGGATAGTTTTTGTTATACATTTTTACTTGGTTTCTGACCACGATATCTTTTTCTGGTGTCTGATTCATGTTGAGCGACGGTAAGAAAGAGTAACAGCATTTATGCTTATAAGCTTATAAACTTAGAAGTGCGGACTTCACAGAGGACACAATCAAAAACGATAAAAACAACTCGTGTTTCTGATCTTTTTAGACGATTTGACAGTTTCTTTGGGGCTTTTGAAATAACACGATAGATACAATATACGTACATTGTCGGAAAATATATAATTCATTTCCACTCGCTGCGAAACAGGCAAGAAAAACTCGTCAAAACTCGTATATATAAATTTTATATTTTCGACAATGTCTATATATATTGTCTTTTTTTTTCTCCCTCGTTTCACTCCTACGGAAAATATTTTTTTATAAACTAAAATAATGTAATATAAATAAGACTCGACACAGTGTAGGGTTGTGCGTTCGTTACAAGATCGCATAGCATTTTTATAAATATATATCAACATAGCAAATTCATTCAGTCTGTCATTTCTACTCCCAAAAAAATACAAAATATATACGAGTGATTGAAATTCTTTTGGCATTAATATTGGTGGATGGGCGGGGGACTATAACATCCAAAGCACGAACTTTTGTCGTATTACAACTTGTACGAACGTTGCATTAATCGAGTACACCTAACATTTTCTTTATATACAAACTGCCAACATCGTCCGTGCGGAAAGGAATTCAATACTACAGCCTTTGTTAATTTGCTTATCTGTAGTGTTAATGTAAAACATTATACTGTGAAGAAATTTAAATATCGTATCCACGAAGTTATTTCCACAGAGTGACTTACTTCGTTATCAACGAGTATAAAATTAAAATATTGTGTAATAAAAAGAATCTCCTACTACTCAATTGATGCGCCTGGACAGCGACTTAAAGTGAGTGTAGCGTATTGAGCATCAACCGTGATGTCAGTGCCATAAAAAGCATACAAAAATCAAGTGTCCGCGACAGTAGCAATTTAACATAGAAATAACGATTTTTTTTATTGTACAAAGTAGCTGAAATTATAATGCTCAATAACAATAAGATCAGTGGTATTTACATACTGACAAACCCGGTTTTTCATAAATGACACAACCGGGTTGTATACTTGTTTACATTTTGACCAAGCCGGATTTCAAAAACATCTGTTGATATCATGTTTTAGGGTATAACTAGTTACTAATTGACTTTCCCTCAACAAAATAGTATTTCTAAGTAAACTCAATCATTCATCAATATTTTTTTTCTTTTTTGGCAACATTTAATTCATTCGTAAATGCAAGATATAGCGATATTTCCGTTGATTGACGTCGCAGTTTTCTGAAAGTCATGCATGCGGCGTTAAGTTGTGAATATTTTTCACCTGTTCTTTTCCATTCTGTTTGAGACATGTCCATTTCCTCCTTCCTAATACTATTTCAAACATACGAATTAGTTCTTTCTCTTTTGAGCGAAGGGATATAGGGTAATGTGCATTGAACAAAATCACACCTATTTTCCTGGAACAAACAAAAGCCTTTGATTGCTGTTCTACATAATGAAGTCGTAACAGGCCCTTACGTCATGAGTAAAATATCATACTTCATTGTACGTACCTTCGATTTGAAGCATCATGCCGCACATGGTAACATTTTAATCAATTTCGGTTCAGAAAAGAGGTCCTATATTTTCTAATTCCCAGGAGCTTCCGGGGGGGGGGGGGGGGCTTCCAAAGTTCAGGATTTGTGCTCACCACCTTTAATTAACGATATAAATATGAGGCATTTGAGAACGTTAAAAACTTTCGTTATTTACTTTAATACGTCACACTTTGTCACCTGACTATTTAGTGAGTTCTAATTATACCATCTAATATTTACAAACTCAGTCTAATTTTGAAAGACATTGAAGAAGGTCATTTGTTGATTGAAAATTGGGTCAATATATTTTTTGTAACATCTTGATCGGTATCGTTGCACAATCTTCTAGACTTATATATATATATATATATATAAAAGAAATTATTAAAAAAAGAACAAAACGGATTTTTCACAACACTCTTGTACTAACGTTTTCACTGCTGTTGCAGATCTTCAGGTACAATGTTTATAAGTGTATATATATGACGTTAACAATAGTGTGACGTTAACAATATAAAGGGAGACTATGATGTTACGTTTTCGCGGTATAATATATTACCTATAAAATTAATGAACATCTTTAAAGTTGTTATAACATTAATAAAAATCTTTTAAAGTCATTGTAAGATTAACGAAAATCTTTAAAGTTATTTATCATTTAACGAAGGTTATAGAATATTAATTAATAAAGTTTCTTTTCTTCTTCTTAAAAAATCACCCTCTATATTAACTTTATACAGCGGGAATAATTTGAAATGTCCTCCAGAACAATCATGGAAATGTTCATTGGCTCTTATTATAGTAAGGTCCTGGTGCCTTGTTTGTTATCTATAAACAGTCATTCGAGTCCGCAATTCAGTTTTGGTTTCACGTACATAGAATTCTCCACAATTAGAGCAAATAATTGCGTATACAAGATTCTTAGTTTTGCATGATATATCTTGCATAACTGTAAAAGTTCGTCCATTCTTAAATGTAAACGAGACTCCTTCTATTAAACTCGGACATGTCATACATCTCTTGTCGGTACATTTCTTAACAGATATATATAAACGTCTGAAAAAGTAGCCAACGTATGAACCTATGGGATGTCGGATCTGAAACAAGTGATAACGATTCTGTGCAAACAAACAAAATGATAACTAAACGTCTAAAATGTAGTACAACACCAAAAAAAGATGTTAAAATATAACAAAAATAACTATAAGTCTACGAAAAGATTATAAGTACAATCAAGTTGACGGATATTTCGCTTGACCGACAAGCTTCATCAGCGTCGGTAATCTGATTTGAAAAATAGTCACGTGACCACCAGTTATCGTGACGTAAGTCATAATCTTGAACTTTATACTTTATATTATTCAAATATATATGTACACTAATTTATAAACAATATGAAAAGAATGAGAAAATGTAATTATGAAATTTACCAACTAGCTAAGGACCAGGCACTGGTTAAAAAGTTAAAAAAAAAACAAAAGATTTAGGCCTTTTTGTTTATGCCCTCCGGATGTAATGTGTGTAACGCGCGCATCCAAAAACTCTCTCTTTTATGTCTTTGATTATCTTTCCAACATGGATTGTGGTCAATAATATAAATTTTGGATCTGACAGTCATCCAATGAGTGCCCCGGCGACACAAAGTGTTGACTCACCGGCAAGAGCGTCTTTTGTCTAAGGTCACTTCTGTGTCCATTCATTCTTTTGTTGAATGGATGGACACTTTCTCCTACGTATTGCGACCCGCAGACGTGACAGTCAAGGAGGTAAACCACATTAGGTGTTTTGCAATTGACATTGCAAAAAGATCTAAATTGTCGAAATGGAGAACAACAACTGGTGGTAAGACATCTCTGAAGTACTGATCGCCTGTTAAGTTTCCTCGTATGGTGACCAAGTCCAACTTGTAATCATGATTCACCCCATATCATTACTCTACCTTAAGCGAAAGTTGGCTGGGTGTTCCTTGGGGTATACGCCGTATTTTTCTGTCTCCAAACTCTCATTCGTCCATCGGTTATATGAAGCAGAAACCGGCTCTCGTCCGACAAATGGATGTTACGCCAGGTCAACAAAATCAATCCACGTTGCGCTAAACACCATGCCAAACGTAATCGTTGTTGTCGTTTTGATAACATGGCACGTTTAATTACTATTCTTGACTTCAGTCCTGTTGATTTCTAACGGTTCCTCACTATTCTTACTGACAAACGGCTATTTGGTCATCATTGTCTTTTAAGAACAGGGCTCGTTACGAATGTCATCCGTCTGACTAAGCGATACAGTGCCATGTCTTCACCCTGCGACATTACATGTGATCTTCCGGATCTTGGTAAGACTTTCATGGTGTTGGTTTGGATGTGCTTTTTCACAAGCCGACTGACTACTATATAATGATGGCCCATCTGAAGGAAATTCCTGTTGACCACATGCCCATTATTTGCCATCGTTGTGCCTTCGATATTCGCCTTCGCACTATGTTCACAAAGAATGAATTAATTTTCAAAACACCGGACTTAAGTACCCATATTTGAAGCGTGGACATACTGAATTTTGGATAGTGCATGGGAGGCATGGTTCACGTGCATGACATCTCGATATCGTACTTAAGCTCTCAGTTTTACCGCTTAAAAATATACATCTCAACACATCATAAAAAAAACAACAACAACAACAAAAAAACAAAAAAAAACAAAAAACATGTCATACATGTTTTCTGTTTCTATGCTTTTCCACTATAGCAGTTTGTATAAGGGTCATAGAGGGCAGATGTTATGGTTATCCATTAGTTGTGGAAAACACAAGCTATGAACATCCAATATCTATTTTTCTACCGATTAGATGTATATAACGGAGTATAACTGACGTATTTATATTAAATTCTGGAACTGTTCTCACGGTTTGGTATATGGTTGTTTATCATTTTGTTAATGAATCAAGATTACAAACTATTATTACACATAACGACCAAGTATATGATTGTTGTAACCTTTGTGTTTGTTCTGTTGTTGCTAATCTCTTCGCCTTTGCTTCTTAACATATCTGCTTTCTCTGAAGTAAGTCCTCTCTTGTTATCTTTGTTCTGTTACATCAAAGTCATAAGGAGTAATGATTAGTAATTAACCCAATATATATGAAAATACATTGTAATAGAGTATACTTAAAATGATTTAATTCTCAACAACAATAAGCAATGCTATTCTAGTGAGTGGATAAGTGAATGATTGTTGTTTAACGCCAAATGAGCAATTTTTCAGTAATATCATAAATATAACAAGTTACATTTCAATGAGATGATGATGATGATTATGATGTCCGCTTTGTACTAGACCAACTCGCTTAGTTGGATTGTCTTTAGTGCTAGCTCACTGGAAAAAAAAGACCGCGGGTAGACATGTCGCTCACTTCTGACATATTATCATGATTCCGAGTCAACCAGTCTTACTCCTTGTAAATAAAAGACAAAATGGACTAGATAAAAGTCACACAAACTTACTTGATAAGAGCATGAACAGTACAAAGGAATAAATTACAATTATTAAGCACAACACTAGTATTGAAAATAAAAGTAAAACATTATGTATGTTTACCACAACTAAGATTCTGCTCCCTCGGCATGGGTGACCTAAGATGAATTTGGCAATCCTGTTAAGACCATTGGCTTACTTGTTCCCAGAGAGTTTTAAATTACTTTGCTTTCCAATCTTCCGATTTTGAGCGTACGTGATGAGGGTAGTTCCAGAAACGTGTTGTACGCACTAAATTAGATATCTACCTGAATAGGGTAAATAAACAGACTGTGTACGTATGGTGTTTGTGTGTTCTTCAGACACCAGCTAGATTAATAAATTAAGAATCGGTTACAGCTTCGAATAAAACCAAGAACATATCTAAAAAATAGAGATCATGATGATATTTACTTGTAAGAATGTATTGCTTAAGATGAACTGTAACATGTAACCAATCATCTGATTCACGATATCGAATATAATGAAACGGGGCTAATTTAGCCCCATATTCAAGAAATCTTAGAAACTGATTTATCGGAGAAGAGTTTGAAGATATCAAAGGAGTAAACACAATGGCCAAAATGACAAAAGGACAAACGACGATCTACAAAACATACACATAAAACTAACCAATCCCACTAAAAACCCGGGGTGAACGCAGGTCCGACATATCGTGCGTTTTAGTTGTTCCCAATATATCAGCTCGGTTTTTGACGTCGTTGTGACGTCATACGGACTTGCCTTTTTACATTTGATAATTGTATTGTCTCTCCATCGCATTACCGCTTTCCATTTTATATTTGGTATCTCTAAACTTTTCTGTTAGTTTGTTGCCATATTATTTGGAATTTTTGCGGGTCTCCCGAGAGTATTTGAAGAAAATAAGCACCCTTGTCGTCCACTAACAAATATGATAGACAATAAAACACAAAATACAAATATGTATTCGTGTTTTCCACTCAAATTTTCTTTCAACGTAAACTGAGAGTTTTATTATTACATTCTGATTATTTCTGTGCAGTCTAATATTTTATTCAATTTGAAAAAATATGAATTTCATATACGGTTGTTGTTCAATGTTTTCCAACATGTACATCATGTGTTTAACCGCATTATTTGTTATCAGCAATGGTTTAAAAATTGGTAATTCTTTTCTGAGATCATCCTGAATAAACCACAAAAATGCCAAAATATAATTGTTTATCATGACCTTTTAAACTATCTATTCATAGCATGTAAATAACAATTTTCATCTATATCTGAAATGACTCTAATGAAATTCATTATCACTTTCATCACACACTACGTCCACAAAGAGATGTTGTGTCCATAGGTGTAAATTTACATAGTATATATAAGTTTATTTTCGCATGTAAAAGTAAATTTACTTCGCGTTTATATGAGTAAAGGGGGAACCATGTCATTGTCCACTGATTTTTAAAGAATAGACCCTTAAAATGGATAGACAAAAGCAAATGCGAACTATTGAGACCAGATGAGATAAAATAGTGCTGATATACTGTTTTAGTGTGCTTTTAGCTATTTAGTATTTCATTCCAATCTGGTTCCTGGTCCTCCTACAGTCAGAGCATAGAGTGCCGATTGCACCATGTGTGTGTTCTGATTGTAGGGATCAGGAAATCAGAATGCCTCGCTTGCATATACCTGTTTTTGTTATATGTATATATATATATATGTCTGTGTGTTGTAAAATGCTTAAATGTCTTCTTTGCATGACTTGGTTGACTGTTATGAAATATTTGTGTCATAAATGACCACGGATATGTTCCACTTGTCGTAAACACCTTCCGGTCTTTTCCTCTTTTATGACTTATAGCCGGGTTTGTAACTAGATTAACACGATGGATGCCACTAGTGGAGCAGGAACGGCTTACCCTCCGGAGCACCTGAGTTCACCACCGGTTTTTAGTGGGGTTCGTGTTACTCGATCTTTAGTTTTGTGTGTATGTTTTGTAGATCGTTGTCTGTCCTTTTTTACGTTTTCTTTTGACCATTGTGTTGTCTGTTCTTCGATATACTGATTTTTATTACCCCTTTGGTATCTTCAAACTCTTCTTATGTCTACTTTCTATATTTCGTACGGCACAACACATACAGGCTCTTGCCACATGTGTTCTGACTTTTATCCATTTGTATGCATGTTTGTATTCATTATGTGTCGGTTTTAAAAGTTTGTATTTAAACAATGCATGTATTTTTATCCACCTTGATAAACCAGTTATATATTTTCATATTTAGTTAGGTCCCAGGATCATTTAAATAGATTTTGTATTTCATCTGCTCATTGTTTATCTTATCTTGAATCGCTACCCTGCGTATAAAGCTTGCTACCTTTCACTTAATTATGTACAGTGTGCCTGGGTATGTATTACTTCTGTATGGTATGGTACGTATATATAATATATGATCGATTTGATGTACCAATAAATGTCACTAATATTGATTCAATTACATTATGCCACTAGTGAAGCAGGAACTGCTTACCTTTCCGGAGAACCTGCACTCACCCCCGGGTTTTAGTGGGGTTCATGTTATTCGATCGTTATTTTATGTGTATGTTTTGTAGATCGTTGTTTGTTCTTTTTTACTTTTTCTTTTGGCCATTGTGTTGTCTGTTCTTCTTCGATATACGGATTCTGATTACAATTTGGTATCTTCAAGTTCTTCTTTTAACCATTTAGCTGCAATCATATTCAATTAAAACGTCTTATTTTACACTATTCCACAAAATCATTTCAAACTTTAAAAAAAATAAAACAACCTGTCTCGATTTGTGTAAGCCTAAATATTGACAATGCCGACTATATTCCTTCAATACTTTGCGTTGGCTGTTCGTTCGTATATGTTCATGGTCTAAATTAATGAACTGAAATGAATTATCAGTGTTGCAGTTTTTGTTTTTTTTAATTTTATCATCATGTAAATAACAATTTCCAGCTATATCTGAAAATTATATGAATAAAGGGGGACCATGTCATTGGCCACTGATTTTTAAAGAAGGAACGGCTAAATCTCTAAAATATCAGTCAACAATCGGAAAACTGTGAAAACCGTAATGACCCTGACTTGGTACAGGCATTTCTAAAGAAATGGTGGGTTGAATCAGATTTTAAAGCGCCAAACCTCCCCCTTTTATTATGGCTCAAAGTTTCCGGCTGTCACTGTTTGAGAGTGCTTAACGCCACTTTCAACACTTTTATTATTGCGAATAATGGGACTGTGTGCGTATCGCAATAATAAGAACTCTCATTCTGAAATCTGATACATGTATTTGTATGCAGCTTTTCCTGAAATCGCAATAATTAATCTCACATTTTGGTTGATAATTTCAAAATGCCAATAATAAATGCACTCAATAATTTGTGAATTTACAGTAGATGATGTAGTTGTGTACGTCTTATTTTTTTATTTGGATCTATATGATTTTTGAGGTTTCCAACAGTATCGCATAAACTTGATCATATCATCAAAAATGGGGGTATCTACTTTTTCACAGCAGGATAATCAGGCGACTTATATTTGGGAACTACTACATAGAGAAATGCATTTCGAGAACCTTATTATTGATCTACCTAATAACCTAGTATCTTTGTTTGATTTGGTAGAAAAGTATTGATATATACAAATGCAAAGAATATGAAAAAAATCACTATTGAGTGGTATGGTTCTTTCATGTATGACATATGGAGAGTACTGACTGGCCTGCATAGTAGTGTTGAGTTCAACTGTATGGAAGTTGAACATACACAATTTCATCCAGACTGGCATTTTGATTTGTGGAGGGTACTTTTTTTTCTTAAATGTGTAATTCAAAGAGCTATTTGTATAATTCAGCATTTGCAATCATTCAGTATTTTGACCTTAATACATGCAAGTATCTGATGGATGTGGAATGAGTTTCAATCCTTTATGCTTGAAAAAGAACGAATATGGGGCAATGGCACACAATAATCTAATGCAACAAACACACAAAAATATGTTCAATGAAACAGCTATTTGAACTTTCCTCTTTGATGGTCAAAATTAGCTTCGAAATTTGAACCCCAAAATGCATGCCGTAACATGGTCAGAAAATTTGAAGGACGGAATGTTGTATACTATGCATTCAAAAGGGGTGAAGCTCATATATCTGATAATAATCATGTATATAGTGGGCCGCATTGGTGGCGTAATGGTTAGCGTGCTCGCCTAGAGTGCGGTAGATTCGTGGGTTCGAGCCCAGGTCGGGTCAATCCAAAGATTATAAAATTGGTATTTGCTTCTTCTCCGCTAAGCACGCAGCATTAAGGAGTAAGAACAAATACTGGCTGGCTCGGAATCAGAATAATGTGTCTGAGTGGAACGACATGTCTACCCGCGGAATATTGTTTCAGTGAGCTACCACTACAAAATCCAACTCAGCGTGTTGGTCTAGATCAATGTCAATGAGGACCTCATCATCTTTTCATTGAAAATTAACTCATTCCCGCCATGATATAGCTGAAAAATTGCTGCATTGGCGCTGAACAACAATCACTCACTCACTGTATATAGTGTTTTATTTTATTGTAATACCAACTTTATCACATCTTACTTGTTTGTTTTCAGGTGAAGTGGCGGTATTATTCAGTAGAAACCTTGCAGGATATTGTGCAATCTGTGACTGATTCCTCAGGGAATAATCATAATATACTACAACTTGTGCAAGATGAGGGATGTCCTGTGAAATTCTATGACTGAAAAACATTCCTAAAGCAGTTTTTTAAGACACTTTCTGCACTCACAACATATCATTATTGTCATGCTGATAAAGAAGCACCTGGAATTGTATTTGTCAAGGAGTACTGCGACTTTATGGAAAAGGAATTCAGATTGCATAAGAAACGAGTAGCTATAGACTCGTCTATGTCATCTGAGTTACCAAGGAAAGGTCTAGATGCTATAAGGCAGTGGTAACTGTATCAAGATATACGACCACTTTGTTATAACAATAAAGATTACATATCCTAAACCTACTACACCAAAGGCAGAAATAACTATTGTTGGACACTTCGACAAAACCAGGAAATGCAGTTATTGCAAGCAGATGGGACATGAAAAGAGCAGGGATGGAAAACAAATGTGTTCGATGATGCCTAAGTGACACGAGAGTAAACATTTGTACATGCTCTTTTCTTGTATATAATATGTCTTAGTTCAAGAGAAGCTGAATATCAGATATTTGTAAACTGATACCATAAACTTGTTTAAGTATATTTTGTTCATATCACTTTGAAATCCCATGAAAGAAATGTTTAGCATTTTCAGATTATGAAACAATACAGTTTCGGTGGTTTTCTCCGGGCACTATGGTTTCCTCCAAATATTAAATTAATGGCAATGTATGATTAGTAAGGTGTTAAAATGATTTTAAACCTCAATAAACAAACAATTCTAATTGTGATAATTCATCATAACACTTTGAGTCTGGAATGTTGAAAATGTTGGAGTTTTATGTTTTGCTTTAATTTACTGTAGGTTACCATGGCAACCAAAGCATATTTTTTATGCATGGGAAATGTATATTATATACAAAAAAACTTAAGCAAGGTTACAGCTAAAATGGTTAAAATTTAGAAACTTACGTAAAATTGTTATATTACATAATCAGTGAATCAAAGAATATTTGATCAATTTAGATAACAATTGTTTTTTTTTGAAAATTCGAAAATTACCAAAATTGCCATAATTCCCTTATTTGGCAAAATCAAGCAATTTTGTGGGTTGTTTTGTATAAACATAACCTCCATGACAATGCAAAAAAACCCACATTTCCCCCAGGCACTTCCATAAGCCTCAAAATCTCATGGCTTGTCATATATAACCTTTCTACTAATATGCAGATGTGATCATTAAATGTGATAAGTCCAAAAAATCAGAATGATATCTATGAAAAATACCATTTACCTGGCATTCTATATAACTGATATCAATGAGATTACCTATTTCGTTTCATTAATAAATTCGAATAGCGTAGCCCATAATTCAGAAGATATGTTATGCATAATGGACAGTCAGGACTTTCACAAACGGAGAGACGGGCCATTTATAATTTCTATATATTTCTGATAGATTAAAGAAATCGAGTGTTCCTCAATGCAGTACATTTTATTCCAAGCTATTAATATTAAAATCTACAACTGATAAACCTAGCGAATGTTGAGAAACACGAACCACACTAAATATCAGGGGTGAACTCGTGTGATTCAGAAGTGTAGAACTTTCCTGCTTCATTGGTGGTACCCGTCCGGTTACTCTGGTTAATATCTGGTAATAAGAAAAGGACCCAATTGCGACTACAACAAGCGGATCATATCAGTGGTCATCTGTGAGCGTATGGATTCCGTAGCGGTATGCCTAGCCATGCTGGAGAACTTTAAGCTTTCAATTGATGATTTGATAGGCGCAAATATCATCTTACTGAACACGCTGCATGGTGCATCTCTATTTTATTTCATTTGCAACTATATATCAAATGAACAATTAATGTGCATTGATCATTTTTGGCCCAGGCTATATCTCAGTCATTTTTAATGACTACACTCAACATTTTTCAAATGTGCATCAGTAGAATTAAAAACAAAAACAAATGACAAACCGTCAGTACAGTTCCAACATCCGGTCGGAAGAAAAGGACAACACGATGTAATATCAATACCCGTATTGATGTCCAGTCACTCTAATAAAAAGTTGCGGCATAAATCTGATCTATGGACCAACACCGTCCTTCTTAGTAACAATGTGCGGCACGTAAGTGTTTTTTCACACATGTGGGTAAATTACCGGCCCTCGCATACAATTAATTCATTGGTAGCGTTCTTGTAAAGAAAGCAGAGCCACAATAGTCATAAACAGATGCTCTGCATAATTCACAAATGGTTGTGTGGTATGCTAATTCTTGTTTCTGTTTGTTTTATATTTTGTATCCATTTTGCTACTTTTTGTAAGATCAGATTTGAAGCGTATCGATGACGAAATCGAATCAGAGTACCGAGCATGCGCAACAAATGTAGATATAACAGTAAATGTATCTAAAGATCAACTCCCACCTATATGGAAGTGTGAGCAGAACATTAGGTCATAAACAGTTCGAGTACAAATTTCTGATTGGTTGTTTTTCGAGTGACAGAACATAAGGCCATACACATTTCTGATTGGCAGAACTGATTGACAGAACACACTGAAGGCTAGACTTTTTCTGTATACACCTTTCAAGTACGATTTTCTCATTTTTCATTCGAGTATACTGTTTTTAATATTTAAACACTGCAATATAATAATTCTTTATTTGCATAATAATACACCCATGTGGGTCAAGCAAATACAAATACAAACAAACAAAACATAGAAAACATAGAAAATTACAATTTGATAATAATATAGGATACACAAAATAAATCCTATTAATTAATATTATATTTTTCACCTTTGACCGACGAGAACCTCATTTTTGCAATTCTGTAGATTGCTTTATAAAGTCTCCTACTTCTGCCAAAAGTTCAGAATTTGCATTTAACAAAACATTTATTTTATTTAATGGTATTTCTTCAATAAAGTCTGGCTAGTTTAATATTATTTTGTTAAATGAATTGTTTCTAAGAGAGTGGTTGGCTGTGCATTTTAAGAAAAAGTGGTATTCATCCCCTATTTCATTTAAATTACAATTTGTGCATATTCTTTCTTCCCTTGTTATATTTTCATACCTCCCTGATTCAATCTCTAAACTGTGATCGATCACTCTAAATTTTGTAAATAATTGTCTCATTTTGAGGTTAGAGAAGAATTATAAATAGTTTTGAAGTTTTAACTCTGATTTTATTTTACTGTAAATATACAGTTTGGAAGTTTCATTGACAGATGAAAGTTTTTCTAGTGTTTTTTTTACTATATGTGTCATTTATTACTTTCTTAATTTTTTCTTCAGTGAATGTTTTATAGAGGCAAAAGGTCTGGTGAAATTTTCAAAATCTGTGATTTCAAGATCTAATTCCTTGAAAATATTTCCTATGAAACTATACCAAGTATAGATTCCATCAGAATCAACAGATTTACAGATGGAAAATGCCTCTTTAGGTAGAGGGTTTATTGGATCTGTTTGTAATCTGCAAAAATATAGTATAGGGCCAAAATATTACATGCAATCTTCTTTAAACCTAAAATATATTTACAAAATTTATTGTGTATCTTTTCATAACAAAATGTATCTTCAAGTGACAATGTATCACAGACAGAACCACTCTGTTCTTATCTGGATATTGCGCTACTGATCGAAAAATAATCATCCATCCCAAATTTCACTATTGTAGGTTAGAATTGGTCTTATAAGTATATCAAATAATTTACAGGACAGATTTACTGGAATTGAGTTAAAATTCATAAATGTATTTTTTAGTGAGAATAGAACTTTTAGTTCTTTCTTGCTCAGCTCTTGTGTAGCCTTTTTGAAACTACCCTTGAAATCAATGACATTGCCAAGGAAATTGTATTCTTTGGTCTCAGTTAAAAGAACATTTTTGTAATAAAAGTTAGGGGAGGGTGATTGTGTGTTCTGAAAAATCATCACCTTTCTCTTTTTCGTATTAACGGTCAGTTGCCAGTCAAAACAATATTTTTCTAGTTTATTTAAGGAGTTTTGAAGTCCTTCTGAAGTATTTGAAAGAATGACAAGATCATCGGCAAAGCTAAGGCTAGCCACGTTTGATTTTTCTAAACATATATCATAGCAACAAGATCATTGCATGACACCATTGCATGATACTGTTGGTTTTCATCAAGTAATTTCACTTGCTATGAATGTGAAACCAAAACGAGATCAATAACAATTAAAATACTCTACATTATTGTGGATAAAGATATTTCAGTTAAATGCATATACACTATGTAAGTTGGTGGAATTTGAGCTAGGTCCGTTTATTCCATCTATGCTGGAAACACTATTCCATGATATCATATAGTGAGCGACTAATATCATCTTCCGCCCTCGACGCAGCCACAAGGTCAAAAGGTTGATCAACTAAAATAAAAGAAATGGAAATACGAATGAGGCATATATCAAACAAACAAACAGTTAAAACAATTACATAAGTAAATGGGTTTTTGTCGGTAACGTTGTAAAGCGTTGCACTATAATGGAAATTATTTGTATGTGTGACATGAAATTAAAGTATGTCAGTCACCTTATGGGAGGGTTAGGGTAGGGATATGATGCTTAAAGCCACTTTCCACAATATTTCAGGTTCATCGTGAAGGTCAATTTTATTGATGGAGACGTGATGGGAGATCATGCACGCGATAATTTGGAATTATATTTTACAAGATTTTTACGAATATTTTGAGATATGTATTGTGCGTGCCAGTGACTCTAAATATATATGGAGGATTTTTTTTTAAATGAACTTCAAATCCATACAGTTGTGTTGTGGGAGCTGTCGTGGCCATGATCGTATGGTAGTTGGATTAACAACTACCTATGCAATCAGTGCCTATCACCATTGATGTTGCGAGTTCGAATCTCGATCAGGGCGAGATGTACAACATTATGTGATAAAGTTTGTCAATGACTTGCGACAGGTCGGTGGTTTTCTCTGGGTCCTCCGATTTCCCCCACCAATAAAACTGACTACCACGATATAACTGAAATGTTGTTGAAAGTGGCGTTAAACACCCTCAAACAAACAAACAACAAACATACAGTTGTGAGATGCCCATCTTCAATACGGTATTTTCGGGTTAAAGCGGTTTTCAAATTGGAGGTACGATTGGCGTATCGTAGCAACCTAACAACAGGCATCTAAACTTCCGGTTTGTGAGGATTATCAACAAATTACGTTTATCATTATTATCATGGATATTCAAGTAGATTTCTTCCGATGGCAGGTTCCCGATCTAAAGGAATATTTACAGCATAGAGGCATAACATGTCAATTGTATAGAAAACATGAATTATTCAAGTTATGTGAACTTGCCCAAGAATTAGATCTAGAGAAAATAACGTCAACAAATGACTACGAACTTTCACAAGTAAACAGGAGAACAATAACGGAGAACGGTGTAACACAGGTTGTGTGTGAGATCGGACAAGTGCCGAAATGGTCGTCGGATTTAAAACTGTTGCCTAATATTGAACGGTGTGACATACTTATATATTTATTTAAAAAGTGTGATTGGAATGATGATCGCCTCAAACTGTACAAAAAAGACAACGGATATGCTTTATTTACTTCCCACGCTTCCTTCCATCAGATTTACACTGAGGAACACAGCACCAGTCCTTACAAAGCTTAATGGGCCTTTCCATTTTTACCGTGAATGACGTTGTATTTACATTCACGTCAGGCGTTGCTACCCAAACCGGAAGTAATGATGCCTGCAGTCTACGTCAAATCACGTGATCAATAAACGTAAAAACCGGAGTTTCTGCCGGAATGGAAATGACTAGAAAATATCGTATTGTTAATAATAAGTCTTAGTTATTTTATGATTTGATATTATTCAAATTACTGAGGAAGAAGTACATTTCGTAATATCCTGTTCTTTCATAAGCCCAGTCAGATATCAGTCCAATAGATGTTTTTTATGCAGTTTGCTCTTTATTGCAACCTTATCTTGGATCGTCTTCAGAGTTACCTCCTGTTTGTGCTTACTTCACCTTTTAGACATAACACCTTTTCCTCTTTACTCATAAACAGGTTAACAGATGTCGATACCTGGTGTTTAATGACAAAATGTGTAGGTGCTTCAATTGCAGACTATGGAAATGGCATACTGGTCAAATGTCAGTGGATGTAAACAATTTTGTCATAAACCTTCATATGTACCACCTGTTAGCTTATTAGGTTTGGTTCCATAAAATTAGTTTTACCCTGCTATTTTTTATTGAAGTGAGCGATCATGTATTTGTGAGTTAGAAGTATCGATTTTGCCTCTTTCTATGATGTTTCCTATTGGAACTGTCCCGACAGTGTGGTATTGTTATTGGAACTGTCCCGACAGTGTGGTATTGTTATTGGAACTGTCCCGACAGTGTGGTATTGTTATTTGAACTGTCCCGACAGTGTGGTATTGTTATTGGAACTGTCCCGACAGTGTGCTATTGTTATTGGAACTGTCCCGACAGTGTGCTATTGTTATTGGAAATGTCCCGACAGTGTGCTATTGTTAGACGAAAGGTAACGAGATACCAAAGTGGTAATCAGAAGCCGTAAATCGAAGGACAGACAATACAATGTTAAAAAAAAACGAATCCCACTGAACATACAATTTGATAAATTAATGTTCACTCCTAGAAAAAATAATAGAAACGCATAACTATAAAAACAAATTAAACAAGATATGATTATAATCTAACGATTATGAAGTCTCCCAAACCGGCCACTGACAACAGTTTAAATGAACACTTTGCATTGTGACAAATTCTGAGCTTGATTTTTTGCAGTATTGTGGTGGCCATTTTGAAAATGGAGACCGGTAGAAATTTTGCAATGTCGGGAATCAATTCCGGACATCATAATCTACCAACATATGAAATTTCGTTGAAATCGAATAATGTTGAATTTTTTGCGGTATTGTGGTGGCCATTTTGAAAATGGCGGCCGGTAGAAATTTTTCAATGTCGGGAATCAATTCGGGAAATCATTATCTACCCACATATCAAATTTTGATGATATCGGACAATGTTGAATTTGTACCCCCCATTTTTATGCCGTGTTTTGGCAGCCATTTTCAAAATGGCAGACATCTTGAAAATTTTGAAAACGCAGAATTGCTCCTCTAATGGTGACCTATCACTATGTCAAATTTTATATCTCTATCATTATCCAGTTAGAAGTTATCAACATTAATGTACAAAATTTCAAGTTTCCCATAGGATTCTATAGTAACCCCCACCCTCTTTGAACCCCCAAAAATATAGCTTTGACCCCCTTAACCACAAATCTGAAAACTTTAGGATCAACTAGAAACATATATCTATAACTCCACCAAGTTTCATGAAATTCTGTCCTGTAGTTCCTGAGATCTGCTGTGGACAAGTTCATGGTGCACGGAAAGAAAGAAGAAGAAGAATAATAATAATAATAAGAAACGGAGCAAAAACAATAAGTCTCACTTTGTTTGGGAGACTTAAGAAACGTTAATGAAAACCGAATGAACAATCCAGAGACACATAAAACATTGGACAGAAGACACACGATGACGACAAAGAAAACTAAAATGATGAGCAACCCACCAAAACCCGTATTTAAGTCAAATCCGGTAAATGTCTTGTAGGCTTAGTTTAATCATATTTATTTGTTTACATTATACAAATGGGATTAGTCACACATAACATCATACTTATGCAATCTTCTACTATGTGTTATAGTCTTGTCGGTGTTACAGAAAAGACAAAACATTACATAAAAGGGAAAGGATCTATAGGCTTTCAAAAGTATATACATAGTTCTCAAACTGACTTTTTTCGTTTTTATATGTTTATACATTATTTACCTCTTTTCTCATAATAACTGGTTTTTCTTTCCGTTTTATCCAATAACGTAGCAATGGAATCATAACCTTGTTCTAGAGCGTATAGCAGAGCATTCCAACCATAAATGTCCGATTTTGAAACATCACAGCCATTTTCTATGAGAAACATAACAAATTGTTCTCGTTTTCTATCATCATTATATCTTCTAGAATTACGACACGTTTCTATTAATGGAGTAGAACCATCATAGTTTATACAGTCAATTGCAGTTCCAGCATAGATTAAGGTTTTAGCACGTTCGAATTTTTCCTCTTTAATAGCTCTAAACAATGCACATATATTGTTATTTTCTTTCACTTTTGTTGGAACAGATCCCATGTTCACAGTCTCTTTTCTTAATACACTATTTCTTTTCTTTGTGTGTGATAATGCTTATATTCTTATGAGTTGATGACGTAGACATCGATCGATATTTTTAAATCAGATTTCTATTAGTAAATAATTCTAACACCTTCAAATTGCACCTCTATATATTTAGAAGTAACAGCTACTTTGAGAAAAAAAGCAAGTGTGAATTTCAAATCGACGTCAATTATTATTGATTTTGTTTTCAATTCTCTTCTAATAAATGTTAGAGAACACCGAAGAGCCAATCAAGAATGGAAAATCTAAGAAAATTAGCAATATTGGGCAAACAAGACCCAACACGAAGACAAACAAAGCAACAACACAATACGTGCTGGACACCACTATACGCAAACAAACACAAATAACGTAAATAAGATCTCCTACAAGCAACTAGACCACTAGAGGTAATGACGAACCGGACCACTATACGTAAACAAACACAAATAAGTAAATCAGACATGGGCTTGACGCCCTACAAGCAACTAGAGGTAATGACGAACGGTACATCGTTTTTCATACGAAAAGCAACCAGAGGTAATTACGAACCGTACATCGTTTTTATACGAAACTCGTAACGGCCATGACAACACGGACCTCATTAGAAGGAAAGACATATGATAGGGCAACACAAAAAACCTAAAATGATGAATAACACGGTCCTTACCAAATAATCCGGAGTGAAATCATGTGTTCGCGAAAGGTAAGCAGTTCCAGCTTCTTATAAGACACCCACCGTGTTACTCATAATAATATATACAGTGAAGTCCGGTCAATGTCTTGTCAGCGATAGAGGAAAGACAACATCTAGGTAAAAATTAAAAGATCCATTATTATTTGAGATATGGATATTTCGCATTGATCAACCAGATCGTGAAGACGACCGTATAATATTTGTAGCATGACTTCATCTTAGGGGCAACATAGGGGGTTCTTTATAAAAGCATAATGTAATAATAACTTTAACTTTGTATAATGTTAAACGTTTTATTAATAGAATAATTATTACGTTTGACTTAAATTACCATTGACATATAATAATCTTTAGCTTTGTCAATATCAAACTTTTTGACAATTCTAACATTTGGTTGATTGGAGGTATTCTTTCGCCAGTCGGAGACTAACTGTCCCCTCGTGTGTATTCCTCCCATTTCAACCGTTGACCATACATCTTCGAATTCCGTTATGATAGAGTTGTCAATAGCTATCACCATTGCTAAGAGGTCACATGAGGCATAGTCTTGTCTCTTTATAATATATCTGTTTCTTTCTGCTGTCATTCTTGAAAATTCTTTATGGAATCGGCCTTTGTCTGTATCAATAGCAGCCCATTTGTCAAACCAGCCCTATGAAAATATTAACGCTTAGTTCCAATAAAATATACAATGCATTCATATTCAAAATAAAAGAAGCCAATTGTCTTGAGTACAGCATCAAAGCGCACTCATTTCTCAGTGACTTATGACAGGTCGGTGGTTTTCTCCGGCTACTACGGTTTCCTCCACCAATAAAACTGACTGCCACGATGAAAACTGAAATATTGTTGGAAGTGGCGTTTAACACTAAAAACCTAAACCATTCAAAGAAACCTCTCTCCTTTTAATACCTATATTTTGTTTAGAAAAGTAGCACTTTTAACTTTCGAATATAAAATGCATACAACAACAAACCAGAGGAGATGTAAAATGCTCTAGATGGGTTGTTTCCTGTGCTATTACACTGGCTAGAATTTTTTCCCAGTAAAGACGGACATGTTCGTGTAACTAAAGTATTACTTGGACAAAATGTGTTAGTCAGACCAATATCAAAACTATGTTCATTAGAAATAGAAACTTGTGAGAGTGATCAAAAAGATGTGAAACTAGATGTGTCGGAACGACACGAATGTCTCCGCCGTGGATATTAAGGAGGCTCGCAAATGTTTCACCCTTTTTTAATTCCCTCAGTAATAGGCCAAACGTCTGTAAGTTGGCCAAAAATCATTCAACCAGAATGAATTTCAAAGTTGATCTGTAACTTATGATTATACACTTTCATACCAAAAAATCAAGTCAATATCTAAAATCATAGTGAAATAAAGTGGTGACAACTGAATATTTGGCTAAATTTCAAAGCCCAACAGCTGTAAGTTGGTCAAAAATCATTCAACCGGAACGAATTTCAAAGTTGATCTGTAACTTATGATCATACACTCTCAAGTCAATATCTCCAAGCATAGCAAAAAAAAAGTGGTGACAACTAAATATTTGGCCAAAGTCCAAGGGCCATAACTCGGCCAAAAATCATTGTACTGGAACGAAATATAAACTTGAGCTGTAACTCATCATTATACACTCATATGCCAAAAATCAAGTCAATATCTCCCAGCATAGCGAAAACAAGTGGTGACAACTAAATAGTTGGCCAAATTTCAAAGTCCAAGGGCCATAACTCGGTTAAAAATCATTGGACCGGAACGAAACGTAAACTCGATCTGTAACTTATCACTATACACCCACATACCAAATATCAAGTCAATATCTCAAAGCATAGCGAAATAAAAGTGTTAACAACTGTTTTATTTCGGAATTACGGACACGAGTACCACTATATGTCCCAGCCAGTTATTGGAGGGGACATAATAACGTGGACATTTTATCGGATTTAAGACAATGATTAAAGAGATAATTTTTGGGTGTACATAGTGTGAACGTATTAAGCTTCATTTGAACTATACTATAGGGATACAATTAAGAGCAATTGACTGTTTAATTATCTTTAGAATTCGCTAGTTTGTTGATTAGCATAGAGGAATCAAGAAGGGGAGAATGGTCAGAAGACAATAGTAATTTTAGATTAATTAGTGCCGTAGTATTTTCGTTTGTTAGAGTCTGTTTTATATAGTAGAGTAGAAATCGTTTTAAGTTTTAGATTGCAATATTTTTGCTTTTCACGGGGTTTTTTTTGTCGTTCATTTTGTAATACATATTAAATTTTGATTTCGAAATAAGATTATCGTGTGCAAAAATAAGGAACACATTTTATTTACAACTTGTCAAAGTTAACGGGTTTCCTATTTTTATTATACCATCATCGAGGTCACAAGTTCAAATTGTAGCCTGCATTGCAGTAATTAATTACTTTTATTGCTTCTGTTCTAGATCAAAATTGGGGTTAATGATATCTGTGAAATTTTATAGTACAATGTGAAAGTGAGAGTCTGGTCAGTTTTTGTAATCGTTAATCGAGAAGTAAGGTTTGGCAATCGTTAATCGAAAAGTAAGTCGAAGTTTGGTCATCGTAATCGAATGGTAAACAACGTTTTAAGATTGTGAAAAATTAACTGTACATATTGTAAATATTAAATTTGCATAGTGATTTATGTCGCTTGTTATACATCTTTTGAATCGAACTTTTCCACAGCAACTTTATCGTTTGACTCTGCACCAGATTTAAGAAATGAATCAGTATCTAACCCGAATGTTACTTCTAAATGAACTGCACGAGAATTTAAAAATGTGAATAGACACCGGTATCGCTTTTCCCGACGTTTTCCTCTGCCTTGATCAGTGATGAATGGACTTCCAAAAATCTACCCCTGTGTGAGGAAAAGCATATAATGGTGTTTTGAAACATATTTTCGGCAGTGGAGCCATCACCTGCTCTGCAGCTTTCGCCTGTTTACTACGTCATTATTAACACTCATTTTCTAATTCTCTTATTTCTTCTCTCCCAGATATACTCCAATAGTGTGCTGATAACGATGACAAAGTCTGATTTGTACCACTAATATGTTTTTTTCATTTTCATGAAAACGCTTCACTATTAGTCTTGTAATCCAATTTTTGCGTGGTAAAAATTTCGGAAATCGAACACAAATGGAAGAAATTCTGCATACTTTAAATGTCCGTCGTATCTAATAAGTCCGTCCTCATCGATTCTTGGATTCAAACTTAACAATTTGCTGGTTTTTGGTTATATCCTTATTATTTATCAAAACAATGTATTCTTCTTTAATTGACTCCTTTTGTGCATGTTTGATAATCATTATCTCGACATCTTCGATTTCAGCTGTACACAATGTTCCACCACGCCTTTCTTCTCGCTTAAGTCTACAATTGTCAATGAATCTGTTCACCCATGTTAGTACATGGACAAGTCTTACAAAACTAGAATAACGCACAGGATCTAGACTCCACTTTGGATCGCTGATGTGAATACTTTTCAATGTAGTACAGTCAGTTTGATTTGCACTATTGGTTTTCTTTTGACGCTTTAGTTCATTGTCACATATATTTGCTATTTCAATGTTAGTTTGTGGCCATTGATCTTCCTTTTGCCAAAACTCTGGGCCATTCGACCAAATAAAGTCCGATTGTAGTTGATCTACATCTCCTGCCTCTTGACAGTAAGTCTGCTGGATTAACATTTGTTGGCACATGCCGCCACTGCTTAGGATTCGATGAGCTATATATTTTCCCGATTCGATTCGCTACAAAGGCTTAAATTCTCGACTCTTGCCCCTAACCCAAATGCACAACGTTCATACTATCTGACCGCAATACCAAATGTTTTTCGGATAGTTCTAATGCTTGTCGAACTGAAAGTGCTAACCACAATCCCAATACTGCGGCCATTAACTCAAGTCTGGGAATGCTAACTGATATTAATGGTGCTCCTCTTGACTTCGCTGCAATTAATCGTGCAAATGCTAATCCATTCTTATTTACATGTCTCGCATATACAACAGATCCATGAGCCTCTTGAGAATAGTTGTTGAAATAATATCCTCATCGAGTTGCAAACACCTTGCAATTTTGAGACAACAAAGCTCCTCAAGTTTACGGAACCACTCTCTAGATTTGTTGACTACTATTTCGTTCAAACTATCGTCCAAATATATCCCCGATGTCCACATTTCTTGCAATACAACTTTAGCTCTGATTGTGAATGGCGCAATAAATCCCAAAGGATCAAATAACGTCGCTATTTTACTAAGAAAGTTCCGCTTAGTGAATTTAAAGTTGACATCAGGCGGGTTAGCTTTGAACGTGAATATGTCATTGTCTGCCTGCCATCATACTCCTAATGTTTTTACTGACGGCAAATTACGTTCGTCTATATGCACTTCTGATGCTCTGTCTTCTTCTGGAATACTTTGTAATACCACTCGTGAATTTGAGAGCCATTTACGTGCATGCATGCCAGTTTTCCCCAATAATTGTGATAACTGATTATAAAGTTCAATACCTTGTTCATCATTTAATACAGAGTCCATACTATCATCCATATATGTCGATTTTAAAACAGTTTCAGCAGCCATTGGAAAGGCATTCTTACAACGTTTTGCATGTTTCTGAGATACATATTGCGCTTGAAATAGCGATGAATTTACACCGAACACTTGTGTTGAACTCATATTATTCTGGTTTGTCTTCTGTTTTGAATGAGTGCCATACAAATCGATGAAACGGTCTGTCATTCATCGGAATTCGTATTCTTAAATACATTTCTGCTATGTCACACACTAAAGCTACTGGATCTTTTCGAAAACGAAGACGAACGTCAAATAAATCCCGCTGTAACTTCGGTCCTTAGTGAATTACACCATTGAGAGATATTCCATCATACTTAGCCTGTGCGTCAAACACTATCCGTGTTTTTATAGCTTCCATTTCAGGACGGACTACTGCAAAGTGTGGCAAATACCATTTTCTTGTTGCGTGTCATTTGTAACTTTACTAACATATTCTTTTTCAATATACTTTTCGATCTCTGGCCTTTTAATAAGTCTTTTCGCGGTATTTTCTAGTCGACGCAACACCATGCGATAATTATCATGTAATGCAGATGCGTTGTCCTTCCATGGTACCCCCATCTTGATAATATCCATCGTGGAAATTCAATCAATGTTCTACTTTAGCCAACGCTTGTCTTTCTTCAGTATTCAGAATTAAGTTTTCTCCTTTCGTTTTAATATTTTCAATTTCCCAGAACTTCATAGCAATGTTATCTATATCACTACGATTCTCTGGATCATGAACAAAATACGCTCGATGATAGAGTGTTTGTTCTTGTCCGTCATTTAGATTTCCGATACATGTCCAACTTAAAGGTGTAAGTCTAGCTATTGGTTCTCCAGGATTTCCACGTATATCTCGATAAGAATAATGCAGATCTGAATAGTCAAGACCGATCAGCACATCGACTGTAGGACGCTGACCAAGATTTGGAAACTGAATTCCTGTGAGATGCTCCCATTTTCTAGCGTGTTGCTTCCAGTTAATTGGCTGTATATTTCCAGCTACACGATTCGTAGTAAATTCAGTAATTGTCGTATCAGTTTGACCATTAAGACTTTGAAGTCGAACTTCAATATGCATTGTTTCAAAGGATTCAACATTGTCATTAACCACATTTACTGTCACTTTTTGAACCTGTCCCTGAAGTGCCAATTCAGCAACTACATCGACGTTCATGTACGTTTTCGTGCTGGCATCATGAAGTAAAGCATTGACCTTAGCTCTACGATTTCCGTTTTTCAATATAACGGGTACAGTTTTCAATGTTACAAAGTTAGCTTTCTTGTCTCGGTCTACCATTATACGATCTTTACCCTGCCCTCAGTAGAGGTGTGATTCATTTCCGGTTTATTAATAGTACTATTAGTCTCACAATTCACCTCCGCTTTCACCGTACGTCTTGGTTCATCAGATATTAGTCTGTCATAATTCCGATATCTATGCAAGAGTCTCTGGTGCACTATTTTTCACACACTTAGATTACATACTCTGCTTTTCCGACACTGCTTTCCAAAGTGATCATGTCCTAAACATCGATAACAGAATTGAAATCGTTTGGCTGTATCCCATCTTTTGTGAACTGTTAGTTTCCGAAATTCATCGTATCTCCAAATTCCGTGCCGCTTGTTACAAAATTTACACAATTGGTGTACTATGTCTTTGTTTTCCGTTTTAGCTACATCTTGCGGTCCACCAAAAATGTTCTTAGACCATCTATTCAGTTGCCTTTGACATTCTACTGGGCATTAGTGTTCGTACTGTTTCGGATGCTATTGTTTGAAATTCTGATTCCTGAAATATCCATTCTTTAAGACACTCAACTGACTCTATTTTTTTCTTTTTCGAAAATCCAGCGATGGTACCTGGACAACATAGATTCGGTCATCTTGTGCTGAAGTTTATTATACAAAGAACCATTTTTTAGTTCACCTAAACGACCAGCTTCTTTCAAATTCACAACGGCTATATCAAGTAAATCAGCAAACCTTGCAATGTCTCTATCTGTCCCATCTCTCATCGGTTTAAAGTTCTCTAATTCCTCAATGTATAAAGTAATTTGTCTTCTATGTCCTCCGTATTTCCTATCTAAACGCACCTTTGTGGCTTCATAAGCTACTGCTGAATTTCCCAGATTTTCGATAACCTGAAGCGCCTCTCCTTCCAAATATTGTCTCAGTTGTAATAACTTATATTCCTTTGTTGCAGGTGATTTGTCAATGTAAACTATGAAAGCGGCTTTCCAACTTTTATTGCCCGAAAATATTGGTATTGAAACTCTTTTAATTGTTTCCACATATCTGTCCCGATTGCTGACGACCCACTTTCAGGTTTATATACCGGCACTATTTTCCGATCATTTTGAACGCTTAAAGACTGTAATCCTATATCGATAGTAGGTTCTAATTCATTGTCAACTTGTTTTTCTATATCTTGGTGTTTAATTTTTGCATCATGTTCCGCTTTTAATAAATGTTCACGTTCTTTTTCATTTGTTCATTCAGTTCTTTCTGATGACGACGACGAAATTCTTCTTCCAGTTCTGTTTGTTCTAGTCTAATTATTTGTTCCTTCTTATTGGCTTCTTCTCTAAGTTGTTCCGCATATTGTCGAGCTTTCCATTCCTCTATTTCCTGTTGTTTGACTGACGAGCGCACACTTGACAATTCGCTTTTTCTGTCATCTAAATATTCTTGACAACGTTGTTGAGCAGCTTCATATTCCGTAACTATTTTTTCCATTTCATTGTTTGTTTTTCGTACATTGTCTTCATTATTTTGTTGGCTACATTTTTGTATATTCCTTCGATAGTATTTCCAGTGATTTCACAATACTTTCTTGTGCATCGTTTAATTTATATCTCAGTTCTACTAGGTAAATATTCATTCAACAATTGTAACAGTTTGATGTTTTACTATTGTGAGTGCCGCTTTTGCATTCGACTTTTCTCTCTTAAATGTTTCTACAATTTATAACGAATTCAATATGTATATTCGCAGTTTCATCCTCCATATTGATTTTCTTATCTCGCATGAATCACATCTGCGAGATTTCTGGTTTTTAGGAAACAAATTGTAAACAAACACATGTGCACTGTTGATAATATTAATGGGTATGAGCTACAAACAAAGACTTGGTAAGTATTTCATATTAGATAATTTTTCTCAGCCACAAAAGTATCTTTTACCTAAGTTTAAGATATATGAAAATATTTTACCACCCAAGAAATCAAGTTTGAGTTGCAGTGTAATTAGTTGTATAACCAAATAACATGTACAAGCATTGCTAAAAATAGCTTGTGTATTTGATCCGTAATTTAAGATATAGAGGGTCGTAAACACTTGAAAAACAAAATTGTAACCAAGTTTCTGTTTCATTTAAATTTAAGGTTTAAAACATTATTATTTTTTTGCAGTTCCCTGTGATCTATGAAATAGCACTAATGACATGAGGTATTTTAATGACATAAAAAAGACAAAAAAAGACAAAAATAAATGAATTCTTCACTGTTGAGTATTTATTAATCTTGGGAAATTTGTATACTATTTTCTAATCCAGAATGAAAAACATCTTATGCTGGACAGTTTAACAACAGTAGAACACTTTTTTTAAACTAGATTTTTTTTAATTGGTAGAATTTTACTTTTATTTCAGATTATCAAAAATGCCCACATGTATTTGTGCAGTTGTTGGATGCTCAAATAATAGGTAACATTTAAGAAACTGGAAAGCTGACTTTTGCAAATTACCTGATTGTAACTTAAAATAATTATAAATTCTTTTTTTTAAATAATCTTTGATCTTCTTTTGCTGTTCCGAAGGAAAAGGAACAAAGCACCTCCCCTCACCACTAAAAGTTAAAGTGTTGGGCCGTAAATAAGAACTATTGAGAATCTGGGATACATCAATTCAACAGATTGATAGAAATTAAAACACAATGTAATGTTAGATTTTTGTGTATACAAATGTCGAAAATTAATATGTATTGTATAACATATATCGTTTTATTTTATTATTATATTATTATTCTTTTTATTTATTTTATTTTATTTTTTTGAGTACAAATATTTATCAGTTAAACTTTTGTGGAAGAATCTTTTCTCTTTCTGGTGCAGTTTTCTCCACTGAAATATTTGTTTCCTATCCTGCAAACACTCGTGCAACAAGCATTTCTTTCGTCCCCACACATGACAAATTCCTTTTTCGCAAAAAGTCTTTAAGAGCTGGAACCTTCCAAAACTTAAATTTTTCTAAAGTCATATCATCCAATTCTTTTCCAGACATTTTGAAATTTGCACATGTGTGTGGAAATCTTTTATTAACAACTCTAATATGAGAAAACAATGGGGATTATGATGTACCTACATCTCTGGGTTGTGCACAACACATAAAC
Organism: Bathymodiolus brooksi; assembly: GCA_963680875.1. NCBI lineage: Eukaryota > Metazoa > Mollusca > Bivalvia > Mytilida > Modiolidae > Bathymodiolus > Bathymodiolus brooksi. The sequence goes on from OY804580.1 coordinate 18,780,162, forward strand.
TATATTTACACTGCATGTCTTCAAGCCTTTGTTTACAATCTGTTACCTAATGACCTCTGACCAAACCACGTGATGCTCAGTATACAACTGATAAGCTGGAACTGTGATTATGCTTATTCTTCTTTTGATTCTTCCATTGTATTTCCAATAACCACGCTCTGCTACCAAAAAACTGGTACGGAGTCAAACGAAAAAGTTGTACTGGAAAAGTTCGATTTAAAAGATGTATCATGGCAACCAGTTTTAGTGGTGGAAGAACCATCGACCATCGACCATGGGCAAGCAACTGGTAACCTTTATCACTTGCGGTTGCGAGTCGAGTGCATCTTTTTTTGTAATTTACAAAGCCCGGTGCGAACCCACGCCGTATTGGTGATATGCTTGTATGAGTTGTTAGGTAATCCAACTACCTAACTCATTGAGCCACGCTGTCCCTTCTAACACAGTTGTGTTAAATTTATATATATATATATATATAGAAAAAAATACCTACCCAAGATACACCTAGTGTTTTGGAAGTTTCCCAAGATATTATGGTTGTTCGGCACTTTAACTCTTGTAGTGTTATATAAGCTGCCTCAGGATCCGCATTGAAGTTGAATTCAGCAGCCAATCTGTCACCTCCCTTTCCTGGAAATAAAAGTATGATAATTATGGGCACTGTATTAACTATTTCAAGATTAATTGAAATTGGAATATCTCTTAAAATTGGGGATACATTAGATAAAATTTAATCTATCCCTCTCTCTGGTTTCCCTCAACCCCCAAACATGACAGAACAATAGCACAGTCAGTGAATACTTGTAGTTAAGAATAATAGCCAAGATGATAATATGTTGGCCCACGATCATTACACTCAGTGCACTAAAAAATACATAAATAATATCAATGAGTCATGAGGTCTAAATAAATGATCTTCATATGAGACCAGACACAATTAGTTCCTCAATTAAATATTTAGACGTTACGCGCGATGTTCGTACGTTTAACCATAATTAAGCTTGCCGCTTTATGAAGACCGTGCAGCCAAGATAGAAAAGAAATATTGCATTGAGAAATATATAGTTATGGAAAGTCTAAGTCCGTCCCCATTACTCTTTGTAATTAATTCCGATTTAAAATGTGTTATTTTGTAACTATAAGCCGTGAAATGTTGATTTCGGTGAAAAAAGTCGTTGTCCCGTGTAGTATTTTACGCTACAAATAAAAGTTAAAACCTTGTTAACGTTTTAATTTCCTGTCCGATTTCTTTTTTTTTTGCCACGAAGTGCTCAGAGTGGCAATCTTTGTTGGTAACATATGATGTCATTATGACGTCATTTGCCGATTTGCCATGCAAGTTCGAGAACAGTTACATTGTGTCCCATTCATCCAATCACAACTCAGACTTCACAAAAATACAGCTTTATCGTGAAAATTGGTGAGTAAATAATGTAAGTATCAAAATGTTGTTTTTAAGGAGTTCAAAATTTGAAAAGGACAAATAGAAAAAAAGGCAAAATTCGAAAAAAATATTTTATTTTCATTTTGGGTGAACAAAATGTCCCGAATCCGATTTTTGAATAAAATAATGTAGGCAACCGTTTTCCGGATGGTTTTGTTAATACCAATTCAAGGCATAGAGCAATCAAAAATAAATGATGAAATCGGTTGTTTTTCTCTTCTTTTTAAATCTGCAAAAATTATAAACATAGGAATCACGGGGTTTGAAATATGGAACGTTAAAAAAGGATGAAATAAATGTCCCCTCCGTGATTTTTCACGATGACGGCAATGTAACGTCGCATTGATCAATTTTGTATGTAACCTATATTCAAATATAAATAGCAATATAATATGAAATGTACTATGAATAGACTGATTGTATTTTACCATAAGTTTTTCCTATATTTATATTTCTAGCAAGGAACACCTGCCTCAAAGTGTAAACTGTACTTGCTAATTGATCGTAGGAGAGAAATATCACACCGGGGTATCTGATAAGATCTCTGCAAGTAGAATTATATGTATATAAGGTGTACGAAACCTTTAATTAATTTTTTTAACATTTTCTACTAAATTTATGTTTTTGTGAGACTGTCGGGCTATTTTATCTTAAGTTTAACCTTTTGAAGATCATATATTTTCTGAAACGTACATGATTCCTCTACGCTCTGTGAAAATATCAGGGGATGTTTAAAGTCTTGCAGTGAAATGCCAGACTATGGAAAACACCTACTCTAAAAATAGCTCCGTCATCCCCGTCATCCCCGGGAAATTCAATATTTATAGGTCATGCATCAAATCCCCCATAGAGGTATTAAAATACAACTAAATCCATCAACTTTGGGCTCAAAATAATCCTTATATATTTAACTTCAATAATCAAATATTATAAAAAAAATTCACGGTCAGAGCAGTTCGAAAGTATAGTCTGAAAATCCAGGAAACAAAGGCAAAATCAATATCCCTAACATGCATGACTGGTCACATTACCTTGTTTGGTACATGCGGAGCTAAACCAGTTTTATGGGTCAAAACATCCCCTTTTAGTGGAATGAGGCGGTCACGCTAGTGTTTTTTACATGTTAATAAAATGTTAACCCTCGTTATTATAAGAATTGCATTGGTAGATGACTTGTATGACATTTAAATTATGGAAATAATAAAATGTGGCAGTGTTAAGCTAGTTTTATGCATTCAAACCTCTCATCTTAGTGAAATCATGCGTTTTTGCAACTGTTTTGCACTTTAAGTAGAATGCCGACCCTCACATACAACAGGGTGAGCAGAGCAGCGTTGTTGGAAAGAGCTTCATTAATTTGTTTACATTTTAAAGGAGCACAAATCCTATCATATTGCATTATCATTGGCAAATTGTTTATGTAAAAGTTGGTACCAGAAATCACTATAAATTAAACAACTTCATTGGACATACATCTTATAATTGCTTACCATAAATTTTGATTTTGGAACTCAAGTGAGATATTATTTATATAACACTAGTATATAAACATGGTCTACTCTAAGTCTGACAGGGATAACCTTCCACTTGCGCTGAGGAGCAAATTTGCAAATATACTGGATCCAATTTTATGATTAGCTATTTTTCGTATTTGTGACCATAAACCTGCTGATATGTGTTATATTTCGTATATATAACACACACAAGAGATTGTCTTGTGAAACGTTTTCTCTAATTTTTTTATTATTTCCACATTTCACAACCGATTGTGAAAAAATTGTTCTCCTCACTAGTGAATTTAACTGTTCTCGGCACCTGATTGGTCAATTTTTATTCTGTCAGGACTACTTTCTCTCCAACTGTGATCGATCATTTTATAAAATATTGAAAGATATTGTAGGCCTAAATACCATTTTCATGTAAAAAGTAACTTAATTCCATTTTCGTGATGCGTGTGGTTAAACGTTTTACTGCTGTGATGTGCGCCCTGTTTGGAGGGACTTGCCGGGAACAGAACAGTTGGCATTCGAACTTAGCCTACTCGATACATGGATACACGTAAAGCTTCCTTGGTTACCGTGTAAACAAAATCGCGATCGTGTCGTCTCCAAAATAAAAGATGTCCCTAAACGAAGTTTTGGAAAGGGGACAAAGAGTCAGACTTCTCTCGGGTGAAAAGGGGATCACAATAGGGAAAAATGAAAACTTTGAGTTCCCATTATGGGAGATCAAACTCGAGAATGGACAAATTCTCACTGAAGCAAGATACAGGTTTGACGTCCTAACTGAGCCTGAGGTATCAAACGATCCAGGAAATTCTGACTCACCTCCTACAGTACCCGAGGAGCTTATGCATTTCTTTCAGTCTGAACTATATGAATCAGATGATTCATCGGTTTCAGCTGTTCCGCCATTGTTGTTATTATAATTGGAGATCCGTCCGCGCAAATATTTCGTTGGACATCTCATTTTTCAGGAAATATAGACAAATTTAAAAATATTTTTGTTTCGTTAAATACTGTCGTTATAAAATATCAAAAGTTATTAATTTATTTGGTTTCCTTTAAATATTTGAAACATCTATATCATTTTGCAACCATGGTAACAGGATGCGTAGCAATCTCTCAAAGGAAAGACTAAAGGGGCGGTATAAAGGTTGGGAGAATTTGCATATCGATTTGAATTTTGTTGTTTTAAAAAATTAGAGAAACAGATTCTTACATTGTTGTGAGTGAATTATCGGAGTTCTCCAATCTCGGTAGTTAAATTATGGAATTTTAAATCCTCGCCAAGGCTCGGACTTAAAATTCCATAATTTAACTACCTCGATTGGAGAACTCCGATAATTCACTCACAACAAAGTAAGAATCTATATTTCTTTAATTTTTTTTATTATTTCCACATTTCACAACCGATTGTGAAAAAATTGTTCTCCTCACTAGTGAATTTAACTGTTCTCGGCACCTGATTGGTCCATTTTTATTCTGTCGGGACTACTTTCTCTCCAACTGTGATCGATCATTTTATAAAATATTGAAAGATATTGAAGGCCTAAATACCATTTACATGTAAAAGTAACTTAATTCCATTTTCGTGATGCGTGTGGTTAAACGTTTTACTGCTGCGATGTGCGCCCTGTTTGGAGGGACTTGCCGGGAACAGAACAATTGGCACTCGAACGTTTCGGACTTAGCCTACTCGATACATGGATACACGTAGAGCTTTTTTGGTTACCGTGTAAACAAAATCGCGATCGTGTCGTCTCCAAAATAAAAGATGTCCCTAAACGAAGTTTTGGAAAGGGGACAAAGAGTCAGACTTCTCTCGGGTGAAAAGGGGATCACAATAGGGAAAAATGAAAACTTTGAGTTCCCATTATGGGAGATCAAACTCGAGAATGGAAAAATTCTCACTGAAGTAAGATACCGGTTTGACGTCCTAACTGAGCCTGAGGTATCAAACGATCCAGGAAATTCTGACTCACCTCCTACAGTACCCGAGGAGCTTATGCATTTCTTTCAGTCTGAACTATATGAATCAGATGATTCATCGGTTTCAGCTGTTCCGCCATTGTTGTTATTATAATTGGAGATCCGTCCGCGCAAATATTTCGTTGGACATCTCATTTTTCAGGAAATATAGACAAATTTAAAAATATTTTTTGTTTCGTTAAATACTGTCGTTATAAAATATCAAAAGTTATTAATTTATTTGGTTTCCTTTAAATATTTGAAACATCTATATCATTTTGCAACCATGGTAACAGGATGCGTAGCAATCTCTCAAAGGAAAGACTAAAGGGGCGGTATAAAGGTTGGGAGAATTTGCATATCGATTTAAATTTTGTTGTTTAAAAAAATTAGAGAAACAGATTCTTACATTGTTGTGAGTGAATTATCGGAGTTCTCCAATCTCGGTAGTTAAATTATGGAATTTTAAATCCTCGCCTAGGCTCGGACTTAAAATTCCATAATTTAACTACCTCGATTGGAGAACTCCGATAATTCACTCACAACAAAGTAAGAATTTATATTTCTCTAATTCTTGTTTAAATTTCACACTTCCCAACCCGTGTGAGAACAAATCGATAATCAACGTGTGGATCACTTTGTTCTCAGTTGCTGATTGGGAGAGATAAGAATTTCACGCTACTTTTCCCATAAAAATGTTACGTTTCGCAAAATGTCATTGTATCAATAAAATCGTTTAATTAACCGTAACTAACCGTACCGTAATCAAGAACTCATCATCTGGAATCGTGTCCCTTCTTCATCATTGGCGTCATTGCTTCAAAAACATTCCTTAACGGGTGTGACGTCAATTGAAGTATACGTCAGTGACGTCATTGCTCGTCGATTTGAGAAAGTGAAAAACGGCCATATATTTTGTTAGATTAGTGAGAAAAAGAATCAAACAAATATTTTTTAGTGGTTCATTAGAGAAACAATCTCTAACATTGTTTCCCATTTATTACGATAATTTCTCAAATCTCGATAGTTAAATTTTCACATTTTAAAGTTCTCGGTAAACCTCGAACTTTAAAATGTGAAACCTCGAACTTTAAAATGTGAAAATTTAACTATCTTGATTTGAGAAATTATCGTAATAAACGGGAAGCAATGTTAGAGACTATATACCTTCTATATTACCGCCCATGATATACACTTCTTTTAATTTTCTGCCAAATTCTGGATCTAACCGTAATGCCATTGCGATGTTAGTTAATGGAGCAAGTGCAACTAACGTCAGCTCTCCTATAATAGACATGATAGAGAACGAAATATTAATAAATATACAATACTTGTGCACTGTCGAAGCATATAGGTAATATGTGTATGAGGCTTAGAAACGGGGGAAAAGGCGAGGCTTCGCCGAGCCTTTTCCCGCGTTTCGCGCCGAATACACATACATTTGTATTTACCTATATGCTTCGACAGTGCACATGTATTGTATTTATCCTGCAATTTTAAATCGTAAATAAACGTTTACTGGATGATGATAAAAGTATTTGAAATAATTTTGTGTATGTATTTGAAAACAATATCCCCCGATGTGCCCCGATCTTACATTTGTGTGTTCTATTTATAACTGACCAATATCAAAACAAATATTGGGCAGGCTATATTGGTGGGTAAATGCTGTCATTGCAGGATAAAACAGAGTATATGATTGAGTGGTGTTTAACGCAAACATTAACAGAGAATATTATATATGTAGGACATAGCAAAGATATAGTTATAAAGGTACATAAATTTATTCTAAAACAAACCAAACGATTTTTAAATTAATTGTAGGGAGGTGTATCTTTGTTGTGCTAACTAAATTTGATATCTAGGTTTTGAACATTTCTTGCCTTACCGCCTGGTCACATAATTATATATTGTTGTACTAAATTTGCATTTAACTATGTTTTTCATTAGTTTTAATGTACATTTATTTATTTATCTATTTATTCATAACAATAAACTAGTTTGTTTCCAAATTCCACGATATATTATTTTATGTGATTTGGTTTTTGGTATTTAACGCCACTTTCAGCAATATTTCAGCTATATCATGACGACCAGTTTTAGTGTTGGAAGAAGCCGGAGTACCCGGAGAGAACCACCGACCATGAGCAAGCAACTGGTAAACTTTATCACCTGCAGCTGCGAGTCGAGTGCATCTTTTTGTAATATACAAAACCGGGCGCGAACCCACGCCGTATTAGTGATAGGCTTGTATGAGTTGCTAGGTAATCCAACTACCTAACTCATTGAGCCAAATGGGCCATTTTTATTTTATATAATATGCTATATTGTAGTATGTTTCTTCGCTGAATAAATATGTTTAAACTAAGTCAGTAATATATCAACAGTCCTACTCACTTTTCATCATTACATTATTAGCCAAAACATAAAAATATCAATATACGAAACATATATATCTGGATGCAGTAAAAACAGTTTTCAAAATGTTCCTTATAAAACCTGGACATCGATATTATAATAACATCTAAAAATCCCTCTACTAAAACCAGAAATTCCAAACTAGTGATTCTCCAATTCCGACATAACGGATATGTATTACTGGTCTCAAATTTAGATACCATACATGTGCTGTTTTTGTTTTAGACCGTTTTATATACACAGTGGTCAATCTTTACAGCAAGATGTAACATACTATATTAAGGAAAACATAGATGGCATCGTTAAGGGTTTGTATTCAAACTAAGATCGAAGGGGTATTGTGTTTAACGCCACTTTCAACAATATTTCAGCTATATCGTGGCGGTCAGATTTATTGGTGGAGGACACCAGAGTACTAGGTGAAAACCACCGACCTGCAGCAAGTCACTGATAAAATTTATCACATAATGTTGTATCGAGTACACCTCGCCAAGAGCGGAGTTCGAACTCACCCCGTTATTGGTGATAGGCACTGATGGCATATGTAATGATAAACCCAACAACCATACGACCACGACGGCCCCAAAACTCGGATCAAAGACAATTTTAAAACTATAATGTAATATAAAGATGCATCTTTTACAGCATGAACTATATTTGTATGCTCTTTGTAAAACTTTGATATTAAACCAGCGCGCACGATGTGTTACCCAATACACTCCATATACAAATAAATTTCCAATTCATGTGTTGACTGACTGAAATATGTGGTATTATTTTATTCATATTTGTTTTCCTTAATTGAATATTTCAGATGTAAGGATAATATATTTCATTTTCATAGCTGAATAACGAAATGTAGTCATGTAAATCAGTATTCCATTCAAAGAGCTGTATAAGATATTTGTATGACATATACTAGGAAAACAAGAAAAATTGAAGATATCAAATGAGTAATCAGAATCCGTAAAATCCAAGAAGGACAGACAACACAATGGCCAACAGAAAAAGGACAAAAGGACAAACAATGATCTACAAAACATACACATAAAACTACAAATTGAGAAACAAGAACTCCACAAAAAACCGAGTGTGAACTCAAGTGCTCCGGATGGGTTTTACGGATGTATTTGATATCATTACCTGGGTTATCATTAACGAGACGTAAAAGTGCGTTTACTGCATGTTCCTTCTGGATCAGGCTTACATCTACATGTACAGGGTTTGACATATCACCCAGTCCATCATTTCCATGGTAATGTCCAGCACTTTCTCCTTGGTCAAGAATAGATTTTACAGCGCCCTTGAACACAGGTATCTTAAAATAGAAATAAAATACGTTTGAATATATCAATGAGGTAATCGGAAGACATAAATCGAAGGAGTAAACAACAAAGGACAAAACGACAAAATAGAATCAACAAAACTCTACGCAAACACCTACAAAATGATTTGATTTTTGGTGTTTAACGCCACTTTCAGCAATATTTCAGCTATATCATGGCGACCAGTTTTAGTGGTGGAAGAAGCCGGAGTACCCGGAGAGAACCACCGACCATGGGCAAGCATCTGGTAAACTTTATCACTTGCGGCTGCGAGTCGAGTGCACCCTTTTTGTAAGTGGCGTTAGACACAATCAAAATAAACAAAAAAATCAAAAGATATAATATGTCGTAACGTAAAAATTCAATATCAAAATTGGTAGTCATTGAAAGCTTCTTCAGTATATCAGCAAAACAAGACTGACAAGAGATATGTCACGTAGATAGTGAAAAAAGACACTAACGTTCTTTCACTTTCCTATGACGATCTGATAAAACAGATTGGTAGAGGAAATGATTCAACAAATAGCTGTATACGTACTGGGGGATATTTTTTTATTTATTACCGGTATCTATTTTCAGGCTAAATGACTATCGTACTTGATTTGTGAGATAAGAAATGTGAAAAATGGAAATTCTACGCACAGCATTTGGTATCCAGAAATGTTAGAAATTGGAAAAACTGTTAATAATTTTTGACACCCATTAAGCTGGTACTGCTTCATCAACCTACGATGTTCGTGATACTCATAATAAATATTAACAGTTTGTTCAGTTGCTTATACCAACAAAACGTACAGTCATCTCTCACCTCAACTTACTTGACCTATAAATAGACCATTATGACGTTGGAAATTCAGTTCCTGGTTTGGAACAGTAACAATAAAAAAAATCCAGGACCCTTGTGTCCATGAATTTTTTTTTTTTAAAAGTTAATAATATGAAATATTGACATCCACACTTGCATTTTGGACAGCACATTTCTGTGTCCACACTTGTTCTTAAAAAAAAAAATGTTATATGATAAAGAATGAAAATTCGACATTAAAAATATATATCCGAAATATCAAACATTATACCGATATCGATCCAACTGTTGACTTCGTATTTCCTGTTAACAAAATAGATCGGAAAAAAAAGGTGAAAAGACAAATTCGAAATTAACCAAATGCGTATTCAGAAGATGTAACTAAAGAACTATATATGTTTTTACTTCTAAGGATCACTGTAATGTGCACCAGTTTTTTTTAATCGTAACATCGCTTCTGTTGTTGCTTCCTGTAATACAAACAATTTTTTTTTTGGTGCCGAGATTTTCAATCCGCAGAAAAAAAAATCCACAAAAAAAAAATGTCTTCTTTTTAGACCAAACCGCAGAAATTTCACACCGCAGAATTTACCGGTTATACGGGGGTATCATACAAATCACCATTAAATATATTATGCATAAAGTTCAATGTTCTTTACAACAAGGTTGATCGTCCAGTTGTATGTCAGGTTGCCATTTAGAAAACATTTGAATGACCGAATCATTTCACGCGGAGATGTCTGGACACATAAAACTAGATTAACCTTGACGTAGCAAGCCAGGAAAGTGAGCGGTTATGAATGTACGTATTATGGGTGTCGCTTTAACCTATTTCCATGATTTTGCTGTGATATTTTGAAACTGTTTTGACAATTTTTGTTTTAGTTTAATACTATTCTATTGCGTAAAAAAGCAAAAGGATTGGACAACAAGTTATTCCAACTTAATGACTGTCCTCTCCTTAGAAATACAATTACATATACAGGTATATGATACCGACAAACAGCATATACATAAACGTACATACATATCAAAATGTACCTCGTGTTGGGTAGACTCTATTGACCTTTTGGGAATCTATTGGTTCGGCCTATAAAAGTGCGCACCTTTTCAAAAATATTGGTATTTATTTGAAGAATTTGTGTTTGTTTTTCTTTTCATCATCATCGGCTATGACTTTTCAGTATTTCTTATAAAATAATAGCTGTTTTAATACAAACGAGTAGAAATAATGAAACTATAATCTGATGTACAAATTGTAATGTACCTAAAGTCAAAACACAATCAAATTTGAATGTTCGATGTATTCGCTTAGAAAAGATAAAAGGGTGTGTTCGATTAAGTAGACTTTAGCTTGGATAATGGTATTCGCATGACGCTTAACATTTTTTCGTGTCTTCATTAAATATAAAATATGTATATAATATCAGACAAGTTCATTTTGTATTAATTCGTGAAGGGGCCCGGGTGGCTCAATGAGTTAGGTAGTTGGATTACCTAACAACTCATACAAGCATAGCACCAATATGGCGTGTGTTCGCGCGCGGCTTTGTAAATGCAATAAAGGGCGCACTCGACTCGCAGCCGCAAGTGATAAAGTTTACCAGTTGCTTGCCCGTGGTCGGTGGTTCTCTCCGTGTACTCCGGCTTCTTCCACCACTAAAACTGGTCGCCATGATATAGCTGAAATATTGCTGAAAGTGGAGTTAACCACCAAAAATCAAATCAATCAAAGTTGTGAAACTTGTGTCTTATCCAATGGCATATTATAGGACAATAAGAAGAGTTTGAGGATACCAAAGGGGTAATCAGAATCCGTAAATCAAAGTAGGACAGACAACACAATGGCCAACAGAAAAAGTACAAAAGTACAAACAACGATCTACAAAACATTACACAGAAAAATAAAGTTAGAGTAGCACAAACTACATGGATTTGCTCCCGACCACTAAATTTTCCCCACTGATTGTTTTAACTGTCAATGTATTACCCAATTTTTACAAAATGCTAAATTTTCTGACTGCCATTCTAGTCATTTCAAAGCTATCTTATCGTTCTAGTTGTTATCCTTGCATGAAAAGCACCGAAAGTTTCCGAACATTTTGACGTGTGGATCGATAATTGGATGTGTATTAGGGTTCCCAAAGGATATATTATGTGAAAAATCATTGCAAAAGGGATTATTCAAAACAAAAAAGGAAAAAAAAGACCCGTACAAGCGATAAGGTTAGAAATATAAAAAAAATAGAACGAGATAAAGCGAGGAAGGGTTCGTAATGGCGACCTCCTTTGTGATTTTTAAGTGGGTTATACATTGACATTAAAAAACATCAGTGGGGTAAATTTAGTGTGCACGAACCTCACTAAAAACCGGAACTACTTACGTCAAGTCTATTACATATCTGAAGAACCCTCAGTGTATTTCTGCACACATCATCAATGGCAACATTACCATTTACACATGTAATACCAACAACCTCTACCTCTGGATTAGACAATGCCAGCATGATGGCCTCGGCGTCATCCACACCAGTATCAACATCAATGATCATCTTTGTCTTCATCTTATATTGCCTGTAACCGACAAAAGACCTAGTAAAACTGTGAATTAAACAATTAAACAATTATATACCAAGTCATATCATTTCTCTGACTATGAATAAATTGTAGTTCATCTTGACCCAATTCAAAATTTTAATAAGATTATGGTCAACTTGTAAACAGCTTTAGAAATGTAATACAGAGATATAATATGGAATCACATGTATCAATATAAAAGTGTATATACTTATTGACTGGTAAGAGGGTAGTCGCAAGCCTATTGTTCTCCGAGGCACTAACTATATCCCGAGGCGAAGCCAAGTGTAATAGTTAGTGTAGAGGGGTACAATAACCTTGCCTTGCTATTACCCACATATCCAGTCAATAAGTGTTTTATTATACCGCACTGCATAAGACTATGATACCATGGACAGACACAGAACCTACTCGCCATGTTTGTCGTGTACGGGGTTCGGGGTTTTAGTTGCGCATAGGATATATCCCGGGAATTTTGAATGTTCATTACTGTGTTTTCTCCAATGAAACAAGAGCATTGAAATTTCCGCGAGCATATTTGGCGTCTCCGGTGAATAGCGTAAGAGATGTGAATAGTCGTTTGGACTATTCACCAGTGAATAGTTCATTACACAATTTACCACTAAACAGAATATTTATGAACATGCATCTTTAAAAGGAAAACTTATACTGAGGCATAATGTTATAGTATCATAAATATATTATGGCAATAGCCCGTTTTACTTTGTAGAGGTCCATATACAGTCAAACCTTCCCGTGCGGTCATCTCTATTACGCAGTCACCTGTATTAAAAGGTCACCTTTTTCTTGTCCCGTCACAGATAACTTCATATGAATTGAACCTCTTTTAAGAGGTCACCAGTCTTAATAGACCGCTTTTCTTTGTCCCAAAGGTGACACATTAATACATGTTTCACTGTATTTTGATCAAGTCAATGTGTATTTAGATGTCTTTTGTGTAATTAAAATACTGAAGAATCTTGCCTTTTCACCAAAGGCGAAGTGCATTACTTTATGGTACAAAGTGTGCGAGGTGCTTGCGGAAGGTACGCTTTCTACTCCAGATTCTCTAGTTTCCTACACCAATAAGACTGACCACAGAGATGTAACTGAAATATTGCTGCAAGTGGCGTTAAGCATGCATAATATTAATGAGATAATGGTTGAGTACTGCATACATATTAAACCGTCGCTAACATGGTAATTCTTCGAAAGCTTACATTTCAGTCATAATGAATAGATTAAAACAATATTATTATGCACTCACTTTCTCCTCACCACCCCCTTTTTACAATATCAATCACAGAGTGATCAATTACAAACGTTAAACGAGGGTATAATTTAAGCGAGGAATGCTGTCAAACTAATGTGAAATCTTATATTGTGTTGTGTTTTTGTTTTGGTTTTCTTCGTCTTGTGTACCCTATGTATAATGTTGCCAGTTTCTCTGGATTGTCCTTTTCTTATTGCCCCTTCGGTATTCTCTAATGTTTATTAAACATATCATATCAAGATGTTTGCTGTGTCATCTTCATATCCCTTAATTTTCACCATTCCAGGTCTTGTTGAATATTTGATATGACCATATCTTATCTAAGGCAAGTTGAGACTACTCAATAGCGTTGTTTTATACAGGTAAATAAATGCTAGAGAAAGCCGAAGGTGCAATCAAGATGGACAATTTATAGACACAGAACACATTAGACACAAGACACAGAACGAAGACAAACAAAACACACACAAACCAACACAGAAAACTAAATAGATGAGCAACACGGACCCCACAAAGGGCCGGGATGAACCCATATACTCACGAAGAGTGCGTAGTTCCTGCTTCATATAAGATACCCGCCATATTACTCATATAATCAAATCGTGTTGGACATTACTTGACGTAAATACACATCAATTTAACATAAATAAGACACGAGGCCTCCTGTAAACAAATGGAGGTAAAGACGAACCGTTTTATGTGGAAACCACAGATACGTGTGGACAGGACCCTATGTTGCCCTCCCTTTTTTTTCTTCTTTTTTTTTTTAGATGTTTTGTCAATCAAAAGAGTTCGATCGTGTAACTGCTTGACTGAAGCACAGTCTACAAACAGTTGTGGTGTATATCAAGTATCTGTTTATGTTCCAAAATGATTATAAAAGACTTGGCCACAGTGTAATTCGTAGCATTGACTGTTGTATGTCAATCGAAAATTCAAATGATATGAGTTATCGGGATCAGAAATGAGTTAGCGGTATCAGATATGAGTTAGATAGTATTCATAATCGATGAGAATCCGAATGAATGTTTTGCTCGTACTACCTTTCGTATTTTTATTGCTCTAGTAAGTTAGTATTAGCACATGCAGTTTTACTTAAGAAAAACATTTGAAATCAATTTTGTTTTCGAGTTTGTCAACTTTTGTCAGTTCTATCCGTAACATAAGTATGATCACATTATTGATTTGGACCATAGATTTATCGAATCATCGTTGCTGTGTCTACTGTCAAAATTACGTCTTCCAACCAAAATTTGGTTCTTAAACATGTTTGGGTTTGAAATACTATATTGCTGCCAAACAAATAATGAATATTAAGTTCCTTCAACTTCTTTTTTATCAATCTAATTTTTAGAAAATTGATTTTGATTTACGACTTATATTTACTTTTCAAAACTTTCGTTTTATTTCAAGTGCGAGACACAAACATCGTTATTGATTTGTTTCACGACACATTTCAAGTTTTACCATGCAATGCATGCATGTGTGCAATACACAATGGGAAAGTACTGTAAGCACACAAGTCATTGAGATTCTCATATTATGAATACTATCTAACTCATATCTGGTACCGCTAACTCATTTCTGATCCCGATAACTAACATCATTTGAATTTTCGATTGACATACAACAATCAATAGTCAATGCTACAAATTACACTGTGGCCAGTGGCGTAGCTGCATATACGCTGTCACGCCATGGCGTGCACATCGGCAGGTTAAAAAAAGGAAATACAATTAAAAAAAAATGTATTGTAACTTTTAACAGTCTAATTAAATCAGTATAATTAATATATATCACTAATAAGACGTACTAGTTACTTTTGTATGGTAATTATGTGATGGACAAGTCGAGCGGACGCATTGTATACCTTTAAGACGTCAATATCCAGTTGTGGTCCATGCGTTAGAACGCTTACAAAGCCAAGGCGATGACAAAGCCGGACAGTTTCTTGCATCCATCATGCGGTTTCAGTTTATCAATAGCGGAACATATTTTACATAGCACTGTTTATCTGTCAACATTCCTCAAAGATACCGATTCCGACATTCTTGAAGCAATCAAAGAATCCAAGACCGTGATTGAAATGCTAATAGCTGAACGACAGGACGTAATATGGACCCATGGTATTGCAGTATGACAAATTCGTTATATAGGCTTTAGACAGGTAATACGGGCTCATATAACCTGTCTGTGTTGTATATTTCCCTCGCCTTCGGCTCAGGAAATATAAAACACAGACAGGTTATATGAGCCCGTATTACCTGTCTAAAGCCTATATAACTAATATTGTCATACTGCAATAGAAAATCTAAGTGATCCGATTGGTTATTTACTCGATTTTACTAATCCATATTATACGGCTCTAGACGGTAATATGAAAGCACGTGCCAAGAAAGATAACTCATTTTGAAATCATACGTAATCAAGATGGCGACCCCCAGGTTCGCCTGTCACTCTGACGCCGATATTGAGGCAATTCTAAATCATTTGTTATTTTTCTGTTAAAATTGTTAAGTTGTTTATTAAATATGTTGAAGAATTAATTTCTTCTTTAAAGCAAAGTCATAGCTGGGGTTAAATGTTCATGAGACAATACATGTATAGTAGTCATGTTCTTCATTTAGGCTTTACACAGGTAATATGGACCCATGGTATTGCAGTATGACAAATTCGTTATAAAGGCTTTAGACAGGTAATACGGGCTCATATAACCTGTCTGAGTTGTATATTTCCCTCGCCTTCGGCTCAGGAAATATAAAACACAGACAGGTTATATGAGCCCGTATTACCTGTCTAAAGCCTATATAACTAATATTATTGCCCTTCACAAGAGGGCAGATAACATGTTAATGCCCTCGTAAAATGTTATTGCCCCGGAGGTAAATAACACGCCGCAAATTATGCTTTTATTACACATGCAAATTCAGCGTTATTTCAATAAAATATGTGATAATTGATTGTAACACTTGTATATTTCTGTTGATAATTATTACACATGCTATACTCCTCTACATTATTGTAAATAAATACGGAATAAGAAAATATTGTGTAATTTAATAGCTGCTGTCTGATAATTGAATTAATGAACCAAAATTAATTGGGACTTGAACTGCCCGATGATTAATTTATTTTCCGCGGGAAATCTATAAACATAAAATAAATACAAATACAAAAAAAAGTTTCCTTTTCAATCGGGCATATAAAAACAATACAATTTAGTGTATTCAGGCAGCTTATACTCAGTAACACTTCTGGTTTTGTGTGTTCTGGCGTTGGCATCAATGTACAGGGGTCTGGTGGCAAGTGGATGGTTCTCGAAATGAAGGACAACGATGTCTCTCAGCATAGAATCACCATATATGTTCCTCTCTAGAACATGCATATGCAGCTTATACCTAAGTGAAAAACAACCCCATACTGTACCACGACCAGCACCGAAGGCGAATGTTATTCTCATTGCAGGCCTTTTTACTTTCACGTCAAACACTCATGTGTCCACCTACTGGTCGTAAAATAAACCGATTTGCATACGCCTAATGAATTTTCTACCAGTTTCGTATGTTCCAGCAAAGATGTTAATAAGCCCCTTTCCAAGTATGACAGCTCTTCGTGCTCTTAATTAGTCATTGTGAGGTCTACGGGTCGCGGTGCGAATACTAACGCGATCACCTGGAAGAAAGGGATGTCTCAGTTAAGGTGCAGGGGTGAATTGACTGGCTTTAGCAAGATAAATGAGTAGTCTGTCACTACTATAGTAAGTATGACGTGGTCTGCCAGACGTTGGGCTATCAGAAACGCGTCGTGCGCACTAAATTATTTGATATCTACGTTTTTATTACTATCACTAGGTCGATACCACTACTGGTGGACTATTAGTCCCCGATGGTATCCGCCCAGTAGTCAGTGTTTCGGCATTGACATGATTTATAAGATATATTTATTATTGAAATTTACAGTTCCTAAATAATGTAATTATCATCAAAATTAAGATTCTCCTCCCTCAGGCATAGGTGATCTTAGCCGATTGTGACTATACTGTTTAGGTCTTTTGGTTTTATTGCTCCCAAAACTTTAAAAATATTTGGCTTTCCAATATTTAGATATTGGGCGTACCTGGTGAAGGTTATTCCAGAAACGTGTCGTGCGCACTAAATTTGATACCTACGTTTTTATTTCCGTTTCCTGTTTCATAATTACGTCGTAAAAGTCTGACAATGACGGTGTTATTGACACTGAAATGATCTCATATGCTTCTGATGTTCATACATGCATTTGACATGACAATTGCTTGCCATCTTTCAGCTACAAAAATAGCTTATGTCTTACCATGGAATTCAAAGTTCCTAGCAAGTAATACTGCTTTTGTCTGGTGTCCATTCTTTGTGTTTTTGCTCACTTTCTTCCTAATTGCATTTAATCATTCTTTTTTGTTTTTGCTCATCAGTAGGAAACAAGTGTCCACCTCTATAAGAGCATGCATGTGTACAACAATATGCCGAAAGAATTTTAGTTAACATAAAAATAGTGATAATTACTTGTAAGCAAATATTAACTAACCCACTGTAAATCTATGTAACTGCCACAGGAATTTGTCAGTAATTGCATCAAAAAAGATATACGGTTCTTTTAAGAGATAAAGACATGTCTGTTGTTGGACCTGATCTACAGTAGTGTCATCTGTGTTATCAGTTAGGTGAAATAATCGACCATTGCTCCCCATTGCTTGCCATATTTCAGCTTCAGATAACTTATGTCTTGCCATGTTATTTAATACAGTAATGAAGTTTATATTTTACCTGTACACATAACAATAGTACAGTGGTTTAAATGCATCAAAACTGGATACGTGTAAAAGTGCAGATGACCCTATTTAAACAGCTGTTTTACAGGTTCTCTTAGTTTCTTAGTTTTTATGTTTTTTGAGGAAGGTACATAGTTTTGTGTATGTCAAAATAAACCCCAGTAAAACCCCAGTGGATATTCAGGCACCATAAAGAAATGCATAGTCATTTATAATCAGGAGGTGCGTAACTTTTACTTGTAGAAAACAATACTACCCATCATAATTTTGTTGAAGTAAAAAGTTCCACTTGGTCAATTGTATATGCTGTTCGCGCTAATGTTAATTTGGCGTTACATGTATTCCGTTCAGAACAAACAAACCCAAAACTTTAAATTATTTGGCTTTCCAATGTTTCGATTTTCAGCGTACCTGATGTACTAAATTTGTTATCTACGTTTTATTGGCTTTCACAAAAAAAATAAAAACCTTGAAACTCGTCTTATTTCTGTGATCACATGGAGAGAGACATCCACTGACATAAGTTTATATTTGGAACAGTTTTCCACGTGTTTTTAGCACGTTCCCTTGGGGTTATTTAAGTAGCAATCATCAAGTTGTCAAATCCACTCATGGATATATTATCACACTTCGCTAAATCATGAATATAGCTATTTTCCTTTTGAGTGTTAATTTTAAGGCTTTTGTGGTTGGAAGAAAATGTATATTTGACACGCGTGACTCCGTGTCTAGCTACAGTAAACAGGACAATATACCTGGAACCATTAAATGAATATTGTGCTGAGAGATAGTTGTTCAACTTGTAAGTCTTGTTAATATTGGTGGAATTGTTGACCATCACTTTTTATGAGAAATTCGAACTTGGCCCGTTTTATTGAGGTAAAACACATTGTGTAAAAAATCAGATAATTTGGGTAGGGGTTACTGCTAAGATCATAGAAACCAACAATTTCGATTTTCAATGACACATATCGTGCTCTTATTGGTGTTCATTGAGTTGAAGTGTTGATATTGGTGGAATTGTTGACCATCACTGTTTAAACTTTCTTTTCATAATTTGCCACTTGTAAAGTTACGAGCATTAATAAGAGCTCACACTAAAAGGAATGATGACCAAATTCCAATTTGACTTGTCTATTGTGGTCAAAAACATTGTTTGATAAATTTCAGATGATTTACATCAGCAAAATATAAATTGCTGAGCACACAATTCTATTTTCAATCTTTATGCTTTGAAAGTCAGGTTTGAGCTAAAAACTAACAGTACATCCATCAAAATCCGAATAAAAATAAAAATTCACATTTTTTAGTGTTAGTCCCATTTAGGTCCACTTATTTCTTAGAAATGGTAGGAGGCACACAACATGTTGGCATACTTATGGAAATATTTTTGAGAATTCAAAGGAAGAAACTGAATTAATACAAATCCATCTTCAAATTTAATAAAAAGTTATCATTTTGGGTGCAAGTCCATTGTGGATCCCTGTTACCCCTTTTTTTCTCGGAATCCATAAGAACTAGGTCAAATCTGTTTGAGAAACGCAAACAGAACTTTGCATCAGAAATCTAAAGGGAAAAAAACATATTAAAAATCAAATTTTAAAAATCAGAATTTTGAGAGTTGGTTCCTTTTGGTTCCTTCATATCATTTAAGCAGAAAATGAGCTATAAAAATATCCTACTTTAAACAGACAGAATTTTTTCAAAAGAATTCAATACAAAATAATTATATTCAAATTGTACTTAAACAAAGATTTTTTTTTAATTTTAGGCGTTAGTTCCTTTAGGTTGCTCCTAATCACAAGTTTGATTTTTCTGATTAGAATCGAAAACAGTCCATGAAAATCATAGTTTGTATAACGTATTAACGCTCGGGACAAAATGTTTATGGAAATAGTGTTACCCATGTTAAAACTACATACAAACTTTGGCTTCCATAAATTATTTCTTAATTCTAACATAACGCCCTTCATTGACTATATAAATAATGCAATGATAAAATTCCCGACATATCTTAATTCGCACATGCGTATTGCATTGCCTGACAAATTAAGGACATCATTAATATGTGATCTCATGTATCTATACAGGACCATTGGCCAACATTAAAATGTTCTCTTTCTTTCTTTACATATTATTTTTTCCGGAAAAGATACTACAGATAACCCAAACTCCCTTGCCGTTTCAGCTTCGATCCTCACATTCCTCTCCACTAGTTATATCGGATGCGAAAACTGTCCGGAGTTTGCAGACAACCGTCTATCAACTTTGACATTTATAAATTGTCGTCTTCCGGTGACGTAGTTTCCAAGGAACGCTGTCGATATTGACATCTGGCTACTGATTTGTATTTGATTGTTTAAGCATTTCGAAATGGCATCAAATTCGAAAATATAAAATATGAGGCAGGTGCAACCTGAAACGCTCCCGAAGAACAGTAATTTTTCTTCCTGTTTACAAAATATCAATCTTAAAAATAACATTACCTAATACTCTACAGCTGAAAACTTTGGATTTCTTGCAGCAGACGAATGGGAATGCGCAGTGGCAAATGATTAAAGATTCTGTGTTATTCGCTTTGATTTCGGGATTTTCCGTTTCATCGTTTCATTTTTATTTGAAAAAAAAAATCGACTAGAGGTGTACTGTTCTGTATTTCTTCTTTTTTTTCGTTGCATCGATCACTTTATTTGCGATTGGAGATAGTTTATGTCACGTGATTTGTCTTTTAATTTATTTCCGGTTGGCAGCCATGTTGTTGAACATTTTGAAGTGCATTAGTACGTAACCTATTCA
Source organism: Bathymodiolus brooksi (assembly GCA_963680875.1). NCBI lineage: Eukaryota > Metazoa > Mollusca > Bivalvia > Mytilida > Modiolidae > Bathymodiolus > Bathymodiolus brooksi. Next base: position 18,801,074 of record OY804580.1, read on the forward strand.
ACTTCTACATATAACTTAATAGCATATAGGGTTATATAAAAACACGACTTTAAAGATGATGGAGGTTAGTGATTTTTAGATGCACTTCAATATACCCTTTTTTTCTTCTTTTTCTTAAACATTTTTGCAAAATCTATTATGAAAATAGTATTCCCGGCCGCTTGATTTATTGTTCTTTTTATTTATAAACTCCACTGTAGTTTACGAGTGAAATAAAAACAGCCTGGAAGATGGAACGACCAAGGGTGTCACTTGAAATATGTGCGACCTTCTCCGCACCCGTAAGCATAAATTACCCTCTTTCTTTAATGTGTACCACCGGATTTGTACTGTAAGACATATTAGAATCGAAAATAATTCATTAAAGTCATAATGTGTTTTGAGTTTTAACATGGATTGACCGGATATTAGTGAAATTACTAACGTTCTGTCAACCAATGTTAAAACTCGCAATACAATAGGGCTTCCATGAATTATTTCTTAATCAGATTGCAGGATACAAGGCCTGCTATCGCTATTTATTGTCTCACAGTGGGGTCACATGGGCTTATTTTCAGGTTATATAAATGGTGTTCAATTGATGAAGATTGAAAAGTGGTATCTTAGCAACAGACCTCCGGGTTGTGCACACGACGAATAATGGCTCCTGAAAATGGACCTCCACTCTAACAACGATTTTAAACAATCAATCGTCGTTTGTACACCATTTATGAGACACTGCATACAAAATAATTGAGATGTTTTGCCAAAATTTGCGCTTCCGGGAAACAACTCTATTGTTCCCCGCCCAACAACACCTATTATTATACTTTACTATAGAAACCAAGCAAGAAATAATTAAGATATTTTAAAGTTTTATTCCATGGAATAAGAAATAACTCAGTATTCCCGCGGCAAACTGCACGTAGGTCAAATAAATGTGAGGGAATCTGCACGTAGCACAAAATAACTGTTTGAAATTGGCGCGCTTTTGCACGTCGAACCAATTACTAGTTATTTCCCTCAGCACGTCGAACCAATAACTAGTTATTTCCCTCATATTAGTTCAGTATAATAATACAGCTATGTCCTTCATGAGAAGTTAATATCCATAATTATTAAATCTCGAAAGGGTTATTTTCCCTCGGTCCGTCGGACCTCGGAAAAAAAAACCTTTCTCAATTTATTATTGAAATTTACAGTTCCTAAATAATGTAATTATCATCAAAATTAAGATTCTCCTCCCTCAGGCATAGGTGATCTTAGCCGATTGTGACTATACTGTTTAGGTCTTTTGGTTTTATTGCTCCCAAAACTTTAAAAATATTTGGCTTTCCAATATTTAGATATTGGGCGTACCTGGTGAAGGTTATTCCAGAAACGTGTCGTGCGCACTAAATTTGATACCTACGTTTTTATTTCCGTTTCCTGTTTCATAATTACGTCGTAAAAGTCTGACAATGACGGTGTTATTGACACTGAAATGATCTCATATGCTTCTGATGTTCATACATGCATTTGACATGACAATTGCTTGCCATCTTTCAGCTACAAAAATAGCTTATGTCTTACCATGGAATTCAAAGTTCCTAGCAAGTAATACTGCTTTTGTCTGGTGTCCATTCTTTGTGTTTTTGCTCACTTTCTTCCTAATTGCATTTAATCATTCTTTTTTGTTTTTGCTCATCAGTAGGAAACAAGTGTCCACCTCTATAAGAGCATGCATGTGTACAACAATATGCCGAAAGAATTTTAGTTAACATAAAAATAGTGATAATTACTTGTAAGCAAATATTAACTAACCCACTGTAAATCTATGTAACTGCCACAGGAATTTGTCAGTAATTGCATCAAAAAAGATATACGGTTCTTTTAAGAGATAAAGACATGTCTGTTGTTGGACCTGATCTACAGTAGTGTCATCTGTGTTATCAGTTAGGTGAAATAATCGACCATTGCTCCCCATTGCTTGCCATATTTCAGCTTCAGATAACTTATGTCTTGCCATGTTATTTAATACAGTAATGAAGTTTATATTTTACCTGTACACATAACAATAGTACAGTGGTTTAAATGCATCAAAACTGGATACGTGTAAAAGTGCAGATGACCCTATTTAAACAGCTGTTTTACAGGTTCTCTTAGTTTCTTAGTTTTTATGTTTTTTGAGGAAGGTACATAGTTTTGTGTATGTCAAAATAAACCCCAGTAAAACCCCAGTGGATATTCAGGCACCATAAAGAAATGCATAGTCATTTATAATCAGGAGGTGCGTAACTTTTACTTGTAGAAAACAATACTACCCATCATAATTTTGTTGAAGTAAAAAGTTCCACTTGGTCAATTGTATATGCTGTTCGCGCTAATGTTAATTTGGCGTTACATGTATTCCGTTCAGAACAAACAAACCCAAAACTTTAAATTATTTGGCTTTCCAATGTTTCGATTTTCAGCGTACCTGATGTACTAAATTTGTTATCTACGTTTTATTGGCTTTCACAAAAAAAATAAAAACCTTGAAACTCGTCTTATTTCTGTGATCACATGGAGAGAGACATCCACTGACATAAGTTTATATTTGGAACAGTTTTCCACGTGTTTTTAGCACGTTCCCTTGGGGTTATTTAAGTAGCAATCATCAAGTTGTCAAATCCACTCATGGATATATTATCACACTTCGCTAAATCATGAATATAGCTATTTTCCTTTTGAGTGTTAATTTTAAGGCTTTTGTGGTTGGAAGAAAATGTATATTTGACACGCGTGACTCCGTGTCTAGCTACAGTAAACAGGACAATATACCTGGAACCATTAAATGAATATTGTGCTGAGAGATAGTTGTTCAACTTGTAAGTCTTGTTAATATTGGTGGAATTGTTGACCATCACTTTTTATGAGAAATTCGAACTTGGCCCGTTTTATTGAGGTAAAACACATTGTGTAAAAAATCAGATAATTTGGGTAGGGGTTACTGCTAAGATCATAGAAACCAACAATTTCGATTTTCAATGACACATATCGTGCTCTTATTGGTGTTCATTGAGTTGAAGTGTTGATATTGGTGGAATTGTTGACCATCACTGTTTAAACTTTCTTTTCATAATTTGCCACTTGTAAAGTTACGAGCATTAATAAGAGCTCACACTAAAAGGAATGATGACCAAATTCCAATTTGACTTGTCTATTGTGGTCAAAAACATTGTTTGATAAATTTCAGATGATTTACATCAGCAAAATATAAATTGCTGAGCACACAATTCTATTTTCAATCTTTATGCTTTGAAAGTCAGGTTTGAGCTAAAAACTAACAGTACATCCATCAAAATCCGAATAAAAATAAAAATTCACATTTTTTAGTGTTAGTCCCATTTAGGTCCACTTATTTCTTAGAAATGGTAGGAGGCACACAACATGTTGGCATACTTATGGAAATATTTTTGAGAATTCAAAGGAAGAAACTGAATTAATACAAATCCATCTTCAAATTTAATAAAAAGTTATCATTTTGGGTGCAAGTCCATTGTGGATCCCTGTTACCCCTTTTTTTTTTCGGAATCCATAAGAACTAGGTCAAATCTGTTTGAGAAACGCAAACAGAACTTTGCATCAGAAATCTAAAGGGAAAAAAACATATTAAAAATCAAATTTTAAAAATCAGAATTTTGAGAGTTGGTTCCTTTTGGTTCCTTCATATCATTTAAGCAGAAAATGAGCTATAAAAATATCCTACTTTAAACAGACAGAATTTTTTCAAAAGAATTCAATACAAAATAATTATATTCAAATTGTACTTAAACAAAGATTTTTTTTTAATTTTAGGCGTTAGTTCCTTTAGGTTGCTCCTAATCACAAGTTTGATTTTTCTGATTAGAATCGAAAACAGTCCATGAAAATCATAGTTTGTATAACGTTTTAACGCTCGGGACAAAATGTTTATGGAAATAGTGTTACCCATGTTAAAACTACATACAAACTTTGGCTTCCATAAATTATTTCTTAATTCTAACATAACGCCCTTCATTGACTACATAAATAATGCAATGATAAAATTCCCGACATATCTTAATTCGCACATGCGTATTGCATTGCCTGACAAATTAAGGACATCATTAATATGTGATCTCATGTATCTATACAGGACCATTGGCCAACATTAAAATGTTCTCTTTCTTTCTTTACATATTATTTTTTCCGGAAAAGATACTACAGATAACCCAAACTCCCTTGCCGTTTCAGCTTCGATCCTCACATTCCTCTCCACTAGTTTTATCATATTCGGAGCGGATGCGAAAACTGTCCGGAGTTTGCAGACAACCGTCTATCAACTTTGACATTTATAAATTGTCGTCTTCCGGTGACGTAGTTTCCAAGGAACGCTGTCGATATTGACATCTGGCTACTGATTTGTATTTGATTGTTTAAGCATTTCGAAATGGCATCAAATTCGAAAATATAAAATATGAGGCAGGTGCAACCTGAAACGCTCCCGAAGAACAGTAATTTTTCTTCCTGTTTACAAAATATCAATCTTAAAAATAACATTACCTAATACTCTACAGCTGAAAACTTTGGATTTCTTGCAGCAGACGAATGGGAATGCGCAGTGGCAAATGATTAAAGATTCTGTGTTATTCGCTTTGATTTCGGGATTTTCCGTTTCATCGTTTCATTTTTATTTGAAAAAAAAAAATCGACTAGAGGTGTACTGTTCTGTATTTCTTCTTTTTTTTCGTTGCATCGATCACTTTATTTGCGATTGGAGATAGTTTATGTCACGTGATTTGTCTTTTAATTTATTTCCGGTTGGCAGCCATGTTGTTGAACATTTTGAAGTGCATTAGTACGTAACCTATTCAACTTCTACATATAACTTAATAGCATATAGGGTTATATAAAAACACGACTTTAAAGATGATGGAGGTTAGTGATTTTTAGATGCACTTCAATATACCCTTTTTTTCTTCTTTTTCTTAAACATTTTTGCAAAATCTATTATGAAAATAGTATTCCCGGCCGCTTGATTTATTGTTCTTTTTATTTATAAACTCCACTGTAGTTTACGAGTGAAATAAAAACAGCCTGGAAGATGGAACGACCAAGGGTGTCACTTGAAATATGTGCGACCTTCTCCGCACCCGTAAGCATAAATTACCCTCTTTCTTTAATGTGTACCACCGGATTTGTACTGTAAGACATATTAGAATCGAAAATAATTCATTAAAGTCATAATGTGTTTTGAGTTTTAACATGGATTGACCGGATATTAGTGAAATTACTAACGTTCTGTCAACCAATGTTAAAACTCGCAATACAATAGGGCTTCCATGAATTATTTCTTAATCAGATTGCAGGATACAAGGCCTGCTATCGCTATTTATTGTCTCACAGTGGGGTCACATGGGCTTATTTTCAGGTTATATAAATGGTGTTCAATTGATGAAGATTGAAAAGTGGTATCTTAGCAACAGACCTCCGGGTTGTGCACACGACGAATAATGGCTCCTGAAAATGGACCTCCACTCTAACAACGATCTTAAACAATCAATCGTCGTTTGTACACCATTTATGAGACACTGCATACAAAATAATTGAGATGTTTTGCCAAAATTTGCGCTTCCGGGAAACAACTCTATTGTTCCCCGCCCAACAACACCTATTATTATACTTTACTATAGAAACCAAGCAAGAAATAATTAAGATATTTTAAAGTTTTATTCCATGGAATAAGAAATAACTCAGTATTCCCGCGGCAAACTGCACGTAGGTCAAATAAATGTGAGGGAATCTGCACGTAGCACAAAATAACTGTTTGAAATTGTCGCGCTTTTGCACGTCGAACCAATTACTAGTTATTTCCCTCAGCACGTCGAACCAATAACTAGTTATTTCCCTCATATTAGTTCAGTATAATAATACAGCTATGTCCTTCATGAGAAGTTAATATCCATAATTATTAAATCTCGAAAGGGTTATTTTCCCTCGGTCCGTCGGACCTCGGAAAAAAAAACCTTTCTCAATTTAATAATTATGGATATTAACTTCTCATGAAGGCCATAATTGTATATTATTATATTTTAATCTATATGATAGATTTTGATTGGATTAAATTAGTCATGTGATAATAAGATAATTCAGCTGTTTTGCCAAAATTTGCGCTGCCCGGAAACAACTCTATTGTTCCCCGCCGAGCAATATACAATTATTGCCTGCACTTAAGGTGAACATCATAATTGTTCACCCGAGGGCTTTAGCCCGAGGGAATACTGGTACAACATCCCAAGGGTGAACAATTATTATGTTCACCGCAAGTGCAGGCAATAATTGTTTTATTATACCGAAACTCTATTTACAATTATGTTGGATGCAATAAACACTTATTTGTGTGTTTTTATCTTGTGTTTTCATAAACTTCATATTTGTGTTTTTAACTTCCGGTCAAGATTACAACTAATTCCGAAATGCAAAAACGGATACATTTCCGGACAGACATGGAACATAACATTTGTCGACCGGTGAACAAGTGATGTTTCCTGGGGTACCAATTTTGTAAAAACATCACTTTTATTTTATATATAATATATAACGTAATAATACCTATATTGTTCCCCGCCGAACAGCCCAATGTTCCCCCACAAGGGTGATAACCTATAGAACATTGGCAAAAATTTGCGCTGCCGGGAAACAACCCTATTGTTCCCCGCCGAACAACCCAATTTTCGCCCACAAGGTGGATAACCTATAAAACATTGGCAAAAACATAATAAAACATAATAAAACAATTACGGCCCTCTGTGTAGGGAAAGATCCAGATTTGTCAACCCTCCGGGGGTTGTTTTCCCTCGGGCAAGCCCTCGGCAAAACAACTTCCCCTCAGGTTGACAAATCTGGATATTTCCCTACACAGAGGGCCGTAATTGTATATTGTTCCTCGCCGAACAACCCAATTTTCCCCCACAAGGGAGCTAACCTATAAAACATTGGCAAAAATTTGCGCTGCCGGGAAACAACCCTATTGTTCCCCGTCGAACAACCCTATTGTTCCCCGCCGAACAACCCAATTTTCCCCCACAAGGGAGATAACCTATAAAACATGGGCAAAAATATAATAAAACCCTCTGGGGTTGTTTTCCCTCGGGCAAGCCGTCGAGAAAACAACTTTCCCCTCAGGTTGACAAATCTGGATGTTTCCCTACACAGAGGGCCGTAATTGTATATATTGTTAACTATGCCTTCTTTGTACTAGACCAACGCGTAGTTCGATTTTATAGTGTTAAATCAATGAAACAACATTTCGCTGGTAGACGAAAAATATGTCGCACCACTCAGACACTCCACACTCCATTGATTTTGAGCCAGCCAATTTTCTCTTACTAGTTAATGTTGCGTGCTTAGTGGAGAAGCAGAAAATATCACTTTTAGTCTTTAATTGGTTTCGCCCGACGGGGTGGGACCCACGACCTTCTGCACTCAAAGCGAGCACGTTAATCATTACACCACAGTAAATGAATAATAGCAAAACTGTAAGTGAACAATACCAATATTACATACCTTAACTTGCTTTAAGAAGAGCTTGAAGATACCAAAGGTGTAATCAGATTCCGTAAATCGACAAAGGACAAAGGACAGACAACACAATGGCCAAAAGAAAAAGTACAAAAGGATAAAGAATGATCTACGAAACATTACACATAAAACTAAAGATTGAGTTACAATAACCCCATTATACCTCAACCTGACTATTTGGTCTTTAGTTCATCAACAAGTATAGTCGATGGTGTACAAATAATACCAGATTCAGTCAAAAAGCATCCGCAAATAGAAAGAATATTGTCGTCACACTTAATAAAAATAAATTGTTTCTCACTCATTCATATAAAACATCAAATGTTCCTTCACATTTCACGTTGCATTTTAAATAACGGGCATGTGAACGTCTTATTTTGTCTGTTGTTCACGTACCACGCTTCTGAAAAATCTCCATTCATAGATCACCTGAAACCCCTTCTAGACCAAACTACTAATAGTCGTCATTTATTAAACAAAGACTGAAGCAATGAATACAACAGATAGTTAAAACAAAAGTATTGCATAATCTAATTACAAGTACATGTCTCTTTTCCTCAGTTCTAATGACTGCATTATGGCGTTTATATTTCACAATGAAAATGTAGATCACACATTTTGTGCGCACGACGCGTTTCTGAAGAAAAAAACGCTCATCAGGAACGCACAAACGTCAAAATACATAGACGCCATATGATTTAAAAGTGTACAACTTATACGCTGCGCTCGAGCTTGCAGTTTGTATTCAGACTTTTTACACCATCACCTATTCTACCAATCTATATATCAAAGTACTGCGAGTACTCTCTAGTCGCAGACTTTCTTTACCTAAACATAACTTGTAAAATTTAATGTGATAAAAAATATTCACCATTATCTTTCACCATTTTTCAAATATTTTGAACCAAAAAACTACAATATTTTTTTTAAAGATTTCTTTTATTATACTATACACACCCGTATATCGCATGACATTACTAATTTTAAAGTAACAGGAGAGCAAGTGCTGATCTGATGACTAGACAGAAATAATTACCAGACAGTTTGGTCTCCAGTGGCCATAACAGTTTGAACATGCAGGTAAACTGCATATTGAGGAAACACTCAGACACATGTCAACGTGTAACAGGAGACCAAGGGTTGATCTGATGACTAGGCAGAAAAAGTTATCAGATAAGTTTGTCTCATGGGGATAACAGTTTGAACATGCAGTTTATTGAGAAAACATTCAGACACATGTCAACGTGTAACAGGATGTCAAATAAACAAAATAATGTGCTAATTAACATGACGGACCAAAACACATCCACCAAACATAACAAATATGCTGTCAATCAACAATTCGAGTATGTTGATGATATCAGTTTCAGAGAACATTTTGGTAGAATCCGAGTGGTTTTTTTTACAAAATAAAATATGTCCCTTCATGGCACAAGGTACTTGCATCTACGTTGGCATTCTTTTTTATGAAACACAGTTAGACCAACTCCCTTAATGTGTCCTTCAGCTTAGAGTGGGGAATATTTGTGTAGAGGGTTGAGAAGTCAAATGTTTTAATGCTATTGGAGGAGGAGAGGGACCTAGATTGTATATACTCTAACATATCTTTAATTCTTTAATGTTCTTCAGAATTCACATCTGATTCACACCACCCTTCGAGTAGCTAGTGTCACAGTAACTCTGAAGCCGAGCGAACAACTACCTCTCACCTTAACCGAGCGTTCTGAACACAAATAAACACCACGACACATGACTTTGGAAATCCATGTCCTGGTTTGGGACAGGCACAAACATGTGGATGGGTTAAATGCGGTTAATGGCATTCCAACCTTCCCCTCTTGTTAACTGGATGTTCAACGACAATACATATATAAACATACGAAAAAAAAACCTGCACAGATTCGTGTCAACTAAAAAACATCACATAAAATGTACTATCACAAACATGAATGACAACATAAACATGTATAGTACAATAGTAGGGTCAATGAATGCTCGCAGTTAATTAACCTATTAGCCAGGGAGGTAGAATATGTTGGTTAAATATCATTACTCTTTCGATAAAACAAAATATAAACTGATACTTCTAACAGATTTAATATCAATTAGTCATAAACATCAAACGAAATTCATGGTCTTCGTTGGAAATAAGAATAAATATGTCACCAAACTGTTGGAATTAAATATTGAACAAAAACAATAGTAATATAATACGAAATGAACTATGAATGTACTAATTTAATTGCTAGTTGGACCTACTAATTGTACTAACAGATTGTCTATATATTAAGCAAAGTACACATGCCTCAAAGAGTGAACTATAGTTGCCAAGTCATAGCCTTTACGAATACGATTTGTCAAAGATTTTACAAGTTTAAATGCTAATTACATCTCAATAAAAAACATGGATGGGAAATAGCTTTTTGATAAGATTTCTGCTTGTAGAATTGTACAAGATCTTTAAACAACATTATTAAGAAAAACACTGGTGGAACGTGCTAATCTGGGTCACGGGTCACTGTAATCGGGCGGCTGTATCGAGAAACAGATACGGTGTTGAACAAACTGTTGATACGCATACAATATTGATAAATGCAATAAAATTTTATGTTTGTCTTCAAGAAATATGATAGACAAAACCATGTGTGAAGTTTTATGACGAAATATCGCCGATTTCTATGTAAATTTACGAGTTGAAGTTGCGGCTGTATCGAGAAACAGATACGGTGTTGAAAAAACTGTTGATACTCATAAAATATTGATAAATGCAATAAAATGTTGTTTGTCTTCAAGAAATATGATAGACAAAACCATGTGTGAAGTTTTATGACGAAATATCTCCGATTTCTATGTAAATTTACGAGTTGAAGTGGGGAAACACGCACAGGTAATATTAGCGATGTATTTTTATCTTGGACAAGAATAATGAGCGTCCTGATTGGATGACCGATTTAAAACACACTGACTCCGCATGGTAAAAAGATGCGTGTAAAAGAAATCTATGTTACATTTATTCATTTGTTTGATTCTGGAATATTGTTGATCATTGATTTAAACAAGGAAAAAGGGAAAAAAGGGGGAGAGATTTTATTTGTGAATTTTACAGTTAAATAAATGTTATGTTTCGACATTTTAAAGAGAAAAATAAAAATTTGTTGCGACTAAAGCTTAAATCAGCGTTAAAAATTGAACAAATATCAGTGGTTTTGTAAATGAGATTTATTTTAAATAGAAAATCTGAATTTATTATTTATTAATTTATTATTAATGATACAATTTTATATCCCTTGGGAGGAGGGGGGGGGGGGGGGGGGGGGTTATGATGAAAATTTTAAATAAAAACTACAGGACCGGACTTTAAACAAAAATAATAATCCAGGATTAGTTTTTTATGATTTTTTTTTTAAAGTTAATAATATGAAATATTGACATCCACACTTGCCTTTTGGACAGCACATTTCTGTGTCCACACTTTTTATAGTGGTAATAAAAGCTATGAATACGGTATCATTGGTATAACAGTTTTTCTGTTAGCACGAGATTACGGTCATTGAAGTCAGACACATTATTGCAAAAAGATCTAGCTGAGAAATGTAAACGGCATTATATGATGGGGCCAAAGGAACTTAACCATACAAATAAGGAAAATTGACGATAGGAAAAGAAAAATCGTCTCTTTTGTCATAAAATCGTGTGCTAAAGTTATCTTGATAAGGGATATGCATAAATCCAAAAATTGACATGAGTCTATTGTTTAGCGCAAGTGCCTTGTGTTAAATTTGTTTAAAAATGTCAGAAATTAGGATTGTATACAGTTAAGATATCGGATATCGTCTAAGTATCTACAGCTATAAATGAGTGCGTAGACGGGTCTTTTTGGAGTTTAGCCAAAAATCAGAATAAAAACAAATTGCTGAGCAATGAGAGGAGCACATTTCGTTCCCACTGGAATTCCAACAATTTGATCAAACACTTTATAGACAAAAACGAACAAAACTGTTGTCTAGCAAAACATTGATAGCATAAATTATGTCATCACAAGCCCAATTACAGGTAGAAACGTCATAGTTGTCGTTGGAATCAAATTTACAATCCACGGAACGAAGTTTGTCTAGTACTTCAACCGAATTTTTGACACTCCAAAAATGGTCTACTCCACTGTGTTCGTAGACCTTACTACCAATATTGATAACAACTTGCTTATTTATAGTTGTGGCGCTTGTTAGGATAACAGAAATTATCGTGGTAGAACATTTGCTCGAGGTTGATATAAAGAGTAATTTGAAAGGTTGGTTTGGCTTGGTTTGAACAATATTTCTGTTATATCGTGGCGGTCAGCTTTATTGGTGGAGGAAACCAGAGGACCCAGAGAAAACCACTGACCTATCGCACCCCACTGCCAAATCGAGTACATCTCGTCATTAGCGGGATTCGAACTTACAACTTTAATGGTGAAAACCACCGACCTGTCGCAAGTCACTGATAAACTTTATCACATAATGTTGTACACCTTGCCCTGATCGGGATTCGAACTCACAACATCAGTGGTCATGGGCACTGATTGCATAGGAAGTTGTAAATCCAACTACCATACGACCACGACCACAACAGCCCCTCAATTTGAATGGTAGGTAACCGGTACATAGCATAGGACTATTTATATGAGGAGATTTGGCTTTTATAGGTTGAGTTGATAAATCATGCTTACTTGATGATATCTTTTATCTATACAACACTATCCTTGATCTGTTATATAACAACAGTGTTATTTTTAGTAAAAATAATTGGTCTTCTATGAAGGTTATCATTTCCATTAAACATATTCAGGTTGCATTCCTGTATATTAGGACGCTGACCTGAAAAATCCAATTGAAAATTATAGCACGTCAGTGACAAATCGAGTACATCTCGCCATTTGCGGGAATCGAACTTACAACTTTAGTGGTGATAGGCACTGGTTGCATATCCAACTATTATACGACCACGACCACTACGGTTGGACTATGCTATTATTTTCAAGAGTGGTATTAAAGACACAGCTACTGAACTACTGATATTGGTGATATGGCTATGAGCTTAGCAGATTAAACTTTCAGCCAAATAAAATTGTGGCTCTTTAGCTAACAATAACCAGACGCAAGGTGAAATGTTGCTTTTATAAACAAATGCAATTTATGCATTCTTTGCTAACAAAAATTATTAAAATAAAATCATCCAGTAACAATGTTGGCATAAATGGCGTCCCATATATCAATGAAAACGAACTTTCATTGCAATTTTAACTGATATTAAGATAAAAACTTACCAATTTTGATATATATATATAGAAAATCTATATAATCCTGATCTTAAGCAAGAGATTGAATAAATCAATATGTTCACCAGTTCATCAATATAAAAATATTCGCCACCAAATGTTACTTCCGGAATGATGTATCTTTTCCTATGACATCCCCTGATCTTCCTTTACAGCTGAAGTAAGTCGGCAGGTCTAATTAACGACTTTTTGAATTATGTCAGTCAAGTTGAGATCGAACGAATAAATCATATTTGTCGAAAATGAAGGTTTGCAAATAAATAGAGAGCACATAAATTCATAATCCTATTTAGAAATGATTTATCTTTACATTTGTGTCAATTATATATACGGTCATTGATTTATTTAAACTGTATGATAACTCTGTTATTTATATTTTTTTTCAAATATTCATCTCTAATAACCCGATATTGGTAATTTGGATTTTTTGCACAGTAGTGCACAATTAATATTCTTATTTAATTAGAAATGTACATACATTTATATTATTTCTAAATACAACACAATAAAGATTTATTCAGAATAAAGAACATAAATGGAAATAATAGTTATATTGTTTACATCCTGCAATCAAGGGAGATAATTTAACGTCGCCATCTTATCAGTGTCTATCGAGTACACGTTAAACTCCCCTATCTATCTACCCTGTACTGTGTTTTTTTCGTGGGAGATCGTTTAGAAAAGGGGAAAGAAACGAGAATATCGATTCTATATTTCTACAGGAGGAATATTATGGCGCTAAAACATTTCCTCAGGTAATGTCTACAGATTAAGAAAGAGTACAAAAGGACAAACAACGATCATTACTAATGGCACAATCAGTTGTTGTTTATTTTCTTAGCACCATAATTATATAAAACATGGCCGATGTCAATTTAACAAATGACGGACGTAGATATTTAATTTAGTATGCACGACACGTTTCTAGAATAAGCTGCATCAGGAACACTCATAGCCAAAAGACTGAAGAGCGAAATAACTTAAAAGTAAGTAAGCCCAAGTGTCTAAACAGGAGAGCCGGGATATGGCAGGAGAGAGTCGGGATATGACAGGATGGTTTTCCTTTAAGTGAAACCGGTACTTACAGTGTATTGTCATTTTATCTACTGTATGTTTATTTTATTTTCAAGAAAGATTGTGATAAAGTCTGTTAGTGACTTGCGACAGGCCGGTGGTATTCTACGGGTATTCCGGTTTCCTCCACCAATAAAACGGACCGCCAGTGCCACGATATAACTGAAATATTATTGAAAGTGGCGTTAAAGGCATACAGGCTGTCAGAATTGATTTATTTTTTTATTTTTATATTTATGTCGGTGGAATCGCCATTAACACACCTAATTATAAGCCGGCTGCTTTTCCGAGGTTTGCCGAACACTGATAACTGCTATAAATAACCAAGGAAGCATGGTGCATGTAAATTCGTTAGAATTAATATAATTTAAGAAATATATCTATGAAATTGGATCCTGGGGTAATCAGTTGATAATATTATATAATGGTATTTAGTAAGAATGACACTTAAAATCGGAAATACGTGATGAAATCAATAAAAACAAACCCAAACTCTGCAAAGGGGCCCGATAAAGGGAAAATTGTGAACAAATTGTATTGCATATTATTGACAACACTTGAGTTGACTTGATTATATTTTTTAGAAAAAAAAACCAGACATAGCGTTCATTATTTTAGTCTAATTTAAAATAGATATCACCTAGCGTTTTCTCCTGAAAAAAGAATACATAAAAAACTACGATGCAATTCTACTGTCAAAATACGATTCGGCCGAAAAAATATACTAAATTATGCTTACGTGTTGAAAAATGGAGTAGGTCGGTATAACATCTTTTTTTTAATTTTTACACAAAGCTTGCTGAATCCTCCTTTTTGTGTCGTTTTCGTATAGAATCCGTCAAAGTTTTTATTCTTCCACGATTCGACTTGTGCCATGTGCACATTTCCTTCACCAACAAGCAATTTCGCACATGCGCAAACGCTTTCCCGAATGAGTTCAGTCAGGTCGTATGAATATTGCGCGTGTAAACATTGAATGCTTTACTAGATGCAAGAGAATCAAACAGCGACGTATTTCCTTCGTTCTAGGCTATTTACGTATGATATTATGAAAAATTTCAACTGCAATTAAAATAAAACATCGAATAGTGTCAATTTTTAATATAAAAAAAAATTCAATTCTGACAGCCTGTATGCCTTTAAATAAACACCCTAACCCATTCATCACTATCTGATCTTAACCTGCAGCTGAAATACTATCATTTCTTTATATGATAAACAATAAGTTACTTCTAAGATATCCTGGGAAAGTTTCTATCTTTTACATGAATCTGATGAGAAAGTCCAGTTAAATAAATGTAGTCATAGTAAATAGACATTTTATTTCGTAGTTGTGCTATACAATTAAGAACCCAAATATTATATTTATCCTGCCATTGTGTGATCTTGAGTACAAATAAAGGGGTAAATAAAATCACTTAATCTAATAGATATGAAAACGTAACCCTCAGTCCGCTTGTGCTCCAGTGAGGGTTACGATTCGGTCCCATTCAACGTTATGGAGCAGCGCCCGGAGTGATTCACACCGGGCGGTTTTTTGTCCTAATTCCGTTGAAGTGGTTGGAAAATTTAACGGGGGTGAAAGATAAATATATTCAGGTAAAGCTTGAGGTGTTAAGTAAACGCTGTATCAATCCATGGTAGACTTATATCCATCTGAAAATTTGAATGCATGAAATCTTCTTTCTGTCCGACATTTTGTTTACAAGTTGCTATTTCACGTGCACGTGCACTTGCCTCGTTTTGGAGATATCCTTATTTGGATCGATTGCCGTAAACATCGTAGTAAAAGTTTTCCATATTTGGCATTCAGATCCATATATGGATAGGCTCAGCCTATCACGAGAGTCTACGTAAGGTGTCATGGCGGACAAGAAACAATTTTCGAATACGAAATCGATCGTGAAGGTAGAAACAGGTATTGTAACACTTATTTCGTATCACCATTACTTAAAAATTGTAGGGAATAATAAGTTATGACCACATATGCAAAAAGAAAATAACCCTCATTGGAGTACAAGCGGACTGAGTGTTACGTTATCGTATCTACTAATCTAAGAGATATATTTATATGCGAGCGTCAGCGAGCTCTTTATGGTATAAAATGTGTACTTAAGATTTTTTTAACAAACATGGCTGCACATACTGTTGGTAAAAAAAAATTCGACGCATTGTAAACACGTTCAGTGTAACACACTAACACACTCAACTAATGAAGATCTTCTTAACATAAAGCGCAAAGGTGATCTTAAGTCTCGTACCCTCTCTCGTACGTCCGATACCACTGAAACCCGGAACCCATGTGTAATAAAAGTCATTTTGTTAGCTTGTTTTACTTATATTGATATTTTTTAATTTATTAAATCTCTTCTGACATACTGACAATAATTTTTGTTTCTACGCGGAAGTTAACTTTTGAGATTTCGTAAGGAACGACAGCTCGATTGAATGAGACTAGATTCGGCCCTAAGAAAAAGTCGTCCCCGATATATCTCGGCCCAAAAAAATCTCGACACTTTTTGATTCACTAGATGAGCGTGACATTGCCAGATAATTTTCATATTATGAGACAGGCATAACCTGTTTGAAGGACGAAGTCCTATAATTTTAAGAGGGAGGCGTGAGAAGGGAATGTATTATTTTTTTTCAAGTACTTTTTAAAGTTTTTTTTTATTATTTGGCTGGAGTTATCTTTCCTTGACTTATGGCTCTTCCGCCGAGAATCTCGTAGAAAGAGATTTTTTAATTAGAATTTCATTTCAAGTTTATTTCGATTTAGCATAGAGTAAATAATTAAAGAAATGGGAATTTTTCATTGAAATATATATGTTTTGCGTTTCTAAATATCAATTGATCTATTTTTAAAACTTCCGGTGAAAAGATATTTAGCTATGAATAGATACATAGGAGGACAAATCGTACAGCCTACAGTTAAAAGGACTTGGTCCTTTAATATGAGACAGGCACAACCTGCTTAAGGGCGAAGCCTATTTGACGATAATGACAATTAAGAGGGAGGTATGAGATGAAAATTGAAGAAAAAAATGTTTGGAAATTTAGATCTATTTAGAACACCTCTTCAATAGACGAAAACTCTAAAAAGGGGGTGGGGTTTCTGGTCACAAATCTCAGTTAATAAAAAAAAATCCAAATCACGATTCACGGAAATTAATATTTGCCATTTTTGAGAATTTCACAAATCACGGTGAATCAATATGAGCCATAAATCGAGGGTCACACGAGAATAAACCAAATACCCCAATCACAGATCATGAAAAAAAAATGGTGAAAGAGAGAAAAAATAACGTATATGTGGCAGTGAAAAGGGGAGTGAGGGTCAGATGAAATTGCAATGTTTTTAACCTTGCCATGGAAAATGTGTTAAAAGGCTTACCTGACAAAATCCGAGATCAGTTGTCCAGACATCATACACAAAACAAAAGCACTTCAAATGTACACATTTTTGAATCACGGGAGATGAAATATGTGTTCCTACATACATAAAAATGATGCAGAGCTGTTCTTCAATGTTTGACAAAGTTTTCAGAGACAGGATGACCAAGAAGTGCATGCAATTTCATGTTTCCACTCTGAAGCAGACGAAATGCAATACATCAGAACTCCTCGCGTCTTTCTCCAAGTGAACTTGTTTTTTCACTTGGGGAAAGACGCGAGGAGTTCCGGATGATGTGTATTGCATACTAGAAAATGATGTCATCCATGTACACTGATTTTGATATTAGAATTTTCTTTTAAGTTTATTTCAATTGAGAACAATTGAAATGGTTACAGATATGCGAATTTCTTATTGAAATAATTTGTATTTTATACTTCCGGTGAAAAATTAGAAATTTTTCTATGTAAAATTTACTTTTATTAAATAGATACTTACCACTATAAATTCTGAGACGCTCCCACAAACGACCTTCACCCAGAGTAGTAGAAACCCACAATAAAAATAACATTGAGATACTCCCTCAACACCGGATATATCCCAACAATTCACCCATAAACCTCATTCCATTTCACCAAGAGAAGCCTCATCAGGGGATAAAGGGGAGGAAAAGATGGGACCTATAATTTATAGTGGTAAGTATTTATTTAATAAAAAGTAAATTTTACCTAGAAAAATTTCTAATTTTATAGCAATAAATAGCTTACCACTATAAATTCTGAGAAACTCAGAATCGAACAGACAGCTGAATCCCCTGATCTCTCAGAAACCAAAGGAACACTGACATGTTGAGCAGCAATTATAGGTCCAAGTGAAAAAAGACTGTCTGCTTGTGCAGACATAGTCCTAAGATAAAAGGAAGTAAAAGAATCCTGACATCTCCAAAACCCAGCCGACAAAACCTCTGAAATAGAGGCTGAATTAAAAAGTGCCCAGGAAGAAGCAAGAGCACGAACTTCATGAGCTTTAACCAAGTGGCGGTTAAGAAATATTTCCCCTGAAGACTCGTAAGCCAGAAGAATAGTACGGCAAATCCAAGAGGAAATAGTCTTGGCAGAGATGTCAGAAACTCCCTTTTTCAAAGGAAGAAAAAGCCTAGTATTCTTGGCAGGACGAGAATTCTTAGTTCTATCTAGATATATGCTAAGGATTCTGTTTGAGCAAGACAACCTAGAAGAAGCATCTTCTGGCAACGCTGGAAAAATCAGACCTAAATCTGTCCTGTAATATTCCTCAAAAAACAGGAAGTCTTGGGAAGGAAGTATCTGAGACTTTTTCCAAGAAATAAGGAAGCCTAGGTCCAGAAGAAGTCTGATAAACAGGCAAGTATGACGAGAAAGAATTTCTGAATCGAATTCCTTCAGAAGAGAATCGTCCAGATAAGAATGACCTTGAACCGACAGAGTATGTAAGTGAGCTATAAACGTCTGGAAAACCCGAGAAAAAACCTGTGGTGCAACCGCCAGGTCAAACGGGACAGCCAGAAACTGGTAAACCTTGTTGTTTCAGACAAATCGGAGAAATTTCCTGGAAGCCAAAGAAATTGGGATATGGAAATAAGCATCCGAAAGGTCCAGTTTGGTGGTCAACATACCTGGAAGAATACAAGCTCTGCTAGATCTATTGGTCTCCATTTTGAAATGGGGAACCGAAAGGTAACTGTTCAGAATAGAGATATCTATCACAGGTCTCATTCCCCCAGTTTTCTTGGGAACCAAGAAGAGACGAGAATAAAACCCTGGTGTCAACTGAGTCAGAGGAATTTCCTCTATTACTCTTTTCAGTAATAGAGATTGAACTTCCTCTGACAGAAGACGGAACTTCTCCTTGTCTCAGGTCTGAGACATAGGAATCGGACTGTCCGACAAAGGAGGGCGTTCCTGAAACACAAGATCCAATCCCCCTCGAATTACTGACAAAACCCATACATCTGTGGTGAACTTCTCCCAATGATGTAGAAACTGGGTAAGCCTCCCTCCTACTGGAACAGAGGGAAGAGGAACAGGAAACTGCTCCTCTCCTAATGTCAGCAACATACAAGGGGGCAACAACCTATTTACGAGACCCAGGCTTCTTGGCACCTTTATAACCTCCTTTCTTGGGGGTTCTTAGGACCAGAAGCCTTGGGAACAAACACTTTCCTTCTCTTGTCAAGACCAGTTGGGGCAGAAGATGAAACAGGCTGACCTCTTACCATTAGTCAATTGCACATTGACCCTAAGAGGCTGAGATGTCTTATTTGACCTCCTCCTGAACCTTCTGTAAAGATAAACGAAAAACCTTATCATAAAGAGGAGAACGAAGTAAGGAGTCCTGAAGAATTTCATTGACAGAAGATTTCTCTAGTATTTCACGCCTTTTAGAAAGAGTGGAATTGGCTAGAGTGCCCAAGAGAAGGCACTGAGAGAACCCAAGGGCCTGATCTACTTGCAGAAGAAGAGACTTTACCTCTGCTAGATCATCACCTTCCTTGCCCTGAAGCAAAACGCCAACTGCTGAAAGAAAGAACTCGGCAATACCCAGAACATGTGAAGCCCACAAGGACTGAGAAAGGCGAAGTCCATCAACTGGTTTGGCCCAAAGAAGTTGTGAAAAAGACTTATCACAAACTGGGGCCGTTTTCCCGATAGAAGAGTCGTGGATTTCAAAATCTTTACTCTTGAAATTACCGGGAAAAGAACTGGCACCAAACCCAGAAAGAGAAGAGCCCTGAGAAGACTTGTCATTTACCTTCACTGAAAGACAGTCATTCACAAACTGAATTGCAGAAGAAGCATGATTAGATTCTGGGAAAGAGCCAAAAGTATTGGGTTTATCCTGAACCAAACCACAAGAAGTCTCAAAGATAGAACTAGTCTTCTTAAGTCTAGGAGAGGACAGGGGCACATGAGCAACTTCTCTCAAGAGAGAGTAAACTCTAGCCCTCAACTGGTCTTTAGAAGACACAGAAGAATCATCTGCCTCCGATTCCCTAGGGGAACCAACATCCGTAGATGTAACAGATTTAGTCTGACCCGCCAAAGGGACCTTATCAGGGACTCGAGCAATTGAAGACTCACCTTCCTCGTGTTCATCTTCACTGAGGAAGGTAGCTTCTTGATTCCCTGGTGCCATAGAAATCAGATCAGATACTTCCTCACAAGGAGTGGGAAGAGAGACCCGATGGCCAGCTTCCAGGGAAGAAATCCTGGAAGAAGAGTTAGACTGACTACAAGTAACCGGAGTCCTTACGGTATCCTGATTGAAAGGAACTGGCTGAGACCAGTAAGCAAAGGGGTTAACACCCTGAGAGCCAGGATAAGACTGGGTGGGTACAGCCCAAGGTGGACGAGCCCAAGTCTGAAAAGGAGGTATGGAAGGACCCGGTAAACAGTATCCATATGAAAACACTAGTGGTCTAGAACCAGGAAGGTTCAAACCCATAGCCGAACCAGGTGCTGAAGAAAAAAGAACATGCAGTGTTCACTTGTCTAGAAAAAGTATGGGTAACTGTAGACAAGGTAGGTATACCCACCTTTGGTCTAGACAGAACTGGGTCCGCAAGACCGCCGACTCTCGCACCTGCTCCAGAAGGCTCAGGCATATTGGAGGAGACGGACATGGTTGGGCTACCTACCGATACTAAAGGATTGGGCACAGACCCATCCCAAAAACAATCCCGACCCGTTATACTAATCGCCTCGTAGGTTAAAGTATCACTTACACTAGACACACTTTGTAAGTTTTCGAAATCCATTATGTAACTCATCAAGTCAAATTACACTCTATTTTCCTTGTTCCTCGGTAAAAGCAGTAAGAATAATAATAAATACTAATATATATAGTATTAAACAACAATTTAAGCAATGATAATAAAGTTATCTTTGGTTTTCTGTAGAATCAGCTGCTGCATGAATTTCACGTGCGTGATGAATCGCAGTAGGAAATGGAATGAGGTTTATGGGTGAATTGGTGGGATATATATGGCGGTGTTGAGTGAGTATCTCTCAATGTTATTTTTATTGTGGTTTTCTACTACTGTGGGTGAAGATCGCTTGTGGGAGCGTCTCAGAATTTATAATGGTAAGCTATTTATTGCTATACAAATATTTAGCTATATATCAATAGGGGAGTATGACTAATTACCAAAAATCGTATAGCCTATAGTTAAAAGGGCTCTGCCCTTTATTAACCGCACTCGGAAAATTGAAAAAAATACTTCAAATGAGAATGATAATTTTTTTGGGGTCAAAATAGGGGGGGGGGGGGTGGTATATCCAAAGGGGTCCTATCCCCGTGTACCTGGGTGGTATACCCAAAGGGGTCCTATCCCCGTGTACCTATCTGACTGGGGACGATTCGGCCTGGGCCGATCTCGTTAGTGGGGCCGATTTGACCTGTTGGCTGTTACCAAATTAATTTGCACTCGCTGCGAAATAGGCTAGAAATATTGACTAGTCACCTAGAATATATATTAAAACGGTTAAACAATCATAGACCTGTAGGGAATGTTCTCTTTTTGAAAATTCCGCCAAGTAGTGTTCCCAATCTCGCACCTAGCGGAAACCTCGTAAGTTAACCGGCACATCCGGGTACTGCTGGGCGATTGTCGCCATTTCTGAAAGTTTTAGCGATCTGAGATCGCTTTATTGCGCAACCTCAAGCGATTCCAAGCTTTTGGGGGCTTGTGTTCCCTGACATTTATTTTAAACTTCAACTACCTTTTAATCTTCTATCATTTTTACAGTCGAAATTCTTTGGGAATTTTGTTTTTCTTCTTGTTCGGTGTCAATCATGGAGCTGTAAAAATGGTGTCTGCCAAAGTTTACTTCTGTTTAATCCTAAAAGGAAAGACCTGTGGGTCGAACCTCGGAAGTATAGATATTGATGTTAGAAGAGAGAGTTGTCACAATGGAAAAGAAAGCAAGCAATCGTCCATCCTCGGTTCCCCAGAAACAAAATGGGCCCGAATGTAAAAAAACGGGTGAGGAACATTTTAAAACTTGTAGAACTAGAAGTATGAAATTTACAATTCATTTAACCTGCAACTTGCAACCATACTATTTGTGGAATATTTCTGAACATACAATATTTAATGTAGATCGGTAACTTGTCTTGTCATTATTATTGTTTGACGCTACTGACGAAGTACTGTGGCGAATTCATGTCTGTTTTATACGGTAAAACTTGTATACCCTGTAAGGCTGTGTGTGTCGATTTCTGCACACGTGTAGTTAATTATACTATAACTAATTGACGAGTTTCATTATCAAAAATATGTCACTCGTGACCAAATAACGTAGTAACTCATGCGCACTAATTGACGAGTTTCATTATCAAAAATATGTCACTCGTGACCAAATAACGTAGTAACTCACTCATGCGAAACTCGTCAATTAGTTATAGTATTTATTATTATAGATAAAAAAAATGTTTCAAATCTAATTTAATATAAAATGAGTTTAATTGCACTATATTACTAGTGTAGCGTAGGGAAATATTATAATGTGTATCGCTTCCAAAAACATGGCGACAATAAAATAATTAAAATGCTTACCTTGAAATATTATTTTAGTTAAATTTGATCCAAATAGCGTACACGAAGCCAAATAACGTCTTAATTTTTACGTTTCAAACTGGAAGTCTTCATATGACGTCGACAACGAAATGGCACGAAATATAGCGAGAGTGAAAATAAAAATGGTAATTTCACTAGTGAAATTATCGGTTTTATTTAACTCGGAAATCACGGTATTTCATCGATATCTATATAATAAATTATAAGAATGTGTCATGATTAGAAATGAAAAAAAAATGACCATTATTATTCATATACAATTTTGGCAGAGCTCCAGATAATTTTCAAGTCCAAAGGGTAATTACCCCCTACTTTTGAAAATAATGGGTATTTGCATATTTCCTTTGCACTGTTGTACTCTCTACTTCAGAAAAGATTGCTTACATGTACACTTTTAAAATTATGTTTGACACAAGTGTTATTCAATAAACGCAGGATGCAAGTGAAATGTATATCTCTGTTTAATTTGACACGATTGTGTCATGTTTATTAGTAAAATGTAAATATTTTGTTTGCTCGTCGACTTCGGCAGTTTTCACAGCCATGTTGACAATGACATCAATGATTCCTTTAACTATACTGTCACTAGACACAGATGAAACTGTCAGGAACTTAAGTATATAATTTTCCGTAGCGCTCTTGCGCTATTCATGTTCTTGCTCATTTTCAACGAACAACGTGTTCCCAAAATTACTTTCGTATTACGTCAAACCGCATTTATTTGTAATATTGACCGCAATTGGATGATTTATCGTAAACATCCAATCGGATCTCTTTTGACATCAATGCTTAGAAAGGCAAGCTTTTCGGTACCCCTCGGATGTATACGCTCTCTCCTTCGAAAAGTATAACGGTAAGTAATTACAGGGAATTTCTCAAAGACAAAAATGTATTGTTATGTACACGACTGTACAAGTATGCTCCAAATTTAGAAAGTTTGCTTACACAGCAATATGTATGCGTAATGTGTACACTCTGATCTGATAATGCATGCGTTTTTACTCGTTTTCATAGCGTAAAAAATGCAAATACGCAGCTTATCTGGAGCTCTGATTTTGGTTCAAGAGAATAATCTGTCGATCAATCTCAGTGGAGAAATTTTCTTGCAAAAGTTACTAATAAAACCACCAAAACTACAAAGGTAGTTAAAACAATCAAGGAATTGATTTTTTTTTCTTAAATACCAATCAACACTGTTGATTATCATATCAACATTTTAGAGTAATATTTGTTTGATAAAAAGGCCAAATATTTTGCTAATATCTTCTCTGTTGTAAATATTTTCTTGACAAAATATATATTTTTATTCCATCTAGATCTAGAGTGAATGAAATTAATATAAATACTGAGATCCAAGTGAAAGAAAAATTAGGAGATAACTATTGTATTTTAAAATTTGAGGACGTAAATCGTTGGTTTTTACGATCACAAATTGAGTTTACCTAGCGACGTGTAGCAGAGCTAGTTAAAGGGATATTCATGACTGTAAAATCAATATTTATGTCAGTAAAGCTTAAAATACAAGATGATTATCTCCATTCTAATGCAATACTGATCATAAGATTTTATTCTTGCATATCACTGGTCTAAAAATCACGCAAATAAAAATTCTGTGAAATGTTTTGACTTTGAAATGACTTTGGTACATAAACAACATGATGTCATATGAGGACTTCTAGTTTTAAATGTAAACATCAGACGTTTTTTTTACTTTGTGTATGCTTCAATTTTTATTAAATTTAACTATTTATAAGTTTGCAATGTAGGATTTCACTTTTTCAAGATGGCGTATCCTTTAAGCTGAACCCTTAGTTACGACTGGTAGATTGAGAATTTTACGTAGAATAGTAACCAATCAAATCCGACGATACAAACAAATTGCATTAGAATCAGTATTATACCCAGTCAAGTCAGGTTAGCCTGTTTTTACCAAGTGTGGTGAGCCCAGCCCTGACATTTGAGTTCATTTAAAATGTGGGACATGATAATATTTTGTTGTGGCTGAAGCATATGAATACCTAATAGGAATCTGTCAAAGAAAATATAAGGTAATAATTCATCTTCTTTCTATTACAGACAATGGAAATCAAAAACAGTTTTCTAATAAATATGCTAAAAGAAGAGAAAATAATGGTAGTAGATCTTACTATCCAGATTCCAGTCCGAGAAATCCAATTGCTCCGAAGAATAGATATGGTGTGGACAAGAGACCTCGACCCAGGGGAGTTGGATTTCCTAGAGAAGACGTAACTACATTTATTTATTGTATAAATAGTAACAGTCAACATTTCTTTGTCTAATTTTCATTTTTAATGAATGAATTACAAAAAACATTCGAAGTTTATACATGTAGTTTAGGACAACGCGTAACAAACTTTACATTTTTACTGCTGTTACTAACTGCTCCCCGAAAAATATTTTCAGTGACCCGGCCTGAAATAATAGGAGCCCAGCAGTTTATTTTTTTCTTGAAATGTTCAATATTACAGTAGCCACCTGTGCTACTGCTGCCTGGTAAATTCAGAGTCCCAACTACAAATTTAGAGGCATAGGCTACTGGATGCTTTTTAAAGTTTTTTTCCCATGACAATGTTAACAACAAAGTCTGTGAATTATATAACATAAAGAGAAAACAATGGAGGATACATGTAAATATATTTTCAAATGTTATATTATCAGTGTTACAAATATCCAGCTTTGTTTACACATGCGACATGTCAAATATGAATTTGCTTGAAAACTAAAAACAAACAAGAATGGAGAAAATATAAAATAATAAAACGTAGATATCAAATTTAGTGTGCACAACACATTTCTAGAATCACCTTCGTCTGGTGCGCTCAAAGTCGAAAGATGGGAAAACCAAAGGGCCTAAACATCATAGCCAAAATTGGCTAAGGTCACCTATGCCTGTGGGAGGAAATCCTTGGTTTTAATTAGCTCACCTTGCCAAAGGCAATGTGAGCTTTTGCCATCACTTGGCGTCTGTCTGTCGTCCTTTAACATTTCGCATTTTAATTTTCTCCTCTGAAACCTCTCGGCCAAATGAACTGAAACTTGGTAGGAAGCATCTATGGAAGATCCTCTCTAAAGATTGCTCATTTTGTTCTGATCTATTAACAAACATGGCCACCACAGGCAATTCTTGTTTCTGATTGGCCAAATTTTTTTAATCTTCTCTTCCGAAACCGCTTGGCCAAATGAACCGAAACTTGGTAGGAAGCATCTATGGAAGGTCCTCTATAAAGATTGCTCATTTCATCCCGATCTGTTGACAAACATGGCCGCCACAGGCAATTCTTGTTTCTGCTAGGTTCCTTTTTTTTTAAATCTTCTCGATTGTAGTAAACTGTTAAAAGGGAGATAACTTGTGCATTAAACTGTTAACAGAAAGATAAATCTTGCCATTATCTCCCTTAGAAATTAACTAATGTTGATATAGTGTAAGATGTTTATACTATACATTACATGTAGGTATTCACATTTTAATATTCTTTTTAACTCACCTTGCCAAAGGCAATGTAGGCTTTTGGCATCACTTGGCGTCCGTCGTTTGTTTTCTATCATCTGTTAACTTTTCACATTTTAATCTTCTCCTCTGAAACCCATCAGCCAAATGAACTGAAACTTAGTAGGAAGCATGAAGGAAGGTCCTCTCTAAAGAATGCACATTTTGTTATGATCCACTACCCAGGGCTCACCAAACCAGGCGAAGTGGGCAACTTTTTCGTCTTGGTTTCAATGAAATCGCCCAATTTCTGTCAAAAAGCGAAGTTTTAGTCGCCCTGTCAGTCTTTTCAAGTCCGTATTTTTTTCACCAATAATCATAGCTTTTCTTCAATATTCACATAAAATGAGCTCCCATGTTCTTGAAATCTGACCCATACAGGGTTTGATGTTCAATATTTTATTCCAAACTCGTTAATTGCATCCTTTTAAGATCATTGTGCAGCACGTTCGTTTTGTGTAAAGTAGGGGAACATGCGGTAGTGGGGAAAGAAACGTTAAAATTTGTAACGATTTTCAGAGGTCTCCCAGATTTTCCCTTAATTCAACTGAGAGAGAAGTCAAGTCACCCTGTTTTTATTATGTGTGGTGAGCCCTGCTACCAAACATGGCCCTCCACAGGCAATTCTTGTTTCTGATTGGCCAATTTTTTTTAATCTCCTCCTCTGAAATCGCTTGGCCAAATTAACCGAAACATGGCAGGAATCATCTATGGAATGTTCTCTATGAAGATTGCTCATTTCGTCCCGATCGGTTAACAAACATGGCCACCACAGGCAATTCTTGTTTCTGATTGGTCGATATCTAAAAAATCTTCTCCTCTGAAACTGCCTAGCCAAATGAACCGAAACTTGGTAGGAAGCATCTACAGTACATGTATGGAAGGTTGAGTATTATGTTTCCTCAAAGCAGAATGAAAGGTGAGTGACACAGGTTCAGCCCACTGAGCCTCTAGTTATAATTATGTCTCCCCCCACTTTGGTGGGGAGACATTATGTTTTTGTCCTGTCCATCTGTCCGTCACACAGTTTGTCAGCGCAACTCCTCTGAAACTACAGAACAAAATTTCATGAAACTTGGTAGGTAGTAAGGACACCATACATGTATGTAGTTGTGCATATTACCAGGAAATTTTTATCCCCTAAATTTTGTGGGAGTTATTTGCAAACACTAGTGTAATATCCCTTACTGAAACTTGTATATACCTGTATACATTTGTATATGTACAAGAGTCTATCATAATGTCACTATTTCCCTGAAAAAGTTTTTCATCACCAATCCATTGATTTTAGAAGAACAAAACTCCTTTAAATTTATTACTGAAGCAGCTTGTCAGCACAACTCCTCTGAAACTACTGAACAGAATTTCATGAAACTTGGTAGGTAGTAAGGACACCATATATAGTTGTGCATATTATTACCAGGAAATTTTGATCTCCTGAAATTTGTGGGAGTTATGCCCCTTTGAACGTAGAATATTCCAGAAATTTACTACTGAAGCAGCTTGTCAGCGCAACTCCTCTGAAACTACTGAACAGAATTTCATGAAACTTGGTAGGTAGTAAGGACACCATATGTAGTTGTGCATATTACCAGGAAATTTTGATCGCCTG
Organism: Bathymodiolus brooksi; assembly: GCA_963680875.1. NCBI lineage: Eukaryota > Metazoa > Mollusca > Bivalvia > Mytilida > Modiolidae > Bathymodiolus > Bathymodiolus brooksi. The sequence goes on from OY804580.1 coordinate 18,829,138, forward strand.
AATTTTGTGGGAGTTATGCCCCTTTGAACTTAGAAATTTCCTGAAACAGGGGTTAAAAAATCTTGGACCACCTCACTAGCCCAGGGCTAGCATACTCTCAAATATTACTAGCCCGAATCTATGAACCACTAGTCCTGGTCAATACCGTGATTTCATGAATCCGACTTGCAGACTTGAACCCTTGTACAACATGTACAATGTATATTAGTTTAACTATCTTTCTTTTCAGATCTGGTATTGCGTTTTATTTTCACTTATTTTCCACAGTTCAGATCACTGTAAGGCCCCAAAAAAAATATGTGTGTTTATGTTCACATGTCAAAAAAATCTAGGATCGGTCGGCATTTAAAAAAAAAAATTTTTGACATCGGCAAAACCGGAAATATTTGTTCCCGGTTCCGGAATCCTATTCCGGTATTTTATTTTCGAAATTTCTGGTAAGCCGTCATTTGTTGAAGCTGTTTTATGACGAGAATACGCAGTTTTTCTACCTTTTTTGCTCTCAATTTCGACAAAAAGCTAGCGGTTGAATAAATAAAACATTGCTGCTGATTAAACAACATATAACATATATGAATATAAGTAGATACACGAATATTGACAAGTTTGTCAATAACCGATATATATATTTACTAGCCCATCGGGCATACAGCTGATTATTTCAGCTAGCCCAAATGTGGAAATTACTAGCCCCGGGCGTCAGGCTAGGGGATTTATTAACCCCTGTATTACCAGGAAATTTTTATCCCCGAAATTTTGTGGGAGTTATGCCCCTTTGAACTTAAAAATTTCCCGAAAGATACTTCTGAAGCAGCTTGTCAGTGCAACTCCTCTGAAACTACAAAACAGAATTTCATGAAACTTGGTAGGTACTAGGTAGTAAGGACACCATATGTAGTTGTGCATATTACAAGGAAATTTTGGTTTCCTGAATTTTGTGGGAGTTATGCCCCTTTGAACTTAGAAATTTCCTGAAATTTACTACTTAAGCAGCTTGTCAGCGCAACTCCTCTGAAACTACTGAACAGAATTCATGAAACTTGGTAGGTAGTAAGGACACCATATGTAGTTGTGCATATTACCAGGAAATTTTGATCTCCTGAATTTGTTGGAGTTATGCCCCTTTGAACTTAGAAATTTCCCGAAATTTATTACTGAAGCAGCTTGTCAGCGCATCTCCTCTGAAACTACTGAACAGAATTTCATGAAACTTGGTAGGTAGTAAGAACACCATATATAGTTGTGCATATTACCAGGAAATTTTGAATCTCCTGAATTTTGTGGCAATTATACCCCTTTGAACTTAGAATTTTTCCAAAATTTACTACTGAAGCAGCTTGTCAGCACAACTCCTCTGAAACTACTGAACAGAATTTCATGAAACTTGGTAGGTAGTAAGGACACCATATGTAGTTGTGCATATTACCAGGAAATTTTGATCCCCTAAATTTTGTGGGAGTTATGTCACTATTTCCCTGAAAAAGTTTTTCATCACCAATCCATTGATTTTAGAAGAACAAAACTCCTTTAAAATCATTGGAACATACATGTAGACTGAGCAATTTTCTGGAATGGGGAACTTGGCATGACAATATGGAATAGTACCTGTAACCCTTGCTTTAGCACTTTTGATCAAATTTTTTTTGTGTTTCATGGATTAAAAACAGGTTGTTTTTGTTTTTCTTTGAAGCTTAATTGTATTTGTTACCTAAATAGATCTTTTACCTTTGACTACAGTTTGTGGGATGGGGGAGACATACGTTTTTGCGGGCAAAAAACAAACTTTAATTGCATTATTTATCTGTAAACAAATGTGAAGAATATGTAAGATTGAAAATAAAAACAATTCAGGATATGTAAAACAAAGATAAGGTCAAGAAAAGAAATACCTGTGTTTCCGCTAACATTCTCTATAATATTAGGGTCGGTTAGCAGGGCTCACCAAACCAGGCGAAGTGGGCAATTTCAATGAAGTCGCCCACTTTCTGTCAAAAAGCGAAGTTTTAGTCGCCCTGTCAGTCTTTTCAAGTCTGTATTTTTTTCACCAATAATCATACTTTTTCTTCAATATTCACATAAAAGGAGCTCCCATGTTCATGAAATGTGACCCATACAGGGTTTGATGTTCAATATTTTATTCCAAACTCGTTAATTGCATCCTTTTAAGATCATTGTGCAAGCACGTTCGTTTTTGTGAAAGGTAGGGGGACATGCAGTAGCGGGGAAAGAAACGTTAAAATTTGGATTGATTTTCGGAATTCTCCCAGATTTTCGCTCACTTCGCCCTTAAGTCAAGAGAGAGAGAAGTAAAGTTGCCCTGTTTTTACTATGTGTTGTGAGCCCTGGGTTAGGTATATGTAGGAAAAAGATTTTATTTTTTTTAATATTTTTAGCTAGTTTCTACAGGGGACACATTCTGCAGGGCTCTCACTACTTTCAATTTAGAGGGAGAAGTGACTTCTCTTTCAGAGAGCTCACAGAGAGAAGTGGGTAGACTTCTGGGAGAAGTTAATTGTGATTAATCGAAACATTGTTTCGCGACCCCTCTGAAGTTACCCTACCCAAATTTAGTAAATAGTTAAAAAGCTGTCTGAACTGATTTGTTGTTCTTTTTTTTTTATACATAATTACCTTAAGGACATCTATTCAATGTCAATTTTTTTATTTCTGTCTACCTAAAGTATTGGAGTCTTTCATACCAGTGGCAGTGATTTTTTATATGTACCCCCTCCTTTTGAAATATTACTGTGCTGTGATCCAATACCTCACAAATTGTAAAAACTCATATTTCTGTAATCTTCAGCAAAAGAACGATGTCTCTGCCAATTCGCTCAATGGTCCAACTATATAGAGTTAGCTAGGGAATGAAAATATAGCACAAACGTAAATTGACACTCAGTCAAAAACAGAAGAAAGTAAAGGCTGTAATTATTACTTGCCAGACCTCAAATCAGATTGCAACATTGGAGTAAAGCTACTGTAGTTCAAAGTTGCGTAGGCATTACCGTTTACACATGTCTGTATGTAAATAAACAGTTCGATAGATCGTAACCTTAACCCGGTGTCGAGTGTAAAATACCAATGCGGATCGATAAAATATGAACATAATTAGATATGAGAACTATGATTTTATGTCACAGAAATGAGAAAAAATAAATCAAAAGTTTGTTTTGTTGAATATAGATTCGCACAAAAAGTTTGGTCAACATTTCCCATGGCACAGTACCGCATTGCATCCCCTTTTCAAATAGGTGGCGCCATTGTTGTTTGTTTACAAAAAGCAAATACAAATAGTTTTATTTTAAGTCGGGCATATTTAAACAATAAACATAAGCTCTAATGAACAAAATGAAAGTTTCTATAAACTGTAATGGATTACTTTCCAAGAAAATCTCTGTCAAAATACTTAACGGATACGACAGATTTCAATAAACAGGATATCAACATTTTCATCAATGACAAGTGGAGAAAATACGCTGGCGGCGACATAGGGTGACTCTTCAGAATTACAAGGCGACTTGAACTTCGCTTTTGACCAATGAGAAAGCGAAGGCGACTTCTTTGTCTGAATCGCCCTCCAGCGCGATCCCTGATTCTGACTGTGTAAGTGCTTCTTCAAAAAATGGTCAAAAAAACTTTAGGGTAGGCACAAAAAATTAGGGTCGGTAGGGTTAGCGGAAACACATGTAATTTTCTTTTTGTCTAATAAAAAAAATTACTTCTTCCATAATTATTTGTGTCGTTTATTCCGATAAATTAATGTCTGTGGACGATTTTATTCATGTTTGTTTGGTCTTCCAATATTTTGTTGGGGCAAACTTTCTATTGAATATGTTTACTAACTTGGGTTGTTAGTGTTTCATGGCACAATAGAATCGAAGCTCTGCTAAATTGGGACAATTTTATACCAAATTATTAATGACACAGATACAGTAGGTAGATTAAGTTAAAAATGTACATAACTTATAAGATTTATAATGTATCAATTAATTTTAAATGTTCATGTTTTACAACAGTGAAAAAATCAATATAGATTTTGGCATTTAAAAAAGGGAAGCAACTCCTATTTGCTTTGACATTGCACAATCACTTGTAACTATTTGCCATTAATATCCTTGACAGCGATACTGGATAGCAGGAATGATTTTTGGGTTCAAAATCCCAGTAATTCAAAAATTACAGATATATAGCAAAAAATTTTGTATTAGTTGCTGTTTTGATGAACCATTTCCTGGTAAGAAAAAAAAACAAACCTGAAAAAAAAAGGGGGGGGGGGGTCCTATTCAATTTTTATTATGTGCCTTCACTCTATGCAATAGTTGTTAATGTTAAGTACTAATAGGCATTTGTCATAAACAAATGACCTTGATGGCATTCAGTTTACACAAGAATTAACCCTTTTTAGATAAACGTGAGTTATAATTGTTCATCTGCCAAATGCTTTGACACACTAATCCCATTTATAAAAGCTTGTTGTTTTATATGACCAATTTCAATTAATAATTGATATTCCATAGATCAGATAACAGTATTTTAAAGATTGGACCAGGAGTCAAATGAAAAGAAATATTTACCAGGCCAAGCTAGTTGTCCACAGGGCAAGTGATATGGAAATTCTGTTTTTCTGAAAGTAATTGTTACCTGTCTGAACAGTGAAGAAAACTTTAATGTAACATCGTATAAGCACATGTAGGGGTGTCCAAGAATTATTAATACATGCAGGGATGATTTTTTCAGTTGTTTAACTGATTTCAGCTATTTTGCTCTGAAAATTCTTAACCGAAAGTTTCTGGACACGGTCAGAACAGGTAAAAAATTTCCAATTTGAAAGGAGGTGTAGATGGTTTCAGCTATTTTTCATTGATTTCAGTTATTTTATTTTCTAACCAGGATCATCCCTGTACATATATCCATAACACTGTTTTAATCATCTTCTGCTTCTTTTTAATTCTTGGTTTGATAACAAATATATTTTCTTGTTTCTCAACAGGTGACAGAGGAGTATCATTTGGATTATGGTTCACCTCTATTAAAAGGCAAAAAGGTTAATCTTAACCACTTGCTCAATTTCTCTTATGCTCGTTCAGAGTCTTATGAAGAACACCCTCATTGGTTCAGTGGAACATCAAGGGGTGGAAGAAGAAAGGGAGGCAGTAGAATCAGTTACAATAAGGAACAGTTCTTACAGGCAAAGTAAGTCATATAAAATGATACTCGTCAGTAAAGAAAACAGTCCTCACGATCTACTCCGGTAAAAGACCAGTAAAACTTTATTTGGACCAGTAAAATTTTCAGTTTTTATTTAGAACAATGTAAAAATAGATTCAAGAATTTGTTTCGGACGGATAAATTTAAATTTTCATTTCAAGGACTGGAAACATTTCAGTACAAAATCCTCAGAATACCAACATAAGACGGACACAAATGTTAAATTAGGCCATGGAAAAAATGCCTGTGTTTCAACTGAAATTCGTGAGAAAAAAGATAGGGTCTACAGGTAGTTCGGCAAAAATTAGAATCTGATTTTAACAGTGCTTGTCCAAAGATGACACTAAGCATTTCAGGGTCAGTAGGGTTAGAGGAAACACAGGTTGTTTTTTTGTGTGCCTTGGTGTTGGGCTGATGATGAATGATAATCGAAAAATGATGCATTTAAGGTACCCTATTCTGATAATTGATAGTAAAGGTCCATAATCGATTCATCTCGACATCTGAAGAAAAAAAACAGGAGAATTTCCTCTATTTTATTAAGAATTTGATGTAGCCATGCACTCATTTTAGTGGATTTAATTCTTACTTGTAATTTTTAAACTTGTGTTTAATTACTATTTTTAGTGAGCACAGCCTGTAAATTAAATGATTGATGGGAATTAATTATGTAATATTTAGGCTTTTGATAATGGTGTAATCTATAGTTGATTGGTATGCCAATAGATTTGGGGGTGAACACCTAATATTTTGAATATTAGATAAGTGAATTGAAATCCTTCCAAACTGAAGGAGAGAGAAAAAAAACAGGTATATTTGCAGTGTAGTAAAGGTTAAGTAAAATACACTCTTCAACAGCATTATATTTTCATTTATTATTTCAATTTTTACTTTGTTAATTGTTAGTTGAAGATTTATCTTGTGTATGCTGTGCTTAAAAGAGAAATTTAATGATGCATCATTTAATGTTTTCAGTTGTCAGTTTGTTGTAAAAGAAGATGGCGATTATACCATCCATAACATAGACCCTGACAAGCTTGTAGAATGGGACAGTGTAGAACTAATTGTAAGTTATTTTTAATTTATCAAAGTTTTAGTAGTTATCATTCATCTTTTTTTTTTAAGTGCCCAATGGCTCAATGAGTTATGTAGTTGGATTACTTAAGAACTCATACAAGGCTATCACCAATACGATGTGGGTTCGCCCCCGACATTTGTAAATTACAAAAAAGAAAAGGGTGCACTCGACTCGCAGCCGCAAGTGATAAAGTTTACCAGTTGCTTGCCCATGGTCGGTGGTTCTCTCCGGGTACTCCGGCTTCTTCCGCCACTAAAACTTATCGCCATGATATAGCTGAAATATTGCTGAAAGTGACATTAAGCACAATAAATCAAATCAAATCTTTTTTTATCATTGATGATTAGGTTTTGAAAGTGATGAATTAAATGCAAATACAAGTAGTTCCTCTCTTATAAGGCTAACCTTTCTTCAATGAAAATGTTGCCTTGTAGAGGTGTTGCTTCTCTTCAGGAGGTCAGTTTAGTAGTATCTTAAGTTGTACATCTGAAATCTGGCCTGATAAGAGAGATGGCCTTTGGTGGGAGTGGCTTAATGAGAGGGGAGACTACTGTAGAGTTTGTCGATACGTTTTCAAAATTCTTATATTTAGACAATATTTTAATGAAGTGCAAATGGCCATATGCATATCTTTATTATATACCCAAGATAGTAAATTTATTCATCGACAGGTTTTTAGTTGCCCAAAATGTATATTTTGTTTTATTTCATTGAATTTTATAGTTTCTCATGTTCATTTACATCCATATTCTTGTCTTATGAAATAGTTCATGTTTACTATATTATGTTATGATTTTATTCTTTCAGAAAGTGAACAGTCATGAGGTGTCATCTTGTCCTATTTGTTTGGAGATACCATTTGCAGGTATTGTTTATAATGTTAAGATACTTAATTGAACCTTGTCCTGAATACCAGATGCATGTAGTTTGGATATTATTGCCATGGACTTATAAGACGTCTTTTTCTGCAATGGAAAAGTGGCCTTTCTTTAGGTGGAAAATTTAGTAATATTTTGCTGTCTGGCCTGATAAGAGGAGTGTCGTTTGTAAGAAGGTGACTTTCATAAAGATAAAAGTGGAATCAGGCTTCTGTTTAATAGACCACATTTCTGATTGAAGATATTGACATAACTCCTCACTCCAGAAACAGTAGATGGTTCTCCCTAAACATGTTGGTTTTCAATGCCTAACCAACAATAATAAATCCTAACCGCTGGAAGAAATTGTTTTGTCCAGTGTTTGGAAGTTAAAAAACAAGTTATTGGTCCTGTTGTCAAGTAACTAAGAATTTTATGATAGTTTTCTATTTACCTACAGGGATGTGGAAATACTGAAATGTTCTGCTTGTCCCCGGGAAAGTTATCTGAAAAAAGTTATTTGTCTGGACGAAATCCTACTTGTCCTGTATTTTGTATAAACATTTGATACTTGCAAACACAGTTGCTAAATTGAACTTGTTTATATTGTCTATTACATTATTGTGTAAAATTTGAAATATAGTTTTAATAAAGTTAACACAAACATCCCGGCCAAATGAAGACCATTCTAGATTTGGATTTCTGATAGGAATAAGCAGTCAGAGAATAGCCAGTTGTTTTTAGATGCAGAATAAGCTGTGTTGAAAAACATTCTCATCAATCAAGTTCAATTTGATTAACCAGTAACCTTGGCAATGTCTTTATCCATCAAACCAGTCATGTATTTAGTTTAGAATTTAGACCAGGGCTTTTAAACACTTTCAAAAGTAGAAGGCTATTTTGAAAAAGTAGGTGGAGAGTACTGACCGAAGCCAGGAGAAAAAAAATTAGGCCGGGGGGTCTGGACCAGAAGATCTAGGGTAAATGGTGCTAAATCCTGCATTCTGGGGGCTTCCTGGCACATATTTTAATTTCCTAAAATTCTTATTTTTCATATATTTATTTTTTGTTTTAGCCTCCTTCCTTTCAAAATGTAAAGTTGCTTGGAATTTTGCATCAATTTCAAATTGCTCTGAGCTTATTGTCAGTTACAATATTAGAGAGGGAACATGGATAAAATGAAAGAAAAGTTGAAGCCAAAAACAAAAAACAGCTAAGCCTACGCAAATTTTTTTCTAGGAAAAAGCTATCATATTTTACAACATTTCTATATTTTACAGCAAAGATGACTAGATGTGGACATATTTACTGTTGGCCATGCATTTTACACTACTTAGCACTGGGAGAGAAAAGTTGGAGAAAATGTCCTATTTGTTATGAATCGGTCCACGACACAGACTTGAAAAGGTATCATTAAATAATATATTTATTTTGTCTGATGGTTACATTCTAAATATTCTTAAACACCTTGAATAATAAAAGTCTAAGTCATTTTCCACATGATGTTGGTCTACAATTCTTCCTGCCTCGCTTGATGGAGTTAAGCTAAGCTTTGCCACATTTCTTCTCACAGTTATTAATGATTTTACATGTAATAGATTTTAGGTTCCAATGCATCTTTTCAACCTTGTTGTTGATGACAGACAAAGGCACAAAGATTAACATTACAACATGATCACGAGATATGAATTAAGATATAAAAAAGATTTTTTTTTTATTTCTAGTGTTGTGACACAGGAAGTACATAAATATCAAGTAGGGGAGACAATTACTATGTCTTTGATGAGAAGGGAGAAGGGAACTACATATGCCTTGCCTAAAGCTTTCTGGGAGAAAAGAGAAGGAAAAATACATGATTATAATGGTAAGCTAAGTTGTCTGTTCAGAATCTATTTGTCTGTAAAAACAAACTTTAAGAGAAAGAAGCTCAAAATCAGGATAATATGTCAGTGTGGAGCAACATGTCTGCCCGTTGATTGTTGTTTCAATGAGCTATCACCATAAAAAGGGTGCTTGTCTGGTACAAATTCGACATCATTTTCATCTTTTCGAATGTAACTTGTTCTCGTTATGATATTGCTGAAAATTGTTCATTTGGCATTGAGCAACAATCACTTTCGCTCATCTGTATTAAAACTTATACATATCATCTCATCGGAAACTAATGTTAAACATTATATTAGATATTTTTCTTCATTTTAATTTCAGACAACATTAATAGAACTAGTTTCTTAAAGTTACTGTCTATATCTGAAGAAGATGTACAGAAGTTTGTTATTGAAGCTGAAAGAGAAGCACTAGAGTTAAAGCTTAAAGAAGCTGAGGTAGCTTAATTAGACCATGTATAGATACAATCATGCTAGAAATGATCAATGTCATATAAACTACAGTGGAACTCGAAAAGCATTCTGTACCCTCTGAATATCAGAATCCTGAAAAAAAAAAAAATCAAAGATTTATTGGTGTGCAAGAATTCCTAATATTACCAGCTTAAAATTCCTTCTGAAAACTGGTCTTTAATCTTAAATTCTTATACTAAAATTTGTCCTCTCTCCAGTCTTCCATAAAATGATATGAAATTAAAAGATCATGAATGACAATATGATAAATGACAATATGATTAAAGAAAGGAAATGTTTATTACGTTGTACCTTGTAATCATAAATTTGCTTGTTTGTATTAGTAGGTAACTGTATCGTTAGTGTAATGGTTAGCATGCTTGCCTTGAGTGTGGTAGATTGTGTGTTCAAGTCCCTGTTGGGTCAAACTGATGGTCATACAATTTGGTATTTGCTGCTTCTCGGAAGCTTTAAAGAGTAAGAGCAAAGACTGGTCGACTCAAAATCAGGATAATGTTTTCGAGTGTAGCAACATGTCCCAACAGACTGTTGTTTCAATGAGCTAGCATGTGGGTATAGTAGTAAAGGGGACATCATCATTTCATTGAATGTTACTTGTTCTCGTCATGATATAGATGAAAAATAGAGTTGGTGTTAAACAACAATCACTCACTGTATTAAATCGGCATGCATAGAGTCCTTCGTTTTACCTGTTGATAAATAATTATTTTCAAACACTTGGGTCTTCTCTGTACTGTAATGTGTTAGTATGCTGGAGATCAAGTTTGGAATACAATAGTCCCCCTCTTATGATACAATGCTTTTGCAATGAAAAAGTGACTTAATAGGAGAGACAGTCTCTTTTGAGAGAGAAAATTTTGTATTATTATTCTATCTTAGTGCATCTGAAATATTATGGTCTGATAAGAGGGTGGCTTATGATGGGTGAGCCTTATAAGAGGTAGTCTACTGTATTGGTAAAGCTGAATGTATGACCTGTTTTCATTATGAACTTTGAACTTTACTCCCTCACAGATGTCCTGGTTCAAGTACTAATTGTGACATACTCTTTTTATTTCAGACATCAGAAGTAGCCTTTATAGATTCTGCACTTCATATGTTGAAGGTATGTTAACAAAATATTTGTAGTCGTATACAGGGTGTTAGGGTTATGGTGTTTAACGCTACTTTCAATTTTCAGTTTTATCGTGGCGTAGTCATACATGTAATGGTATCACATTATCATCAAATTATTTTTTTTAGATATTATATAATTAGTTAGCATTCATGAATTGTCAAGAAGAGTATTTTATAATGGAAATGGAAGAAGGGTGCTATCAGAGTTCGATCTCTCAAATCTTTATACATGTTTTTAGACTAGAGAACTGTCCACTGGAGGGTCTACATCCAGCAGTAATAGATCATCAGAATCAGATTCACCAAAACCAGAGCTTCCAGAGCCATCAGTGATTCTGCCAACACGTTTGCCATCAACTAAGGTAATTCTTTTATTAATATGATTAAGTATTCAGTGGACAAAGATTTAAATATCAAGTACAATGAAAAAATCATCAATTGTGGATGGTATTTTGTTTCTTAACTTGTTCTTGTCATGGTTAAATCTGAAAATCTTCTTACTTGATCAATGATGCATATATATTATACCCCCATGTGAATTTTTTCCATCACTTTTCATTCTCTGTATACTGTTAACTTTTCAAAATCTTCAGCTGAAAGTGACTGAAATTCATTATAACTATTTTATAGTGGGTTGTTACACATATTTCTTATAAATTTGTGACTGTCAATTTCGGTGATTATGCAAAGCATGTCTATTCAAAAATCATTCAAATTTGATATGAAATAACTGACCCAACTTACACCAAACTTGGCTTGTATCGTCTTTGGTTGGTCTCATTTCAAGGTTATATCCAACAACCAAAACATTAAAGATGGCCTCCAATGCCCTCCATTAATTAAGAAAATATAGATGTGAGATAATGAGCTGTTCAACATATATTGCGTTTACTGTCTGTGAAATTTTGGCAGTTGAAAGTAGATTATCTGCATTAAGAGTTTATTTGATTATTTTCAGTTAAAAAGCTACGCCTCAGCATTTTCTGATGAAGAGGAAGAAATGGAAGAATCAGTGGACAAAATGCCATCACCAGAAATATCAGAAAACAATGTTAAAACAGTTTCAGATAGAAGTATCAGTCCAACAGAACCTGTAGAAATACAATCAAATAGATATCCCAGTCCTCCCTTAGAACCTATAGCTATTGCTGCTAAATCTGACTCAGTACCTGGTGAAGACAGAAATATCAGTCCTGTAGAACCAATAGCTATTGCTGCTAAGTCAGAGTCAGAACCTGGTGAAGACTTGGCCTCTATGTGTGGATCTCCAAAGGATCCCAGGCAGTCCCCACCAGTAGATGTGATGCCTGATGGTTTGCCTGTAGAGGAAGCTGCTGCTCACCTAGAGATGCCACTGATAACTGACGATCAGCAAAACAAGAAGAGACAATTTACAGATGACGCTTTCTACTTCTATCAAGGTACATATCCTTATTTGTATTTATTTATTGATTGATTGATTGATTGATTGGTGGTTAACGCCAACTTTAGCAGTAGTATTTCAGCTATATCGTGGCGTTATATGTATTTAAATATCTTTGCAAGGCAGATATTGTTATGCATTGGGATTTTCATCAAAATACATATATACTTAGTTGAATTTAAATACTTTACAAAAAAACAGATTGATATTTTTTATACATCAAGAATTCATAATGAAATTTGTACACAACATGGTACTTTATATGCTTATTATTGATACAGTGGGGTGGGGGGGTTGACCCCACTTTCAACAATATTTCAGTTATATCGTGGCAGTCAGTTTTATTGGTGTTGATACAATGGTGAAATAAGAGCATACTTAGATCACATGCCTAAAGTCATGTGAACTTTTGCCATCACATGGTGTCAAATGTCCATTTTCAACGTTTTCACATTTAAGTTATGTTTGGCATAAGAACTATGATAGTATGAGATGATATTTGTACAAATCCTGTTCCTACATCTATTTAGTCCAAATTTAAGGAGGCTAGAAAGTAAAATATGCTACAATATGAAGAATTAAACAAATCTTTTACAAGTAAATAAACGTTTGAGAATACCGAAAAAGGACAATCCAGAGAAACTGGCAACATATGGTACACAAGACAAAGAAAAACACAACACCAGTTGGACACCAGTCTTGTATGAGAGTTTTGTTTTAATCATTTCTAAGGATATGTATTTATTTTTAGCCTCTGATGGTCAGCATATCTATTTACATGCACTGAATGCTAGATGTCTAGTAAAGGAGTATGGATCATTAGCTAATTGTCCTGATACTATCACTGCTAATATTATACAGATGGAAAATGTATTTATGTCTGAGGTTAGTTTAAACTACTAAGATTTCTTTATTTCAAAACAAATAGCTCATGGCGAGGTGTACTTGATACAACATTATGTGATAAAGTTAGTCAGTGAGTTGCGACAGGTTGGTGGTTCTCTCCGGTATACTCTACCAATATAGCTGAAATATTGTTGAAAGTGGTATTAAACACCATAGCCCTAACCCCTCTTAACAGAAACTAAAAAAGTAATTTTATTTGAATGTTTAAATAATATTTTTATATTTTATTCTTGGCTGTGACAATGTGAAATTTGACAAATTTTATGGCAAGTTAATCTTACACAATATGTTTTTAGTCATGTTTAGAAAGAGGATTTTATTTCATTTTCAAATGCAACATTTAAATACAGAAATTCAAACAGCACATTCTGTCATCTATTATCTGTACCTGTATATAGTCATCCCAAATACCTGGTTCTTGTCAAATGAATTATAAATAAGAAAATGTCTGTGTGTATTATCAGCAGAATCTCTCTGCCCCGCTCAGAAAATATCAACAAGAGTCAAAGTATGATATTTTAGGAATATTCTTTATCCCGTATTTATTGATCTTGGTATTTTAAGTTGTAAAGATTATTTTTAAGGAAAAACTATTGCATGAAGTTTACATTTAAATATTGTGTTTTCTTGAATTTCTTATATCTATATCATGTATCACCATAGTGACTGGTTTAGAGTATCTGTCTTTCCATGTAGTCTTTTCAAGTTTACAGCAAAAATATTTAAAAGTTGTACCATAAAATCGTTTTGCTTAATATATTTGCTGTATATATTTTTTACTCAGATGCTTTTATACTAAACCCTGTTATGAACATTTATCTTTTTTTTTTAGGAACTTAGAAAGAGGCTGAGATACCTTGGTCATTTACCTCTAACATGTGAATTTGAAGTTGCTGAGCTTACATTGAAACCGCCAGTACTATCAAAGGAGACACTGAAGTTTTTTACTGGTATGATTACACAATATCATATAACTTAAATAAGTGGAATAATAACAACATTTAATATGCATGCACTTATTTTGACCAATGGCAACAGATAAAATATTGGAAATATTAATTAAACTGAAGAGAATTTCATGCAAATCTGCAGTTTTCATTCTACGTTGTACTTTCTGAACGTAAAAGCTATTTGTTTTTTCTCTTAAATTGAAATATTATAAGGTACTTGATACTTTTCTGTATTTTCATGTGTAGTTAGGATATTTCACATTCGTTTCTTTGTCAATTTTACATTTTTTTAGTCGGATATGGTCTAAAGTTTATTTATTATCAAATTCTCAATGTTTCTATTTTAGATGAAATTGACAAGCGAAGACGTTTGCGACAGAAAAAGAACAGAGAAGAAAAAAGATGGACTAGAAAAGTACAAGATGAAGAAAACAAGAAGATGGCAAAATATAATATTTATGGTATGAAAAATTCTCAAATTGTGCTGTCTACATTGTATCATAGTTTTGAAGTTTGGTCAATAATTTGGTTACTTGTGTGTTTTTACAGAACCACATTAGTTGTGTAATGGTTAGCATGCTCCCTTCAAGTGTGAAGAATTGCTCACTTGGAATTAAGCAACAATCATTCACTCACTTAGCGAAAAGGAGTTCCTGCTGCTTGTGCAGGAATCAGGATGTACAGTGTATTAAATCTACAATATGCCTTTATGATGGAATGTAAATGAATGTCTTGCATTTGGGGAAAACAGTTGACAATCCTTCTGTCAATCACAAAACTAGCTATTCAGCTTCCCCATGGTTAAATTATTCAAAATGACAAATTTGAAAAATAATTTTATTCTGGAAATGTGTACAGAATTTTTTTTTAATGTTGATTAACTTAATCAAATTTTCTTTGAAACTTTTAAAAATATATATAGTATAACTAATCGTAGATTTTGAATATCAAAATAAGACCACGAGTGGGCGGAACTTGTTCCGTCCACGAGTGTAATCATTAATGCGTATTCGGTCACGAGTGGTCTTATTTTGATATTCAAAATGTATGATTTAGTTATACTGTTTGTTATATAGACTTTCAAAATTTCTTATATATTATTTTTTTATTTGTATATTTCATTCAATGTGTGTGAATCTACGAGCAATTGTACTAAGGGGTTCAGCTGGAAGGATCTTCCATCTTAGAAATGTGAAATACTACATGTCATATTTACAACAATACACAAAGATAATTAAAATGCTTACCTTGAAAACATATTTTAGTTGAATTTGATCAAAATTGAAGCGTACACGAAGCCGAATAACGTCTAATCTTTCCGTTTCAAACTGGAAGTCTTCATATGACGTCATGTTGGTTAATATGTGCCCAAGTCGTCAATAACATTTCGTAGAATTTTTTCAGTTTACAATCGTATGTGTATTCACCGTAGCACAACAAGGGACGTAACCACCACACTTATTGTTGTGTAAAAGTAGTTCCGACGGGAAAAAAATGATATTTCACATGTGAGATAACGGAATTTCACACCTATCTATATAATAAACATGATTATTATTATTTTTGTATTATTTACAAATTCTATACTTTTTCATTGTGGTTAATATTACCATAATATTTTCCAATGGCTTGTCTGTATATGTGGCAAGCAGCAAAAACACAGGGATGCAAGCAACCCTTACAAATGTATAGAAGATCAAATACTTGCATGATTTACACTAAATTGACATTGAAGACATGGTACATGGTTTAATATAATGCAGTGACATTCTATTTTTATCTTTTACTATTTTAGGAACTGATTCTAGAATTGTACAGAGTCAGTTTATGTCTTCGGTTGTGTCGGAGAACAGACCAACGTCACCAACAGCTAGAAGTGATGACAGTTCACATAGTGTGTCATCATCTGTAAATACACCTGTTGGATCACCGCTAGGTATGGATTCATATATAAATAGGGGGCCGTCATGGCCGTTATTGTATGGTAGTTGGATTTACCTATCACCACTGATGTTGTGAGTTCGAATCTCGATCAGAGCGAGGTGTACAACATTTTATGATCTAGTTTGTCAGTGACTTGTGGCAGGTCTGTGGTTTTCCCCGGGTCCTCTAGTTTCCTCCACCAATAAAACTGACTGCCACGATATAACAGATCTGTTTACTATTACGGAATTTCCGTAATTGTCCCGGATTTTAGTTTCAAAATACGAATTACGGATTTACCTCCGGTTTTGCACCGACATTTTTTTTTCTTCTTGGTCGTGTAAGTGCTTTGTCAAGAATGCGCTTGATTTTCCAGTTTAAAAAGGCGCTACAATGACATTGATGATAATATACTCGGATTGTTTCTAGACTTGTCATTTTGTGAAGGCAGGTCACTGTGGTGACATGTGGGCCAATGTCTGCTAAAAGAAAATCAGCCGGAGACGAAGTAGTGGACGGTGATGCAACGCTGACGAAGATAAAAAAAAAGATTTTGCAGATATACAGGGACCTGTATCATGAAATTTTGTCGACTTTAACAAGATCACAGCGTGGTGAATACTACGTTTGTTGCACGACCTGTTCGACAGACTTCTCATGTTCGCATGTGGGAAAAATTACTGCAAAAGACACATCAAGTCTAAAACTCACAAGGAACTTAGTGCTTTACAAAAATCTAACAGATCTATATCAAGTTTTCTTACCAAATCGTCGACAGAGACTGATAATCAGAGAGCAGTCACCCGGGCTGAAGTTTTAATGTGTGAACTCATTGCCGAATACATCATATACATTTCAATAAGTCTCTCTATGGTAATTTTCATCATGAAATATTAGATTACTGACAAGGGCCCAAATTACTGACAAAAATTATTAACATTACTGAAAACTCCAGAAAGGGGTAAACACCTCTGTATAATTGAAATATTGTTGAAAGTGAAGTTAAACACCATAAAACAAACAAACCAATTATATATAAATAGAAGTAGGGTCAGCTAAAGATCTACTGTTAAAAGGAAAAGAAAAAAACTATAATTACACAAATAGTTCTGTTCAAGCTAATATGAAAATAACTTATATTTTTTTCCCGTAATCTGTTCAAAATATTAATGTGGTAACAACTTGTTGATTTTTTACTTGCTATCATCTTGTCCTCTGTTTTTTTGCAAGGTTCAGATATCTACTAACTGAGAAAATAATAATTTCTTGTCCTTACCATTGCTCTTTGTAGACTGGATACCATTTTGCCTGTCGTAAGGGAAATAATTATATAATAAAAATGTAATTATACCCCCGCTCCCCGAAGGGGGAGAGGGGTATACTGTTTTACCTCTGTCCGTCTGTCCTTCCGTCCGTCCAAGCTATTTTTCGTCGCATTTTTCTCAGTAATGGTTGATGGCAGAAATCTGATATTTGATCACAAGCGTCATATAGGTATACCATATTGTGGGTAGCGTTTTTGGACCCATCAGATTCCTACTTCCTGTTTGCCTATGTAGTTGGTTTTTATACACATTGAACATATATCCACATTTTTCTCAGCAACTATTGATGGCAGAAATCTGATATTTGGTCACAAACTTCATATAGGTACCCCATATCGTGGGAAGCGTTTTTGAACCCATCAGATTCCTACTTCCTATTTCCCGACTTTGTTGATTTTTATACACATTGAACATATATGCTCATTTTTCATCACATTTTTCTCAGCAACTATTGATGGCAGAAATCTGATATTTGGTTGCAAGCTTCATATAGGTACCCCATATCGTGGGAAGCGTTATTGGACCCATCAGATTCCTACTTCCTGTTTGCCGACTTAGTTGGTTTTTATACACATTGAACATATATGCACATTTTTCGTCACATTTTTCTCAGCAACTATTGATGGCAGAGATCTGATATTTGGTCACAAGCTTCATATAGGTACCCTATATCGTGGGAAGCGTTTTTTGACCCGTCAGATTCCTACTTCCTGTTTGTCGAAGAGCGGGGGTATCATAAGTGAGCATTAGCTCACAGTTCATCTTGTTTTAGAATCAAATCAGGAATGTGAGTGAGTGATTGTTGTTTAATGCCAACTCATTAATTTTTCAGCTATATCATGGCAAGAACAAGTTAATTTTCAATGAAATGATGATGAGGTCCACTTTGAACTAAACCAACACACTTAGTTGGATTTTTATAGTGCTAGCTCACTGAAACAACAGCCGGTGGAAAGACATGTCGCTCCAATCGGACATATCATCCTTAATGCTGCGTACTTAGCGGAGAAGCAACAAATACCAATTTTATAGTGGTTGGTTTGACCCGATCGGGGCTCGAACCCACGATCTACCGCATTCGAGGCGAGCATGCTAGCCATTACACGACTGAGGCGGTTATATCCGGAATGTACAAAAGGTCTTATTATATAAGTAAAGATGTAAGCAATAACAAAATTAAACGACGAACGTTACTATAGCTACAAATATTGCTGATTTGTCTTTTAAACAATGATCAATCAATCAAATGATAAGAATCCATAAAAAGGTAAATATGTGGGATTGGAAGACACATTATACAAGTTTGTGTGAATAACTATTTTAATTATTCAAGTTATATGAAGGTTGTTATTAATGCAGTATGTATTTTATCTTTATTCTTTAACCAACAGGTTCAGTAATCAGTGAAGATGCTGACGGAGGACAGACATCAGGTCTATCATTTGCGCAGGTAATTTATCTAGATTGTATAGATCAGGAAATTAAGAAATAATTAATGGAAAACATAGTTTTATCATGGGTAAAATTATTTTCATTAAATGCAAAGAAAATAATGTTACCAGAGGTTAAAAAATCCACTAGTCCGAGGTGCGGAACCGGCGATTTGTGGGTTCGGACCTAACATTTTCTAATCCTGTAAAGACTGACGGACCAGTTGAAACTGTTCAATTACGGACTTGAATTAAATGGGAGGTTACAAGTCCGAGTGACAGATGTTACTGCATAATTTTAATCCAACATTGATTGCCAGTTTTAATATTGTTAACAATGGATTACGTAATCTGAAAGATCGTTTTGGTGCTTTACGAAGTGTGTTTTGTCCTGTATGAACCTCCGGTAAATAATGGAGCACACACACCCAGGATGGTTATAACAGAATAGTTTAAGATCAGTTTTGCGCTTTACGGAGATGGTAATTCTTTCAATAATACTTAAGTGTATTAGTGAAGCAGTTCAAACATAAAAATGGCCGGAGTCATTGACCAGTTTTTTAAGGTTAATGGAGCGGCTCGTGATGCTGACAACAATAAATTACATAACGAAAAAAACACCACAACTAACAAAAGGTCAATGATACGATATGCTTAAACGGAAGAGAACATTTCAAACATCGTGGAAGGAAAACATTCTTTGGATTGAGGCAAGTGGTGAACTGAAAGCTCAGACGATTTAATCTCGTTGAAATGTAAACTTCCGAAGACATTTTTTGCTTTGTATCTCCAGAGATTCGACTTCCGAAGACATTTTCTACTCTGTACATGTATCTCTGGAAGTCTAATCTCAACGAGAATACCGACAATCATGCTAATGAGAAGTATGAAGTAAATATATGTGGTAAATGCTGTAGAATATATCCAGAATTTGCAAATAAAAAAAAAACTAACAAAAAAACAAGTGCTTTATTTAAAGGCACAACCAATATAGGAAAATTGACTGCAGTATCTGATCAGGTATTAAATTGCCAACCTAAAATAGTCATCTTAAATAATATACCCTCACTCAGTTACTACTAGGGGGGGGGTCAGTTCAACAAATTTTATTTCCTCCATTTCGATATAATCAGGACCAGTAGATTCCTGGTGCTCACAAGTCCTGGACCAGTGGCAGTGCTCTGTTTAACCCCTGGTCATCTTTAAACGTTATGCAAACTATGGTTTCCATGAAAAATATTTCGAATCTGGTAGGGGGAAATTTAACTTATTTTTTTAAACAAAAGTCAATAATGGAAATGCATGTCATATCAAAATTCACTAACCTTCATGTTTACAGTTGTTTTTTCTATGTAGATAACTAGATGGTGTTGAAATTTAGTCACTGATATTTTCCAGTTTGATGACATTTTGATTCTAGCAAATAAAAAAGTAACCAGATTGTGTCAAATTCATCAGCGTTCCTTGTAAACTACGTCACCGGAAGACGACAAATTACACAATTCAAAGTTGATAGATTTGATAGGTTGTATTTTGTATTTTTTCCGATAAAAATTATATGTAGAGAAACAATACAAGTATTTTTATGTTTGTATGCACCACAGTCCTGTATGAATACTTTCACTAGATGCTTTGTGACTCAGTATGTTGTGAAAAGATCAAATTTGTTATTATGTAAAGAATTGTTTTTTTTTAAATAGATGTTAAAGGCAGGTTCTTCAAAAACACCAACTTGGTCAAAAGCCAAGAGTAAACCAGAGAATCCTTTACCCAGTAGTTTGTATAGGTCTAAGGACAGTGAAGATAGTGATAATGATGACAAAGTTCCTATTCCAATTTTCAGGGAGTCTTTTGGAGATGCAATTCAGACAGCATTAGAAACACATATGGCAAAATCTAAAGGTATATGGTCCAATATATTACCCAATCGATGATCTTCATCGCATTGAATAATCTTTTATGAAAGATTTACACATGAATATGATATTTATTTTGAAGGTTTTGAGAAAAGAAACAATTTACTGTGTTTTTACTGTTATCACCTATACCAGTATTTAGTTTCAATGTACTATAGATAAATTTTCGATTCATGTGCGATGGTTACTTTCCAAACGTAATTAATTTTACTGGCTTTCACATAAAGTAATGCCACAATATAGCTGAAATATTGCTAAAGTTGATGTTAAACACCAATCAGCCACTAGGTGAGTCCGAAAAAAAAAAAAATATATATATACTATATAATACTACAAGGGGGCGAACTCACTTGCTTCCATTTTTTTAAGTCGTCGTGTTAAATTGATCGTAACTTCGGAACGCCTTAATATTTTCAAAAAATGTTTCCACCAGTCGAAAGTCAAGTAATTATCCTTTCCAAAGAAACCCCAATTGTTAGTGTAGGCCTCCGAACTGCTGAGGTATCATACACGAACCAAAACAAAACGGCGTGAAAATCCGAAGTCGTACAAACGCTGGGTTGACCACTTCCCATCTGTGTACAGACTTTATTTTGATAAAAGATCACATTTAAATCTTCTCCTCTGAAACCGCTGAACCAAATTAAACCAAACCTGGCAGGGATGGTCTCTAGGTGGGTCCCTTTCAAAATTATGTCCGACAGTCCCGCCCTCCATTCAAGATGGCTGCTGTTACTAAAAATAGAAATTTCTTCAATTGTCCATTGCTGCTTTAGTATAAGTCAAAATGAGCTAAAATTTTAACTGCAGCTACTTGGTAAGGAGTAGTTTAACATATATTCCGGGGTTTTTCTGTGTAATTTTTCTTTCAGCCGATCTATACCGATTATGGAAATTAGGCATATTTTGATAAAAGATCACATTTAAATCTTCTCCTCTGAAACCGCTGAACCAAATTAAACCAAACCTGGCAGGGATGGTCCCTAGGTGGGTCCCTTTCAAAAGTGTGTCCGACAGCCCCGCCCTTCATTCAAGGTGGCTGCTGTTACTAAAAATAGAAATTTCTTCAATTGTCCATTGCTGCTTTAGTATAAGTCAAAATGAGCTCAAATTTTAACTGCAGCTACATGGTAAGGAGTAGTTTAACATATATTCTGCATTTTTCTGTGAAATTTTTCTTTCAGCCGATTTATACCGATTATGCAAATTAGGCATATTTTGATAAAGGATCACATTTAAATCTTCTCCTCTGAAACCGCTGAACCAAGTTACACTAAACCTGGCAGGGATGGTCCTTGGGTGGGTCCCTTTCAAAATTGTGTCTGACAGCCCCACCTTCCATTCAAGATGGCTACTGTTACTAAAAATAGAAATTTCTTCTATTGTCCATTGCTGCTTTAGTATAAACCAAAATGAGCTCAAATTTTAACTGCAGCTACATGGCAATGAGTAGTTTAGCATATATATATTCCGGGGTTTTCTGTGAAATTTTTCTTTCAGCCGATTTATACCGATTATGCAAATTAGGCATATTTTGATAAAAGATCACATTTAAATCTTTTCCTCTGAAACCGCTGAACCAAATTAAACTAAATCTGGCAGGGATAGTCCTTGGGTAGTCCCATTTCAAAATTGTGTCCGACGGCTCCACCCTCCATTCAAGATGGCTGCTGTTACTAAGAATATAAATTTCTTCAATTGTCCATTGCTGCTTTATTATCAATCAAAATGAGCTCAAATTTTAACTGCAACTACATGACAATGAGTAGATTAACATATATTCTGGGTTTTTCCGTGAATTTTTTCCTTCAACCGATTTATACTGATTATACAAATTAGACATATTTTGATAAAAGATTACATTTAAATCAAACCTGGCAGGGATAGTCCTTGGGTAGTCCCATTTCAAAATTGTGTCCGACAGCTCCACCCTCCATTCAAGATGGCTGCTGTTACTAAAAATAGAAATTTCTTTAATTGTCAATTTCCGCTCTATTACAAATCAAAATGAACTCAAATTTTAATTGCAGCTATATGGCAATGAGTAGTTTAACAAATATTCTGGGTTTTTCTGTGAGATTTTTTTCAGCCAGTTTATTTCGTTTAGGAATATTATGTGATACAAATCACATCAAAATCTTTTGCTCAGAAATTTGAGTTGAAATGATCTTTGGGTGGCCCACTTTCAAAATTATGTGTAACACCCCCATTTTCTATCAACATTAGATGTCAAATTGAAAACCAGGTGAGCGATTACAGGCTCCTGGGAGCCTCTAGTTTATTCATAATTGCCTAAAGGACATCTGTTCAATGTCAAATATTTATTATATATTATATGTTGTCAGATATTACAAATGACTTCTCTGACTGAATATGAAATGACCAACCACGGCAACTATTTGACTTTTCTGTCCCCACCCCCACCACTAGGTATCGATGCATTAAATTTTGCTCATTTCCATGTCAGTCCCACATTTGGTTTCTGTTTACTAACAAGTTCCTTTTCTGCAAATCATTTGAAATTTATACATAAGGTTTGCGACCATAAAAGGCCAAGTTTGATTTCGGAGATTACCATGTTTCCGTTCTGGAGTTATGCCCCTTGATTTACCAAATAATAGCTGTTTGCTTTAATTGGAAGTGGGAGCATCCATGTCCTCTGGACACATTCTTCCATATATTTTTTTTAAACGTTTAAAACAAAAATACTATTTTCTTTTGTGCCTTTGTATTGACCTTATTTAATGATTTGTGAGAATGTCTTGTGAAGGATGAGACAGCAGAGCTATTGCTTTATTTAATACAAATGATTTGTGAGAATGTCTTGTGAAGGATGAGACAGCAGAGCTATTGCTTTATTCATTATAAGACATTCTAAGAGAAAACAGAGGAAATCTGGGATTTTGGCTGAGCTGTAGTCAAGATCTTCGTTCCCCCTCTGACATCATGAAGTGCACTTGATGTGCATCATTCTTATCAGAATTACATGTTAACAACATTTGACATCACTTGGTGTTCGACGAAGGGTGGAAATATTGTCACTTTTACAGTCTATCAGGGGTTTCAAAGTTTTTCATAATAGGAGGTACTTCTTAAATTTTAGATGGTACCTAAACAATTAGGCTGAGGGCCGTAAGGGGTCCAGGGGGCGGAAGCTCCTGAAATCTAGCATTTTGTGGCCCAAAAAATGTACATTAAGTGTTTTTGAAAGAAAAATCCCATAAACTTTCTCTTTAGAGTTCAGATTTCACTAGTTCTAATAATAAAACCCTAAATGCTCGTTTACTCGCAAGGGTTATAACGGGATGCCATTACACGTAATGGAGCAGTCGCCGAAATTTTTTGCGCTCGCTTACAGAGCTTCTGATGCCTGCATTTATCAATAATAAGACATAACCTTTCCTTTTGTCCATTATTATAACAAGTTTTTATCACCTACCAGTATTTTAGAATGTAATTCCCACAAAATAAAAATCTTCTCTCTGAACATTTTGAATTTCGTCATTTCCGGCCTCACTATTTGGATGTCGATACCATATTTGACGATTTAGGCGTGAATGTTTACATCAGCGTGTAGTAAGAAATACCATATTTAGAAAAGCTCCACCTTCCGTAGTTTCCGGTTATGGAAAACGATCGATAAATTTGAACAAGGTTGTTGCTACCTTTGAAAAGCATATATTTCTCAGCCAAACCGATTTAATGAGGACTGGGATCATCAGTAATAGTTATAATGAAATGTTTGAAGCGGAAATAGTGAGTTTTTATGTTTCAACTGCAACTTTTTTTTTGCTCCATTGTGACGAATGGGACCGCGTTGTAGCTCTGCCGAGACACAAGTTTGTCACAGGAGCTGCATTATTGCAGCTAAGATTTCATCAAGAGTGAAGACCATGCATAATGGATTTTTTCCCCCAATTTCTTTATTGAATATTTCAGTTTACAGACTTCAGTCAAGATTACTCATAGATAGTCCGCCATATCTTAAAAAAAAAACCAAAAGGACCACAGGGGTTAACAAATCTTGGACCACCTCACTAGCCCAGGGCTAGCATACTCCCAAATATTACTAGCCCGAATCTATGAACCACTAGTCCTGGTCAATACCGTGATTTCATGAATCCGACTTGCAGACTTGAACCCTTGTACAACATGTACAATGTATATTAGTTTAATTATCTTTCTTTTCAGATTTGGTATTGCTTTTATTAGCTCACCTGGCCATAGGCCATGTGAGCTTTTGTCATGGGTAAGCGTCCGTCCGTCCGTTAGCTTTTCACATTTAAATCTTCTTCTCTGAAACAGCTGAACAGATTTCAACCAGACTTGCCAGAAATGTTCATTGGATGGTCCTCTACCAGATTTGTGTTGTTGGTGCTGATTTGAAATCCAACATGGCTGCCAGGGTCCATAATGTGTTCTCATTGGCTGAAATTTTAAAAATCTTCTTGTCAGAAACCACCAAGCCAATTGAATTGTGACTTTGCAGGAATGATCATTGGGTGGTCCTGTACTAAACTTGTGAATCATTTGTCGATCGGAAATTCAAGATGGCCGCCATGACTCGGCTTAGTTTATCATTGGACCCTATGGGAATTTCACATTTTCAGCTTTTTTTCTGAAACCACAAAACAGATTTGAACCAAACTTGGCAGAAATGTCCATTGGATGGTCATATACAAGATTTTTGTTTTTGGCGCTGATCGGAAATCCAACATGGCTACCAGGGCCCATAATGTGTTCTGATTGGTCAAAATTTTTTGAATCTTCTTGTTAGAAACCACTAAGCCAATTGAATTGTGACATTGCAGGAATGATCATTAGGTACTAAAATTGTGAATCGTTTACTGATCGGAAATTCAAGATGGCCACCATGACTCGACTTAACATGGGACCCTATGTAAAAAATGTTTAAAAGTCTTCTCCTCTGAAACCAGTAAGTCAGTTTAAAGCAAACATGGGATGAATGGTCCTTAGGTGGTCAACTTTCAAAATGATGTCCTGTGACCCCGACCTCCATCCAAGATGGCAACCATCAGCGAACATAGTTTTAACATAGGACCCTATGGGAAATATATTTAAAAATCTTTTTCTCTGAAACCAGTAAGCCAATTTAAAGCAAACATGGCATGGATGGTCCTTAAGTGGTCAATTTTCAAAATTGTGTCCAGTGACCCTGACCTCCATCCAAGATGGCCACCTTCAGCAGACATACTGTAGTTTTAACATAGGACCCTATGGGAAAAAATGTTTTAAAATCTTCTCCTCTGAAACTAGTAAGCCAATATAGCAAACATGTCATCGATGGTCCTTAGGTGGTCAACTTCAAAAATTGTGTTCAGTGATCCCGATCTCGGTTCAAAATGGCCACCGTCAGCAGACATAGTTTTAACATAGGACCCTATGGGAAAATTGTTTAAAAGTCTTCTCTTCTGAAACCAGTCAGCCAATTTAAAGCAAACATGGCATGGATGGTCCTTGGGTAGTATACTTTCAAAATTGTGTCCGGTGACCACGACCTCCATCCAAGATGGCTGCCTTGAGCAGACATAATTTTAAGATAGAACCCTATGGCAGTATGGGATTTGAATAGTAACTTAGATGTACAGATCCCTCCAAGTGTATCGACGATCAAACACTCAGGTCGGACAGAGAGTTTTGTCGGACTTCACACCGACAAATGTCCGACCAAATCCTCCCAGGTCGGAGTGAGAGTCTCCATTCTCAGATAGTTAAACTGTAAACAGGAAACGTCCCAAAATTCTGCTAACCAATAAATTTGTACATAAAGAAACATGCGTATCATAGTAAAGCTGAAGTAAATGAGTGATATACAGTGGTATGGAAAGTATAGATATGCTAACGGCTGTCACGGGCGATATATACAATAATATCCATGAATAAAATGTATTAACATGCAGTACCCATGTTTTAAGTGCACTAGAAGTGAATATTAATATGTCCCTATGTACTCGCGACAATCGATGGCAAGGCCCTTTCACTTACTGCAGACAGTTGCCGGTTTACGATATTGGGTGCGTTTGCTCTTTTACGTGTTTGCCAAATGTAGGGCGAACGAACCCGGGTAAATAATTCTAATTTATACATTTATTTCTTTAAAGGCAAATTTGGATTAAAATTATTTAGTAAAATTTAAGTTTTATTTTGTTCATGGCGAATGGGTCATAAATCCGTAAATCCCGTTTTTTTCTTCATGAAAATTGACAGTCTGCGGAGTCCTGATATAGGTGAAATAATATTTTATTATTGTATTCTACGTTTTTTTTTTTTACAGTTTACCTGTCAAAACATCACCCATCTCAGCATGTTGTCGCATCATGCATTCATGATATACAAATACACCTATCACAGGTGTGAAAAAAAACGTTGCCCCAGACTCTCTTTACTAAGACTTATAAACATTGATAACTATATTCTACGTTTTCGATTTTCAAGCCGTCTTCCAATTTATTTGTACTTAAAAAATTAATTTATATCTTTTTTCTTATATACCTGTATGTGTATAAATATCTTAATAAAATAAATACATTTACGGTGAGAAATTATTATACGTCATGATATCGTTATTTAGGTACATACTTATTAGACAGATTTTTTTTAAAACCATTTTTGTCTTTTTAATTGATAACTGACCCAAGCTAAATAAATGAAATGTGACTTAATGTGTTAATTATATAAATCCTTGCCTTCTATGAATTTTAATTTCTTATCTAATTCTTATTCTTATTTAACAATATGGTCAGGTTGTTATTTTCATTGAATGGCTTCACAGTAGGGGCTCTTCCTGTATATTACAACTGACTGCTAATGCATGACAAAGGCAAATTTGGATTAAAATTATTTAGTAAAATTTAAGTTTTATTTTGTTCATGGCGAATGGGTCATAAATCCGTAAATCCCGTTTTTTTCTTCTTGAAAATTGGCAGTCTGCGGAGTCCTGATATAGGTGAAATAATATTTTATTAGTGTATTCTATGGGTTTTTTTTTTACAGTTTACCTGTCAAAACATCACCCATCTCAGCATGTTGTCGCATCGTGCATTCATGATATACAAATACACCTATCACACAGAGGAGGCACGACACGTTGGTGTCGTGTGCAACAATTTACATGTTGCTCAACCGGAAGTCGGCATCAATATATCGTTATCTGATGAGGGTGACATTATCAAATTTTCAGTTTTTTACTAGGCCGATTACTGCGTTCATGGATGATTAATGGCGAGTCCCTCTCGGTAAATTATTGATAGATATCTATATATGAATGGAATTAACATGAGAATGTTTGGGTTGAATGTTAAATGTGATCATCTGCAATTTTCGAGAGGGACATTTTGTCGCCATCTTTTTTTTCATTCATAGCGTCCTCAACCCATCAACATTTAAAATGAAAATTTGTAAAATCTGTTGGAGACTTTTCCTATCCCTTTTAGTATGACATAGATCAATCATGTGGCTTCCAATATTTTCTTAAGTCTCCTTTAGTCTCCATCCATTACGCCACAATTGACCTTGAAAAATCCCCCAATTTTTCGTGATTTGTGTTGTATCAAACATCTCCTGTGACAATTTGAATCCACAGAATATCATATTTTAGCCTATTTAATGGTGATTATACGATTTCACACTAAAACATATTGAGGATCACGTGAACTTTATTTGTACAAATATATAATAAAAAAAATATATGATAAAAAAAAAGTACAAGTATTGTCGAAGTATTGTTACCTGTATTTTACCTGAGAACTAATTAGTGCATACACTGTGTGATTTTGATAAGAATGTTTTAGTATTGTTGCGTAACTAAAGTTTAATGATCTTTAATAATTGTGGATTTTATGATAAATGTTGTAGATGTGTATTGCAGAGACATGTTTGTGTATTGTGCAACAACTCAACTATAACCGTTTTTCTATTAAAAAAAAAAGTCAAATAAGTGAGAGAAAAAAAATGTATTTGGACAATTAATTATGATTCTTTAAATAAAAACACAATTTCATTAAAACTCCATAACAGAACAGAAAAATAATCATAATCAATAGAGTTCAACTTTTGGGGGGAGGGAATAACAATACTTGTACACTTTTTGTATTGCGATCATACATTTCAAGAGATCCCATATTGAAAATAAATTTAGACAGCTGGATAAATTCA
Source organism: Bathymodiolus brooksi (assembly GCA_963680875.1). Classification (NCBI taxonomy): domain Eukaryota; kingdom Metazoa; phylum Mollusca; class Bivalvia; order Mytilida; family Modiolidae; genus Bathymodiolus; species Bathymodiolus brooksi. Next base: position 18,857,805 of record OY804580.1, read on the forward strand.
CGTTTAATTTAAGTATTTTTTTTTAACGAGATGTTTTCACTTCAAAGTCCATTTTCAAACTGAATCGTAAACACTCGGTTGTCGATAATATACTTGGTATATGCGTGTCGTGTGCAAAGCGTCGCACCTCCTCTGCCTATCACAGGTGTGAAAAAAATGTTGCTCAAGACTCTTTTTACTAAGACTTATAAACATAGATAACTATTCTACGTTTTCGATTTTCAAGCCGTCTTCCAATTTATTTGTTCTTAAAAAATAAATTTATATCTTTTTTCTTATATATGTGTATAAATATCTTAATAAAATAAATACATTTACGGTGAGAAATTATTATACGTCACGATATCGTTATTTAGGTAAATACTTATTAGACAGATTTTTTTTAAAACCTTTTTTGTCTTTTTAATTGATAACTGACCCAAGCTAAATAAATGAAATGTGACTTAATGTGTTAATTATATAAATCCTTGCCTTCTATAAATTTTAATTTCTTATCTAATTCTTATTCTTATTTAACAATATGGTCGGGTTGTTATTTTCATTGAATGGCTTCATAGTAGGGGCTCTTCCTGTATATTGGTTACATCCTGTATATTACAACTGACTGCTAATGCATGACAAAGGCAAATTTGGATTAAAATTATTTAGTAAAATTTAAGTTTTATTTTATTCATGGCGAATGGGTCATAAATCCGTAAATCCCGTTTTTTTCTTCTTGAAAATTGGCAGTCTGCGGAGTCCTGATATAGGTGAAATAATATTTTATTAGTGTATTCTACGTTGTTTTTTTTTTACAGTTTACCTGTCAAAATATCACCCATCTCAGCATGTTGTCGCATCGTGCATTCATGATATACAAATACACCTATCACAGGTGTGAAAAAAAACGTTGCTCCAGACTCTCTTTACTAAGACTTATAAACATTGATAACTATATTCTACGTTTTCGATTTTCAAGCCGTCTTCCAATTTATTTGTACTTAAAAAATTAATTTATATCTTTTTTCTTATATATGTGTATAAATATCTTAATAAAATAAATACATTTATGGTGAGAAATTATTATACGTCATGATATCGTTATTTAGGTAAATACTTATTAGACAGATTTTTTTTAAAACCATTTTTGTCTTTTTAATTGATAACTGACCCAAGCTAAATAAATGAAATGTGACTTAATGTGTTAATTATATAAATCCTTGCCTTCTATAAATTTTAATTTCTTATCTAATTCTTATTCTTATTTAACAATATGGTCAGGTTGTTATTTTCATTGAATGGCTTCACAGTAGGGGCTCTTCCTGTATATTGGTTACATCCTGTATATTACAACTGACTGCTAATGCATGACAAACAATTTTAATCAGCCATCATTATCATGAAATACATTTTTTAATCTTTATTTTGATGATGGCACCTAATTCCAATCACCTAATCCAAATTAGTATAGTAGAAGAGTACCGTATTTTTCGGACGATAAATCTAGATAAAAATGACGATTTTGTTCACAGTACAAAAAATGTATACCTTTATTTTGCTGTAGGTTTATTTCTGAATAAGAAGACTTCGTATCATCGATGTTCTTGGTGTTATTTTTTTTTTAATAAAGCAATAAAAGTATACTAACAGGGGGGTGCAATTCTGGGTATAAGATATTCAACATTCGAAAAAATCAATATTCAATGATTGAAGTGTTATCGAAAATCAGTTCAATATTGTATTTTATAATAAAATATATACTATAAAAAATGTATCCTGTTGAAAAAAATCACAGGGTGGATCGATTTACAATGTAAAATTATTATCACAAAATATCTAAATATAGCTATAGCTTTCCATCAAACACGAGCATGCGCACGTGATTGTAGTTAAAAATGGTGGTTGCAATACATCTCACAGTGAACGTGTAGAACAAGCTTTTTATACTAAATATACTGGAAAATAATTTATATCAATTTCGTTACTTAATCGATATTTTATTGCAATAATTTATATGAGGCTATGGGTGTTTAAACGTCACTTTTCAACAATATTTCAGTTATATATTGACCTTTGAGCTACCTTTCCTGGTGCGAATATGGTGCAAGGTAGAAATACACTAGGGTATTTACGTAACCGGACATTCTACATACCGGAAAGAAAGTACGCTTACAAATATGCATCGATCACAAAATGTTTGACATGTTCACCTCGAGAAATGTAAAAAAAATCTTTAAATATCCACTCTCACGTCGGACTTGAGTGTTGACTCTCAAATTAAATTTACTTCAATGATTGCAAATGTACCTACAAACAAATAGTAATAAAAAACAACAACATTAAATAGAATTAATTATAATTGTTCTCCCACTGGCATCTGGAAATTTGTGTCGACAAGATGTTCCTTCCATTATTGACACCTGTAACCTGAGCTAATTAATTCATATCAAGCTGGCTGTAATACCTAGTCCAATACACATATTGCCGTCACAGATGAACAAGTATAGGGACTTGAAATATTTGTAAACGGAATATTGTGTAACTTTAGCCGGTGATTTTTGCATCCGTTATTTCACCTTTATATGGATATCACACTCCGAAAGAATTATTTCTTATTCATTCATGTACACAGCCGTACCGGCCTCATTGACTGTTTTAAGTGACAACAGATTATTTTTTTTAAATCGTCAGTCATTTCTCCAAACAAACAAAGTCAAAATGCAAACTTAAGTCGATTTTTACTCAAATTTAATTTGGTTTGTATAAGAAAACTTTTTTCGAGAAATCCAAGCCAGGGCTGGACTCGGCGTATATAATTTTAAAGTTTAGATTTCGGAAAAGTTACGATATTTCTAGCATTCCGATTGTAATCGTAAAATTTAAATGTACTAGAAAGATCTATTAAAATTAAACAGATTAAAGAAACACAAACGGTGTAACTCGAAATTATTGTACAATTCTTTGATTATGAGGTGCTCCTATGCATCGAACGACTGTTGTGCCCGAGCGTGACAAATATTGACCTTGGAGCTACCTTTCCTGGCACGAATATGGTGCAAGTTAAAAATACACTAGGGTATTTACGTACCCGCACATTCTACACACCGGAAAGAAAGTACGCTTACAAATATGCATCGATCACAAAATGTTTGACATATTCACCTCGAGAAATGTAAAAAAAAAATCTTTTAATATCCACTCTCACGTCCGACCAAATAGTCGGACTTAGAGAGTGTTGACTCTCAAATTTGTCGGACATTTTGGGAGGAATATGTCGGACCTGAGAGTTTGATCGTTGATACACTTGGAGTGTACTGTATTCGGCATGCAGACATTCTTAAGAGGACTTATTTATGTCAGGTGAGCGATACAGGCTCACCTGAGCCTCTAGTTTTTTGGGGGGTTTTCGGACGCACCTAGCCCCTGTGCAATCAGCCACATTAAGTATTATTCACATTCCTGCCTCTTGTACAGATCAACTTTAACCATTAGATTTAATTCACAATAACGTATTTAAATCGTATTTAAATCACATCTGAAGTCGGAGTTTCACAAGTATTACACAAATGAAGTGTAACTTCAGCTATCAAAAGGCACAAACATTCGAGAAATACAAAGTGACCTTAAACTATCTACAATTAAACCATTAATGTTTTCTTTAACTAATTTCCACATTTAAGAAATTTATCTTTTTTTTTTTCACTAGATGATGGTACTACAGAGACCACTGAAAAATCTGGTGGAAAGAAGAAGAAAAAACAGCAGAAACATCTATTGTTTACAACCTCTATGGCTCGTGGAGGAAAATAGAAATCATTTAGGCTTCATCAGAAACACTTTATAATAGTTATATTGTTTTGTTTGTTATTTAATTTAGTGTGATGTATGAGATGAAATCATTTCATATTTTTAGAATTGCTTCTCCATTCCTACATGACCAGGATGGTCAGTTAGTTTCAGCATTGATGAAAAATAAATATTAATAATAATCATATTGCTTATTTTTATAATTGAATAGCATTTCCCAATACAACTTTTTCACAAATATGAATAAATAGATGTGACCAATGAATGAATTGACATAATAAATATATTTTCTTGTGCGTATAACAAAAAATGTTTACATTTATGTATATGTAAAGAACACCATTGACCAACATAGTGCTTAATATTAAATCAAAAATCCCTTGCATATGTCATCAAACATAAAGGACACAGCTATGTCGTTGCTTTGAAAAATCACTTTTGCATTTTCAGTTTTCCATGTGGTATTAACATTTAAAATAATAGATTTCAATTATTACAGAAAAAATAATTTTGTAAATTAAAGTTAGTACTAATTTCTATAATCAAAGGTTGACCAGGGTTACATTTTTTCTCCTAAAAATTTGAATTTCACAATTTAGAAGAAGTGACATAAATAAAAGAAAATTTTATAATTACTTTTTTCTTATAAATGACAAAGTTTATTAATAAATTACATCCAGTCTTAAAGGATGTTGTTACAAGTATGACTGACTTCCTTTACTTTTTTTTCTTAAATGCATAAATGTTTGTCTGATTAAATAAATCTAAGGCATTACATTCTTTAGTTATAACAGCATATTGCCAAGTGGGGTGCAACAATGCTAATTATAAAAGTAACAACTGCCAAATTGGGTGCAGTTTGAGTTTTAATGTTGCCAGGTTGAGTGCAACAAGAGATCTAAGATGAAATCACATGAAGGCCAAGGGGAAGAATGACAGCAAAATGTAGGATTTTTTTTCTCCTCAATAATTAAAGCTACATGTAAATATCTTGAGACATAAATAAATTGCATCCGGTTCCAGTTCCAACATCCTACATTATGACATAATAATAATTATACTTTATTTTATAAGGGTATACTCAGTTAGCCACACTAATCTTCCCTGAGGCCCCTGCAGTTTTTCTATATGGAGGACGTTTTGTTAAGAAATCATTTTGTTTTAATGTCAACTTCACTGATCAAATTGTGCTTTTGATTTGTTTTTAGCTCACCTGACCCAAAGGGTCATGTGAGCTATTCTCATCACTTGGCGTCCGTCGTCGTCGTCCGTCGTCCGTCGTCCGTCGTACGTCGTAAACTTTTTCAAAAATCTTCTCCTCTGAAAGTACTAGACCAATGGAAACCAAACTTGGTCTGAATCATTACTAGGGTATCTAGTTTCAAAATTGTGTCCGGTGATGCCGTGCACCAACCAACATGGCCGCTGTTACTAAAAATAGAACATATGGTAAAATTGCAGGTTTTTGGTAATATCTCAAAAACCGTTAGTAATATCAAAAATCTGACATGGGGTAAAAATGATCAGCACATCAAGATCTACCTACCCTGCAATTTTGAAGTAAATCTGATTACCCATCTTGGAGTTATTGCCCTTTTTTCATCAAATTTGTAAAATTTTAATGCTTTTCGTCTTATATTTCAAAAACTATAAGAGATAAAGGTTAACTTTAAATTGCAAAAATGTGCGGCTTAATAAGATCTACCTACCCTGCAATTTTGAAGTAAATCCCATTACTCATTTTGGAGTTATTTCCCTTTTTTCATCAAATTTTCAAAATTTTAATACTTTTCGTCCTTTATTTCAAAAACTATAACAGACAGATGGTAAGTTGAAACTGCAAACATGCTCAGCATGTCAAGATCTACCTACCCTGCAATTTTGAAGTAAATTTGATTACCCATCTTGGAGTTATTGCCCCTTTTTCATCAATTTTTTTTTTTCCTTTTAATACTTTTCGTCTTATATTTCAAAAACTATTTAGAGATAGATGTTAAGTTTATTGCAAAAATGTGCAGCATATCAAGATCTACCTACCCTGCAATTTTGAAGTAAATCCCATTACCCATTTTGACCGATTATGCAAATTAGAAAAAAGGGGGGATGAAATTAAAAAAAAATCTTCTCCTCTGAAACTACTGAACCAATCTCAACCAAACTTTGCTGAAATGATCCTTAGGTGGTCCCCTTTCAAAATTGTGTCCATTAGCCCCGTCCTGTATCCAAGATGGCCGCCATTACTAAAAATAGAAATTTCTTCAAATGGTCAAAACTGCTCTATTTTAAGCCAGAAAGTGCCCAAATTTGAACTGTATAAGCATAATGATGAACTTTTTAACATATATTACGGGATTTTTTTATGAACTTTGAACTTTTACCGATTTTGACCGATTATGAAATTTAAAAAAAGGGGGGATGAAATTAAAAAAAAAATCTTCTCCTCTGAAACTACTGAGCCAATCTCAACCAAACTTTGCTGAGATGATCCTTAGGTGGTCCCCTTTCAAAATTGTGTCCGTCAGCGCCGTCCTGTATCCAAGATGGCCACCATTACTAAAAATAGAAATTTCTTCAAATGGCCAAAACTGTTCTATTTTAAGCCAGAAAGTGCCCAAATTTGAACTGTATAAGCATAATGATGAGCTTTTTAACATATATTACGGATTTTTTATGAACTTTGAACTTTTACCGATTTTGACCGATTATGAAATTTAAAAAAAGGGGGGATGAAATTAAAAAAAAATCTTCTCCTCTGAAACTACTGAGCCAATTTCAACCAAACTTTGCTGAGATGATCCTTAGGTGGTCCCCTTTTAAAATTGTGTCCGTCAGCGCCGTCCTATATCCAAGATGGCCACCATTATTAAAAATAGAAATTTCTTCAAATGGCCAAAACTGCTCTATTTTAAACCAGAAAGTGCTCAAATTTGAACTGTATAAGCATAATGATGATCTTTTTAACATATATTACGGATTTTTTATGAACTTTGAACTTTTACTGATTTTGACCGATTATGCAAATTAGAAAAAGGGGGGATGGAATTAAAAAAAAATCTTCTCCTCTGAAACTACTGAGTCAATCTCAACCAAACTTTGCTGAAATGATCCTTAGGTGGTCCCCTTTCAAAATTGTGTCCGTCAGCGCCGTCCTGTATCCAAGATGGCCACCATTACTAAAAATAGAAATTTCTTCAAATGGCCAAAACTGCTCTATTTTAAGCCAGAAAGTGCCCAAATTTGAACTGTATAAGCATAATGATGAGCTTTTTAACATATATTACGGGATTTTTTATGAACTTTGAACTTTTACCGAGTTTGACCGATTATGCAAATTAGAAAAAAGGGGGGATGAAATTAAAAAAATCTTCTTCTCTGAAACTACAGAGCCAATCTCAACCAAACTTTGCTGAAATGATTCTTGGGTGGTCCTCTTCCAAAATTGTGTCCAGCATTTCAGAACACCGACCAAGATGGCCACCACAGCCGAACTTAATTTAACATAGGACCCTATGGGAAATTCCCATAAAAATCTTTTTGTCTGAAACCATTTGCTCAATAAGAACAAAATTTTGATGAAATAGTCATTGAATGGTTCTCTTCCAAAAATGTGTCTGGCGGTTCGACCCTTCGATCAATTTTTATTTACCTGCAATTTTGAAGTAAATCCGATTACCCATCTTGGAGTTCTTGCCCTTTTTTCATCAAATTTATAAAAATGACGAAGGCTACAATTGTTAATTTTTTTTACCGAAGTTATCAAGTTTTATTGACTGATGTTATTATTATACCCAGGTGAGCTATACAGGCTCCTGGGAGCCTCTAGTTACAATCTATATGTCAACCAAATATTCAATAAAAAAATTCTGAGATATCGATATGCATTTCTCAATCTAATTAAAATTCAATCTCTAAATGCTCCCCATTTTGTTATGTTGCACAAAGCCTGGAGCATTTAATGATCGAATTTTAATTAGATTGTGCATTTCTATTCAGTTATGGAAATATATATTTATCTCTTGTGTTAAACTGTACTGGAATATATATAAACATGGTTTTTATCATTATTGACATAGAATTGTCTGCAGATGTTAATGTTTGTTTTGTTATTTAAAAGATGTTCTTTATATTGCATCCCTAATTAAGCATTAAAATTTGAAAATAAACTTGACCTTTTATTTAATTTTGTATGCCTGTCTATATGACCTTGGAATGATTGGTTTACCTAGAGTTGCTTTTCCAATTGTGTGGAATGCTTGCTGATCAGGGGTTCTTGTAGGAGCTGATACTTTTACCTGGCTATAACTAGAACTAGTTCTGGCTATAAATGCAATTCAGAATCTTTGCTATAGACCAGTTGATACATATAAAGGCTTAGGTACACTCAACTTGTATCTGGTGTGAAGAACAAGACTGTTACAAAATAATGAAACTCTTTGGTTTCTCATACAAGCTCTGATCCAACATAAATGAATAGCTGTAGTTTTGCATAAACTGACCTTAAGTGAATTTTCACCGACTATAACATAATCAGTTGCTAGTTACAGTGCATAAGTGACACTGAGTAAAATCTTAAATTCTTGTTGATACACTTTTGAAAAGAAAGTTTAAACAGTGATCGTCAACAATTCCACCAAAACCAACAAAAGGAAAAATCACCTCTCATCTCAATTCACTGAACACACAAAAAAAAAGAGACCACCACATCCTGGTCGTGTCTTGGTACACACAAAAAAACCTGTTAATTGGATCATTGTTTGTTTGAATTGATTTGAACAACCTTTTAGCTATATCATAGCCAGCAGTTGTGGTGGAGGAAGCTTTTTTTTTTTGCTTTAAATAAATAATGAAAACATTTATTTCTGAAAAGGTGTTTTTTTTCAGAGCTGTTGGAAAAGGTGCAATTTACATCCTAAGCATACATATATGACAAGCTTTTTTTAATTAACAAAACAATATTTTGCAATTACTTTAAGATTTGTTTTGTGACTTGGCCATGCTTTATGCCCAGAGATATAAAGATTTGTCAAGAGACAGAGTCTTGAAGAAATTTGGTGCAGCAGGACATCCTCCAATAGGGAACATCTTTGTATTTATATAAGAACAAAAGCGCTTAGAGAATTGAATGGAGCATTTTAAACACCGTCACTGGCGGATTGATCAAACAATAAATAATGGCAGATACTTAGACAATATTTTAACTGTAAACATTCCCATTTTTTTTTACGTTTGTAAAACACATTTAGCCCAAGGAACATAGCTACGTTGAATAAGTACAAACAACTTTTGTCAATTATACAATAAGACATTCCGTTTCTGAAGGTAAATTAAACACGCGTTTGCAACAAAAGAGACAATCCCCAGCCCCCTCCCTTTGACATTATGTTCAAATAAATTAGATGGTATTGAACAACCTTAATTTTTGATATATCCTCGTCTGACACTGGAATTTCAATACTCGTAGAAGAGTTCACTCCATACCGGGAAGAAGAAGGACAATAAGTCGGCCAGTCATTGGATAATGTTTGATTATTTTTTTCATGTTTGAAAATTAAACATTTTTTTCTCTTTACTAATGTTCCTAATCTATTCTTGCTCACATGTGTAAAGTTCCATGGAAAAAAAGATCGATAATAATAACACACTGACCCACATTTGTTTACTACCTTTTTTCCAAATGGCGTCTTATTACTCACATAATTCGGTCAAAGGTCAATAAAGCACATGATTTTGTCATAGTCCAACCAAACTTAAAAAATAAACCAAATTAAGAAAGTACAGTATTTTAGCTTTTTCGGTGTAATTGTTTAAGTCTGAAAAATTTCAAAGAATGTTTTTTTTAAATGGTTTGAAATTGAAGTATTAAAAATTCATTATTTGATGCAAATATTAAACTTGCTTACCCATATAATAAAGTATTTAATCCAGTGAATTTGGTGTTTTTGCTTTTGTCAATACAATCTATTAGACACATTCTGCCATTTTTTTGTAAAACAATTAATGACTGATTTCAATTTATTTTAATCACATTTATTATCACAGAGTGGTAACATTACAGTTTTGTTGATGCTATTTGTAACAGTGACAGGTTTGTTTTACCCAGATAATCTCATTTTTCTGTCTGGTTTAATTTAATTCTCTGTTCAATTTATCACGGCTGGTAATCGCCACAAGCAGAACAATTGGTTCTGCAAAGAAATTCGTGAGGATAACTTCCGGTTTTGGTGGAGGAGAGTTTACGAAGACGCTTCGCAAGGTATGTACATGTCAAAAATTGAAATTTTCTTTTTTACTGCTAGAATATTGCAAAATCAGAGAATGCTATGCTGTGGCGAATGCTTTCGCGATTAGAAACATGTATAGTTTATTCTTGTACATGAAGTGTAACTCTCGCAAAATCAATCGTCCCACGAAAAACATGACGAAAATTGTGACACTCGTACATTTCTAAGTTGTTCTTGACAAAGATGCAAGTTAAATTTTCAATATTTTTTCATCATGGGAGTCTAAATGTAATCGGGGATAAATTCCGATTCGTCAGAAGTAAATTGAAGTCTAGATAAATCTACAAACTGTCAATTTTCTCGTTTTCCTGCTTGAGGAGATCGGTTCTGATAGAGCACATTGCGAATGCATGAGGAGATTTGCTAGTTTTGGTACGACACATGTAATCCACTGTATAATCAAAAATTTTGCATGTCTGTCTGGTAATAAATTCACGAACTGATGCCCTTCTTCTCGTCGGGTTTTTAAAAGTATAAAAGTAATATTTCATTGTTCATGGGCTGTCCACCTAGAAAGAAACATTTCATTTAAGGAATCAATTCATAATTGTAAATGCGGTTTCCCATGATTTAACTTGTCATTATTGATCATTTGTTGTTTGTGACAACTTCCATTGTGTATTTGATACACAAGATTAACTTCCCTTACATCTGTACATTGGAAACAATTGAAAATGCACTGTAAGATAATTTTATAATCAAGAATAATTAAACTTAATGTGAATCATATCTTTTTAATTTCTAATACAAATGATACACTCTAAATTAAATATCATAGTTGAGAATAATATTAATTTGTGGTTTGTTTTTCTATTATGTAGTGTGTTATGTGTGCACACTTCTAAATAAAAAAGAACTCTGTTAGTAGTGGTTACAAGATGTAAAGCGCTTTACCGATTTTAAGGATATGTCCACAGTTTAAATTTATTCATGACTACTAGCACTAAGTGAATGTTTATTTACGTTAGACCTATGTATGTGCTGAAATCATGTAATATTATAACTTGTGTAGATCTGCGGTGAAGTTTCCGTCATCTTTAGTAAAAAGGTTGCGCCGAACAGATGTGGAAACCCGTTTGAAAGGATATAAATATTTTGAAATTGAAAGAGACCTTTTTAATAAACTTGGTGTCCTGATTGATAGGGATTTTAAATTTGGTGTACTGCTACTTGTTTTTGTTCGTTTCCTTGGCGGTGATACAGGCAATCTACATGTATATCGAAATGGTTTTTTGTAAAGTCAATGTCAGTTCCCTTTTCCTCTTTCCCTTGAATCCTGGCATCTCCTGAAAGTGGACAGAGAATAGTTTATTTTGATTAGAGTTTTTATCAGTTTTGTGTTTAAAAGTGTCAATTTATCAATTTTGCAGAAAACAATTAACAAAACTAGCAAATCTCCTCATGCATTCGCAATGTGCTCTATCAGAACCGATCTCCTCAAGCAGGAAAACGAGAAAATTGACAGTTTGTAGATTTATCTAGACTTCAATTTACTTCTGACGAATCGGAATTTATCCCCGATTACATTTAGACTCCCATGATGAAAAAATATTGAAAATTTAACTTGCATCTGTGTCAAGAACAACTTAGAAATGTAAGAGTGTCACAATTTTCGTCATGTTTTTCGTGGGACGATTGATTTTGCGAGAGTTACACTTCATGTACAAGAATAAACTATACATGTTTCTAATCGTGAAAGCATTCGCCACAGCATAGCATTCTCTGATTTTGCAATATTCTAGCAGTAAAAAAAAACAATTTCAATTTTTGACATGTACATACCTTGCGAAGCGTCTTCGTAAACTCTCCTCCACCAAAACCGGAAGTTATCCTCACGAATTTCTTTGCAGAACCAATTGTTCTGCTTGTGGCGATTACCAGCCGTGTTATGCTATACATTTTGATTATTGCTGTAAATTAATTCTTTTTCTATCTTCTCTGAATTTCATTTCATTACCCCAAGAAGTAAGGGGTATATTTGTTATTAAAGCAGCAGTGGAAATGCAAAATAATCTGCCATTTTGTGACTAATGGAGAGCACTTGTATGTATTTTCCCGGTAAAATCGGCCATTTTCTAGAAAATGGGGGAATCTGAATGATCAATCATCATATTTTCAAAGTATTTTAAAATACAATTTGCTTGGCCTACATTCCAGAAACGGTTATGAACAGAACTGTGATGACGATTATGTCAACAAACCGGAAAGATAAAAATGCTTGGGGAATACCATCGATGGAAACATATTTAACAAGCATAATGATCAGGGGAAAAAAAACATTAGTAAAAAGGATCTTTTTTACTTGCATGGAATTTATTCAATTCAAACTTCTCTGTTTTAATCTCATCTTGTAATTTTGACGTTGAAAAGAATTCCCTCTGTGTTTATGTACGCTATGAATATATAGAATGACATTATTGGTCTCGTGCTGCGCCAGAATTGTAAATCAAAACAAGTGACCGACTTTATTGCATGACCGAGCAGATGTCACGTTACGATATTAGATGGCTTACATATTGATGTTTCAATATGTGCTTATTCATGAGTGCCATTATTGCCCAAAATGACGGCGTCCTTGAAAACTCAGTCATTCCCGCAATGGCATTTGAATTTCGCGCTAACTGTAACATGGCCCTTTTTGTAAAAAGTGCTTGAATACAAGATAATGTGCAACTTGCCTCCTTGTAGACGTGAAAAGATCCCGACAATGCATATCCGTAAATCCCGGCAACTTTGCCGTTAGCATATCATTTGAATATGAGTTAGAGAGATTGATGGCCGTGAAAATGCATTAGTACCTTTATTCAAGGTCTTTACCAAACATAATAGAAGTTCCTCCGTTCACCTGCTACAACATTTTAAACGTCATATAGAAATAAAACGTTGTTCCCGATAGCAATTCACATATTTCACCTTTAGAAATATTTTCTGTAATACACGGAATCAATTACGAAATGCGGAATTGTCTACCGTAACAGTCTTTACCGCCATAATTTCATATTACAATCGTGACGGTAAAGACAACCACATACTTGTTTTACTTAGCATCAGGATTGACTTTGAGCACGGATAAAGGTATTATGTTTCAACCTCGTGCATTTGATTTATGTTGGTAGTTGTTATTATAAACCAAAATGTCTTCACCGTAACACACGTTTTCTTTACCGTCACAAATTGTCTTTTCCGTCACGAACTCAAAAATGTTTTTTTTAAATTATATTTGTAATTATACAACATATGTAACCTTAAATGACGTTGTAGTAGCACATCTATAACTCAGTTCAGTTATTTTTTTACCATTGAGCACTAGTTAAAGAATATATAGCAAAAATAGCAAATCAACGTTTGTGACAAATTTTCCTTTCATATAGACACAACTCGGTATTTTGAAAAGTTGTCAAGGAGTGACCCATTTATAACTGAAAATGAAAACTCAATTTTCGTTCCTGTCAAGCTTTGATCCAACATTCTTGGTATGTTGCGGAAATGATCATTTAGACCGATGATACGAATAACCAAAATAACCCTGATTAACCGAAATAACCTGTTAATAACCAAAATAACCCTAAATGGCACCGAAATAACCTTTTTAGCTCACCTGTGTGAGCTATTGCCATCACTTGGCGTCCGTCGTTCGTCTGTAAACTTTTAAAAAAATCTTCTCCTCTGAAACCACTGGGCCAATTTAAACCAAACTTGGCCTAAATCATCCTTATGGGGTTCCCTTTAATATTTATGCCCGATAGCCACGCCCTCCATCCAAGATGGCCGCTGTTACTAAAAATAGAAATTTCTTCAAATAGCCAAAACTGCTTTATTTTAAGCCAAAATGTGCCCAAATTTGAACTGTATAGGTATAATGATGAGCTTTTTAACATATATTACGGGATTTTTTTTATGAACTTTGAACTTTTGCCAATTTTGACCGATTATGCAAATTAGGCATAAATAAGCAAAAAATCATTTAAAAATCTTCTTGTTAGAAACCACTTGGCCAATTTCAACCAAACTTTGTCTGAATGATCTTTAGGTGGTCCCCTTTCAATATTGTGTCCGTCAGCGCCGTCCTGTATCCAAGATGACCACCGTTACTAAAAATAGAAATTTCTTCAAATGGCCAAAACTGCTCTATTTTAAGCCAGAATGTGCCCAAATTTGAACTGTATAGGTATAATGATGAGCTTTTTAACATATATTACGGGATTTTTTTTTATGAACTTTGAACTTTTGCCAATTTTGACCGATTATGCAAATTAGGCATAAATAAGCAAAAAATCATTTAAAAATCTTCTTGTTAGAAACCACTTGGCCAATTTCAACCAAACTTTGTCTGAATGATCTTTAGGTGGTCCCCTTTCAATATTGTGTCCGTCAGCGCCGTCCTGTATCCAAGATGGCCACCGTTACTAAAAATAGAAATTTCTTCAAATGGCCAAAACTGCTCTATTTTAAGCCAGAATGTGCCCAAATTTGAACTGTATAAGCATAATGATGAGCCTTTTAACATATATTACGGGATTTTTTATGAAGTTTGAACTTTTTCCGATTTTGACCGATTAGGCAATTAGAAGAAAGGGGGGATGAAATTAAACAAAAATCTTCTTCTCTGAAACTACGGAGCCAATCTCAACCAAACTTTGCTGAAATGATTCTTGGGTGGTCCCCTTCCAAATTTGTGTCCGGCATTTCAGACCCCCGACCAAGATGGCCGCCACAGCCGAACTTAATTTAATATAGGACCCTATGGGAAATTCCCATAAAAATCTCTGAAACCATTTGCTCAATAAGAACTAAATTTTGATGAAATAGTCATTGGATGGTTCTCTTCCAAAAATGTGTCCGGCGGTTCGGCCCTTCGACCAAGATGGCCCCCACAGCTGAACTTAGCTTAACATAGGACCCTATGGGAAATTCACATAAATATATTCTCCTCAGAAACCACTGGGCCAATTGCAACCAAACTTTGGTGGAATGATCGTTGGATGGCGCCTTTCCAAAATTGTGTCCGGTGATCCCGACATCCAACCAAGATGGCCACCAAGCTAAAAATAGAAAAAGGGGGGATGAAATAAAAAAAAATCTTCTCCTCTGAAACTACTGAGCCAATCTCAACCAAACTTTGCTGAAAAGATCCTTGGGTGATCCCCTTCCAAAATAGTGTCCGGCATTGCAGACCTCCGACCAAGATGGCCGCCACAGCCGAACTTAATTTAACATAGGACCCTATGGGAAATTCCCATAGCAATCTCCTTGTCTGAAACCATTTGCTTCATAAGAACTAAATATTGATGAAATAGTCATTGGATGGTTCTCTTCCAAAAATATGTCCGGCGGTTCGACCCTTCGACCGAGATGACCACCACAGTCCACAGGCGCTTAAATTATGTAGAGTCAAAAATATGCTCGCTACCTAAAAGTACATAGCGAGCATATTTTTGACTCTACATAAGCGCCTGTGCACTGACAGTCGAACTTAGCTTAACATAGGACCCTATGGGAAATTCACATAAAAATCTTCTTGTCTGGAACCAGTTGCTCAATTGGAACCAAACTTTGATAAAATAGTCGTTGGATGGTCCTCTTCCAAAATTGTGTCTGGTGGTCCCGCCCTCTGACCAAGATGGCTGCATAGCTGAACTTAGTTAACATAGGACCCTATGGGAAATTCACATAAAAACCATCTTGTCTGGAACCAGTAGCTCAATTAGAACCAAACTTTGATAAAATAGTCATTGGATGGTCCTCTTCCAAAATCAAGTTGTGTCCGGCAGCCGCGCTCTCCCTCCAAGATGGCCACCACAGTGCAGTTGCATTGTAATTGAAAGCAGCTTTGATCCAGGTGAGCGATTACAGGCTCCTAGGAGCCTCTGGTTATAGATTTATTTTTGTATGAAATGATAAAATATCAACTTAATATAACTTTATATGAACAAAATAAGTTTGTATTCCATACGCTTCGAGGTTTTCTCCAGGTACTTTGGTTTCTTCCACCAATAAAACTGACCACCACGATATAGCTGAAAAAATGTTGAAAGTGGCGTTAAACACCATAATCCATACGCTTCGATATATCGTCGAGTCAGGCTTGTTGGCCGCTTAAACGATGTTGATACGTTTCAGACTGAATTACCAATTTTATTTATATTAATTTGTATATTGGGATAAAATATCAACAGTAAATAGCGATAAATATTGACTTTCATGTGAAATTTTTTTTGTTTACTACATTTGATTTCTACTATTTAAAAATTAAAACGAAACATTCCTTTCCGGTCATTAGCATTTTCTATCCAAGTTCGGGACGTGATTCCATAATTTATCACAATCCTTCCTTCATGATTGAAAACTTCTGAAATAAAATTCTTGAAAAAAACAGGTCCCCTGAAAAAACTCAGGTAAACATGATTAAAATGTTATAAAAACACATTTTTGCATATAGTTTGGAACTTTAATTCATCCATTTAGAGGTTATTTCGGTGCATGTTAGGGTTATTTTGGCTATTCGTACCACCGGGGCTTGTTACGACCCCCCCACCCCCCCCCCCCCCCCCCCCCCTAGTACTCTAAAAGTGGGGTTCGTACTACCCCCATAAATAGATTCAGGGCCTTGTCACTATCCACGTAAATATACTATCAATGTATAAACATGTACAAGGGCGGACACCTTTTTTACCCTTGCTCCCTTCAACTTCAAGTCGTGTTTGTTTTTTAAATTCTTTCTAATATATTCAAAATCCTGTTTGGTTCAACTCCCAAGCCCTTATTCTTTTCAAAAAATATCATGACCTCCCCTCGACTACCTCTTGTGAAGGCGTATCAATCGTTTTTGTCGGGAATTCGCCAGAGTAGAGAACTCCATGGACCCAAAGTGAAGGTAACAGCGCCACCTAACGGTAATAATCCTTTTACACATGGCATATTAATACAAAAAATAATAACTTTGAGTCCTATGCTATGGTAAATTGGTATGCTGTTGACATGTGATTGGAAGAAATACAAAGAGATGAGAAACTTTGTAAGAAAAACCATGAATGAGGCACACAGCAACTATGTCCGTCAGATCTTAAACCATGATGAACATGGTTCGACACTAACGCTAGCCCGCTAGCCCAAGACTAGTAAAAAATTATCAGGGCTAGTTAAAGTTCCGATAAGCGTAGCCCGGTGGGCTAGTAAATTTTATTATTTACCAAACGGCAAAAGCTGTTTTGAATTCTAAATCCGATGTAGAATGGTTATTTTTTTTAATTCTGTTAACGGTAACCAGTAACTTTTGATTTAAAGTGTCATAATCATGCTAATGCTTTCTTCCGTGCGATTGTCGATCTGTATGAAAAAGAGTCGGATTCCGCATCAGAATCATATTTGCGCTTTCATCCGTACGATTAAAGTAACGTATTCGGACTTAAAATTTGACACGGAGGAATAATAAAATGAGTTTACATAAATTTCTGGGGCTTGCCCCTCCTCCCTCTAAAAAAGAAAAAACTGTGGAAACATGTAGGGAGTATGAAGCCGGAAAAAGAAAGAGGTCGTCCTTCCAATCAAATTGGCTTAGCAAATTCACATGGTTAGAACACAAAACCGACAAAATGTACTGCAAAGTTTGTCTCAAATATGAGAAGACAAACTGTCTCATTTTTTTGCAGTTTTCAAATTCACAATAAAAAAAACCTTTTAATTTGCTCTACAAAAAACTAGTTGAAATTCAGAAATTGAATTGGTCCAAATCAGCAAAAATATAGCTCAGAATGCAGGATTTTGCATCACAATTTTCGTGAAGGGGTGGGGCAAACCCTCCCCTCCAGCTCGGGCCATTTACACGGCCCTCGTGACAAGGACTATCAAAATTTTGGAAGGGCTAGTTAAATTCTTAGACTACTAGCCCTTTGGACTAGTATACTGAAGAAGTTATAGTGTCAAACCCTGATGAGAGCCTGAGATTGAGTAAAAACTTCTGGAATTACATCAAATCCAGGAAGAAAGACAGTCACATTATGGGAATATCGCCACTCCAAAATTTATCAGGAGAGTACATTATTGACAACAAAGGCAAAGCTGAGATTCTCAACAAACAATATGACAGCATCTTCACTGATGAAAACCTAGAACAGACACCACAACTTGAAAACTCCTCAGTACCATCTATCGACCAACTCAATATAACAGAGAATTGAGTTTGCACATTACTGAAGAAACTAGATCCTACCAAGGCAAATGGACCAGACCAGATACCAACAAGGATACTAAAAGAAGCATGTAATAATGAGATAACACCCTTCTTGACCATTATACTTAGACTCATCACTCATCACTGGAGAGGTACCCGAGGATTGGCGACAGGCAAATATAACAGCTATATACATGTACAAGAAAGGAGACCGGAGCCAGGCAGTGAACTATAGACCTGTGTCATTGACCTCCATTTGCTGCAAGACAATGGAACATATAGTATATTGACATATCATTGAACATCTAGAGAACCACCAAATTTTGTCAGATAACCAACATGGTTTTAGAAAACACCGTTCCTGTGAAACCCAACTAGTCAGTACCATCGAGACAGTTGCAAGATCACTAGATAAGAAGGAACAAGTTGATATGTTGATATTGGCATTTGACACCGTGCCACACCAGAGTCAGATCAACAAGATGGAGCATTATGGAATAAAAAGCAACATACATAGATGGGTTTCTTCATGGCTAACTCAACGACATCAGAGAGTCTGTGTTGATGAGGAGGAGAGCAGTAACAAGCCTGTAAGATCTGGCATTCCTCAAGGAACAGTTTTGGGACCCCTCTGCTTCCTGATCTACATTAACAACATGGAGAAATCTATCTCAAGGACATCCACATTGTGTCTTTTTGCTGATGACTCGCTCTTATACAGACCAGGAAACACCACAGATGATGGCAAGAGACTCCAGGAAGACCTGACAGAACTTACAAAATGGGCAGAAAAGTGGCAAATGACATTTCATCCTGCAAAATGTTACATCCTAAGAGTAACCAGAAAGAAAAATCCAATTATCACCAATTATGAAATGCTGGACAACTGGAAACAGTACATCAATATCCTTATCTAGGTGTAAAACTATCAGAAGATCTAGGATGGAAGCCACATATCAACAAGGTCATCTCAAAAGCCAACAGAACATTAGGATTCTTGAGATGGAACATCTACAAATAAATGTCCTCAAGATATTAAAGCCCAAGCCTACATATCCCTAGTACGTCCACACTTTGAATATGCTTCATCTGTTTGGGACCCATTTAGAAAATGCCACATCAACACATTAGAAATGGTACAAAGGAAAGCTGCCAGATTTGCCACGTCCAGCTACACCAGAGAGCCACGAACTGTAACTACCATCCTACAAAACCTTGGCTGGCAGACACTGGAAAACAGGAAAAAAATGGCTAGACTCACTCTTTTCTATCAATCCATCAATGGAGAAGCAGCCATAAACATTCCACCTTACCTGACCAAACCGACCACTTGATCCAGACAATACCACTGACGCTCAGCGATTCTCTAGACTAAGCACCTCTACCGATACCTAGAAATACAGCTTCATCCCGAGAACTATCAGTGACTGGAACAACCTACCCCCTGAAATCATCCCATCACCATCAGTGGACAGCTTCAGAGAGAGGGCCTGCAGAAACAGATGTTAACTTCAACACCAGTTTTTACCGTCTTTTATTTCACATTTGTAAGTAGATTTTTTAACCGAGCACCCAAGTTGACGTTTGCACAGCAGTATCTGCATAATGGTTTCCAGTTGCAGATCAACAGTATAGATAGATAGATGTAGATGATCATAATGTGCTATTTTTTTCTCCCAAATTTCAAAAGCGTGCTCCCCTCGGTAGATAAAAGGTCGTCAAGTAATGGATACTTCCCTTTTACTATTTTTTTTTAACTTTAAAAAAAATATTTTTAGTAACTAAAATTAGAAGTTTTAAATTTTCATTTCAAGCATCACAAAAAAAAAATTTGTAAGGAAATTGCACTTTTAAAAAACAAAAAATATTATGGTATGGGCTTGTCACGGGGCTCCCACTACTTTGAAAACAGAGGGAGAAGTGACTTTTCTTTCAGGTGCTGACAAAAGAGAAGTGAGAGTACAGGGAGAAGTCAAAATATTTCTCTAATTGTACCACTTTTCACATTCGCAGGGCATTATCGTGGCATTTGTATGTTATAATGTACTTGTTATGCATTAAGGTATATTCAGTAGTTGTTTAATTCCTTGTTTTTGTTAGCATATCATCTCTCTGATTTACATATGTCCTTGTATTTGTTTCTTTGTATTAAGTAAACCCTTTTCAGATTCTTTGTTTTGTCTTGCACAGATGATAAAGGCACATATATGATAGTCAACTATTGTCCATTAAATAATAAATAAATAAGATTGAATAATAAAATTTATTTTGACATCATATGTATATATATATATATAGGTTTTGCTTTAGTTGATGTCGGTGGTGTTATGGAGGGCTCTCATTACTTTCAAATTTCAGAGACCTCACAGAGAGAAGTGGAAGACAATAGAGAGAAGTGGGGAGACTTCTAGGAGAAAATTAATGGTGATTAATCGAAACATTGATATGGAATCCCTCTGAAATTACCCTTCCCAAATTTAGTAAATAGTTTTATAGCTATCTGATCAGATTTGTTCTATATTTTTTATTCACAATTGCCTAAACTAGGTAAAGGACATATATTCAATGTCAAATATTTATTTCTGTCTACTTGACTATTGGTGTTTAGCAATTGCCTACTTGTGCATTTTTATATGTTTATATGTCACCCCCTTAGTGTGCTTAGAATGTCTGAGACACTACTGGTGTTATGATACCTATAGCTATTGCACTTCTTCTTTGGACCATCTCAAATTTTGCTATTGAATCTGAAGTATGAGGGCCCACACTGAACAGAAGTAGGATATTTTACAGATGATTCAGATTCTAATTTATATAGATTATGCATATATTATGAAATATGTGGTTGTGGTGGAATGGGTTTTTCTTTTGAGTAACTGATAAGACAGTGCAATTGTCCATGTGGAAAACCATAAACCAGTCTTTTTCCCCTTTAGCATCGATCCACATAGATGGGAACTATCATTGTTTCACATGTAATTTTTTTTTTCTTTCAAATAAATATTTTACAGATTTAGAAGAATAAATACAAGCTATTATAGAGATTTTAAGATGAAAATAATGAAACACATGTATCCTATCCAATGCCTGTTGTGTGGGAAGTCATTTAGGCCAGATAAAATACTGTCAAGAATGAAATATGCTGCCAGTGAAAGTTTTAAGCAAAATACTAGGTATGATATTTAAAACTGAGATTGTGAAATCTATATATTATCGTCATTCCTGTATCCCTACATGTTCCAACAATATCCAGCAGCCTGGGGCTCATCCATATATATTTTTCTACTGACCTGTATTTCACTTATATTCCACAGGGACAAAACTTAGAATTTTTGCTGTAGTTGCTGGCTGGGCTCCCTAAAATGATAAATTTAGTAGCCAAGCAAAAATTCAGAAACTGACTTTGAACATGAAATACACAGTCCATTTAACTATTTGTAAAACAGGAATTTCATAAAGCAGGCAAAAACAAAAGAAATAGTGATGATGTACCTACATGAAATAGAAGCTGTCATGATCGAATGATAATTGGATTTACACCTACCTGTGTAATCAGTGCCTATCACCACTAACACTTGATGTGACAAAGTTTGTCAGTGACTTGTGACAGGTCTGTGGTTTTCTCCATGTACTCCAGTTTCCTCCAGCAATAAAACTGGCTGACACAATATAGCTGAAATATTGTTGAAAGCGGCGTTAAGCACCATAAACCAATCCAAACCAAACTACATGAAATAGAAAATTATTTTTCTTTGAAGACTAAGCGAAACATTTTCATGTTGTTTGGATAAATGTCAAAAACCATAAGTGTGATTTTGTAGAACTTCAGCTATCTACGTTGTCTGTTATGAAGATTCCTATATATGATATATTGTTTTTATTTTTTTAAGGAAAACAAAAAAAATTAAATTTGGTGTACAAGGAGAGATATTGTTTGGAATACACCCCATACAGCTGGCTCTAATGGCAAAGAGAAGACATTTTTACAAACTTTACATTAAGGAAACACCTGACAACCAAGCTGGGAACCAGTCTTATATTAATCTGTTATTAACTGCTGAGGGTATGGTAGAGAAACAGTGGGTTGACAGACATGTTTTGGATAATCTTGCAGGTTTTAGGCCACATCAGGTATTATTTGCAGCATTGATTTTGTTGAAATAGAATCTGGCTATCTTTTTCTTACAACAGGATATTTTTTTTATCTAGTGGGGTTTTATTTGTTATCTGAGTGAGTGAGCAATTTTTTCAGCTCTAACATGGATTGGACAAGTTACATTTTGATGAGATGATGCTATTTTTATGTCCAATTTTTACTAGACTAACATGCTTTAAGTTGGATTTTTTTTAGCGCTAGCTTGCTGAAACAACAATCCATGGGTAGACATTTCGCTGCACTTGGAGACATTAACTTAATTTGAGCAAAGTTCTTAATGCTATAAGCTTAGTGGTGGAGACACAACAAATACCAATTTTAAAGTCTTTGGTTTGATCAGAGCGAGGCTCGAATCCACTATTTCTGAGACTTGTATATTTTGTGACTTAAACTTAGTAAATAGTAAATGCTGTAAACAATATAGCTTTAACTAATGACATAGTACAGATACAAATTTGATTAACAGAAGTAGAAGAGCCCGGGTGGCTCATTGAGTTAGGTAGTTGGATTACCTAACAACTCCTACAAGCCTATCATCAATACGGCATTGGTTCGCGCCCGGCTTTGTAAATTACAAAAAAGGGTGCACTCGACTCGCAGCCACAAGTGATAAAGTTTACCAGTTGCTTGCCCATGGTCGGTGGTTCTCTCCGGGTACTTCGGCTTCCTCCACCACTAAAACTGGTTGCCATGATATAGCTGAAATATTGCTGAAACTGGCGTTAAAACACCAAAAATCAAAAATCAATCAATCATGTTAACAGAAGTAGGAAAATTTTCCTTCATTCTCTAGTTTATGAATAACATCATATGTGTGTTAAAATTTAAATCTAAATACTGTTCTTCATTTGGCATATAGTTGTTTACTGTCCAACAAATCTTATTTAAAGTAGATATATGTATGTTACTCAGACAAGTAGTCTATATATATATTCACAGTAGGTTCACAATTATGCAAAAAGGAATACATTTGTACAAGTGTTATATTTATTAAATCTTTATTCCTAATTTCTTTATACCATGATTCATGAAAGAACTTGAGTTAATGGATCTCAATTTTTTGTGATTTTCCTGGAAATGAGGTATGTTTCATAGTTGTTATATTTGTGAATATCAAAGTGTTTTTTTTGTGGTAGCTCTATAAAAAAATTGTTGATATATCTACAAAAATCAATAAAAATTGATTCTTCACAAATAATAATAACTTAACAATATTTTTTTTCCCAATTACAATAAAACTTGTCTAAACCGAACATTGAATAAACCAGAATAATTCTGTATAAACCAAGCTTAAATTATTGTCCCAATGTAGTAAATTTTTGTTAATTTAACCTGTATTAACCAAATACCTGTCTATTCTGCACACATAAGCTGGTCCCAAGAAAGTTCAATGTAGACAGATTTCACTGTATTATTTTAAGAGAACATTCTAATCTTTTGTTTCAGGGTGTATGTTTAGATACAAGTCCTCGTACAGTACCAACAGTAGATTTGTCCAAACCTTTTATTAAATCGAGGTATATATGTTTTTAACTTTAAATTTTAAAATTTAAGAAGGGACTGATCATTTAATTTTTAGGGGGGGGGGGGGTTCTTTTCGAGCTACAATTTTTTTTCCTCAAGAAACAAAAATCAGTAATTTTTCTTCTTCAAATATTATCAAATTTTTTATTTGGTAACATTATTTTCATTGCATTTGATCCCTTGCTATTGCTTGTGATAATAATTTTATAAAAATAATGTTACCCATGTTAAAACTACATACAATCTATGGCTTCCATGAATTATTTCATAAAACTACATACAATCTATGGCTTCCATGAATTATTTCATAAGTATATGAAGGACCTACATGTATGGGAAATGTTAAAATTAAAACACTTACATAACAAAATTAATCTAGTAAAGCAATATTAATATGTGGTTTTCTACATTAATGTGTGCACTAACAGTCTTGACTATGCAAAATTGTACTATTGAAACATTGATATACAAAAGTTGTCCACTTATCATTAACTACATATTTGAAGAACTTGCATTCTAATGTAGTTGTTTAATATTCATGGTTTGTGATTGGACAATGCTGTAACTTTCTAGGTATCAATTCCACGGTTGAAATAGCATAGATATTTTTAGAAGCCGATTACCGCTTACGTCATCTTGTCAATAATGATTACATTAGAATGGAGATAACTGCATTGTATTTGAAAGTTTCACGGCATCAGTTGTGGATTTAATGCTGTAATTTTTACGGTATCAATTCCACGGTTGAAATAGCATAGATATTTTTTAGAATTTTAGCTGATTACCGCTTACATCATCTTGTCAATAATGTGGCAATACATATACACATGAATGGAGAGATAACAGTAGAATGGAGATAACTGTATTGTATTTGAAAATTTCACGGCATCAATTGTCGATTTCATGGTCGCAAATATCCATTTACTGGCTCCGCTAACGCATCGCCAGTAAACTCAATTTGCCACCATCAAATCTCCAATTGATGCCGTGAAATTTTCAAATACATTACAATTGTCTCCTAATTTCAGTGCATTTTAGTGCTTTGATTCAGTAGTGTATGCAGTTTTTTACAGCACTTGGCTTGGTTTATCTTGACAACAGGTCTATATATCATTAATATACATACATAGTTAATGTTGTTTGTAAGACAAAGCAAAACCATAAATTTGTGTAGGGGGAGGGTAGGGATAATGGTGTTTAATGCCACTTTCAAAAATATTTCAGTTATATCGTGGCAGTCAGTTTTATTGGTGGAGGAAACTGGAGTACCAAGAGAAAACCACTGACCTGCCACAAGTCACTGATAAACTTTATCACACAATGTTTTATCGATTACATCTCGCCTGAGTGGGATTCAAACTCACAACGTTAGTATATGTAAATCAGTCAATCTACTTCTATGTGATGAATTCAAAAATGGTCCAAGTAAATGCATGTTGTTGATAAGTAAAGAAGCACTGTCTTATACATGTCAAATCTTATTAATGTTTTCTTTTAAGACAGGGTGATACAAGTCAATCATTTCCTGTTTGGTTACTTCCATATAGAGTTAAGGTAGGTAGTACAGCTGAGGTGGTATTATGCAGTCGTTGTCTTAATTTTTTTCCACCAACTTGTCAAAAAGCCAAAAAAAAAGTTATATTTATTCAAACAAATTCTTTCATAATTTTCACTTGTCTGAATGCAGTTTTACTTGTCCCAGGCTTCGGGCAAGTGGGTTAGCGTGAAGACTGATTATGTAAAGTGAGAACCGGTGACCAATGCTCAAAATAATAAAACGAGACAAATGCCCAAAATACAATGGATCCAGAAATTACTGTGTCTAATACAATATTGTGTCCAGCAGTTTATTATGTCAAACAAAATACTGTGTCCACACTTGCTTTTAATATACACCTATTCAATATGCTGTGATTGTATCATGCTGCTCTCGACTTGGCCCTTTTGTTGTTGTGCACCTTTCGGA
Organism: Bathymodiolus brooksi; assembly: GCA_963680875.1. Taxonomy (NCBI): domain Eukaryota; kingdom Metazoa; phylum Mollusca; class Bivalvia; order Mytilida; family Modiolidae; genus Bathymodiolus; species Bathymodiolus brooksi. The sequence continues at coordinate 18,883,688 of OY804580.1, forward strand.
AACACATAATATATATATTTTCAATTGTAATTTAAACACATTGAACTGTGATCAGGAATTATATGCAACTATTTTTGTCTAAAGTGTTTAATTTTGAACATAATTGACATTTGTATTATAACAGGTTGATTAATAAATAAGCTTAATCCTACTTAATTAATTAATTAATTGATTTAAAAACTAAATTATTATACTGGTTTCAGGATCCCATGAATTTAGGAGCTGTTCTCAGATCAGCCTATTTTTTAGGTGTGGACCATGTTGTACTGCCTACAGTTCATACGTAAGTATCACTCTTTATTCTGCAATCAGTACATTTACTGATTATATAAAGTTCTACATATAAATCTTTGCTTTATATATCTACTAGATGTATGAAGTTTTCTGGTACTCAATGTCTTATGTAGAGGGAAGCGTAATAGACACTGGTCCAACTCAGACAGTGCTGTAGAAACCCAATAAGAAATTCAACCAAATTATCTGATGATTTTGCTTTTTTGTAATTTGTTTATTTTTAAAGAAAAGCAGAGGCAGACACAAATTTATACCAAAAAATACACAAAAACATATGACATGCACATACAATTTTACACAGACAAAAGACATTTAATTTATAAAAACAAGCATTTTGTAGCACTGCACTGAAATTTCAAACACCAAGGACAGTTTCAAATGGTATCCACTTTTTATATATATATGTTTTTGCTTTTATGTGTGAAAATTTAATTTTTTTTTGCATACATGACAACGTAGTATAAATACAAACATAGAAATACCGGTAGTGAGTGATTGTTGTTTAACACCAAGTGATCACTTTTTCACTTAGGTTGTGGCAAGAACCAATCTAACTATGTTGTCCTGAACATGTATGAAATATTTGCCACAGGAAGTTAAGCACACAACAAATCAATCAATCATATCACATGATATGTTTTTAAACATTTACAACACTTCAACTGTACCTTTTGTACTTGTGTATTCAAATTCATTCAATTTATTTAATTCTGTAAACATTTACTAGTTTTTTTTTGTCAAGTTGAATTGAAATGGATATGTATTTTCATTTTGATATATTAATAAGAGGTCTATACAAGCAGTGCCTATCACCACTGAAGTTGTAAGTTTGAACACTGAATTATAGTGCTAAATCAATACACAAATAAATACAAATGTTTTACATGCCAATTATGACACTTTTACAGGCAATATTTAAAAGTTACTATAAAAACATAGATATCTAAGTTAGAATGCAATCTTTGGATTTAAATTTCTAGAATAACCTTCATCAAGTATGATCAAAGGAAAAATATTGAAATGTCAAATAATTAAAACGTTTTGGGAACAGGAATACCAATGGGCCTAAACAGGAATACCAATCTGCCTAAACAGGATAGACAAAATTGTTTAATGTCACCTATACGTTAGTTTTAGTAATAATTACATTATTTGGGAATTGTAATTTCAATGATAAATATTTCTAATAAACCACGTCAGTGACGAAACACCGACTTCTGGATGGGTGATATTCCCAGGGAACAAGCTTCATACAATGTCAATGATTGACAAATTGATACAATAATCATGTTAATTAGTAACAACACAACAACGTTTGATGTATTAAAAAGAGCCGGTGATCTTTCAATACACAGTAATATAGATCAAGCATCATTTCTTACTTTGACACAAATATTATGAAAAAAGGAAATGCAACATAGAAAAGGGAATAATTGACAAAAATGTACAGAGCTATCAAGATTCTATTTTATTTAGACCCTTTGGTTTTCTTGCTCCCAAATATTTTAAAATTATTTGGCTTGCAATCTTTTGACTTTGTGTGATGTTTTAAGACCCGTCGTTCCATAAATATACTAATATTATGGAATCTCATTTTTATGATAAAAGGATGCATATTTTGTAACGGGGGTCGTCGTAATTGTATGGTAGTTGGATTTACAACTACCTATGCAATCGGTGCCTCTCACAACTAATATTAAAAGTTCAAATCCAATTCAGACAAGGTGTACTCGATGCAATATTATGTTTGTCAGTGACTTGCGGCGGGTCTGTGGTTTTCTCCAGTTTCCTCCACAAAGGAGACTGACCGCCACTATATAACTGAAACTTTTGAAAGTGAAATTAAACGCCATAACTTTGTACTGTTATGTTTTTACAGATGTCCATTAAGTCCTGTAGTCAGTAAAGCTAGCGCTGGTGCTATGGAGGTTATGAATATATCACAAGTGAAAAGCCATGATGAACTGATTACATTTTTACAGGTAATTAACCCCCACCCCCTTTTTATAAGGCCACTACTTCTACAATGGAAAAGTAGCCTTATAAGAGGGCCGACCTCTGTCGAGAGGGACAATTTACTAGTATTTTCCTATCTCAGTGCATCTGAAATCTGACCTGATCAGAGAGGTGGCCTTTCATGAGAGCGGAACTACTGTGAATGAAATACTACAATGAGCTAATGAAATGTCTTTTAACATTTCAACCACATAGGTGGTGCAGTGGTTAATGTGTTTGCCCTAAGTGCAGTAGTCAGGTATTGTGGGTTGAGTCCTGGTTGAGTCAAACCAAGACTATAACATCTTTAAAGAGCTAAGAGCAAAGAATGGTTGGCTTGGAATCAGGATAAAGCATCAGAATGGAGCGATATGTCTACTCCAGGACCGTTGTTTCAGTGAATTAGCACTACAAAAATCCAAGGAAGCACGTTGATCCAGTACAAAACAAACATCATTTAGACATTATCATCTCATCAAATGTAACTTGTTCTCATCGTAATATAGCTGAAAAAGTGACCATTTGGCATTAAGCAACAATCACTTACTCACTTACTCAATTTAACATTTTAAAATTTTTAATTTTGGTAAAAAGTTAAGCTGAGGGATGGAAATGACCAATTTCAATTTTCCGACAGTAAGTTATATGGCATGTACGAAGTTAAAAAGTAGGGTGTTTAACTTTCTACAACTATAATAATTTGGAAGCCACTTTTCTTAAGACTTTATCATGGAGCTTTTCTATAGTTGGCTATGGCAGTTTTGTTATTAATATTGTTAGATTTATTACTTCAACACAACAAGGTATGGCTGTAACTGTAAAGTCTTATAAAATTATTAAAGGGATCTTGATGTTATATTGATGTCGTGTCTTCACTCTCTTATAGGAATGGAAAAATTTTGGTGGTCAAGTAATAGGATCTTCTATCAATGATGACAGTATACCAATAAATCAATACCAAGTTCATCATCCTACATTACTTATTGTTGGTTAGTATACCATAATAAACCATTCGTACATTCTCGATTTGATTCTAAAATTATACGTTTTTGGATTTTTTTGGGGGAGGAGTTATTTCCCTTATGGCATGTAATTGATACCCATTCGATACAAGAACAACGGAAAGGACAAATAATTTGAGTATAATTTTCTTATAATATGTAGATATTTGAACCTTGTAAAAATATCTGCGGATAATGTTATAGCAATAGAAAATAAGGTCCTGGCATGGGATTGGGGATTAAACTAATTTATGGAATCTCTACCCCCCTTTTGATATGGTTGAGATAACTAACTGCCTTGTGATTTTACATATTATATTACACTAACATTTATTTTAAAAGTAGCTGCATCAGTGCTATAATGGTTATCATGCTCGCCTCAAGTGCGGCAGATTGTGGGTCTCTAGCCGCGGTCTGTCAAATCAAAGACTATATTGGTAAATTATATTTGCTGCTTTGCTTTTCCACTGAGCACATGTACAGTATTAAGGAGTAAGAGCATATGCTGGTTGGCTCCAAATCAGAATAATGTGTTTGAGAGGACTTACATGCCTACCCCCAGACTTGTTTCAGTGAGAAAGCACTATAAAGCATTTCAATCTAGTACAATGTGGACATCATCATCATCATCTCATTGAAATGTAACTTATTTGCGCATCGATATCTATAGCTGAAAAAAATCACTCACACATTATTTTAATTACAGTTTTTGACAGCATCATGGAATGCTTAAAGATTTACTGTCACCAGTGTACCACAATAACAATATTTCATTCCTTAAACATGAACCTGTTGAGGCATAAAATTGTGCAATAGCTGAAGTAGAAGTTACAAAACATACCGTATTTCTTCTAATTAAAGCCCCCCTTCTAATTAACGCCCCCCTCCCTTATTCAGGCCTATAGAACATTTTGACTTCTAATTAACGCCCCCATTTCATAAAATATAAACTCCTCTTATCGGTACCTAATCAACAACACAGCGTGTAAGAGTTCCCAAAATAGTTACAGCGTTTGAAGAGTTTTACGCATCACTAATCAGCAATAATTGTCCAGGTAAACAAACACGTTTTCTGTCAACATTAAAGAACTTGGCTGCCGCATATTTTCCCTTTTATTCGGCAAATTTAATTACTCTCAACTTAAAAGAAAAATTATATTTTTGTCTAGCTTTATTCTTAGATTCCATTTTAAATAGCAGTGGGTTTTAGTAAAGTTCTTAATTTTTCAACATCAGCAGCTTGTCCCGAAAATGTGTACGTACACGGTAATTATAATCCTATATTGAAAAACTTGTTGCCGGTTACAGTTACAAATAGTTTGCCACCTCTTTTAAGAAAAAAAATTAAATACTTTGCTGTGTTCGATGGGCACGTGTCCTACACATTGTTCTTTATTTCCATCATTTCGAACGAGTTTCACAGCAGATTTTTCATTTGGATTATTTTCTTCTCTGTCACAACGAAGTTTCTCGCCGATTTCGTATGTCCAGATTGATTTATATACGTGATAACCTCGAATAGAACTTTCAAAATTAAACTCCATTTGCTGCTCCATGCACGTTTCTAGATGGAATTTATAAATTAAGATCAGACCAACCCAACACGCACCGATTAACCAATATCAGAGACATTTCATTAGGTAATGTATATTGACATTGCACGTGTATATTTCTATAGTCTGTTTCATCAAATTAACCTCATCTAACGGCTATAAAACTCGGAAATTCGTTTCTCTAATAGACGCCCCCTATTTTAAAAATGCATTCGCCCCCGGGGCGTCTATTAGAAGAAATACGGTATGCTCATTAACATTTACGTATGTTTAAACGTACATTTGTACATAAATCTTTCATTCTGATTGTAATATATACATTATACTTGAAATTTGTATGTCAGTAGGCAAAATGCATGGTTTTACCGAACCACTTTTGAATTTTTAGCTTATGTAATTCTATGCAGATCTTAATCATTTTTTTTTATATTAATTTTGAATAAATAGTTTATTCTATATTATTAGGGAATGAAGAGAAAGGAATAGAAGACTCAATATCTACAATGTGTGATACCATTGTCAGTATCCATCCTTCTCCCAATGTGCATCCCCTTGTGGACTCGCTCAATGTATCTGTAGCTACAGGAATATTACTTCATTATTTGACTAAATATAATAAATCATGACAGAATATTGTGCAATTTAATATCTTAGTGTTATTGTTTATGGTCTTGTCCTCTGATAAACACATGGTGGTTCCTTTGATTGTTTGATGGTGTTTGACGCCACTTTCAACAATATTTCAGTTTTATTGGTGGAGGAATCTGAAGGACCCGGAGAAAACCACCGATCTGTCGCAAGTCACTGACAAACATTATCACATAATGTTGTACACATCGCCCTGATCGAGATTCGAACTCACTACATCAGTGGTGATAGGCACCGATTACATAAATAGTTGTAAATCCAACTATCATATGATCACGGTCTTGACGGCCCCTCCTTTTATTAGAGCCCCCTAATTAAAAATGTGCTATTCGAACAACTTGTATCACATCATTCCAGAAACATTAGTGCACACTAAACTAACCAGAACTAGATATCTACGTTTCTAATGTCAAACTCCATCATACTGAAAAGACAATAGAAATCTAAGTCAGATCCTGGCTTAGGAAATACACGTGTGTGTTGAGGTTGAACCTGCTAACCAGCTAATGTGATCTCTCTCAGTACTACCCTCTCAGTACATAGATATCCAGCTATAAATCAAAACAGATGTGTAAAATTGCCAGAAATAATTTACAATGACAACAATTTTTTAAGCTACTGACTTCAGTTTCAAAGCCCTTATTAGCTTCTCTTGCACATACGTTCTGATATTATATCCAATATGGAAACCAGAGATCAGTAGTTTCCGATTGTCTAAACAATAAAAATATCAGTTTTCTTCAAATCAAACATCCATCTATACTAAACTGCATCAATGGTGTAGTGGTTTTTGGCGAGCTTGCCTCGAGTAGATCATGAAATAAAACCAGACTATCAAATTGGTATTTGCTGCTTCTCCGATAAGCAACCCGCTTTAAGGAGTAAGAGCAAAGACTGGTTGGCTCAGAATCAGGATAATGTTTCAAGAGTGGAGTGACATGTCTAATACTGACTTGCTACAATGAGCTAGCACTATAACAATCTAACTTGACGTGTTAGTCGAGGACAAAGTCAACATCATCATCATCTCATTGAAATGTAACTTGCTCTTGTTATGATATTGCTGAAAAAGTGCTCACTAATGGTGTCAAACGACAATCACTTACCGGTACTCCATCTTTATCTTAACTTCTACTGGCCTAACTAATTTCTGACTGGCTGCAATCTTTCTAAAGAAATAAATCCAACCACAATTTCACCATCTATATCTCAATATGATTTAAACAACTGTGGCAAATAAAATCATGAAATTTAAATTATAGGGGTTAAGATAACAAATGTCCTACCAAGTTCTAAAAAGAAACATAAAAACATCAACCAATACCAACCACATCAGTGGTGTAATGGTCAGTGTGATTGTAATGGTCAGCATGATTGTAATGGTCAGCATGATTGTAATGGTCAGCGTGATTGTAATGGTCAGCGTGATTGTAATGGTCAGCATGATTGTAATGGTCAGCATGATAGTAATGGTCAGCATGATTGTAATGGTCAGCATGATTGTAATGGTCAGTGCGATTGTAATGGTCAGCGTGATTTCCCCAAGTGGGGTAGATCGTGTGTTCGAGCCCCATTCTGGTAAAACCAAAAACTATCAAATTGGTATTTATTGCTTCTCTGTGAAGCATGCAGCATTCAAGAGTAAAAGAAAAGACTGGTAGGCTTGGAATCAGGATAATGTGTCTTCAGAGGAGCAACATGTCTATCCACAGACTGTTGTTTCAATGAGCTAGCACTATACAAATCCAACTAAGCATGTTGGCCTAGTACAAGTGGACACCATCATTTCATTGTATGTAACTTGTTCTCGTCACGATATAGAGTAGAAAAATTGCTCATTTGGCGATAAACAACAATCACTCGCTTACTCAATCCAATCAACATAGCGAGATCTGGGTATACAAAATACAAGTCCTATTCTAAATAATAATTTTATTCATTTTGATAAAGTGCATTTATCACCAAAAAAATAAAAAAAACGCATAAAATTACATAACAAAATATCACTTAATTACTATCACAAAATTCCAGTAATAGTCATAGATTCACATTAAAAATATATTAACAAAATCTGTATTACAATATATCTATTACAAACAGTAGCTCCCCTCCCATCTCTTATTGGGTCAGATTTCAGAAGCACTAAGATGAGATAGTAAAATACTACTATATTGTCCCCCCTCCTCTTATAAGGCCCCTCCCACCTCTTATTGGGTCAGATTTCAGAAGCACTGAGATGAGATAGTAAAATATTACTATATTGTTCCCCCCCCTCTTATAAGGCCCCTCCCACCTCTTATTGGGTCAGATTTCAGAAGAACTGAGATGAGATAGTAAAATACTACTATATTGTCCCCCCCCTCTTATAAGGCCCCTCCCACCTCTTATTGGGTCAGATTTCAGAAGCACTGAGATGAGATAGTAAAATATTACTATATTGTTCCCCCCCCTCTTATAAGGCCCCTCCCCCCCTCTTATTGGGTCAGATTTCAGAAGCACTGAGATGAGATAGTAAAATATTACTATATTGTTCCCCCCCCCCCCTCTTATAAGGCCCCTCCCACCTCTTATTGGGTCAGATTTCAGAAGAACTGAGATGAGATAGTAAAATACTACTATATTGTCCCCCCTCCTCTTATAAGGCCCCTCCCCCCTCTTATTGGGTCAGATTTCAGAAGCACTGAGATGAGATAGTAAAATATTACTATATTGTCCCCTCCCCCTCTTATAAGGCCCCTCCCATCTCTTATTGGGTCAGATTTCAGAAGAACTGAGATGAGATAGTAAAATACTACTATATTGTCCCCCCCTCTTATAAGGCCCCTCCCACCTCTTATTGGGTCAGATTTCAGAAGCACTGAGATGAGATAGTAAAATACTACTATATTGTCCCCCCCCCCCCCACCTTTTATTGGGTCAGATTTCAGAAGCACTGAGATGAGATAGTAAAATATTACTATATTGTCCCCTCCCCCTCTTATAAGGCCCCTCCCATCTCTTATTGGGTCAGATTTCAGAAGAACTGAGATGAGATAGTAAAATACTACTATATTGTCCCCCCCTCTTATAAGGCCCCTCCCACCTCTTATTGGGTCAGATTTCAGAAGCACTGAGATGAGATAGTAAAATACTATTATATTGTCCCCCCCCCCCCCCCCCACCTTTTATTGGGTCAGATTTCAGAAGCACTGAGATGAGATAGTAAAATATTACTATATTGTCCCCCCCCCCTCTTATAAGGCCCCTCCCACCTCTTATTGGGTAAGATTTCAGAAGCTCTGAGATAGTAAAATACTACTAAATTGTCCCCCTCATGAAAGGTCACCTGTTATAATGTCACTTTTTCATTACAGAAGGAGTGGTCCTATAAGAGGGGGGCTACTGTATCTTGAAATGGAGGTTAACATACAAGTTAAGGCCAAATAACAGTTCAATTCTGCATCATTTGTTTGTTATAAAGCTATCCATAACAATTTGTTGGTTTCTTGATGTCCGACTCGACTGATCTATAGCCATGATTCTTGATTCAATATTTGTTACAGTAGACCCACTTTTATAAGATCAGTCCTATTATCCGGATTTCAGATGCATTTACCGGGTAGATAGTAAAATCATACTTAATTGTCCCCCTCAAGACGACAAGAGAGACCACCTGTCTTACAAAGCTATTTTTTCATTGCAAAAAGGTAGGTCTTATAAGATGGGGATGGGTTTACAATAATACACCCAGCAATGCTACTGTAAATGTGGCCTCTAATATAAGTTACATGACACTGTTAGAGGCCGATGTTTTTGCAGTACTGTTTATGAACGAGCTTAAAAAAGTTGTAATAAGAAATTTTGGTAAACTCGTTCACAAACAAAACTGTTCTCATGATTTTTTTAAAAAAAATAATAACATCATTATTGTACTTTAGATTACTATTGAAACAAAGAAGTTGACTGTATTGGATATAACACGTTTATTCTCCCGCATTTGTACTCGGGCGAAGTCCTTGGTGCGTACCTGAGTACACATGTGGAAAAAAGACTCCATGAGAAATGTATTTAATAGTTAAAAGAAAAAAACAAATATTACAGAAGGCAAAAAAGAAAAGAAAAAATAAATATCCTTCATCAATAAAGAATTTGTCAAAACTCAACAAAAAAAATCTTAAACATAAAATGAAAATGTTTATATATGTAAAAAGATCACAGACAAGAAACAAATCACATAAAATTAAAAGACAAGTGATGACATGTTTACCCTTTGAACTCTGAACAATAAAAAGGAGGTAATTCAGACAAATGATGACATTTTACCATTGAACTCTGAACAATAAAAGGGAGATAATTCTTCTTGGTACTAAATGATAAATGTTGATTTACCCCTATTACTTTTTTATTTAAATCAAATTGACAATTACAGCTTCATTCATAATTTTCGCTCTATATTTTTTCATAGTTTTCTCATGTTTTCACAATTGCAAGTTCATTTTGGTAGTTAATCTTCGTAAATAAAGCATTTCCTCTTTCTCTCACTCTTTAAGATGTTTTACATTCCATAAACCATCATAAATAAATCTTAAAATATAACTGAAAATAAAAAATATAATTTACTGAAGAAAATATCAATTAATTACAAACAGCTTTTGGTGCAAAGAGAAAGTGAGTTTTGTAATTTCTGTATAACATGAGAATGTTTAATCATTTTTAATGCAAACTTTTAAAAATACATTCCTATTAAGATAATGAAAACGAAGTCATCAAGTTATTAAACAATGCAAGTCAGGATTTTTTTTGATTTTTTTCCCATTTTAAATGTTTTTCTTCAACATTAATTGTTTGTACAAAACATTATATTTGGATTGTTTTCCATAAAAAATAAATAAAACTTGACTGTGTTATAAGGGCTCACGACAGCATGGTGTGACCACAACATTATATTACCATACATTAATAATATAATTTGTGTGGACGTAATACAAAAAGTTTGTCAATGTTTTTCTGCAGATCTATCATAAATTTCAATAAAAATGAAAAAAAAACCCAAAGAATACCACATTGTTTGAACAGTTTAAAAATTTAATCACAAAATCGTAAAAAGAGGCAAAATTCATACACCCAACACATTTAAATAGCCGCTCACTTTCTGGGCATTGCAAATTTACTTTGAAAATTCTATTCTTATCTCCCTCTTTAGAATCTCGTTTCTCATCAATTAGGACTGTAAAATCAAAGCTACATTATTCAAGTTTGTCTTCTGATATGTATGTCGTAAAGCCATAACAACCTTAATTTTTGGGTCAGCTTTCAGGAAAAATGTTGTACCCCTTTAATTCCTTTCAAAATTCCCTTCAAAGCTATCCATATTTTCAAAGGTTAAGTTGTGGAAAATTATAGCAGGTTTTAATTTCAGTTTTTAGCCATATGAAGATATTTGTAACGTCAGTAATTACAGCTATGCTGGATGGATTGGTGGGTTGTCTGATGCAGAGTATGATGTATGACATTTACCAGCAGTCAAAATAATATACCGGCTGTCCAATTTTCAAAATTAAATGGTGACCTTCTTGGATCGAGGGCCAATTAATGAGTCATGTATGAATTGAAAAAAAATAGCCCATGATAATCTACACTTGAAACCCCACACTCTTAAACAACATGTCACTATGTAGCAACGGTCAAAATATCCACTATTTGTGCATTCAATGTGTAGAATGTGGCTGTCGGTATACATATTAATTTTGAAATGCCATGACCAATGTACCATTACAGCTTGAAGTTTGGTTTAATCTGGTTCATTTCATGTGGTGGACAACAACAAACGGAGGAAATTGATGACGATAGAGCCAATGCTCTTTAGCCATGTAAACTGAAAGGTGTGTAATATATTTCATGTCAATGTACACTCAAATCTTGTTATTTCGAACTCAGATAAATCATATCTTTGGATAACTCGAAGTAAACATTTGGTCCGTTCGTAGTAGTTCTAAGCTTTATTTGTTCCGGATAACTTGAAAACTTGGTTACTTCGAAGAAAAATAATCAGGCCATCTGACTGCAACAAAACAAACTGAAATAGTAATTAAAATAGCATGGACGGAATTTAAATATGACATTACCTAACTCCAAGTTTTCCTAACCTTCTCTTCTTTCGCAACAATTCAAATACATATTTCTCATTAATCCTTTTATATGATGTACAAAAATGTATATTTAAAATCATGATTTATTGATCATAGTTTTTTCAGAGAATTTCCCAAAAAGAAATTGCTCCAGTTTATCTAAAATTATGATTCAGACGAAGTGGTTTTTATAAATGTAAAATTTTCAGAGTATCCTGCTAAAATTATTCATCAATGTTGTTTTCATCATCAAACTAATTTTAACTTTGTCCTATGATTTTTTTTTATAATGTTTTATGTAGAATGACAATCATTGCATATCATCATAAAAATGTCAGAACAAATTTGAGAAAAAGTTCTAAATTCTTATAAGTTATAAGATTTAAATAAAAAAAAAGAAACAAGCATTTAATTAAGCCATTATGGCACAGAATGTACTGAAGAATTAAGCTGAAATTTTATTTTTGAGACAGTAAAGTTTTTACACAAGTCCCCAGATAAATATTATACATCATGAAAATATAGATCACAAAAGTAAAATTTCAACCAGACAAAGTGTAAATATACAATAAACGCACATTCACTCTTTATTTACATTAAATTGCCTGTCCTTTCTCATAATTTAATGTCGACTACAGGAGTTTGTTGCTAAGCAACAACAATAAACATAATGTTTCATAACATTTTTTGTTACACTAGTTAAACTGACAATATCAGGTGTTATGTTCAATAGAAAAATTTAAAAATAAATTGTACCATTAAGTGATTATGAGGCCAAAAAAAAATATACATGTGTTTCAGCTAAACCAACTAATTCTAATTTTCAGTGCTAATTTTACAGTTTTCACAGCTACTTTTGAACAAGTACTGTTAAAGAGATTCTTGTCCTGTATAACCTAGTTAAATAAAAAAACGTTTTGCCTATCACCCTACCTATATATAGTTACCTACCCTATTTTTTTCCAGAATATTAGCCGAAACACATGTATTTTTATACTTTTGTCTGACATGTAAAAAGGACATAAAATCATAAAATAATTATTGTAAAGGTTTTTTCTTCATCATGGTCTCTACATAGGAAATGTTTACAAGAAACAAAAATAGAATGCACTTTTTGTCAGTATAAGTAAAAAATTATCTATTATCGACAATTTGTAAATTTTTCTGTTGGTTTTTACATATAATAATGTCAATTATCAAGAAACAAACATGATACAAACATAATATCACTGATTTCTACGTGTAATTATGTGACGTTATATTGACAAATCCTCAATAAACATACCATCATTGATAAGTTTTGCTCGAAATGGACTCTCATTGCATCTCGCATCTCAGCTTTCCACTTTGATGCGACATTGCTCTGAGAAATCCATTCTTGCAAAATAAAACGATAGTGTATATATATTTCAGCATTATAATAACATACAAGAAACTACATGTACAAACATTTTAGAGGCTATTAAATCCTCACCATGACAAATTGGCCTAACATTTCAGGGTTGTTCTTCAAAATGCTTGCATATTTGAAAATGAGACTTCAAGTGACATTGACATATTTTATGAGATTGTCCTGTTGATCGAAAGAACTACATGTATTTGTGTATAATATGTATGACAAGAGAGTCTCATTACAAAAAAAGACATTTTGACAGAACATTAAACCCTTAAGAACACATTATAGACGACATTAACTAGAACACACACATAATTGTTTGGTAAACTGAATACTCCTTTTTAAAAAGAGATATCAAGGCCACACATTATCACAATCAAATTTTACCAAGAACACCAATTTGAAACAAAAAATATTTAATAAGCAAAATACATATACTATGTATACTGTTTAGTTTAAAATTTTCGTTGTCTATAAATAGACAAAATGATATGTACTGTAAAAATACTGGTTATTGTTCATGTTTGAATGCCCTATTATATTCATTCCCGACAGCACACCTTGGGGGAGATTATAATGCTTAACGCCACTTTCAACAATATTTCAGTTATATCATGGCGGTCAGTTTTATTGGTAAAGAAAACCGACGTACTCGGAGAAAACCACTTTAGTGGTGATAGGCACCGATTGCACAGGTAGTTGTAATTCCTTACTATCACGACCACGATGGCCCCTTGAAACCATTGAGATTTTTTCATTGAAAATTATAATGGGATTAACTAATTTTTTTTTTACACAAATCATACTCTTTCTTTTCTTTAATTTCACTGATTTAAATTATTGAAACATTAAAGAAAACACTCAATTATCAAGAAAATATAAAATTTATCCCTATAGATATTTATGTATGACACTTTATCCCTTTAAATATATACATATTTATGTATAACACTTTATCCCTTTAAATATATACATATTTATGTATGACACTTTATCCCTTTAAATATATACATATTTATGTATGACACTTTATCCCTTTAAATATATACATATTTATGTATAAATTAAATTATGTCAATAAAATTATAAATACAAACTCACACACACAAATTGAGACATTTAATTAAAAAAACCATGTGTGACAAGAATGAAAGTATGCACCATTTCAGTGAATAATAAAAAGATAATAAAACAAGGTGAAAACTTAACAACTGTTCATGATGTTCAAGGCAAATTTGACAAGAGTATATTAAATTCAGTTATATTCTGAACTGTGCGACTCCTGAGCTCGTGAAGCCCACTGGTCCTTGTTAACTTGGTCAACAGCCAGCATTTTAACATCTTGTTCTTTGTTGGTTATTTTGTGTGTTCTTGAACGTTGTTGATGAGCTTCTGGTGTCATATTTTTAAAATAAACATGCTTTGATTGGGCTCTCTCTGCACCAGGAGCTGACCTGATTGGAGGAAGTGGATGACGTTCTTTTACTTCTATTGGAGGCTCATGCTCCTCCTGTCTTAAAAATGGTTTGGCTTTTTCTACTGTTGGGGAATCAGATCTTGTACTAGAGCTACCGGAACTGACCCTTAAAGGATGTTTTTCCAGATCTTGCTTTGTTTTCTGTGGTTTAACGTTACGTAAATTACCTCTTCTTATTTTGAATGTCACTGGGTCTTTTGGTGGCATGGGCAAAATGCGAGCTTCCGCAACATATGCCTTGGTTCCAGTACTATGAGCTTCCGCCACAAATGCCTTTCTCTCGAGACCGTGCTCTAATTGTAATTTCTTAAGTTTATGTAGTTCACTTGTCAGGTAAGCAACCTGGTTCGCTTTTGATTCATTTTCGGCTTTCAGTCTGTCCATCTCTTGTGCAATTTTTCTATTGTCATCTAAATATTTCATTTTAAGTTTTTTACTATAGATTTCTATGTCCTTAACATGTTTATCTTTCTTTTCTAATTCCAATTCCAGCTGCCTTGATTTGTGAGTTTCAGATTTAAGATTGTCTTCCAATTCTCCAAATTTAGAATTTGAACCTGATATATACAAGACATGAATATCATTGATCAGCAGAAAAAACAATCTAATTTAAATTAGATATCCACACTCGCTCCATATATTCTATCAGTTGCTAAGGGCCCATTGTGGTTGCGGTTGTATGGTAGTTGGATTTATGACTACCTATGCAATTGGTGCCTATCACCACTAACGTTGTGAGTTTGAATCCAACTCAGGCAGGGTGTACTCGATACAACATTATGTGATAAAGTTTGTCAGTGACTTGCAGCAGGTCAGTGGTTTTCTTCAGGTACTCCAGTTTCCTCCACCAATAAAACTGACTGCCACGATATAACTGAAATATTATTCAACGTAATTTGTTCTTACATTCTGACATTCTTGGTAAAAATGCTTAGAAGTGATGGAATTAAACCTGTTTTCCTTCCTAAATCAAATGATACAATACTATGTCATTTATTACTATGAAACTGCTGTTACAGTCAAACCTGCACATGTACATGTGGTCACCTCTATTAAGCAGTCACCTGAATTAAAAGGTCACCTTTTTCTTCTTCTGTTTTAAAAAATTCATCTGAATTGAACCTCTTTTCAGAGTTCACCTGCCTTAAAAGACCACTTTTTCTTTGTCCCAGAGGAGACCTCTTAATACAGGTTTGTTTGTATATCAAATAAAAGGCTGTGCTGAGGCTCTCTGACAGCACTCCTGCTACTCTTTATAATGCTGTTCAAATAATTTAATTGCACTTTATACCAAAGTGTAAGAAAAACCCTGACGTTTATTTCTATATTGTATCATAAAATCTGATATTACCTGAACCTATAATATCTCCTGTGAGACCCTGCATGTTCAGTTGGAACGTTAATTCTGCAATGTACAATACAAATATTTGTGAGAAATTAGAGAATGTATACAAGTGACTGTACTGACAGATTTTGTAACTAAAATCAAATCTATATTGCTAATATATCTATGAAGTTACATTCACGGAACAAAAGTCTTTCCACTCTAAGATATATTGACGGCTCTTAAAAACGCATGTCGTATCTAATGGGAAAATGTATACTGATTGCTGTATCTACTTGAAAAAGTTTATACCGATTGTCGTATCTAATGATAAAATTTATGCTGATTGTGGTATCTAATAAGAAAATGTATATCGAGTGATCGTCGTATCTAATGAGATTTTGTTTGTTTGTTTGATGGTGTTTAACACCATTTTCAACAATATTTCAGTTATATCGTGGCGGTCAGTTTTATTGGTGGAGGAACAGGAGGACCCAGAAAAAACCATTGACCTGTCGCAAGTCACTGATAAACTTTATCACATAACGTATCTAATGATAAAATTTATATTGATTGTCGTATCTAATAAGAGAATTCAGCATTAATTTGCGTTACCTTATTGAATTTATTTCATCTAAAATTAATGCTTTTACTGTTTATAGTACTATGACTATGACTGTCAGTAACTTTTATTTAAGTAAATTACTGGGTTTACACCGATTGCAAAAACATTTGACCTCTGTCACTTACGAAAATGCATCTAATGTATGTAATAAGTAGGAAAAATGAATATACCTGAACATTTCTTCTGAAGGTTCTCTATTTCTTTATGTAAGCCTTTCAATATTTCTGCATGCTCTTGCTGCATAAACAGGATAGCACTATCCAAGTTTCGTTTGTGAATTGCAGCTTGTGATGTCATAATTGCAGCTATATTTGAAGTGCCTGCAGATACCAGTAGATACTACGTTGATCTGTAAAAAAATTGTACATTTATTTTTTCTTAGCTTTCAAATACAGGAAAGCAATACATCAAGAAAAGGACACACTTTTATATCAACTTTTTGAACTTATATTTGTTTTTTTATAGTAACATGAATCACCAGTTTTCACTGAAAATTAATATCCAAAAAACACAAAATGTGTCTTTGTCAAGGTAAGAGTACTAAGACATGTTTTAAAACCCTGGTTTTTCAAATTCAGCAGACATACCAGCACATCAATATCATGAAGACAGGATTAGTCTTACAATTTGAACATTATCATTATGAAGCAAATTTGTTGAAGTATTATAGACATACAGTCCCTGAAATAAAAATTTGAATTTACTGTTCTGAATCAAATTCTTAAATATATTTTTACATACATGTAGTTCAAAACCAGAGGCTCTCAAGAGCCTGTATCGTTCACCTGGTAATAAAAAAAACCAATTGGTCCTATGTAAAAACTATGTCCTGCGTCATCTTGGAATTACGATCAACATAAAAAACACAAAGTTTGTAAAGGACCTTCCAATGATTGATGCACAGTTTAGGTTCAATCAGTGCAACAGCTTCAGAGAAGAATATATTTCTGTATTTTCCCCATATGGTTCTGTGTTAATACTATGACCTGTGGTGGCAGCCATCTTGGATTTCCGATCGGCATAAAAAACAGAGGACCTTCCAATGATCATTCCTGGGCAGTTTGGTTTCAACTGTCCAAGTGGTTTCAGAGAAGAAGCATTTTGAAACATTTTTCCCATAGGGTCCAATGTTAAACTAAGTCCTGCCGTAGCCGCCATTTTGAATTTCATATCAGAATAAAAAACGTATATTTTGTAGAGGACCATTCAATGAACATTCGTGTACAGTTTGGCTTTAATCATATTTGTAGTTTCTGAGAAGAAGGCATTTGAACATTTTCCCATAGGGTCCAATGTTAATCTATGTCCTGCGGTGGTGGCCATCTTGGATTTCCGATCGGCATAAAAAACACACACCTTGTAGAGGACCTTCCAATGATCATTCCTGGGCAGTTTGGTTTCAATTATCCAAGTGGTTTCAGAGAAGAAGCGTTTTGAAACATTTTTCCCATAGGGTCCAATGTTAAACTAAGTCCTGCCGTAGCCGCCATTTTGAATTTCATATCGGAACAAAAAACGTAAAGTTTGTAGAGGACCATCCAATGTACACACATATGGACAGTTTGGCTTTAATCATATTTGTAGTTTCTGAGAAGAAGGCATTTGAACATTTTCCCATAGGGTCCAATGTTAATCTATGTCCTGCGGTGGTGGCCATCTTGAATTTTCGATCGGCATAAAAAAACAGAAACTTTGTAGAGGACCTTCCAATGATCATTCCTGGGCAGTTTGGATTCAATTGTCCAAGTGGTTTCAGAGAAGAAGCGTTTTGAAACATTTTCCCCATAGGGTCCAATGTTAAACTAAGTCCTGCTGTAGCCGCCATTTTGAATTTCATATCGGAACAAAAAACCTAAAGTTTGTAGAGGACCATCCAATGAACATTCATGTACAGTTTGGCTTTAATAATATTTGTAGTTTCTGAGAAGAAGGCATTTGAACATTTTACCATAGGGTCCAATGTTAATCTATGTATTGCGGTGGCGGCCATCTTGGATTTCCGATCGGCATAAAAAACATAAAATTTGTAGAGGACCTTCCAATGATCATTCCTGGGCAGTTTGGTTTCAACTGTTCTAGTGGTTTCAGAGAAGAAGCGTTTTGAAACATTTTTCCCATAGGGCCCAATGTTAAACTAAGTCCTGCCGTAGCCGCCATTTTGAATTTCATATCGGAACAAAAAACGTATTGTTTGTAGAGGATCATCCAATGAACATTCATGTACAGTTTGGCTTTAATCATATTTGTAGTTTCTGAGAAGAAGGCATTTGAACATTTTCCCATAGGGTCCAATGTTAATCTATGTCCTGCGGTGGCGGCCATCTTGAATTTCCGATCGGCATAAAAAAACAGAAACTTTGTAGAGGACCTTCCAATGATCATTCCTGGGCAGTTTGGTTTCAATTATCCAAGTGGTTTCAGAGAAGAAGCGTTTTGAAACATTTTTCCCATAGGGTCCAATGTTAAACTAAGTCCTGCCGTAGCCGCCATTTTGAATTTCTTATCGGAACAAAAAACGTAAAGTTTGTAGAGGACCATCCAATGAACATTCATGTACAGTTTGGCTTTAATAATATTTGTAGTTTCTGAGAAGAAGGCATTTGAACATTTTCCCATAGGGTCCAATGTTAATCTATGTATTGCGGTGGTGGCCATCTTGGATTTCCGATCGGCATAAAAAACAGAAACTTTGTAGAGGACCTTCCAATGATCATTCCTAGGCAGTTTGGTTTCAATTATCCAAGTGGTTTCAGAGAAGAAGCGTTTTGAAACATTTTTCCCATAGGGTCCAATGTTAAACTAAGTCCTGCCGTAGCCGCCATTTTGAATTTCATACCAGAACAAAAAACGTAAAGTTTGTAGAGGACCATCTAATGAACATTCATGTACAGTTTGGCTTTAATCATATTTGTAGTTTCTGAGTAGAAGGCATTTGAATATTTTCCCAAAGGGTCCAATATTAATCTATGTCCTGCGGTGGCGGCCATCTTGGATTTCCGACCGGCATAAAAAACAGAAAATTTGTAGAGGACCTTCCAATGATCATTCCTGGGCAGTTTGGTTTCAACTGTCCAAGTGGTTTCAGAGAAGAAGCATTTTGAAACATTTTTCCCATAGGGTCCAATGTTAAACTAAGTCCTGCCATAGCCGCCATTTTGAATTTCATATCGGAACAAAAAACCTTAAGATTGTAGAGGACCATCCAATGAACATTCATGTACAGTTTGGCTTTAATAATATTTGTAGTTTCTGAGAAGAAGGCATTTGAACATTTTCCCATAGGGTCCAATGTTAATCTATGTATTGCGGTGGCGGCCATCTTGGATTTCCGATCGGCATAAAAAACATAGAATTTCTAGAGGACCTTCCAATGATCATTCCTGGGCAGTTTGGTTTCAATTATCCAAGTGGTTTCAGAGAAGAAGCGTTTTGAAACATTTTTCCCATAGGGTTCAATGTTAAACTAAGTCCTGCCGTAGCCGCCATTTTGAATTTCCTACCGGAACAAAAAACCTAAAGTTTGTAGAGGACCATCTAATGAACATTCATGTACAGTTTGGCTTTAATCATATTTGTAGTTTCTGAGTAGAAGGCATTTGAATATTTTCCCATAGGGTCCAATGTTAATCTATGTCCTGCGGTGGCGGCCATCTTGGATTTCCGACCGGCATAAAAAACAGAACATTTGTAGAGGACCTTCCAATGATCATTCCTGGGCAGTTTGGTTTCAACTGTCCAAGTGGTTTCAGAGAAGAAGCATTTTGAAACATTTTTCCCATAGGGTCCAATGTTAAACTAAGTCCTGCCGTAGCCGCCATTTTGAATTTCATATCGGAACAAAAAACCTTAAGATTGTAGAGGACCATCCAATGAACATTCATGTACAGTTTGGCTTTAATAATATTTGTAGTTTCTGAGAAGAAGGCATTTGAACATTTTCCCATAGGGTCCAATGTTAATCTATGTCCTGCGGTGGCGGCCATCTTGGATTTCCGACCGGCATAAAAAACAGAAAATTTGTAGAGGACCTTCCAATGATCATTCCTGGGCAGTTTGGTTTCAACTGTCCAAGTGGTTTCAGAGAAGAAGCATTTTGAAACATTTTCCCATAGGGTCCAATGTTAAACTAAGTCCTGCCGTAGCCGCCATTTTGAATTTCATATCGGAACAAAAAACCTTAAGATTGTAGAGGACCATCCAATGAACATTCATGTACAGTTTGGCTTTAATCATATTTGTAGTTTCTGAGAAGAAGGCATTTGAACATTTTCCCATAGGGTCCAATGTTAATCTATGTCCTGCGATGGCGGCCATCTTGGATTTCCGATCGGCATAAAAAACAGTAACTTGGTAAAGGACATTCCAATGATCATTCCTTTACAGTTTGGGTTCAGTCAGTTCATTAGTTTCAGAGAAGAAGATCTTTGAAATTTCAGCCAATCAGAGCATATTATTGGCCCTGGCAGCCATATTGAATATCCGACTGGAACGAAAAACAGTAACTTTGTAGAGGACCATCCAAGAAACATTCCTGCTAAGTTCGGTTCCAATCGGCCAAGTGGTTTCGGAGAAGAAGCTTGAAATGTGAAAAGTTTACCGACGACAGACGACGGACGCCAAGTGATGGCAATAGTTCACCTGGACCTTTGGTCCAGGTGAACTAATAAAAACTGAAAAATTTACTGGTCTGATCAAAGTTTTACTGATCTAGGGCCGGAGGACCAGTACTCATCCAGGGCTCCCACTACTTTGAAATCAGAGGGAGAAGTGACTTCTCTTTCAGGTGCTGACAAAAGAGAAGTGAGAGACAACAGGGAGAAGTGGTGAGAGTACAGGGAGAAGTCAAAATATTTCTCTAAATGTACCACTTTTCACATTCGCGGGGCATTATCGTGGCATTCGTATGTTATAATATAATGTACTTGTTATGCATTAAGGTATATTCAGTAGTTGTTTAATTCCTTGTTTTTGTCAGCATATCATCTCTCTGATTTACATGTTCTTGTATTTGTTTTTTGTTTGTTTGTATTAAATAAACCCTTTTCAGATTCTTTGTTTTGTCTTGCAGATGATAAAGGCACATATATGATAGTCAACTATTGTCCAATAAATAATAAATAAATAAAATTGAATAATAAAATTTATTTCGACATCAGCATTGTTTCAAACAAGTCACACATAGATAAATTTTAATGAGTGTATATTATTTACATTGCTTCTCTTCAATCACTGATTGATATTAATTAAGAAACTAATCATATCCACAAAGTTAACAATCCCTTTGGTTAGCCGCCATCAAACCCCAAATAAATTAAATGAAACAATTATTTACCGACGTTATTTTCCCCGAGTACGGATCTGTAGTACAGTTTTTATATTCGTAACTGTTTCGATTACGTCCCTTTAAAATGGCGGTTTGAAAAACGGAAATTTTGTAGTAAAAATATACCGATGTTTTACTGTTAAAACAGTTAAAATTAGCAAAGCGACTTGGTAAATTTACAGGGCGACTTCCACTTCTCTTTTGGCACTAGTACAAAGCGAAGTGAGCAGCCACAAGGCGACTTCTTTGCCCGAATCGCCCTCCAACGTGATATCGTGATGACTGCATACAAAAAATGTACATGTATAAGCAATAATTATTTTTTTTTGTAACATTAACAGCCATAGGTAATAATGGCCACACTGTGGCATAGACATTGTGTATGTTTATGATGTAGTAATGAGATATATCTATTTCTAAAATTATATCAAAATTTAGTTTTTTGATAGTGTATAAATTGCAAAAGCATATAAATAACAAAATAATACCCTAGAAGATCATGAAGGCAAAATTACTTTGACAAATGATTACATTATCCATTGTATAGGTAATTAAAGTGTGAGTCAAAGGGAAATAAACCTTTCTTTTAACATTATTTTCAAAACTTTTTTCTCTCCAAACTTTCCATTTTATTGGAGCAAATTCCTTCTCTCAGTTTATATTTTGCACCTTTTCTGATCCTTTGTGATGCCCTAGATTTCTTCGTATGCTTCAGGGATAGAAGCAGTGGTCATCTGGAAAAGTATTACGTCCCTTTGAAGAAAATTCGTGAAAAAATTACCTCCCCTAAAACAATTGAAGAGACTTCCGGCATCGTAAATTTAAAAACACAACTGAACAGTGCAAAATTGTGACTATTTAATAATAAATTGTGATCCGATGGACTTCTAACGTGTTGATTAAACGGAACAATATATTAGTAGACAACGACCACAGCGGTTATGGCGAGAAAGTGACTTTCCACGGAGAAATCTACTATTGAACCGAGGTAGGTGAAATTTCATGTCCGACATGATATATATAGTAACCGAAAAATATGGTGGCGAGTTGCTGGCCTTGTTGATATTATAGTATTTATAGAAAAAGTGGGTTGTATCAAAATGTGTAAAATACGTCAAAATTAGGTGATTCTGCATAGAGAAGGTTAGAATAGAGTGAAAATCACAGAGTGTACCCGAGTGCCTGTGGAGGAAACCAGAGTATCCAGAGAAAACCATCAACCTATATAAATATATTGAAATACGTTTTATTTTAGACTCTGTATTGTTAATGTTATTAGTGTCTATCGCCACTGACCACCATACTTATTGATACTGGTAGAGGAAACCTTTTGGTGGTGTTATACAATAGTCAATACATTATGATTGTGGTCAATGTAAGACTTTACTAGTAAAAGTTAAAGAAAATGTCAGTGCCTCGGCATGAACAATCGAATATCGTGCATCATAATTGTCAAATGTTATTTCTAAGACATAAAAAACAACACTAAACATACGGGTTTATGGAAATTTACGCATACAATGCTTGCCTAAAGTCATGAAACATTTTCCAACCTAATGGTTTTCCTTCGCTACAAGAATGCCACTGAATTATGGGTAATCTCAGTACCGGATGTTTAAATTTACAAGAATAAAGAGTAAATAAATAATAAGAATGTCAAAAACAATAATATGGTTTCATAAACTAATTCAATTCTAAAGGATATCAAAATGGGGTATCCTCAAAATGTTACTTTATATCAAATATTCTCATGGATACGGGATGTAAACAAAAGATTATCGGAACTCTTCAAGTGCAAAGAAAACAACCGAGATCATCGAAGAACCATGAAGATGTCACAGTCCGTGACAAATGTGATCGTTTGGGAGTGGATGAATGAATTTGGACGTTGGAGACCATACGAGCCGAATGTTACTCAGTTTATTGAGAACAGCTATCAAACTAATTCTAATCAAGTCAACCTCGGAGCCGCTGACAGCGCTCTTTCATCCTATTCTATTGATTTTATCACAACCTGTCAGATTCGCCTTGGAACAGGTTATTCCATTTATTTGCTACGTACAGTACCTTGTTGAATATTCATCAATGCTACTAGTCATGGATAGTTGCATAAATGGATTGTCAACAAGGCCCTATGCTACAACATTATGGTATTGCCAGCACCAGTTGCTGAGCTCCCTGTTTGGTATCTTTCAAACAGGAGCTGTCCACTGCCTCTATCTAAGTTTAGGGTCGTCAAGTTGTAAGTAGTATCTAGTGAGGCTGATAGTGCTGTGGTGGTCGGGTGTATACCCAGTGGCCGCTACGGTAGCCAGAGTGGACTATTGCTGAAGGTATGAACATGCAACTTGACAAATCTTTAGCCTATTGGGGAGTATTCCTCTGACTTTCCTATATACACTTTTTTTTTCCTCCTATCTTTCCTACTTTTTCTTAAGGATTGTACAAAATTATTTATTTAAATTAGTGCGCAACCCCCCCCCCCCCCCCCCCCCGTGCAATAATAGTCAAAAGTGACGGTCAGCACGTACCATGTAGATGTATTGACATTATATACCATGTCCATGCTTCTGCCTCAGGATTTCTAACTTGAAACAAATTCTCAACTGCACATATAATAAATCACTGGACGCCTTGTTAAACTAAAAAAAATGGGCTGCCTTACAATTCACAGGGCTTTTCAAATAAAAAAAATTGCTATCATACAGGGCATTCCACTCATAATTATTTTCAAGTAGGAGTGTGAATTGTGGGTAATTCATGGTGGCGGTGCTTTTCAATATCTCCTGAAAGTTTCACGAAAATCACAGAGTGTACCCGAGTGCCTGTAGAGGAAACCAGAGTATCCAGAGAAAACCATCAACCTATATAAATATATTGAAATACGTTTTATTTTAGACTCTGTATTGTTAATGTTATTAGTGTCTATCGCCACTGACCACCATACTTGGTAGAGGAAACCTTTTGGTGGTGTTATACAATAGTCAATACATTATGATTGTGGTCAATGTAAGACTTTACTAGTAAAAGTTAAAGAAAATGTCAGTGCCTCGGCATGAACAATCGAATATCGTGCATCATAATTGTCAAATGTTATTTCTAAGACATAAAAACAACACTAAACATACAGGTTTATGGAAATGTGGGAGTTTATCAATGGCATAAAACCTCCACAAAAGAGGAAGACAGGCGAAGATAAAAATTCATACTGCTACAAGTATTTAAAAAGCCTGTATTACCTGATTAAAGGGGTTTTTAAAATGAATAATTATTCATTTATGTCCGAATGTTTTGATTTTTCTTTTTCATCGACTGAAAAATAAAACTGGGCCCTTAAAAATTTAGCTGGGCCCCTAGAAATTAGAAATCAGTAGCCCAGTTGGCTACTGGGAAAAAATAGTTCATTTCTGTCCCTGCAGCCTCAGGTCAAATCGGTCCCAAAAAAATCAATAAAAAAGAATAAATAAATAAAAATTATGTCTTAATATAAATTAATATTTTTGGTTAAAAGATGTAAAATTTAAATTTTATTGATGAGAGGATTCTTTATTTTCGTATCAATGGTATTTTTTAACATTTACTGGCAGTACAAAACACAACTGTACTAGACAGTTTTAATTTTTCAATAATTAAAACGTATTGGATGTATTTGATTATTTTGTTGAATAGTGTCCAAACAATTTAAGAAATATTTAACTTTGCATGTTGACAATAGTAAACAACATAAATGGCGGACATGTGATTTCCCGGTCTGAAAAAAGAGTGAAACACATTGTTCTTGTTTATAATGCGCACCCCTCCTGCAAAATAAAGAATTTATGTAAAATCCAGTGCATTATGCACCAGATATATTATCAAATTAAATAAACAACATAATAAAACAATGATTTGATTAGGAATTAAATAAACAACACAATTAACAATACATATTATCAAATTAAATAAAAAAACATAATAATACAATGATTTGACCTGCCACCCATTTATTCACTCAAGAATACCTCCAAAAACTTAGTATAATGTAATTTTTAGGGTTTATCTTAGAAAATGTGTCTTATATATTTTCTGTCTGGTGAAAATCGATGTTTTGTCAAGTACCATGTAATCAAAGTTAGATACAATTGTAACTCTGCTTTTCATGAAAGTCCCATAACTCTGGCGATACATGCTATGTTGTATGACTATACCATCTTTGAAAGAAAGAAAGTAATGGAAAAATATATACCCGTATAAAAAATTATACTAGATAGTATTAAGTATGTAGTATAAATATTTTATAGGGGCATACTTTTTTTTATATCTTCTTGAAATTAAAAGAAAATCATGGCATGTGTCATGCCTGTGATTTATGCCTTGTATAATCATGGAAAAGAACGAAATCATTTATTCATATGTGCATGTTTATTATATGTTGTGTTCTTGTCATTAACAAATAAGTAAATTATTAACAAACATAACAAATAAGTTTGCAACAATATGAAATGTTCATTTTAAACTGCATGATTATTTCTTGTTGACTGTCTGCGTTGATAGGTCTCTTTCTTTGTGCTGGTTTTTTTGCGACATCCTTGGCCTTCATTGGAACCTTAGTTTTTCCATCTTGTGATACAACATATTGTGGTTTGGCTGTAGAACTCTTTAGAAAGTTCAAGAAATATTTCTAAAAATGTCCTCACGGATGCAATATTTTCGGTTGACACCAACAAGTCTGAAGTTTCCAATATTGTTTTGTGCACGTTGCAGGTCTAAAAGTTGCAGTTTCACCATTCCATGCAGTATGTCGATGAGCGCCGGTGTTGAATGTGGTCTCCAATTAGTGTCGATTTTCATGATGTTATGCATTGATTCTGCATTGTTGTTTGTCCAAGTGTTCGCCGCGTTACCAAGATTTTTGAAATTCAAAGTCAACTTTGGCTTTAGAGTGTTAGCGAAATATTTCAAAATTGTTCATTGCTTCCATCCATTGTCGTGATTATGTTGCACTTTTCTTCAAACTGATATTCATCTTTAGACTTTAGTATTCCATTGTCACCGAATATGCGTTCAAAAATGTTGACTCTGTCTTTTGTATTTACACCAATCTTGTTTTTTAAATAATCTGACACATTGTCTTTTAAATGTTTGTTGCAAAGAGATCTTTTCGATGCTGGAAAAACGGAGTCAATTGCTTTGGTCAGTGCCTTCTCGTCATCGCTGCCAATGTGAATATCCGGCGGTAATATGACATCAACGTTGTTAATGGTAGATGAAAGGTGGGCGTTAATATGCGAAAGAAAGTAATGATACTTGTCACATCCAACATCTTTGTGTAAGAGTATTGGTCCTAGGAATATTAGATGGTCATTTGTTTCTTGACGGACTACACAGGTGTTCTTATATACGATTGATGTGACGAAAAAACATCCAAATTGAAAGTCCTGTCTATACCGACTCTTGGGTTATCGGTATTCTTTACGAACATTTCAAAGTCTTTCATCTGATTTTCGCTGTACAGAATAATTGCTGGGATCTGTCCAGTTGGTCCTTTCGACTTTTCAATCTTCTGCACAAACTCGTGGGTTTCTAGCATGGGTTCCAAATTGGCGATTTCGTCTGCTATGTTGTTACCAGCATACGTCTTATCTTTTTGTTCTTCCCGGAATTTAAGATGTCACAGTTGTGGTATGTGTTTTGGAGCTGCGGCCTCATTTTCTAATAACATGTCCTTGTACACTTGTCGTGGTTTCTTAGTTTTCAGTTGTTCTGCTGCTTTATCCAATATTTCCGGGTTCGTCCTTTTGTAAGGTGCGGTCTCTCTCTTTGCATTACCATGGGGCGTTTCAGATTCTGTCAGTTCCCCGACATACTCTACAAAGGCCAATTTTGAAATGTTTTCGTTGGCTGTGTTGTTGAACCATGTTACTCGCTTTTTATATATGTTGTTTGCCTCTTTAATGCTGTGTGGTATCGCGTCATCACAACAATGTCTGATTCATCAGGTTGTGGTGCCAGTGGAATAAAGTTGCGTTTTTTAGACTGAACGGTACAATACTCTCCATTATACACATCTAAAGTTTTGACTTAGAATGTAATAAGACTTCACTGATGTCCCTTTACTAGTATCCCATGCACCGAGGTCATCACAGAATCTGTTAAATTTGTTTGCTTTCTTTCTTTCATAGTTCAAAGAATTGTCAATAATTGTGTAGCAGTTGTTTTTCTGGCCTTTCGGAATCTCCTTTAGAGCGAAGTCGCATTCTCTGAGCATGTTATAAATTTCATTTGCACTGAAACCTCCCTGTGGTGTTGGTTTCATACCGGACGCAACTGTGGGTTGCTGGTTATTAACGGATGGCTGGTCTAATGATTCTGTTGTTGTGTCATTGTCGATAGTGTCGTCTGTAGTAGCTGCTGTTTGGTTTACAGATTTGTCCATGTTTTCTGGGGTATCTGCTGATGTGTTAGACGTAGACTCAGGATTTGTTGGCGTATGAAACGATTCGTCAGAAGCGGGGTTCTCATGTATGTCTTCTGGAATATCTGGTGCTGTCATATTTTCCTGTTGACAAGCAGGGTTGGACTGTTAATTGCCTTTGTTTATTGCGAAACGTGCCTTAATTTGTTGATTAAAGAATGACATCAAGTGGTAAGCGTGTCATTTATTAATCTGTTAATTAATTACAAATAAACAAGCTTGCCTTTATCATATTGATTAACCATTACAATTATGAACTATTGTTTGGTATTATAATTAAGATTATAATTATTAATTTGGAATAAAATAAATTATATAGTCGCCGATTTAATTAAAAAATTGTATGTTTTTATTTGTTTTATATCTTTTGATAATTAAAGAATATTTTCATCGAACACATACCAAACTTAATCTCTGCAACGAAGTTGTGAAGGAGAAGGACGTCCCAATCTCTTCTCTGAAGCAACTCAGGCAGGTGAAGGATGACGTTGCATTCACCAAGTATTCTAGGTCTTCCATGCTGAGATTCTGGCAGTTGTAGTGGTACCAGGACTGGCATGTATTACACTGGACTGAATTCTGTGTACAGTTGCCTCTACAATCACCACATGGCCAAAAAACGGACCTGGACATGTACAACACTTTCCATTGTCAAGATTTCAAGGCGAATATCAATTAAGAAAACGTGATTTTAAAGAAAGTTGTGAAAGTATGACAGAAGTTTGGAGTTGCAGCATTTTAAACCAAGACTAAGAAAACAAATTCTGAATAGCCAACCAGATATCCAGCCAATGGATACGCTGCAAAAATCCCAAAATTTACGGAACCATCCAATAATATTTTTACTCAAGAAAGTACAATTGATATGGCTTCCAACATTTATGACTTCAACTTCAATTACTAAAAATACATGCAAACTTTCACTAGCAACTGGCTTCGGCATATATCCAGTCTGGTAACCGTGTAGAGGAAATTGTTATGTAAATAATATCTGTTGAAAAAACAATGCCATATGTGAGTTAATGAACACATGTAAACATGTCCTTTTTACAGTACTTTGTTTTTTTTTTGGTTTTTTTTCTTCTCCATTTTCACCACAGATATGTAATACAGAGAGTTGAGCTGGGGCCTTTGATAATTTATTGAAGTAATAATTTATCAGCATTATTCCCTTATAAATCCCAAAATATGAAGATTCAATATATTCAATATTTTATTTAAAGTCTCACCACTTTATACATATATACAAAAACATTTTAATACAATAATAAAACATATCATTACATGTTAAAATACAAGTGCCATTCTTAGAAGAATTATGAGACTATATAATATAAAAGTCTAAGTTAATATGAAATCACATTATGCACTATAAATAAGGCTTCTAACTTTTTATCTTTATTCAATTTTATATCAGAGATTAAAAAGTTTTATCAATCAGAAACCTACGCCCTGATATTTTCTATCATATTTCATATAAATAAGCTTCTTATGTATTCTTTAAGTTTCATAAAATGTTACCCATTAAAAAAGTAGGAAATTATGTGTGATTTTTATAGTGCTCCGTAAGAAAAGGAGGAAATTTTTACATATGACAAAGTTGTCTGCCGTGGCGGATTCCGACGACCGTTTCAAAAATGATTCTCAAAGACAACAAATGGTTTTATTTTCAAAAAATTTCATGAACTACATTACATCAGCAATTTTAAAATTATTTATGTGGTTTTCTTGGATCTTCTTGGGTGAATAAACGGACCGGCCAAGGTCTGGTAAAAGGACCCTTTCCCAATGAAAAGTATTCTAAAATCATGCAAAATTTTCATTCTTACCTCATTATTTTGATTTCCAATTTGAGCAATTTAGATTGCAAAAGATAAAAATGTATGCTAAACAAAAGCCATATTTTACTTTCACTTTAAAATTTTCATTTTTGAAAACAAAGTAGCCAGGGATAAAATGGATTTAGATGGGCAATTTGCCCTGTGCCCGGCTGCTAATTTGGAATGCCTTGTCATATATAGCTATATGGTGCTTTTGTGGGTATATTATATACTAAAAGGTACTAATTTGGAATGCCCTGTCATATATATCTATATGGTGCTTTTGTGGGTATATTATATAATAAAAGGTAACAACAGAACTCAACACACCTGTTGATGTTTTTCAATTTATCTTATTAATTAATGGTAAAGCATAGTCATTAAAGTCCTTATTTACTCTTAATTGTTAACAGTTTCTGCAACAAATAGGTGCATTCCATTACTATTTTTAAACATACCTGTACATCAAATTTATGAATGAGACAGAAACTACACTCTGTCTTGCCAGCCTTTGTTGTTTAAATGCTTCAAGTCTTTTGACTAATATCATTTTTCTTATTGTTTTATGATAATAAACTACAATTATGAGTGATTTAACACTGAAAGCTAAGTGAGTAAGTCATCAACTACATTTGGACTTAACAAAAATATTTTAAGTTAACTTCTTCAACAAACAACAACAAACAACACATTCTGATTATTATCAAAAATCGAATCCGTAACATTTCTGATTATTCTGATTAATTCAATAATTGATTATTCTTCTCTTGCCAATTCCCAACACTATGGTAAAATTATGTTTTACTTCAATTCTTACTGCCAAGTGCCTCTGTAATGGCTAACCTGCTCGCCTTGATTGTGGTTTAAGCTAGCACTATAAATATCCAATTACTAAGTGCATTGGTCTAGTACAAAAGTGATATAATCATTATCTAAAAAAAGTACTATGTACTTAGACCAACAAGCTTGGTTGCCTCATAGTTAAATTACAGCAATACAGGAATGGTTGGTCTGTTTTCGAAAAGAGGTCTTCGTAATTTGACATTTTTAGTCAATGAGACAGAGACTACACTCTGTCTTGCCAGCCTTTGTTGTTTAAATGCTTCAAGTCTTTTGACTAATATCATTTTTCTTATTGTACAGGAACAGCAAGACCAGTTCGAAGGAGTACATATCCCCAGTCTAGCCCACCAGGGAAAGGAATCATTTGGCAGTGGGAGGGAGATGTGAGGGGACAATGGCATGGATATGATATGGAAATAGCTTGCCTTTTAGAGGATTTTCAAACCCAGATTAAACAGAATCCAAAATCTCCATTTATACTAGATCTGTCAAAATCTCCATTGAAAATTCCATACCAAATAGATTTTGCTAGGTTAACTCAAATAAGACTTGAAACAGGAAAAGTAAGAAAAATAAGGAGAGTAACACTCAAACAAGCATATCCTTCTGGAAATGGATCTACCTCAACTCCTGCAGCTTCTACATGTACAGCTACGAGTAGTGTAGTCGTAAGTGGTCCTTCTACATCAACAAGTCCTCAAAAACGAAGTGCTGGGACTGGTGTAAGTCCTACAAAAAAAATCAAATCTGGACACATATTCACACAAAGTGTGCCATTTTCAAATGCAAATCCTAACATAGGAATGTCATCTGGTAGTGCTTTTAACACTGTTGCAAAATCAGGAAGTGGATCAACCAGTCAAAATGCTATTCAGAACATTAATAATCAAACGCCAGCATCTCACGGCAGACCTATCGCAAGGAGCTATATTAACACAGTTGTCCCGACGTCTAGTGCAGCTATTCATTCTAATCAGTTACCTTATTCTCACCTAGGACAGAACAATTCCAATTTCCCGAACTTTCCTCCAAATGTTAATATAGGTACATCTAGTCAATATGGAATGCAAGTTTTAGGAATGCCGAGCAATATTAGCAGTATGCAGCCAAATTACCCTACAATGCCAAATTCTATGATGCCAACCAGTTCACAAGGTCATGGACAAGGATTCTATGGAGGACCAAACATGCCATTTGGAATGTTTGGGGTTCATCATGGGTTACCCGGTGGTAGTATTATGAATATGGCACAAAACAGGTAAATATTAGAAATTTTTAACGGTAATCACTTGTGTGGATTGTTGTTATATATTTGACTAATATTAGAAATTTGTAATCACCTGTGTGGATTGGTGATATATTTTTAACCTAAATATATTTTACTAATATTAGAAATTTGTTGATATATTTTTAACCTAAATATATTTTACCTTTTACGGTAAATACCGTTACCTTTATTGCAGAAAACAAAACCACACACATACAATATGGAACATCACAGTAACATTTAAAAATATTACGGTACTTTGATGATACTTGAGAAGTGAAATTATCCTTACCGATAGTTACACAGTACATGGTTGCATTTGTAAATTATCAATGATACTTTTAAAATTTGAATTCATTTTTTTAATGTTTGCATTTGTTGTATTTTGATATATTTTTTTAAATCTAAACTTGACCAATTTTAAATACTAATTGAATATTAATGCAATTTTCTTATAAATGGACAAAATATGATGGGATTAAAAAGGTATTATTAAAACCACCATCCTATTCTTATATAGATTAATCTTGCATTTGTTTGATTGTATCCCTAGGATTGTTTATAGATGAGTGTGTGCATACAGTAGGTAGGTTTAAGGACCATTTAACTGTAATGGATAGGGAGCTAAGTTTTTTTTCCCTCTCAAATCAGAAATGTTTTTCACAAGAAACAGAAATTAGATTTTTCTTTTGGCTATGAAAAATCTCTAATTTTTCTTCAAAATTTACCAAAATTTCTTGTTGGAGACTACATAGTCAGATTATTTAAGTTTTAATTAGCAACTTTTCAAGATAGTTGTTAAACTGTACTGTAAAATTTGGTAATAGAAAATATTTTGATGATTAATTTTATTTTGATTTTCTGTTGTAGCAGTCATCATTTAACACAGAATATAAGTGGTATGAATCCTTCCATTTCACGTAAGTAGCATGAATAAAAATTGATTGATTTACTGTTGTTTGACATGACGTGAGCCAAATTTCAGTCACAAGGACTAAGGAGATTTTATTATAAATACATGTATCCATGTTGGAAAAAAGAGTAGGGCTGACAACGTTTTTGAAGTCCGACTTGAAAATCCACATTTTTAAGAGCATGATATATAGAATAACGGCAATTTTGAAGGATAAGACAGACATTATCGCAAATATCTCAGCAATTCCGATAGGACCAGCTGGGATATTTGTGATAATGTCTGTTATTGTTTTTATTGGTGATGTCATAATGTGTTTTACGTTAGATTGACCAATAAATTTGTGCATGCAAGTTCCGAACAGACCTAATATTTTTCTGGATCAAGGTCAGTTCAGCGATCCAGACTTTATCAACGGCACACATCAAAGGGAAAATGTCCAATTTGCAGATAAAAAATATATCCATTTTTGTTACTAACAATGGTTCTATTTCTCTGCTGGTGGAGTATTAGTCCCCAATGGTATTATCTGTTAAGTGCTTACAAAAACTTTCGGAGTATGAGTACAGAAATTGTACTTGAAAGTGTTATGACCGTAATGCCTGTTGTCAATGTTGAACATCGACATAACTTAAAAGATATATTTTTTGTTATTGAAATTTACAAATAATGTTCATCTCGGTAATCTACTGATTTTGGCTATCCTGTTTAGGCCCTTTTTGATTTTTTTGCTTCCTTTGACTTTTAGATTTTAATTCTATTATTTTTACTAATAGTATGGGCCTGATGCAGTCCTCAGGATGAGCACCGATCCTTCGGCCCAAGACCAGTAAAACTTTGTTTGGACCAGTAAATTTTTCTGTTTTTATTTTGAACTACATTTTTGTATATATACCGGTATATAAAAATAAATTCAAAAATTTGATTTGGCCCTGAGTAAATGCAAATTTTCATTTCGAGGACTGCCCAATGAATATGTTGTGTAGACTAAAAAAGATATCAACATTTTTAATTATATCCAGGTTTACAGAGAATGAGTGAGTGATTGTTGTATAATGCCAAGTGAAGAGTTTTTTCAGCTACAGAATGTATATCAAGACTTCAAGTTGTATTTCTATTAAATTATGATAATGTATGCTTTGTATTAAACACAACACACTTTAATAGTTGGATTTTTATAGTATATATATATATATGTCACTGAAACAACAGTCTGAGGATAGACATGCCACTCCACTTGGACACAATATTCTGATTCTAAGACGACCAGTATCTGCTTTTGCTTTTTGAAACTGTATGATTATCAGAAAAGCAACAAATACCAATTGTATAGTCTTTGTTTTTTACTTGATTCGGCTCGAACACACGATCTACAGCAGTCGAGACAAGCACGCTAACATATTTGTTTCATGGACTCTTAACCATAGATGGATGGAAAAAGAGATAGGTGATATTTAACACAAAGATAAGGATCCCAAAGATTAAAGACTATTTTAAAATCTAAATTAAAGCATGCAGTGAGTGGTTTTCATTTAACTCATTTATACCAGTAAATCATGGTAAGATGATGATGATGATATCCACTTTGTACAAGACCAACATGCTTTGGTGGATTTTTATAGTGCTAGCTCACTGAAACAACATACCGCAGGTAGACATGTCACTCCACGCGGACACATTATTCCTGATTCTGAGCCAACTATTCTTTGCTCTTAATCCTTATTGCTGTGTTGCTTAGTGGAGAAGCAGGAAACACCTTATTCATAGTCTTTGGTTTGACCTTTGACCTGCCAATGACTCAAACCAATGATCTACTAGTCTACACTCAAGGCGAACATACAAACCATTACAATACTAATACAGTTTAGAATATAAAACAAATATAAGGATCCATAAATTAAAATTGTTGACTCCATGCATGTAACATCAAGGATTTGGATGTAATTTTAATATGAAAAAAAAAATCATATGGAGATAATGGTAAAAATAACAAAGAATAAATTGCTATTGTTCTCTTACATTTAACAAATATTTTAGGTGTTTCCAATGTTGCACAGTCAGCTGGATCACAACATTTAGATATCCCTGAAGAAGCAAAGATTCCAAACAATGTTCCCAAGCAAAGTAAAAAACAAGGTGAGATTAATTTTTTTTTAATGATTATCGTTTTGTAGAGATTACTTGTAGTTCAAAAATACTCAATTGATCTTGCAAAAAAGGGCTTAGAACTCATAAACAATTACAGTCTATCTTAATCAGGGGCGGATTTAGAGGGGGGTGTGCGGGGCGTGCGCCCCCCCTAAAATTTCGCAAAGCATATGTTATGCAACGTTAATTAAGCAGTTCAACAAACAACTTTTTCGTGAATGGTTAACTCGTGACCTGTAGTAAAATATTCCTACACATTGTAAATACACGTTGGGTGTGTTCGTTGATTCATATATGGATTCGCCGACAATTTCCGCTTTTGTTTGTCTATAAACAAGAACGGTCGAATCATATGTTTTCAATGAATGAATCAAACGACGAAAAGAAAAACTCCATCCAGACGGGCAGTATTAACTAGAACCACCCGAAAGGACAAGCACCGAAAGTACAGACCAATTAGTGAAATGAGAGGAATGCGTTAAAACTAAACCAATAGTTCTTTGAAGGGTTAAAATATCGTGATCGATCAGTCATGAGTTGAACAATTCGCATCACTGTTGTTCAAAAAAAGTTTTACTTTAGGTTCTTATAATCTGACAAAAATATACTGTTAACAATTATCCGACAAAATTAAGACTCAATTAAAATCAAGTTTTTTTGGTCTGATAAAAATGGTGTGGTTGGTTCAAAATTGTCGTTCAAATAAATGTCTGTAATTCCTAAAATCCCCAGAGCTTCAGGGGGGCTGTGCCCCCCTGGGCCCCCTACCAGGGCTCTAACCTGGACCAGCTGGGGACCTTAAGCGGCCCCCAGACCCCTCGCCTACTCACGCCCCCCCTAACCACAAATCCTGGATCCGCCCCTGTTAATGTACTTTCACAACTCATTTATACACTAAAATATAAACCGTTATTGAACACATTGTTCATTGCATTACACATTTTTCTTGCCGAATTTCAAGCTTTATTCATGCCTTTGTCATCCTCCTGAATGGGTCAAAAGTTGATGTGGATTATATACCAGAAATAGGTTTTCCCTCCAGAATTTTGGAGCCGAAAAAGGGTGTGGATAATGCACAAAATGACAAATGCTTATGATATATGGCTGTTTATGGTACACATAGTTGGATATTGTAGTGTCAAAGCAAAGGCAATTAATGATTTAGTTTGAATTAACCAAGTATTCAAGTTAACAGGACAATATAGCAATTGCTTTGAGTGGATCATAAAATTTGCCTTCAAATGAAGATGCATTTACACATAACTGAATGGGGGGTGCACATCAAATTATTTGTGGAATATCTGTATGGGAGGGTAGAGGTACTTCAAATTATTTTGGGAATATCTGATACTGTAGTATAGTGTACAATATTTATGATATGAATGGCTGTGAAATACCTTGTAATTTAACCAGTTTATTTATGAAATTCTGTGTAATAAGCAGTATTACTAATCTAGATGTTCGATGATCAAAGATATTTCATTGTGATCAATGACATGCACTACATAGCTCATTCTGCGTGCATTCATAATTTACTGCAATGTTCAACAACTCATGAAATATTTTTTGATAATCAAAATCTGGATGTACAAATGTATTTAGGTACAGCAGTCCCACTCTTAGAAGGATCCTCCCACCAAAGGCTGCCACGCCCCTCTTATCAGACCAGATTCAAATGCTCTGAGATACATGTAGTAAAATACAACTAAATTGTTCCTTCTTGTAAGACAACTTTTTCATTGCAAAAGGGGGGGGGGGGGGGGGTTCTTATAAGAGAAGGACTACTGTATAATAAATCTTTTTAGGTAAATCTTCCGATACAGAAATTTTTGAACAGTTTACAGAAGTTTTACAGCATCCTCCTGATGAAGAGGTAATGATTGATTCATTGATTGGTGTTTAACACCAACAATAGCAATATTTCAGCTATATCATGGCGTAAGACTTTTTAAAAATGATTATGATATGGTAATGAATTATTGAATGCTTCATTAAAATGTCTACTTCATGAATATTCATGTCATAATAATTGTAAATCTAAATATAGAAATGATGTAGAAAAAATGTATTGACTTGATGAAATAAGGAAAAAAAAATTCTTTAACAATTCCTACAATTATTTCAATCATGTGCAATGCCAATAAAAAAACAGAGATTTTTGGTTAGAGTGAGTTTATGAGTGATTGTTGTTTAACATGAAATGAGCCATTTTTAGCTCACCTGACCCAAAGGGTCATGTGAGCTATCGTCACCACTGAGCATCCGTCGTCTGTCGTCCGTCGTCCGTCCGTCCGTCCGTTAACTTTTCACATTTTAATCAACTCCTCTGAAGCCACTGGGCCAATTTGAACCAAACTTTGGCGGAATGGTCCTTGGATGGCCCCCTTCCAAAATTGTGTCCGGAGATCCCGACTTCCAACCAAGATGGCCGCCAAGCTAAAAATAGAAAAAAGGGGGGATGAAATTTTGATTGTTCATTGCTGCTTTAGTATAAGTCAAAATGAGCTCAAATTTTAACTGCAGCTACATGGCAAGGAGTAGTTAAAATATATTCCGGGTTTTTCTGTGAAATTTTTCTTTCAGCCGATATATACCGATTATGCAAATTAGGCATATTTTGATAAAAGATCACATTTAAATCTTCTCCTCTGAAACCGCTGAACCAAATTAAACCAAAGCTGGCAGGGATGGTCCCTGGGTGGGTCCCTTTCAAAATTGTGTCCGACAGCCCCGCCCTCCATTCAAGATGGCTGCTGTTACTAAAAATAGAAATTTCTTCAATTGTCCATTGCTGCTTTAGCATAAATCAAAATGAGCTTAAATTTTAACTGCAGCTACATGGTAATGAGTAGTTTAACATATATTCCGAATTTTTCTGTGAAATTTTTCTTTCAGTCGATTTATACCGATTATGCAAATTAGGCATATTTTGATAAAAGATCATATTTAAATCTTCTCCTCTGAAACCGCTGAACCAAATTACACTAAACCTGGCAGGGATGGTCCTTGGGTGGGTCCCTTTCCAAATTATGTCCGACAGCCCCGCTCTCCATTCAAGATGGCTGCTGTTACTAAAAATAGAAATTTCTTCAATTGTCCATTGCTGCTTTAGTATAAGTCAAAATGAGCTCAAATTTTAACTGCAGCTACATGGCAATGAGTAGTTTAACATATATTCCGAATTTTTCTGTGAAATTTTTCTTTCAGCCGATTTATACCGATTATGCAAATTAGACATATTTTGATAAAAGATCACATTTAAATCATCTCCTCTGAAACCGCTGAACCAAATTAAAGCAAATTTGGCT
The DNA here is from genome assembly GCA_963680875.1 of Bathymodiolus brooksi. Taxonomy (NCBI): domain Eukaryota; kingdom Metazoa; phylum Mollusca; class Bivalvia; order Mytilida; family Modiolidae; genus Bathymodiolus; species Bathymodiolus brooksi. Next base: position 18,922,184 of record OY804580.1, read on the forward strand.
GGGATGGTCCTTGGGTGGTCCCCTTTCAATATTGTGTCCGACAGCCCCGCCCTCCATTCAAAATGGCTGCTGTTACTAAAAATAGAAATTTCTTTAGTTGTCAATTTCCACTTTATTAGAAATCAAAATGAACTCAAATTTTAACTGCAGCTATATGGCAATGAGTAGTTTAACATATATTCTGGGTTTTTCTGTGAGATTTTTTCAGCCAGTTTATTCCGTTTAGGAATATTATGAGATAAAAATCACATCAAAATCTTTTGCTCAGAAATTTGAGTTGAAATGATCTTTGGGTGGCCCACTTTCAAAATTATGTGTAACATCCCCATTTTCTATCAAATTTAGATGTCAAATTGAAAACCAGGTGAGCGATTACAGGATCCTGGGAGCCTCTAGTTTTTTTAGCTATGTCATGGCGAGAACAGGTTACATTAGATGAAATGATAATGATGTCAGCTTTTAACTATACTAACACGCTTACAATAATTATATTTTTTTAATGCTGGCTCACAGAAACAACAATCTGCGGCTAGACATGTCGCAACATATTATCCTGATTTCAAGTCAATCAGTCTTTAAAAAGCTGCATGCTATCAGAGAAGCAACAAATGCCAATTTTATAGTCTTTGGTTTGACCCGACCAGTGCTCGAACCCATGAACTTCCGCAATCGAGGCAAACACACTCACCATTACTCCACCAATGCTGTTCAAGATTGTTGTATATGTTGTGGAAGCACTAAACATTTTATTGTATTTGAAAGGTTCAAATTGTTTAGATATTTCAGGATTGTTGTATGTATGTTACAAGAAGTTAACACTAATAATTGTTTATCAGATTTTGAACTTTATTTTACAGGACTGTTGTATATGCTGTGAGAAGTTAAACCATGCCTCTGGTTATGGAGAAGGACAGGTTGAGAATCATGTTGTATATCAACTAAATAAATGTAGTCATATGTTCCACAAACTATGTTTAATAGCTATGTATGATAGTAGTTCTAAGGTAAGACTTAGAAAAATCAGGATTTAAACAAATATATGTGTGGTTTTTATTTTAGTACAGGATAATAGTAAAAAAAAAAAAAGGTTATAAAGTTCACATTTAAGTGCATATTGAAAATATATACTATAGTTGATATGTTTTGCGAGAATGAATTTCTCAAAGCAATCTCACATCGATCGATTGATTGATTGATTGATTGATTGATTGGTGTTTTAGCGTCCAGCGAGCAATCTCACATCGAAGGCGAAGCCTGTAATGTGGGATACGATGAGAAGTCCATTTCTAGCAAAACATATCGACGAATGTATGTTTATCGAGGTGACATCATTATAATTTCACATTAGAAATCAGCGATATTATGCTAATATCACGCTTGACTAGATATTATGTTAATATCACGCTAGTTGCTTGACTAGATATTATGTTAGTATCATGCTAGTTGCTTGACTAGATATTATGTTAATATCACGCTAGTTGCTTGACTAGATATTATGTTAATATCACGCTAGTTGCTTGACTAGATATTATAATAATATCACGCTAGTTGCTTGACAAGATATTATGTTAATATCACGCTAGTTTCTTGACTAGATATTATGTTAATATTACGCTAGTTGCTTGACTAGATATTATGTTAATATCACGCTAGTTGCTTGACTAGATATTATGTTAATATCATGCTAGTTGCTTGACTAGATATTATGTTAATATCATGCTAGTTGCTTGACTAGATATTATGTTAATATCACACTAGTTGCTTGACTAGATATTATGTTAATATCACGCTAGTTGCTTGACTAGATATTATTGTGTGTAAAGATCAAAGAGAAAATGTACAAATCATCAATTAAAGAAAATCTATACCTACACAATTTATAGTTTATTAAGTTGTGCCAGCATGGCTCAATTTCTACAGTACTGACACATTTACATTTCTATTGTCAGGTCTCTTTTTCTTCCTGATTTTATTTTTTCACATGAGTTATGGGCCTTTTATTACATCTTCACAGTTTTATTCAAATTACTTGTGCATTGGATATGTTTTATTGTCAACATGTACATAGTGATGCTTATATTAAATTTTTCATTATTTAAAGTATTTTCTGAATATGGCTGTTTTCAACGTTGTTATTTTGAAATCCAAAATGTATGTCAATTTCCTGAATATCTATTCCTCAGAGAAGAAATATTTTGGAGTTGTTTATAATGAATTAACCAAAGTAACAAATAAATATTCACAATAAAATATTCATAAAAAAAGGTGATGAATTCATTCTTGCCAACAAAAACTCCCTTCATCAGGTCTACATGTAATATAAAGGTCAAATCATATTAGCCAAGAAAAGTACCTTGTATTTTTATGAAGGTTTCAAATTACACGTGTCCACTAAAAGCGCAAGAAAATAGTGCTCTTCAGTATATTGTGGTGGTCAGTTTTATTGTTGGAGAAAACTTGAGTACTAGAAGAAAGCCACTGACCTGCAGCAAATGACTGACAAACTTTATCACATAGGGCAGGAATCGAACTCAAAACTTTTTGTGAAACATATCAGTAGTGTAATGGTTAGCGTTCTTGCCTCGAGTGCAGTAGATCATGGGTTCAATCCCTGGTCAGGTCAGGTCAGGTCAGGGGTCAAACCAAATCATATAATATTGGTATTGACTACTTCACCATTAAGCATGCAGCATCAAGGAGTAAGAGCAAAGACTGGTTGCCAGGGAAACAGGACAATGTCTACCTGTGGACTGTTGTTACAGTGAGCTAGCACTATACAAATTCAACTAAGGGTGATGGCCTAGTACACAGCAGACATCATCATTATCTCATGTAAAGCTAGCTTGTTCTCATCATAATATAGCTGTAAAATTTACTCACTTGGGGCATAACAACAATCACTCGCTCAAAATTTCAGTCATGATAAGCACAAATTTCATTGGTAAATCCAACTATCATATGACCACAGCTGCTACAGCTCCATAAATGCATTTTAAAGACAATTATTATTGATTAAAGAGTAAGGGTTAGGGTTGTGGTGTTTAATGACACTTTCAACAATATTTCAGTTCTATCGTGGCGGTCAGTTTTATTGGTGGAGGAAACTGGAATGCCGGAGAAAACCACCTGTCGCAAATCACTGCCAAACTTTATCACATAATGGTGTATCGAGTACATCTAGCCTGAGCAGGATTCGAACTCACAATTGCACAGGTAGTTGTAAATCCAACTACGATATGATCACAATATTAGTGATTAGTGATTAAAAGATTTGTTTTTGACTATGTATTTTATAATTTGATTGTTTAATTGTTTCTAGAATGGTAGTATGCAGTGTCCAACATGTAAAACAATCTACGGTGAGAAACACGGAAACTGCCCTAAAGGTCTGATGGAGTATTTGAAGTTGCCACAGGCTTTACCTGGGTACCCTGATTGTCAGACTATCAGAATAGTATACCATATATCCCCAGGGGTACAGGGGCAGGAACACCCACAACCAGGAAAAAGATTTAGCTGTCGAGGATTTCCTAGAGTGTGTTTTCTACCAGATAACAGTGAAGGAAGAAAGGTACAGTAAGAAATAATGTTTGGGAAACTTTTGTCTTACAATGCCTAGTTGTGAGGATAGTGTACTGCAGAGTATTTGTGGCAAGCTAATTTTAGTTAACAGGATATTTAAAGTTTAAAATAAGAAAGCTAAATAATAGCATATTGAGACTATATCATGATTACAAAAATGCAAAATATTTTTAGGTTTTTTTTTCTTGCCAAATCATGACATTTTACTACAATTAAAATATTCAGTTCTATGGTACTTAGTTCCCTTGAAATAAAACATGAAAACTACTGTTTATAGTTCTTATGCATATACATATAATTGAAATTGAATGTAAATTAAATTTTCCAAAAATTTAAAAACATTGTAGTAACTTTAAGTTTATTAGAAATCTTGACTGCAAAATTCAACATGGCTGCAAGAGAAAATAATGCAATTTGATTGGCTAAAATATATTGTTCTGCTTTTTCAAAAACAACACAGTGGGTTGAAATTGAATTTGATGTGAATTACCCAAGGCTGTTCTTTATAAAGTGTGTGATTTTTGTGTGGATCGGAAATCTAGGATGACCACCACTGCAGGAAAAGCTTTTACATAGGCCCCTATAGGAAAAATCTGCTAAAAATCCTTTTTCTTTGAAACCACTGGACCATTGAAATAAACTTTGTTTGAATGTTCCTTAGATTTCCTTGTATCAAAATTACATTAATTGTAAAGATAAGAAATTCTTGGTTCTCCACCACCACAGGGTTAGTATAACATAGCACCCTATGGGAAAATGAATATAATCTTTTTATTAAAAAAAAGCTTACAAGCATGATTGAACCCAAATTGTACATAAATTATTATTGGATAGTCCCTTAAAATGTTTACATTTTTCATATAGATCAGTAATCCAAGATGGCCATCACCACAGGATGACAATTATAATAGAACTGTATCGAAAAAAATCTTTTTCTCAGAAATAAACTGAACCTTTGAAAGCGAAATTTGGCTAGAGTATTTCTTGAATAAACCTTCAGAAAAGTTTGTGGAAAGCTGAAAATGGTCTTCAACAATATCTAATTATCATTGAACATTTTATATACATTATATGTATAGATCGCCTCAGTGTTGTAATGGTTCATGTGCTAGACTTGAGTGTGGTAGATCATGGGTTCAATCCCTAATTTTGTCAAATCAAAGACTATAAAATTTAAATTTGCTGCTTATCTACTGAGCATATGCATACAGCATTAAAAAAGGCAGTCAGGATTTTACCAGCTGCATTTTCATTGGCTGACAATAAGTTCATCTAGACATGACCTCTAATCAAGCTCTGTCAGATGTTAAGTGTAGCATAGCATATTATAGCTACTGATTTTAAATTCTTTTCATAATTATTGTTAACTGATTACAGTAAAACTTGGTTATAACGAATTTCAAATGACATACAAAATAGCTTTATTATAAAGCTTTTCTGTATATTTAAAACATAGTTTAAACCTTTTGTAGATACTGAAGTTATTGATTGTTGCTTGGAAACGAAGACTAACGTTTACGATTGGACAGTCCACAACAACTGGTGAAAGTGACACTGTTACATGGAATGAAATCCACCATAAAACAGAATTTGCGTCAAATATATCGGGGCACGGCTTTCCCGATGATAAATACTTTGATAATGTCCTCCAAGAACTTTCCGTACAAGGCGTCACGGAAAAAGATATATGAAAGAATAATGCTTCAGTGATACACAAGGAACAAGTTAATATATATATATATAATTAGCAGTGTTTACAAAAAGTCATTCATTTTGTTAATTGTAATACATGATGTCATGAAAATGTTTTTTTAATTAATTTGATTTGATAATTGCTTGACATCCAGCGAGCAGTATTTCAGCTATGTTGAGGCTGATAACATTAAATCATTCCTATAAAAATAAGACCTCAACCCTTAATGTGGTTGTTTTTATTTTCATTTTTTTCTCTCTTTTTTTTTGTGTTGAAAATATGGTAATTTATAAGAGAAAATGACTACAAATACAGCATTGCTCATACCTAATTTTGAAAAGCAATATCTATGCTGGCTGGATAATGCATTTTCTGAAGTACCTGATCGTGCGAATGCATGTGAATCACGGATATTGTTGTGCAAAGTATTGACAAGACAAGATGGTGCAATAACTAGCTGTTAGGATACAAAATGAAATGCATGCATGCATGACAATTCAGGCATAATAGCACGAGTCATTCATGTTGAAAAAGATATTTTATGGGATAGGATTTCAATAAAAATTTGAAATCAGAAATGAGAAAATATATTTCACACAATAAAATATTTCTGATATAGATACTTTCATAAACAAGCATAAACTAAGATACTCGGGGGGAAAAAAATCCATCGAAATATGAGTGCTTGTGTAGCATATTTTCTAGCCCCAAATGTATGTCTGGTCTTACGGTCTTGTGATTTTCGGAAATATTTATTTGATACAGTTTTCTGATTGGCTGTTTTTCTTTTAGTTCGAGGAGGAGGCCTATGGTGTTTGATGCCATTTTCAACAATATTTCAGTTGTGGTCCCCCCAGTTTAATTAGTGGTGGAAACTGGAGAACCCAGACAAATTCACAACCTGCCACAAGTCACTGACAAACTTTATCACACTATGTTGTATTGAGTACACCTTGCCATGAGCAGGATTATTTTTAGTTCGAGTAGACTCATTCTCAAAAGATTTATTTCCATAAGGCTTGATTAGTTAAACCTCATTTGACTAAAATAATCAATACATGTGAAGTTAACATAATTTTTTATCTATAGCTTAGAAGAAATACAGTATCTAAGAGTGCTCTGTGTCAAAGCTAATAATTTAATATATTTTGAAGTATTTTCATGTTTGAGTTATCTTTCTTGATCTTAGATGTTTGTTAATATTTATTTTTTTAATTTTTTGTCTTTATCAAAACACTAACATCTAATGTTAGTATGGGGTCACATCATGCTGTGGGGCTTTCTAATTGAAATGAACACATTATGTAGTAATTGCAAATTGTAAGAACTAGTATACCTTGTCATAGGCTGGAGTTAAGCTCACAAACTGTTGTGATTGGAAAAATAGAATATTTATAAATGTAATTGAAGATAATTTATTTGGTTTTTTTTACAACATAATATTTTGTTGATAATGTTTTTGTTGTTCTTGTCTTGTTTTTTTTCCTTCATGACATATTTTTACTATGTTTAACGAATAAAAAAAAAATAGATTTGAAATAATTATAGGAATGAGTTGTTGACTATTAATAGAAAAAAATGAATATTAATACTTATACACACAAGTGTGAACTTTTACTGTACATTTTGTATATTTAGGCAGTTAGATGATCATATGGTTAGCATGTTTGTATAAATTAATTTTAGAGTCACATGTCATGTTATACATGTTTTGATTGGTTTAAAAAGTTGAGTACATTTTCGTATGTACTGAACCTGAAAATAGACGTCGTTCCCAAGGCGTCTCGTGCCGTTGTCATCAGGCGATTTTCTTTAAATGAGGCACCTTTGGGGTTATTTAAATTTATTTCCGATTATTTGCCTTATTTTGAAAAAATTAATATATTTTTCAATATCATAGCAAAAAAAGTTTGAATTAATTTATTTGTTTGGTTCAATCGAAATAAACTCAATCAGCTTGTACACACCCTTACGTAACCTGCTATGTGGGTTACACAGTGTGTACAACCTGATTGAGTTTATTTCTTCATGAACCGAACAAAAATTGCGATCAATCTTTAAATGTTATGTATGAATTCTGGGTTTAAAGTCCACTCAAATAAATTGAAAGGCTTTGTTAATGTAATTTATATGCCACTTCATTGCTTAGCATACAGCAATATGAAGACAGAGGAATAACTCACTCGACTGGAAGCCAGATTAATGTATGACATGCCTACTGCTGGTTTTATTTCAATTATCTGGGATAGTTCATGGATTAGGAGTTATGGTGTTTAACGCCACTTTCAACAATATTTCAGTAATATCGTGACGGTCAGCTTTATTGGTGGAGGAAACCGGAGAAAACCACTGACCTGCCGCAGGTCACTGACAAACTTTATCACATAATGTTGTATGGAGTACACCTCGCCATGAGCGGGATTCAAATTTGCAACATTAGTGATGATAAGGGTAGTCAATTATGCTAGTCATAAAATAGACCTTGCACAATATTTGCCCATCCGATCAAACAAAGGAATATGAAATTGTTTTTTGTTGCTTCTCCGCTAAGCACGCAACATGACGGATTAAGCTCTATGACCGGCTGGCATGGAATCAGAATAATGCGTCCAAGTAGAGCGACATGTCTACATGAGGACTGTTGTTTCAGCTAGCTAGCACTATGAAAATTTGACTATAAGCATGTTGGTCTAGTACATAGCGGACATTATCAACATGTCATAGAATGTAACTTGCTCTCGCTATAATATAGCTGGAAAATTATTCATGCGAGCCGACTAGTCTTTGCTTTTATTCCATAATGCTGCTTTCTCAGTGGAGAACAGTAAATATTAATTTTATAGACTTTGTTTTGATTCGACACAGACTCAAACTTACAATCGTCCATTCTCAAGGAAAGCATGCTAACCATCACACCACAGATGTGGTGTCCTAAATATTGAGACTAAATGCATGATATACAGTACACTCCAAGTGTATCAACGATCATACTCTCAGGTCGGACATATTCCTCCCAAAATGTCCGACAAATTTGAGAGTCAACACTCTCTAAGTCCGACTATTTGGTCGGACGTGAGAGTGGAGATTTAAAGATTTTTTTTACATTTCTCGAGGTGAATATGGCAAACATTTTGTGATCGATGCGTATTTGTAAGAGTACTTTCTTTCCGGTATGTAGAATGTCCGGGTACGTAAATACCCTAGTGTATTTCTACCTTGCACCATATTCGCGCCAGGAAGGGTAGCTCAAAGGTCAATATATAGCTTAAATATTGTTGAAAAGTGACGTTTAAACACCCATAGCCTCATATAAATTATTGCAATAAAATATCGATTAAGCAACGAAATCGATATAAATTATTTTCCAGTATATTTAGTATAAAAAGCTTGTTCTACACGTTTACTGTGAGATGTATTGCAACCACCATTTTTTACTACAACCACGTGCGCATGCTCGTGTTTGATGGAAGGCTATAGCTATATTTAGATATTTTGTGATAATAATTTTATATTGTAAATCGATCCACCCTGTGATTTTTTTCAACAAGATACATTTTTTTATAGTATATATTTTATTATAAAATACAATATTGAACTGATTTTCGCTAACACTTCAATCATTGAATATTGATTTTTTTTTGGAAGTTGAATATTTTATCCCCAGAATTGCACCCCCTGTTAGTATACTTTTATTGCTTTATTTAAAAAAAAATAACACCAAGAACATCGACGATACGAGTCTTCTTATTCAGAAATAAACCTACAGCAAAATAAAGGTATACATTTTTTGTACGGTAAACAAAATCGTCATTTTTATCTAGATTTATCGTCCAAAAAAATACGGTACTCCTCTACTATACTAATTTGGATTAGGCCATCATCAAAATAAAGATTAAAAAAATGTATTTTATGATAAAGATGGCTGATTAAAATTGTTTGTCATGCATTAGCTGTCAGTTGTAATATACAGGATGTAACCAATATACAGGAAGAGCCCCTACTGTGAAGCCATCTATTTTGAGATGCCATTCAATGAAAATAACAACCTGACCATATTGTTAAATAAGAATAAGAAATTAAAATTTATAGAAGGCAAGGATTTATATAATTAACACATTAAGTCACATTTCATTTATTTAGATTGGGTCAGTTATCAATTAAAAAGACAAAAATGATTTTAAACAAAATCTGTCTGATAAGTATTTACCTAAATAACGATATCATGACGTATAATAATTTCTCACCGTAAATGTATTTATTTTATTAAGATATTTATACACATATATAAGAAAAAAGATATAAATTAATTTTTTTAAGTACAAATAAATTGGAAGACGGCTTGAAAATCGAAAATGCAAAATAGTTATCTATGTTTATAAGTCTTAGTAAAAGGAGTCTTGAGCAATGGTTTTTTTTCACACCTGTGATAGGTGTATTTGTATATCATGAATGCATGATGCGACGACATGCTGAGATGGGTGATGTTTTGACAGGTAAATTGTAAAAAAAAACGTAGAATACACTAATAAAATATTATTTCACCTATATCAGGACTCCGCAGACTACCAATTTTCAAGAAAAAAACGGGATTTACGGATTTATGACCCATTCGCCATAAACAAAAATAAAACTTAAATTTTACTAATTAATTTTAATCCAAATTTGCCTTTAAAGAAATAAATGTATAGATTAGAATTATTTACCCGGGTTCGTTCGCCCTACATTTGGCAAACACGTAAAAGAGCAAACACACCCGATATCGTAAACCGGCAACTGTCTGCAGCAAGTGAAAGGGCCTTGGCATCGATTGTTGCGAGTACATAAGGGACATATTAATATTCACTTCTAGTGCACTTAAAACATGGGTACTGCATGTTAATACATTTTATTCATGGATATTATTGTATATATCGCCCGTGACAGCCGTTAACATATCTATACTTTCCGTACCACTGTATATCACTCATTTACTTCAGCTTTACTAAGATACGCATGTTTCTTTATGCACACATTTATTGGTTAGCAGAATTTGGGGACGTTTCCTGTTTACAGTTTAACTATCTGAGAGTGGAGACTCTCACTCCGACCTGGGAGGATTTTGTCGGACAATTTTAAGAGTGAAGTCCGACAAAACTCTGTGTCCGACCTGAGAGTATGATCGTTGATACACTTGGAGGGATCTGTACATAGATTATTTAGAGTTCAGACATGATTCACTAACATGCAGCAGAATTCCTTCATTTGTATAATTATCATTTGTTTTGAGATAAGAAGCATTTACCCACATTTAATTTGTTATATATGTTGTGATTTTTTTAGAATATTTCCCTGATATAAATTACATTAGAAACTGGTGCAAAATACAAATATTTAATAAAAATGAAATGATGAGTGCTATTCATACTGAAGATTAAACCTTTCTTGTTGATTGTGATATTTTTCGTATTACCATAAGGGACTAATGTGGTCGTGACTGTATGGTAATTGGATTTACAACTACCTATGCAATCAGTACCCATCACCACTGATTTTGTGAGTTAAAATCCTGCTCATGGGGAGGTGTACTCAATACAACAATATGTGATGAAGTTTGTCAGTGACTTGCGACAGACCTGTGGTTTTCTCGGGGTACTCCAGTTTCCTCCACCAATAAAATTGACAGTCATGATATAACTGAAATATTGTTAAAAGTGGCCACATTCAACAATATTTCAGTTATATTATGGCGATAAGTTATAATGGTGGAGGAATCCGGAGTACACAGAAAACCACCGATAAAGCTGAAATAATGTTATATCGAGCAAACCTCGCCATGAGCGGGATTCGAACTCACATTGTTAGTGGTGATAGGCACTGATTGCAGAGGTACTTGTAAATCCAACTACCATACGATCACAACCACGACGGCCCCTGAGTATATAATACATATGGTTGTAAATATGATGTTTTTGGTATGAAAATATTTGATATTTATTACTAGATTCATGTTAATGATAAATTGATTAGTAATGTATGGACCGGCCGTTTATCCTTTGGGATTGGGGAGGGGCTATGTAATTTGTCATAGAATTTATTTTTCAAGCAAAACAAAAATCAGATTTTTAGATTTTATTTGGTCATTAAAAATCTGTGCTTTTACTTCAAATTTTAGGAAAATACTTGTTGAAGACTACTGGGTCAGATAATTTGATATTGTCATCTTTCAGATCAAGATATTTTTTCGTCAAAATATGGCAAATGAAAATATAAAAACAATAAATAGCTCCACACCACCCCTAGAAGTTTAATGGCCAATCCCTTAGATACAGTTAAGCCCTTTTATCTCGAACTTGGATAACTTGAAGTCCAAATGGTTGCTCCCAGTATAATATAATGGGGGTGATTTAAATACTTTGTTGTAATACAAGCAAAATCCATGGTTGATTTGACTTCCAACTCATGCATTGAGATTTGACTGTCTTTGAACTAGTATAAGGGAATGGCCACTTTACTTGGGGGGGGGGGGGGGGGGGGGAGCAGTTATGTTTCATTTATTTTACATTTTTTTAACACCAAATTTTATAGAATTTTTTCTATCTTGACCAGAAATATGCAAAGATAAAGAAAAAAATTAATTTGTTTTGTGTGAAAAAAAATTTCCGTTCCGGAAAACATATTGCCCCACCCACCCCTAAAAGTGAAATGGTTGATCCCTAATGTATTGAAAAGAAAAAAATTGTTTTCTCAAGAGTGGGAAGAAAGTGATTATCTGTGTTTGCAGCGGTACCAATCTAAATAAAAATAATAAGAAGAATTTTATGTTGTTTTATCTTTTAGTATGTAACTATAAAATAATGTTGGAGCTTTTTTATGTGTAATGTTTGAATAAAAACATAGATACCTATTTAGTGTGGAGGATATGATACTGGAATGCCTTTAATCGGGCACGCTCAAAATCAAAAGAATGGAAATTTAAAGAAAATATCTAAAATTGGTGCCTTATGGTGAAGGATACGAACCTTAGGTTAATAATAATTACATTATATATGAACTGTAAATTTATATGATAAATACATTTGATAAACTATATCAGTGCCGAAACAATGACTACTGGGTGATTCTACCCTTGGTGACTAATAGTGGTCCGGCAGAGGTATGGACCCAGTGATAGTAATAAAAAAAAGCTTATATCAAAAAGGTATGCTGATAGTCATCATGATATGTAGATTTGAATTTATACAAACAAAAGGTCTAGAGTCTATGGGACCCGAGACCTTGGGGGTCCAAAGTTGAACATGAGGAAATTTTAAAAACAATGATTATATTCAACCAGTAGTCATCAAAATGATAATTTGAATTTACTGGTCCGGATCAAATTCTTGAATTAATTTTTATATAGTTCTAAATAAATATTGAAAAATTTACTGGTCCAAACAAAGTTTTACTGTTCTTGGGCCGGAGGACCGGTGCTCGTCTGAGGACTGTCAGTAATTGAAATACAAGTATAAATGTCATAAATCATCATTTTGATACACAGATTCAAGCTTGTATTAATGAAGACTCCATGGTCTGTTGGTTCTGAGCCCTTCTTTGGGGTCCAAAGTTTTACATAGACTGTATTGGAATAAAATTTAAAATAGGATTCTCAAGAACTATAAATGGAGAGAATTTATAGAGTATGGTGTATAATGCCACTTTCAACAATATTTCAGTTATATCATGGCATAAATGGAAATGTAATTGTAGTTGACATGAAATATCCTTATGATATTTATATTCCAGCATGCAAAAATGGAGATCACGGTCCGTCATGTTCTGTTAGGGGAGTAAGGTTTTACATTGGCTGTATAAGGATACATTTTAGAATAGAATAGAATTCTCTAAAAACTTGGAATGCAAATAAATTGTAATTGGTGTTAAGTATTCTTTTCAAATAGAGATTCAATCTAGTACAAAAGAAGACACCTTAATTTGCATGAGGCAGATTTCATGAAAGTGTTTCTTGAGAGAAACTAAAATAATTTAGCCCTTTCACATTCAGTTATATAAATGATGTCATTTGACTAAGTATTTCTAAGTCTGGTGATTATGTTAATCGCATCTATCACATTGAACTTGCCATAAAGGATACAACAGACACAGCTAGGTCTGCTCCATACCCTGACAATACAACTAGAAATTGATAGCGAGGACCGATAAGAACCAAACTTTCCAACAAAAGAGATGTTTTCAAATTTTCTATTGTGAACTTCCTAATTTTATGTAGCAACATTCCAGAAGCACCTGTGTATGGAGTGTCTGTCTTAGTTGAGATCATATTCCAGAGTTGTTGCTAACGAGGAAACTGCTCAATCAAGGGCCATAGCACTAGTGGTCAAGTTGAAGTAATCACTTCGAAAATATTATGGTCGCTGTTACAGAATATTATACATGTGTCACAATTAACCACGAATGTGTGTGGTTTTGTTGTAATAACAAACCCGTAATTTCCTCATTGTGACTCTTAGTGGGATTCGTGCTTGATCTTTAGTTTTCTGTGTAGAGTTTCATAGATCATTGTTTGTCTATTTTTCTATTGGCAATTGTATTGTCTGTTCGTCTTCGATTTCCGGTTTCTGATTTACCCCTTTGGTATCATAAAACATTTCTTGCAACAAATGTAATACGACAGATCCCAATATTAGAGCAAGAACTACCTACCCATCTGGAGAAATGAGTTCTCCCGTGGATTTTAGTGAAGTTGGTGTTGATCATGTTGTCCAATTACATGTTTTCACGTTTTTAGTTTTTAGTTTTTAGTTGGGACCATCGTGGCCATGGTTGTATGGTAGTTGGATTTACAGTTACCTATGCAACCGGTGCCTCTCGCCACTGATGTTGTGAGTTTGAATCCCGCTCAAGGCGAGGTGTACAACATTATGTGATAAAATTTGTCAGTGACTTGAGGCAGGTCTGTGGTTTCCTCCACCAATAAAACTGACCGCCACAATATAACTGAAATAATGTTGAAAGTGGCGTTAAACACCATAAACCCAAAACCAACGTTTTTAATTTTGTGTTGTTATGATTACTATGATTTCTGCGTAAAAACGATGTTCGATTCATCTTCACTCATTTGTGTTGTAGGGATTTCATGCTTTATCTATGTTATTTGTATTTATTTATATATTATGGTGCCCAAACACGATTTCCACATCAGATGATGTTCGCGTCACTTAACAGTAACACAACTGGTGCTATTAGTGGAACAGAAACTCCTAACCTTTCCAGGATTACATGAGTTCATACCCGTATTGGTGGGATTCGTATTGCTTAATCCTTAGTTTTCCTTGGTGTTTTGTTTTAAACTTATTTTATTCACAACTAAATGAATAGGATTGAGCAACAGGCTATGCGTATACAAGCTCTCTCCTTTTACATGTACAAGGCATATATTCAGTATATATAACAATTATATCAATAATATAAGATAATTATGTTCCTTCAATAGATGTAATTGTGAACACCATTTAATATTTCATATATAATAAGGGACCGACCATTTAACTTGAAGGGGGGGGGGGGGGGGGGGGGGGGTTATGGTTTTTTGTTTCGTTCAGAATTTTTTTTTCGGATATTTATTTTTTTTGGCGCGCAATTTTTTTTTCCATGTACCGGTAATAATAAATCTATATTAATGTCAATATTATTATTATTTGGTATTAATATCTGTATAGAATCTAATAAGATAGATCTTAAGTTATTAAATTTAGGACAGATAAGCAAAAATGGTTGTTATCTTCTAAGGGAACGACCATTTAACTTGGGGAGGGGGGGTTATGGTTTTTTTCTAAAAAAATATTCTGATTCCCAATGTTGCTGAAAAAAATATTCTGATTTTGGTGGAGGAAAAAAAAAATAATCTGATTCAGAGTTTTTGTCATATAACCTAATGTTGAATTCTGGAAAAAAATTTCATGCCTTGCATGATCATTTTCTACTACTACAAATAAGGATGTATCATCTACAAAAAGCTGGATGTCATTATTTATCATTCACAATATCATTAATATAAACAAGGAAAAGGAATGGGCCCAAAACAGAACCTTGGGGAACACCCACTTTAATACCTTTAAGAGTTGAAGAGAAACCTTCCGAGACAACTTTTTATTGACGATCTGAGAGGTAACTTTCAATCCATGATATTAGTTGTTTGTTAACTCCAGTCAGCTTAAGTTTGAAAAGAAGGCCTGTATGCCAAACTTTGTCAAAGGCCTTGGAAACATCACAAAAACAAATCTTACATCCCTCCCCCTATCCATACTACTAATAATATTATGATATATTTTCAATCAGTTGATTAACAGTTGAGTCATTTGGTTAAAAGCCAGATTGACACTTTGACAAGATATTATTTGTTTCCATATAATTAAATAAATGCTTAAAGATAATTTTTTCCATAATTTTACATACTATGCTGGTTAATACTGACATAGGGCGATAGTTTTGGGGTGAATGTGGATTACCCTTACCTTTAAAAATTGGACTTACATGAGTTATCTTCCATAAGAGAGGAACCTGTTTAATTGAAAGAGACATGTTAAAAAATGTTGTTAGTGGTTTAGAAATTGAATAAGCAATATCTTGTAGTAATCTAGAACTGACACCATCAGGGCCAGCAGGTTTATTTACATTTAAAAATCTTAACTGGTCTAAAATTTCCTGTTCTGTTAGAATAAATTCATTCAAATGACATGGCAGAGGTGTAACATTATCAGAAATAACTGGTTCGTTATCAATATTAGCTATATTAGAAAAGTGAGTATTTAGAATTTCAACTTTATTAGAAGGGTGAATAAAAATTTGGCCATCATGTTCCAAAAATGGGGGTGGATCTCTTGCTTTAGTAAAATTTGAAATGGATTTAGCAATTCTCCACCATTTACCAGGAGGAATATCCTTGTTTAAAAGTTCAGAGGTAAGTTTATTTTTATATTCGTCCTTTGCTTTTTTCACTAAATCAATAACTTCATTCCTGATTTCTCTAAATTTTTTCCAATGATCAGGGTTGTTTGTAGTTTTAGCTTTATAATGAATTCTGTTACGTTGTCTGATCTTGTTTCTAATTGTATTATTCATGAATGGTTTATCGTTTGGTCGAACTGTAATAGTCTTGGTAGGTACATGTATATATTTTCTAACAGCATCATCTAAAATTTTAAGAAAATTAGAATACACATCATTAATATTATCAGAATTCAAAACTAGATCATCCCAATTTGTAATATTCAGTTCATCAGCAAGCCATTCAATGTCGGCAGCATTATAATTTCTTATGTTCGTGTCGCTTAACAGTAACACAACTGGTGCTATTAGTGGAACAGAAACTCCTAACCCTTCCAGGATTACATGAGTTCATTTTTTTTTCAAGGGAGAAGACACTATGAAAATTGTATCGTTCTCTTTTTTTAAAGAGAAAGTAAACCTCTTTTACAGGACGAAATGTGGTACTACCAATAATAATAATATAAATTATTTAAAAAATATAACAAATATATTGTTTTATTTTATTATTCCGTTCCTCAACACTTCTCAAATTTTGCGACTTTCAGTTCTCTGTGTGTACAACGTTGTTTTTCAAATTCACATCTGTAATATAATATTGACAATGAAATATTACCATACAGTTACAAAGACAATGCTAATTAATTTTTAATATTCATGTTTATGCAATCAGTGCCTCTCACCACTAACGTTGCATTTTCAAATCCCGCTCATTGCGAGGTGTTCTCGATACAACATTATGTGATGAAGTTTGTCAGTAGCATGTGGCAGGTCAGTTTGTTCTCTCCGGGTACTCCGGTTTCCTCCACCAATAAAAACTGACCGCCACGATATAAATGAAACGTTTTTGAAAGTGGCATTAAACACCATATCCCTAACCCCGTAACCCAATGATATTTGTATCTCAAACTTAATGGTTTGATTTTGTTTTAATAATTGGGCATTTGTCGATTTCAACTATATTGTAATTTGTGACTACCAGACTTATACCGTGGAGGAAAGCCCGATCATGTATATCCTTAATCCCAATTTGAGATATTTTAAAGTAATTTGCTCCTAGGTTGAAGTCATCGCTACAAAAATTTTACGGTTGTCATCAAGAATTGATTGATCGCTAAGAAATATCCATATCTCGAACTACAATGGATTTTCTCCCTTTTATGTATGTTTTTTCTTTCATCTATCACCGACAAGACATTTACTGAACTTCACTATATGAACAACACGTAAGGTGTCTTATAAGAAGCAAGAACTGCATTCCCTTCACAAGTATATGGGTTCACCTCTGGGTTTTTTTATTGGATCAGTGTTGCTCATCTTTTTAGTTTCCTATGTTCTGTTGTGTGTGTTTTTTTGTCTGAGTTCTGTGTCTTGTGTGCCCAATATTACAAGTCTCTCTAGATTCTCCATTCGTGATTTTCCCTTCGGGTTTCTCTAACACCAAATGAGGTAATACTGAAATTTGAACATGATATTTCGTCTGTTGAACTGCCCAGTTGCTATAATATGAAATTTGATTGGTTTATAAAAGAATTGATGGAACTTTCGTTTCACAGCAAAATTGTCAATGCTATATAGCAGCGGTCACCCCAATCTGGCCCCTTCACAATTGACTCACTGTTTGTTATTATACATAAGATAAATTTAATTATTATTTGATAAAAATGACTTACGTGTTGATGTATGTATTACCATCTGAACCACAAATTGTTTCAAGATCTGTTTGACATGGTTGATGACTCAATTCTAAACAGAAGAAATCGAAAATAGCCTCAGGACCTGTTAATACTGGTCCAGTTTGGATACCTCCTGTTCCTGTTCCAGTTCCAGTTCCGGTGCCCCCGCTTCCACCTACAGTGGTGGTCATTGGTGTTGTTGATACGCATGCTGATTCGTATGCAACATGAATGCTGTTATCAGCACAGTGTGCTTTTGAATAGTCACATCTGAAAATTACATTAATTTTATTCATTGAATGATAGGAATTATTCCAAGTTACCATAACAACCATATTTAAGATTATAATATTACTTAAGACGAGTGTATAAA
The DNA here is from genome assembly GCA_963680875.1 of Bathymodiolus brooksi. Lineage (NCBI taxonomy): Eukaryota > Metazoa > Mollusca > Bivalvia > Mytilida > Modiolidae > Bathymodiolus > Bathymodiolus brooksi. The sequence goes on from OY804580.1 coordinate 18,940,530, forward strand.
GGTCACGTTTCATGCACGTGAAATGTCTTTATCAAATAATAACAAAATGTTCTGGCATATCCATAATGACATTGTATTATTCTTGAAAAAAGATATTTTGCTGTGGATTAATGTATTTATTACAATTTTAACATGATGATAGCTAGAATGGAATACAGCTCTTTTTATTTGTTCTGTGGTTGAACGAGAACAACAATGCAGTTATATTCATGACTAAAATAGATCAACACACCATTATTAATTTAGATAGAAAGGTGGCACTGGGCGGGAATAATAGATTGCCACCGACAAAAAAGCTGTTGCTCATTAGGAGATGATACAAGTGGTCTTCTTTGGAATTATGCCAACGCGAAGCGATCTTTTCCGTCCTTTCCTTAGAACGAATTGGATATTTGATCCCTCTCATACAACTTGTGCCGAACGGACGTCGGAAGGGTTGTTATTTGAGGGGAGAAACTATGTTCTACATTGTATTTCTATACGATGCCGAGATGAAACGACGGGCAAGTAGATCCCTACATGTCGATTTACTACGCAGGCAGTCCTCGAAATGAAAATTTGAATTTATTAGTCCGAATCAAATCCTTGAATTTAATTTTATATAGTTTTTAAAAAAAAATGAAAAATTTACAGGTCCGAACAAAGCTTTATTGGTCTTTGGCCGGAGAACCGGTTCTCATCTTGATAATTGTGCAGGTGACACACTGTGTGTGGCTTATGTATTACGATTATTACCTATTTCTATAGGTGACTCCATTAGTTCCACATTCTGGGTGGTTACCCCATGTAAAACAATCCTGTCTTTCTATAGAACGACATCCAAAGTTATTGAACAGATTGCCAAAGTCCTGAGCATTGCATGCTGCAAAGAAAGAGGTAAAGGGAGAAATTATAAAGCAAAGTTTTAAAGGAAGATTAATACAGGGGTATATGAAGGAAGAAAGACTACGAATGTTGACCTTATTTTGGCAATCATTCAAATTCAAATGTGGAACAGGACACTGACTACCCTTCCAATCGCAAATAAGCCAAACTATAGATAATAACCACATGTCTATGAACGTTAGACAAAATCGAAGAGGGTAACCAAGAATGACAATCCAGAGACGCTGGCAAAACCGGGCACACAGAACATACTTTCAACCGTAGACCCTACTATGAAACAAATATTGTCTGTTTTGAATAAATTGGTATATTATTTGTTTTATTTTCCCAGATTTTTTCAATAATTAGCAAAAAGAAAACACTCAAAGCATTCCAACATGGAGATTCAGCTGTAACAAAGTCAATTATTAGCAATTAATGAGAAAGCAGTTGTACCATTTCCGCAAGCAAATACAGACCACAATCGAATCGGAACATCATAGAAACATGCAAAAATCGACACCTCATATGGTACATGTACACACATAGGCATGAACACTCACTCGCCCACTTGGCTTGGTACAAGCACTTCAATGCAATGTGGTGGCGTTATTTCTCTTAGTCAAACACCACCATCTTGGTGAAAAGTTGCGATCATGCAACTGTTTTCAACATGTGAGCAACAAACCGACCCTCCTATATAACTGGATGTGCAATGTTTGTTGTACCTCCTAATATTAAGCTTAATAAATGAGATAGTTATTCATCGTGACAACGCAGTTGTCACATGTATAAAATATACTTGTTCTATAAACAATTGTGAACTTTGAACCGAACTGTAATAGCCAATGCAATCTCTAGTCATCTGTACTTTAGAAATTCCATGATTTCAAGTTTTGACATCTTTCGAAAAAAAATTTTGAAAGATAAGATGAGACGATGTTTTGAAGAAAAAAAAATGTACATGTCTGTTTAAATATAGTGATCTCTTATAGGAATCAAAATATGTTTTCAATATAAAAACAAAAAAATGATACCATGCTTTGACATTGAAATTACATTCTTACCCGCAATGACGAGAAAAACACAAACTGCATGGGCCACCTTCATTCCGATCTTAAGGTTTTCACAAGCACAATTGACGTGGACACGAAATTGCTACAGTTCTTATCTGTATTTTTAAATCGTGACATTGTACCATTAGATCGTGTTGACAAGATAAGGTAGTGTCGTCATTATATCTTAAATCTCATATAGAAAATGCTATCATGACAAACATGTCTGTTATTAATGCTGATCATTTTTCTGTCACCCAAAAACCCCACGGTGATTCATTTCTTTTAATGATCATGTTTGTATTTTCTGTCTGTTCGTCTTAGATGTGTGTGGATGAGTGGCTTACTTTGTTAATAGCCGAGGATATCAAATCAAACGGAACCGTTAATATACAATTAATTACTATTTGTGAGGTCAATACCTGGAAATGTGAACACGAGGCGTGTGACTCGAGATGACTTGATCTGACTGAGGCCAACGTCGGAGGTCAGGTCATGTCACCGATATTCACATGTCAAGGGTCCTCATTTCTTGCTATTGACCTCACAAAGAGTAAGCAATTGTTTTTATTATAACTCTTTTCTATTAATGCTGCAAATTTATTGGAGAACCACTAGATACCAATTTTTAATTCTATTTTGAGAGAATTTGGACTGAACCTATGATTGCAATCTAATCATGACAAATCGTGTTTTTTGAAATTCAAGCGGTGAAAGCAGCCATTTTGTTTTTGAAAGGAATCAATATGGTTAGTGCACGTTTGTCCTACATTTGAAAAATCTAATTCACGTTTTTCCCACACGTATCAAACAATGAATGGGCTAGGTGTTTAGACAGTAATTAAAATGGTTTATATTATCATGGTATAGTGCGACCTGTAAAGGATGCATGTGTAAGGGAAAATATTGTAATTAAATAAATCAGTCATTTATAAACATATCCAAGTACAAACATAGGGTTCAATTTAGAAAAATGAATTATTGCTGTTTAACACAAAACGAGCAGAATTTCAGAATTATTATTGATTGTGATTGCAAGTTGTGTTTATGCATATTATTTACAAGAGATATCTTCAATGTATCAGTAGATGCGATATTCAAGAGCATGTGGTTCCTATCATATTTTCCTTGATAGAGAGTTGATGATAATAAGGAAGCTACTGACCCAAGGCTGACTAGTGGTAGCGAGAGCAGATGATGTTAAACTTCATTATTAAAGTGTCATTTTTTTATTTATAAAAAAATAATTAATTCGCGCGGTTGGATTTTTGAAATAAACTATACTAATTACATTCGGACTTATCTACTCTTTACATTGTTCGTCATCATTTTAACTTGTTATTTTATAAAATCATTTTGATTGGACGAACATATTTCATTTATTTTGTTCACATGTTCTTAGGCATTTTGCCGTCAGGTACCACACGAGAAGGTCGTCTCAATTACCATGGTGGTTCATCCCGTGAGGCATGTACAAGTTTGGTAATTTTTATTTTTTCGTTATTTTTATTTAATTTATTAATAGAGCCTTTCTTAAATATGTATTGTTAATTTTTCGTTTTCCGTTCTCTTTAAATATTTATGTTTTTAAATGTTTAGTTGGGGCCGTCGTGGCCATGGTCGTATGGTAGTTGGATTTACAGTTACCTATGCAACCAGTGTCTCTTGCCACTGATGTTGCGAGTTCGAATCCCGCTCAGGGCGAGGTGTACAACATTATGTGATAAAGTTTGTCAGTGACTTGAGGCAGGTCGGTGGTTTTCTTCGGGTCCTCCGGTTTCCTCCACCAATAAAACTGACTGCCACAATATAACTGAAATAATGTTGAAAGTGGTGTACAACACCATAAACCCAAAACTAACGTTTCTAATTTTGTGTTGTTATGATTACTATGATTTCTGCGTAAAAACGATGTTCGATTCATTTTCACTCCTTTGTTTTGTAGGGGGTTCATGCTTTATCTATGTTATTTGTATTTATTTATATATTATGGTGCCCAAACTCGATTTCCACATCAGATGATGTTCGTGTCGCTTAACAGTAACACAACTGGTGCTATTAGTGGAACAGAAACTCCTAACCCTTCCAGGATTACATGAGTTCATACCCGTATTAGTGGGATTCGTATTGCTTAATCCTTAGTTTTCTTTGGTGTGCTATATATCAATCATTGATTGTCTACCTTTCTTCGAATTCCGACTTCTGATTACCCTTTGGCATCTTTACATTTTTTTTTCAAGGGAGAGGACTCTATGAAAATTGTATTGTTCTCGTTTTAAAGGAGAAAGTAAACCTCTTTTTCAGGACGAAATGTGGTACTACCAATAATGATAATATAAATTATTTTAAAAATATAACAAATATATTGTTTTATTTTGTTGTTCCGTTCCTCAACACTTCTCAAATTTTGCGACTTTCAGTTCTCTGTGTGTACAAAGTTGTTTTTCAAATTCACATCTGTAATATAATAGTGACAATGAAATATTACCATACAGTTACAAAGACAATGCTAATTAATTTTTAATATTAATTTTTTTAAATTGTTATTTGTAGTATCATGTTGTATGACGAATCGTTCTCCAGTAGCTTTGAGAGGGCCCGTCATGGTCGTGATCGTATAGTAGTTGGATTTATTACCTATGCAATCAGTGCCTATCACCACTAACGTTGCAAGTTCGAATCCCACTCATTGCGAGGTGTACTCGATACAACATTATGTGATGAAGCTTGTCAGTAACATGTGGCAGGTCAGTTTGTTCTCTCCGGGTACTCCGGTTTCCTCCACCAATAAAAACTGACCGCCACGATATAAATGAGACGTTGTTGAAAGTGGCGTTAAACACCATATACCTAACCCCATAACCCAATAATATTTAAATTTCAAACTTAATTGGTTTTTTGTGTTTGTTTTTGTTTTTTTTTATTAATGGCCATTTGTCGATTTCAACTATATTGTAATTTGTGATTACCAGACTTATACCGTGGAGGAAAGCCCGATCATGTATATCCTTAATCCCAATTTGAGATTTTTTAAAGTAATTTGCTCCTAGGTTGAAGTCATCGCTACAAAAATTTTTACGGTTGTCATCAAGAACTGATTGACCGCTAAGAAATATCCATATCTCGAACTACAATGGATTTTCCCCCTTTTATGTATGTTTTTTCTTTCATCTATCACCGACAATACATTTACTGAACTTCACTATATGAACAACACGTCGGGTGTCTTATAAGAAGCAAGAACTGCTTTCCCTTGACAACTATATCGGTTCACCTCTGCTTTTTTCTGTTGGTCCAGTGTTGCTCATCAGTTTAGTTTTCTGTGTTCTGTTGTGTGTGTTTCGCGTTTTATTTTGTCTTCGTCCTGTGTCTGGTGTGCCCAATATTACAAGTGTCTCTCGATTCTCCATTCTTGATTGTCCCTTCGAGTTTCTCTAACGCCAAATGAGGTAATACTGAAATTTGAACATGATATTTCGTCTGTTGAACTGCCCAGTCGCTATACTATGAAATTTGATTGGTTTATAAAAGAATTGATGGAACTTTCGTTTCACAGCAAAAAGGTCAATGCTATATAACAGCGGTCTCATTGACATCTTGTGGTCACCCCAATCTGGTCCCTTCACAATTGACTCGCTGTTTGTTATTATACATAAGGTCAATTTAATTATTATTTGATAAAAATGACTTACGTGTTGATGTATGTATTACCATCGGAACCACAAATTGTTTCAAGATCTGTATGACACGGTTGATGACTCAATTCTAAACAGAAGAAATCGAAAATAGCATCAGGACCTGTTAATATTGGTCCAGTTTGGATACCTCCTGTTCCTGTTCCAGTTCCAGTTCCGGTGCCCCCGCTTCCACCTACAGTGGTGGTCATTGGTGTTGTTGATACGCATGCTGATTCGTATGCAACATGAATGCTGTTATCAACACAGTGTGCTTTTGAATAGTCACATCTGAAAATTATATTAATTTTATTCATTGAATGATAGGAATTATTCCACGTTACCATAACAACCATATTTCAGATTATAGCATGGTTTAAAACGAGTGCATAAAGGTCACGTTTCATGCACGTGAAATGTCATTATCAAATATTAACAAAATGTTCTGACATATCCATAATGACATTGTATTATTCTTGAAAAAAGATATTTTGCTGTGGATTAATGTATTTATTACAATTTTAACATGATGATAGCTAAAATGGAATACAGCTCTTTTTATTTGTTTTGTGGTTTAACGAGAACAACAATGCAGTTATATTCATGACTAAAATAGATCAACACACCGTTATTAATTTAGATAGAAAGGTGGCACTGGGCGAGAATAATAGATTGCCACAGAAAAAAAAGCTGTTGCTCATTAGGAGATAATGCAAGTTGTCTTCTTTGGAATTATGCCAACGCGAAGCGATCTTTTCCGTCCTTTCCTTAGAACGAATTGGATATTTGATCCCTCTCATACAACTTGTGCCGAACAGACGTCGGAAGGGTTGTTATTTGAGGGGAGAAACTATGTTCTACATTGTATTTCTATACAGCGGGTTTTCTCGGGGATGCATAGCTCAAATAGCCTTTAATGGCCACTTTATCAAATCTAATGATCATAATACAGCATGCGCATTAATAAAATCAAACAGTATATACCTTTGAATGTATTGGGATTACAAGGTAAAGTGACACGTACCGATATGGGTAATCGATTGACTTCCCTTTATTGCAGGAAAACAAAAGACGCAAGACGACGCCGAGATGAAACGACGGGCAAGTAGATCCCTACATGCCGATTTACTACAAAATGAAAATTTGAATTTATTGGTCCAAATCAAATCCTTGAATTTATTTTTACATAGTTCTTACAAAAACTGAAAAATTTACAGGTTTGAACAAAGTTTTACTGGTCCTTGGCCGGAGGAGCGGTGCTCATCTTGATGATTGTGCAGGTGACACACTGTGTGTGGCTTATGTATTACGATTATTACCTGTTTCTATAGGTGACTCCATTAGTTCCACATTCTGGGTGGTTACCCCATGTAAAACAATCCTGTCTTTCTATAGAACGACATCCAAAGTTATTTGGCATATTGCCAAATCCCTGAGCATTGCATGCTGCAAAGAAAGAGGTAAAGGAAGAAATTATAAAGCAAAGTTTTAGAAGATTAATACCGGGGAAGAAAGACTACGAATATTGACCTAATTTTGACAATCATTCAAATTCAAATGTGGAACAGGACACTGACTACCCGTCAAACCGCAAATAAGCCAAACAATAGATAATAACCACATGTCTATGAACGTTAGACAAAATCGAAGAGGGTAACCAAGAATGACAATCCAGAGACGCTGGCAAAACCGGGCACACAGAACATACTTTCAACCGTAGACCCTACTATGAAACAAATATTGTCTGTTTTGAATAAATTGGTATATTATTTGTTTTATTTTCCCAGATTTTTCAATAATTAGCAAAAAGAAAACACTCAAAGCATTCCAACATGGAGATTCAGCTGTAACAAAGTCAATTATTAGCAATTAATGAGAAAGCAGTTGTACCATTTCCGCAAGCAAATACAGTCCACAATCGAATCGGAACATCATAGAAACATGCAAAAATCGACACCTCATACATGCACACACATAGGCATGAACACTCACTCGCCCACTTGGCTTGGTACAAGCACTTCAATGCAATGTGGTGGCATTATTTCTCTTAGTCAAACACCACCCTCTTGGTGAAAAGTTGCAATCATGCAAGTGTTTTCAACATGTGAGCAACCTCATATATAACTGGATGTGCAATGTTTGCTGTACCTCCTAATATTAAGCTTAATAAATGAGATAGTTATTCATCGTGACAAAGCAGTTGTCACATGTATAAAATATGCTTGTTCTATTAACAATTATGAACTTTGAACCGAACTGTAATAGTCAATGCAATCTCTAGTCATCTGTACTTTAGAAATTCTATGATTTCAAGTTTTGACATCTTTCGAAAAAACATTTTGAAAGATAAGATGAGACGATGTTTTGAAGAGAAAAATAATTTTGTTAATGTAAATCTATGAAAATTCAATGTTTATATTTAGAAATAAATGTATATGTCTGTTTAGATAAAGTGATGTCTTATAGGAATCCAAATATGTTTTCAATATATAAAGAAAAAATTGATACCATGCTTTGAAATTGAAATTACATTCCTACCCGCAATGACGAGAAAAACACAAACTGCATGGGCCACCTTCATTCTGATCTTACGGTTTTCACAAGCACAACTGACGTGGACACGAAATTGCTACAGTTCTTATCTGTATTTTTAAATCGTGCCATTGCAACATTAGATCGTGTTGACAAGATAAGGTAGTGTCGTCTTTTTAACTTAAATCTCATATAGAAAATGCTATCATGAAAAACATGTCTGTTATTAATGCTGATTATTCTTCTGCCCCCAAAAAACCCCACGGTGATTCACTCTTTTTAATGATCATATTTGGATTTTATGTCTGTTCATCTTTGCATAGATGTGTGTGGATGTGTGGCTTACTTTGTTAATAGCTGAGGATATCAAATCAAACGGAACAGTTAATATACAATTAATTACTATTTGTGAGGTCAATAGCAAGAAATGAGGACCCTTGACCTGTGAATATCGGTGACATGACCTGATCTGACTGAGGCCAACGTCGGAGGTCAGGTCATGTCACCGATATTCACAGGTTAAGGGTCCCTATTTCTTGCTATTGACCTCACAAAGAGTAAGCAATTGTTTTTATTATAATTCTTTTCTATTAATGCTGCAAATTTATTGAAGCATCATCAAATACCAATTATAAATTCTATCTTGAGAGAATTTGGATTGAACCCATGATCGCAATCTAATCTTGACAAATCGTGCTTTTTGAAATTCAAGCGGTGAAAGCGGCCATTTTGCTTTTGAAAGGAATCAATATGGTTAGTGCACGTTTGTCCTACATTTGAAAAATCTAATTCACGTTTTTCCCACACGTATCAAACAATGAATGGGCTAGGTGTTTAGACAGTAATTAAAATTACTTATATTATCATTATTATCATGGTATAGTGCGACCTATAAATGATGTATATGCAAGTAAAAATATTTTTATTAAATAAATCAGTCATTTATAAAGATATTCAAGTACAAACATAGGGTTCAATTAAGAAAAATGAATTATTGCTGTTTAACACAAAACGAGCAGAATTTCAGAATTATTAATGATTGTGATGTATATGGCAAGTTGTGTTTATGAATATTATTTACAAGAGATATCTTCAATGTATCAGTAGATGTGATATTCAAGGGCATGTGGTTCCTATCATATTTTCCTTGATAGAGAGTTGATGATAATAATGAAGCTACAGACTCAAGGCTTACTAGAGGTAGCGAGAGCAGATGATGTTAAACTTCATATTAAATATATCAAACTTTATATCAACATGAAGCCTGCTTAATGTGTAGCTCATATCGTCAATAGTTACAAGATATTGGTGCACTTTGATGACGTCATACTCATTTGAATACACGTGCATAATGAATTTCCAGAAATTGTTGTACATTCATTTGATTGTGTAGTTTGACCTCACAAGAGTATCTAGAACTTATACAACTTGCATCAAAGACAATTATCTATCAGGACAAAATGTTTGTCCAGGTTTCCATGTCCAATATGAACAAATTATGTCTCCCCTTCAACGAAACGATACATATTGTTTTAGTAGTATTTCTTCTTCTTTTTATACTCCAACAACCTTGTCCAGGCGGTACCTTATTATCCTTTTACATAGACTTATGATATTTGGTATGTATGTGTATCATCATAAGATTGTGCGTCATGTATCCTCACGACCTCACGACAGTAATGTAATATTGCACATGGTTCGACATGAAAAGACAGTGTACTGGTACAAATTCCACGTTGAAATTGCCACACCACTACGAGCTAGCAGTGTCGGGCAGGAAAAATAAGACAACGCAAAACATTGAGAGGAAAACATATGATATATCTAAACAATGGAATGGAAAAGATAAAACTGACAGTAAGGCGAAATCAGTCATGAAGACAGTTGGCAAAATGCAAAAAGAGATACTAAGTAATTTCTCCCAAAGTTGCTGATGTAATGGAAAAGCTGTCACCGCTCATAGGAGCCTCCAACGTTTGACGTGAAATTTAAGGACATGCTCTCTAGGGAGATGATTACAATAGAGGAGGGTGAATTACTTGAAGGAATTCGGAATGTTGTGCTTAATGAGGAATGCGTTAAGGAAGCCGTCATTGTCACTAGTGAAATAGGACATGTCACAGGTGTTGTCGATTCATTAGGACATGTCACAAGTGTTGACGCTTCATTGGGACATGTCACATGTGTTGACAATTCATTAGGACATATCACAGGTGTTGTCGATTCATTATGACATGTCATAGTTGTTGACGCTTCATTAGAACATGTCCCATGTGTTGACGCTTCAATATGACATGTCACAGGTGTTGACGCTTCATTAGTACATGTCATAGGTCTTGACGATTCACAAGGACATGTCACAGGTGTTGTCGATTCAATAGGACATGTCACAGGTGTTGACAATTCATTAGGACATGTCACATGTGTTGTTGATTCATTATAACATGTCACAGGTGTTGACGATTCAATAGGACATGTCACAGGTATTGACGATTCACTAGGACATGTCACAGGTGTTGACAATTCATTAGGACATATCACAGGTGTTGTCGATTCATTAGGACATGTCACAGTTGTTGACGCTTCATTAGAACATGTCACAGGTGTTGACGATTCAATAGGACATGTCACAGGTGTTAGCGATTCACTAGGACATGTCACATGTGCTGACGCTTCATTAGAACAAGTCACAGGTGTTGACGCTTCATTAGTACATGTCATAGGTCTTGATCATTCACAAGGACATGTCACAGGTGTTGTCGATTCATTAGGACATGTCACAGGTATTGACAATTCATTAGGACATGTCAGAGGTGTTGTTGATTCACTATGACATGTCACAGGTGTTGACGATTCAATAGGACATGTCACAGGTGTTGACGATTCACTGGGACATGCTACAGGTGTTGACAATCCATTAGGACATGTCACAGGTGTTGTCGATCCATTTGGACATGTCACAGGTGTTGACAATTTATTAGGACATGTCATAGGTGTTTACTCTTCATTATGACATGTCACAGGTGTTGACAATTCATTATAACATGTCACAGGTGTTGTAATGGATAAAGTAGATAAGGGAAACCAGGAAATAGCGGAAATAAAGACATGGATTTTGAGGAATGTGGAAGTGTTGTCGCACCGTCAAAAGCAATCAAAGAGATGAAGGGTAATAAAGTGATGGTTGTAGTGGAGGTGTACAGAGAGGATGTGAGGGATGTTGAAACCCGCGAACAATGCGACAACTACGATATAAGAAATGTTGACACATCGTCGTATTTACCTTCTCGTGTAGATATAATTTAAAAGCTGAACGGCAAAGATGGACGAAGACCGGAGAAATATATTGTTGGCACCTCCGTCAAGTTATTCTAATATCGAGGAAGGGAGACTTTTGAAAAGATTGCACGAGAAAGCTCGTCGTAAGGGATGTAAGGTGACAAACGTACCCGATGGCTATTCAGGGATAATCAGAACAGTACTTCAGTGCTCAGTGGGAGATCAGGCCCTAAACTGATTTCGGTGTCCTTTGCAATATAACGTGCGAGACCGAAGAGATAGGGTCACAGACTGATGGCATAAGAATATATAACTGAACATACAATTCGTTGTGAATGCGACATAATTGCTTGCAGAATGTACTACAGATCCAAATCAAATGATACTTTAATAATATTTGTCAAAATATTGGTAATGTGCGCTACTAACAATGTGAAAGTCTAAGATGTACATTACTGGTAACATTTTGCTTACTATTAAGGCAGAGGGATATTCAAATCCAGCTGTGGTTATATAAAACAGCGGGATATCGAAATCCAGTTGTGGTTGTGGAAACCAGAGGGATATCGAAATCCAGTTGTGGTTGTGGAAACCAGAGGGATATCCCAACCTACAGCCACACCCAGCTGTGTTATATAAGCCAGAGGGATATCCACACCAAACTGTGGTTATATAAACCAGAGGGATATCCAAACATACAGCCAAACCCAGCGGTGGTTACATAAACCAGAAGGATATCCCAGCTGTGGGTATATACACCAGAGGGATATCCAAGCTTACAACCAAATCCAGCTGTGGTTATATAAAACAGAGGGGTATCCAAGTCTACAGCCTAACCCAGCTGTGGGTATATAAACCAGAATATCCAAACCTACAGCCTAACCCAGCTGTGGGTATATAAACCGGGATATCCAAACATACAGCCTAACCCAGCTATGGTTATATAAAGCAGTGGGATATCCAAGCCTACAGCCAAATCCAGCTGTTGTTATATAAACCAGAAGGATATCCAAACCTACAGCCTAACCCAGCTGTGGGTATATAAACCAGAAGGATATCCAAACCTACAGCTTAACCCAACTGTGGGTATGTAAAGCAGTAGGATATCCAAGCCTACAGCCAAATCCAGCAGTTGGTATATAAACCAGAAGGATATCCAAGCCTACAGCTTTACCCAGCTGTGGGTATATAAACCAGTAGGATATCCAAACCTACAGCCTAACCCAGCTGTGGGTATATAAACCAGAAGGATATCCAAACCTACAGCTTTACCCAGCTGTGGGTATATAAACCAGAAGGATGTCCAAGCCTACAGCCTAACCCAGCTATGGTCATATACACCAGAAGGATATCCAAGTCTACAGCCCAACCCAGCTATCGTTATATAAACAAGAGATATATCCAAACCAAACTGTGGTTATATAAACCAGAAGGATATCCAAACCTATATATATACAGTTTCTGAAATTAAATGATATCCAATGTACAGGACGAATACACTTTTTTATATATTTCGAACAATCCACTTGGAGAACTTCAAAATAATGTGCTTGCACCCTTGAAAAGATTAAGCAGTCTGACTATTATATCAAGTAGACATAAACTTAAGTATATTCAAAGTTATGCTTTCAATGCTTCTAACCTTAAAAGTCTAACTTTAGCCGATGCAAATTTTAAATTCAGACACCAAACATTCATTCTGACAATACATTTCGTTTCTGTCCTTGGTTTCATACACCTATCATATCATACAACAGTCTGCCATCAGATTCCAACACTGCAACCCGAATGTTTGGAACACTTCGACAGTTATGCGAACTAGAACTATTTTATGTGGGATGGAAAATGCTACCGGAAGACTTGTTTCATCACTTCGTTAGCTTAAGATCGTTGGACTTAGGCAATAATAACACATTTTCATTGTCTTTGAATAACCCTCAAAAAGCCTGGAATTTCTTGATTTAAGTGGATATAAACTGAATACTCTCCATGAAAACACTTTACCAGATAATATAGTTGACGGATTGAAGACAATAAATTTAGCATTACATCCTTATGCAGTCAAACTTGCTCATGCAGTCACCTTTATTAAAAGGCCACATTTTTCTTTTCCTGGCGTAGAAAACTTCATATGAATTGAACTTCTTCCAAGAGGTCACCTGTCTTATAAGGCTACTTTCTTATGTGTACCAACGTTGACCTCTTAATATAGGTTTGACTATTTGTAATTTGATTTGGTTTATCAAATGATCGAATAACAAACTATTCAACGATATCCATAAGAGTATCATTGTGTGATTCCTGAATTTTGGAAAGGAAAACTGTGAGTGCTGATTACTATAATTTCACTGTTGCCATCACAGTAGCTAATTCTTGTTCTATCCTAGTTCCCATGGTGATAACAGCGACCACTGTTTATAAAATGGGATGGCACATATAATTTACAAAGCCGACATGTTGAAAAAATCGAATCGAAGGAAATAAATTAGATTTGAACTCCTTCGGTTTTTTTTCATTTATAATTTATAGGTTGTACCGAGGTTGTAAATAAACACTGCTCTTACACTTATATACATGTATTTATAATATGCTTATACATGTATGTGTAAACCTGAACTCTTGGAAGTGACATGCTTTTCTTCTATCTGCATGTATTGGTCCATTTGTGTACATGTTTCAGAAGAAAATAATTACTCTTACGGACATTGTTAATCAATGCTTATCACCAGTGATGTTGTGAGTTCGAATCTCGATCAGGGCGAGGTTATCACAAGATTATGTGATAAAGTTTGTCAGTGACTTGCGACATGCAGGTAGGTGGTTTTCACCGGGTCTTCCGGTTTCTTCCACCAATAAAACTGACCGTCACGATATAACTGAAATATTGTTGAAAGTGGCGTTAAACACCACCATACAAACAATTTATTTTGAATGATGATAAGGGTGCGATGCTTGCTTAAGTTATTTTGAAAATTAGACCGATAGCTAAAAATCGAGAGGGAACTTATTTTAAGCATCTTGTTTTCTTCCTTCATCACATGTTTATATATTAAGGAAGAAATGTTGTACCTATAATGATATTTTATCATATTAAAATATGGAAATCATATTGGTTCAATTTATAGTTCACTTCCTCAACACCTTTCAAATTTTATGATGGTGAGCTCTCTGTGCGAACAACGCTGTTTTTCAAATTCACATCTGTAAAACATAGGAAATGATAAATTGACATACAATTACAGCAGCGATAACTGATTTTGATATTCAATTTGTATTATCATGTTTGATTGCAAATTGTTTTCCAATGGCCATATTAGGTAATTTACATTCAATATTGATCATAAGAATCGCGCGGGATTTAAATTGTGCGACAAACGAGACGACACCAATTTTCCGATTGTAAGCAGAATCTGCATATGCATCTCATATAACTATTTCAATTCAATACTATATTCCAAGGTCTGTGCATCTCAAGTGGGGCTTCCGGATACATGATTGCTTTTGACGAGCGAACGAATTACACAGGGGCTCAAGAGAGCTAGATTGCAATCTCAATTTAGAAAGTTGTAGAATCGACATCATTAATCGGTTGATGTGCAATGTCATAGTCTCTTGTAGTCCCATTTGCCTAATTTACTGTACATACTGGAATCATACTAATACCTATACGACGGATGCCAAATGTGGAACATGAAATGCTTACTCTTCTAGAATACATTGATTCACGCCCGGTTTTTAATGAGGTCGATGTGGCTCATCAGCACTTTATTTGCTTTCGTACACGTTGATTAATCGGTTGTCTAAGCCTTTGTGTTATATGCATGACCACGTCTATCTTGTTTTATCACGTCTTGTTATCTTCTTCCTTACCTAATATGGCGTTGGAGTTAATTTCGGTTATCCATTTAAGATGGGACCATCGTGGTCGTGTTTGGATTTATAAATATCTGTGCAATCGGTGCCTATCACCAATAAAGCTGTGAGGTCGAATCCCGCTCAAGACGAGGTGTACTCTATACAACATTATGTGATAAAGTTTATCAGTGTCTTGCGGCAGGACAGTTGTTTTCTCTGGATCCTCCGATTTTCTCCACCAGTAAAACTGACCGCCACAACATAATGTAAATATTGTTGAAAGTGGCGCTAAACACCATAGCACTAACACCATTAAGAATCTTATTGTCAAACGAATCTATGTTAGTTTCATCTCAAACTTATTGTGTTGGGTAGGTGAGAAATTATGCAAATAATGACTTGATTACGTTTATAAAAGGATTCATAAACCCTAGCAACTAATATTCACCTTATATCAACCGAAATCACAAGTCGATAATTGTTTCATTATACGGTTCCAAGATAAGTTGGGGCCGTCTTGGGCGTGATAGTATGGTAGTTGGATTTACAACTATCTGTGGAATATATGTGCCTATCACCACTAACGTTGTGAGCTCGAATTCCACTCATGGAGAGATGTACTTGATACAACAGCTTTTGATAAAGTTTGTCAGTGACTTGCGACAGGTCAGGTTTCCTCCCCCACTAAAAATGACCGCCACGTTATAACTGAAATATTGTTGAAAGTGGCGTTAAACACCATAACCTCCTAACCCAAAATATATTTTGCTTTCAAAGAGATGAACACTAGAGGTATTGTTGTTCTATTTCTGTAATGTCAATATTTCCTTTGCCATGGACATTGAATTAGTGCTAGGTGGTGGAATCTTATATTCGTCTGAGCTGCATATAGGCATATACTTTGACTTTGTGCCAGATACCGAAAGTGATAATAAAACTTTGTGAAATACCGTTGTTAAGGTGTTAAGTAATGACATGTAAGTAAAATCACCTTTCGTATAATAATGGTGCATCGTTTTTGTTGTTGTTTTTTTGATATACCTGAAATATTGTGTAAAAGTGGCGTTAAACACCATAACCCTAACCCCCTGTTTTTTTCTAATTTTATTGTTAAGTGGTTTTTAAATATAAAGTGTTCAGTATTTGAACTACATACATGATGGAAACAAGCATACAAACAGCTACATGCGATGCAGCGATGTGGAAAAAACGGGGTAAATTTTGACTGCCACTAGGAAATATGGGAGATGATAGATATGAAAAGTTTGAAGCAATACTTACCTACATATTTGTTTTGGGTACATTACGTTTATTTTGTTGAATTTTAAAAGCACACCATTTCTTTTCTTAATACTATAGGATGAAATCAACACACAATATAATACAAATAACTTTAAAAACATGATAAAAGAAAACTTTAAATAACTTACGTGTTGATGTATGTATTATCATCAGAAGCACAAATTGTTTCAAGGTCTGTATGACATGGTTGATGACTCAATTCTAAACAGAAGAAGTCGAAGATAGCATCAGGACCAGTTAGAACTGGTCCAGTTTGGATATTACCTGTTCCACCACTTCCACCTTCAGTTGTCCCAGCTACAGTTGTACCCATAGTTGTTGGTGCTACGCAAGCTGATTGGTACGCAACGTGAATGGTTTTGTCAGCACAGTGTGCTTTTGAATAGAAACATCTGGAAACGCATGTTTATTTATTTTATTGAACGATAGGAAAGATCAGATTTACCAGAATAACCCCATTTGAAATTATGATGTCATGGTTCAAATCGTTCGGGTTGATTTTATTTATTGTGTTTAGCGCCACATTCAGCAATATTTCAGCTATATTATGGTGACCAGTTTTAGTGGTGGAAGAAGAAGGACAACCACTGACCATCGGCAAGCAACTGGTAAACTTTATCACCAAATCGGTGACAGGGTTACGCTCCACATACATGTACATTTTTTTTGTAGTATAAATTATATTCATTATTGAAATTTACAGGTCAAACATAATGTACTAATAAAATGAAAAACAGAAAAAATACCACATTGTAGCAAGTGCTAATAAAACTATAGTTCATCTCACTGAGGCATAGCTGGTTTGTGTTTGCTAGCTTGTTGTTGGTTTTCTTGTTTCCAAAGGGTTTTAGTAGTACTTAAAATTACAGCGTTTTGAAATTGAAGGTACTTGGATAAATACTTAGTAAAACTTTACTTTTGAGCAAGATACCAAAGGACCTAAACAGTCTAGCCAAAACAAACATACAATCAAAGGAGACACATACGGCAAGTTTGACGATATCAAAGGATAAATCAGAAGCCGTTAATCGAAGAACTGGCAATGACCAAAGAGATAAGGGACAAAACGACAAACAATGATCGAAAAAACACCATACCGAAAGCTAAAGCTTGACCATCACGAACCCAATAAAATCGGAGCCAAACTCGGATGCTTCGGAAGATCAAGTAGTTCATGCTGTGATAGTGACACACGTCAAGTTACTGTTAAATGTTACGAACATATTCTAATATGGATTTTTGCTTTACACGCTTGACACCAGTATACGTAAATGTAAATAAAATATGAACCCCCCAACAAAAAATGAGAATATAAACATGTTTTTGACCTGGAGATCGTAATGAACGTCAGAACACGAAACTAAAACGTGAATATATGATATGGTTGCAGGTGCAACAACAACCTTGCTTTGTAGGTGATATATGTGCTTGTAACCTTTGGGTCTTTGAAGATCAATGTTGTGTGAAAGCTACTTGCCTCTTTACGTTTATTGTATATGGATCAACATATTCATATATGGGATCGTAACCATGCTAGGATCAAAGTCAATCTGTCTCAGACAAAGTTACCATTTGACCATTGTGGCTATCATATTTAGACCCTTTGATTTACTTGCTCCAAAATAGTTAAATTATTTGGCTTTCCATTTTTTTTTACTATGAGCACACTCGATTACGAAAAGTATGAAGATACCAAACGGGGTAATCAGAAGCCGTAAATTGAAGAAAGGTAGACAATGCAATGTCAAAAAGAAAAAAAGAAAACCAAAATGACAAACAATGATATACAAAATATTACACAGAAAACAAAAGATTGAGCAACACTAATCTCACTAAACTATGGGGACAATCGCAGCTGTTCCGAAAGGATATGAAGTTCCTGCTCCACATGTGGTACCCTCGTGTTACTCTTGTTTCAAACCTGGTTATTCCAGAAGCGCATCCTGCGCGCTAAATTTACGATTTTATTCCACAATTCATGTGACGGCAATTAAAATATAACATGCATAACTCTGCTCGTTGTCGGGTAGTTAGGTTGAAATGTGCTATGAATCTTTGAAAATAAACGTTAGAGAAAACCGAAGAGGCAATCTACAATGCACAATCCAGAGAAATCGGCATAATTGGGCACACAAGACATAGAACGAAGACAAGCAAAGCAAAAAGCACAACACAGAAAACCAAAAAGACGAGCAACACGGACCCCACCAAAAACACAACACAGAAAACTAAAAAGATGGGCAACACGGACCCCACCAAAAACACAACACAGAAAACTAAAAAGATGGGCAACACGGACCCCACCAAAAACACAACACAGAAAACTAAAAAGATGGGCAACACGGACCCCACCAAAAACACAACACAGAAAACTAAAAAGATGGGCAACACGGATCCCACCAAAAACACAACACAGAAAACTAAAAAGATGGGCAACACGGACCCCACCAAAAACACAACACAGAAAACTAAAAAGATGGGCAACACGGATCCCACCAAAAACACAACACAGAAAACTAAAAAGATGGGCAACACGGACCCCACCAAAAACACAACACAGAAAACTAAAAAGATGAGCAACACAGACCCCACCAAAAACACAACACAGAAAACTAAAAAGATGAGCAACACGGACCCCACCAAAAACACAACACAGAAAACTAAAAAGATGAGCAACACGGACCCCACCAAAAACACAACACAGAAAACCAAAAAGATGAGCAACACGGACCCCACCAAAAACACAACACAGAAAACTAAAAAGATGAGCAACACGGACCCCACCAAAAACACAACACAGAAAACTAAAAAGATGAGCAACACGGACCCCACCAAAAACACAACACAGAAAACTAAAAAGATGGGCAACACGGACCTCACCAAAAACACAACACAGAAAACTAAAAAGATGGGCAACACGGACCTCACCAAAAACACAACACAGAAAACTAAAAAGATGAGCAACACGGATCCCACCAAAAACACAACACAGAAAACTAAAAAGATGGGCAACACGGACCCCACCAAAAATACAACACAGAAAACTAAAAAGATGGGCAACACGGACCCCACCAAAAACCGGGGGTGACCACAGACGCCCGGAAATGGGCAAGCAACTCCTGTCTATCCACAAGACACCCGACATGCCACTCATATAGTCAATACATGTTGTACACCAAGACATATGTGATGTGAAAATGACGTGTCAGAACTCAGCGGGAATCAAAATATTGAACAAGTTACATTTTATTGAGATAATGATGGTGTCGGCTTATCAATAGACCATCACGCTTAGTTGGATGTGTATAGTGCTAGCTCACTGAAACAAGAGTCCACTGGTAGACACGTCACTCCACTCGGATACATTATCCTGATTCAGAGCCAACCAATCTTCGCTCTTACTCCTAGATGCGTCGTTCTTAGAAAGGAAACATCAAATGCCAATTTTATACCTATGCTTGATCCGACCGGGGCTCAAACACACGATCTTACGGCATTCTATCAAGCACGCTAACCATTTCACCGCCGATGTGGTTTGTCATAATGATACACATTTTATGTCATCATTTATATTTTTAGATATTACCTGTTTCTATAAGTGATCCCATTTGTTCCACATTCTGGATGGTGACCCCATGTACGACAATCCTGCTTCTGTATAGAACGACACCCATAATAATTTATCGAGTGTCCACCATCACCAGAGCAAACTGATGAAAGCAAAGGAAGAGATTAAAAATGGCCACAACGATTTCCGCATAAAAAATATATTCTGTTCGGCTGAACCCCAATTGTTTGTAGGAGGACGCGTGTCTTGATTATATATGTGTATTTATTTACGCTTAGTGGTGTCTAACACTATTAGGTACATGGCGGATGCCATATAATAAGCAGGAACTGCTTATCCTTCGCAGGCACCTGGGCTTTTATCCTCGTTTTCTATGATGTGATCGGGTGTTGCTAAGTTTTAATTTTTCTGTTTTGTAATTTTTGTTTTGCTTGTCTTCGTTCTGTGTTTTGTACCCAATATCTCTTGATTCCTCCTTCGGTTTTCTCTAATGTGTGTTTATTTGTGAGAGAAAAATAACATATTAATTCAAAGAACGACTAACTCAGATGATACTAAATAATGATAAATATTCGCATTATTTTTGTCAAGTAAGACGACCAATTATAACGATCAAATGTCCACATCGTCGTTTGCACTGTGAACCCTACAGAAGTTGTCTATTTTGAATTTTAATATGACGTCTTTCATTGGCAACATAAAGAGTGCGAATAGAAAAGTCCCGATATATTTTGCATCGGACATTTGGCCATCAATTTCGATCACTATCGTCTAATGTTATACAGGAGCCGTGGTACATATATATACATTAAAGTCCCTTTACGAAGAGTTTGAAGATACCAAAGGGGTAATCAGAATCCATATATCGAAGAAGAACACACAACACAATGGCCAAAAGAAAAAGTACAAAAGGACAAACAACGATCTACAAAACATACATATAAAACTAAAGATCGAGTTACACGAACACCACTAAAAACCGGGGGTGAACTCGGGTGCTCCGGGAGGGTATCCAGTTCCTGCTCCACTAGTGTTGTTTCATTACATATTCATTATTAGCATCAAATTTTACTTTTGTAAAAAAAGATAAGAGTTTTTGTAGCAATTTTAGGTGCCTAAGTTAACGTAAAAATAATTCACTCCACTATATAACTAAACTATTGCTAACGTTGGCGTTAATCATCAATCAATCAATCAATCAATCAATCAATCAATCAATCAATCAATCAATCAATCAATCAATCAATCAATCAATCAATCAATCAATCAATCAATCAATCAATCAATCAATCAATCAATCAATCAATCAATCAATCAATCAATCAATCAATCAATCAATCAACCAATCAATCAATCAATCAATCAATCAATCAATCAATCAATCAATCAATCAATCAATCAATCAATCAATCAATCAATCAATCAATCAATCAATCAATCAATCAATCAATCAATCAATCAATCAATCAATCAATCAATCAATCAATCAATCAATCAATCAATCAATCAATCAATCAATCAATCAATCAATCAATCAATCAATCAATCAATCAATCAATCAATGCTATTGTTATTTCAAGACAATTTGAGTTGTTGGCACACACGTTTTGTAATGGTCTTTTCTTAATTCATTTGGGGTGGAAGGGCGTCGTGGTCGTTATCGCATTGTAGTAAGATTTATAACTACCGGTGCTTACCACCACTAAACTTGTAAGTTCGAATCCCGCTGACCGCCACGATATAACTGAAATATTGCTGACAGTAGAGTTAAGCACCAGAAACCTTTAATTCCTTTTATTACCACCAAGAAAACCAAGCATTTAAACCTTGACAATGCACTGCAACATAATACCACTACGAGGCTTTAAGAAGTTGTCCTCCTTTCTAAAGCAAATATCAATAATTTGCAAATCTGAATTGCTTAAAAAAGTCTATTTTTATTTGTGGAAAGACGCCATTTCAAAATTCAAATCAAAGGTTACGTAATAGAAATATTTTCTTTTTAATTCAATTCTTTTTTCATAATGGTTTTTATCTTAAATGGAAATTACATTCTTACCCGCAGCAAGGAGACAAAAACAAACTGCACGTGTCACCTTCATTGTGACCTTATGCTTATCACTGGCGTAATTGACCGGATAGGTCAAGAAGTATAGCCTTCCTTATCTATTCTCCCAAATCATCCCATCGTAGACCAACGAATAACGTTTACAAGATAAGTTAGTCTAGTGTCTCAAATTTATAATTAGGACTTTCAATCTATATAGATATCAAGCCAAACTGTCGTCATATAGCTAATGTGGGTATGGCTATGGAGTTTAAGTTTAAAATTTCAGTTATATCGTGGCAGTCAATGTTATTGTGGGAGGAAACCGGAATACGAAGAGAAAACCACCGACCTGCTGTTACTGACAAACTTTATCACATAATGTTGCATGGATTACATCTCGCCATGAGTGGGATTCGAACTCACAACTTTAGTGGTGATAGACTGATTGCATAAGTAGTTCTAAATCCAACTACCATACGATCACAACTACGACGGCCCCATATATATAGCAAATATTTAATGTGCATCCACCTTTCTTGTGCCAAAAACAAAATCTTTCACGGAGACTCACAGCTGTACACCATTGCTTATTATACTTTCCTTAGAGTTTTAACTACTACGATTGAACTTTCTGTATGTTGGTGTTGATCCAGCTTTGTGGTTTATATTGCAAATTACTGAGCATAGCAATATAAAGCAATTAATACAGCATGTGTAACCAATGACACTTTTCAAGATAGTTTTAAAACAACTAATATTTTCACATGTGGACCGTCATGGTTGTGATCGTATCGTGGTCACAATTTACATCTGTGGCTATCGCCATTAATGTTGTGAGTTTGATTCCCGAGGTGTACTCGATGCAACTTGATGTAATTTAACGTGTTTCAGGATCCTACGAAAGGTCGGTGGTTTTCGATTTAATCCACCAAAGAGACATCGTCGGTCACCCACAGCTGATTCACTCATCATGATGAATCAATGGCAATCGGATCACGATCAGCTATGAAATACCGACGATGCCAAAAGACGGAACGGCACGATATAACTGGTATATTGTTCCAACTTGCGTTAGACATCCATAATCCGTAATCCATGTTTTATACGAAAGGTCAACTGTAAGGAATAAAATAAAACTTATTAAGAGGCAAAATCGAAACCTTTTATCACACACAAAACATGACCGCTCGCTTGCCTGGATTAGTACAGACAAATCAAGATAAGATGGTGGGTTTGAAGTCGTTTTATGGGCCCAATCCTCCCTTCCTAATGAAATGATGCGGTCATCCAAGTCCTGATGCGGTCATCCAAGTGCTGATGCGGTCATCCAAGTGCTTTCAACATGTGAGTAAAATGCCAATCCTCACATAAAACCGTGCGAATAGCGTTATAGGAAGGTAACACGAACACGTCATTACATCATATCTATTCTTGCATTAAGATCTTTTATAATGTGATCTTTTCTGGAAAAACAATAACGATTGAAAACCACAAGCTGGTCACAAGTACACCAGTTACTACAAGAAATATAGAAAATGACAAACCAAAATGTAAATTGATATCAATGGACAGTTGACATAGACATTACAAAGTCTACATGAATTTGTTCAATATATAACTACATGCATTAGGAAAACATCTATGCAACAACAAATTCATTGTCAGCTAACAACATTTTGGCAAAGCACGCTAACGTTTTCCTATTTGAACATCGTCGTTAAGCCACGGTTGAATACGGTGGTTCCTTCTCCATCAATCGTGAGTCAATTCATGTGAAAATCGTTGTACTCATGAATAATTCATGAGCCTACTTCATTGGTTGCATTACAAAATCATAATGCAATATCACCTAATCAGGAAGTATCTTTCAATGGCTATCAAATCCGGATGAAAAGGCAATTTGAGTTTTACTATATTTTTTATGGAAACTTTGAAATACAGATCGGTTACAGGACAAGCACACAAATATGCACCTTTTTTGTAAATTGACACACGGGCAAAAGAGGGAAAACAACGATGTTCTTTGAAGAACATGATCTGACTTCCAGTATTGTGTGAATTCTAATGTGCTATAAACCACATCGGTGGTGTAATGGTTAGGTGTTCGCCTCGAGTTTGGTAGAACGAGAGTTCGAGTCCCGATCGGGTCAAACAAACGACTATGCAATTGGTATTTGTTGCTTCTCCACTAAGTACACAGCATTAAGAAGAAAGAACAAAGACTGGTTGGCTCGGAATCAAGATAATGTGCCCGAGTGGGGCGACATGATTATCCACGGATTGTTGTTTCAGTGAACTGTTACTATTAAAATTCAACTAAGCGTGTTGGTTTAGTAAAAAGAGGACCTCATCATCATCTCATTGCCAATTAACTTGTTCTCGTCATGACATAGCTGGAGATGACTGAGGTGTGATATATGCTATACGTTTTGTTCTCTGGATATGGATAATGATATTTGTGTATTGCTTCTTCTAATAATTAATTCACTCAAACCTAAAGATGATGTTCTACATTTGTTTAATATTTTTATCAAACTGTTTATAAATGAGAACACTTCAAAATTCACAACACAGATTCACAGAGTAAAATTGTGTAATTAAAAACTTGCAGTCAAACAAGGAAGATTTAACATTTAGTAGGTGGGGGTTATGTATTTTTTTAAATTCGGTCGCCAAATATTTTTAAAAATATCTTGACCCAAAAAAAGCAAAACAAATCTGGCCCTTGTAATTTTCAACAAGAAATTATGGCAAAATTTGAAGATAAAACTACTGATTTTAGATGTAAAAAAGTTAATCTGATGTTTGCATCGTGTGATAAAAAATCTGGCTCCAGGGAAAAACATATTCCCCTAAAGTGTTGAATGACAGTTTCCTACGTACACTACTAAGCATATGTCCTACGTCACTTCTTCTAGGAAATAAATGTTGGATTATAATAAAATCATTTATTCTCGGTCACTGTGGTGATTCAAACAGACAATTGCTATATTTAATTTGATATATATCCGTCTTTCAAGTAGACACAAGTACATATAGTTCCTTTGATTGTCTGTTGATCATACATGAATTGATAATTTCCTGTCTGATATTGTTTTGTTGTTAGAGTCATCAAGTAATGCACATGTTTAATCATATGAAAAACTGATATCAAAACTAAGATTATCCACCCCCACGATTGCAGGTCATAGCAAATTTTGCTTTAGGCCCTTTGGGCATCTTGCTCCAAAAGATTTAAAAATTATTTGGCTTTCCAATCTTTCGATTCGAGTGTACCTGATGAAGGTTATTCCATCAGCGCGGCGTGCTAATTAAATTAGATATCTAAATCTTTATTCTATCACAATGTATCTTTGTAAAATAATATCAATACATGTATACTGAATACAAATTGTCTTGTAAGAACAGTTTGGAGATATCAATGAGATAATCGGAAACCGTAATTTGAAGATGGACAGACACACAGAAAAAGGCAAAAAAGACAAACAATGATCAATGTAACACTACACAGAAAAGAAAAGATTGAACAACACAAATCCCTCTTAAAAATCCAATATAAAAATCATAAAAATCATTTCTTGTAGAAAATGTTGACTGCATGTTCCCTCTTTCTATATACATGGTACATTGTATATGTAATACTGGTTTTTGTGTTTCTGGGGATGTTATTTTGAAGAAATTATCCTGATACGTGTAGCAATGATATTCTGTAATATTTGGGGAATAAATAATTCATCTATTTTGTAGTTTCAGCTACAACATGTGATGTATGTTTACCTTTACGTTTATGAACTTGATCGTTTCCAGAAGAACAAGTTTGAATGAACGTAAACATTACAAAATTGTGTTTTAATTCTGAAGAAAGTAATATATTAAGGGTGTTTGTGTGTGTATGAAAAGATGCTTAGCAAATCTATTATTTGTTTGTGACTCGTTCTCGTCATGAATATATCAAAGTAACTGCTCATTTGACGTTAAACACCAGCCAATCATTTGTTTGTGACTCGTTCTCGTCATGCATATATCAAAGTAGCTGCTCACTTGACGTTAAACACCAGCCAATCATTTGTTTATATATATATATATATAGCTTGTTCTCGTCATGAATATATTTTAGCTACTGCTCACTTGACGTTAAACACCAGTCAATCATTTGTTTTTAACTTGTTCTCGTCATGACTATATCTAAGTTACGGTTCACTTGACGTTAAACACCAGTCAATCATTTGTTTGTAACTCGTTCTCGTCATGACTATATCTAAGTTACTGTTCACTTGACGTTAAACACCAGCCAATCATTTGTTTTTAACTTGTTCTCGTCATGACTATATCTAAGCTACTGCTCACTTGACATTAAACACCAGTCAATCATTTGTTTGTAACTCGTTCTCGTCATGACTATATCTAAGCTACTGCTCGCATGACGTTAAACACCAGTCAATCATTTGTTTTTAACCCGTTCTTGTCATGACTATATCTAAGCTATTGCTCACTTGATGTTAAACACCAGCCAATCATTTGTCTGTAAATCGTTCTCGTCATGACTATGTCTAAGCTACTGCTCGCTTGACGTTAAGCACCAGCCAATCATTTGTTTTTAACCCGTTCTTGTCATGACTATATCTAATCTATTGCTCACTTGACGTTAAACACCAGCCAATCATTTGTCTGTAAATCGTTCTCGTCATGACTATATCTAAGCTACTGCTCGCTTGACGTTAAACACCAGCCAATCATTTGTTTGTAACTCGTTCTTGTCATGAATATATCTAAGCTATTGCTCACTTCACATTATACACTAGTCAATCATTTGTTTGTAACTCGTTCTTGTCATGAATATATCTAAGCTATTGCTCACTTGACGCTAAACACCAGCCAATCATTTGCTTGTAACATTTTCTCGTCATGAATATATCAAAATAACTGCTCACTTGACGCTAAACATCAGCCAATCATTTGTCTGTAACTCGTTCTGGTCATGACTATATCTAAGCTACTGCTCGCTTGACGTTAAACACCAGTCAATCATTTGTCTGTAACTCGTTTTCGTCATGATTATATCTAAACTATTGTTCACTTGACGTTAAACACCAGTCAATCATTTGTCTGTAACTCGTTTTCGTCATGATTATATCTAAACTATTGCTCACTTGACGTTAAACACCAGTCAATCATTTGTTTGTAGCTTGTTCTCGTCATGAATATATCTAAACAGTCACTCAATTGGTTGTGAGTTGTTTTCGTTATTAATATATCTAATCGTCTTCTCGAAATTGAATCTATTACTCACTTGGTTCTTGTAATGAATATATCTAAAATACTGCTTGCTAGACTACAGTCAATCATTTTCAAATTATTCAAAACGGGTTCGTTTTGATGATTTGCTTTGTATATTTAAGTCGAAAATGGTAGTACCACCACATATAGCTAGTTCCCACTAGAATTCAACAATGTAACACATATATTTTGTCAACTATGACATGAATGTTGTCTAGCATAAGATTGATCAGTTGATTAATTACTAACATTCAACATATTGTTATCGATGCATATGTGATCATAACATGATTCTGTAATGACCAGTACAGATGAGGGGCCGTCGTGGTCGTGATCGTATGATAGTTGAATTTACAACTACCTAGGCAATCAGTAACTATCACCACTAAAGTTGTGAGTTCGAATCACGGTCATGGAGATGTGTACTCTATACAACTTTTATGTGATAAAGTTTGTCAGTGACTTGCGGTAGGTCGGTGGTTTCCTCCGGCTTCCTATGCAAATAAAACTGACTACCCCGATATAGCTGAAATATTGTTGAAAGTGACGTTAAACACAATAACACTAACCCTAGCCCTAATGACCGATACATATCCGTGTACAAGATACAAACATATGAAAAACAAAACCTTTAATGTATTTATATACACAATATTTACAGTATAATACTAGCCATAGACATATACAAATATAGGCTTATTGTGTCTACTTTTTATGTGGCTTTAAAATTTGTAGATTACAAATTGTACGTAAACTTGATGTTGTAAATGATCTCAATTGTTCACCTTTGACCTGTAAGCATTGTTCAGCGTACATTGCAGAGGAGTCATACTACTCCAAATGTACAGTCTCGTGTTATCTCAATTTATTTATCTTCTGTTTCACTTTCTTGTTGTCTGTCAACATCTCTCTTAACACTTGCTGTCGGTTTCAAATAACCAGATTCAGACACGGAGCTACCGTCACTATCATGTCTTGATGTTCGAGTGTCCTCTTCCTCATCATTGGTATATACGGCAGAAGATTTTGCATCTGTATCTTCATTACCAGTCTTTGATTTAACATCCTGTTCCTTGCGTAAGATAGAAGTAGGTTTCAAATAGCCTGGTTCCCATTCGTTGCTATCGTTACTTGATATCCGAACTCGTCTTTCAAGATTCATTTCCTGGTAGCTTGCACTTTTTGCATCACGTAAAAGGCCCGTGTAAGCGTCGTCTAAACCACCATCCTGGTTTTTAACCCCTTCTTTTCCATTTGATAGTTTACTTATCCTCTCACAATCTGTAATGGACAGATATTGATTGGTTTTTCTCTTCGTTGTCGGTTTTCGTTCCTTTACAGGGGGTTTCACGTCATCAGCATATGCGTAGCTATACTGTTTTGGAGACAGAATACTGCCATCATCGATTTCAGCATAATCATCGATGTCTTCATAGTGGTTACTGCTTTTTTCATCAGTAGGTGTGGTTTTTATTTCCTTGCTTGCTCTCTGGCGATGCTTGAAGACGATGAATAGTAGTACACTAATTACCACTAAAACAAGGATACCAACAACAGATCCTATAATCATACCGGTCTGAGGTGAGTCTACAAATACATGTATATAAAATGTTGAAAGAATAAAATGAAAAACAAATAATACAACACTATCGGAACATTTACAAAATACAACAGAAAAATCACAGAAAGAAGCAAAATCGATACCCCTAACGAACAAATACATGACTCCTCACTTTCCTGCCTTGGTATTACAGGGACTTCTATGAAAAGTGGCGGGGTTAAACTAATAATATGGGACCAAATATCTCCTCTAAATAAATGGTTTGACATATATAGGAAAATTAAATCTGGCAATAAATAACTATAAGACTAGAAAGGAATCATTTACAAACTATTGGCATAGTTCTCTAAAATGGTAGATGAATATAGAAATTTATATAGTCTTGTTTATAGCTTTATATATAAAAATGCAAAATGTTGAACCTAAGTAAACAGATGCATTTACATTTTCTAGATGGAAGAATACAAATAATAAATTTACCTTCAATCTTCACTGAACATGCTCCTGTTTCTGGGTGACAAGTAGTGCATGTACAATATTGAAGACATCCAACACCAAATTTCCCTGGTGGACATGCTGCAAAATGAAATAAATACTGTACTTGGACTAGTGAGGTTATCTCTGGTGCTATAGTATTTTCATACTAGACAACATTTGTCTTCATTTTGGAAATCGTAGTTCGCTAAATTGTTGGAATTCCAACGGGTATGAACTGTGCTCCATTCATTGCTATTTTATGCTTTTATTCTGCAATAAAATGCAGTTATATGACATCAGAACTGTAAATGATCCCAATCTTCTTATTTTTGTAAACATAATTCATCCAAAAAGAACACTAAAACGACACAATTGTGGGATATAGACACATCCCTCCCTTAAGGTAAATTTAATATACGCGTTTTTCGACAAAAGAGGTATTTGTTTTCTCTGTTTACAATTATTCTTTTTGGGCGTTGACGTTCCTTTATCTCCGTCATATGTTGTTTACATTTCTCAAGTTGTTTCGTTTTGCCCAAATTTGTAATAATGTATCGGACATCAAGGATACTGTTTTCATAAATTATTGAAAGCTTTCAATAAATTTCATTACTGCTATCAAGATTGTATAGATATATACAATTATAAATGCAGAGATCTATACTGAGTTGCAATTAATTTAAAAGATGACTTAAGGTCATTGACAACTTGTAATCAAAAGGTAAACAAGTCAAATTAATTCAAAATTGGAATAAATGATAGAAACAACAAATCTATAAAACATAATTCGTGCAAGACTAATTCCTTTATTGGAGCAATCTCCATGCAAAGAATTATTGGTATACTTCGTCAACCACAATCACCTCTGGTACACCATTGGTTAACATCATGTCACATGGCGGATAAGTCATGCAGTCATATTCTGTGTTTGTTTACAAATATCACGGACAGACGACAAAGTAGTCCAGTCAATTAACAGATTTGCAATAAAGGGGAGGAGCCTATTTTTCTATGTGTAGCAGAGGTTGTAACTCAGCGCATTGAAACGGAACCATTTATGCTCTCTTTACTAGAGAGTGATACGAGGAATATACATTCAAATGTATTACAAGGTCACATTTTCTTGTCCTATCATAGAAATATTTTATATGAATTAAACCTCTTTTAAGAGATTGTCTGTCTTATAAGGCCACATTTTCATTGTCCTAAAGGTGATATTTTCTTTGTCCAAAAGGTGACCTCTTAATACAGGTTTAAGTGTACTTACTTTCATTACAATGAATTCCCATCTTTCCTGGTAAACATGAACATTTACCATTTACATGATGACATTGTTGATTAACAGAACAGCTACATTTCTGTGCACAGTCGACACCATAATGTCCATATACACATTCTAAAAATAATTGATTGGTTATTTCGTTTAACGAATTTCTTTATATATGTTGGAAGTCAACACAATATAAGCAATGGAATTACATTTCAAAGAACACGAAATGATTTGTTCTTCAAAATTTTATACCACCAATTGAAGATAAAATGATAGTAATTTTAATCATAGTTGAAAATAAAATGGTCGGCAATATAGCAATCCTCAAAGTTGACGTTATCACCATGATCTGGTTAACGGTTACGGGGTATCTGTGTCACAAATGTTTCGTTTGTCGTAATCACAATCCGATTCTTTCCTCATGCATGGCTTACCACTAGGTTTGTAACAAAAGTAACGCGAGAGGTGTCAATTGTGGAGCAGGAACTGCCTACTCTTCCGAAGCTCCCCAGTTCATCCCCGGTTTTAGTGGGGTTCGTGTTGCTCGATCGTCAATGTAATTTTTCTGCTTAGTGTTTTGTAGACCACTGTTTGTCTTTTTTTTTAATTTGAGATCAACAACATCAAACTTAGGAGATAACTGTATTGTATTTGAAAATTTCATGGCATCAGTTGGATATTTGGTGGTGGCAAATTGAGTTTACTGGGGACGCGATAGCGGGGCCAGTAAACGGATATTTGCGACCACTAAATCGACAATTGATGTCGTGAAATTTTCAAATACAATACTGTTATCTCCATTCTAATGTAATCATGTGTATGGATGTGTATTACCACATTATTGACAAGGTGACGTAAACTAAAATTCTAAAAATGTCTCATGCTATTTCAACCGTGGAATTGATACCGTGAAAATTACACAATTAAATCGACAATTAATGCCGTGAAATTTTCAAATACAGTACAGTTATCTCCATTCTAATGTAATCATGTGCATTGCTACATTACTGACAAGCGGTAATCGGCTAAAATTCTAAAAATATCTCATGATATTTCAACCGTGGAATTGATACCTTAAAAATTACAGCATTGTCCAATCACAAACCAGGAATATTAAACAACTACATTAGAAATTTTATTTTATGCAAAATATTTGATTTGTTGTTTGTCAAACAAAAATAATAACAATACTATCAACCTACTGTGATTACAATGGATTCCTGTCCATCCGTTGTTACATGTACATTTGCCGGATACAGGATCACATTCGGAAGTGTTCGAACATAAACATTTCCACATACAGCTTTTGCCGAAGGTACCAGGTTCACATGCTGAAGAAACAAAAAACAGGAAATCATTTATAAACATAACAAAACCTGACCATCATGAAGACAGGGATTTGTATTTAATATTCAGTAATAGTGACAATCGATCAACCGATAGATTGATTGATTAATTTGTGCTTAAAGAATTTTATGAGGAAACCTTTTCATTTTAGGAATAAATCTTTATTTTAATATTTTGATAATTATGGTGTTTAACGCCACTTTCAACAATATATCAGCTATATCGTGGCGGTCGGTGTAATTGGTAGAGGAAACCAGAGTACCCAGAGAAAACCACCGACCCGTCGCAAGCCACTGACCAACTTTATCACATAATGTTGTATCGAGTTGCACCTCGCCTGAGCCGGATTCGAATTCTCAACGTTAGTAGTGATAGACTCTGATTGCATAGGTAGTTGTAAATCTAACTACCATACGATGACGCCCCTATTTTTAATGTAATTTTAGAATATGAATGGCTGACCAAAATCACATACAGAATAAATTATTTTCAAACCAGCACTGCCGTAATGACTGCGTGGCTATAAAATAATTAATGTAAACACACGGTTATTATTCAGTGCGTATTTAGTATCTCTTGTCTCTAAGTTGATGAATTCCAGACAGAGCATAAACATTCTACTCTGTTTACGAATCATAAATATATTATTGTTTATATGTACATTCTTGCTGATGACTTATATCTTACTGGTGAACAATTTAATTACTTGTTCCTTGAATTTGGGATATTATAATATACATTTATTTTGTTTGTATAATTATGCAACATATCAATTTAGTCTCCACATATGCAATTTTTCTACTTGTGTGTTTACGTAAATACAACAAAAATATTACGTGGATATTTGGCCAAAATACAATACAAAATAAATATATTACACTTAGTACAGGATGGTCCATAATATGCAGCTCGACACCAGCACGTTCCATTCACGGGATCACATCCTGATTTTGAACAGTTACATGTAGAATTACACCCTATTCCAAATGTGTTATCTGGACATTCTGTAAAGTACAATGTAATTAGCGTATATAGACATATATTAAAGTGTTGTGGTTAGGGAAAGTAGTGCTGAATGCCATTTTCAACAATATTACAGATTTATAATGGCGGTGAGCATTATTGCTGGAGTCCCGGAGAAAATCATGGATCTGCCGGAAGTCACTTACATACTTTATCACAAAATTTTATATTGAGTAAATATTGCAATGTTCGAAAATCAAGCTCGCACATTAGTTTTTAGTGGTGATATATAAATCCATCTACCACAAAAATAAATCATCATCTGTTCTCATTTTGTCATTAGGTTCAAGATTCATTTGAATATTTTAGATGTAAATATTGGACAGTATTGGTCTTTAATTTGGTAAATATCAAGTTTAATATAAAAACTAGGAATCATTTGCTAACGGTAACCAATAGTGGAAGAGGAACTGCTAACTTCTCCGGAATACATGCGTTCTTTCATCCCGAGTTTGTTCCGGGTTGTCTTTAGTTTTCTGAGAAGTGTTTTGTAGTAGATCATTGTTAGTCGCTTTATCCTTCTTCGTTAGGCGATTGTATTTTCTGTCCGTCTACAGTTTACGGCTTCTTGATACCTCAAACATTTCACAACAATATGTGTATTTATTTATATTATTGTTTCTCATCAGCACACACATATGTTGTTTTCAATAATCATTGATTAACATTATGTTCAAACAATCAGTTGTGAGATTTTACATTGAATGGTAGTATTTGATACTTTGTGATGGCAGAAGACTCATAAAGGGGCTAAAAGGGAAAGTTTAAACAATGATGGCCAACAATTTCACTAATAGCAACAAAACGAACAATCATCTCTCACTTCAAATAATTAAATATGAAGATGGCCATTTTATATGGCGTTGGGACAGGCACAAACAGTGGCTGACTTAAACGGATTCATAGGATCCCAACGTGGACTAAAATAAGATATAAAAGATATATAAAAGAGTAGTATAAAACATACGTTGATTACAATATTTTCCAGTCCACCCAGAGTAACAATAGCAATGTCCATCCTCACGATCACATGTACCATGCTCACACGAACAGACACCAAAGCAACCTCCACCATATCTACCAGGCGGGCATACTGTAGCAAAAAAAGTGATTGCATTTAACTATCATGTGACCATGTAATATAACAGTGTACAGTTTTTACATATAATGAAATGAAATTAAAAAAAATAACACATTGTCGAAACAGTTACAAAATCGAATTGAAAAATCGTTGAAACATCGGAAACATCGATACCCCTAACACATATCCACCTGTGATCGTAAATCGGTCAGTTAAGACATTTCCTTATAATTCTCATTAAAATGGGTATTTATATCAAAGATAAATGCCATGGTTACTTGGGCACTAAAGAAAAGTAAAATGCCCAAAACATCGCTTAATTGGATGAAGAAATGTCGGCTCACTGACCTTTTTTGTTTGCATATGTCTTGTAATGGCCCCCAAGTCACGTTACCTAAAATCGGTCAACCATAAAATTCTCACGTGGAACACCAATAGGCCTAGAAGATTGTATTTTACAATATTATATAATTTGCTTTTTCCATATTTTCCCATTTTTTCCATTAAATTGTGTTTCTGTCACTTGTTTTCAGCAGATAATTTCTCTGTTTTCATGTACGATTTAATCCATTTCCATGTAGACCTAATTTATATTAAATCATATTTATTCCCCACAAATTCCCGCTAAAAATCAGAAAATTGTCTAAGGAATTATTTAATTTCAAAACGAAAACAATACAATTGCCGTTGCCTAATAGAGTTATAAATATAAGTCAAGATGCGCAGTGGAATGTAAACAAACACAGGATATGCAAATTATCCACTAAGTCAAAATGGTAGTAGTAAAATGGCACCAAAATCTATATATATAACTTTTCTTATCTGTTTAAATCTCATTGTTGTCGTGATCAAAGTGATAGTAAATCGATTATCTATTCCTGGACGCAGTTTGTAGAATAAATAACGTCATTGACATCTGAACTCACGTGACAGCGCATTCCAAAATGGTGACCGATTCCAGGTGTTGACCGATTTTAACGGACGAGAGGATACATGATCGCTCATTTTTTAGGATTGGTACGGCCAATCAATAAGACTAATCACAGGTACTTGTGAACAGGACCCTATATGATGCCTCTGATTGCCCCCCCTTTTTTTTTAACATCGATTTTTTTTCATGTACACAACATTTTTCAACTTTTTATGTATCACTGGATGACATATATACAATAGATACAATCAAACAGTAGTTTCTATCCATACCGGGTTTCTGACATATGTATAATAAGGAAATAATACAAAATGTGTTGGAAAGAAAAGATTCAATGGCAGTGTTACCCACGGGCTTCGGAAAAATGGGTTGTATCAAAATGTGTAAAATACGTCAAAATTAGGTGATTCTGCTTAGAGAAGGTTAGAATAGAGGCACTAAAAGGGAAAATATTTAATTTTAATAACAATAACGAAAATCACAGAGTGTACCCGAGTACCTGTGATTTGTGTCTGAAATTACATTTAGGTACTTACGAATATCACAATTTGTCCCTTTATATCCTTTTCTGCATTGACATGATCCATTGACGTTATGACATGGAAGTAGATCCGGACAGGAACATGGAATAGTACAATTTTTACCATAGAAATTATCTGGACAGTCTATAACATAAAATTAATAGGGTTAGGGCTATGATGTTTAACGCCACTTTCAACAATATTTCAGCTATATCGTGGCGGCTATAAAATTATTAAATATAATGAATATGTCAAAATAAACAAGATTTTGAAATATTATTGATATATTATATCCTACCAAAAATATAGGGTTAGGGTTATGATGCTTAGCGCCACTTTCAACAATATTTCAGTTATGTCGTGGCGATAAGTTTTATTGGTAGAAGAAGCTTGAGTTCAAAGTTGCATTGAAATTGGATTTACAGCTACCTGTGCAATCTGTGTTTATTACCACTAAAGTTGTGGGTTCGAATTCCGCTCATGGAGAGGTGTAATCGATAAAACATTAAGTGATAAAGTTTGTCAGTAACTTGCAAGTGGTCGGTGGTTTTCTCCGGGTACTCAAGTTCCCTCCACCAATAAACTGCCTATACTACGATACAACTGAAATATTATTGAAAGTGGCGTAAAGCATTGTATATTTTCTTATAATTGCAGTATTTTTTTCATTGTTTTCAAAAAAATTAAAATGAATCAGAACCAGATATTTATAAATAAGCTTAATATTCAATAACAATATCCTATTTACTTACGTTCATCACATGTCTTCCCCAACCAACCGTCGTAACATTCACAAGCACCATTATATCGGTTACATTCAGAATTCACAGAACATAAACAATTTTCCTGACAGTTGATTCCAAATTTACCTTTAGGACAAACTAAAACAAATAGCATCATCTTATTGGATCAGGTAAAGAAATATAATTACACCACAAACCATAAATAAAAAACGTAGAAATATCTAATTTAGTGCGCACGACACGTTTTTTAAAAACACCTTCATCAGGTACGCGCAAATATTTCATACCAACACAACAAAACACAACTGTGTTTCTACTTTTGTTATTTGTCTATAATTTATTACATTTTTGTGTGTGTTAATATTATATTTTGCTACCCTAATACTTTTTTTCAATATTTTAAAAATGATTAACCACTTGCTATTTCAAAAAATAAAAATAAAAAAACAAAAAACAAACTGAAAATACCACACGGTCAGAACAATTCTAAAATCTAATCAGCAATTCGTAGACTTTACTTGTTTAATGAATTAGTCAATGTAAAGGAATTTGACCATTATTACACATTTTACCTGTATCACAGTTTGTCCCTGTAAAACCAGGTCTACAAACACAGCCATGTTTACTGTCACATGATTGGTCCGTTGAACAATTACATTTATGTTTGCATTTTGGTCCGTGGTCACCCGATATACAGGGTTCGGTGCAGTTTTGGCCATAAAAACCAGCAGGACATTCTGAAAATAACAGCATATTATGCATGTGTGTCTGTATGTATTTCTTAAATCATTTTACAGGACTTCTAAATAATTCAAACTATATCTACAAAACTATATACATTGTACATGCAGTTATTTTTCTACCCTACAAGCGTTAGTAACAAGAGTAACACGACGGGTGCCACTAGTAGAACATGACCTACGTGCCCTTACCGAGCACCTCTTCGGTTTTTAGTGCGCTTCGTGTTGCTCAATCTTTAGTGTTCTGCGTATTGTTTTTTGGCCATTGTATTGTCTGTCTTTCTTCGATTTATGACTTCTGATTACCATTTTGATATCGTTTTGATCTTTTTGACAAATTCACACACCATGTTACTTTAATTTAATATTTTAAGAATATCTTTTACCTTTACAATCA
Organism: Bathymodiolus brooksi; assembly: GCA_963680875.1. Lineage (NCBI taxonomy): Eukaryota > Metazoa > Mollusca > Bivalvia > Mytilida > Modiolidae > Bathymodiolus > Bathymodiolus brooksi. The sequence continues at coordinate 18,978,077 of OY804580.1, forward strand.
TTGTCAACCTCCATATAATCTGGACAACATGTCATCTGGAGTACTCTGTGGTACTGACCATTTGGCATCCTCCGTCTATAGATAGAAAATAACAGTAATCATAGAATTATTTTATCAAATAACCTTTAGATAAAACCGAAGGGGCACTCAGGAATGAATAATCCTAAGAGTGGGGTATGTTGTTTAACACTACTTTCAACAATATTTCAGTTATCTCGTGGGCAATCCAAAGACACCAGGAACATTGGACACAAACCACAGTACAAAGTCAAGCAAAAAATAACGCAAAACAGAAAATAAAAAAAAGATGAGCAACAACAACCTGTGTTACCTGGTAAAAGCTCGTGTCGGTGTTAGAGGAAATAGAAAAAAAACATTCTACATAAAGGGGAAAATATCCATTGTCAAGATCAACCAGTTCGTGATAACGACCAGAATGTCTGTTTCAATCAAGGAATACACTATTAATACATAGTTAGAGGGTATATGTATGATATACTGTACTCGGACTTTGAATTAATAAAAAAAACTTTTTTTTTTGGGAGGGGGTGTGGGGTTGAACTTGTTTTATTCGTTTTAAGCCACAGCATGCAATATTTTAGCATGTTTGCTGAGGTTAAATCAAAGAACAGTATATGTCTAAGGGTATATCCATTTTTACGTTTTGTGGGAAACGGGACGGGAGTGTTGTTATGCTTACAAAACTAAATAAACTGATCATCCTGCAGTCATAACCAGCACATTTTGGTTAAATTTGAAAAAGACAATTTTTCATGTGAAAAAAAAAGATTGTTGGTTGCTATGAAATTAATTTTGGATTCAGGCAAAAATATAGTTAAATGGTCAGTTTGTAACGTGATTCAGATATTAAAAAACATATTTAATGTCAAAACTAACTTCAATTAAACCAACTATAGACAGAGAATGTATTCTGTTAGTAATCATTAATGCTAAACTTACTTGACATAGCGTGGACATCCATTTGGTTCAGATGGACTAAGAAGTCCAGTAATTAAATCAGTTGATAAAATAATAAATAACAATCTATACAGTATGTACATAATCGTTATTGTGTCCAATTCATATACAAATAATTTAGATTGTTCAGGTTTTATGTCCTTGTTCAAACAATGATTTTACACCGGAAATAACAATGACAGACATGGATGTTAATATTGCCCTATTAAACAATAATACTTTAAAATGAGAAAATCTAAGGAACAATAGATATATATATATATGTAGTCAAGTGGTCTAGGGCGCTGGACGTAAGGCTAAGCCAATGGTGCTGCAGTGTATCAATGGTGTGGGTTCAAATCCCGTCGAGGGAAGAACAAAAATTTGACAGCTCTAAAATCTATTTCTAACACTGTTTGGTTTAATTTTCAGACGTATATATATATATATATATATATATATCATTAAGCTCTCTGATTGGTAGATTCCCTTAGACTTTATATTATATATAGGGAGTGGATGTGGTCGAGTTGTCTAGGGCGCTGGACGTAAGGCTATGCGAATGGTGCTGCAGTGTATCAATGGTGTGGGTTCAAATCCCGTCGAGGGAAGAACAAAAATTTGACAGCTCTAAGATCTAATTCTAACACTGTTTGGTTTAATTTTCAGAAGTATCTAATTCTAACACTGTTTGGTTTAATTTTCAGAAGTATATATATATATATACGTCTGAAAATTAAACTAAACAGTGTTAGAATTAGATTTTAGAGCTGTCAAATTTTTGTTCTTCCCTCGACGGGATTTGAACCCACACCATTGTTACACTGCAGCACCATTCGCTTAGCCTTACGTCCAGCGCCCTAGACCACTCGACTACATCCACTCCCTTAAAAAGGAGCTTCAATAGTCGTAGTGTTACCTTGTCTCGTAAGGCAAATCTAGGGATAGGCGTAAGACATGTGTATAAGCGTGTGTAGATGGTACATATATACTTAATATTATAATTTGACAGCAATCTAACTCAGCAATTTTTAATATATTGGATAGGATAATGAAGAATTATTCACTATACAGTCACAGGAAATAAAGTATATTATACAAACGTCTAGAAGCAAGTGACAACCATACAATATATCTGTCCCACTGGATCTCAAAGTTACTTTAAAGGATACCAGGTTAATACTAAATATTATATACGTCTGAAAATTAAACTAAACAGTGTTAGAATTAGATTTTAGAGCTGTCAAATTTTTGTTCTTCCCTCGACGGGATTTGAACCCACACCATTGTTACACTGCAGCACCATTCGCTTAGCCTTACGTCCAGCGCCCTAGACCACTCGACTACATCCACTCCCTTAAAAAGGAGCTTCAATAGTCGTAGTGTTACCTTGTCTCGTAAGGCAAATCTAGGGATAGAAGTTTAATAACCAAAATGACTTTGATACTCATTTACATTTCCTCATTATTATTTTTTATCTAAGTACTTTTCTTAGAATTATAGCAACATTACGACAGATCATAATATTCATAGATTTACTAAATATCTTACATCTATTCTTTAGTCGTTTTTAAATACAATGCACAACTTCATTCCTCACATATCAATATTCAGGGTGTTAGGGTTCTGGTGTGTAACGTCTCTTTAAACAATATTTCTGCTGTGGCGGTGGAGAAAACCGTAGTACCCGGAGAAAACCGCCGACCTGTCACAAGACACTGACAAAATGTATCACCGAAAGTTGTATCGAGTACATCTCGCCATGAACGGGGTTAGAACTCACAGCATCAGTGGTGATAGGCACTGATTGCACAAGTAGTTGTAAATCCAACTACCATACGATCACGACCATGACGTCCCACATATCAATACTCAGTAACGCCTAACATATAATAGATGATTTTACTTTAATTTCATGGGCTTATGTCTTGGCAACTGATTTTATGCTTTTAAAATCGCTTCCGCACATGTGCCAGAGTCATTATATATGCAGTTCAGGTTACAATGCTTGGCACAAAGGCAAAATCTGTAGAGAAGAGTTTGAAGACACTAAAGGGGTAATCAGAATCCGTATATCGAAGAAGAACAGACAGCACAACGACCAACAGAAAAAGTACAAATGGACAAACAACGATCTACAAAACATACACATATAACAAAAGATCGAGTAACACGAACCCCACTACAAACCGCTAGTGACACCCGTCGTGTTAATCTAGTTACACACCCGGTGATCAGCCATGAATGAGGAAAGAACCGGGTCTGGTGTATATAATATTCCAACACTTGGCACAGTCCCAAAATCTATAGATGTCAGGTTATTATTAGATTTCAATACCTGGCACAGCACCACACGCTAATTATGAAGCACAGGAAAAATCAGTTTAACTTCCTGTTGACAGAAAATATCTAAAGTGGCCATCAAAGGATAATTGTATAACTTCATAATATTAGCATCCATGGATAAGTGTGATTGTTCTGCATGATATACACAATAACAATATATTGTCTTGCAATATAAAGTTTGCGTGTATTCGGCTCAAAACTAGGAAAAAGCTCGGCAAAACTGAAGGGGCAATCAAGAAATAACATTGGGCACACAAGACACAGGGAGAGGACAAAGAAAAAACACAAAAACATAGAAAACTACCAAGATGAACAACACGGACCCCCACACCACCAAAAAACATGGGTGAACATCGCCTTTGTCCAAGTTTTTAAGTCTCATACACATAAACGTTTTTTCTTATTTTTTTTTTTTTTTTTTACAAATCCACTAATATTGTTGATATCAACTTATTGCACCCTCTCTCCCCCCCCCCCCCCCCCCCCCCCCCCCCACACACACACACACACTTCAATTAAAATCCTGAGAGAATGTTAAATGTTTATAACTAGATGTAATGGAAATTGATCTTCCATTGAATGACAAAATTTAAATTGTTGGATATCTCTATATTCGAACATGTATGTTTTTCTGGCTTCAAAGTTCCACATTTCTTCAGTGTTTAGGCTGAAATAACCCATAGATGTATAAACTACAAACAACCTCGGTAATCAAAGATGTTTTTGGGACAATATCATGTATATAAATGTGGAACAAATGGGGTGTTGAGGTAGTTCAGCAGAACATTTCTGATGACGACGATTTGTTTTTCTTTCAAAAGATATTTATATTAAAAAAAATTATACAAGTAATTTTCTTTCATTTCATTTTGCCTTTGCATATCTAGATGTTCTTTGCAACAGCGTTGCTCATCCAGATATATTTTACATTTGGAATTTTATTCGCATGTGGAAAACACTTACATGACCGCATCATTTCACTAAAACTGCGTGAGTGGTTGCTTAACGCCAAATGAGGAGGTTTTTTTTAGCTATGTCATGGTGAGAAAAAGTTACATTTCAATGATATATAGTGAGAATGATGTTCGCTTCGTACACGCTGAGTTGGAATGTTATATTGCTAGCTCACCGAAACAACAGTCCGGAGTTAGACATGTCGTTCCATTACTCGGACACATTATCCTGCTTTCGTGTCAACTAGTTTTTGTTATTGCTCATTAATGTTGTGTGCTTAGCGGCATGGCAACAAATACCAATGGTATAGCTATTAGTTTGACCTAACAGGTGCTGGAACCGACGATCTACCGCACTCAAGGAGAGCATGCAAACAATTACGCCATCGATTCATTTTATATATCAAATCACTTGAAATAAGCAAATATAACCGACCCGGTTCAATCAGTTTTGTCTACGTTTTATCGTTTCGAACATTTGGTAATCTCCTATTTCATAATTAGGGTTAGGGTTATGGTGCTTAACGCCACTTTCAACAATATTTCAGTTATATGGTGGCAGTCAGTTTTATTAGTGGAGGAAATCGGAGGACCCGGAGAAAACCACCGACCTGTCACATGTCACTGACAAACTTTATCACATAATGTTGTGTCAAGTACACCTCGCTTGAGCGGTATTCCAACTCACAACGTTAGTGATGATAGGCTTTGCTTGCGTAGGTAGTTGTAAATCCTCTACCATACGATTACGACCATGATGGATCCCTTTCATAATTAGGTGTCTCTGAATTATAGTTATTTAGAACAAAAAATATATGTAGCTTTTCTTAATTCTTACCTCACATATATGCCACACCGATGATCTTCCTCGAACGAAGAACTGTCTAAGTTCGCAAACAGATAAGTAAAACACAGAAATAAAAACATCATGTTGTGCCAACATCAATTATTTAACATTGTTTTTAATACAATTTTCAGGAAATATACTTATACTGGAAGAATAACCCATCTAAGTTCATGTAACAACTATTAATAAAGCTAATTTGTGATATAAATGGGTCATTGATTGCAAACTGTTAAACAGTATTGGTTGAAAATATAAGCCAACCAGACAACACGAACGATGCCATTGTTTAACCTCCAATCCCTTAACGCGGGAATAACAACAGAAGGTGTCAATAGGAATCTACGTTCAGCATTGGGGCATACATGCACGAAAATGTGGCGTGGGTTAACTAGTAAATTCCAACTCAATCGTTTTTATTTAAGCTAAGGTATCCAGGGGACTAACTGAAATAACGAAACAATAAAAAAAACATACACAGATCCGTTTCAATTTAAACGACCACACACTGAAAGTAACTTCTTGACAAATTAATATCCCGTAGACAACCCCATGGACGGATACAGATACTGCATCGATGGTGTAATGGTCAGTAAAAGTGCTCGCCTCGAGTGCGTTAGATCGTGGGTTCGAGACACGGTCGGTTGGTCAAACCGAAGACTATAAAGTTTATTGGTATTTGTTGTTTCTCCGTGTATATATCAACTTATGAATGGATATCGACAGACTTCTTCCAGATTGTCAAAAAATGTTATATTCCACACAAACAAACAACACATATTTGGAGCTGATTTCATTTTATAACTAATTTTCAGAAAACGTAATTACAGCCTCTTTTTGATACAAAAAATAAAAATTGTATGCAACCCCAACAAATGGCAGGGAATTCCGAATAAGGATATGAAAATGGTCTATTAGGTACGTGCATGTGTACAGTTTGTCGTAAATCATATGTAAACAAGAGTATGTCATATATATATATACGGGTAATAAAGGTGTACATATTTGTGATTATAACCACAGGCGCTCGTTGCACGGAATTACCACCCCTTTTTTTAACATTCCGTTTGCATATTTGTTATCAATTAAATTTCGTTATTCTTTCATCATTTTTCCCTTATTTTAACAACAACTTTCATGTGACGACCCTATATTCACTAATAGGGTCGACACATGAAAGTTGCTGTTAACATAAGATTGTATGAATGTGGACACGAACAAGTTAAAATGAGAAAAAGAGATGAATAAATAACGAAATTTTATTGAAAATAAACATGCAAATAGAAAGGTAAAAAATAGGGGGGGGGGGGGGGGGGGGGGGTAATTCCGAGCAACGTGCACCAGTGATTATAGCCACCCTAGTTATTTCCCTTCACATAAATTACTATGCAGTTTTTGATATATGCCATGTTTTGTTAAGTTCAATTACTGTTGAACCTCGTTTTCATGAACTTGATTAAGTCGTTTCTTTGTATACTTTGAGACAATATTTGGTCCGGTCGTAGTCCTTCGTATTAATATTTCCCGGATAATTCGATTATTCGGATATTTCTAAGTAAAGTCATAGATCCATTCGGAATCGACACAACGCCATATTTATAAATAATTAAAACCTTTAATCATCCAAATCAATCTCCATGTAATATTTAACATGGCGACATTCAATGTTTTGAAAAGTCAACTGAATAAGGTTTGGGTTTAGGCTTATGGTGTTTAACGTCACTTTCATATCAACATATCAGTTATATCGTGGCGGTCAGTTTTATTGGCGGAGGAAACCGGAGTACCCGGTGAAAACCACCGACCTGCTGTAAGTCACTGACAAACTTCATCACATAATGTTGTATCGAGCACACCTCGCCTGAGCGGGATTCGAACTCACAACATTAGTGGTGATTGGCACTGATTGGATAGGTTGTTATAAATCCAACTACCATACGATTATGACCACGACCCAGTGCCGGATTTCGGACATATGAGGCCCTGTGCTAGTTAAGCTATGAAACCCCTTACTTGGGCCCTGAAGGAGGTACCGTATTTAGGGTTGTATAATGCGCATTGGTGCATATTGCGCACCCCCTCTTAGCCTTGGAAATCTCCAGAACAAAACTAGTTTGTGTCTATAATGCGCATGGACTTTTAAAAAAATCACCGTCGGAAATGTAAGAATTAAATATCAATCGTATATATTTTTCAGTCTTTTGAGCATGTTTCATTTGCTGGGAGAATTTAAGAACTATTTATCTCTTTTCATCTTCAATAAAGTTGCAAAATATTAAATGTGTTGGGTTTTATTGGCGGACATGTGATTTCCCGGTCTGGAAAAGAGTGAAACACATTGTTCCTGTTTATAATGCGCACCCCTCCTATAAATTAAAGAATCTGGGCAAAATTCTGCGCATTGTACAACCCTAAATACGGTAGACCCGGTATAGGCCCCCACAGGCAGTCAGGCATACATGCTCCGGAAAATTAGGAATAGTTAAAATATTACGTTATATTAGGTCAGATTTGTACACTGAGTCTTCAACAAACTAGAAGCTATTATATATTACACAAAGCCCCAACCCGTCCAAGACTGTCTTACACAGGTCACATAATGAAACAGTCACACTTGATAAAAAGAGAACAGACAGGGCAGTCATTACAGTCAACATTATGTAATTAAATATAAACATCATTTAACGCAGTGGTTCTCAACATTTTCTCCCCTCCATGGACCTCTTTTACTCTTAATTTGTTTTGGTAGTCCGCATAACCATTTGTGTTATAATCATGATTCTGATACTGGTTAGTGAATTTAGAGCAGCTGTAGATTGGCACGTGATTAATTGATGGAATCGTATGGTTTGCGTGGTTAATGACACGCCTCCTTACTGCTTAGGGAAATGATGCATATTCATCATGATATGATAATTAGATATAATCACGTGTAGTCTGGGTTCTTGATTTAGTTAGTTTCTTGTTGATATGTTTGATTGTAAATACGTTATTATTTAGTTTGCTAATACAGTAGTTTAATTTGAAAATAGTGTTTTGTTAATTTAGACCTGGCAGATTAAATAATTTTAGGAATTGTATTATAGCAATAGTAAATGTATATGCTTTATTTGGAGTAAAACTAATTTAATGAAAATAAACCTGTATTTAACAACTAAATTATATGGATCATTTATGTACACTAGTAAAATAACTCATAATAAAAAATGTTAACATACAGTAAAAATAACATGAGTTTCAAAAAAAAAAAATTAACCATACGCCATATTGCTGGCTACATAATGACTAGCATTGGGACTGAGAATACATCAAACAAAATACCAAGACAGTATCGTTATCAGTAACCTTGCCTGTAACCTTGACCGCGAGTGAGAGCTTGTTTGCAAGGACAGAGTGTATGAGGACAGTGGTGTTTGCTGCTCGCAGGAGGGGGAGGGGGAGTCGTGGTGGCCCCAGTAGGCGTTACTAACAAAATGACAGTTTGCTATGTCAGTGTCAATTAAATCTGAAAGTAGACGGTTGTTAACTTGTAGAACCCTTAATATCAGCAAGGACGAATAGTTTTAATATGGATAACAAAAACTTAAGATAACGCCATCATAAATAAACTGCTATTCAGAAAAAGGGTATATCGTGTGTGTGTGTGTATGTGTGTATGTATATAATATCAGTGGTGGTGTTGCAAATATATTTTACCAGAGTTGTGCACAGATAGATAATAATCAACAGGTATATGAGGCACAGATTCAGGTGCCAAGATGTAACAGTATCTTAAAGGCCGGTTTACACGAGTGTCAAAAGCTCAGGCCACTTCATCTTGATCGATGTATGGGTGAACACACAGATCACAGTACCAAGGCAACTCATCTTAATGTTTGTATGTTGTCTTCCGTTTGGGCAAGATCTTGATTTTGGATAGGTGTTTCCACCCCTAACCTATTTAAATAGTTCCTCATCCATTATTCTTATTTATACTTTATTTTATTATTATTATCACCAATTTTACTTTTATACTTTCAAAGGTTGCATACATCAGATAACGACCAAATTATTTATTTAGGTTTTCACATTTGTATTAAAAAAGGAATAACTACCCCTTTACTTTTTTTGTTATTTTATTTCAAGTTGGAAAAAAATCTTGATAATACATTTCGAGATTTGCTGCAAAAGTAACGTCAGTTTTTCTTCTTATTAGATTGAAACTTCTCTACATATACAAGGACTTGAAGAATAAAGTTCTTATAGTAAATTTCTATCAATAGCTATTTTATGCTACTACGTTCTTCTATAAGTGTCCAAATCGAACAGAACACCGTCAAATTTAAAATTGCACCACGTAAGCATGAATCCATCTTCAACTTTTTTTTTTGCCAATAACCAGAGGCCCCTACTAATTTGGTTTCTATGCCACTGAGCAACTGTCATGACTGCCTGCTTTGTGGCACACTCCAATAGGCTATCAACTCTATCATTATGTCTGGAATCGCTCCGAAACAGAACGCCTTCAAATTTAAAATTGCACCACATAAGCAAAAATCCATCGTAAAATATTTGTTGGCAGGAAGATGAGTCCCCCCTGGCCAACGAGGCCCTGTGTTTAAGCAGACCTAAGCACAATGGTAAATCCGGCACTGCCACGACCGCCCCTTCACTGTTTTTAAACGTCAACAGAATAATATAAAAGCAAAAACAGACAGACAATTTCGTGGTCTTTCTGAAATTGATAATTCGGTAAAGATATACATAGGCGAAAACGTATCAATTTAAAATAAATTTTATGGTAATCACAGTCATAATTGCAGTTCATGTTATTGTATTTTTTTTATGCAGTCATGTATGCTTTATTTGTCTTGTCTGTACATGTATATTATGTAAAGTGTAATGCTAAAACCCAAATGGGTTACTTGTGTGCATTAATAAAATAAAATAAAATAAAATAAATTCGATAAATACATACTTCAATCAATCAATCAATCAATCAATCAATCAATCAATCAATCAATCAATCAATCAATCAATCAATCAATCAATCAATATGTTACCAATCAATCATATGTTACCGCGGGTTCTATGGTTCCGTGTATTTAAGTGCTATTTCAATCAATTTTCGCCACCATATTTTTTATTTACATCATACATATGCATGTAACTACCACGATACCATAGGGCCCCTATATATACAATAATAAATAGTTTTCACTCGCCTACTACCACGGTACCATAGGAACCCGATATATATTAAATAGTATTCTCTCGATGACGACATAACTGCCACGATACCATCGTACCCCAATATATAATAAACAGTATTTACTAGATGACGACAGTGTCATTCACAATATTCGCTCATTATAAACATGAATTATTATTCCAGGTCACATAAAGATTAAGAAAATATTTAATTGAGATATTTCTTTTTCTAAATAATATACAATATTTTTTCAATCGATTTCAATATGCATAAATTTTAAAAAGAAATTAACAGAAAAGCTGATTAACCAAGTTATTTAACATGTCAATATACAAAATGAAATATATTTTTCAACAATATTTGCATTTCAACTTTTGAGTAAGTTATTAAACTTTATATAAAGACCTGAAGTTAACCTCTTTATAACAATAATTATAAAAAGTTTTAATTTGATATTTTGGTATTTGATAACAATGGGGATCAAATTTCTTTAAATTTTATTTTGACAATTGTCAGCTACTTTTATAACTATAAGCACTACAGTAGACTTATTTATGATATTAGTCTGTGTCAACATATCAAATATTCAAGTATTGTATTTGTAGGAGAATGTCGACCATTCAGATATGATATTATGGTTACCACAAAATGTGAGGCTACTTTTGACGAATTGAGTGAGAAACTTGAGGATTCATTTACATAGGTTTCAAATTACGTGCAATATTTACGATGCTGTTGATTTTATCTAATAGTCTCGATTAAGGTAAATATATATATTTAATTTTTTTGTCTTATCGTTAATTATATTCGTTTATTCTATTTATTATATGTTACTCTCCTTGTCCATTCATATATATTATGTAGATTTCCCATTTTCACTTACAAGCAGGAATTCCATTTGGAGTTTTTTATACACATGTGCATGTATTCTATTTGTGGACATATAGAAGGGTTGAATTTGTGCGTATCGATATTACTATAATTTCTCTCTCTATATTTTTGTTATTCCTATAAAAGATTCTAAATTATCATTTTGTAATAATTGGTTTCTTTCGAAACGGGCCAAGTTTTCTTTTGAATTTTTTTTTTTTAATTGTCCTGTTTAAGCTTCATACACATTTCTATGACATCGGTAAATATTTAATTCCCTTCACTCCCTCCCCCCAAAAGGGGATATTGATTCAAATTGCACGAGTGATCGAGGGCTTAAAATTGGTTAACCTCTGACCACAAACCACACGTTCGCGCTCCGATACACACATTAGCTGAAGTTCAACGAGGTCAGCCATTACCTTGAAATCAATGTATTCGACCTAAACATAGGATTGCAAACAAAGAAACGATCTAAGGGTCCTCAACAGATTAGCTTAAGAACATATGGCAGTATAACATTTTGAAGAGGGAAATAAAAATCAAGTGGACTGATTGTTAACTGGCGTAAAACATATGTTTACATAAACCATTGTGTCACACATACAAATACATTTTTGTATCCTCATAATTGTATGTTTTGATAGTTTAAATGGAGTCTACTCTCGATCTATCAGCGCAACAATGTTTCACTAGTTCTATACTACAAAAAAAAAAAAAAAATACACAATTTATGAATCAGGATAGTGCGAATGAGTATGTGATTGTTCTTTAACGCCAAATGAGCAATATTTCAGCTATATCATAGCAAGAATAAGTTACATACCAATTTACATTCGATGACATTATAATTAATGTCTGCCTTGTACTTGACCAACACGCTTAGTTTGAGTATTAGAGTGACATGTCACTGAAACAACAGTCCACGAGAAGACATGTCGCTCCATGTCGGACAAATTATTCCGATTCCGAACCAACCAGTCTTTGCTCTTACGCCTTAATGCTGCGTGCTTAGCGGAGAAGCAACACATACCAGTTTTATAGTCTTTAGTTTGACCCTACCGGTGCTCGACCCCAAGATATACCACACTCGAGGCGAGCAAGATACGTAACCATTACACCATCAATTGTTATAATCCGAATACATGTACTTGTAAATATTGTGATTACTTTGACTTGTGGTTTAACATCGTACGATCAGTACTTGACCTATGAACATGACTAGAACATATTATATTACATACAATAAATTATATACAAGTACACAGATAGCATTTAGGATGTACATAGGCCAGGTGTTTGGATTGCCACAGGAAGAAGGGGAATGGGAGAAATTGCATACATCATGGTCATGCAATTTGGAATGCAAAGGACAATGTTGTTTTACCCAGAGTCAGACCATTTTTTGTCCAAACGGAACAAACATCAGATTATTCTTTTGTTTTACATGAAAAAGCAGTAAATTTATTGTTCAAAACTGCAGGGTCAGATTATTTTTGTATCTTTCAGGTCATGAGGTCAACATATTTTTGTCTAAACTTTGGAGACAGAATTAAATAAAACATAACCTCTTGCGTTCCTTTATTGATATGCAAAAACTGTTTACATATATAATCTACACTATATACATTGTACAAGACATGTATTCATACGCATCGCTTATTTCTTTGATAGATATTTACATTTTTAATTGTCTTTTTTGTAGTTTATCAATGAAATATATCTGGGATATGGAAAAAATAAGAAGCAACAGTCTACCATGTATTGTTTCTAATGAAAACATATTGAATGAAAGTGTTCCGAATGTACCTGAGGACAAGTCAAACAGTTTTGACGGCAAACCAATTTATGTTTCACCGAGGGAATTAAAAAGGAAAATAAGAAAACGAATTCTAAATTCTAGACAAAACAACGAGAAGGTGCACAATGAAAATCTAAAGCGGTATGAAAAATACAATGAAGTGAAAGCCTTTAAGGCATCTATAGTTACAAAAGATCAAGAAATAGGCAAATTGTTTCTAGTTGATAGAAAAGTGACGTATGCGCCACCTACACCGGATGTAGAAGCATCATCACTACAAACGGATGTGCTTACAACCGATCGGAGAACAAGGAAACAGAGACCATTATCATTACCACCGGCACAGCTACCTCCCATATATAAAACAAAATTATTTCCGATTGGGCCACGTGATTTGGATATTAAATCGGATATATTTACTCCTCATCAGTCGGTAGAGGAATCCTGGCAGGAACTTGAGGATTGTAGATATTTACGAAAACCAAATGAATAGCTTCACTAGGCTTACATGCGTAACACCATCATTACAGACCGCCAATTATATATTGTGTGGCTACTAAACCTTTCATGCCAGTAATTATTGCGCATGAAGTACTTATGGCTTCCATTTTTCCATTGAGTAAGTTTATGCAACACATTATGAAAGAAAATGAATCTTATTTCCTGAGAAAGAGAAATGTCTGAAATAAGTGTGTTAATATGAAATTGGCATGCCATACTGTTAGAAACTCCCGACATGTTTGCTAACCCAGATAGCAACACGATGAATTGCGTACATTCATAATTTCAAAAATGCCCAAAACACCGAACTCATTAAAAATTTGACTAGTGGTAAAAGAGCTATCACCAATAAATAAATTACCAATTGATTTATAATAGTTCTCTTTATTTTAGCATGCCGAAATCTTCACGAGTATATTTACATCACGTGATTTACATTTCATTCACGTGACACGAAATTAATAGACCGCAACGGAGAAATATCTAACTTATACGTTAGACAGTTATGATCATACACTGGTTTATTGATTTTTGTTTAACTTCAATTAAATATTTCAGCCATATCATGGCAAGAACAAGTTACTTTATAATGTACTATCCAGAACAACATATTGCATTAATTTTTAAAGTGCTAGCTCACTGAAACAACGGTCCACAAACCAGGTACGCACCTTGCATCACTTGCACACATCATCCCAACTCCGAGAAAAATAGTCTCTGATCTTTCACCATACTGATGTGTGCTTACCAGCAAATACCAATTTTATAGTCTTTGGCTTCACCCGATCCGGTGTATGACACTGTAGTCTGTAATGGAACCAACGATATACCACAATCAAGGCTGGTACGCTAACCTTTGCACCACAGAAGGGGTTGTATAAGTCATAATATCAATATTACGAATTGAGGCTAGCCATATTCAAAATAGGCTTGCCATAAATATATTTGTTGACGTTTATATCACTCCATACAGGTCGACAAAATGGTCACTTGCGGTGCAAGACAAGTACACATGTTGGTAGAACATGCACATCATTGAGGGGGTCAGATCTATAGTCCGACGGTCTGTTAATCCGACAGTAAGACAAATAATTCAATAAACCTTTGATAGTTGTAGAATTTTAAAGCCTCTGGTCATGGATTCTTGATTCAATGTAGCCATTGACCCATATATGAATGCATCTTGTGCTAATAAAGATTAGAGTCAATGGAGATAAAAATGTGAAAAAAATTAGACTGTGTTTGCAGATATATTGTATATGCAAATAAAATGCAGCGATTGTTGCTGAATTCTGTAATCTAAATTTGTGGAATTCAAATATAACACTGCATATCTTTTAAAATCTTGAAATATAATTTTGTGCTCAGTCCTATGTCATGCATGGAACTTTTGACACCGTTCAGCGCTTTATTTATTAATCTGACATATCCTAGTCATGATACAGGATCTAGGCAACAGTCTCCGTTGCTTTCCATGCACGAAACGATTATTTCGGGACTCCAAACTGTACAAACCTAGACATCTTTTGGGACTTTTTTACTGTCCGCATTATTTTGTCATATTTTCTCTTTTTCAATTACTGTTTCCTGTATTTATTTCTGTTGCTTCCTTACTGATCGAAAGCTAACTGAATTGACGAAACATTCCCTAGTCTATCACGATCGTTCACAATAATTCGAACTTTGCTCATCGTTTTGAGAACAATTATCACGCTGAAGACTTCACACAGGTGGACGGGGGTAACTACTAATAATCAAACATCCATGATCAGAGGCTCTAAAATTCGACGAATATCAAATGGTTGCTAACCGATTTATCGGATTATTGGACCGTCGGACTATAGCTACAGCCCCATCATAGAAAATAGATTAATATCATATTTTATATTAGTTCGCATCAAACTAACAAACAACTTAGCCACGCAACATCATGGAACAAATACCTTCTTAACTCTTGTTAGAGTGAATGAGTGATTGTTGCTTAACAGCAAATTGGCAAGTTTTCACCTATATAATGGCGAGAACATGAAATGATAATGATGTCAGCTTTGTACTAGATCAACAGCTTAGTTGGGTTTTAATAGTGCTAGCCTAGCATTCTGCAGGTAGACATGTGGCCCCACTTGGAAATATCATCCTGATTCTGAATCAACCAGACTTTGCTCTTACTACTTAATGCTGTGTGCTTAGCAGAAAAGCAATAAACACCAATATTATAGTCTTATGTTTGGACAGACCGGGGCTCGAACCCACTATCTAACACACTCGAGGCAAGAACGCTCATCATTACACCACAGGTGCGGGTAACTCCTATTAGAAGATAAAACCACCGACCTGTCACAAGTCACTGCCAAACTTTATCACATAATGTATCGAGCACACCTCGCCATGAACGGGGTTTGAACTCAAACGTTAGTGGTGATAGGCACTGATTGCACATGTAGTTGTAAATCCAACTACCAGATGATCACGACGGCCCCTGTATATTTATTAGAAAACAAAAATTAAATCATTGCATTACATATACCAAAAACTAATTTCAGTGTGTAATTTTCTGATGAATTAAAGAGTAACAAGGGACATAACCAATCATTCAATAATTGAAATAAAATATCTAGAATATTTTGTTTATTCTTTAGATCTTTGTCTGATATCTGAAGTTTCAATGAACTTCTCCCAGTTCGGTCCATCAAATGAACTCTCCTCTATGCCCTCAATTGTGTTCGAGTCAATGCAGTGCGGGGCAACGCCTACAAAAAAAATCATACACATATTATGCAATGTACTAGATGTTATTGAGTGATTCCTTGACGGGTCAAAAGTCTTTCCGCCATAAAATATTTCCTTATATATTTCATGTAAAACCACTTAGTTTCACAACATTCCACTGAAGTAATTTCTGATCCGATTTTATTGAAATTTTCACTTTTAAAAAGCAGAATTATTAAGTGTTCTTTTTATATTTTCATAATTTTTTTTAACATTCCTTTACAAGAATGTATGATTTAAACACAAAAAAATATCTTCAATGTCACAATAAGATATAGTAAAAAAAAATCATGTCTTATGGAAAAGTAGAAATGAAATTATATGAACATTACAAATAGAAGGAAATATATTTATTTCTCCATTTAATGCTAAAATTGACTGAAAACTTAGTAAGAATTTACTTGAAAAAACATTAGTAATAAAAATAAAGTATGGTTTTATATGAATATACAAATGCATATGAATATATTTTAGTGTGTAAAAGATTTTGACATATCACTTTACATATTATTAAATGCAAACGTATCAACTTGTTCTCTATTGATGAAAACAAAAAATATGTACCAACACCGAGATAAATTCTACAGAATCAAGATCAAATGTCTAAAATATCAAATGAATCAAGAAATTTACTTTAGAGGTATTTGTTACATTTCAGATGAAATAATTATGAAGCATATATCTTTGAAATCTTCAAATGCATGTACAAACCTAGACATCTTTTGGGACTTTTTTACTGTTCGCATTATTTTGTCATATTTTCTCTTCTTCAATTACTGTTTCCTGTATTCATTTATGTTCTTTCCTTACTGATCGAAAGCTAACTGAATTGACGAAACATTCCCTAGTCTATCACGATCGTTCACAATAATTCAAACTTTGCTCATCGTTTTGAGAACAATTTTCACGCTGAAGACTTCACACAGGTGGACGGGGTAACTACTAATAATCAAACATCCATGATCAGAGGCTCTAAAATTCGACGAATATCAAATGGTTGCTAACCGATTTATCGGATTATTGGACCGTCGGACTATAGCTACAGCCCCATCATAGAAAATAGATTAATATCATATTTTATATTAGTTCGCATCAAACTAACAAACAACTTAGCCACGCAACATCATGGAACAAATACCTTCTTAACTCTTGTTAGAGTGAATGAGTGATTGTTGCTTAACAGCAAATTGGCAAGTTTTCACCTATATAATGGCGAGAACATGAAATGATAATGATGTCAGCTTTGTACTAGATCAACAGCTTAGTTGGGTTTTAATAGTGCTAGCCTAGCATTCTGCAGGTAGACATGTGGCCCCACTTGGAAATATCATCCTGATTCTGAATCAACCAGACTTTGCTCTTACTACTTAATGCTGTGTGCTTAGCAGAAAAGCAATAAACACCAATATTATAGTCTTATGTTTGGACAGACCGGGGCTCGAACCCACTATCTAACACACTCGAGGCAAGAACGCTCATCATTACACCACAGGTGCGGGTAACTCCTATTAGAAGATAAAACCACCGACCTGTCACAAGTCACTGCCAAACTTTATCACATAATGTATCGAGCACACCTCGCCATGAACGGGGTTTGAACTCAAACGTTAGTGGTGATAGGCACTGATTGCACATGTAGTTGTAAATCCAACTACCAGATGATCACGACGGCCCCTGTATATTTATTAGAAAACAAAAATTAAATCATTGCATTACATATACCAAAAACTAATTTCAGTGTGTAATTTTCTGATGAATTAAAGAGTAACAAGGGACATAACCAATCATTCAATAATTGAAATAAAATATCTAGAATATTTTTTTTATTCTTTAGATCTTTGTCTGATATCTGAAGTTTCAATGAACTTCTCCCAGTTCTGTCCATCAAATGAACTCTCCTCTATGCCCTCAATTGTGTCCGAGTCAATGCAGTGCGGGGCAACGCCTACAAAAAAAATCATACACATATTATGCAATGTACTAGATGTTATTGAGTGATTCCTTGACGGGTCAAAAGTCTTTCCGCCATAAAATATTTCCTTATATATTTCATGTAAAACCACTTAGTTTCACAACATTCCACTGAAGTAATTTCTGATCCGATTTTCTTGAAATTTTCACTTTTAAAAAGCAGAATTATTAAGTGTTCTTTTTATATTTTCATAATTTTTTTTAACATTCCTTTACAAGAATGTATGATTTAAACACAAAAAAATATTTTCAATGTCACAATAAGATATAGTAAAAAAAAATCATGTCTTATGGAAAAGTAGAAATGAAATTATATGAACATTACAAATAGAAGGAAATATATTTATTTCTCCATTTAATGCTAAAATTGACTGAAAACTTAGTAAGAATTTACTTGAAAAAACATTAGTAATAAAAATAAAGTATGGTTTTATATGAATATACAAATGCATATGAATATATTTTAGTGTGGAAAAGATTTTGACATATCACTTTACATGTTATTAAATGCAAACGTATCAACTCGTTCTCTATTGATGAAAACAAAAAATATGTACCAACACCGAGATAAATTCTACAGAATCAAGATCAAATGTCTAAAATATCAAATGAATCAAGAAATTTACTTTAGAGGTATTTGTTACTTTTCAGATGAAATAATTATGAAGCATATATCTTTGAAATCTTCAAATGCATGTATGGATATGAAGTTTTGCCAGTATGGACCATGACGACAGACACAAACGGTTATTTCCTCTTATGTGATAGTATATTAAACCGAAATTTATATTGGTTGGTTTGTACTCGATCTTTAGTTTTATGTATAGGGTTTTGTAGATTGTTGTTTGTCCTTTTGTCCTTTTTCTTTTGGCCATTGTGTTGTCTGTCTTTCTTCGATATAGTGATTAACACAACTAGTGCCAGCTGTGCAGCAGGAACTGCTTATCCTTCCGGAGCATCTGAGTTCAACCCCGGTTTTTAGTGGGATTCTTATCACTCAATCTTTACTTTTTTGTGTATGTTTTGTAGATTGTTGTTTGTCCTGTTGTCCTTTTTCTTTTGGTCATTGTGTTGTCTGTCCTTCGAGTTACAGATTCTGATTACACCTTTGGTATCTTCAAACTCTTAGTCAGATTTCGCTATGTTTTAGTTTTTCATTTTCAAGTTAGCTGCCAAGAATAAAAAAAAAAACCCATATATTTAAAATCTCATACTCACCGTATCCATCTGGATTAGATCTAGGAGAGTAAAAACTCTGAACACCACATGTTTTACAGAATGTATGCTTAGCCACGTGCGAGTTGAATGTGTAAGTTGTTAAATTGTCAGATCCCTATAACAAAAATCAACAAGCAAAACAAAATTACTACATACAGGTACTTTAATCACGTTACAAAGTCCATACTACATGTACATGTTCTTCTAATTAAAGGATCACAGAGGAAGGTTTGTATCATTAAATGAACTACAGCGCAATAGGTTGGTGGTTGGTTTGTCGAACGGCAAAATATTACATGCATATTCAGAACAATAACAAGTTCAACAATAAATTAAGAAAAAACTATGCAGAGTTAAAGGACAGATAGAGTAACTGAAGCATTGACTTCTGGTTTGCATTGAAAAAGAATTGAGAGTTGGTTAGGGGTGTAGCTGCGGAACTATATCTCTTACTGTCTTTGTGTAACAATATGGTAAAACAAAAAACATATAAGTAGTGGGGAGTGAAAATGTAGCCTGTTGTAGATGATATAATGTCCCTATTATTTTTCGAAATCTGCCAAAAGTGGTCTTTGACGTGCATAATGCATGACACTCTCCACACACGTTAATCGCTATGGTCAGGCTTTCCGTATTATAAGTTGACATCCTGATCCGCTACACGGGGCGCTCTGTGCAGCTTTGTGGGTTGAGCACGAAACCAGTCACCGTAATCAGACACGGCAACTGAGTTCGCTTAGAAATAACGCTTTATTTCACAGTGAAAGGGGGCCCTCAGTGAGGTCTTTATCTAAGCTGAGAATTAACAATGCTGTCCAGTTAACATGCTTCTCTGTCAAGTTGATAACTGATGTAATAATGTGATCAAACATTTCAATTCTATGTCAATGCACAGAGAATTTGCACTGGTGTGTGCCCGTGATCTATGAGATCTGTGTCAATTTGTGAATGAACTGGTTTCAGGAAATTCAACAAGTAATCCAAATTATGCAGAACTTGTGGTTGATTGATTGGTGTTTAACACAAACTTTAGCAGTATTTCGTGGCGTGAACACATTTTATTATTAACTTAGACCTCGTGGAAATATAGGATCCATCACCGGTAGAGGTGCAAGATTGTAAAATCTGGGACACCCAAGGGAAAGATAAAGGTTTAGAAATATAATATTTAATGTATAAATTCTCTACCTGTAGCAACTTAAAATGTGAGATGGGTACAACAAAGTGTTTGTT
Organism: Bathymodiolus brooksi; assembly: GCA_963680875.1. Taxonomy (NCBI): domain Eukaryota; kingdom Metazoa; phylum Mollusca; class Bivalvia; order Mytilida; family Modiolidae; genus Bathymodiolus; species Bathymodiolus brooksi. Next base: position 18,998,731 of record OY804580.1, read on the forward strand.
CTGTTTCTTCTTACAAATACTGCAGCTGTATTATAGAATAAATAAGAAATATTACAAGCAAGACAATACATGTTTCAATATATTTTAAGGTATATTGTAGGCAGTACCGGGACGATCTTAGGAGGTACATGATCTAATTGTTCTCTGTAAAACATGCAGTGTGTTGTGGTGTGTACTTGGAACAGTCGAGAGTAGATAACTCCATTACAGGGCGCAATTGGGAGCAGTTTGTCCAACTGGCTTAAGGAACACCCTATTTGTAGGAACACAGTATGTGAATATTGTCCTGATCATAATTATATTACTGTGAGATGCCAGTTGTGAATCTCTTTTGAATATGTTGCATTCGTTTTGTATTGGAATACATTTCAAATGACAGGAATACATTTCAAATGACAGGAATACATTTCAAATGACAAAGGAGTAGCAGAAACCCCATGCAAAAATCGCTTAAAATAAAGCCATTTTGTGGAAAAGCAAAATAACAAATATTCGATTGTAAATTACACAAATTTGTTTCATTCATCTCATCATAAATCACAATTTAATTAAAATTTGATGTTTTTTGTATTTTCTATTTAATATTGTTACAAAACGTACTTGCAGTCATAGACTTTTAGGACTTTTGGTGCCAGAACTTCAAATTTGACAGCACCACAATGACAACTACCAGTATGGTTAACTAAATCGTCCGCCATGTTTCGTTTACTGCAAGATAATAAACAATGTGTTCGTGTATCCTATTAGTCTCAATATAATAATATAGTTACATATTCATAGGTTAACAGCATCGGTGGTGGAATGGTAAGCTTGTTCGCCTTGAGTATGGTCAAACCAAAGACTATAAAATTGGTATGTGCTGCTTCTCCGCTACGTCACTTCCCACAAGGCGAGCTACGTATTAGATTCACCCAGCACAACATTCTCATCTTTCTAGAAACTATGTTCTATTTCTGTACAATCTAATTAAAATTAGATCTCCTCACATGTACACTTCCTGTTTCTTTGTACCTTTGTGTCCTACACAGATCGACGAAAATGGGGGAGAATGTGAGATCTATTAAATTTAATTCGATTGCATTTCTGTACCCCTTGGATCTTTTTTATGAATATATTGTACTCGTTTACTATTTAAATGCATGCAAGAAGTATAGGTACAAAAACTTGACAGCACCTCCATCGGTGCAGAGATCATTAGAAGTGGTCTTCTCGACTACGTCGTCAGAACAACGAAATATTATTTGCTCGTGATACTTTCTAAACGAATGCATTTTCACCACGAGTTATCTTTCTTTAGATATGTGTGTTTGTTTACAAAATATTTCGATGGGCTGGTCAGCCTATTATTGTATTAAAAAAAAAGTCATCAACACATGAAATATATTAAAATTTGGGAATCAATCTCCTTCAGCATGAATGAAATATTGACAATAATAATTGAATTGTTTCTCGAACATACCTGTTATTTATATAAATAACTTCTGCTTTTGATAAAACATAAATAGCGGGAACAAGTTGGACAGGTAAGGTTACGGATGTCTTATCAAAATTAAAACGCTTTGTTTGATTTACAAAGTTATTTAAAATCATACTTTTTTTATTGAAGGGAATGCATCTGATAAGCAAGCTAAATTTGCATTGTATATTATATGCAAATGACAAAATATCTGAAAATGTGCACTCCTATTTAAATACACACACGTTATCTAAGTACATAGGCACTTGTCGCATGGAATAATACCCATTTGATTCTGTACCATGTTTTGGTAAAATAAAAAAAGTAGGACAAACTGTATATCTAGCACGGAAACAAAACAATATTCAGTTTATGGAGAGGTTTAAGGGATTCAAGATCAAACGACTTTTTTTCTCTTTCTGATTGTAAGGTTCGAAAGCTTGTGCCTCACACTTTCCGGTCCTCTTCTGAAGCTTGCTTCACTACACTTAAGCTTCTTCCCGCTATACAGTCAACTCTCAAAGATTGCTCCCCTCCACAAACACTTTCCGTTACACTCCTACGCCTCTAGTATGGTAACAGCAGCTTATATGTACCCACTCTTTGAACTCTTCATTGAAAAAATAAGTGTTTTAGTAACGATTGGAAATCCAGGATGGCTGCACAACAGGACATATGTTTAATATAGGACCCTAAGGGGGAAATATTATTTTCTCAGATACTAATAATAGATTGAATCGAACCGTTACATAAATAGACATTGGATTGTCATTTTCATCTTTTAATGTGGTTCGATTGGTTGGTTGGTTGGTTTTATGGTGTTTAGTCCCACTTTCAACAATATTTCAGCTAAATCGTGACGGTCAGTTTTATTGGTGGAGGAAACCGGAGGACCCGGAGAAAACCACCGACCTGTCGCAAGTCACTGAAAAACTTTATCACATAACGTTGTACACCTCGCCCTGGTCGAGATTCGAACTCACAACATCAGTGGTGATAGGCACTGATTGCATAGGTAGTTGTAAAATTCAACTATCATACGATCATGGCCACGATGGACCTTTAATGTGCTTCGGAAAACCAAATTGGCATCTTCACACCTAGGACATTGTATGGAAAACTTCAAACATGCTTGAACACATGTATATGTGCATGGTTAACCAGAAGATTAATCATCGAATGTAACTTCGTCTCGCCAGGAGATAGCTGAAAAGAAATTGCTCATTTGGCGTTAAACAACAATCACTCATTTACTCACTCACTGGAAATGACAAAGATAGTGTTGAAATTAGCCGATTGGTTGTTCTTTTAAAGACAAGCGAACAATCAGTATTTCAGATGTATTTATGATGAGGACAAGTTTGCAAACAATATTTCATGTGGGTAAAAAGGGGACACTGAAATGGGCCCACGGGTGGACATTTAGATTGTCTCAGGAAAACAACATGATACATGGATAGTGTCGGACATTTGAGCCTTGAGATGGGTCACCAACGACCACTCTAAACAAACTGTTGTTCAATAGGAGCGATTGTAAGTTTATCTTTTAAAGAGCATTATATTCTCCATGTAGATAAGACGCACGCCTATGTCCCGTCTTATAGAGATGAGTTGTGTGTTTAGTTCGTTATGCTCAACTAGCAGACTACCCTGTCGGAAGGGTTATATTTCGCATCGGAACATTATGTCATATTTCTGTACTCTGGGGTTCCCTTTCAAGTTTGTTTAAATTTGGGGTTGAGTACTCATAGCCTAAATAATACGTGTCTTAACTAATAAAACGTTATAATTTTATTTCTATTATTTATTCCACAATCCATGCATATGAAAATAGCTAACATTAATTACTGAAGAAAAGAAAGAAAATTCAGGAAAAAAATCTGAGCGCAACTTTTTTATACGACATCCAGGACAGAATTTGGCAACAATTTTTTGGAAAAAAAAGAGTAATTTATGGAGTGATTGTTCGCAATTCCACAACAACAACAACCATTCCACTGGTTCACCTCAAAACAGAAGCTGGAGCCTGTTGAAAATGAAGTCATTGTAATAATTAGGACATGACACACTTCTGGTAAATTATCTGATTTTTGATATTTTATGTGAATGGTGTCAAAATCATTAATATATATACATTTATGTATTTGATATGATATTAAGTGGACGCCTGAGGTTTAAATATAGCTTACAAATAGAAAGAATTTCGAATATAGAAAATAATTGACATAATTAATTTCTATGAACAATAGAGTAACTTCAGGCGATATTATACGTCCTCTTGACCTGGTTTAGTTTTGAATAACACACTTGAACAATTTTAGCTTATAAAAAATAATTTATAATTTAAACAGCATCTTGCATTGTGTTTTATTTCGATAGTAAATTGTTAAAAATATCAACATAATTAGTTTATGTAATTTATTTCATGTAAGAATTCCATGAACAACAGAACGGTCAAAGAAACTGTCAGAAAAATGCATAGACCACAAGAAATTTAAAATCTGAAATAAAGAACTACACCGGGTGCAACACAGTTTTCCGGTTGTTGACTGATTTTGTCTGTTTATATACTTATGAGTTTTGACTTTCCCTTTGTAAGATTGTTCGGAGTTCGGTAATTTTGTTATTACCCTTATGGTACGACCACAGCAAGCTGACAAGGTTTTCATATTGCACCAGTTTTACTGAAAATAAAATTGCTTAGCAAAAATCACCACTAGGTAGAACCAATTTGAAAATTGTAGGAATACATTTTGATAGAAATACAGAGAAATTAAAATTTTAAAATTATACCTAAAATAAAAAAAATTAAGAGTTGTGGGTGGTGTTTGGCCCATTTTGGCCCCTCATATTTCGGAAACGGTATGAGCTCAATTCAATATTCAAACTTGTAGAAGACATCATCATGATAATCCCCTAAACATTATTCCGAAGCTTCATCTTTCTTTAGAAATTTTAATGGATGTTAAAGATATTTCGTTTGAATTTGATGCATTTTTCATTAAATTAAAGATTAACAGATTATTTGGAAAGCAGGGGCCGACTTGGTCGTGATCGTATGGTAGTTGGATTTATAACTACCTATACAATCAGTGCCCATCACCACTAACGCTGTGAGTTCGAATCCCGCTCAGGCGAGATGTACTCGATACAACATTATGTGATCAATTTGTCAGTGACTTGCGGCAGGTCTGTGGTTTTCTCCGGGTACTTCGGTTTCCTCCACAATAAAACTGACCGTTAAAAACTGATGTTAAAAATGATAACCATTACAATTCTATATAAACACTAACTTTTTTCTTTTTCTTTTTTTTTTTTTTTTACAAACAAAGGGCATGTGAACCTTTTTGAATTGACTTAGTTACTTATGTTCTAATTCACCATGTTCAAACGAACATAAATTATTTATGTACAATATCGCTCATAATCCAAGCTTAAACAACTTCTGATTTGTTGATAAAACAAATAAAGACAAACTCATAATGAAATTGTCTGGCGCAGTGACCATTTCGATTTATTATTTATCAATCATACATCATCACATACATATTATTATATACAATAATGAAAATCACATTTACTGTCCATTATGAAAAGAAACATTGTCTGTTCTTTTACTTTACAACTACATATCTATAAAGAAAAAATTCAATATTGAAATATACACAACAATTGTAGACATAAGCATAATTAGCTTAATAAAATAAACGTAGCATAAAAAAATACTTCAGCTAGTTAAACTTAAGGTGCGTCCGATTTGATCACTGCCCAACCTCGATATGGAACTACTTTAAACAATTTATTTTATACCACCCCGAACCGAACTACTAAACCCGCGAAAATTCTGTATACGTGTACATGTATTACTACGCTCATAATACATAAATATATTTATGTTCTAATTCACCATGTTCAAACGAACATAAATTATTTATGTACAATATCGCTCATAATCCAAGCTTAAACAACTTCTGATTTGTTGATAAAACAAATAAAGACAAACTCATAATGAAATTGTCTGGCGCAGTGACCATTTCGATATAAACAAAGAAAGCTGTGTGTACTTTATACGTATCGGTATATCATTATAAACCGAGGTTTTTAGAAACTGATAGTTTTCTTTGTAAATCTTCACATACATATCCATCTTTTGCGTTTTCTGATTTCTAACGGCCATGGATTTTAAAAAGTCTATCTGATATACCGAACTTGCATGCGGCAGTTGCCCCGCCAGAACGAAAACTATGTAACCCAAAAGTTCTATTATTTACACCGAGTGTTGCTAAAGCTGATCTTACTATCTCTCTTGCTCTGGTATATGACAGTTTCTCATTCTTTTTTCTAAGAATAAACGTGTTAGATTTTTTCAGGAATGAAATTGACCTGAACAAAAACACGTCTGAATCTAAATCGATTCCTGCAAGGGAAATGTAACGCTGTAATATACTAAATGGACAATAAGGACTGTTCAATTTAGCAATAAATACATTTTTACCGTTCCTATAACAATCAGTCTTACTCTTAATAATAAAAATATCTACATGTTCTTTGTGAAATGTTAAATTGTTTGATCTTATATTGCTCAGCTCATCATATCTTAGAAAACCTGTATAACATAAAGAACACACAACTAAAAGTCTTAAATCTTTAAGAGTACTGTCACGTGTATCAAATCTCTGGAACAACATTTTCATTAAATCTGAAGATACCGGTTCTTTTTTCTTAATAGTACGTGATAACATTCTTTTAGCAGATTCTACAATATTTCTCAATAAATCGGATTTGCATGGATTATGTAAACCGGCCATATCATGCGCCCACTTAATACTGTAAAAAGCGCTTTCAACTGTGCTATGATGTTTACAGATTTCTGTTAAATGTTGTAGATATAGTGCGATATGGAGCTCACTGCAAGGCAGGACAGATTTGATTTCTTTATAATGTTCAGCCCAAGACATAAATCTCTTAAATGCACCGACGTATTTAATAACTGTATGTTTAGCCCTCGAATTGATAACTGTAGAATTCAGATTATCAAATAGTGTCTTAAGTTCAGGGTGTATGAGTTGAGTAGATAATGTCCAAAATCCTTTATGGAAGATTTTCTAAAAATAAAAACAAATACAACTGTGTACTTATTTATCCACGTTAAATATAATTTAATACCTTACCGTATTAATCCGTAAATTACGGTCCAGTGACCTCATATAGTCCAGTGACCATATATAGTTCCAAACTACCAAAGCGTGTCCAGTGACACCGCACAGTTGTCAAGCGACACTGTAAAATACGTTCAGCAACGTTTAACCACCAAATCTGTACAAAAATAAAAATAAAATTAACATAATGACGCATCTAATTTAACAGCTAACATCTTTCCAGTAAATGTTCCATTTGCGAACATAGAGTTAACATTTTGCCCAGAGGCTAAAATTCTTTGAGTCTCACACATCAAACACATCAAACACGTACGGTTTGTACTCTAAATCTGATTTAAAAATAAGAGGCCAAAACGGCGCAGAGGGCCATTTGGGTACAACCAATGTACCTAATGCTTTGCACTCAACCAGATGATTAATAGCTCTGGAAGCCAGCGATACTGGTGGCACTAACCAGTTGACTTCGCTCGACCAGTTTGAATTAAAAGCGTCCACACCTAAAGTTCCAGGATTCCAGTAAAGCGAATTAAAACGCTTAGTTTTTCTATTATCCACGTTAGCAAACCTATCTACGCTATGTGGACTCCACATACTATCTAAGTAACTGTAGAATTCTACAGTTATTTGCCAGTCATCTGTGTCTATGATACGGCTTAAATAATCAGCCTGTACGTTTTGTCCCCTTGGGATCCAAACTGTGTAAATATCAGTTTTTTCTGCAAGAATTGAATATAGTTAAAGCTAAAACCTGTAACTCTGGTACCCGACTACCTTTCAAAATAATGCTTGCGGCATTCTGACTATCGTATAAAATGTAACTGTACTACCTCTTAATTTTTCTAAAAAGGCTAACACACACAATTCAACCGCTTTGATTTCTCTCCAAGTAGAACTCTTGGAAGCTTCAGACGGAAGCCATGGTTTATGCATAACCAAATCAAAATTTTCAATAAATCCTGCAGCTGCAGAATTGCTTGCGTCTGTGTATAAATTATAGCTTGATGACTTTTGTAGTAAAGATTGTGGTTCTAATTTTAAAATATTAGACTTCCAAAATAAAAGCTCGCTAACACAATCTTGTTTGTGTGCGATATTCAGAATCTGATTCCAATGAGATTTCTCGTTTAAAACCGAAAACATACATCTTGTCATGATTTGTGTAACGTGACCCAAAGCTGGTGACATAGAAATAATCTTACCACATACCTTTGCCAAAGTTCTTGCTCTTATTTTACAACAATTTTGTAAAACAATGGATATAAGTTCCTGTAAATCAAAAAGCTTTCTGTCTGGTACTGATAAAGTACAATTAGTCAAATTCCATACAAATCCAAGCCATTCTAATGACTGAACGGGTGTCCAAATTGACTTGTCCTTATTCGGGACTAAACCTGAACTAATTAAATCGCTTTTCACCTGAATTGCTTGCCTACTACTTAATTGTAAATTATCGGAAACCCCGAAACCGTCATCTAAATATAAAACTAATTTAATACTCTGACTTCTCCAAAACTTTACTAAAGGTCTTAAAACCTTTGAAAAGATGTATGCGCTTGATTTGAGCCCGAAAGGTAAAACTGTAAAAACAAAATATTTTACAACATTATTTAAAGGGATATTGTCTACACTGTACCAGCTGCGTAATGTTTTCATATCCAAAATTATTGTCGATTTCTGTACTGACCTTCATAAAATGAAGATTAACACCGAGTTATGCTGCAAAAGATACGATTTTTTGACAAAAAAGACCCAAAACTATCGTTATCAGAATTATTGTCTGGATGACAATATTCAAATCTATTCATTTGGCCTTCAATGTGAACACGTCTTGAGCATGCGCACTGTTTAGAAACAATAAACAACATGTGGTTCTTGGGCAAAAGAGAAACTGTCAACGCGTGGAAGAAGCGGACTTTGACGGATTCAGAGATAAAGAGGAATAGAAGTGAAGTATCTTCCAAATGGAACAAATGCAGGATATATATATGTAGGGGATCAGTTGGACCGTTGCCGTTGGATGGAGCGAACTCAAGGAAGTGCTTGATTATTGTTGATAGGTAAGCCGAGCATGTTGCCTTCTTTTCTCAATCGTTTTTCATATTTTATGAATTTATGATGATGTCTATGATCATTTTCGGTAGATATTAATCAATATATGTAATTTTGCACCTGGCAACAGCAAATTATTGTCAATGAGTAGCATAAAACGGCCGTATTTGCGAGGTAAACAAACACAAATTTTAAGAGGCCAGCAAAGGGGAAATGAGAGTGCAAAAATGATATCAATGGCAATGCAGTTTATTATTATCAATTTAAAAAAAAAATCGAATCAATTCATTTTTAATGCAAGAATTAAAACTGTACATGGCTTAATGAAAACCCTATAAAGTTCTTTTTATTCAAGCAAATTTATTTCTTTGATATACAACATATAATTAGGCTTTTAATTTTATCAAATTTCAACAACTTGGACATGAAACTTAGTTTTGGGAACCAAAAGTATATACCTTACTTTCTGCGAATTATCACTATAATGGAAAATCAGTATGTATTTTTCAAATAAAAGCTTTCTATTTAAAGAAGCTTCAATTCAATTGCACTTTTAGTTTGGATCCTGTAAGTATAATATATAATTATAAACAAGGTTTTGAAGAAATGATATGAATATCCATTGAAATTTTCAAGTTTTAGAACTTTTTTTATGTATGACTACAAAATTTTATTGAAAATTTCAGAAATGTCCTAAAATGCATATTTTAGACCATGGCTAAATGAAAATCATTTTCAATTCCTTTATGCAAACAAGTTTATATCTTGGGTACTGGAAATACATTACATAAATAAGGTTAAAAGTACTTTTCAACAAGTTTGAACATAAAACTTTGTTATGGGAGCCAAAATTATATCTTCCTGTCTGTGAATTATCACCATAGTGGAAAATCAGTATGTATCTTTTATATAAAAAGCTTTCCATTTAAATAAGTGTCATTTCAGTAGCATTTTTAGTTTGGATCCTGTAAGTATGATACATAAACAAGGTTTTTAAAAAATAATATGAAGATCCATAGAAATTTGCAAGTTTCAGATACTTTTCTATATACGTGACTATAAAATTTTACTGAAATGTCCTGAACTGCATATTTTAGACTATGACTAAATGAAAATCGTTTTCAATTTCGTTATGCAAACCAAGTTTATTTCTTGACTATTCTAAAAACATTACATTAACTAGTTTTTTACTACATTTCAACAATTTTGGACATAATTTTTAGTTCAGGGAGCCAAAATTATACTTTACTATTTTAGAATTATCAACATAGACATGATAGAGGGAAATCAATATGTTTTTTCATATAAAGGCTTTCTATTTAAAGAATTGTCATTTGAACTGCTTTTTATCCCCTCACCAACGAAGTTGCGAAGGGATATAGTAACGCTACCGTCTGTCCGTCACATCCTTGTGAACACTCTAGAATCAACATCCTTCAATGGATTTTGACCAAACTTGGTACATACTTAGTCCGTAAGAGAATTTGAAACCCTATTGATTTTCAAGGTCAAAGGTCAAGGTCACGGTCAAATTTTTACTGTGTAACATCCTTGTGAACACTCTAGAATCAACATCCTTCAATGGATTTTGACCAAACTTGGTACATGTACATACTTAGTCCTTAAGAGAATCTGGAACCCTATTGATTTTCAAGGTCATATGTCAAAGATCAAGGTCACAGGCTCAAATTTTTACCGCATAACATCCTTGTGAACACTAGAATCAACATCCTTCAATGGATTTTTGACAAAACTTGGTACATATTTAGTCCTTAAGATAACCGAAACCCTATTGATTTTCAAGGTCATAGCCTCATAGGTCAAAGGTCAAAATTTTACCGTGTAACATCCTTGTGAACACTCTAGAAGCAACATCCTTCAATGGATTTTGACCAAACTTGGTACATACTTAGTCCTTAAGAGAATCTGGAACCCTATTGATTTTCAAAGTCAAAGGTCAAGGTCACCGGGTAAAATTTTTAGGCGAGGGGATACGCCACGCTTTGCCCTTGTTTAGTTTGGATCTTGTAAGTATGATTTATAAACAAGATTTTTAAGAAATAATGTGAAGATCCATAGCAATTTGCATGTTTCACAGTGTTAATTTAACAGTAGACCGATGGCCCATGTCTGTGTTAAAATCATGCAGGTTTTTGTAAAATTATCTTAATTTTTTAGGCAAATTACTACAAAAACTGGTAATTTCAGACAAATGTGATTTTGTAGTGATTGATATTTGTACTTTTGATTTAAATATTCTGACCAAGGTAGAGTAGAAGAAATGAGCAGCCATCACATTTCAACGAAATGGATGAAACTGGAGAAATCGAGTTCATTTGTGAACCCATTTGAATATGTTCATTTTGTTAAAGATTAGACATATTCTACATTATGTTTATAGGTAACATTGTCAATATTGTTCAACACAGTCACTTGTATAACAGTTTCCTATTAATTATTGTGGCTTGCATAGTGATACTACTAGTAGCTATATTATATAGGGATCATGTTGGCTTCTGCGTCATTGTTACATTTTCATCAATCCACAAGCTGAAATGGCCAGTCCTCCTTAGCTACTTACGGGAATGAAACCAAACGGACAGAATTGACGCATGTCTGGCGCATCAAATTTTTTCCTGGAACTTTGATGTAATTTTGTCTCTTTATATTGGGTTGTGTAGATGTGTGCTGGATACAGGTATATAGATTTAATATTATTTTGAAAAGCTTTTTCGTTATACAGCTGCACATCAGAACCATATAACAAAATTTGTTTCGATATTATACACATACACTGTAATAAACAATTATTTTTTATTCTTACAGTCTCTCAATAGATATTACTGAAGAGGGCAGTGATGTTGGCGATGATTCTGACGATGAAGATTTTGAACCTAGCCTCAACTTCACTCTAAGGTTTGTCATGTTAATTTCATATGTTTCAGTTTTAACTTACATACTTGAAATTTTGTCCTAATAACAGAACCATGCATGATCATATGTCATAGGAGCTTTATTATACCCCCGCTCCACTGGAAAGGGGGGGGGTATACTGTTTTACCTCCGTCCGTTCATCCCAAGATGTTCATAACATTTTTCTCAGTAATTATTTATGGCAGTAATCTGATATTTGATCATAGGCTTCAGAAGAGTCAATCGAAAGTCGCAAACCCGCTGCGTTGTCCATGGTCAAGTCCGGTAGAAGTCCCATCCGATGAAGGGAAAGACATCAACAACAAATGAAGATCAGTTCTGATTTGGGTAACAGACAGCCTGTAACCATTGACCAGCTCGTGATGCCTGCCGTAGAACTTCTTGAGGGATGACCACAACCTAAAATCTGTCTACAAATCACTCAAATCCTTCATAAAGTGGACTTGTAATGATATGTTTAGTTGCTCATTCACTATACATTCGAGATATTCATCTTGAATTGAAAGTTAGGGCTCCATAGATCATAATCTCAATGCTATTGTTTTATTCTTGTGAATTACATTGTATGTATATTTCTACTTCAGGTGGCAGAGAAGTTACAACAAAAAGACAGCTAGATGGTCTGTGCAGCCTGTTAAAGCTGACAAGTCATATTCCTATGTTCCAAGACTATTAAGGATCATCATTTGTATGAGACTGCAAGATAATGAAGGAATGAATTAACGTGTGCAGTTGGAAGTAGATGATCCCAGAAGAATCTCGGTCCATCTTGCACCAATTCCACAACCTCCAACTCGGGATAATATTGTAGCATCTCAGAAATCCAGATTTGAAGACCAAGACAAAACAATTGACTATATTGTCGCATAAAATAAATTTAGATTGTCACTCTTTGTTTTTCCTGGTCTAACAGAAGTTCTGCACATTTAGAGCAGAAAAGTACCCAAGTCAGGATAATGGGCATTACAAATTGTCCAATGCACAATAATGATAGCACTCAGTATGTTGGTCTAGTTAGTACAAACCAGGACAACTTTTTAGGACCCCACAAGAAACATCTCTGCCAAGTTTGGTTAAATTCTGTTCGGCTGTTCTCAAGAAGAAGATGAAAATGTTGTTTCCCATAGGGTTTCAATGCAAACTTTGACCTCCGCTGGTGGCCATTTTGAATTTTCAAATGGTGCAAACAGTAACAACACATGTTAAAGACATTCATAGGAACATATATACCAGATTTCAATTCAATCCCTTCAGCAGTTCTTGAGAAGAAGTTTCTTGAAAATCGACCAATCAGAATTTTCAAAGTCACATGGTGGCCATGTTTTTTGACGAATCTGCACAAAAGTAGCAACTCTTGTGTAGGACCTCATAGAAAACATCTCTGCCAAGTTTGGTTTTGAATTATATAAAAGACTGTCAGTCCATTTTAGAAGAAGGTGTCAGTGCTGATAGAACAAAAAATAATAATAAGATGGCAAAATTTACAGTTCCAACTGACCAACCTGTGAAATTAACAACTCATTAGGGTTGATTTATTTTTTATTTTTGGTGTTTTAACGCCACTTTTAGCAATATTTCAGCTATATCATGGCGACCAGTTTTAGTGGTGGAGGAAGCCAGAGTACCCGGACAACCACCGACCATAGGGAAGCAAGTGGTAAACTTTATCATTAGGGTATATTAGATAAAATACAAAATATTTCATGAACAAGTTTTAATTAAATCGTCTAGGAATGAAACCCTTGTATTGTCCATATAGATCAGGATATTTGTCCCTAATTTTCCAAGTACAACACCTTGGGATCACACGTCTGACCCCAGCTCCAAGTCGGCCATGTGCCCAAATGGTATACTGGCGGTAGGCTGCATACCTATTGGATCTGTTGTAATCCTCGTCATGGGGCATTACTACAAGTTCCTCTCGAAACATTCTAGCAACCCCCAACACTGCTTCATCAAGGACAATCCGATCAAAGTCCTGTAATAAAGACAAGAGATTTATTAAAAATAGAGTAAAGATATGGTTATACATTCATCTAGAAAAATGAGCTCTATTTAAAAAAGAAATATAATTCATTATAAGTGAAATAGTTTGCACAAATTCAGTTTAGAGAAATAAAAAAAAGTCTTATTTTGGAAGGAAAGATTTTCTCGTGGGACTTTCTTATGACCACAGTTTTATATCGTTTTTTTGTTGGTATATGGGAGAACCATTTTGGTCTTGCAATTTTTTGTAATCAATTTACCCCTCAAGCTATTCAAATTTAATTTTATGTTTTTTTTTTAAAAAAAATATTTTGATTCTGAATCTTGAAGAAAAAAATTTGGCTGGACAGGAGAAAAAAATATATTCCGACTTGACATTTTCACAGTATAATCATATACTTGCCATTTTCACAGTATAATCATATACAAAATTTTGAAGAAAAAAATTATTCCAGCACTTCGCCAATCTAATAAAATTAGATCTACGCACTTGCTCCCTATTTTAGATCTAATTATACCCCCGCTCCCCGAAGGGGGAGGGGGGTATACTGTTTTACCTCTGTCCGTCCGTCCTTCCAAAATATTTTTCGTCACATTTTTCTCAGCAACTATTGATTGCAGAAATCTGATATTTGGTCACAAGCTTCGCATAGGTATGCCGTATCGTGGGAAGCGTTTTTGGAACCATCAGATTCCTACTTCCTGTTTGCCGACTAAGTTGGTTTTTATCCACATTGAACATATATGCACATTTTTCTCAACAACTATTGATGGCAGACATCTGGTATTTGGTCACAACCTTCATATAGGTACCCCATATCGTGGGAAGTGGCAGGGGTATCATAAGTGAGCATTAGATCACAGTTCACCTTGTTTTAATTAGATTGGCACTTCGCCGGAAAATAAGAAAATATGATTTCTGTGGCGTTTGAAAAAAAAAATTCTACGGCGAAAAAACGTGACATAACCCCCTTCAAGGTAAATGGTCAGTCCCATATTATTTTGCAGCAACTGCTAAAATAAATTAATTTAACACGTGTATCAAAATCTCGGGGAACAACTTCATAACTTAAAAGAAGAAAAAAACTAATTTAGTTGTTTTTAACGCCGGCAAAAATTTCCGATCGAAAATACGTAGTTGAGCTTGTCCCCATGGGGTGCCTCCTGGCATGTTTTCAATGGTTATCGTAGAAATATCGGCTGAATCTGTTAAGGCATGTAGTTTTCATCAAAGAAAATCTATTCCCGATACAGAAATTATTTATTCTACGTCTTTTAGATACAATCGGTTCGCAAATAGCTTTTTTCCTCAACTTTTATAGAAACTTACCTCAATATCCATGCTGCAGCATCCGGGCTACTGACATAAAAATAGATAAATAAATAGAGTTGGCCTCGCCCAGGTCAGTGCATAATTAATTAGCTTCCGGTAACGATGGTCAGCTTTTTTAGTCGAAAAAACAACGTTTCGGAGCGTATTCATCAATAATTCGGTGTTTAATCTTCATTTTATGAAGGTCAGTACGAAAATCGACAATAATTTTGGGTATAAAAAAATTACGCAGCTGGTAGACAATATCCCTTTAATTCCCAGCTAAAACCTAAATAAGTTTGAAACGATATATGGATATCAACATGATGGTAACCCGATTTGAGATCAAAGACAAACCCGTAGCTATTTAAATTGATGTATTGTTTGAGAGTCTTCCAGTCTTCAAATTTAAATTTGTCTAGGCGTACGTGTTTGATTACATGTCTAAGGTCAAGGATAAGTCTTTCCTTACCTTTACCATTAAATGACACGGTCAATGGATTTACCACGATCGATACGCTTTTAACTAAACCACCTTTCAATAAATCCAAAATAGCCTTTTCAACAAAGATACTGTTTTCAAATTAAGATTTATTATTAGACAATCAAATTTTAGGCACGGGCCCAGTGTCCATAAGCGGAGCATCTGAAGCACTGGTCATTTGCCTTTGAGTTTGACGGAGCTGTGGCGAGCTGTGGCGACAGCTCCGACTGAACGAAAGGGCTGCGCAGTATAAGAAAAATTCCCACCATTATGAACAGACTGTGAAGGTGCTCCTGCTGCTTCTGCCGGTCTCTTTCGATTAATTTTACCATCCTTCCTGACGGACTTGATTTTTCTAACCGCTCTGTTGTCGGCGGCCCTAATGCGCTTTTCATCCTCCGAGTCGCTAGCCACTTCATCCGACATATACTCCTCTACGGTCTTCCAACCTCCTTCTGATTTATCTGCTATACGTACAAGTTTATTACGTTTTTTCAGTTTTGTGATTGAACCTTCCAAAATTGAAACTGCTTTGGATTTTCTGTCCGATACAATAAACTTTATGGCGGAATGAATATCTTCCGAAATATCTGTATTTAATTCAAAATGTAATTGATTGCCTCTGAATTTAAATGAATTTTCAGTTTTTCTGACTTTCTTGGCCAACCTATCTGTGGTATCGCTTAAAGATTTCTCTATACCTTTCAATTTGTCATTCATGTATGTTTTTAACAGGGAAAACAAATCAGCATGTGTTACCTCTTCAGTGCATCTACTATTCCGTTCTGTAGGATCTTCATTCTTATCATCTAGAAGCATACGTTCTTCTGCATCGGACATTCTAATTACGATTTTAAATGGCGACAATACTTCAGCTAGTTAAACTTAAGGTGCGTCCGATTTGATCACTATTCAACCTCGATATGGAACTACTTTAAACAATTTATTTTATACCACCCCGAACCGAACTACTAAACCCGCGAAAATTATGTATACGTGTACATGTATTACTACGCTCATAATACATAAATATATATAATATACATTTGATGGTTTGTTTAAGATTGCTAAAAAGGGACATAAAAAATGCTTTATCTGAAATATACACATAAACGCCTAAAACAAACAAACACTGTTTACCAATAAAACTGAATGCCACAATATAATTGAAATATTGTTGAAACCCTGTTTGGAAAGCAAGGAAAAAGATAAATGTTTTCCCTCGCACATTTTATTAAAACGTCGTCAACTCCCGCCAGCCTTATTTCTAATGACTTCCAATTGATCTAATGGCGAACTGTTGAAAGCAGACGACATTTTGTTCTTTGACGTCATATCCATCTATATATGAATTTTGCTTAAGTCAAGGAGGAGCATGCGCAAAATACAGCTGGTTGAGTAAACGAGTCTCCCCAAAAAATGGGAATTATAGATGGATAACTTAAATATTTAATCCTGAGTCTATATGATATGATATAACTACCTATATTAATGTGAAATATCAATACAAAGACTGATTTATACAGTAACTACCGAACTAATTAACATTTCACTAAACCTGTTACGATCTTGTTTACATAATCCAAGATGTCTGGGCCCAGTAGAGTCAACAGTGATGACAATATTTCTTGTTCTCAGCCAAATATATCCACTTCAACTCCTATTACTAATAAAAGAGCTTCACCTGACAGTCCCGATGACCTCCCAGCAACAGAAAAACAAGAAAAAAGACAAATCAGGCCACGAAACTCAATTTCTAATCTAACCGACATCGTTCCCAAAAAGGCCCTCAGTACCAGGAAAACTATTACGGACAAAGTATTAGAGGCTCTCACTAGCCCAGACGT
Organism: Bathymodiolus brooksi; assembly: GCA_963680875.1. Classification (NCBI taxonomy): domain Eukaryota; kingdom Metazoa; phylum Mollusca; class Bivalvia; order Mytilida; family Modiolidae; genus Bathymodiolus; species Bathymodiolus brooksi. The sequence goes on from OY804580.1 coordinate 19,015,958, forward strand.
TCTCAACAAAATCATTCCAATCCTTTCTGAGAAAATATGTGAAACAATAGAAGCAACCATAAAAGATATTGTTGATGATAAAATAAAAACACATGTTGATGCTCATGTAAATCCATTAATAGAAACTGTCAACAAGCAACAAAAAACAATAACTGAGCAGGCACAAACACTTTCAAAGCAAGCAGCTATTATTACTACTCTCCAAACAACAGCTAAAGACCATACATTGGCTTTGAAAGAACATTCAACTGAAGTTGATGCATTGTACAATAAAATTATAGAGCTTGAATCCAGGATAGAAGGTCAGGAACAATATTCAAGGCGTACCAGCCTTCGTTTCCACAACATTAAGGTATCTGTTGATGAAAGGGGAAATGTCAAGCACCCTGTTAATACAGATGAGCTTATTCTCAATGTGTGTAATGACAAACTTGGGCTTGATATCAACTTATATGACATTGGAAGGTCACATATTATTGGGAAGATAAAAGATGGAAAATCCCAAGTAATTGTGAGATTCATTTCATACAGAACACGTAACAAAGTGTATAGTAATAAAAAGGGCTTGAAAAACCACCCAGACAAAATCTTCATCACTGAAAACCTTACCAAATACCGAATCGAACTTGTAAAGCAGCTTGCAGAACTAAAATATAATGGCCTACTATACACATACTGGACATCTGATGGTCGTATATTTCTTAAGCAGAACACAACAAGCCGTAAAATACTGATAAACAACCGTGATGATATTCTGGACTTCATCCACAGCACTGAACATGACACATCCACTTAGACATATACAATATCATAACACCTGTTATTTTGAATAAAATTTTGATTTTAATTTATTTTGTTCATTGCACACACATTTTGTTATTTTTTTCTAGGTTTGCTCGAATAATCTCCATTGTTAATAATACTATTTGCCATGTCATTTATCTCAAATTCAGTAAATATTTGGATTTCTTTTTTAAGTATATCATTACACAAAGTACGTTAAATGACAAAATAAGCCAAACATAAATATATTACTGTGAGTCCAGTACCATGATATCATTTAAAAAAAAAATAATAATGTTATTGTTTTTTCCCCTACCTCTTATGACCTTTGTGTATTGTTACATGTGATTTATAAATAGTATGGAGGGTTTGTCTCAAAGTACAAATTATGCCAAAAAATGTATACATTCAAAAGTTATTTGTTTATAAACTGAAACAAATCTCCACACACCAAACATGACAAACTTGGCTATCATCCAATTCACTATACTCATGACACTGATTATCAAATTCAATCTAGGAATAAAATTGAATTACGACAACAATCGTCCAAATATTCAGTAATTTATCATTCACTATTACTATTTGTGATATGATTTGGTGGTTCTTTAGTATATGCCGTATATTTCTAACAGCTAGGTATACTGGTTCTATATTCATATCTTTGGGGGCCCGATATTTCTAATAAGATTATAAATAGCTAATTTGAATTCAAAGTATGTTTTATTGTTATACGATGTGCATTTTTTTTTTCTTCATGTTTTCCAATACTGTACAGACGTACCAAGATAACATTCTCTATCACCCACATGCTTTTAATGTTATTATTTTTTTGATACCTTTGGGGACCTTTGTGTAACGTAACATTTGATTGTTAAATAGAATGGAGGGTATGTCTCAAAGGACAAATTATGCTATAAAAATGTACACATTCAAAAGTTATTTGTTTATTGATGGAAAGAAATTTCCACACACCAAATATGACAAACTTGGTTATTATCCAATACACTATATTCATGACACTGATTATTTAATTTAATTTAGGAATAAAACTGAATACGGAAATGGTCAAAATATTAAATAAATTATCATTCAGTTTTTTATAAGAAACACTGGTCGTTAATATAATTATTTAGTATGTGTCGTATATTTCTAACAGCTGGTTTTATTGTAATACGATGTGTCCCTTTTCATGTTTTCTCAAAACTGTACCGACATTATCGGTGTGTTCGTTTCCTCACACATATGGACTGAAACTAGCATACTTGTCATTCACTTATGTATGTTGTAAACAATTGGATTTTTGTGTATTTAATAACATGTAATGAAATTTTAAGTTTATACAGTGTTTTGTCGGTAATTGGAGTTAGAATTTGATATTATAATAAAGCTTTAGTTTTCAACAAACATCATGTTTTTCGAACTGGATAAAATATTAATCCAAGAATAATTCTTTTAAATTACCGACGGGACATGTAGTGACCTTTTTTTCTCTCAAATGGGTCTATCATCTCATATATGCGGGGACGCATAAGTCACCCATGATGTGGGGGGATGGATTCATTCTCGATATAAAGGATGTCATATAGATTTAATTATGACTATTATTCCCATTTTATTTTTTCGAAACTTTTCATTCAATGACATTTCAATTACATGTACATTTTCCAAACTGTTTATATGTAGTATCTATGTTTGTGATCTTACTTTTTTCTAGATCACAAGTGTTTAATTTTCTGATATTTTTAATACACAAGGAGATGTGTTTGGTTCTGGGTCGGCGAAACATCTGCATAGCCAGGAAGCAAATGATAAAAATATTTTTTTTAAAACCAAATGGGTAACAACTTAGATTCTTATAGAGCGGCTATCGGACTGTTTCATGCCTGTAAAACGAGTCTTAATATCGGCTATGATTCTTAATTACTAACTTGCGATGTTCCTTCCTATTTGCTTCACTTTTAATCCTTCAAAGTCTAAATCCAAAAGTTAATGTTGCCTTCATCCTTTTTGTTCTACATTTTTTATTACTGGTTGGCAATATTGAATCCAATCCTGGACCTGAGTCTGCTTACATTTCGAGTACACCGCTGAGTGCGGTAGATATTTTGTCTGATAAATCCATATCCATATGCAATATCAATATTAGAAGTATAAGAAATAAAATAAATTTTCTCCAAAATTTTGTTGATGAATTCGATATTATTGTTTTAACTGAAACACATCTTGACAACAGCATTGAAAATAGAGATATCGAACTCGATTCATTTGATAAAAATCCTCAACGAAAAGATCGTACTAATTCTGGTGGCGGGTTACTTATTTACTCAAAGGAAGACATCGGCATTTGCAGGAAACACGAACTTGAAAATGACATAGATGAAACGATTTGGGTTGAAGTTCATGCCAAAGGTCACTCTTTTCTTTTGTGTAATACATATCGACCTGAATGGACCGACTCTGAATATTGGGCACGCTTAAATCATGCTATAGGTTTAGCATATCAAGTCAACGAAAATATTGTGATCTCTGGAGATCTGAACTCTGATCTTATGTCTTTAAACAATAACAAATTGATTGATATGATGAGGCTTTTTAACTTTAAAAATGTAATAGAGAAACCAACAAGGGTAACAAATCATAGTAGAACATTATTAGATCCCATTATAGTAAGTGACACAATTAATTATGTATTTTCTGATGTTTTTAAATTACCTGATAATATTAGTGATCATGATGCCTCAGTCGTAATTCTTCAATGTTCCAAAAATATCTCACGATCATTTAAAAGAGAAATTTGGCAGTATCAAAAAATTAATTACGAAAAGTTTAAAGAAAAATTGAATGAAATTAACTGGAATGAAAAACTTGACCACTTGAATGACGTTGATGAAATGTGCGAACAATTTACAAAGTGTTTCCTAAAAATAGCACAGGAATGTATCCCGACAAAAATAATAACTATTCGGAATAATGATAGGCCGTGGTTTAACAACGAAATACGAAAAGAAATTCGCATAAGGGACCGATTTAGAAAAACTGTTTTGAAATTTCACAGGGAAAGGGATATTAAACTATATAAAAAACAGAGAAATAAAGTAAATAACATGAAAAAAATTGCAAAAGAAAATTTTGAAAATAATTTAGATCACATTCTTTTAGAAAACTCGTCCAATCCAAAAACATACTGGAAAATTATGAAAATGCTTATCAAATCAAATAAGGGAAACAACTGTATTCCTCCTCTTAGAAACTCTATAAATGATGAAAACTTCGACGATATTGTGTATGGAGATGAAGACAAGTGTGATTTATTAAATAAATACTTTAGTCTTATATCGAAGTTGGAGGAGGAGAACGTGCCTCTTCCAGACTTTGATATAAAAACTAATAATGTAATAAATGAGATTTTTGTAACCATAAGTGAAATTGTAGATATTTTAAAAATTATTTATCCATACAAAGCTTCTGGACCTGACAAAATTAGTCACAAAATGTTAAAAATTTCCCCACTACAAATTATTTTTAACAAATCTCTCGTCAATGTAAATATCCCTCTAGTTGGAAAAATGCGCATGTCATAGCGATTTTTAAAAAAGGTGATACATCTTTACCTTCTAATTACCTCCCAATATCACTGATTAGCTGTGTCGGAAAAGTAATGGAAAGGATTATATACAAACACGTATATAACCATTTAATACAAAACAAGCTTATCTACCAGTACCAATCTGGTTTTTTGCCTAAGCATTCCTCAGTCCACCAATTACTAGAACTATATAATACTATCTTAAACTCTCTTGAAAAAAAGAACTATGTTGCTGGAATAAAAGGGAATTTATTAAAATGGTTTGAAAATTATTTATATTGTAGACACCAAAAAGTAGTAAACAGAGATTCGTCGTCCTCATATGTGTCTGTGTCTGCTGGGGTCCCCCAAGGGTCTGTCCTTGGTCCTCTGTTATTTCTGGTTTACATTAATGATATTGGTGATAAGCTTCATTCCTTAAGCCGTTTGTTTGCTGATGATACTTCCCTTGGCTATGCAAGCCAAGATGATGATCAAATAAAATATGTCATAAATCATGATCTACATGAACTTGGTGACTGGTCAAAGAGATGGTTGATGTCTTTCAACCCAGACAAAACTGAAATCATGCTTTTTAAAAATGTAGAAAACTCAACAAATTTTAATTTTTATTTTGATGGAAAATTAATTCCACTTACATCAGACCATAAACATTTGGGGATAACATTTAGCGAGGAAGCAAAATGGAATAAACATGTAGAAAATTTAATAAAAAGTGTCTCTAAACACATATGTGTTTTGCGTAAATTGAAATATAAATTAAATAGAAAAAATTTAGAGAAATTATACTTAATTTACATTCGACCAATATTTGAGTATGCATGTGAGGTCTGGGACAACTGTGGTGTCTCTAATTCGTGCAAATTGGAGAGGCTACAGTTGGAGGCAGCTAGAATTATCACCGGACTTCCAATCTTTACCAACACAGAATATCTATACAGAGAAACTGGCTGGGAGAGATTGGAAGAAAGAAGAACTAGGAGAAAGCTCCAATTATTATATAATATCCAAAACGGTAGCACACCCTCTTATTTACTCGATCTTATTCCCCCAACAATCCAAAGTATGACTATTTATCCCCTTCGAAATGGCAACGATATTATTGTTCCATTCTGTAGACTATCTTTAACTAGAGATTCTTTCGTCTCAGCTACAGTAAGGGAATGGAATAACCTTAATCTTTCAGTGCGTAATCTTGACACACTATCTAAATTTAAAAAGGCAATCCGCAGTTCAATCTCAATGCCAATTCCGAGACACTATTCTTATGGTCCTAGAAAACTAAATATAATTCTAACACAGCTCCGCTGCAATGCATCCTTCTTGAATTACGATTTATGTAAAGTAAAAATTTTATCAAATGCTTCCTGTAACTGTGGCGCACCATGTGAAAATTCTCACCATTTCTTTTTTGATTGTGATAAATATACAGATAATAGGGAAATAATATTTAATAGTCTTAACTGGCTACCTTCTAACATTAATATTGATGTAAATCTACTGACAAAAGGAAGTGTTCTCCTAACATATGAAGAAAATATAACCATTTTTAAACATGCTTTTGAATATATTAAAGACTCCAAAAGATTTACAATTGTCTAAATGATCTAAAGAACCAACACACATCTCCAAAAGTATTTATTCTCTTTTCTTTTTTCTTTATTTTTTTTTTTTTCGTATATTGTCTAAACTTATGTTTTTGTATATAGTCAATCTTTGTATATTTAACTCTATGCTATTATATACATATTATATCATTTCATTGCGCATGCTAATCCATATTGTAAATTATTGTATTCGGGAGAAGACTTCATAAGTTGGAAAAACTTGTGTCCGATCCCTATTTGTTATATTTAGCAAATAAAAATATGTTTAAACTAAAACAAACTTAAGTCAAACCCGTCCCAATATCAAAGTGCCCGGCGACAAATAAGAAAAAGTAACACACAAGACGTTAATGTTGTGGCTTTGAAAATTAAAAGAAGGAACGGTAGACTTCGATTGTTCTAGCCAAAGAAACATGTATTAAGAGTTTAATCTGATGTTTTCGAGTTTGAGCGTACCTGATGGAGGTTATTCCAGAAACGCGTCGTGCGCACTAAATTTGATACCTACGTTTTCATTGCTCCCTATTTTCTATCGGTTGTTTTGTAGTCGTACGCAAGTGCGGAGATCTAATTTCAATTAGACTGAATGTAGTATATCTGGAATTTTATTTTATTTCGTTGTTTCCAAATTGTCCATTTAATTTATTTTTAATGATTTGAGAAATTGGAAATACCATAAAGATATAATTATATTTTTTACGGGTCTGTAGTATTGAATGAATATATGATCTCAAGCTAATCAAATCTACAGATACATAAACCGTCTCCTTGATTAAGAAATGTTTGAAGATACAACAGGGGTAGTCAAAAGCAGCAAATCGAAGAAGGACAGACAATGCTATGGACAAAAGAAAAAGGGCAAAAAGCCGGAGTAAAATCAGGAGTTCCGGAATGCAAAGCAGTTCTTGTTCTACTAGTGACACCCGTCTTGTTACTGTTAAATGACATGAACATCATCTGATATGGAAGTCGTGTTGGACACCATTATAGATAAATACACATAACGTAGGTAAAGCATGAACTTCCTAGCAAAAACAGATGAATAATATGGACCCTCCCAAGAAAACTGGGGGTGAAATCACAAGTGATCGCGAATTTAGTATCAGACATAGTCACTTCATAGAATTATAGTATTTTGAAGTTTCACTTTAGATTACCTTGACACTCGGGAAATGAGGTCTTGCACATCTATGATATTCATTATTTGTTTCATCGAAATTAAAATAGAACTAAAAGCTTGACACAGTTAGTTCTAGTTTTCACGTCAATAGTAATTTATACCCTAAAGTTACTGTGCAGTCATTTCTACTAAAAATAGACAGTAGATTGTATAACACGTTGAACCAATTGGATATCTTCGACCTCTATATTGGCAAGGTGAAACGAAAGGGTAAAGAGTCAAATGGGGGTCCTAAGGGTAAAACACCTTCTATTCAGATTAAAGTCAGATTACACGTAGACCGTCAAGGTATATAGTCAAAACAATAGACATGAAATTTAGATGAAATCTTGTACCAATTGATACACTGATGAAGTAATTACATATATATATATATATATATAGTCAAACCTGCCCAGGTGGTCACCTCAATTAAGCAGTCGCCTGTATTAAAATGTCACCTTTTTCTTATCCTGTCATAGTAAATTTCATATGAATTGAACCTCTTTTAAGAGGTCACCTGTCTTATAAAGCCACCTTTTCCTTGTCCCAAAGGTGACCTCTTAATACAGGTGGACTGTATATCTTCCTTAATATAGAAAATGGGTATCAATATAGCTTCTCTAATTAAAACAGCGAATGTCAATCTAGAGACGAAGGGCATGGATAAATTGACCCCGGTGACCTATGATTCACTGACATATGACAAAGTAATCAGATTCACTGACTGGTATGTCAATAGTCGAGATTATTTTATTTTAAAATTCAACAAGGTTTATAATTTTATGATATCATATAGCTCTCGACCGCATAGGTGGCGTAATGGTTAGCTTGCTCGCCTTGAGTGCGGCAAATCGTGTGTTCGAGTCCCAGTCGAATAAAAAGACTATGCAATTTGTATTTGCTGCTTCTTCACTAAGCACACAGCTTTATAAAGTATGAGCAAAGACTGATTTGGTACGGAAGCAGGACAAGTGGAGCAACATTTCTACCCACGGACTGTTGTTTCAGAGAACTAGCACTATAAAGATGTGAAAAAGCATGTTTTAGTACAAAGCGGACATCATCTTCATTACATTGGAGGTAACTTGTGCTCGCCATGATATAGCTGAAAAACTACTCATTTTACGTTAAGCAACACCCAATCGCTCACATATATTTCACATATGTACTATTTTCCTTGGTTTTTAGACACAAATATGTGTTGTGGTATATGTGCACATTTTAGACTTTTGCTTACTACATAACCAAACAGTCATTCTCGTACCACATAAAGCCATGCGCTTATCTGAATAGCAGCAAATACCATTTTCAGACTCTGGCTTAACTGACCGGGGATCTAAATCACGATCTACAGCGCACATGACGATCACGTTAACAATTACACTACTGAGATGCTTAAATTAGTTTCTCTCATGCCTGTCTTCTTAACAATGGGCCATAGTGACCGATCGCTGTTTAATGGAATATGAGCAACTTGTCAACTGTATATTGCCATTACATATCTGACAAAATCCCCACTTTCCGTTAAACAGTAAGTTCTTGTTTGATAACATGATAATGGTATCTGTTTTGTATCAGACCAACACGCTGGTTTTTTTTTATTGTGCTGACTAACTGAAAAAAAAACCAGTCCGCATGTAGCCATTCCTTACCTCGTGGATCCATTGTCCTGATTCCCAACTAATTAGTAGCCAGTGTTCTTACTCCTTAGGAATGCTGCGTGCTACAAGGAGAAGCAACAGATACCAATTTTATAATATTTGGTTTGACCCGACCTGAGATCGACCATACGACCTACCGCACCCGAGGCGTGTACGCTAATCTTTGTGACAAAGGTCGGTCAATCCATTTTAACTATTATTAATGCAATGTAAGACATAGTTTATATATTCACACTTATGGGCATAAACTATTCATAACTTGTATTCATTCATCATAACTTATTTGAATGACTTCCCCTTGCGATATATTTGATAAAAAAAAACTAGCTAAAAAGCAGCTGTGGACATTATAGCCTGCCACACCAACAGAACCAAACATTTGACAACAATCTGTCAACCTCGGATTATTCCGCTGTTTTCCCATCAATACCTCGACTGTGATAGGTGTATGAATATGTTTCAAACCGAAACATTTCAATTCGCCGGAAAATAGTACTCGTTCATCGATACGGATATAAAAAAAAATTGCGTCGCCCTGCTTTCTCATGAGTTTAGTTTGCAAAGTTAGACTTGTGAATATACTTTTATTTGACGCCAAAATAGTTGTACTATACTTTGCAATCGTCATACGATGAACGTGACACGTTTAACAATCCTAGGGACTCTTAAATGATATTAAAACACATTATATTTTTGGGGCTACAAAAAAAAAGAAAGAAAAAAAAAAAAAAAAAGAAATAACACATGATATATTAACCTTTAATTGTTTAACCAAAACTATTCCGATTGGTAAAATAGTTCAGCTGTTGATAAAAACATTGTATAACTGAATAACACAACACGAGACGTTACACATTATGGGTACGTAATGCAGTTTGGATTAATTACTTGATAATACAAGAGGTATGTGTATGATTGATAATACATGTATGTAAGAATTAATGTATTTGTTTTATGTTGAACCTCAATTTCCTTAGTATTTCAACATTCGTGACGATAAATCTCTTTTCTTTCTTTCTTTTTTTTTCTTTGTTTTAAGTAGCTATTCGGTTTAGTTCCCTTGTTCAGTTTGAATGTCAATATCGATATTGACTGGAGACAAAAATTGAATAATTATTGCGTAATATCCAACTGCAGTATTTCAGCAATGTTCAGGACGACAAATTTGAAAAGAAAAGTTTTACATGATGGAGTGTCAATAACAGTCCCGTTGTCATGTTGAACCAAAGTTTGAAATTTCCTAATCGACAATAAACACTGGACCAGGAACAGGCAGTGTGATAAATCTCACCTATCTGATGGAAGTGTGCATGCTTTCTAAAGACTAGCAAAATCTCTACTCGCTATACCGATCGATGATTTGATAGATGTTGACCAACGTATTTCAATACTTAAGCCATAATTATATCTTCAAGTGGTCATTTGGGTAATACAATGTCAACCGCACTAATGAAGAGAAGTAGTGGAAACATAAATGTAAAACCTATAGAGTTTAAGAGCAAAGTTTAGGATAGTGTATACCCTATCTCCAAGACAATCAGTCTTTTCTCTTAGTCCTCTATAATGTACGCGGAGAGGGAACAAGCAGCAACTGTTGTTATTGTCTTTGGTTTGACTATACCAGGATCGATCATACAATCGTTCACACTCGAGGCTATCATGCTAACCTTTACACTACATGAATGTAAGGTTGGTCGCATATATATATCTAAATTCTAATGTAGTTGTTTAATATTCCTGGTTTGTGATTGGACAATGCTGTAATTTTCACGGTATCAATTCCACGGTTGAAATATCATGAGATATTTTTAGAATTTTAGCCGATTACCGCTTACGTCATCTTGTCAATAATGTCGATTTAATGGTCACAAATATCCGTTTACTGGCCCCGCTTACGCGTCGCCAGTAAACTCAATTTGCGACCATCCAATTTCCAATTGATGCCGTGAAATTGTCAAATACAATACAGTTATCTCCTAAGTGTATATAATTATTATAATTAAGCTCAATTTTATTTCATTAGTTAAGTACATATGTGATTTTAAATCACGGAAAATACCATGAAACTATCTTAAACAGTAGTTGTAACTGCACATAATGACTTCCACGTTAATATTAATTGAGAATACACCACTAGATATAAAAAAAAGAGTGTGACATAAATTACATTGTGTGCTTTACTAGCTGATTCTTCATGTCTATCAAATGTAACAAATGTGCACATCATATAACGCGTAAGGGGACCGTCGCAGTCGTAATCGTAATGTAGTTAAATTTACAACTACCTGTACAATTATTTCCTATCACCACTAACGTTATGAGTTCGAATTCATCTCAAGCGAGGTGTACTCGATACAACATTATGTGATAAAGTTTGCCAGTGACTTGCGGCAGGTCAATGGTTTTCTCCGGGTACTTCGGTTTCCTCCACTAATAAAACTGACTGCCACGATATAACTGAAATATTGTTGATAGTGAAGTTAAACACTATAACCCTATTCATGTAACGTGTCATAAATAAGTCCTGTAACGTGTCATAAATAAGTCACAGCTTTCTTTCGTTCGTAGCGGTAACTCTAATCAAACTGAACCAAGTCAGTCAAATAATGGAATGGAGAGTAAAAGCAAGTTAAATATTACATTAAATGTTACTCAACTTTAGCACCTCTTTTGCTCTACTGATGCATTATTGTTACTTAATACATTATGCAATGTATTGCTAAAAATCTACAGAGTAAGTTGTCCATATTTTACTCCTTCATTTAATTCTAATAGTCATGATACAGCCTAACCAATTATCAAAAACACAAAAACGAAAGTAAATTTAATGGCAAAGACAAAAACGAAAATTAGGAGACAGATTTATAAAAGCAATAATTGCTTGTTGCTGAATCCTGTCTGTATTTACTATGTTTGATGTACTGTATATTCTGATTATTTTCTAAATAAATATTGTTTAAATTAAAAACGAAACCATTTGAATGTAAACATGGGATTTATTTTTACCAACCGTTTAGATTATGGAGACTTCGTGGACGTGATCGTATGGTAATTAGATTTACAACTACCTGTACAATCAGTGACTATCACCATTAAATTTGCGAATTCGAATCCCGCTCAATGACTTACGACAGGTTTTCTCCGGGTACTTTGGTTTCCTAAACCATGAAAACTCACCGCCACGATATAACTGGAACGTGGCGTTAAATACAATAACCCTAATACCTTTTAAATTCGACATTAGGATGGGATATAGATGGAAGTCTCGCTCCTTGCACATGAAAAAAAAGCAACAATTGCAGTAGCTCATAGTGAGCTTTATAAACTTGTTCTTATCATGAATAGATCTGGAATGTTTCTCACCTGAAGTCAAAGAACCTATCAATCAACCAATTCTCCAGGATGATCATAATAATGAAATCAAGAGGAAATTAAGCTAAAGTCCGATGAATAATATTTTGGACAAAGTATACCATCATACAAAAAAAAATGTACAGTGAAGACATCTTTAGTTCATCAGATAAATCTATATTACCATTTAGATATGATCTTATAGTCTCGAGGGTCGAAGGCTTTAAATAAACCGCATGACCTTATACTTATAGCTGGCTATAGTATAAAAAGGCTTCTGGGTCCACTATGCTTTCTCTCATCCTTACAAAATTCTTTCAGTCAAGATGATATTTTTCACAGTTTTACTTTCTTTTCTACCTGTTTTTGTAAACTGTGCCGAAGGTAAGTTATTTGCATTTTTTTTGCAAAATTCTTTTGTTACAATTTACAATTTTTATATATTAAATATGATTTTAATTATGTGAAGATATTTATAGTATATTTGTGTCGTTTACCTATATATATATATACTGTATTTTGTTATCTGGTTTTTCCTAATTTTCTTTAGATTTTTCATTTAAAAAAGAAAAATTAATTAAATAATTATTTAATAGTTCCGTTTCCTGTTGTTTTCTCCTGGTATTCGTGGTTTACTTCATCAATGTTTCAAGTTTTGATACAGTCAATTTTTGGGAAGCAAGCTGTGGATAGTATTGCTGAATTTACCAAGAATATTAGCATCTCTCTCTTTTCGAAAATGCTTTAATGATACAATTTTAAATATAGTCTTTAAAGGCCTATACTAAAGGTTTGCTTTTTATACCCTCCGCAAACAAAGTTTGTGGGGTAATTAGGAATCACCCCGTCCGTCCGTCCATCCGTCTGTCCGTGCGTCCGTCCGTCTGTCCGTCCGTCCATGTACCTTGTAAGCGCAACTCCTCCTAAACAACTTATTGTATTTTTATGAAACTTTACACATTTGTAGTACACTACCTGCAGATGTGCATGAAGGAATATGGTTGCTGTCCAAAATTTAAAAGGGGAGATAATTCAACTTATACTTTCACGAAAAGGAGTGGGGGGGGGGGGGGGGCATATACCTTGTAAGCGCAACTCCTACTAAACTGCTTATTGAATTTTTATGAAACTTTACACAGTTGTAGTACACAACCTGCAGATGTGCATGAAGGAATACCGTTGCTGTCTAAAATTTAGAAGGGGAGATAATTAACTTGCTAATATACCTGTATTCCAAAGTTTGAACATCATAGTATTGCAAGCGGGGGGTATCACTCAGTGAGGTCACTCACAGTTCTAGCTTAACTTTATCACACCAAAACATGCTATGCTGATAGTGAAAATGTAGTTTTATGCCTAAATCCCCTTAAAGGAAGCGCTGGTGATATAGAAAAAAGACCTTGTTTTTCCGCTGATATGTAGACCCCACCATTTAAATAAAAATAAAGAAATTAAAAAGGGTTTTGCGGAGTGATCATTGATGATCCGTTGCAAGGAAAAAGGTGCAGACCCCATCCATCAAATACTATTTCCCCAGTGGTCAGTGCCGGTCTTATGAGGTGCGGGGCCCAATGCCAATCACAGAACAATCAACAAGTGTATTATCCTTGTAAACTTATTTTGGTAGTGAATATAACTGAAAAACTACTTAAACCGCATCGATGGTGTAATGGTCAGCGTGCTCCTCTCGAATTCGGCTGATCTTGGGTTCGAGCCCGGAAAGCGCTTAGCAACAGACAATCAATCAATCTTTAAATCTATACTTGAAACATTGATTAAGGAATCCGCGAATCCCCGGTGAAAAGCAGAGACATTAATACATAGAGGTGATATTCTCTGATTTTCAACTATCACGTACAATCACGACCAACACTATCTCCCTAGCTTTGAGTGAGCGATTGATTGATGCATAACGACAAATGAACAATGCTTCAGCAATATCATGGAAAGAACAAGTTAATTTCAATGAAATGATGACGAGATTGTCCGCTGTGGACAAGAACAACACGCTTTGTTGGATTTTCATGGTGCTAGCCAGCTGAAACAACAGTCCAAGGCCAGGACATGTTGCTCTACTCAGTCACATCATCCTGATTCATGAGTTACCGAATGTGCTCCTCGATAAGGAAATAATTAAGTATCACTTGCGAATAAGAATAATTTGGTTTAATTTCTCCCAAAACATGCAATTATTCGGCTTTGCAATCTTTCTATTTTGAGCGTACTTGATGAAGGTTATCCCAGAAACGCGTCGTGTTCACTAAATTTGATATCTACGTTTTTATTAAATGTAAAAACTGACTCATTTTACGTAGACATATAACAAACAATTATGTGTATTTAGATCATTTGTTTACATAATAAGCAATATTTTAAATTAATAAATTATTAGGCTGTTACATGTATATAACATATGTATGTCATATGTGTGACACTTAGTGTCCATCATGCTGCACATCTTAAGAGGCTCAAAATGGGATGGAAATTGTTTTTTTTAAAACAAAAGTAAGAAAGGTATTTGTTTTAAAAATAGAAAACATAGAACAAGGCATATCTATTACGATTTTGAATAATTGTTGAGGCAATTTTAAATGCTCATTTTTCTGAGCATTGTTTTTTTCTAATACAATGGTGTAATTGAATATAAATGAAATCATATATTAGATAAATACATGTTTTTCACCATTAACAATCGGTTTTTTTATAAACCACTTATAAACAAGTCTTATTAACATTCTGTTAAGATTAATTATTTAAGAGAGGATAAAATGAAAAAAAAATACTGCAAATCACAAAAAAAAAATGAAATAATAAAAAATAAGATTTAAAATAAGGAAAAAAATAAAATAATAGATAATAAAAAAATAAATATTAAAAAAAATTAAACATATAAGTTAAACACCCCAATATCTCCTAAAGCATAAAAAAACACATATAAGAAAATAAAACACATGTAAACAGACTCTTGAGCATAACCTTCTTCTTGAAATCAAAGTAAATGAAATATGATGAATACAATGTCTGTTTAAATAACATTATTTTTATTGCTGTTTAACGATGTTCTATGATATGACTCGTCTTTTATTGTTACCTTGCATGTCCTTCCGATGCCCCTCTAGACAACTTAACTTGATTGTACTGTTACCTTTTCTCGGTGGAATGTTTAATGTGACAAGTAGTTACTTAAGAACGAAATTAAATTTTCATTTACAAACGAATTGGTAACATGAAAACTTGGCTGTACCATGCAGCGTGTTGTGATTTGGCTTAAACTTTTGTTCTCCGGATTAATATTGAGCTCAAAATTCACAGCACTTGTTGCAGGTAGTTTGTATTGTTTTTGTGGCTTTTCCATATTATATAAAACCTTGTCTTTTTTGGAAATAAAAATAAATAAAGCATCAAAAAATATTTTTGTTAATCGAATAATTGCTTTATTAAACCATTTCAGTTATGCATATTTATATAATTATTTTCATTTTTTTTTTAATTTTTACCTAAATTTTAAACTTATACTTCATTAAAAATAAACACAAATGCGTGAATTAAGAAATTTGAACTTTTAACTTAATTAACAATTATCGTATTTTTAAATAAATAATAAACTAATTAAAGGAAATGTTTTTTGCTTTGGATAGAAATGATATGGATGTGAATGAACACGAAAAACTAACTAACATTACACTTAGACGCAAATGAAAGTAAAGAAACAACGACCTTATTGCTTTACCTACATTTCACAGTCTTTATATTCTTTTTTGTATTACTTATTGATATTATATATATTATTACTTGTATTAATATAGCTTTTCCACATCTTATGCATTTCCCTTGAATGTAAAAGTATTTATAAAGTTTTTCCAGATTGTAATAACTTGTACGTTATTGGCCTTTTTCTTTCTCCAGGTAACTCATGGGAATATACAGGCGAACATGGTAGGTAACTATAAATTACAGCATTATACCAGAGAAAATTATTCAATTGTATTAAAAAATAATGAGTAAATTCTCTTTATTTACATTACACACACAATGTCCTATCAAATCAATGGCAATAAAAGGCTACGACTGGAAACAGCATGATACGACCACAGCAAGCCATGACGGCAATGTTGGAGCAAATTTAGTTTCAAATAGGTTTTGGATACAGTAAGGTTAAAGTAACTTCGTACATCATACATGCAAACCTGTGCAACCGAACCCTGAATAAATTGGAATCCTGTATATTCCGAACTTTAATTCAAGTCCTAGTGTAGGAAATCTTAGTAGATCTAACTGTATAAACAGAAAACCTGTCTATTCCGAACACAAACGCTGTTCCCAAAGATGTTCGGTTTAGACAGGTTTAATTGTATATAGATCGACAATACTACTACAGTCAAACTTACTTTAGTGACCACCTCAATTAAGCAATAACTTGTATTATGTGACCTTAATTTTGATTTCCCTTCACAGTGCATTTCATATCAATTAAGCCTGTATTAAGCGACCACCTGTCTTATATGACCATATTTCACTGTTCCCTTGGAAGGTCACATAAGACAGGTTTGACTGTATTTATAGTAGGAACTCAGATCGTATATAGAGAAATGACAAATACATCGTATAATATATTAAACTGCACGGCGTATAACGAAATATATATCTTGTACATTTGTATAATATAAAAGACAATACGTTGTACTTATACTAACTTATGCACAACGTATGTGATAAATTATACTGCATATATGAGAGAAAGTACTGTAGATATGAAAAACATACTGCATATAAGAAAATTACTGTGAATTATCGAAATAAAATCTATATTAAAGAGATTACTACATATATTTGAAAAAAAAGCTCTGCATATACATATGTAACAAGCCATGATATAAGACAGTTAAGATGTTCCATAAAGACATATATTATTTTGATGTAATATTTGCAGGTCCATCCCATTGGCACGAAGATTATCCCAATTGTGCAGGCGTAATGCAGTCACCAATTGGAATTGATTCAAAGAAAGCTACCTTTGATGTTAGTCTCCTTCAGTTTGGCTTCAAAGGATTTGCTGAAAGAATAAACGAAAACATGACAATGGAAAATAATGGCCATACTGGTAAGTAGCATATCTTAGCTCTAGTGCGATCATGCTAAATGTAGAACTGAAAGCGCAGCAACGGATTCAGAAGTTGAGTTCATACATTGTTTATTCAATTTCTGTCTTCTTATAAACATGCATGACATCAAGTACTATTTACTGACTATGAAAAGATGCACAACACTTTTTGATGTCTATTTTTAAGAACCAAATCATTTAGAAGCTGCTGATGCAACGGTTCCTTTCCTAATGGTTAATGTGAAGTCATCACTTCCAAAGTTTAATAGTCGCCATCATGAACACAGATGGCCATGAATATGTTCCATCTGTCGTAGTCACAGCAATATCCTCATTTCCTCTTTCACGACGTAACACCGAATGTGTTTACGAGAGTAATACGACGGGTACCACTAGTGGAGCAGGAACTGCCTATCCTTCCGGAGCACCTGAGTTCATCCCCGGTTTTAGTTGGGTTCGTATTGCTCAGTATCTTTAATTTTCTGTGTTTTGTTTTGTAGATCATTGTTTTTCTTTTGGGGGGGGGGGGGGGCATTGTACACATATTAACTGTCCGTCGATTTATGGCTTTTGATTACCCCTTGGTATCTTCAGAAATTTCTACAAGACTTTATTTACAGAAGGTGGGAAGCAAACAAATAAACACAAATAAAATGCATACAATGTATGTTTAGAAACATCTTGAAAATATAACAATGGAACAATGTCGCCATTGTTACCTTATAGTTTACTGCATATGAACCAATAGTATCACGTATTTCCAAACGGTTATTTGTATTCAACAGAGAGAACATATATCATAGTAGGTTTTGACATATTTGAATTCGTTTGACCCAATTAATTTTTTAATGTGCATTATTTTAATTAGGATTTGAAAACTGACAGTTATTGTCACACAAGTTCATGTCATTTGAACTCACTCTACTAAATTCTAAATTTATATATGCAATTCTAAAATTAGAGCAAGAAATGTCTCGTCAGGCAAATATAATATTATACATCTTCCGTATCCAGATCATGTGTCTTTCAGCAAATTCAATTTTAAGAAATGTTGCCTGTCAAACGAGATTTAAGAGGGTATACATCACTATTTTTCCTTAATATAGAGGTTATGTCATTACTCATAGAAGTTAAATGCTATTCCCCATAGCTTATGTTTTTCATCCTCCATTATATTAAATATTTGTAAATAGCTTGAACTGCAATCTGTGGTGTAAATGTTGGCGTGCTCGTTTCGAGTTTGGATCGTGGGTTCGAGCCACAGTCGGATCAAACCAAAGGTCATACGATTGGCATTTGTTGCTTCTCCGCTAAGCACGTAGATTTAAGGATCAAGAGCGAAAGCAACTGGTTATCTCGGAATCGGAATAATGTGTTCGAGTGTAGCGACATGTCTACCCGTTGACTGTTGTGTCGACAGTGAGCTAGCACCATATAATCTGTCTGTCTAGTACAAAGTAGACGTCACAATCATCTCATCGAAATGTAATTTGTTCACGTCATGATGTAGTTGAAAAATGCCCACTTGCCACTAAACAACAATCACTCGCTTACTCACTAAATTCTTGATCTTTATATATAGTGTTGTATTATATTTCAGTACAAGTTGACATTGTTGATACGTCCTTAAGAACACATGGTGGAGGACTTACGGGTGGATATAAACCAGTTCAATTTCATTTCCATTGGGGAGCTGACAACACGAGAGGTTCCGAACATGTCTTAGATAACAAACATTACCCTATGGAGGTATTAAACATTTAGTAAGGAAGGGTGTGGATATAAATGAACATGAGAGAATTTCAAACTATACATTTAGCCATAAGTTAACGTAAAGCGACAACGTTTTTATTGCTGGTCTACATTTCAGTCTTAGTAGGGTCTTTTTTTAAACATATTTTATCGTTCAAAAAGACGAAAGGATAAGACAAACTTAGGCAGTCTTCTCCAATGAGCATCACTCGTACCCTAAAATGAGTGTGAATAGCCCCTAGCCTGCAGTTTAGCGATACCCTTTACTTTCTGTGGATAACTACGACATCGTACATGTAACAAGATGTCATCGAAACATTAACAAAATTATTATTATGAATGCTTAACACCGTATTTAGCCATACCGTTTTGTTTTTTTTATAAATATATAAAAACTTAATCGGAATTCGGAATTAGGATATAATTAATTCCATCCTAAATAACAATACAAATTGAATCAAAAGAATAAAATAATGTTAAAAAAATAACAAATGTACACAAATACACAAAGTAAAGCAAACTCGATGATTTTCTAAAACAAAGTTCTGATACACCTTTCAATTACGCAATGATTCCATGATACAGTGCATGTTGTATCATGTGTCTACACAAATGGAGCGCTCGTACATCTTATTATTTTGTGACAAATGTCAGCTAAACTGCTAGTAATACTGCCATTGCATATATTTATTAAAAAACTATTTGTTCAGACAGCAATTTCAAATCAACATCGAACGCATGGTTGGTACACATGACAGGAAAACATAATACTATGTAATGCATATGGCTTCGTTGCGCATTAAACACTACACTGCTGTCGATTCGAACGTTTTTCTTTGCTTTTCGTCATAGTTATACCGAACAATGACTGGTACAAATTACATCAAAACATATTAATATGTAATACATATGACTTCCTTGCACGACTAACACTACACTAGGGTAGATTCGAATGTTTTTCTCTGGCTTTGGCGTAGTTGTAGGAAAATTACCTATTACAGAAGCAATTGCACCAAAACAGCGAAACATTTTTCTTTACTGAAAATAACCTTTGAAATAGCAAGCGATCCTTCTTTTTATACTAAAATGTCTTTAAATCTGACAGTTTCCTAATGTTATTGTCTTTTTATTTTTATAGATGCATGTAGTCCATTACTCAGATAGGTTCCAGAAGATAGACGATGCCATAGATAAACCTGATGGTCTGATGGTCTTGGGATTTTTCTTTGAGGTATACTTTGTCATATTTGTTAACCTGCCTGTATTTTCTATATACAAATGTATGCATTTTTTTTATTTCATTTTCATTCAATGTGTAGCGTGGTCGACACATTGGGATTATTTTGTCCCTATATATTGATACAACTCTAATAATTTAAATGAAGACGTTTTCCGTTGCATACTCGACTGCCATGCCATGACGATGTGCCCATCAAGCTGTGTATAACCGAGTCATGATCCTTTTCGACTTTTATCATCAGTTAGAACTTTATAGTTATATATCCTCGTAGTTTAAAATGGATACATTTAAGATTTGACACATCTACAGGACATTTTATTTAATTTCTCAGATTTTTCAGTGTTCTGACTGTGCAAAATTGAGCCTGAATGTATTGGGTAATATATACTTACACTTCTGACTTGTCATGCACTATATCTAGGTTTTGTGAGGGTTCAACTTCCGAACTTTTGTTGTTGGTTTTTTAAAAGATTTTTTTTATTTTTATTATTGACTACTGATTCTGGGACATCATGTATTCAATCGTTCAGTTTATGCTATTTTTACACAATTAATGGGTGAAATGCTTGCATGCAGACATCATAATTGCAAAATTCGGGAAGCTTTATTTTTTACTATAAATCCTTCTTCCTTGAGGTTTCTAAGATTTTTCAACGATTTTGTTTTTATTTTACTTTAGATTGGAAAACACAATATCCATTTTGAAGAGGTCTTCAATTATCTAGAAACAGTTGCACACAAAGGTAATTGTATACTTTATGCATATAATTTGTCTATTTTTAGCGGTACATAATTTAATGCTTGTAAACTTGTTCTCTTCTTCAATACTGGTCACTTGAAGTGAAACAACATTCAGTCAACTGTCAGTTAATTTGTCGAGAAACCGAAGTAGCCAAATAAAGTTGCATGTGGTGTTACAACTCCCGACTTGCGAGAACAGAACTCACATCTAAATTAGTGAGTGACTGAGTGCGTAATTAATATCTAACGTCATGTAATCAATTTGGCAACTATATCATGACAAGAACATATTAAATTCCGATGATGATAAGATCAGTTTGTACTAGATCAACACGCTTAATTGGATTTGCAATGTATAGTGTTGGCCGACTGAAACAACAGTCAGTACGCGGGTAAACATATCGTTCCACTCGGACATATTATCCTGATTCCGAGCCAACAAGTCTTTGCTTTTACATACCACGTGCTTATTGGAAAAGAAGCAACTACCAATTTGGTAATCGTTGGTTTGAGTCTACTGGGGCTCGTCGATCCTACGATCTACGACACTCGATGCGAGCACGCACCGATAAGATCCCGTGGTGATATACACCAAGATCTCGACAACTGCAGTTCATACAATTGTTCTATTATTCTAATAAAAAAGTGAAAGTTGATTTATTGTATTGTATTACAAATCGCATGTATGGAAGACAATAACGTACCATTTACATAGGCCTTTATCACATATCACACTGAAATCTGTAGATAAATACAAAAATAGTATAAAGAATGTTTTTAAAATATAAAATTGATTGAAGAAAAAAATATGTTTTCTATGATTTTAGGCGATACAGCTATTATACCACCTGTTGTGATGGAGCGTTTGGTCCCCATCGATCTGGTACATTACTACCGGTACAGAGGAAGTTTAACAACGCCACCTTGCTACGAAAGTGTAGTTTGGACAGTATTTAATGAACCAATTACCATATCTGAAGAACAGGTAACCAATTATGTGTCATCTAACACATTATATTTTCATTCTTATCACTTATCAGAACTTCAATTTCAACATTTAGCTACGACCCTCTGAAAAACTTAGCGGGGACGTCCTGAGGACACTTGGAATAATGTCGATTCGATTGTTGAACTATTCCGACAATGTAGTATTTGTTGTTTTCCATTTTATTGTATTTCAGACAATTCGATTCCTGTAATGCAAAATCCAAGAGTGAACTGAATTATAATTGAAAATACCTCCCTTTAAAAATGACAAACCACGAAGTTTCGAGAGAGCAAACAAATTGATCTTGTTATCGCTAGGATGTTAACGAATGAGCATTTTGATTGGTTAAATTGAGCGAATGAATAGCATGGATAAATGAAAAGTAAACCATTTAAATTATAGAAAATGACTTAACCGGCTTAACCCGCCACATTTATATGCCTGTCCCAAAACAGGACCTGGATGTCCAACGTCATATGTCATGGTCTTTGTTGATGTAGGTGGAATTGTTGACCATCACTATTCAAACTTCTTTCTTTTCATAATTAAATGACTTTACTCTGTGTTTGGTTTTTTTTCAGATGAAAGCTTTCCGCCATAAAATAAAGAAAACGCCTATTAATGACACACATGAAGAGAATTTAATTGACGATTTTAGACCATTACAATTACTTAACGGAAGAAACGTATATTCTAGTTTTCAAATTCAAAAACCAGCAACATCAGCGCCCCCTGCAACTGCCAGACCAATATTTATCTGTGGCCAAGATCATAACAATGGTGGAAACTTTCTCAATTTGTCAAAAATACTGATTTTGTTTTTTATCCTGTTAAATGTATTGATTTGATTTTTAAAAAAAACGGAAGATGTAGTCTACAGTTGAATATCGTTGAAAAGACGTTTTACACGTGGATTTAATTATTTGTGATTCTATAAAAACATGTATATATATCGTGTTTGGTCGGTGGACGATGCCCAACTGTGCGAGAAAGATAAAACATTGACACTTATGAAATCCGTACACCACGTCCCAAAAATGATAGGTTTTGGCATAAAATATATGCTTTGTAATACTTCCCCAAATACAGTGTATATTGCTTTTCGCAATATATATTATGGCATAATATCATAATTATTTCATTCTCGATTCAAATTATATGGACCTAAGAATGCGTTTTTTGGCTACATTGAGAAAAAAAAATAGATTTCATAAATTTTCATTGGCTTGACCTTATAAAACCATAATAGGTTTAACATGGAAGAGGAAAATGCTAGTTAATAGTATCTTAAGTAAATATATCTTGCTGATGTAAAAACAAAACAGCATTTTGTTTCATATAATAAAGTTAATTAAAATAATTAAATTATCAATTTTTTTTTAAATTTTACATAGTTGTACAATTTTAATTTTTTTTTCATGAGACATTAGTCATCTTCAAAATATTGTATTGTTTTGTCATCTATATACAAATTTCATCTCATAAACAAGCAGCATACACATTTATAATTGCTAATTTCTTGAATTCTTTGTGTTAATAAAAATAAGTTATAACTACATTGTACTTAGTATTTAATTGCTTTAACCTCCTGAAATATGAATGAATATTTTATTTTCTATCTATCTGTCTTAAAATTGTTTACCTTTTTCTATATTTTAATTCATTCATAATGTATTCATCACAAGAACCGTGTTGGCGGTGATCGTTTGGGTAGTTAGATTTACATATGCCAATGGAATCCATGCCTTTCACCACGTGATTTCTTTGCAACCATTTAAAAAAATATACTCACGACAATTAAATGTGATAAAGTTTGTCAGAGTACTTGCAGCAGATCGTTTATATATGTGTGTACTCTGTTTAAACCAATGAATATGTCGGTATGTTAGGTATTAACATACCGACAACTTTCAAAAAGTTGAAAATTTGGAAGATACGAACTTCATGAGAGGAGACTCCAATGGATAAGTAATCTACAATTGCAATATTGTTGAACGTGGCATTTGTTAGAATCTACTTTGGCGGACCCCGGAAGTCAGATATTGTAATAATCAACGCGCATGACCCATCACCTTTCATTTCGTTACCATACGGATATGAGAACAAAAAGGTTAGGATTAGCGTTAGAGTTAGGGTTAGAGTTAGGGTTAGGGTTAGGGGTAGAGTTAGGGTTAGGGTTAGGGTTAGAGTTAGGGTTAGGGTTAGGGGTAGAGTTAGGGTTAGGGTTAGGGTTAGAGTTAGGGTTAGGGTTAGAGTTAGGGTTAGAGTTAGGGTTAGGGTTAGGGTTAGGGTTAGGGTTAGAGTTAGGGTTAGAGTTAGGGTTAGGGTTAGGGGTAGAGTTAGGGTTAGGGTTAGGGTTAGAGTTAGGGTTAGGGTTAGGGGTAGAGTTAGGGTTAGGGTTAGAGTTAGGGTTAGGGTTAGAGTTAGGGTTAGAGTTAGGGTTAGGGTTAGGGTTAGGGTTAGGGTTAGAGTTAGGGTTAGGGTTAGGGTTAGAGTTAGGGTTAGAGTTAGGGTTAGGGTTAGGGTTAGGGTCTGCTAAAGTAGAAGTACTTCGTGGCATTAAGAACACATAACCATAACATATTCAACAAGCATATAATGAAAACATAAATTTGTTCCTAATCAACAGATGCAGTTGGCAATAGCAAATTATTGAACCACCAATGTACCGTGCTGGTGTAATAGCTAATTTGCTTACCTCGAAAGCGGTATTACTCGATCGTATGAAATCAAGTACTTAGAGCTTTGTTTCTGCTGGTTCTCCGTTAAGCACACCCCATTAATACACTGGTCGTCTCGGATTCAAGATAATGTGTATGATTGTAGCGATAAGTCTTCACGTGGACGGTTTTTACAGCAGTGTAAACATCCAAATCAGCGACTTGGTCTAGTACAAAACAGCAGAAATCATGATCATCCGAACAAAATTATCTTGTTCTCGCCATCAGCAATTTGTCGACTATGTCATGGCGAGAACAAGTTGCATTCGATAGGATGATAAGGATACCCGCTTTGTACTAGACCAACACACTTAGTTGCATTTGTATATTGCTAACTCACTGAAGCAACAGTCCGCGGGTAGACATGTCGCCTCACGCAGACACATTATCCTCATTCCGATGCAAACAGCATTCGCTTTTTCTGCTTAATGCTGTGTGCTTAGCGGAGAAGCAGCAAATACCAATTGCATAGTGCTTGGTGTGACCAGACCGAGGCTCGAACCAACAATCTACCACACGCGAGGCGATTACACTGACCATTACACCACCAATCTGTTCATTGCAGATACAAACTGTTATATAAAGAAAGCGTAAATAGTGATGGTCATCACTTCCACCAATATAAAAACACACATTCACGTCTTATCTTAATTGAACTCACTGAACGACATGGGACGTTGGAAATCCAGATCCTGGATTGGAACAGGCACAAGAAAAATGTGGCAAGATTAAACCGTTTAATGACACCCCAACCCCCCCTTCTTGATAACTGGATCTCCAACGTCAATACATAAAACGAAAAAAAAAAAAAAAAAAAACCTGCACATATTCGCTTCCACTCAAAAAGACCATATACTTTCACAAGATTGAATGACAACATTAACATGGACGTACTAGTACAATAGTAGGGTCAATGAATGTTTCTAGTTAAATGACTACTAGCTAGGAATGCAGAATCTTTTGGCTAAAGACCATTACTCTTTAGACAAAAAAATCATGCAGATATAAACTGGCATAGAAGGATTCACATATGTAGCCGTTTACATTTTTCTTCTTATCATTCTTGCCATTTTGCTAGAAAAATATGTATTATATACACCATCATCTAAAAATAAAGTGGTCCTATTCTTAGACAATTCAAGATGCTTTGACGAGACGATGTTTCCGTGGCGCCTCCATATACCATAAAGAATGAGTATGATAAAAATACAATCTTACTTACGAATTACAAATTTACTATTACATGCATAATTTAAACAAACCATGTCTATTATATTGTATCTTAAAATTTAAGAAGGGCCGTCGTAGTCGTGATCGTATGGTATTTGGATTTACAACTACATATGCCATCAGTGCCTAACGTTGTTAGTTCGAATCCCGCTCAAGTGAGGCGTATACATGGATGAAAGAATACACAAAATTAAATGAATGCGTTAGGGGTCATTTTCAACAATATATCATTTATATTGTGGCGGTCAGTTTTATTGGTGGAGGAAACCGGAGTGTCCGGAAAAAGCCACCGACCTTTCGCAAGTCACTGACAAATTTTATCACATAATGTTTTATCAAGTACACCTCGCCTGAGTTGGATTAGAACTCACAACAACTTTAGTGGTGATAGGCACTTATTGCACAGGTAGTTGTAGATCTAAGTACCATGCGATCATTGCCCCGGCGGCCTCTTCCATGGTAATGTTGTCTTATTGTTGTGAATGCATACGTTTTTCTTGGGTTGAGGCTAATCTATACAGGCGTTTGTTCTATATCTTGAGTGAGCAAGTAAGTGATTGTTGTTTAATGACAAAATGAGCAATACTTCAGATATATCATGGCAAGAACAAGCTGCATTCGATGAGATGAGAGCGATGTCAGCTTTGCACTAGAGAAATACGCTTAATTTGCTTTTAATATTGTTATCTCACTACAACAACAGTCCGGGCTACCATATGTCTCTTCATTCGGACACATTATCTTAATTCCAAACCAAACAGTCGTTACTATTCCCCCTGAATATCCCTATCCACTCCACTTGAGGAGAGTATACTAATATTTACACCACCGACTTCTTGGGTTGAAGCCAATCGAGAAAGGTGCTTGTTTTATATCATTTTGAGAGATTGATATTTATTTATAAGGATGGAACGGTTGAGATCTCATTAGTCGGATGATTAACACACCCGGATGTGAATGCATATCCTCATATTGTACTTTGCTTTCACCGACTTCTATTGAGTTTGTGGTTTTCCAGTATTGGTTCGGCTGGCCATACTATCGATCATTACTGTTTTCTTACTTGTTCTTTATTTGGTTAAAAGAACCACGTCGTGGTGTAATAGTCAGTGTTCTCGATTCAAGTACGGTAGATCGTGGGTTCGAGCCCCGGTTGGGTCAAATCAAAAACTTTGAGATTGGCATTTGCTGATTCTCCGCTAAGCACGCACCATTAAGGAGTAAGAGCAAAGTCTGGTTGGCTCGTATTCTGGATAATGTGTGGAGCGACATGTCTAACTGTGGACTGTTGTTTCAGTGAACTAGCACTATCAAAATCCCACTATGTGTGTTTGTCTACTACCAAGCGGACATCACCTTCTAATCGCCATGATATAGGTGAAGCATTTCTTACATGGCGATAAACAACAGTCATTCACTCACTCACTCACCCTAAAGCTAATCTATGCATGTGTTTGATTTCTCTCTGATTGGAATGTTGATATCGGCTTATAAAGATGGGAGGGGTTGAGATTCCAGTAATTGGGTTAACTCAGCCAAATGTGAATGTATATCCACAAATTGGACCTTCAACGACTTCTGTGTTTTTATATTGATCACGAGTTAGTGGTTTTTCAATATTGGTGCGGTTGGTTATACTTCCGACCATTACTGTTTTCTAACTTTTTAAAATAGTTAAATACAAATGTATTTTCGTTCACAAGTCTATTATACTTCATATTCACATTCAACAAATCAAGATTGTATTGCCATTTATCCTACAAAATTGTGACTAACAAATAAACAAATATAAATACACATTAATAATGTTTTAATGGCATCCTCCTCCTTCCTAATAATAATAATAATAAATCTTTATTCTCGTAAACCATAGTAATAACATTGGTACAGAGATGCTTTATATACAATAAATAAATAAATAAATAAATAAATGAAATAAATAAATAAATAAATAAATAAATAAATAAATAAATAAATAAATAAATAGTTTCCTATGAAGAAGAAAACTACTGTAACGTTTCAAATAAATTGACAGAACTTATATTATTTTTTTAATTTAGATTGGATTTTGCTGCACATAAAGGCACATTATGGGTGTTGATGATCTCCAAATATATATCATTTTTCCATTATAATGCTTGCCAGTCATACAATTTGTATGTCATATCGCCGTTGTAATTCCTTACCTAATTATTGCTGTCAAATACGGAGTCTTAATTTTTTATGAATGGCTATATGAAGATACCATTCATATTTAATTAACCACATTAGTTTTAATTAAGTAGGGAACTTGACCGTAATTGTTTAAACGTAATTTATATCGTAACTTAACATACTAGAACATTAGTCACCAAACACTTTTCATTCCATTCAATTATGACATTGTGACCGTGTACATGAATTCTGATAAGTAATACACATTGTGTAATGGTTATGAACATATATATTAATACAGTAAAACCTGTCTGAATTGAACACTGGATTAAACGGTGTGATTTTATGGCGTTTAACGCCACTTTCAACAAAATTTTAGCTATATCGTGGCGGTCATTTTTATTAGCGGAGGAAATGAGAGTGCCCGGTGAAAACCATCGAATAAAACGGAATCCTCTATTAACTGAACTATAAATAATGAAGTTTCTTGTTAACTTAACCAGTATTAACGAAAACCTGTCTATTCTGAACACAACAAATGGTCCCAAAAGGTTCGGTTTAGAGACAGACTTCACTATACTAAAATATACACACTTCGTTCAATATGGACTGTTTTGTTGTAAATAAACCTATAAGTGGTTTACATCTGAGAGTGAATAATTGGGCTGGTTATTCATGCATGCATTGCTTAGATTCTGATATAAAATGTGTCCATGGTCGCCATGCTTTTTTCACTGGAACAAGAAAAAATGATGAATTTTTAATTGAGGACATCACATATGTCATTGGTACTATGCAGCAACACATTTTATCCTTTAGTTTCAGAGAAGTCTTTTTTAAGTTTCATACAAACAGGAAAAAAACATTGGCCATATTTGTTTGCTTGACCAAGACGAAATGAGGAATCTTCTATAGGACGTCTTATAAGTCATGTGTACTATGTAACAACTCATTTGGATCTGTAGTTTTGGAATAGTTTATTTTTAATAGTTTCAGTCGAATAGGAAACAAACATTGTCCATATTTGTTTGCTTGATCAAGACAAAATTTGGATCACACATGCATTATTTAAGTTAAGTTAAATCCATTTTGACTTGTACTGTCAGAGCTAAAAAGACGAAAAAAAAGCACATGCTGTCGTGTACAAAATCCAATTAAAAAAAATGTAGAAAAAGAGGCTCAGTAGATGCCCCAATACATGACAGGTCTCAGGGGCCCCATACCCAGACGTATGACCTCGGGACAAGGTAAACAAGGTAAACATGTCCGCTCACTTTCCTGTCTTGGTACACTCACCTAAAAAAAAAAATGGCGGTGATTTTAGAGCTTTATGGGCCAAACCTCCCCTGTCAGTGAAATGATGCAGTCATATGCAAGTGTTTTCCACAATGTCAACCCTTACTGTATATAACTGAGCGTACATGTTGTTGAATGCTGTAATCTTGAACTTTATAAATAATATATTAATCTTCGTGAAAATAAAAGTTGTCATATGTATAATACTAATGTTAGTACAAATCAAGAGAACCGATTCATCATTGCCTTAGCCATCATTTAAATACTATTTAGTAAACAAGACCATGGACTCATGTGGGCAGGAGGGGTAACCAGTTCTTTAAATACATTAAATACTTATTTGGAATTTCGTATACTTATCAAAATGACATTTAATAGAACTTGAGCATTTGATGTCCTGTCAGAACTTTTTTGTCATGATAATAAATAATTGGTAGTCAACACTGCATACGTGTCATTATCTCTATCTAAAGCATGTTTTATTTTGATTTCTGTGATAGTTGTCAATTACACACTTACACTCTAGACTTTTAGGATGTAAATAATCGATAACACCGTCGCCGCGTAAACCAAAGTTCTCCAATACTATATATATATCGTGATATATTTCCTTCAGACAAATTACTGAGCAAATATTTCCCAATAATTTCCATTTTGTAAGCATTTTAGCTTCATCGATCGGAATTTGCTTCAACCGTCCTTAGCCGTCAATTATATAATATATCATTCTACAGTACACATTACGTATTATATAAGGCATAATACATATATATTTGAATGTGTTAATATCAATCGACTACAGACGACGGACAGAGATGCGGGTGATTACATTACTTACTGTATTGCTGTGTTTTGAATACCTCTTAGGGAACAGTGGTAAGTTGCTCTTTTCTTCATCATGAAAATAAATAAATAAATAAATAAATAAATAAATAAATAAATATATATATGCAGCAATTATTGAGCATAATTTTTGGGGTTTTATTATTACTTAAGCTCATAATCCATAATTATAATTGCTTATTATTTTTTCTTGGGGGAAGGGGGGGGGGTTGACCACTTGCATATTTAATTTGTGATTACCCTCTTGAAAACAAGGAGTTACAGAATTTACAGAAAAAATAAATCTTATCCTTTTCTATATAATTCCCATTTATATAATTACAGTAATTTGGGGAACAATGTTCGTCCTTATATATTCCATATAAACGTTGGTTCTTCTAAATAAACACGTAGATATCTAATAAGGTGCACACGACGTCGTTTCTGGGATAACCTTCATTAGATACACTCATAGTCAAAAGATTTGAAAGCTAAATAACTTAAAATTCGTCGGGAGTATGTAAACAAAAGGGTCTAAACATGATAGCCATAATCCTGCTCCAGAGAAAGATTGACACTCGTTCTAAACATGATAGCCATAATCCTGCTCCAGAGAAAGATTGACATTAGTTTAGATAAATTACATCATTTAGATACAGTAAATTTTAAGCATAAATATATCTAATAAATCATGTCAATACCGAAGCATTTTTAGTCAATTCATATCAATCTTCACGCACGGAAGAAACGCATCGGCGATGTAATGGTTAGCCTGCTAGCCTCGATTGTGGTATATGGTGGGTTCGAGTCCCTTTCGGGCAAAGCAAAAGACTAATGAAATGATATTTGTTTCTTCTTCGCTAAGCACGCAACAAGCATCAAGTTTTAATTAGACTGCATCATAATAAATGTGCATCTGCATGTGGATAAGGGGCCGTCGTGGTCGTGCTCGTATGGTAGTTGGATTTACAACTACCTTTGCAATCAGTGCCTATCACCACTAACATTGTGGGTTTGAATCCCGCTCATGGTGAGGTGTAGTACAACATTATGTCATAAAGTTTGTCAATGACTTGCGGCTGGTCGGTGGTTTTCTCCGGGGTACTCCGACTTCCTCCACCAATAAATGTGACCGCCATGCTATACCTAAAATATTGTTGAAAGTGTCGTTAAGCACCATAACCCTAACATGTGCGTATCCCCCCCTTTTTTTTATTTTTTATTATTGAATATTGTTTTATTGAGACTTGAGTACAATAGTACTATGTCGTTAAGATCAATGATTGAATCTACATGAGTTTTAAGTATGTATATATCCTGAAGTTATGACGAAAAACAGGAGTGCAAATTATAATTTTATCGCAATGATCTGACTGTCTTTATATGTATTTACTGTACACATGAGCGAATACAAATGATATATATTTATAGCAATATGATATGAAGAAAAATATTTTATCAATAGCGTTCAGACAATGGATATAGCAACAATATTTTTGAGACATTTGGGAATTTTGACTTGTTTTCTTGTAAATGTTGAAAAAGCTTACGGAATTGCAGGTAAGAATCCATTATTTATATGATTATCAGAAATATACATGTTGGTAATAGTCGTTTGAACATTTCAAACTTGGTTATAAAATTATACGTTTTTTTATATCTTTTTATACATGTGTGAGTTATTTCCATTTAAAGGCGGAAAAAAGTTCCATTTTTACAGAGTTCAATGAAAATAATACATATTTCCCACAAACGTTTAGTGAAAATATGAAACTTGTAAGATTTTTTACAAGGTTCAGATATCTACACAGAAATTTATGCATAAATCATAAGTGCTTTCCGTTGCTCTTGGTGGAATGGGTAGCATTCTGACCGCCGTAAGACAAATCCCTATGAAAATGCTATGGAAAAGCTGCATTACATTTGCGCACTTTTTGGGAATTAAGAGGTACAAATAATGTATTACATTTGTCCACAAAATATTTGGATTATTTAGTGGAAAATTACATACGCCCCCCGTTGTTGAGCAGAGAACAACGGACCTTATGTCCGTCTAACGGAAGGGGTAACAAAGCATATCGAAATGTGCGCAGATGTAGGACAGAAAAATCTGTGCAAATGTAAGAAAAATTGTGCCAAATTTATTGTTTTTCAAACGCAAACGTAATATATTTTTTGCGCAAATGTAGGTCTAAAGTGCGCAAATATAATGCACAAAAAACTGTATAATTTCATAATCAAATCGAGCCGGGAATGGGCAAACAATCTATTGAAAACCTTTTATTGCGAAATGGTGCATGAATGGTCAATCGGGCTATGCTGTTAATATATTCTTATAAGTTATTTCACTTCATATGATAGCTACCCTCATATTTAGGTTTATGGTGTTTAATGCCAACCTCAGATATATGGTGTGATAATAGTATAATTCTGATGCATTACCGTTGAATTGTAAACCAAGAAACAACCACACAACAACAACATAAAATAATAAGAAATAATTATAAAAGGGGTGAGAGTTCATTGTATTATGTAAAATGGTGTGTGCTCTCACAGGAAACCCCGTGTTATAGAAATAAGTGCTAGCTTCACCGCTATGAAGTACCACCTTTCAAAAAAAAAAAAAAAGAGTGGCCACTGGTTGGTTGTGTGTGATGAATCAAATACACATTTCACTCTCGGATTATTTGCAAGTGAGTGCCTTGTGTATGGAAAATATCGCGCTACTGACAGCTACATATATTAAGGTAACTAATAAATAGTTTATTAGAAGAGGAGGCCGTCGTTGTCGTGATCTTATGGTAGTTGGATTTGCAACTACTCATGCAATCAGTGCCTATCATCACTAAGGTTGTGCGTTCGAATCCCTCTCAGGCGAGGTTTACTCGATACAACATTATGTGATAAAGTTTATCAGTAACTTGCGACAGGTCTGTGGTTTTCTCCTGGTACTACGGTTTCCTCCACCAATAAAACTGACCCCCACGATATAGCTGAAATATTGTTAAAACTGGCGTTAAATACCAAAACCATAGGCCTAACCTTTAATCGGGAGAGTGGTCGTTGGTGGACAGTTGTATGCAAAATTTTCTGACGCTATCCATTATAGCCTCGGTTTTCTGTTGCAATCGAAATTTTCGCCCATTAT
Organism: Bathymodiolus brooksi; assembly: GCA_963680875.1. NCBI lineage: Eukaryota > Metazoa > Mollusca > Bivalvia > Mytilida > Modiolidae > Bathymodiolus > Bathymodiolus brooksi. The sequence goes on from OY804580.1 coordinate 19,049,303, forward strand.
CCCATAATCCTAGATCCAACGTGTTTGCTTGCGGAAATGTAATATACCTTTATACGAACAAAGTAAAATCCCAATTAAACAAACGTGGAAAAGTAAAAGGTCCATTCCCACACCTATGCATATTTTAAAAATGAACTAAATTATCCCGTTGTCTATCAACATGGGGGTGTTGAGCAGCTCTGTTGATTAGGTCTTGGAAACCTTCACCAGTATCTTTTTTGGAATTGTTGAAGGATATTACATTACTCAACAAAAGTCTTTACTAGCAGCTTCAAATAATGTATAGATCCTAATTTTTAAGGCAAATGTCTCTAAAATCAGACAGTTCTGGGGGATCTCCTCACATAGATCGCCAACAAAGGCTTAGTCATGGACAAGCTGGGGCCTTTATCGGTTGCCAGAGAACTTCCCGTACCCATCAAATCTTAATAATGTCAGTTTGCTACATTTATTTGCAAACTTGTTCTGGGCAATTACTGCTCAAAATGAACGTTAAGCGACAACCAGTCAATCAATCAATCAAACATAGGTGACAGTAACCAAAGGTGAAATGTTCAATATTTGTAATCACATCACCCCCAAACCAAGCGCGCATCACCAATTGGATTGGAGCAACTCTACATTTTTAATGTTGCAATTTTTACTCTATTAGTAAGAAAGGATATGGGTGTAAATGAACACGAGAGACTAGAAAACTTTAAAATGGTTTAATGGTTTATGGTGTTTAACGCCACTTTCAACAATATTTCAGCTATATCGTACCTGTAAGCTTGATTAGTGGAGGAAACCAGAGTACCCAGAGAAAACAATCGACCTGCCGCAAGTCACTGACAAACTTTATCACATAATGTTGTATTCAGTACACCTCGCCATGAACTGGGTTCGAATTCACTTTAGTGGTGATAGGCACTGATTTCACAGGTAGTCAGAAAACTATGAAACACGAGGCTGAATCTAAATTAGAAAATGAGTCGTAGAACGCAATTCTCTTATCTAATAATATAAGTTGTTTATGTTATAATTTGTGGATATTTACGTAGTTAGATTTAATATCTCCAGTCCGAAGCTATTCGTAGTCTTACATGAATATGGCAATAACAAATAATATCTTCTATATTCCCGAAATCAATTCAAATGAATACTTTAATATACTTTAATATATACTGAAGGGAAAAAGAAACGCAGGGTCAACATTTTAGGTGATTTAATATTATTTATTCGAATGTTTTTTTCAATATTAATATATACGGATAAAAACACATATTTAATCAAAAAGTTTTTAAAATTTCATTAGATTTCAATCAATAATTCATGAGTAATTGAAACCAATTTAACAGTACCCCTCAATATGTTAAAGTGAAACCGATTAACTCGTCAATATCTCATATGCCCCCCTCCCGCATCTGTTACATCCCTGATTCTCCTGTGCATGGAGTTCATCAGAGCATTTATCCTTCTCATGGGGATATTATCCCACTCTTCCAACAAGGCAGCCCTTAATTGGTCGAGAGTAGCGGGGGCATTCCGACGCCCTCTTACTCTCCTGTCCATTTCGTCCCACAGATGTTCGATTGGGGACACATCTGGACTGTACGGAGGACAATCGAGTGGGTTAATGTTATGATTGGCGAGAAAATCTTGACAAGCTCTGGCTACATGGGGCCAGGCGTTATCCTGCTGGAAAATTAGGTGAAGCTGTTGCACAAATGGAACTGCAATCGGCCGGAGGATTTCATCCCTATATATTACGTCTGTTAAATTACCGGCTATCACAATCAACGGCGACATTAACCCGTGATATATCCCTCCCCAGACCATAACTGAGCCACCCCACACCTATCCCTCTCAAGAACGCAAGCGTCGGCGAAGCGTTCCACACGACGTCGGTATACACGACGTCGACCGTCCGGACGACAAAGAGTGAACTGCGACTCATCTGTGAAAAAGCTAGACCCGTCTCCATTGGCTCATTGGAAATTGTATGGGACCAATGTAAGGTCGACGAGCTCGCAGATCAAACTCACGCAATCGGTTTATCACAGTTTTTGGGTGAATGTGGCGATTATGATTGCCTACCGTAGTTAAAGCGGTTTCAGTGGCAGTAACGTGGCGATTACGCAGGTGGGCAAGATGAATAGCTCTGTCTTGACGTGGCGTCGTTACACGCGGACGTCCCAGTCGCGGACGGTCAGCAACCCTTCCAGTATCTCTCAGACGACGGACAAGATGCTCTATGGTGGAAACATTTACACCAAATTGCAAAGCAACTTGTTGTTGCCTTTGACCTTGCATTAGCCTGACCCCTCTGAACTTCCGTCAGCCGTGGCATGATCACAAGAGATTCAAATTAAATTTAAATAGTGGAAAGCGATATGTATACCTCAAGAGTATAAAGTGGTATGACACGATGTGTTGACGAACTTGTTATCATTATTCTGCACGTGTTATTTGCTTTTTATCACTTTTTCTATGTCACATGATACCTTTCACGGTTGAGTAACTTTAGACACCGATTTTAGTACACATTGACCAAGCCACTCGTCTGCCCAGTTTTCGTAATTTTACGCCACGCAGTTAAAAAATAGGAGCACGTTTCTTTTTCCCTTCAGTATATATGAAATAACCAGATACATCATGGGTTGTAATAGATATAAATAAAATGACAAAATATTAATATGAACCAAACAAATTACAATTATGCCTCGAAATTACAACGTTTTATTTATTTTATATCGAACTGGTCGCTGCAGACAGCAATAAGATTAATCTACAACGATGCAAATTAAGTATCAAAATTAACACATCATAATTAATGTATTATTAATACATGATAATAATTGAAAACATAACTGTGTCTCAATATCAAAACATTAACAAAGACATAAGCAATACAAAATATTCATTGTATGAGGGCGAGGGTGGGGGCTTACTACTTAAAAGGCTGAGCGTCGAATGACTTAATTTTAGTTTAATGTATAATGAAAACAAATTTCCACCTTAAACGGAAAATTCATTATTAACGGCCTGTATCATCGGCCTCTATTAGCGGCCTGTATGTGATATTAGAGGCCAAGATTCAAGATTTTCAAGATTCTTTATTCTCATAAACCAATGCATTACAATGGTACAGAGGCCGCATTTACAATAGATTTGCTGGGGGCATTATTGTACAAATAACATTGTTAGATACGTCATCAGCCATTTTAAATATTATAATGTAATGTAATGTATTAAAATTAAGGTCAATCTCTCTCAGACAGAGGCAACTCCGGCCGATTTTTGATATCCTGTTTTGGCCATTTGGTTAACGTGTTCACAAAGACCTTTATATTATTTGTTTCATGGGTTTCCAATCTTTTGGCAATGAACGTTCCTGATGAACGTTATTCCTAAGACACATTATTAAACAAATATCTATGCTTTTTGTTTATTACAAGCATTCTGTTCCAAATCATTTGAAAAGAAAATGGCTCTGTGCTTTCTTATGAAACAAACTTTTGAAGAAAGTGTGAAATTTAGCGATGCAACTTGAGTGCTGATAATTATGGGCTAACATTCGATAATTTGACATTATTAGAACGATAACTAACCCGAAGCGTGGGAGTGAACCGGAAAGTGGGGGACAAGTTGTAGAAGGGGACTGGACATCAGTGAAAGGGGGATGGACGTATTCAAAAACAGTTTACCTGTATACCGTTGGTGTTAATTGATCAATATTTATGCTTCGCTTCTATGCTAGAAATTCTGCTTTTTCTGATTTTTTTGCAACAAAAAAAAAGTATTAGAGGAGGGGGGCTGACAATTATTAGATTTGACATTTTACGTTTATTATAACTATTTCTTATCAAAACTATATCTGTTTTGAATGTGGGTCATGTCGACACTATCTGAATATGGATCTGGTTTATCGGACTATTGTCGTGTTTGTCCAGAGGCTGACTCGTATAACGATATGAGTCAGTGATAGGCCTATGTATAATATTAATAAATAATATTAAAATATTAAAGACATAAGCTACTGACGATTTTATTTGTTATATGATACACATCATGTAACTTAGCAATAAAGCTATATTAATGTATATCCGTATATCTAGCTGGTTTGTTCTTCTTTAATTATTTAGCTTTCAAATATTTGGTATTTTTGCTTACCCGATGAAAGTAATTCCAGAAACGCGTCGTTTGAACTAAATTTGAGATCTACTTTTTTATTTATATACCTACACTGTGATTGCTTTCATCCCGTTTAAAACAGGGTAGTGACTCCACAATACTATATAATGTATCTTTCGTTCTTTAGGAAACATCGGTAGATTTATTCTGATAATACACACTAAAATCAGATTAACATGTTTTATTTCTCAACTCTCAAGTGCGTTGAGTTACAGATATACAAGTCATATTCAACAGACGAAGCCTCTGTTTTTAATATGTTCGTACATTTGGTTCATTGTTTTCTTATAAGACTTATAATTAATATACAGTAGAGTTCGTTTATAACGAACTCGCCTGTAACGAAATCAGGCTTATTGCGAAGTAAAGATAAATCCCCGGTCCCATCGCTATTTAAACAATGTATTTGTGAAGGCCTATTACGATTTTTTTTATAACGAAATCAGGCTTATAACGAAGAGAATTTTAAACCCAAACAACGTTTTTATTACTCAAAATTTACATGATATAACAAAGAAAATTACTGAACAAGCAAATCGTTTACTTGTCTTCCGCTACGTACGGACGATCACATATTAAAATGGTCAAGTGCACTTGACACTTCCGTTGTTGATAATTGAAAAATCAATAATCCAACCTTTGATGTTGTTCAAGACTTTTCTTTAAAATATTCAAACAAAAAAATGGGTATTAAATGATGTGATCAACAAGTTGTCAATTAATAACACACGCGCTAATTTATTGCATTAAAAATTAATAAAACGTAATCTAAATTTTAATGAATGGATACACAAGCTAAAGAAATTAAAAACAAAGTTATTTGTGAAATTAATTCATTCGCTATTGTTTATTTTTTCTTTGATGATAGACTCTTTAATTAAACAACAAACATGCGTGGTCTCAAGGTTCATCTAAATACCAAAAACAAAAGAAATGTACTCGTTCTGAAATTTCGATTAACCTTAGATTTATGTGTATATAATACCAAAAAGAAACAATTATTCTTCAAATTCAAATAAAACAAAAAAAAGGAAAATGGCTACAATCTTAAAATTGGCCATTAGAAATATATATATATCAGAATTATCAGCATTATACCGAAATCGATCCAAGTGTTAATACCCGACCTCATATTTCCTGTTTATAAAATAGATCGTGAACAAAGTTGAAAAAACGGTTCTAAGAAACATTTGAAGATACCAAAGAGGTATTCAGAAGCCGTAGCCTAAAGGATTAAAAAAAAAATTACGATAAAGGCTCACTTTACTGTGCATCAGTTATCATAGCGTAATGAAACTGCCCGGGTCAGAACCAGATTTTTTTCTCTCTAAAATTACGCGACCTCAGTGGCTCGAACTACCGATAGCTAGAACAGATTTTGACAGTCCCTTCGAGTTCGAGCCAGCGAAGGTCTACTGTCCGATTTTCAAAAGGGGAAGTAATTCTACATCTTATTACGATCGATGCCTATAACGAACTAAGATCGAGAGTCCCTTGGACTTCGTAATAAACGAACTCTACTGTATATGAATATATTTTGTTCTCAGAGTTTTAGCATAACATGGAACAAGTTCAAGCAGTAATTCGAATAAAATAATATTATTTGAACAAAGACCAATTTATGAAAATCATTATTTGGAAACTGCCTACAGGTGGTGTAATGGTCAACATATTCCTCAAGTATACGGTAGATCGTGGATTCGATTCCCGGTCGAGTAAAACCAATGACTATAAAATTAGAGTTCGTTGCTTCTCCGCAATCACTCATCATCAAGGAGTAAGAGTAAAGACTGTGAATGGCTCAGGAACACGATAACGAGAGACATATCTACCTGTGGACTGGTGTGTGAGAGAGCTAGCATAATAAAAATGCAACTCTAAAACAGAGAGACACGATAACGAGAGACATATCTACCCGTGGACTGGTGTGTGTGTGTGTGTGTGAGCTAGCCTAATAGAGAATCATAATAAAAATTCAACTCGTCACGTTTGTCTAAAACAGACAGACACCGTCATCATCTTTCCATATACAATAAAATGTTGTCGCTGTGATATAGTTGGAAAACTACTCACGTGGAGTTAAATAACAATCACTCACTAGTTTGATCCCGCCATTTTCTATTGATTTAGCTGTACCAACCTAGGAAAGCGAGCGGTCATGTATTACACAGTGCAATTGCTAACAAATGTGCAGATGGCGCAATTCTGAAAATTTGTAAACGGGCCAAATCGGTAGCTCTATGGTGACAAAAAAGAGCACAAGAGCTGGGGTTCCGCGTCTATGTAATCCCACGAGTGTTGTCCTTTGATTGGAAGTTGATAAGAGTTTAGCGTTACATTCTTTTTATTAGTTCTAGATATGTAAGGTATCCACACTCTAATGGTAATGAGTTGTTAAAGAAAGGTTATACATTTGCATATTGATTCAGGTGTAATTTTGAATCTATTTACATTGAACATTCTATGGTCGCCACTTTTTCACATGATTTTTCCCCGTGTATGGTTTCATCACGGAACATGTTTCTAGCATTACAAATTTGCACTTCTGATTTTCCAATCCCCATGTGATATATTTTACATCGTATACGACAGAAAAGTGACAGGATGAGTTTACTTGTACGATGTGGTCAGATAATATTTGATAATATCAATGTTTGTGTTTGTTGTTTTTGTATTTGGCTTTGCTGACTGTATCAGTATGTACATTGTACTTATCCGAACTTTCCTTTTGTATACATTGTTCAGTGGCGTAGCTTCCATTGAGGCAATGAGGCAACTGCTTCACTAGATTGTTTTACAGAATTTTTTTTAATGTGATTAATACTATAAAAGTTGATTAAAATACGAGAAGTAAAAACCTTTGTCAAAGTTTGTAATACAAATATATATTCTACATCATTAACTGTCACTAGACGAATATCGAAATAGTTTTCTGTGTGTTATTTCGGTTATTATTGAAATCATAAATTATTCATTTAAACTCGGGAAAATGCGTTTCAAGCGCCCATCTTTTAAAAAAAATGTAAGGGGGAGCATGCCCCCGGACCCCGCTAGCATTTTTTGCCTCACTAGAAAAAAGACCCTAGCTACGCCAATGTTGTTACATCACCACTGTCATTAATAAGTACACAATGACAAGTAGATTAATTGGATATCAAAATATGTACAAATGTACAACGAAAACAAATGATGAACACGTTGCAGTCAAGGTGATATACATTTTCTCGGTTAACCATTAGGATAAACCAATTACTAGTGGTATGTTGTGAATTTTAATTTACTTTTTTGTTTCTAATTTTAGCACGAATAAATATGTTAAGTAAATAACTTAAATGGACTACAAGTTGGCTTGAGAAACTGCATTTAAGTCTCGAAACATATTTTTGTTGTTATTAACGTAAGACGCTACCACTTTCTCCTGATATTGCATGCCTTTAGTATCTATGCAAATTTTTTCAGCTTTTACTAATATTATACGTTAATATCTCAAATAAAAATGTTTTGAGACCAACAAGCAGTTTCTTAAACCAAATTGAAGTCCGTTCGTAGCAAATTAAGGACAATCATATGAGACGAATCCGTTTACCTCATTTTTCCACAATTCTTATATGTAAAACTTGAGTAATAATGTCTACGATCTTATTGTTGGTTTTCGTCAGTAGACAATGGTTTTCACAATATTTTTAACAAATCACTTTCCACTGTTACCGTGATCTATCTAAAGGAGAATCGTATGGTAGTTAGATTTATAACTACCTATGCAATCAGTGCATATCACCACTGACGTTGTGAGTTCGAATCTCGATCAGGGCGAGGTGTACAACATTATGTGATAAAGTTTGTCAGTGACTTGTGGCAGGTCGGTGGTTTTCTCTGAGTCCTCCGGTTTCCTCCACCAATAAAACTGACCGCCATGCTATACCTAATATATTGTTGAAAGTGTCGTTAAGCACCATAACCCTAACATGTGCGTATTCCCCTCTTTTTTTTCTTTTTTTTTTATTATTGAACATTGTTTTATTGAGACTTGAGTACAATAGTACTATGTCGTTAAGATCAATGATTGAATCTACATTAGTTTTAGGTATGTATATATCCTGAAGTTCTGACGAAAAACAGGAGTGAAAATCATAATTTCATCGCAATAATCTGACTGTCTTTACATGTATTAACTGTACACATGAGCGAATAAAAATGATATATATTTATAGCAATATGATATGAAGAAAAATATTTTATCAATAGCGTTCAGACAATGGATATAGCAACAATATTTTTGAGACAATTTGGAATTTTGACTTGTCTTCTTGTAAATGTTGAAAAAGCTTACGGAATTGCAGGTAAGAATCCATTATTTATATGATTATCAGAAATATACATGTTGGTAATAGCCGTTTGAACATTTCAAACTTGGTTATAAAATAATACGTTTTTATATACGATCTTATTGTCGGTTTTCGTCAGTAGACAATGGTTTTCACAAATCACTTTCCTCTGTTACCGTGATCTAAAGGAGAATCGTATGGTAGTTGGATTTATAACTACCTATGCAATCAGTGCATATCACCACTGACGTTGTGAGTTCGAATCTCGATCAGGGCGAGGTGTACAACATTATGTGATAAGGTTTGTCAGTGACTTGTGGCAGGTCGGTGGTTTTCTCTGAATCCTCCGGTTTCCTCCACCAATAAAACTGACCGCCACAATATAACTGAAATATTGTTGAAAGTGGTGTTAAACACCGTCAAATAAAACAAAAACAAACGTAATTAGAATGATCCGTAGATGGTGCCTAAGCTTAACATGTTCAGTGAATTCTAATTGAACACGCGTTGCTTGTATACTTGTGCCCCTCTATTTTTAGATTAGCTGATGAGCGATTTTATTAACCTAACAAATTAATAATGATAATGTGTGAATGAGTTTCGCACTACAATAAACTGATTAAGAGCGAATGATCCTAAATATCTAATAATTTATCTAATACATTATCTATTTTTACATTTATAATAATTTGAACTATGGCAACCCCATATGACGTTCTATTGTTAAGCATATCATAGAACAATTAAACCATATATAGTAAGTTCATATAATATAATATCACTAAACCGAGTTGTGGGTGCATGTGTTTTTCTTATAGATAAATATGACGAACCATATGAGTAGAAATATGTCACAATGCGATGTTCTCTCACGTTCTTTTACAATTATATCTAGTTCGTTTATTACTTGACGTTTTGGTGGAGCGACATCTGTATCTTTGCTGGTGTATTTACATTAAGAGCCTGGGAGTTAAAGTGAACTATACAGTTTATCGCAATATTCAAATTGTTAGATTTGTTTGTAGTGTGGGAACTTTGATATTATGTTGAATTATAAATACAAAGACAGAGTTAAAATCTAATTTGTCATAATGTAATTATACTATATGTGTACTAAATATAAAATATTTTCCCCAGATTCTTATGCATTGCACGTATTATAGCACCTAATACTATTATGGATGTAAACTCTTACCCACATTTTTATTGGTTGATAGTACATTTTGTATAGTTTAATGGCGACAAACAGATTTCAAACGAAATAAAATGTTTGTTCCATTTACGTTGGTCGTTTGATATAAAGGGATGCAATCGTGGTAGTTGGATTTATATCTACATATGCAATTAGTGTCTATTACCGTGAAAGTTGGGAGTTAAATTCCCACAAGTGGCGATATGTGATTCACACAACTTTCAAGCAGGGTTTCAGTTAAATCGTGGTGGTCAGTTTTATTGTTGGGGGAAACTGTTATCCAAGAAGACCACCGACTTGTTGTAAGTCACTGACAAATTGCAAAATATCACATAGAAGTGGTCTGCGGTACAACCCGCTACTACTGCCCAGTAATGTTTCAAATTAAAATTGGGAATTAAAACCAGGCAAACATACAGAAATAAGAATATCGATCAAATGCATGCTAGGGACTGGTTCACACTAATGTTGGGCTACGGTCGTTGTTGAAAATCTTACTGTAACTGCGACATGTAGAACAGCAATAAAGTGCTGTTCCGTTACTTTTTGTGTGTTTTAGTGTGAAGTAGGACAGTTCTCTCATGTTCATTTACATCAACATCCTTTCTTTCTAATGGAAAAGAAAGTTATTACCATTGGAGCCTTTATGACAATAACTATTATCAGACGTCAAATTTTATCGACTGACATTTTTCGTATAATACAAACTAGTCATTGTCTTTTGCACTGTATCCAGGTTATCTACTGACACCTGCTTACAAAACAAGACATTAACTGTTTAATTTTTTATTAAGTATGACATAATAAAAACACCAACAACTTGTGAATTCCGGACATGCTCTTATAAAAATAAGTAGAGCCTTTCCACAACGATCAGAAACATGCATATTAATTACATGCCTGTAATTGTCAAAATAATTACATGGATAGACGGCACAACTATGACGAATTTGTTCATTAAAGGTTTAGATATTCATAATTAATGTGTGGTTAGTAAATAAATAAACATCAGGAGAAAGGTGCAATATTATTTCATTTTATAGTAATACGATGTTTTAATATGCATGATGAAGGCAGGAACAATATGAAAATTGATGTTCAATCGACCCTTGAACCCCTCATCGTTTCTGTGGAGTACTTACATGTATATTTGGGTAGATACATCTGATAGGTTATTATTGGTACCAAAAATATATCCCATTAGGTCAATACGTTACTCACTCGTTCGCACTATTCATACCCGAGTTTTGTTTGTATTTTACTGAGGTGGGACGATCAAAATCAAAACAAACTTGCAGTATGTAAAATTGATTCATTTTCTTTCATGTTCTAATATTAATTTCATTACATTTATATGCAGGCTTGTCACTGCTTAGCCTTTGAAATAAAACACCCATTGCAAATAAAAAAATACAAAATTGCAATAATGACTTTCTGAATTTTCCAAATGATTAATTTTAATACCAAACATTGCGTAAAGCATTACAATATTATTAACATAATATACTGATTGAATCTTAAAAAAAATAATGACAGTACAAAAACAGATTTTTCTACAATGATGCAACTTTTGCATTAGTTGTTCCATTGAAATCAGACAACATTGCTTCTAGATTGTAGCCAACAACGTCAGTTTGTGAATTTGTAATGCCCGACCCGGGGATATCATATCCCAGTACTCGCTATTTCGACCCTGACATGTAAAATATTTACTATTGAAATTTACAGTTGCTGAAAATACAAGCAGTACTAAAAAAATAAGGTTCATTGCGATCAGACAGTGATAACTTAGCCGATTTTCGTTCTTTTAATTTCTTGTTACCAAATACTTAAATTACTTTGGCATTCCAATTTGTTGACTGAGTAACTTTCGAATATTATTCTAAGGCACGTCGAGCGCACTACATTAGATATTGACATTATTATTTAGTTTTGGAGAGTAAATATTTTTTCTTAATGAGGGATCTTCTTTCCTAAGATTTGTATATATGATAGTTGAGTTTACACCTTCCTGTGTAATCGGTGTATAACACGATTAGAGGTGTGAGTTTGATTCCCACCAGAGGAGTGGTGTATATGCGATACAAATATATGTGATAACGTTTATCAGTGACTTGTGGTTGTTCAGTTGCTTTCTCCGGGTACAATAATCCTCTAATAAAACTGATATTGGTGGAACTGGTGACCATCACCGTTTAAATTTCTTTTCATAATGATATTCACGATGTTACTGAAATATTATTGAAAGTGGCATTAAAAATAGCCATAACATTAACCCATTACTTCTTAATTAACGTATACCAATATTTATTAGGATTTACGATTCACACCTGATAATATGATGCTTAATAGACTTAGCAACATGAATGTGCTATTATATACATATTAAATCATTTCATTGCGCATGCTAATCCATATTGTAAATTATTGTATTCGGGAGAAGACTTCATAAGTTGGAAAAACTTGTGTCCGATCCCTATTTGTTATATTTAGCAAATAAAAATGTGTTTAAACTAATGAATGTGAAAAGCATCTTGTCACAACCTTAAAATATATATTTGCCATGATAGAAGTTGGAACACTTCAAAATTGTCTGAAACGATGCGTAGCTTTCTACAACAAACTCAGTCCAAAGATATGATCAAGATCAAGAAATACTTTCGCGAGATCATATTTGTTTTTATTGAATAGAAGATAAGCGTGCATCAGTATTTTTAAAAGACCGACAGCCTAGTCATCAATGATGTCTAGTTGAACACATACAATAACAAATTACATAATATATTCTGTGGTTTATGCGGTCAATTCTAAGTACATTACAATGGACGTGTAAACACATATATAAAACAAGGAAACACATGTTTCCTCTGACAGAAATATAATAACATTGATATAGCATTAATTAATTTTCAAAAAAAAAAAAGAAAAAGATTCTCAGTATATATAATTCAAAGTACACATACAAACATATACATTGTCAGAAAATATAAAGGTGCATATTTGTACACGCTTTAGAAATATGAAGAAAAAGGATAACTTAGCGTGCATGTGTGTCATGCTTCGCAGCTAATGCAAATACATTGTGTTTATATTATGGTTTCCTGCAATGTCAAAAGGTTCCCAACAATAGCCAAATTTTAGTAAAAAGAGCAGATATAAGATTCATTCCGATCGTTTTCAATGCTATCTCTGTCACGTTGGTGTCATGTATGTTAAAACACACTCGGTTACAGCCTCTGATACAATGTATATACGTCACATGTAATCTAAAAATAAACCAGGTCTTCCGGTTAAGGACGTCTGTCATAGATGACATACAAAGCATGGTGTCAGATCAATCGATGACGAAAAGAGGGTAATACAAGACCATCCAGGACATTCGCCAATGTGAAAAGTTGGGAAAACAGTCCAGAATTGTAAACAAACAGTCATCGTGGAGACCACGTTAGGTTCAACCCCTAAAATGGATTGGGAAAGTGGCGACTTACCAACCGCATGGAAATCTTTCAAGCAGCATGTTCAATTTATGTTTGATGGACGGCTCACAGGAAAGAATGAAGAAACCAAGTGCAAATGTTTGATGATATGGGTTGGAAATAAAGGTTGTGACATTTATTCAACATGGAACTTACAACAAGCAGAATCAAAATTACTGAAAACTTACTATGACAAATTCGAAAACTATGTGAAACCAAGGTCGAATAAACTGTATGCTCGCTACAAATTTTCACAAAGAAGACAAACAGAAACAGAAAATTCGAACAATTTGTAACCGATCTTAGAATATTAATCAAAGATTGTGATTATCAACAGAAAGATGAAATGTTGCGTGACCAAATCGTATTCACGGTGCAATCTCCGAAAATACGTGAGAAACTTATCAACGAAGGAAGTGACTTAACGCTAGAAAAGGCATATTGATATTGCACGTACGTACGAACTGTCGAAACAACAACTTAAAACAATGAATGGAGAAGACACATCAATTAAAGCACTAAGCAGGAAGCCTGCACAAAGGACACAACCGCAAGCAAATTTCTCACAAAGGACAAAGGGGATGACAAAGGATGAGTATGTGCGACCGAAATATGCGAATTCACAAAAAACCCGAAGGAACAGGAATTACTGTGGAAAATGTGGAAGGGAACATGGAAGGAATGAAAAATGCCCTGTCGAAAATAAGAAATGTAATCAGTGCTTCAATTTCCACGAAAGTGGCTGCAGACATATTTCACATGAAAGACAATGACTATTTGCTATTAGTGGATTATTATTCTAAATGGCTCGAAGTGCACAAACCTGACAATTTATCTAGTAAAAACACTATAGCGTACGTCAAAAGTACATTCTTCTTCACGGATCATGGATGTCAGTCCAGCAGTCAAGAGTTCAAGGATTTTGCAACAGAATACGGATTTACACATCGTACACCAAGCCCTACCTATTTGCAATCGAATGGGCAAGTAGAAAGAACTGTACAAACTGTCAAAACATTCTTGAAGAAAGCCAGCGATCCGTACAAAGCGCTTCTGGATTAGCGCAACACAGAAATTCCAGATATAGAACTATCGCCAGCACAAATATTCTTTGGACGAAGATTGAGGACATTACTACCGACTACCGCACCGATACTTAACGCACACAACATACAGGATATTCGTAGAAAGCTAAAGGAAAGGCAACACAAGCAGAAACATTACTACGATCAACATTCAAAACCGTTAGAACCACTTGAGAATGGACAGAAAGTTTTAATTCACAATGGAGAAAAGTGGGTAAATATGCAACTGTTCAACGTAAGCATAACACTCCGAGGTCATATATAGTTCGCACGGATGATGGAAAACTTTATCGTCGAAACAGAAGACATCTGCGACCTACAAATGCTTATCAACAACATGAACCGCAGGAACACCAAGTCGGGAATCAAGTGCATTATCGTAATCCGTAACAGGAGACTCTACATGTATCTGGTACCAGGCGACTGTCATATGTATCCTAAATGAATAAAGCAAAAATATATTTGAATACCTTCATTTTGCAATAAATAGAATGATTGCCTGATAAATTGCAGAACTCAAGAGAATATTCGATTTTCTCTGACAGTCCTCTTAACGTCATTGGTAGTAGTGTAATGGCTAGCATGGTGACCACTAGCTTTATAGATTGTGGGTTCGAGCACCAGTCGTTTGGTATTGGTGTTTGTTTCCTCACATTAAGGCACGTATCATCTAAGACTCGTTGGCACGGAATCAAGATAATGTGTCCGAGTTGAGCGACATGCGTACCCGCGAACTGTTGTTGCAGTGAGCTCACACGTGTGTTGGTCAACTGTTGTTGCAGTGAGCTCACACGTGTGTTGGTCAACTGTTGTTGCAGTGAGATCACACGTGTGTTGGTCAACTGTTGTTGCAGTGAGCTCACACATGTGTTGGTCAACTGTTGTTGTGAGCTC
The DNA here is from genome assembly GCA_963680875.1 of Bathymodiolus brooksi. Lineage (NCBI taxonomy): Eukaryota > Metazoa > Mollusca > Bivalvia > Mytilida > Modiolidae > Bathymodiolus > Bathymodiolus brooksi. Next base: position 19,064,448 of record OY804580.1, read on the forward strand.
ACACGTGTGTTGGTCAACTGTTGTTGCAATGAGCACCAACGTGTGTTGGTCAACTGTTGTTGCAGTGAGCTCACACGTGTGTTGGTCAACTGTTGTTGCAGTGAGCTCACACGTGTGTTGGTCAACTGTTGTTGTAGTGAGCTCACACGTGTGTTGGTCAACTGTTGTTGCAGTGAACTCACACGTGTGTTGGTCAACTGTTGTTGCAGTGAGCTCACACGTGTGTTGGTCTAGTTCAAAGCGGACATCATCATCCCATCGAAATACAATTTCTTCTCGTCATAATATCGCTGCAATTTTACTAATTCCTGTTTTAAAATATTGAAGACCCCATGCATTTCTAGTAACATTCTTCTGAAGGATTGTTTATTTACCCCAGTTGTTTGTAGTAGGACTCATGTCTTATTTATTTTGTATTTGTTTGCGCATGGTTGTGTCCGACATTTTTGTCCTATTATATATCTTTACTTTCTTAGTTCCGTGCTGTAATGTCCATTATGACGTCCGCATGAAAACCATGTTCGGTTCGTCTCTAGATTGTCTATTATTGGTTGGCCCTTTGGGTTTATCTAATGTTTACTTTCTATGTATTGAATTGTTGAATTCTGTCGGAAGCAAAAATAAAACAATACACCTTATTAAGAAATTATATGGTAGACACTATGCTGATATTTTCTAATGAAGTGTTGGTATTTTTTCCACAATTCTATATTATAATAATTAATGCATTCTTGGAATAATACCATACTCATCTTACAATTTAAGAAGGCATTTCCTTTAATTTCACGTTTTCCTGGAAGGGTAAGACATCAATTGCAGCCCCGATGTCTACGTATATTTAAGCATACAGCTAACCCTGCCTTGAAGGACACATATATATAACAAATCATTGTTTATATAAGGACAGTCTCTTTTTTCCCAATAATGAATAGTGCATACAATTTTAACCTGTATATAAAGGGCAACTGCTCATAAAAGACCACATTTTCAGGTATCCTTGAGTGTCCTTTCTATACGGAATTGAATGTACATGCAGTTTGCTCTATGACTAAGTAAATAAGAGTAATAACAAAATTACCGAACTCCGAACAATCTTACAAAGGGAAAGTCAAAACTCATAATTATATAAACAGACAAAATCAATCAACAACCGGAAAACTGTGAAAACCGTAATGACCCTGACTTGGTACAGACATTTCTAAAGAAATGGAGGGTTGAATCAGATATTAAAGCGCCAAACCTCCCGCTTTCATTACGACTCAAAGGTTCCGGCTGTCACTATAACAGTATTTATAACAACACTGGAACAAAATAGGTAAAATAATTGTCAAAAATAGTTTATTACATCTAAAATTTCTTTTTCTTAAAAAAACCAATTGCATATCCTAGTTGGTACATGTATACATAATAAAAAAAGTTTGTCATCCAAATTTAAATATATATTGAATATTTTGTACTTGGAAAGGAGTTACAAACGAGGTACAAATCTCATTAATGGTCATTAAATATCAAGTCTTTGAAAACATTAACTTTCCGGAAGAAATTGAAAGTTAATTGAAATTTAAATACTTATTGAATGGTTTGTTGTATATAAACAACAAATCAATTTCGTACGCTATCACTTATAAACTAAATGACACTGCACTATGACGATGCAGTTACAATGTAATATTGTGGTACATGTAACTGTTATTGTTTCTGTGCTACAACTAACAGATGCGGACGCAGGTATGCAATTTTAGTTAATTTAGCATTTGACATTTTTTCTTCAGAATTATTTTCTTTCTTTTTTTTAACAGAGATTACTTTATTTTTTTTTATCAAATTTATTTTGCTTGGAGTATAATGATCTGATATCAATTTGTATCAGGCTACATTTGGATTTGTGCTTTTTTGTATTCTGTTTTTGCTTGTTTTGTATTGTTTTGTTTTTGTTATTTGGATAGCTTCTGTGCTCAAAAATATCTTCTGTATTCTGTGTTTGAAAAAGAAGAAAACAATTATGTTTCATTTGGAAGCATAATCGGCCAATGACTGGTATAATCTCCAATTTCCTAGATGCGGGATACAACACCTCCCGAAAGACGTATCTGCTTGATATGCATCTCTGCATACATTTGGTTGTCGGTGATCTGTTAGAAGACAAATTACAACCGTGATGTACCCCTTCTCTTGTTACTTCCAAATCATCTGTTAGCTTTTTTTCGTCAATAATGTGAATGAAATACTGCTTCAGTGACGCTAAGCAACAACAAAACAAGCAATCTAATCAAATATCGTGACACTAGACTGGTGGTACCTTGAATGACTTAAGAGTCAGCCATACCAGTACGATAAACACACTATACTAACGAGCTGGTATGCATTAGGGGACACTATTCATTTACAAATAGAAAGATAGTGCATCAACACAACGGAAGCATTGTGAAATTTTGCCCCTGGAACGGTAAGCGTATTGTATTCGCGATAACTTTGTTTTTGATAATCATTGATATTCTAACCATAATTTACCATAATTTACAGAAGACGTTTCAAACATTGAGATATCTTCTTTTCGCTGAAGTAATTATACATCCGTCATTCTCTTTTCGCTGCCCTCCGCACATGGTAGTGCAAAATTCTGCAGACATTTAACATCTAATATTATGTTCCAATTATGGACCCTAGCAGTAAAATCTCAATACTGGAATGCTTAGGAAACATAGATCCACAAGTTTATATAGGAAATATGTCTGCAATAGTTGAGATGTTGGAATTGTGTATGGAAAACGTGATATGATTCAAACAAATAAGGGTAATAACAAAATTACCGAACTCCGAACAATCTTACAAAGGGAAAGTCAAAACTCATAATTATATAAATAGACAAAATCAGTCAATCCATTGTTCTAATTATAGCATTTATGAAGTGATGACTGTAGTGTCAGTGTCTAATTCTCGTAAAAGTTGTTAGCAATTTTACACGTTAAGAATAAGCAATATTCTAAATCCCGAAAACTGCATAATCTAACCACGAATTGACAAAACATTCATCGGTAATCCATGTTCAAATGACATAGTATGTTTATATGGATCAATAAATATTATATTTGAAGATAATATGACATTTGAAATGCACTCTATGTAATGCTCCTCTATGTAAAATTATAAGAACCGTAGTAGGTTCATATTCATTCTCCGCGCAATGCGTTAGTGATGATCTCCTTTCGAACAGATGGTCGAGTGTTGGCTTACATTGTGAGAGGTCTCGGGATCGATTTCCATTTGGGGCATCACATTTTAGGAGATAAAATATGCTCTACTGTTGCTCCTGTTTAATGATGGAAAGCTTTGTGAAATCGTAATTGACAAAATGAAAGCCCCCCTTTTAAACGACATAATTGTGAATTGCTGCATCATTACCATAAATATGATCAGTATTGACATGGAAATCCCGAAGTGATGTATGAAATCACTATATCGAGGATACACGAATTTGATTCTAAAAAATGTGTTTAAGACGAGTTTGAAGATACCAAAGAAGTAATCAGAATATGTAAATCGTGAAATATGCAAGACTATGTGCTATTCGTAGTCTTCCATCTAAACCCTTGGAATGAACATATGTAGCAAAGTGACTATGTAGCCCAAGGTCGGTACATTATCATCAAATATGCACATCCGTTTGTTAGCCCAAGGTCGGTACATTATCATCAAGTATGCACATCCGTTTGTTAGCCCAAGGTCGGTACATTATCATCAAGTATGCACATCCGTTTGTTAGCCCAAGGTCCGTACATTATCATCAAGTATGCACATCCGTTTGTATTCATGCAGTTAATTTTGTTAAATTTCTTTATGGGTATCGAATTTACCTCTTTGTACGATTTTCCGATTGGACTTTGGACCTGTTCCCACAGTGTAGTATTTTTTGTGCTTTTCCTGATATCCCTATGGTATTCAAGATTAAGAGAAAGGAGTCCGATCTGATGCCATTCTTGAGGTGAAATCTTAATATGCAATCGCATGTTTTTGTTGAAGCTTCAAACCGCTAAAACAAGTCCTTTATACCCTATATCCGCGTTATTTGTTCATTCAGTCTTGAAGCGGGTTGTTGAATTTATATTCCAGAAATGTCTTTGCAGTGACTCGCTCCACATTGATGTGTTTTTTTGTAAAGTCAATCGTTCGTGTGCATTGAATATCTAGAACGGGTTCTGTTTTATCTTCAAAATAGCTAGTAACACAATAATGCATTTCCATTCCTAACTAATATTGTCATATTATTTATCTCGCCATAATATTAATATGTCAATTTTTATGCATGTAATGATGGAAGAGGAATCACTCTTATACATTTAAAATGTAGTTATATTACACAGGTAAGCGTAACTTGTTCAATAATTTGATTTCTTTAAATGGGAATATAAGAAAAGATAACGATACACGGGATTTTAAGAAGCGACATTAATTGATCTTGGTGTTAATTAACAAACACAGATGAATTAGAACGTTAAATAGTGGTGGTCGATATTGGTTCCAACTGCCAAAAAATACGAACCACTCATATTGTTCACTCTAGCTTCACAATTCAAAGATACAACACGACAAAGTGGTGATGACATTGCAGCACATTAAAGTGTACTCATTTATCTGTACTTACACCCTCCCACCACACACACTTTTTACTATTGTGCCTGTACCAAGCCAGAAAAATAAGATTTCATATATTTGTGCGTTAGGGGTATCGAATTTGTCTCTTTCTACGTTTTTTTCTGTTAAAATTTGGAACTGTACCGACAGTGTGGTATATGTTGTTTTCATTTTTATACCTACATCATGTGATTTATTTGCAATATAGACATACTAGGCTAGCTATCAAATTTTACATGTTAGACAAAAAATAAAAACATGTATACAAACCTGATAACCTTTCATATTACATTATCAAAGTTGTGATTAGTCAAGAAATGTCAGACGTATCCTGAATACCGTTATGAAAAATAACTGCATATCAACAATGGTGGGAAATACGTATCTATAAAGATATGAAAAAAAAATAGATTTGAATAATTAGTTGCAATGACTATCCTTCACTTTGCAATCATAAAGCAGAAAACAGACAATAGTAGGCGTTGCACATCAGATTAAGAGTCTCATATTTAGTTCACCATTAAAGTCCAGACCACTAACTAATACAAGAGATATCTTATACAACGTGGCAACTATATGTTACCGTGTACTAACTCATCTGAAGTACTACTAATAGTCAATATGCGAAAAAGTAATAGAATTATTTGCTCTTCAACGCAAGTACTTTTATCACTTAAAGTTGAAAAAGAGACATTTATTTTAAATCGTCTTCTTTGTTATGAGTCTATTTATCTTGATTTAGCTCTCTTAGATAACTTTAACGATAAAAGCTATATGATTGATTGGTTTTATTGAATGTACATCAAGTGTCACCTATACAGCATAGTCATCTCTTATGAATAAATTTTGGGGATTAAAATATGTCATATCGTCACATCCTCATTTGGAATTTTTCATTTTTTTGTACGTTGACCTGCTCATTACGAAATAATTTACGCATCCAATGAAAACGTTGATATCAGATTAAGTGAATATAGTTACCTGAGTTATTTCACTCCTTTGGGAACTCCGGATATAGAAAAGGACATTTGATTCCCCAAATTTGTTGTTTACAACCCCCTTGAAAGGGGCGTTGGCTAGTGGCTAGGAACAAATAAAATATATAAACAGTTAAATAACAAAAAAATATATCATGTTTGTTTAGTATTTGAAATGTCACGGATCTTGCAAGCTAGAGACTAGTTCCAGGAACTCTTTATCAACTATATTTTGTCATAACATGTTTGGTCATCGGTCATCCCTCAGTTTACTCGTGACTCATTTTACTGTTGGTAAGCTTACTCTTGACATGAATATAACTGACTCATTGCTCATTTGACGTTAAAAACAATAGTCTATCAATGAATTGTAAATTATTTCCCCTTTGCGCGTTGTCTTTGTACATAACGTTATCGTCGCTGATTACAGTTTAAATGGGATGCATTTCAAGTTTGCATTAGACGCCGCCACCGCTTAAATATAGAAATAGGAACAATGAATTGAAAGATTTTTGTTAATAATTATTTACCATAATTTGAAACTTGGGTAAAGCTTTCACTGTTGACATGTTTAATTGTCATCACATGGTGGTTTGTATATTTAGTAATCATTCTTACATAAAATAACATACATTGTTTGGAACGACCTATTTGATTAATTTCTGATTTGCAAGCAATGCTATTCAATGTATGAAAATAAAGAATACGCTGTAAACCAAATTATATAAGCTTAATACTGCATCACTTAAGATTTTCGTCTGATTTTAAGAGTGGCGTTCAAGAGGGAACGTTGTCGAAATATTTTATTAATTTCTCGAAATTAATATACAAAACTACAAAATGTGAAATGTATCTAGTACGTTTAAGTTTTAAACTTCAATTTTGCCTATACAGTTGAATCTCGTTATTTCAAACTCGGTTTACTCAACAACTGTCAGAAGTCCCGTTTTAAACTTAGTGCTTTTCAACTTAATTTATTCTTCTTATCTCAAATTTCGATGTGTCATTTTACAAATTATGCTAATATAATCTTAAATGTCGTCGTGTATCGACATAAGAAGTGCATATTGACTATTTCAGTCTATTAATAGTTTTTTTTCTAATATCTAAATCAGATATTGTTAATAGAACATCAACATTTTAATACTTTAAAGGGTGGAACAAAATAATCTAAATGTGGGTGGTCCAACATTTTGTACAAAATATACTTTTTTTTAAATCAAATTTTAACTTCAAATTTCTATGCAAACGATATACCTGTTATCTTTTGAAATCAAAATAAAAGGAATTATATTGGTTCATATTGAACACAAATTGTCTCACGCCAAGACGCAATGAAAAGAACCACAACACTCAGACAGGGCTATTTTGAGATATTTATTATATAATATATATTTTCAATTTAAAATTTTATTATCAAATCACGTCTCTAGAATATTTTGGGAAATTGAATTTGGCTTAGTAATTTTTTGTATTCTAAGTTTTGAAGTTGGAATAGTTGAAAAGTTTAGTTTGCCAAGAAGTCATGTTGGGAAATATATCAGGATTTACTTAATAGCAGATATGTATATCAAGCACAGCGAGCTGTCTTGAACGATTTGCACATGTACCAGATATATTGTATATAATGAAGTTTTAATAGTGATCTTTTTGCTGCTGGTATTGTAGTGTAGACTTGCTTATTCTAATATAGGTATGAATTATTTCAAATGGAACTTGTTCTTTTCTGTCAAATATTTTCAATTGGTTATGTAAAGGTTTAGAGTTATTTCGGTTTAATACCACTGTTAATATTATTAGAGATGAGATATATCGTGGGGGTCAGTATATTATTGGTGAGAGAAACAAAAATGTCAGGAGAAAAACCACCAATCTTTCGAAAGACACCGATAAACAGTATCACAGTTACCGGTTGGAATCAATCTCAGACATTTAGTGACACTGATTGTATATTTAAGTATATGCAAATCCAAGAACTATAATATCGTGAACACGGTGAAACCGTCAATAGTTTACTACAATTACATTTTCGATCTTTTTTCCGGCAAAATATATGTTCTTCTTCGTCTGTTCGTTCGCCTTTACACTTGGATTTCAGTTTCCGCTACGAATCTGGTGATCTTCTGTAGGGTATCCACGGGTCCATAAAGCTTCTCCTGGAGTGTTGTTGGTAATGGCCATATCTTTTCTCTGCATGTCTGTAAAATGTACTCATTTAAGATTATTTTGTTATCTCAACCAAAATCAGTTTTCATTATAGAAAAAATATACTGTAAGCATATTTCATTGGCATTTCTCGGAGAATTTGTATTCAAGCGTGTACCGTCATACTTTCGTGCATGGTTCCACCAACCGTACTGATGAGAATGACTAAAAAGTAGATATATAAACTAATTTAGTGCGTGCGAATCATATCTGGAATGACATTCACCAGGTACGCTTAAAGACGACAAATTAATTAAAAGTATTTTGGAAGCAAGAAAACAAAAGTCCCTAAACAGGATAGGCTATGTCTGAGAAGTGAGAACATTAGTTTGGTTAATTATTACATTATTTAGGAAAGGTAAATTGCACTAACATTAGTTCTGTTAATTATTACATTATTTAGGAAAGGTAAATTGCAATAACAAATATATCTAAGAAACCATGTGACCAGTGTCTAAACATTGACTACTGAGCGGTTGAAAATATTCGTTTGTAAATAATCTTGAAGCTAGTTACTAACTTTTTTCAAAGTAAGATTCTGTCTGTTATACATAGTCGGAAAAATCAAAATTAAGCAAGCAGTAGAGATCATAGAAGAAAAGTTTGAAGATACCAAAGGAGTAATCAGAATCCGTTATTTGAAGGACAAGCAAGACAATGACCAAAGGAAAAATGACAAAGGGTTAAACAATGATCTACAAAACACAACATAGATAACTAAAGATCGAGCAACATTAACCCGACTAAAAACTGGGAGTGAACCCAGGTACTCCGGAAGGGTTTACTGCTCCACTAATAGTCTAGCTTGCTTGCAATACACATGAAACAAAAAAGTCTTCTACGGTCAAAAGGAATATGATCCAAACTAAAGTGTAATACATTTTGAAATTAGCGGATTGTACATTGGGCTTTACCTAATATAAAATACATGCGTCATTCGTATAATTAGATTTACAGACAATTGCTTAGGCATTTTAATTTATTTGTATTTATTTACGTATACTAATAAAACTGACAGCCACGATATGTTTGAAATATTGTTGAAATTGGCGTTAAAACCATAGCCCTAACCCTAATGTATACTAGTATTCAACACGATTACCATATCAGTTTGTGTTCTTGTCATTTAACAATAACACGATGGTTGTCACTAGTGAAACAAGAACTGCTAACACTTCCAGAACACTTGAGAACACCCCAGGTTTTTAGTGGGGTTCATGTATGCTCAATCTTCTTTTTACTGTATTATTTTTTGTAGATCATAATTTGTCATTTTGTCCTTTTTGTCATTATATTTTCTATCCTTCATCAATTTGCGGCTTTTGATTATGTCTTAGGAATCTTCAAAACTTTGTTCTACTTAAATGACGAATATGCGAATTGTAATATATATTAAAGGATTGATCGCAATTTTTGTTCGGTTCATGAAGAAATAACCTCAATCAAGTTGTAGAACTTGTACACACCGTGTAACCCGCGTAATTCAAACTTTTTTTGCTATGATATTGAAAAATATATTTATTTTTTCAAAATAAGGCAAATAATCGGAAATAAATATAAATAACCCCAAAGGTGCCTCATTTAAAGAAAATCATCCGATGACAACGGCACGCGACGCCTTGAGAACGACGTTTATTTTTAGATTCCGTACATTGACCAATAACCTCAACTTTTTAAACCAATCAAAACACGTATAAAATGACATGTGACTCTAAAATTAATTTATATACTGTTGGTACAAATTATCATTAACATGACATATTTAGCTTGCCCGTTCCAGAGATGTTTACCACAACCAATGCATTTGTAATATGACATTACTGACATTTGTTTTCTTTGTGATAACAACATAATTTTCTGCATGTTAATGCAGAACCTTAGCATGTTTCTATTTAATACATCAATACTGTATGGTTCATATGGTAACACTATAATACATTATAATAAGGAGATATATAAAATCCTCGGCGAAACAGTTCTCAAAAAGCAAGAGTTTGTTACTCGTACAATAGATAATTTACGGTATTGATATGTAATTTGATACAAAATTAATTTGCGGAGATGAAATGCCATTTACTATCGATTATAAAACATCGAGCTTTTCAAAATACTTGTGTTTCAAATAAATTCACATTTTTGTCTTCTAAATTCTCTTTTAAGTCGTCAAATATCCAATGTAAGTTGTTTTGTACCTCTCTTTTAAATATTTAATCCTGACAAAACTAAGTTAACGCGTAAAAATAAATATGCATTAAGAACTATTTTCCGCATGTCAAAGGGATATTAATGCTCGTTTTAACATATATTTGTTCAACTCGTGACGAAGGTGATTGTAAAAACAATCCAAAAATACTTTGCACGCACATATAATCCCTAATATCGTTAAAATACCACTTTAAAGGGTCGAAATGAATTTTTGTTCAGGAAGCAAAAATTCAATTAATGCAAAAACCGTAAGATATGACAGAATTATCAACGAATTCTGTCACTTTTACAAAGTTTCATTGATAAAAACCGGGTTAATGTTTCATAAATATCATTTATTGAACCAATTGCAAGTTTTCATGAGATACAAAAAAATACCAAAATGAGCTTTAATATCCCTTTAATGCAGAACCTTTCCATGTTTCTATTTAATACAGCATTACTGTATGGTTCATATGGTAACAATATGATATACCATATTAAATGAGGGCGAATATAAAGCTCATTTATCGCTGAATTATCTGTATCAAATAATTTAATATCTCATTCGCAAGTGATATATCTATTTAATTCGAATTATACGAGTTCAATTTCTATAGAAAAAATATTTATTTGAAGAGAAAGATGATTAATATTATTGTGAAGCTCCTAAGACCAGCACCACGTTCATAGGTTGTACTCCTATAAGAGAGAAGTAAAGTAATAATGATATATAAAGTCATCTCCTATTGTGCATTCATTTTACTGGGGATTCGAGTTCGGGAAATAGAAGGGAGTGCTGGTAAGTTGTTGGCAAAGTATAGAAAAATAATTTTATGAATAATGTATAGAATCGAAAAAGAAGATTGCACTACCAACCGCTAAGTTGAGTCTCAATAGTACATGCATGTTGTCTTTTGACATTTAGTGGCTTACATTAACCGGCAATTCTGTTGAGTGACATAATTATCAGTTATATTTCACAATTATTACTTTACATAGTATTTGACCACTTTGTTGTTGTATCCACAAACTGCATCGGTGATGTAATCGTTTACATGCTCGCCTCGAGTTCGATAGATCGTGGATTCGAGCCCCGTTCGGTTCAAACCAAAAACTATAAAATTGACTTTTGTTGTTTCTCCGCTAAGCATGCAGTATTAAGGAGAAAGAGCAAATACTTGCTGGCTCGGAATCAGGTTAGTGTGTCAGAATCAATCAGTCATGTCTACCCATGAACTGTTGTTTCAGTGACCTAACACTATAAAAGCCCAACTAAGCGTATTGGTCTAGTACAAAGTGGATATCATCATCGTCTCATCGCACGTAGTGTGTTCTCGCGATGATATAGCTGCAGTGGTATTAAAAACCGTCACTCACTGACTCTTGTCTCTACTTCTATTACAATTTGATACATAACACTGGTACACGGGTTCGTATGCACCTCTTTACAGTGATACATTAGTGTTAAAGTAGTGGAATTACCGATATACATAAATAGAGAGAATTTACAAACGTAATTGTCTTACACTATTAAAATTCAAATTTATCCAACTTTAACCTCTTATTCACTATCAGACTTGTTAATTGCATTCACCATTTTTATCGGTATCAACTACGGATATCGGTGTATAAACTATATTGCATATTAACAGTAAATTATTTTAAACCTGTATGCAAACACGATTATGTAACGTAAACAAATTATCATACACAAATAGTTTTAACTGAAATCTATATTACAAAATTTGCAATTTTACACGGAAAGTGTAATAAATTTTAAAGTGCTGTTGTACTTCACTATATGCGACAAATCGTGTACTTTTAGAGTATCTTCAATATTTGACAATTTATACATATGTATATTAATGAAAAATAGAATGACGGACAAGTAGCACTTTTGATATGTTTATAGGTATCTGGTGTAAAAAAGGGGATTACAATATTCCGTATATTCATAACGATTTTATGAATTAAACGTCATTTCTAACGACGAAATTGATAACTTAGGATAGGGTGGTAAAAGGGACATATTTCCTGGTGAAAGTGGAATAATCATGGTATTAATTTCACCTTTCAACTCTTGGTGGATTTTCAACATTCTTGACTTATCACTAGGATTTTAACCATAATAACACAATGGATGCCACTAGAAGAGCAGGCACTGCATACCCTTCCGGAGCTCCCAAGTTCACTCCCTGTTTTTGTGTAGCTTAATCTTTAGTTTTCTATGTGGTGTTTTGTAGATCACTGTTTGTCCGTTTGTCCATAATATTTTCATTGCTGATTTATTCTTATATGATATATCTTACAGTAAATATCTACCCCAACACATTTCTTACACTTTTTTTTGTTATGTCCATGTTTGTGCTGTCATCACAAATGATCACGGATATGTTCCTTTTGTAGTAATCACAATTCGGTGCTTTCCTCATTCATTACCAACCACCGAGTTTGTAACAGGAGTAACACGACGGGTACCATATATGGAGCAGGAACTGCTTACCGTTACCGACGCACTTGAGTGTACGCTTGGGTTTTGGTGAGGTTCGTGGTGCTCAGTGGTTAGGTTTCTATGTAGTGTTTTGTAGATAGTTGTTTCTACTTTTGTTTCCTTTGGCCATTATGTTGTCTGTCCTTCTTCGATTTAGGGCTTTAATATCTTCAAGCGTTTCGTACTAGATTCAACATGTTTTTGGATTGTCAATGCCTATGTTCTCATCATTTGTTCGTATGTTAAGTTAAAGATAGCTTGAATTACATGTTGCATTGTGTATACACAGGAAAGAACAGCTGGTAAGTATATTAGCAGAGAAATAAAAAAAAAATATGAAACATGTATCGAATCGAAAATACAATATTGTACCCCTAACCACTAAGTTGAGTCTCAATAGCATAATGTCTCTGATATCTTGGGGCTTACATTTTGATCGTTTTTAACCGGCGATTCTGAAGTATGAAGTATATATATAAATTATTGTTCACAATGATTGGTGTTTCATATAATATATGTGATATATGCCTAAAGGAATATGTAATGAATGGATTATGTAAAGTTTACATATTCTTATCAAATATATATTTTTATTCAAATATGCATTTTATCATTTACAATTATACACGATAAATGTCATGAATTTTAAAATGCGAGTGTACTTCATTGGATGCAACAAATCATCTACTTTAGAGTATCTATGCATAAATTTATGAAAGATAATTTGAAGGACATGTGGCACTTCGTGATATACCAGGTGTTAAAAGGAATATAGTATTCCCTAGATCATTCATGATTCCTCAAAGAAACGTGTGTCATATTTCATGAAGACATGTTTTCTGTAGAGTTCGTGTTGCTCAATCTAGTGTTTATTTGTGGTCACTGCACTGTCTATTCTTCTTTGATTTATGGCTTCTGCTTACCCTTTGCTTTCTTCACCTTTATAATTCTAAAAATGAATCGTCCAACGATGGTTCTGCTAGCTCAGATCATTTTGAATTTTAAAAACAAGTAAGTACTACTAGTATGTGTTGACGGAAAAGTGTATTTCTCCATGTACTCATGATTCCCCCCACCAATAAAACTGACCGCCACGATATAACTGAAATAGTGTTGAAAGTGGTGTTAAACACCATAACCCTAACTCCTGTAATGACGAAAACAATTGATGCTCTAATGTGCACATGGAGTCGTTTTTAATTATATATATTTGTGTATGTATGAGATGGTTGGGATCCCATTGACCGGGTTAACTCCAGCATATCTTTGTACATGTCCCAAGCCATTGTGTTCATTGTGTTCATTGGGTCAAGGTGACAAGTAATTGTTCGTTTTGTTGATATTAGTGGAGTTGTTGACCGTCACTGTTTGAAACTGTTTTACTAAATATAAATACCGTTTTTGTGCAATAAGACAGACTTTACTGATTTTCCTCTGTCATTTCAAGTCCCCTACAAATATATGATACATAAAACAAAGCCCTTACTAATGTATCAGGAAACATTTCTGGATTGTTTTCACTTGCAAGAACGACATTTGTTTACACATATAACATAGTTTGTTTATATTGCAAGGAGGCAAACGTATGTAAGACATGTGTTGTTGCAAGACATGACATGTCCCCACTTGTCAACAAAGTATGTTTATTTCTATTTACACGTAATCTTACTCATATAACAATATTACTATTATAAATAATACATCTTATGACCTGTATGAATACATGTATACATGTATACAAAGAATTTGATTTTACTTTGAAGGATTTTCAATTATTTTTATGAGGCCATTACTAATGACATTTTGGAAGTTCGTTGAAGGTCAATGTGCATTTAACAGGATCAAGCTGATACTAAATAAATATTCTGAAGTACGGTTGTTGATTTCTATTCATAGAAAATTGACATTAAAGAGAACCGTTGTTCATTTCTTTTGTAACATTTTGTATTTCATTCCATTATTAACATAATCGGCTTACGCACTATATTATATGTTTATCGAAGGTGAAATAGCAAGATTATATATTTGTATCTTTGTATGTCAGTATCTATAGATTAAAGATCAAGATTACAAATTAACATTCTTTCAATTCTTTGTAACACTGAATTATGAAACCGAATTTGAATAATTTTAATTGTAAATTTTTTTTGTTTTGTTTCGTAACGTTTTGTGAGATGCGTTGCCTCTTAATTGGGATTTTATACATTTTCTTATGCCTATTGTTGATGGGTGTGACGTTATATCAGACATGATTGAAATATCTGTCATTTATGATTCATATAGATCAGAAGCTTAGTAATTTGAAAGGAACATTTACCTGATGGATATCTTAGCACAGTGGTTTAACCACGCAATGAAAATGATCTTTTATTGTCATGAAAAGAAAGATTAGACAATGATGGTAACCAATTCTACCATTACCAACAAAGGGAAAAATCACCTTTCATCTCAACAGATTGAAGATCAAAGAGACCACGGCATATGAACTTACGAAAAAATTATTACCTCTAACCTTAAATCGTTGAACACAAAAAAGATGGAAATGCAGATCCTTTCTTGGAAGGGGCATATATGGCATGGCGGGGTTAAACAGAGGCGTAGCTCCATATACGCTGTCACGCCATGGCGTGCACATCGGCAGGTTAAAAAAAAATGTATTGTTAATTTTAACAGTATAATTAATATATCGCTAATAGTTACTTTTGTATGGTAGTTATGTGATGGACAAGTCGAGCGGACGCATTGTATACCTTTAAGACGTTGATATCCAGTTGTGTGCGTTAGAACGCTTACAAAACAAAGGCGATGACAAAGTTCCTGGCATCCATCATGCGGTTTCAGTTTATCATAGCTTTGGTAGTAGCGTAACATATTTTACATAGCACTGTTTAGCTGTCAACATTCCTCCAAGATAACGAATGTGACCTTCTTGAAGTAATCAAAGAATCCAAGACCGTGATTGAAATGCTAAGAGCTGAACGACAGGACGAATCGGTTTAATTCTGCATTTAACTTAGCCAATTCTTTTGATATACGTGGTGTATCTGATAGTATGGCGAGGCGATGTGGTAGACAGACTACCAGAGTCAATCACCCCGCGGAAACGCCAAAACAGTATTGGCGAATTTCTTTGTACTTTCCATTTTTGGACAATTTACGAACTTGAATCACGTCTCCTTAAATCGGAAAACCGCTTCCATGCACAGCATTTATTGCCCCGTGCTGTAGACAAATTAACTGATGATCATGTTGCTACAATATACGAGGCATATCAGGCTGACATTTATTTGTCATTAGAGGATTTCAGGAGAGAAGTAGCCAGATGGCAAACCCACTGGGTCATTACTAAACGTAATGATTTGCCAACAACACTTTGTACCACGCTTTATTCTGTAAATCCAGTTCTCTATCCTTCTATAGATACAATATTGATAAAACTAAGTGTTTTGTTAACCATGCCAGTAGCAAGCGCTACTGCTGAAATGCCATTTAGTGTACTGAGACGTTTGAAAACTTATGCTAGGTCGACCATGAAGAATGACAGGCTATCTTCCCTTGGATTGATGCATATATTAACCGAGATTTTGAAGTGGACTTGTACAAAGCAATGGAGGTGTTCGTATCTGCTAAGACACGAAGGGCAGACTTTGGACAATTTAAAGAAATTTTTTTCTATCAAAGTCATTGAAATAGTGCTTGATTCTATGTTATACGAAACCTTGAAATGGCCCCAGATCGCACCATTTTGCATCTCTTCAAAACAAAATCCCAGACCCCCTCCCCCTCTCACGAATTATGGCGTGCACACTATTATGCCTCAGCTACGCCCCTGTTGATTGACGGTGAACCAACGTAATCTGCAATGTCAAAATATTGCAGAATTAACAAGCACAAATGTGGAAGAATGGCGGCGATTCCCACAAGAGAGGCCTCGTATCCTAGTTCATGGAATAAATAGACGAGTGCGGTAGCTTTGGCTACTAATTAAATCTGCTTCCGTCTTCATTCAAAAGTTCTCGAAAAAATTATGCGGCCTCGTTCGTTTTCGTAAATTGTTGAAATACAATAACCAAATATTTTTTTTTTAAGTTTTAGAATGTTCATGTTATCCCCCTGTTTGCATTTGCAATAACCAACCATTTGATTTCTTAATCAGCTTCAAATACGACTCAAATTGTAGCCCATGATCTAATCCATAATGAAATATTACCAAAAGAGCATTTCGTGTTCAACTTCTTTCATCTTAAAATGAATACTGAGTGATTCTTAACTTTTTGTCGAAGTGTATATATAGAAAAATTAGAAAAGTCGATAATGTAGAATTTAAATTAAGAGAAGAATCACACCCATCAAAAATTTAGATCAACTAAATATGTAAACGTGACATTGAAGAGTATTTAATAAAATATTTTTTGTTGTTTGTATGAAATTTGAGCATCAAGTAACAAGGAAGGTTATATTACAAATCGTATATATACCTTAGGTACTCGTGACAAACACGAGACGTGACCATGGCGTAGCTCGTTTGATGTTTAACTTGAGGAAAAGGAAAACTTTTGAGGTGACACTATCTTTATTATGAAGAATGATATTATTCTTAGTATTTGGGATATTGCCAGAATTTATTTTAAGAAAAGCATATATGCAACATTGAAACTGATTTAATACTTAAATTTAGATTAAAATAATTAATTTGATCATTATATTATTATATTGCGAATTTAGTTTGTTACACATATTTTCATTGGTTCTTTAGCCCTGAATGTCAACATATATTCGGAAAACAGACGGGGTATATATTTCAGTCCCCAAAAACGATTAAAACATGGACGACAAAACATTACGCTTCACTGAATCAATGGTATAATACGGAATAATAAATGTATTTTTACCAAATTAAATGCTGTTTTTATACTCAAAACGGCTGCATGAACAAAAAAAATATTACAACGGTTAATTCCGTCACAACTACCTGATCGATTCAGCAAACTCCTATGTTCCACGACTGTACCATAACAAATAAACAAAACGTTGAGCCTTGAAAACTTTCGACGTCATGGGGCCACACCAAGGTTTTATTTACATGTAGTTAATATTTAAATTATTGAAACTGTTTCGCAAACCCGTTGTTTTGCTATGTGATATATTAATGTTATATTTATAATTTATAAAATTTACTACATATGAAACTGTATTGATTTAGAAATTTAGTACAGTATTTTCCTTCATGAGACACCCTATACATGAAATATGAAGGTACGGAAACGGACATCTAGAGATACGAAAAATGAAAATAAAAGAGGCAAATTTATTTAATACAGTTGGATGTTGTATTTAAAAAAAAAAGGTTAAATTCGTAATATATCTGTTATTCAGCTATCAGACAGGGTATATAATGTGACATTCCCAGCTTATGATGTATATTCCCTTCGGCTGCGCCTCAGGGAATATAGATCCTAAGCCGGGAATGTCACATTATATACCCTGTCTGATAGCTGAATAACAAATAATATGCTTTATGAATTTATTCAGTTTATGAATAAACGTTATAGAATACCGAAGCGGCAATCAAGAATGGAACATCCAGAGAAATTGGCTTCATTGGGTACAGTGGACACAGGGCGCAGACAAACAACATTAAACACACAACAGAACACTAAAAATAGCAACACGGCCCCCACCAAAACCACAGTGAGTGAGTCTGAACTGCTCGCGAATATTTTACCCCCCCCCTCTTATAAAAAAACCCGCTGGAGATTACAAAACAAAGCAGTTCTACGTGTAATATTTCAATCTTTAGCCCTCTAACATTTAATACAGATGAGAGGAGGGTTGGGATCCCATTAATAGATTTAACCCCGCCATATTTGTATGCCTGTCCCAAGATAGTACATGGATTTCCAACGAAATATGGTATTTTTGTGTTCAGTGAGTTAAGGTGAGATATGAGTATTCGTTTTGTTGATATTAATGGAATTGTTGACCATCACTCTTTAAACTATTCTTTCATAATTTAAAATTAATTGTTTTTTCAGCCTTTTGACTTTGAGCATACATGATGAAGGTTACTCCATAAACATGTCATGTGCACTAAATTTTATATTTATGTTTTTATTAAAGAAAGAAAAAATCTTACCTGTAATCACCCACCTGTAAATTTTGTAAACGCAATTTACCAATGTTATTTAAATCAAATTATTTGCCTCTGTACTATTAACATCGGTAGTGCATTGTTCAATAGTGTTTTTTAGCAACACAGTAATATTTTATTCAAACGTTTGTTACATATATAATGAGAGGTCAATATATATTATATTCCACAACAATGACATTTTATCTTTAATTCGTGTGTTATATTTATGTTTAAATAAATTATAAACGTTAATATTTTTAGTTTTTGTTCGGATACATAATAAGATTTATATATAGAGATTCCAATAACTGTCAAGAAATAATTAAAATCAAAACAGTCTTTATCAAAAAGTTTATAGCCTAGGACAATGTGTTTTAATGCTATAAGTCTGTCAATATTAATCTTTTACAGTAGCTGATTAATTTGAGTCCATTTTAAAAACAATATTTACAAGAAATTAAATGGCTTTAGTAAATGGTATTTTAGACATGTATGGCTGGACCCAATATGATAACCACTCTTTAGGTTTAATAAAATAAAATTGTACCAGACAATTTACAAGTACTAGAGTGAGTGATTATTGTTTAACGCCAAATGAGCAATTGTTCAACTATATCATGGCGAGAACAAGTTGCATTTTAATGAGATGATGATGATGTCTGCTTTGTGCTAGTCCGACACGCTTAGTCTAGTATTTTTATGGTGCGAGCTCATTGAAACAACAGTCCACCGGTAGATAAGTCGCTCCCTTCGGACACATTATTCTCATTCCTATCGAACCAGTCTATTCTTTAACAAACTCAGCAAATGCCAAATTTATAGTAGTTGATTTGACTCCACCAGCACCCAAATCCAGCATCTACCTCTCTCGAGGAATGAACACCAAGAATTACACCACCGAGGAGGTTTTCATAAGATGTGATGTTTATGCCATCAATTGACGTAATGCTAACATTACTTACTATTAACGTTACTTGTGCTTTCTTTGTGTATTGTGGTGTCCAATGCATATTGTGTTGCGTATTTATTTTTCATTTCTTCTTCGTCTTGTGTAGCCTATGTTGACAGTTTCTCTGGATTGTCCATTTTTGATTGGCCAGGGAATATAGATCCTAATCCGGGAATGTCACATTATATACCCTGTCTGATAGCTGAATAACATATAATATTCTTTCATGGTACCTGTAATTTTGTATCGGTCGATTAATTAAAGAACGACGAAACAGGGTTTTATAAGTTCACCTGTACCTTTGCAAAACTCAAGTTTGGCGGAGTTTTCAAATCGGTATCTGCACGTGCAGTACAGGTAAATCTTTAAATTTTCTAAACTTTATTTCAACATGACAGGTCGAAAACTGTCAGATGTAGAAAGATGGCAAGCGTTTGGAATGGTAATTAGTGGTATGTCATACAGACAGACGGCTGAACGATTCGATGTAAGCTACTCGATCATTGTTCGATTGAAGCAGCGCGTGAACCAAACCGGCAATGTACAAGAACGCCAAAGGACATGACAGCCTCTGAAAACGACTACAAGAGAAGATATTGTCATTAGAGGATTTCAGGAGAGAAGTAGCCAGATGGCAAACCCACTGGGTTATTACTAAACGTAATGATTTGCCAACAACACTTTGTACTACACTTGATTCTGTAAATCCAGTTCTCTATCCTTCTATAGATACAATATTGATAAAACTATGTGTTTTATTAACTATGCCAGTAGCAAGCGCTACTGCTGAAATGCCATTTAGTGTACTGAGACGTTTGAAAACTTATGTTAGGTCGACCATGAAGAATGACAGGCTATCTTCCCTTGGATTGATGCATATATTAACCGAGATTTTGAAGTGGACTTGTGCAAAGCAATGGAGGTGTTCGTATCTGCTAAGACACGAAGGGCAGATTTTGGACAATTTTAAGAAATTCTTGTCTATCAAAGACATTAAAATAGTGCTTGATTCTATGTTATATGAAACCTTGAAATGGCCCCAGATCGCACCATTTTGCATCTCTTCAAAACAAAATCCCAGACCCCCTCTCCCTCTGAAGAATTATGGCGTGCACACTACTAAGCCTCAGCTATGCCCCTGTTAAACAAAGGAAATGATCATGAACACGTTAAGTTTCAATCAATCTCAATTTTGATCTTCAAATTATTTTCACACTTTGTTAGTAATTAACCTGTTTTGCATTACAGAGGTTGTCGCGGAAACAATCACATGATAGTCTAGATGAAGTATGTCACAATCTTTATATTGGTAAAATAATTTATTTGTCGTTGTTGTTCATCTAAATCAACATTTGGAATTGTGGTTATAAAAAATGAAATTGTATAAGTGACAACATACGTTGTGAAATGTATATTTGCAAATTTCATTTTTTTTTCTGTGAGAATAGGGTCATTTATTTTATTCTGAGATGTTTTAACAAGTGTTGAGAGTTTTCTATGTCCTGATAATTGAATTGATATTATTATTTTCGTAAATTAAATGTATCACCTTGTAAAAAAGGACAATTGTCAGAGGTTTCTGTTATTTCATATATACATTATTTTTATATTAAAATCGTGCTTATCTAAGAGAGTAACATAAAGCTTGTTTCGCTTTATCATGCTACAACCCGACTGACAGAAAAGTTTGTCATTTATGAAGTGATTTCACATTTAGTATATCTAACTAACTATAAAGATTAAGTAAATTTAACCAAACTTTACAAAACTAGCGACATGTTACGTAATCAAAATTCAATAAAACTCATTCTGTCACAATTTAAGTATTATATAATATATGTATTTAATAAACCAGGAACTAAAATAATCTAGAAGGTGCACTTATAAAATCATCAATGTAAAGAGAGAGCATTACCTTTCGTGTTTTTAGGCGACATTGTATATTTCATCCTATGAAAAGGATATACTATTAAATGTATCTGCCAAAGGACATATCAATATTTAGTATAACAACTTGGTTATACTTTTAAGATAATCCCTTTAAATGTCTGTCGGACGTAAACGTTTATTAGAATGCACTTTGTAAAATGATTTGTGACATATTGATGATGTTAATGGGTGCATTAAGGTCACAGTTGGCTTCTTTCACTGAGAAAAATCATCTCCAGTAGTCTACATTCATAACCTCCTGTAGAAATAGAGTTATGGGTTATAGTTATGGTGTTTAGCGCCACTTTCAACAGTATTTGAGTTACATCGTAGCTGTCAGTTTTAAATAAATAAGTACAGTTAAACCTGCTTAAGAAACCCCCTCTATTTATATAATAATGTTGTGTTAGGTACGTTCAAAGACAAACGATTATAAAGCAAAATAATTGAAAGTCTTTGGCAACACAAACCGGCCTAAACAGGATAGCCTGATGGTGGGATAACCATAGTTTTTAATCACATTTCAGTTGTTAGGAATTGTAAATTTTAATGAATATCGTCACGGTATGTGTTTTCGTGTGTCAGCTGTTTTCGTTTTATCCATTTTATTTTGATTTCCATAGCGAACGCATTATTTTTGACGTGTCTTCCGGTTTCTATTTATGGAACGTAAACAGGACTACAACGTGACATCTGTAAAAAATGTTAAAGTTTGTTTTTAAAGACGTAAGTACCAAAAACGGTGAACCTACCTACTGAACCATACTTTTTGTAATGCTAAAAATTTACTTCATTTATAAAGTAGCTGGAAAAATATCCAGAAGGACTATATAAAATTTAACTATGTCGTCTGCCTCTCAGACACCGGCTCTTCCTGTCATGTAACTGTCATGGGGTCACTGATCGTACTTGTAAACAAAAGAGCTGACTGAAATGTGCCTGTTTCTTATATAAAATACATGTCACTTTGCAGTGCATTGTAGTTTCAGCACTAAACAAAACATCTAAAGTAAACACAATTTTGAAAGTGGTAATTTTTCAAACATTCTGTTATTTTATTTAGATGTAGTATGACTTGGTAGATGGCCAGAACCATGAAATTTTAAAACCAGCCATTTCCGGATTATATATTCGTTTCCATCCCGTATATCGGCCTTGTTTTTACTTCACACGAAAACAGATGACGCCATTTTACTGACAACAAAAGTTGCCAGATAATCGAGAGTATATTAAAATACAAGAATGGCTTTAAAAACAATCTTATGTACAAAGAAATATTTAACTAGCCATTCTTTGAAAATTCCAATCGTCATATGAATGAAGGGTTTACACTGTTAATCGCTATATCGGAAAATCGATAATAGCACGAAAACCGATAACACGATGCTATATCTTTTCAGCTATATTAGTACCGAAACACTGACTACTGGGCGGATGATACCGTCGAGGACTAATAGTCCACCAGCAGATGTACGGCAGATAAATTTATAATGGAGGTTTGTCGAAAAACACGTTTCTTCATTTTTATTTTTTATCTCGCAATAACTTTCAGACTCAAAACAATAAACGGAATAAAATTATATACAATGTAGTTTGTTTTGTACATGGATTCTATTACTAGATATAAAATATGTGTCATGTGCACTAAATTTGATATCTATTTTTGTATTACGACGAAACATGCACATACACCGAATTAATATTAATCTGATCGATCATGTTCAGTATATCTCCAACAGGATACAATACTCTAGAGACGTAATAAAAATGAAACAAACACGTAATAGATTACTTGATTAACAAGATACATATTTGTTTTTTACCGGTGATATCTTTGGGACTATTTTCTAGGTACTGATATATGTAAAACATATATTTTCACTGCTACAGGAACAAACATTTACTGTCCTTGTATACGATGACGTCATTTATAATTGATCTTTCTGTTTGTAGTATATCCGTGTAGGTTGTTTGTTAATGTTCGTTTAAATATGAATTCGAAAATATTAGCTGTCGCCTATTAATATGATTAAAAAAAAGTAGCATAATGACAGAACAGAGAAAACTCTCATAACTTCATCGTCATTGTGTCATAATGTACTGAATGTACTCGTATTCCTGGTCGTTAAAAGTGCAAATAATATGAATGGTTAAGATCACAATTGTCCGGCTAATCTACAACTGTTGCAAGAAATAGTGTACGTTGTATTCAACAAAAAATAACCAAATTAAATGTTAGGTAAAACCTAAGGGGCAACCATATCGGTCAATCCCGTGACAAAAAGAAACATAATAAAAAAAACAACACAAAAAACTAAATAAAAAGGTGAGCAACACGGACCACACCAAAATTGTCAGGTGAGCAACACGAACCACACCAAAAATGTCAGGTGAGCAACACAGACCACACCAAAAATGTAAGGTGAGCAACACGAACCACACCAAAAATGTCAGGTGAGCAACACCGACCACACCAAAAATGTCAGGTGAGCAACACGAACCACACAAAAAATGTCAGGTGAGCAACACGGACCACACCAAAAATGTCAGGTGAGCAACACGAACCACACCAAAAATGTCAGGTGCTCGAGAAGGAAAAGCAGTTCCTGTTTCTAATAATACACCCACCGTGAAACATAATGGAATTAAAAAAAGAAATGTTACTGAAATCTGTCTATGTTATTATCTAAACCGAACAAGTGGATGTTAGCGCTTTCAAAATGTGTTGTGACCAATATTGCGTTTTATTTATAAAAAAAAATAAAAAGATGCGACAATGATTTTTTCCTACCATATTTGTTTGATACAAGTAATACATCTATTTATATAATAATGTTGTGTTAGCAATGACTATGCCATATAGTGGTCACCACTATATGTGGCATAGTCATTGCTTACACAACATTATTATTATTATTATGCTGACTGTTATATGTAGACAAAATATATTGAGAACTATTACAATAAAGGAGGTCCTGATATTGGTGACTAATTAGTAATATATTGGATCAGATAGTCTTGTAAGTGTGAGAATATTCTTTGTTTCATTTAAGGCTTTAAAAATATAAAGATTTTTGAAGTTTGAAATTTAATTAACAACAATAACAAGTATTAAAAAACGTTTAGATGACTATGATAGATTGACAGATTGGATCCCTTGCACGTGGACTAGCTATATATAGCTTGACAGACAGCTGAAAACCCAACCTTCCCCGCGTGAAACTGGCATAATAGATGTACTATTCTCGCATAGTATATCAACGTTATATAATTCTTTGTGATATATGCCAAAATATCGTATGAACTTATATTACAGAGGAAATTTACAGAAAGCATAAAAATGAGCAATAACTTGTATTATATATGACCTCAATTTAAATTTCACCTTACAGTGCATGTCATATTAATTAAACCTATATTAAACGACCACCTGTCTTTTGTGACCCTATTTCAATTGCCCCTTGCAATGTCACATATGACAAATTTGACTGACAATGAATAATTATATTATACATTGATATATCAAAATGGAGAATTTGATCCCATTAGCCACACACTTGTCCCAGTCTCACACCAGGATTCATATTTCCATCTGTCCCTATCATATCTGTATATGCACATTTGGAGATTGACATATGAATGGTGCTGTTGCTTAGATTCCAAAGCATTACTGTTTATCTATTTTTACAGCACGTAATGCAATTCAGAGATAAAAAGAAGGTTAATCTTTCTCATGCATAGCTGAACTTTTTTCTTCTGTTTTTGCTTAATAACATAATACTTTATTGTTTGACTCGCCTGTTAACAAAACACCTTAGCCGCCCAGGTAAGCAAAAATAATCTAAGGGACCTTAGTCGATTTTAGTTATTCTTTTTAGGCCCTTGGATATTCTTGCTCCCACAACTTTTTAGTTATTTGGTTTTCCAATTTTTTGACTATCTTTTTCTGAAGCATGTTTTTTGTTCTCTCTCAGAAATGCATTGTGTTCACTAAATTAGATATCTACGTTTTAATACTTGACTGTCTGGCATTGACATACACCTATTAAATAGATAGGTAGATGATTTGTTTATCCAAACTACTATACAATCGTTGCCACGAAAGAACATTGACATATGCTAAATAATCATGACTGTTAAATGTAAATGCCCCCTTGGGGACCTGATTTAGAAAATAAAAGTTTCTATTCTATTCTATTGTTTGCAGAATATATTAAATATTGACAATGAGGCATCACAGTTATTGGAAGACCACTAAAACAGTGATGGATAAACAATTCCACCAATACCAACGAAGCAAACAGCGACCTCTCATCTCAAGTCATTGAACATATAAAAAGATCACAACATATGATGTTGGAGATCCAAGTTATACGTGTATATAAAGATAAAGAATGTATATAGAACACAGACAATACCATAATGTTATCGTACTAGTTAATGTTCCTATATTGACCTTTTACCACATGGGGTCACTTCTCATATATAGATACCGCTGAAATTTGGTCGACATTTTCAGCTTTGGAATCACTTCAATTGATATATCAATGGGTGGAGATTTTTAAGCTTCTGCTATTGCAATATGCAATGTTTCTACAAGCATATGTAGCCTCATTACCAAGACAACTTCTTCAATAATTATTCTTAAATTCAATAAGGTACGAAATTGATCTATATGTGCTTATTTTGGTTGTTAGTTTAATATATCAGGGGGCCACCAATGACAGCAATGAGTATGGTTTTCAATGAGAGGAAATATATTAATCGGGAATAGTTTTTTCCAACTCCAGCGGCACAACCGTACCCAATTCTACCTTAAAAACTCCCCCTTTTTGCTTTTTACATTTTTACTTTTATGGAATGTGAATTCTCCTAAATACAACGTTAATACATTGTAGTCCGCCTTACCTTTTTATGATAATGATATTGTAAAAATATGGCACATATTTGCACATACGGATATAATAAATTATCATATCGTCCTGACACAAAACACTAAACTAATGACTTATTGGCCTTTATGGTATATTATATACATTAAGGACGGTCTTTACTACCGGTCTTACAAAAGTGTAAGCGTATTCTATATTGTTATAATATCACAATACCCATAGCTACTATAAAGCATAAGGTTTTCTTCTGTCACGGTTACTACCGCTAGACTCAAACATTATTTTAACAAGCTGGATCTTTTTTTATAGCTCTTGAATTTTGTCGTAAATATTAATTTTAGGAGATATATATATATATATATATATATTTATAATTTGGTATCTGCAATTAAGCTTTATGAATAATGTGCTTGGAATTGACAATTAAAGAATGCAGCTACGAGTCACTCTAATTCAAATGTTAACATTTGGGTTAATTTCGCATGAATATGTTGATGCCTCAGCAGGTAGGAATATAACACATTTTTGTAGTCATTTCAAGAGTTTACAGTAGGAATAACAAGCTAAATTTATATATATTAAATGTAGTTGTATTAGTTGTCCATATACGTCTGAAAACTTGAATGCAAAAGTGATAGACTCGACATTGTTTGCATTTTTGTCCTTTTTTGTGGCCACTGTTTTGTCTGTCCTTTGATTTGTGGCTTCTGATTGCCCCTTTGGTATCTTGTTACACGTCATCCGATTTCATCTAGTTATGTAAAAGGATGTTGCTCGATAGGATCCGCTGTAAAATCTCCTTTGGGTACTGTTCTAACACGATTGATACGTTTACATCATGTATATGGAGTAATTTGTGTACTCTGTTACTGGAGGGCATTTTTCGGAGGGTTTTCACTACATAGTAACAGTTATATACTGCGAGAATATCATTGGAGTAGTTTTCGTCGAGAAATGTAGTTAAGAGAGCATTGGTTTACATCCAAATGCTGCAAGGGAGATAATTCCAACCACAAGTTTCATCTCATGAATAAATTAAGCAACTTATTCTTATATTGTATAGAGATAATGGAGAACGAGTCTGCATAAACGAAACGTCATTTCAATAACTAAATATAATTTTTGGAATAAATATATTTGTTAATATGAAGGAAAAATTCCCTTTCAGAAGATCTCTTAAATACGGAAGCGTATTAGGGCCACATTGACACTTTTTTATTTTTTTATTTTTCACACTTTAATCTGTAAAATTCACACTTTAATCTGTAAATTTTACACTTTAATCTGTAAAATTTACACTTTAATCTGTAAAATTTACACTTTGATCTGTAAATTTTACACTTTAATCTGTAAAATTTACACTTTAATCTGTAAAATTTACACTTTAATCTGTAAAATTCACACTTTAATCTGTAAATTTTACACTTTACTCTGTAAAATTTACACTTTAATCTGTAAAATTTACTCTTTAATCTGTAAAATTCACACTTTAATCTGTAAATTTTACACTTTAATCTGTAAAATTTACACTTTAATCTGTAAAATTTATACTTTAATCTGTAAAATTCACACTTTAATCTGTAAATCTTGGATTGACCCGGACCTGCCGGACACAATTTTGAAAGGGGACCACCTAAGGACCATTGTGACCAAGTTTAGTTTTAATTGACCCAGTAGTTTCAGAGGAGAAGATCTTTGAATGAAAAGTTTACGACGGACGGACGACGGACGGATGGACGGACGGACGACGGACGCAAAGTGATGGCAAAATATCACCCTGGCTACAGCCAGGTGAGCTAAAAAGAGTGTCAAGCTCAAATTTGTCAGATTGCTCGTATGTTGAAATTCATATACCCCACGCAACGAAGTTGCGGAAGGTATAATGTTTCTGACCAGTCCGAGAGGCCGTCGGTAATGTTTTTGTGAGCGATTCTCCTCTAAAACTATTGAACGGAATTTCTTGAAACATGGTAGTTTTTAAAGACATGACATGAAGATATGCGTATCGACAGGAAATTTTGATCCGGTTATTTTTCTAGGAGTTATGCCCCTTTGAACTTAGAAAATTCGAAATATATACTACTGAAACAGTTTGTGATCGCTTCTTCTCTGAAACTACTGAACGGAATTTCTTGAAACTTGGTAGTTATTATGGACATAATATGTAGATGTGCATAGCGATAGGAAATTCTTATCCGATTATCTTCCTAGGAGTTATGCCCCTTTGAACATAGAAAATTCAAAATATTTACTACTCGGTTTGTGAGCACTACTTCTGAAACTACTGAACAGAATTTCATGGAACTTGGTAGTTATTATGGACATAATATGTAAGCTAGTCATTTGTCTTTTGTCGCATTTTATTCATATTTGGTATCTTGATTGGCCATGATCTGAGCATGCGCATATTATGCCAATTTCACGGATGGTTGATTTTTGCGAGAGTGATAGCCCTTTTCATGTTCCCTTACGAGCTGCTGCTATAAATTATTTCCTTAATTAGCTATGTATAATATTTATATCTAATAATCTGTAATACATCAAATTTCATCATTCCAAACGTTTACTAGCCAATTGCCCTGGGAGGATACACATCTCTTGATTCCAACACTCTTTACACTCCTTTATGCCTCTCCACCACGTTAAGTCCCACTATAATCTAATACTTTACTACACATCAACATATGTAGAGCGAGTGGGGATATCACAGCACGACAACGCGTGCAGTTTCATTTTTTTCTGGATTATGCCTCTTCGAACTTATAAATTTCGCAATATAAACTACCGAAACAGTTGGTGAACGCTACTTCTCTGAAACTACAGAACATAATTTTATGAAACTTGGTAGCTAGTAAGGACATAATATGTAAATGTGCATATTGACTAGAAATTCTGATATCTTGATTTTTCCCGGAGTTATGCTCCATTGAACTGTTGTCCCTTTTGAGTGTCCAATATGTGGGTGCGTGTGGTATATGAGCGTGTTCACTAAGGTTCTTTCATTGCTTATATAATATTCTTGTCATCATGGCAGACATGGCTATTTTCAATATCAAGCCAGGTGAGCGATTCAGGCTGCTAGGAGACTCTTGTTAGAATTCAAGACCTTATAAAATGAAGTTAACTAAGTTGTTATAAGTTAGCTAAGTTGTTAAAATAAGTTAGCTAAATTGCTATAACAAGTTAGCTAAGTTGTTATAACAAGTTAGCTAAGTTGTTATAACAAGTTAGCTAAGTTTTTATAACAATTTAAAAATAAAACTACCTATGGTACTAACATTCTTCCGTACGTAGCATTGTAACTGAACGGTCATATCATGGTGCTATGCATATGATACAGAAAAGGATGACTTGCTCAAGGTTGTAAGTCATAATAACTGAGATGTTAACAAGAGGCTCCTGGGAGCCTGAATCGCTAACCTGGATGTATATGAATATTAGTGGAACAGCAACAAACAAAATGGTAGAGATTTTATGAAATAAGAGTTTTCCCACATGGTTTCAATGACACCTTTGAATGAACACAGCTGCAACAGGAGCCTTCTGAGCAGCTCTAAAAGTTGACAGCTTAGAGAAGTCATTGTTGTTAACAATCCTATAAAGTTTCAAAGCATTGGAGCCTAGTTTCAGATAAGTTAAATTTTGAAAATTGGCCAATCAGAAGTAAGATTGACTCTGGTGGCCATCTTGTTCCATCAAATAGAACCAAAAATGAATCGGTTGTAGAGGTCCTCCTGTACACCATTCCTGCCAAGTTTGTGCCCCATTTTACTAAAGGTCGTAAGTCCTAAGTTCGGTTGTAACTCCCTATCATTCTATGCAAATTACGACCGATCATAAGTCGCAAGTCCTTTAGTAAAACAGGCCCAGGTTACCATTTTACAGATTAAAGTGTAAATTTTACAGATTAAAGAGTAAATTTTACAGATTAAAGTGTAAAATTTACATATTAAAGTGTGAATTTTACAGATTAAAGTGTAAATTTTACAGATTAAAGTGTAAATTTTACAGATTAAAGTGTAAAATTTACAGATTAAAGTGTAAAATTTACAGATTAAAGTGTTAATTTTACATATTAAAGTGTAAATTTTACAGATTAAAGTGTAAATTTTACAGATTAAAGTGTAAAATTTACAGATTAAAGTGTGAATTTTACAGATTTAAGTGTGAAAAATAAAAATAAAAAAGTGTCAATGTGGCACTAATACGCTTCCGTACTTAAAAGACAAGAAATTAAGTATTTTGTTTCCTAAATGTCCGGATACCCAAGCACTGAATCGTCTTATCGTGAAAACTTTTTAAGATAATTAATAAATGTTTGTTTGCTATGTGGTAGCATGTGCACAATTCAAGAGGAAAGTCACCTTGATCAAACGTGATACATTTCACACCCGGATTAAAAAACGGAAAATTTGTCCTCTATGCTTTAACCAATTATCTCCTTGATCTAACAGCGCGTGACAACGATACATTTTGCACCCGCATGTGTATCTTTTTGCAAGGTTATACAAATATTTTTTAACTATAAACAGCAAGTCAGTTTAGAAAGTAGAAAATGTACAGAATTATTGTACAAAAGTTTACGTATTTAGTTCTATTACACATATTATTTCAAATACCGGAACTTACCTGTAGTGCAGGTAAGAACAGCCATACAAGTTTCCTAGTATTGATCCGTAAATTTCGTATTGCTTTTACACGGCTGGTAATCGGCACAAGCAGAACAGTTGGTTCTGCAAAGAAATTCGTGAGGATAACTTCCGGTTTTGGTGGAGGAGAGTTCACGAAGACGCTTCGCAAGGTATGTACATGTCAAAAATTGAAATTTTCTTTTTTACTGCTCGAATATTGCAAAATCAGAGAATGCTATGCTGTGGCGAATGCTTTCACGATTAGAAACATGTATAGTTTATTCTTGTATATGAAGTGTAACTCTCGCAAAATCAATCGTCCCACGAAAAACATGACGAAAATTGTGACACTCTTACATTTCTAAGTTGTTCTTGACAAGACAGACAAAATTTGTGATTATACAGTGGATTACATGTGTCGTACCAAAACTAGCCAATCTCCTCATGCATTCGCAATGTGCTCTATCAGAACCGATCTCCTCAAGCAGGAAAACGAGAAAATTGACAGTTTGTAGATTTATCTAGACTTCAATTTACTTCTGACGAATCGGAATTTATCCCCGATTACATTTAGACTCCCATGATGAAAAAATATTGAAAATTTAACTTGCATCTTTGTCAAGAAAAACTTAGAAATGTAAGAGTGTCACAATTTTCGCCATGTTTTTCGTGGGACGATTGATTTTGCGAGAGTTACACTTCATATACAAGAATAAACTATACATGTTTCTAATCGTGAAAGCATTCGCCACAGCATAGCATTCTCTGATTTTGCAATATTCGAGCAGTAAAAAAGAAAATTTCAATTTTTGACATATACATACCTTGCGAAGCGTCTTCGTGAACTCTCCTCCACCAAAACCGGAAGTTATCTTCACGAATTGCTTTGCAGAACCATCTGTTCTGCTTATGCCGATTACCAGCCGTGTTTAATTATTTCGTTGATTCTTTATTTGAATCATATACTTTTTGGCATCTGAAGCAACTACCAACTTGAACAGGCTTGATTTTAATTTCTTTAAAGGAAAACTCCAGTCAGTTGAACAATTGTAATAATTCAATACATTATAACTTTTTATTCGTAAAATAACTAATTATTATTAAGCAAAAACGCCTTTATTTTCATGTTTTACATGATTGGCCGTAGGTTAAACAACTGGTACTTTTAACTCGTTTTATGCGTACACGTGCTTTTTTATTTTTTGTCCCCATGTGTTTTTAGTGGTTACTGGTCGATGTGTTGACAAGGGTAGGATCGGTAATTAGAAAACAGAATTCTTCTCACAGTTAGTTAGTGCAATAACATGCTTGACATGAAGTTATATTGATTTTGTAAATATCCAAAGATAAATATACGACGTTAGTTTACGATTTACATAATTTTTAATGATAAAATTGCAACTGATGCTGATATATGATACCGACATTGTGACGTCACGGCCCTTTCGGAAGAGGTTTAATTGCAGGTATAATCCGAGAATGGATTATGCCTTTTGTCTCCTCACATTGTCGAGTTCTAAAAAATGGCGATCTCCATTATGTGGTGCTACATGCAACTTCAATCGCCAAATTCTACCTTACAGTATACTATGTTTAGCTTTCATTAACACAAATGTCTTTTATTTATTGCCATTTAAGTTTTCACGCTAACTTGTTAAGACCATGGCGTTTTCCTTTAATAGTAATATGTGTGTTAGGGATATCGATTTGGACTTTTTTATATTTTGATATTGGAAATGTTCCGATAGTGTGGTATTCTTTGTGTTTTATTTTGTTATTTAAAGAGGCATTAGCTACGATTTTGACCAAACAAATTATATGTTTTGGAAATTGGTAAATAGCTTTAAAATAATGAAATTAAGGTAAATATTTCACATTAAACAGCTTATCGTACCACTTTTCGACTTTTGACAACGAAAATTACCATCGATTTATTATTTCCTTGCAAGCAAATAATTTGACCTCGCTTTCTCCATATGCAACTGACCTTACTAGTGACAGGGTAAAAACGAATAATTTGTATTTTGTCGCTTATTAACTGCAAACTTGCATGGTTCTTTGACCGTAATTATCGCCGACTAAAAGCAGATTCACAGAAAATAAGAAATAAGTGCAAGTGTTGTACTGATTTAATGACGATTCGGCAAACCCCGTAAACAATGCCGATAATAAATAAGATGGCGTCCATTTCTTGATCGATCTCAAAACACGAGCAGTTGCACCTTTTTCCCCCGATGCGCGTACATTTCATAACATTTGTAAGTTACAGAAACACGTTTTATTAAGGCATCAATCATATCCGATAGTTTTTATGGGTAACAAAAATTTACGATTTTGGCCTTTCTGGATCACCTGAGTTCACCCCCGTTTTTAGTGGGTTAATTTGGATCAATCTTTAATTTTCTGTGTGGTGTTTTGTGGAACATGGTTTGTCCTTGCATCTTTTTTTTTCTGTTAACCACTGTATTATCTGTCCTGTCATTTATGACTTCTGACTACCCCTGTGGTATCTTCAAACATTTCTCACATTCATGTAGCTAGAGGGATTAGACAGTTACATGTGATTATCGCACCTATTACAGTTCTGTTGTGGCAGTAGCAGTGAAACCGGAGTATTCCCCGGAGAGAAACACAGACCTGCCGAAGGTCACTGACAAACTTAATGTTGCCTAAACGTGCAAATTGCCACAGGTGGAATCGAACTCACGTCTTTAGTGGTGATCTACACTGAATGTATAAATATGCTTAAATCCGCCAGCGGTATTTAACACGACTGCCACTCGCAGATCTAAAACAACAAACTCTAGAAATTAAATTATACAATAAACAATAATGGCCGTGAAATTGATTGTATAATTTCTTTTCTACAGGTACGATATCAAGAACCTTGAAAATAAAATGTACTTTTCCATGATACACTATTGACCTTTTCCTTGGACATGAACTTAACGCGCTCTTTGGCGGCGTGATTGGAAATGACAGACTAACTTTGTGACGTTAAGGACGGCCCTTTAAATTATTTTAAGTATTTTGTCCATCAGTATAAATGCCGTATAAAGTCTATAAGTCCCTTTAAAGTGAAATATATGAATGCGTTTATTTTTGATTTTTAAACTATATAATACTGAATGATTATCTATATGATAACTGAGACGACAGTTATATTATATAAAACTAGAAACTGGGCGCTTTACCATTTGCAATAAATCATAACGAAAATGCTTACCTGTAATATTTTTTTTTAATATTTTAATTCATTTTTCTTTCTTTATTAACTTTGTTGCATATCTCAGTACATGCTTATTATAATCACTGGGTTCATACATGTGTTGGTGAACTATTCGTCCCGAGAGAATCATCCTCCTAGTAGTCAGTGCTTCGGTTCATGTTTGAAATATACAGTCCCTAAATAATGTATTTTTATTAAAGGACGAAGTCCTTTTAACTGTAGGCTATACGATTTTTCCTCCTTTCGACTCCTATTCATAGCCAAATATTTTTTCACCGGAAGTTTTAAAAATAGATCAATTGATATTTAGAAACGGAAAAAAATATATATTTCAATGAACAATTCCCATTTCTTTAATTATTTATTCTATGCAAAATCGAAATAAACTTGAAATAAAATTCGAATTAAAAAATCTCTTTCTACGAGATTCTCGGCGGAAGAGCGGCGTAGGTAAAATGAACGGAACAGCCATAAGTCAAAGAGAGATAACTCCAGTCAAATAATTAAAAAAAACTTTAAAAAGTACTTGAAAAAAAAATACATTCCATTCTCACGCCTCCCTCTTAAAATTATAGGACTTCGTCCTTCAAACAGGTTGTGCCTGTCTCATATTAAAGCTAACGCCAATCTCTCTGAGACATCGGTACCATCAACTGATTTTGGCTATCCCATTGGTGGACTTTGATTTACTTACTCTCAACGACTTTTACTGTATTTGGTTTTCCAATCTTTTGACAATGAACGCACCCGATGACGGTTATTCTAGAAACGCTTCATGTGTACTCAATTAGATATCTACGTTTTTATTTTCGAAATTATTCATAGATAAGAATGGTTAATAAACAATGAAATCCACTCGGTGTAACTGTTTCTCTAGAATTGGGATAAAAGTGGAAATTTAACTTTCCGAATTGTATACATCACATGGTACCAATCTTTTAACTTTGAGTGATGAAGTTTATTCCAGAAATGCGCCGTCCGCACTAAATTAGGTATCTAAGAATATACTACCAATTTTAATTTTATCATTAACATTAATTAAAATGTTGATTGCTAATACAACATGTATTATCTGGAAATACATTGTTTATTCTATTGGTCTTCCAAGAGAACTTCACCAAATATCTAGAAGTCCTTGGCTTTTCTACTGGTCCGCCGGGAGGATTGCACAACACATCTTCAAGTCCTTGTCATTTTACTGGTTTTCCCAGAAGACTGCACCTAGTATCTACAAATCCTTGGTTTTTCTACTGGTCCGCCGGGAGGACTGCACAAAACATCTTCAAGTCCTTGTCTTTTTACTGGTTTTCCCAGAGGACTGCACCTAATATCTACAAATACTTGGCTTTTCTACTGGTCCGCCGGGAGGACTGCACAAAACATCTTCAAGTCCTTGTCTTTTCACTGGTTTTCCCAGAGGACTGCACCAAATATCTACAAATCATTGGTTTTTCTACTGGTCCGCCGGGAGGACTGCACAAAACATCTTCAAGTGCTTGTCTTTTAACTGGTGTTCCCAGAGGACTGCACCTAATATCTACAAATGCTTGGTTTTTCTACTAGTCCGCCAGGAGGATTGCACAAAACTTCTACAAGTCCGTGTCTTTTCTGGTTTTCCGAGAGAACTGCTCCAAATATCTAGAATTCCTTGGCTTTTCTACTGTTCCCCCTGGAGGGTTGCACAGTCCTCTGAGGTTTACTCCGGATATCTAGAAGCATACATACAAACAAAAATTACAATGTTGTAAATATTATAGTAAAAAACGAAAACGTCTTAACAAATCAGCATCTCTTTATACAAAAAATAAATTCTGAGTAGACTATTTGTGTCATAATAGGTTTCAAATTATTGATATTTCTGATTGTTATTTTTTATTAGAAACACTGACTGCTCATAATATGACGTACATGGCGATATCGTGCCAACATTTGAATGTGACTTGGGTCATTAACAGTGACTGTCTATGAAGTAACGTCCATAGTGATCTATTAACACCAATATTATTTCAAAAGCTAATAAAAAATAAACAATTTCCTACACGTATTGAGATATGCAAGAATTAGTCCCTGTGTCTATTTGTTTTAAAAAGCTTTCGAGATGACGCATGTGCATTAGTGCATTGTGCAAAATATCTTCTTTATCAGTGTGTACATCTCTATTTCAACGAATTAGATAGAAATATAAAAGTTAATATCAGTGGCTTATTATAAGAACGGACTAGACAAGAAGTAGGAAAAATGTATAAAATTATTTCTCTGCAATGTTTTGTGTTTTTACATGTATTGCAAGTCAGAGATGTGAACGGAGGTGGAGGTAAGCATTGATACATTAACATCTTGATATGGGTTGCACAAATCTCAATTAAATTGAATGGCAATTAAAACTTAATTGACACCTAAATTTACTTGGACTATACATGAAGTTAATATACACTTGAGGTTTAATTGAGAATTAAATTCATTGAGGTTTGTGCAATATTTGTCCTATATTTTTGTTTACTTTTTTATTTTTACTTTTGCTTTAACATTTGTTGTTAGATAACCGTAAAGATAACATTGACTTTGTATGCACTATAAACATTTTTGATAAAGTTTTATGTCACGTGGATTGATCGTGATTATGCTAAAATATTGAAAATAAATTATTAACTATCCTTTTAGTCTCAAAAAAATTGTTTTCAGTAATACATTATTTGTTGTTGAAAAATTGGTCATTTTATCACAGGATAAATTTCCAAATAGAAAATTTACAAGGTGTTACAACATTAAAATTGTGAACAGTTTATAGGAAAAAATATATGTTATTTTCATTGATTTGTTCATGGAATGGGACATTAAAGGGAAATAACTCATGTAAACGTGTAATTTTAAAATCAAAGTCTGAAATTCATATTGTCTTTGTTGAAAGCAACATTATTTTGAAACTTAATTTTGTTTTATTTTTGTTTTGTTTTAGAAGCATATTATGTAAAGGTTTTGATAAATGCGGACACTAAAGAAAGTTACACTATCACGATTGCTTATGAGTGACAGAAAGGGGTAGGCCCCAATCAGACTTTTTTCACATCTGCACTTCTAGTTCAACATCAGTTTCTTCTTAGATTTAAAACATTTGTATATGTAGGCATTTTTTTCTTCAAAATTAATGTAAAGGGATTTTGTGTTGCGTTTGTTACGCATAAAAGCGATGTTGAGTTCGTCTTTACCTACAGTTGTTTGCAAGCGGGCTCATGTCTTGGCGTTATTTGTGTTTGTTTGCGCATACATATTGTGTTGTGCTTTTTGTGTTGTTTTTCTTCATCTTGTGAACCCTATGCTGCCAGTTTCTCTGATTTGTCCATTTGTGATTGCCTCTTCAGTAGTCTCTAACATTTATTTTATCTTCTAAACAATAGGATGTACTCACGGATAATGTTAATATTTGTCCAGGTCACATTAGTGCAATATACAAGAATATTATGTTTCCGAATAAGAAATACCAAATGAAATAAAAAGCCTATACAATGTAATTATTGCTACTGGCCGGATTTGATCTAAATGGTCATACTTATGGTGAAATTCCTTTGACATAGACTCGAGACATTCATATGAAGAGATTTATGCAACAGATATTTGTCAATTTACAATTTAATGTTATTATAGTATATTAAGTCATAAATTAGCAATAACGCTTCATAATGAGATGAACTCCCAGATGAAAATATTTCCAATGCTATGTTTAAAATGTATATCGATATCTACATTATGTTAAACATTTTCTATACTAGTAAATATCACACTGACAATGTCAATAGCCGTTCTACGTTTTAAAGTTATGGGGGATGCTTTAGTAACATTCTGTGCTGGTAAATATCACCCTGACAATGTCAATAGCCGTTCTATGCTCTAATGTTATTGTCTGATGTTTTAGTAACATTATGTGCTGGTAAAGATCACACTGACAATTTCAATAGCCGTACTATGTCTCAAAGCCATGTTTTATGCCTTAGTTGACGGCTGGTGGGACGCTGATATAAATGTATGTGCAACTACTAGAAAGCTCTATCTAAATCATATCTATCAACCAGTTTTAGCGAAGGAAGAGAAAGCTTCCGGAGACATCCATCGACGAATCATCGCTATATACCGGGGTGCACCGTTCTGGTGAAATGAGACAACCGATCTCTACAACCACCAAAACACTGCTGGTCATCATGTAGTTAATTTCAATTAATGGCTAAATTAGGACCTTGATTAAAAAAAGTTAACTTTGGATACATAACAATGGGTTTAAATTATGCTACCCTTTCCGAGCACCTGAGTTCACCCGCGGTTTTTGTGTGGGGTCCGTGTTGCTCATCAGTGTTATGTGTTGTCCTATTATGTGAGGGTCCGTCGTGATTTACAACTACCTATGCAATCAGTGCCTATCACCACTGATGTTGTAGGTTCGACTCCCGCTCGGGGCGAGGTGTACTTGATACAACATTTTGTGGTAAAGTTTGTCAGGGACGGCAGGTCGGTTGTTTTCTCCGGGTCCTCCGTTTACCTCCACCAATAAAACTGACCGCCACGATATAACTAATCTATTGTTGAAAGTGACGTTAAACACCATAAACCACAACCGCAAACCTATTATGTGTCTTTTAAGTTCTGAGTTCCGTGTGATTTGTGTTTGCTTGCGCATAGAGGTGTTCAACACATATTGTGTTTGTTATTTGTTTTGTTTTTCGTCGTCTTGTGTTGCCAGCCTCTCTGAATTCTCCTTCTTTGATTTCCCCTTCGGTAATCTCTAACGTTTATTTAAATATCATCATATGACTACATGGTTATGAAATCATGCTTATACTTTTAACCATGGATTACATCAAAGTGAGGTTTAATTTGTCCCATAATCTCTAATTTTAGGTTCCGGTCCTTTGGTTCGCTTGCTCCCAATGAAATTTAGAGGAATCGGCGACGACCTTTAGATTTAATATGATGACATGAGCGCGTGTAGTGAAATTTGAAATCCCCACGCAGTAATATAATGGTGTGTCTTGTATACCATCCATTAAATGGTTAACATAAAACTTCGAACAAAACTTGTCGTCTGCTTCGTTGAAATAATACGACATCAGCTTTTAATGCAGACGTGCTAAATTGTAACATGCTTAACTACATTATCTTACAAATGTCCTGCGTACAGGCAAATCAGGAAATAACCAAGTTATATATTTGAAGCTTTGCCGATGTCAATCGGTGGTTTTTCTGTCGCAAATTGAGTTTACATAGTGATTCGTATAGCGTAACCATGTTATGTAAGCTCAGTAAGGTAATGTAAAACCAAGACCGACATCAAATACCATTCCAATCAAGTAGAAAAAGGTGTTTCAATTGAGCTATAAATTAACGTTTGAGAATACCGAAGGGGCAACTAAAAATGGACAATCCGTAGAAACCGGGAACATAGGGTAAACAAGACCAAGAGAAACAAAAACACAACTCAATATTTGTTGAACCCAACTATGCGCAAACAAACACAAATAACGTAAATAAGACATGATTCCCCCCCCACACACACCTCCCTTTTCTTACAAACAACTGGAGGTAAAGACGAACCGAACATTGTTTTTATGCTGAATATCACAACACGGAAATCATAATAGTACAACACAAAAAACTATAAAAAGCATGAGCAACACGAACCCCACCAAATAAAACGAGGTAAACTGAGTTGCTCGCGATAAATCCCACCATATCAGAATTCTGGTATTTGAATTTTTAACAAACCGAAATAACGTAATCACCAGATGCTGACGTAAGCAAATGTGTTAGTTAGGCACTCGAGTTATCGGTCATGAAAAGGTGACATTCCTTTCCGTCTCTACTTAAGATAAAACATTATCAGATGATGAGATGTGGGACATGCAGACGATCAAATGTATCCATTTGACATTTTCTTTGATGTTCAGTGGGGCAGATAAACTTAGCATATATTCTATATTTACCCGGTCCAGACGACTTCGCCTTGCGATCTTTGTAAATGAATGAGTACATGTGATTCTAAAGAAATCGTGATGAGCACATTTACCATTACACTACCAATACAGTCTAGTACATTGCTTAAATCTATGATAGTCTTCCCACAAATGGAGCATCTAGGGACTGGATGATTGCTGCTTAACGTCAAGTGAACAAAATAATATCACTAAAATTTATAGTGTTAGCTCATTGAAGCAACAGTTCGCGGGTATATATGTTTCTCTATTATCCGGATTCCGATCCAACCGGTCTTTGCTTTTGCTCCTTAGCTCTGTTTGCTTAGCCAAGAAAAGGGCAAATACCAATTGCAGTCTTTGGTTTGACCTGACAGTGGATCAAACTAGCTTTCAAATATATGACTGGGTCGTATCGTATCCACTTCGATTTATTAATGGATGGGGATTTTTAAGCAATGATATATCAATAGGTCATATTTCTAGAAGCCGATGCAGTTTCGTTATTGACAAGACATTTTTTTCTATCAATATGTTATAATTTAATTTGATATGGTGTGAAATTGATCTATGTGTGCATATATATGACTTGATTTGATTTATTGTGCTTAACGCCACTTTCAGCAATATTTCAGCAATATCATGGCGACCAGGTTTAGTGGTGGAAGAAGCCGGACTACCCAGAGAGAACCACCGACCATGGGCAAGCAACTGGTAAACTTTATCACTTGCGGCTGCGAGTCGAGTGCACCCTTTTTTGTAATTTACAAAGCCGGGCGCGAACCCACGTCGCATTGGTGATAGACTTGTATAAGTTGTTAGGTAATCCAACTACCTAACTCATTGAGCCACCCGGACCCTTGTTTATATATGATTTTAGTTTAACGAATAACTGAATAATATATGAATTGGGCATAGTTTTTGTACTTTGAAATAAGAAATGGGTATGGTTTCTAATGCTGAGGGTATTTGAATATGTCAGTGTTTTTCTTCCCTTCAAATTCGCTCCGCACCACCCTACTAATGGCGAGGTGTACTCCATACAACATTATGTGATAAAGTTTGTCAGTGACTTGCGGCAGGTAGGTGGTTTTCTCTGGGTACTCCGTTTACCTCCACCAATAAAACTGACCCCCACGATATAACTGAAATACATGTATTGTTGAAATTGGCGCTAAGCACCATAAACCAAACCCTCAAACAATATAGCAAAAACCACGTGATATTGATTGATGTTGTAATCTGTAAATTTCCTTGTAATGGATTATTTTAATCCTCTTGTAAAACATTGCCTCTGTCTGCTGTCAAACTAAGCGATTCGATTATTACATTCAGAAATAAAAATATCTAAGAACAAACATGTCATTGCTTTTTTATCGACCGAAGCTCTTAATTGCCCACGCTATAAAACGTCATTTCTGGTATGTATTACGCAGATGCAGATACATTATAAATAATGATGTATAGAATTATGAATTTATCAAAATGATATCTAGAAAATATTTTTTGTTTCAAAAATCACATGAGTATAACATTTATTGATAAAATTTTGACTCAAATCTAATATCGTTTTGACCAAAACGGATACTTTTTGTTGACCCAAGCGTCTTTTACTTTTAGTCCAAATGATATGTCGATTGGCTCAAATGTAAAATTCCGGTACTTTCTTTGTATGGTGTTTAGGAGTTAGGGTTATGTTGCTTAGTGCCACTATATTTCAGTTATATCTCGTCGGTCATTTTATTAGTTGAGGAAACCGGAGTACCCGGAGACAACCACCGACCTGCCACAAACACTGACAAATTTCATCAGTGACTTGCGGCAGGTTGGTGGTTTTCT
The DNA here is from genome assembly GCA_963680875.1 of Bathymodiolus brooksi. Lineage (NCBI taxonomy): Eukaryota > Metazoa > Mollusca > Bivalvia > Mytilida > Modiolidae > Bathymodiolus > Bathymodiolus brooksi. The sequence continues at coordinate 19,106,499 of OY804580.1, forward strand.
CCAGGTACTCCGGTGTATGGCGTTGACGACTGTCGTTAATAATATAATTACCATAGGTGTAAATTGATAAAAATGATCAGATCCAATTAATTTGGCCTTTGAATCTAAATACCGTTTCACGAAACATCTTAAGAGTAAAATGTACTTTAAGTAACAAAATCAGCATTAATTATTAAAAACTTCAGATTTTTAACTTTAAAGATTTTTTGTGATATCAGGAATGTGATCATTAGTAAGGCTGTGAAGACTACAAACTAAAAATTAATTGTGATTTCTTTTATCTGATAAGTTATGTTGCCATGATTGCAGTTATTAACAAGTCACTATGAAATGCAAAATCTCTGGGTACTCCGGTTTCCTCCACCAATAAAACTGACCCTCACGATATAACTGAAATATTGTTGAAAGTGGCGTTAAACACCATCACCAACCATCATGACCAAACTGATGGTCATTCATAAAATAAAACATTCCATGCACATTTCAAAATATGGTTGCAAATATATTCGCCGCCTCCTGTCTGGTCGCGAATAATAAAGCACATTATCTTGTATTTATATCTTCGAATAATTGAGAGACTTAAGACAATGGGAAATTAGAAAACATGAATTAAGATGTCATAGGCAGGGCGATCCTTAAGCCAAATGGAGCAATTGCTCTCAATTGGGCCGCCATGTTGGCGCTATCTACTCTCGGCTGTGCAAGTACACAACACACTGCGGTTTTTACAGAGAACATCATCTGACCCCGCACGCCCTAAATGCGATTATAGTTAAATAGGTATTTGATAGATATCGTCTCCTGTTTAGGAAGTCGTTGGTAATTATATTGGGAAAAAATAGACCCTATAAGTGACGGGACAATGACATGACTACTTCAGAGGGGACTAATTTCTGGTCGAGAAAAAGAATTTACCGGGTTAGTTTCCATTTCATTTAATTCAATATTAGAGATTTGAACAACCTGTGTAATTGATAAGTTTATTCTAAAATCAACAATACAAACTTAAAACACTGACAGACATTGGTAACATGTAAAAATACATGGAATGTTTTAGATAAAGTCTGTCTATCATGATTAAATTCACAAGGCTACTTACTGGTTTAAATAACGGATATACATGAATAAAATATAGGTCAGAAAGATAAAAAAACCCCGAACAGCTGTGACAATGAATTACTTAAACATGGATGATAGTTATAAATCTGACCCAATTAGTATTTGTGATGTGAATGCATTCTTTTCCGATGATTGTTTTATGATTTATGTACCAGAATGTAAGCAACAGCTAAAAACTATGAACTAACACACTTATATACGAAATATTGCACACATTAAATCTGAGCTGTAGTTTTACTACTCTGACAGAGCCATGCAATTATATTAGGACCTAGATGTGATATTGCATGGCTTCATGTTACAAATCATTTATACCACTGTTTTCCGAGTTAAATGGTTAAACTCGGAAAGCCGTAGTATAAATATAACTTGTTACATCTTACAATTCTGATATAAAATACTACCAATTATTGTGAATAGTAATTAAAATAGATCATTTGGACATTTCCGACTTTAATTCTAAAATGATAGGTTGTACAGGGGTTGTCTCCCTTGAAAACAAGCACAAATAGCCCCCTTTCTATTCATGCAAATTTCAATGAACTTTACATCTTTTTTCCCAATAGTCTGCTCCAAATTTCACAACTTGTGAATTTTCTGTTAGATTTTTTACAAGTTTTAAATTATGACAAAATTATACTCAAATTCGTTGTCCTTTCCAGCGGTCTTGATAGATACCATTTTGCCCGTCGCAAGGGCATAATTTTAGAATCAAAGCGGGAATGTGGAAAAAGGTCTAATAGATGTTTGTGGTATCTTTTCTTCTTCTTTTTTTTGACGATATACTAACATCATCTCGTTTGGGGTCATGTCAGATAACCTTTGATTTATCTTTGACTATCCAATCATATGCAAGACAGTTAACTATATTGACCAATGGGACAACAGCTCGTGTCGTATACTTAAAGATTTAGTAGGTGCATCGCTGATTTGTTGTTTGAATATATGGACTCTGGCGAGACCTCAAACGGGATGTTGTTAGATGTTCGAGTATCGACAAAAGCAGAGCAGAAACAACAAACATCTTGTAGAACATGAATTGCACATTTGCGGTTTTGATTCTTAAATTATACATTTTACGGGAGTTATTTCCCTTTAAGGCGGGAAAAAGAGTCTGTTCGGTATAATAAGCATGTTCAACCTGGAATTGAGCTGAAATGTCATCGCTATGACGTAGCGGGAATGTGACATTCTATACCACGTCTAGCACCGTCATAACATACTGCCTACTATTTATCTTTTTTATCTTTCAGGAAATAAATGGGGTTATGACACAGATGATGGTAAGTTTGTTGGTATTTATAAATAAATAAAACTCAAATTCTCTATACCATATTCTCTTTATAACTCAGAAATTGCAAAATCTTAATTTGATAATTCTAATATTTTGTAATGAGGATATATGATATAAGACGATTCATAACCAAATAAAAATAAAAATTAATTGACATTTTGTAAATAATTGCAGATATGCAGGGTTTTCGACCTATGGCACGATCTTATATTATGTGATATGGTTATGAAATACATAATTAATTTAGGCATATTCGATAATTTTTATGTCTTAAAATTGTCCTTTACCTGTATCGGGTCAGTGGTGTTCTCGTGTTATGCCGGTTTCCTCCATCAGCAAAGCTGACTACCAGGATGTGTTCAATAAAGGTTTGTCGGTACCAAAGGGGTTATCAGTTAGAAACCGTAAATCATCGAAGGTCAGTCAATAAGAAGGCAAACAAGAGGAAACGACAAACAATGGTCAACAAAGCACAAAAACAGAAAATTAAAGATTGAACAAGACGAGCCCCAATAAAATCTGACATTTGCCTCCTGTAATGGCACATGTCGTATTACTGTTAAACAAAACGACATAATCTGATATGGAAATTGTGTTGGACACGTACATACGTAAATATGTATAACTAACATAAATAAAACATGAACCACTGTAAAACAAATGGCAATCAAAATAAACGATCATCGTTTTTATGTGGAAATGGTAGCGGACATCACAACGCCGGACTAAAAGCGTGAAGTCATGTAATTTGAACACAATGAACAACACGAACCCCACTCAAAACCGATTGTGAACTCTTGTGCTCCGAAAGTAAACAATTCAATATGCTTGCTTAAAATGTCGTTAAACAAGCATAAGAAGAGTTTGAAAATACCAAAGGGGTAATCAGAATCCGTAAATCGAAGAAGGACGGACAACACCATGGCTGGCGAAAAAGGGGAAAAGGACAAGCAACAATCTACAAAACTTACGCATAAAACTAAATATCGAGTAACATGAACCCCAATAAAAACTGGGGGTAAAATCAGGTGCTCCGGAAGGGTAGGCAGTTCCTGCTCCACTAGTGACACCCGTCGTGTTAATCTAGTTAGATGCCCGATGATAAGTCATGAATTAGGAAAGGACCGGGAAGTGGAATTAAGGAAATAATTGTTTAATGTATTTTTGTGCTATCTTTAGGACCTAGCTTATGGCACACCAGTTACCCAGTATGTGCAGGAAGTCAACAATCACCTATTAGTATTGATGTATCTCAAGTAGTTGTTAATAATAGTCTAGAACCATTTAATTTCGAAAGTATCAAGAATGTTACTAACCTGAAGATGACCTTAGAAAATAATGGACACAGTGGTAGGTATAAATTAAGTTGACAAATGTAGAGGTTAGGGTTATGGTTAGGGTTAGGGTTAGGGTTATGATGTTGAACGTCATTTTAAACAATATTTCAGTTATATCGTGGCGGTCAGTTTTATTGGTGGAGGAGAAGACCGCCGACCTGCCGCAAGTCACTGACAAACTTCATCACATATTATTATACCTCATAGATATAAGAGTGTCTGTGATTAGTTGAAAAACGTCACATGTCAGGAAGACAAAACATGTATCCCTAGACCGCGCGCTCCGGGGAAATAAATATCATGTATCCCGCTGCCACGTGCACTCATGGCGACGTCGTCATAAAAACTAATTCGGACTTGAAAGAATCAAACAACACCATACAAATGAACACAAAAGAACATTTCTCATGTCGTGGAATGTTTAGTTTCAATCCTCATTTTTCGGATAACTGCAAAGTAACCATCAACATAAACAACTACACAAATTGAATAATTAGTTAAAAAAAAAATGTTTTGTTGTTGTGTGTGTAATTTCGGTATAATAAACAATTTATGGCCCTTGTTGTAGGGAGATATGAAGGTTTGTTTACCCTCAGAAGTCATATTTCTCTCCGGCTTTGCCCTCGAGAAATATGTCTTCTTTGGGTAAACACACTTGCATATCTCCCTACAACAAGGGCCATAAATGTATAATGTTGTATCGAGTACACCTCGCCTGAGTGAGATTCGAACTCACGACTTTAGTGGTGATAGACATTTATTGTGTAGTTAGTTGTAAATTCAACTACCATACGATCACGACCACAACGACCCCTTTTGACAAATGTAATAATGGTCGTTGACATTAAAAAAAATCGAAATAATCTAAAATACTGTTGTGAAAGTTATCCTATAAATAAATCACAAAATAAACCAGAGGAGATTTCAAACATAAAACCGACATCCATTAGAATCTGAAACATTACTGATCATCAACCTGCTCTATTTAGAGGCACTTTGAAATAATAAAAAAGTGGCGGGTTTAATTACCTAGTCCAGGTTCGCCAAACCTTACGGATCATTTACCTGCTCTATTTAGAGTTACTATTATTTTTTGAAGTGGGGGGTTTAATTACCTAGTTCAGGTACGCCAAAACTCTATATAAAAATAATACAGACATGAATTCACAATATGTCATAGAGAGATGTAATTGATAGAATTGTTACAAAAAACCGTAATGAAGAAAAACTGTCGTTTCTGTTAAGTAATATTATTGAGGTTTGTCCATGTTTTACAGGAAAGGTGAGTGAGTAATTGTTGCCAAATGAGCAATTTCTAAGGTATATCATGGCAAGATGATGATGATGTTCGCTTTGCACACTTAGTTGGATATTTACAGTGCTAACTCACTGAAATAATAGTTCACTGGTAGACTTGTTGCTGCACTCGAATACATTATTCTGATTCCGAGACAACCAGTCTTTACTCTTACTCATTAGTGATGAGTGCTTAGAGGAGATGCAATAAATGACAATTTTATAGTTTTTGGTTTGACGCGACCGGGGTTCGATCTTCCACACCCGAGACGAAGCATTACCTTTCTTTTGTGTTTCAAATACTCCACGATAAATCTGAAATACTGTTAAAGGTGACGTTAAACACCAATCAATCAATCAAATCAATCTCATTTTTTTTAAAATATATTCGACAATTATTTCAAGTGACAATAAATACCCCCACTAAAACAAATAACAAATTTCAATCGCAATATCAAATATCAAGCAGTGTTAATTATGTCAAATGTCGTACATTTCAATAATTTATATTTCAGTTGAAATAGACCTAAAAGGAAATGATTTAACGTTGTCTGGTGGAGGACTTCCAGGGAATTACAAAGCCCAGCAATTTCATTTCCACTGGGGCTCTGAAGATAAAAGAGGTTCGGAACATAATATAAATGGACTGCAGTACCCAATGGAGGTAAATCTACATCAACATCAGATGGATACATTTCAAAGAATCCAATTTCATTCCGGCTATTTGCAAATACTGTCAAGCCTATATATATAAAAGGCACTCAAGGGAATCTGAAAAAGTGCCCTTTATGAGCAGTTGCCCTTTATATACAGGTTGAAATTATATACACTATTCATTAATGAGGGGAAATTAGGCTTCCATTTATAGACAGTGACTGGTTATATAGAGGTGCCCTTTAAGGCGGGTTTGGCATTTTGTCTACGTTCCCGATAGTAATGGATTTAAATTTTGGGCTGTTTTTAAATCCAGTTTCAACATTATTTCGGCGATATTTTGGTGGACAGATTCATTGGTTAAGAAAACCAGGTTACAGGAATAAAACCACGTAAACTGCCATACATAATTGACAAACTTAATAATATACAGATGTATGAACTATGTCTTGCAAGGGACAGGAATCGAACTCACAAAATATAGGGGCCAAGCCAATACATACGATCGCGACAATGACGTGGCTATTTTGAAGGGAGAAATAAAAATCATGTGGTTGAACTCCATTATGTAGACAAACATTACATGTCCAAGATATATAAACGTAGATATCAAATTTAATGCGCGTTTCTGGAATAACCTTTCATAAGGTACGTTCAAAGCCAAAATATTTGAAAGCCAAATAACCCCATATTTACTGGGTATAAACTAGTCTTTCTACATTTACTTAAATATATATTTCTATTTTTCAGATGCATGTCGTGTTATACAGCAGTAAATATGCTCATTTCGGCGATGCCTTAAACGAGACAAATGGACTGGCTGTATTGGCATTTTTATTTGAGGTTTGTACATCTAATATACCCTAAAAAGACGATAGTGTTACTATTAGTGTGTGTGTGTGTGGGGGGGGGGTTATGGTGTTTAACGCCACTTTCAACAATATTTCAGTTATATCGTGGCCTTACAATTACTAAGAACGGACATGGATGTAAATTAACATGAGAGATTATCCAATTTTATGCTTAGATACAAATTTGTTGTCTGTTCTGCATTTCACAGTTGTGATAAGTTCTTCATTAATGAACAAAATGAACTCGGAATGGCCATTGCCTGCAGTGTAAGCGGTACCTCTTACCTCTGTCGAAAGACGCTGTCGTGTTGATGTTATTTGATGTTTATAATTGAATTTCCCATGCTGGTGTGTCCTTTGTTTTTGGTGGTGTGAGATTTTGTGGATTAGCAGAAACTGAGATGTCCGTTGACATTTGAATTCGTTGATTTAATACTTGAAAGCATCTTCTCACGTTATTTATACCTTTCGATGTGCACTTAAATTCGTGGTTTGTTTGAACCAACGAAAACCACGAAAATTGATATTCAACAAATAAAAAAAATGTATTCAGAGAGCATGCGCGGTAATAAACAAGAAAACAGAATACCGGTGAAATAATCTTATTCCCATCAATTTCATGTGATGGAATTTGACAGCGACTTTGGCAATGTTGGTTGTTTTCTTCCGGTACTGACTTCAACCAACGATACATGTGAAATATTGTGACGCTAAATACCAATAATCAATAACCAACATAACTATGAACGTCTTTGATTTTGTTTTATTTCAGATTGGACAGACGAATCATCATTTTGACGAAATCATTTCACACTTATCCGGAATTGCACACAAGGGTAGGCTATTTTTCACTGACCATTAATTAATTCCTAGGTTTTCCATAACACAGAGGTATCTACCAATGACATCATAAAAAACTTTATTTGGGAAGAAAACAATGTAAATGGAAATATATAGGTTTTCAAGTAGGAAATAGAAATACTGTAGGACTAAAGTTGTGAGTTCGAACCCCGTTCATGGCGAGGTGTACTCGATACAACATTATGTGATAAAGTTTGTCAGTGACTTGCGACAGATCGGTGGTTTTCTCCGGGTACTACGGTTTCCTACAACAATAAAACTTCCGGCCACGATATAACTGAAATATTGTTGAAAGTGGCGTTCATCACCATGACCCTAACCCAAATTAACAGCTAGAGAATATTGCAATGATCATTTTCTTTTCATATTTATATCCATTGCATATATAATGTGTTAGTACCAAACTGTGTATCATGTCGATAGCGACGAGAAGTGATGCAGTAAGTTCACGCGACATGCTAGACGCGAAAGTGGCGTTAAACACCATAAACCAAACCATCAAACGAAACACAAAATATTATTCTGAATAAATTTGAATCACCCACTAAAGAAAATGTATTATTGTTTTTTACTGCATTCTTCCGGTCGTGGTCGTATTTTGTTGATAATGATAATATTTTCACATTTCCAGACGACCATGCAGTCCTTCAAACCTTTTCCTTAGACTCGTTGTTCCCACACGATACTGCAGTATACTACAGGTACCATGGCAGTTTGACTACGCCACCTTGTTTTGAGAGTGTCATCTGGACAATATTTAAGAAGCACATAATTATATCCGAAGAACAGGTGTGTATTGGTAATTATAACATACTTAGTTCAAATAAAGGCATTTTTGTATGACCAATATGACCGGAAGTAAACTGTCCATATTTTCACACCGCGGGAAAATAACCGGTTATTGGATTACTACAAGATCATTTCCATATCGAGGCCCATATTGGCCCGGGCCAATATGGGCCTCGACTTCGACTCAGGCCAAAATGGGTGTCTCTTTTCAAGATGTCGGAAGTATGTAATAAATAGTTTAATACATGAGCATTTCCATATTGGCCTGGTTATCATCCCTTGACCCATATTGGGGGTCTCGGGATGATAACCAGGCCAATATGGAAATGCCCATGTATTAATCTGTATATAATTTTATTTGTATTAAATGATAGGGAATAATATGTGATACTACAATTATTACAAGAGAAAAACACGTCATGTCATGGTTACGTCAGAATATCGATTGATGTCCGTAATAAAAGAGCATCGTTAATTAACAACTTTAGCCTGTATTGATAGAGACATATTTGCCCCCCCCCCCCCCCATTCCCTTTTCCCTTTGGTTTATGTTCATATTTCAAGATGCATTACTCACCTTGAGAACACCAGGTTGATCCCGTGTAGGTACATAGCTAAATGCAAGCCTTTCTTACACTAGGGCCCGTGTGGCTCAATGAGTTAGATAGTTTGATTACCTAACAACTCATACCAGCCTATCACCAATACGGCGTGGGTTCGCGCCCGGCATTGTAAATTACAAAAAGGTGCACTCGACTCGCAGCCGCAAGTGATAAAGTTTACCAGTTGCTTGCTCATGGTCGATGGTTCTCTTCGGGTACTCCGGTTTCTTCCACCACTAAAACTGTTCGCCATGATATAGCTGAAATATTGCTGAAAGTAGCGTTAAACACCAAAAATCAATCAATCAATCTTACACAATATTTCGAATATTAATGACTCATCTTTTTGATTAATAATATATGCTAACTAAAAAGCAAACGTTGGTGTAAGAACTGAAAGTGTTTCTTCAAAATTAATGATTGATAACACCACAGGAAGAAACGATTATTATGATGGATGAGGTGAATAATAATAAAATATCATCGAAAATAAACCTTATCGCCAATAGAATTCAATTATCATATGTGTTGGTTTATATTTTGACTAATACATTTCCCTCTTTTTGGGGAAAATTCATTTATTTTGCGAAGCAAACAGCTGTAATTTATATCCTTCTATCGTCCTTGAATATAAAGGAATCCTTTTTATTTATTTATTAGATTGAACAGTTCAGACATCAAGTACACAAGAACTATGCAAATGAAACAGATCGTGATATTTCTGACGATTATCGACCAGTACAAAACCTGAACCACAGGGTGGTACAGACAAACGACGAGAAAGGACTTGTTTACGGTACTGGTGCCGCTTCACATCTAATGAACGCCTACTTATGTCTATTAGTGTTATTGTTTAGCTTAGTCAGTCATCTTTAATGTTAACAAAACTTAGATATTGTTATATGTATCATTTCTGCACCTCTGTTCTTGCCATCTTATTATTGTATCTGGATTTCTACCTGGTATTCACTTTATGTAGTGAGATTGTTATTTATCTGAACCGGAAGATGTATTTTAATGAGATTGTGATTGACCGGAACCGGAAGATGCATTAACAGTTTTGATATTGTTGTTCATCGGTATGAAATTGAAACATCTTTGAAATGGTCATTTATTGTGATATTGTGTAACTTCTGACTAATTTGTTTTATCTTTTTTCTGTAAACATTTGTTATAATTTACATTTTAAAAGTAAAAAGAGTTTCTACTTAATATTTTGTTAAATATACATCAGTTAACTACGAGCATTTATTGATCCTGCTATTGTATTGTCCATGTTTGTATTGTCATTCATTTTTGTGATATTATGAGGTCTTTTTGAGTGCAGGTTTATTAAATCGTTTGTTTATATCTGTATTGCAGTTGAAGATTCAATCGTCTAGAGGGGAGAGTTGGGGACACGTAAATTGGTTTAACCCCGCCATATTTATGTGCCTGTCCCAAGCCAAAACCTAAGTTCTATTTTCAACCACATAAGGAGTTGTCTTTTTTGTGGAATGGTTTGAAGCTAGAGGTGATTGTTCGTTTTGTTAATAGTTGTGCAATTGCTAAACATCACAGATTATCCTTTCTGTTCATAACACTCTTGTGTCAGATTTCTAAAGGGAAGTACAAAATAAAAAGATTATCGGATGTTGGTTCGAAGGGTTAGGGGTTATATTGTTTAACGCCACTTTTTACAATATCTTAGCTATATTGTGGTGAGTTTTATTGATGGCGGAAACCGGAGTACCCGAAAAAAACACTAATCTGCCGCAAGTCACTGACAAACTTTATCACATAATGTTGTATCAAGTACACCTCGTCATGAACGGGGTTCAAACTCACAACTTTAGTGATGATAGGCACTGATTGCATAGGTAGTTGTAAATCTAACTACCATACAATCACGACCACACCGGCTCCCAATATATCTCATTGGGAAAATAAAATAAAAGGCCAAAGAGATTTTCGGACGTTTAATCGCAGATGTGCGTAATCAGACTTGTTGATAGTAATGACACAGAATGAGGAAATGTCTCTTAATAACCATGTGCACTCCTCAAGGGCAACAATCAAAGCCAATCTACATGTCATATCCCTTGACGCCACTTTCCTCATCCTGTGTACCTTATTGTGGAATGATTTACTCAAACTGGAAACTTGTGAAGCTAAATTTATTATGTCATTATGACATTGCTTTAACTCAATTTTTCTTTTTAGTTCCTAATTAAAATACAAATATGACAAGAAGTTGGTCAACACCTTTTGGGGGCAAAACACGAAGGACTAACACTAGTTCAACCCGCCACTTTTTATCTAAGTGCAGGTAACAAGCCAGGAAAGTCAGCGGTCCTGTATTAGAGAGTGTATTGATTTAGTATCTTTCTACTACATTTGATTTTGGAATTGATCCGACATTTTTGTTTTTCCTTTTTTTAAATTATTTGTATCTTGATAATGTGTGTATATCTGTGGTAGCTACAATAACAAACAGGATTATAATATAAGACCTTCTATATGTTGTCCTTTACCTACAGAGGGCCCGGGTGGCTCAATGAGTTAGGTAGTTGGCTTACCTAACAACTCATACAAGCCTATCACCAATACGGCGTGGGTTCGCGCCCGGCTTTGTAAATTGCAAAAAAGGGTGCACTCGACTCGCAGTCGCAAGTGATAAAGTTTACCAATTGCTTGCCCATGGTTGGTGGTTATCTCTGGGTACTCCGGCTTCTTCCACCACTAAAACTGGTCGTCATGATATAGCTGCAATATTGCTGAAAGTGGCGTTAAGCACCAAAAATCAAATCAAATCAAATCCTTTACCTGCATGGAACATAAGATTCTCCATATTATAGGAGCACTCGTTTCCGTCTCGTCCTGGTGGTGAGTTGTGTTGTGTTTTGATTCAAAACAAGGATAGCAAATTGAAAGCGAAACAAAATCATTAAAAAATGTGTAAATGCAATAAGTTACGTATATAAACAGTTGTGTTGTGTTTTGATTCAAAACAAGGATAACAAAATGAAAGCGAAACAAAATCATTGAAAAATGTGTAAATGCAATAAGTTACGTTTTTAAAAAGCAAACCAGTTGTCAAATTTGTCATACCTATATACATATATATTCCTGATCAATGGTGACACAATATCGAATGTAAGACTTTGAATTCATTTGATGACTTTAATTTACAATCATGAACCCTTAAATGTCGGTTTTGTCTTAAAACACTACATTACATCATACAGTGGGAATCAATCCAGGTGCAAAAAAGGGTTTGGTTTATGGTGTTTAGCGTCACTTTCAACAATGTTTCAGCTAGTCAATGGACATAAGTATTCGTCACCATCGATTTTTTTATATATTTCATAAAAAACCACATTTGTTCAAAAAAATATTTTAAAGCTATCTCTGGGCAGATTTGTATGAAATTTATTTCAAGACATGCAGAACTCTTTGAATTTTAATTGTTTATCTGATAGTAATTTTTGTCTGCATGGTTTTTGCTTTCTGGTGAATTAAACACAAATGTTGATTTTTCCGATTTTATTTTTGTTAAAATATATAGCAAATTTGACGTCAGAAAACAAAAATTGTCTTTAAATCATAAGAAAATAAAGGCAATCTAACGGAAAATCATGCTAAAATAAACAAATAATCTTTAAATATTTCTGCTTCTTCTGGTGCAAAAATGATCAAAATCCGTTTAGAAATGACTTCACAATAAATTGTTTTGAAAAATGTGGTTTTATATGAAATATTTAGCGTAAAATCGAGGGTGACGAATACTTATGTCCATTGACTGTATATCGTGGCGATCAGTCTTATTGGTGGAGGAAACAGGAGTACCTTGAGAAAACCACCGACCTATCGCAAGTCACTGACAAACTTTTAGCACATGATGTTGAATCGAGTACACCTCGACTAAACTGGATTCGAACTCATAACGCTAGTAGTGATAGGCACTGATTGGATAGTTAGTTGTAAATCCAATCACCATACGATCCCGACAACGACGGCTTCTAGGTGCAAAAAGGGAACATTGCAAGTATAAATCATGTTGCATAGGATGTGTGTGCTGTTGTAATATATGATTGATTGATTGATTGATTGATTGGTGTTTAGCGCACACTTTAGCAATATTTCAGCTATATCGTGGCGTGAACAAATTTTATTATTAACTTAAGACACATACAAGACCCTTAGAAATAAAACATAGAACATACTGGTCTATAAAACTATATTTTAGGATATAAATCAATTTCTTTTAAAAATTTCAGAATTGTGTCGCCTGCGATATTTGTAAATAAATCGCATACATTGTTGACATTGTAGAAGTTCTGACGAACGTCAGAAACATCTACGCAGTGGAGCAATACATGTTTCAATGAATAGTTGGAATTACACGGAATACATTCCTGTAATATATGAGTCGTCTTACAAATACATATATTTGTTGTAAAACATTAGTGTAGCTTTAGTGGTCTTACAATGAAAGGTTATAGTTAGGGTCATGGCGTTTAGTACCGCTTTAAACAATAGTTCAGTTATAAATATAACCAGGGGCGGATCCAGGGGGGGGGGGGACGCACGCGGCGCGCGCCCCTCCTAAAATTGGAAAAAATATGATTTTTTGGCGTAAAATCGTGATTTTTCACACGAAATACCCCAAAAATTGTCGAGCTTCCCTCCGCTCGGCGCAATTTTTTCAAGTGCGCCCCCCCCCCACCCCTCCCCCCCGCCTAACTTAAAATTCTAGATCCGCCCCTGATAACCTCCACCTAACGGCAAGATACGGTCATTCCCACGTGACCCGTAATGTGGTTTCTTCATATCACCCACGCCGCCACGTGTCAGTAGATGGGAGGGAGCAAGTGAAAGATGTGATTTAAATAAGATTGTACATATATGTATTTTGATAGAATTGAAGAATTTTGTAAAAATTAGTCAGACCAGATTATTTATATAATAATCATTGATGGTCGCACATATATAATTATACTATAACTAATTGACGAGTTTCATTATCAAAAATATGTCACGAATGACCAAATAACGCAACGTTATTTGGTCATGAGTTATTTATAACTTTAGTTAGCTACATGTTATTGAAATGAACAGTCAAACGATTTGAATCAAAATTTCAGAAATGCTACGGAAAAAACGGGAATTTGCATAAAACCCAGCGTTCTATACAATAAAAAAAACCATACAAAAATGTAAATGTACTCGATTGGAAACGTACGGACTGCTGGGTTTGGTGTTTAACACCGCTTTCAACCAGTTATATCGTAGGGGTCAGTTTTATTGGTGGAGGAAAACGGAGTGCACAGAGAAAACCACGGACCTGCCACAAGTCACTGACAAACTTTATCACAATGCTGTATCGCCTGGGCGAGATTCGAACTCATAACGTTCGTGGTGATAGGTACTGATTGCATAGGTAGTTCTAAATCCAACTACCAAACGATTACAACCATGAAGGCCCCATACGGACTACTGAGTTAAATATTGAAGAACTAGATACATCTGGTAACTATCGTGATAAAACATCACATAATAAAAAAAATATACTTTATTTGATATACTGATACCCTAATGAAAAATTTGCTAAATTTTGAAAATGAATTTATTGAAAATAGAAAGTAATGAATTTGATGGTATAAAGTGGGAAAGGAGGGGATGATAATCTAAAAAGAATTGTATTTTGTGTGACTTAAACTAAAAATTGAAACAAAAATGAGAAAAGGAAAGTATGTTTCAAAGATAAAAAAACTGATCATCTAGGTAGGGAAGGTCAATTAAGTTTTTCCTTTCCGTAAACTGGATGAAGAATATTTTTTGCTGAAATTTTTTGAAAATAATCATAAATGTGTTCACTTTGGATTGTTTATTACAAACATCAATTTATTATAACAACTATGTTACTTGAAAAGGTGTCTATGCACACAGAAATTCTATTTGTTCATTGTTACAAGTTTTTTTTATTATTACTTGTTCTTTTTCTGTGTTTGTTGAAAATTGTATATTACTGCCTAAAGGTATAAATGAATTTGTTGTGTTCCTGTGTATTGTATATTTATGGTTTTGATTTTTTACCCTTTTACCCAGATTTGTATTATTGGTCATAAAGGGACAATTTTTTCACAGAACAAAAATTCTGTTTCAGAGTGCATTTTTTTCAGTTACAAAAATGTAGCATCGAAATCTTTATATCATAGGTACCCGATTTGTGGACCCCCCCCCCCCCCCCCCCCACACCCTTTTTTTTATATTTTTTTTAATTCATCACTTTTGTGGGACGTTTTCATTATAAACAGTGTTGAGAGATCGATATAAGCCCATTTCTAAAAACACAAAACCCTCCTCTACTCTATTATATCAAAGGTAAACAACTCTGGAGCAGCGAAAGTTGAATATTTGACGAAAACAAATAATTAAAAATTAAAAAATCCAATTACCAGCAATATCCATGCATGTACGCCTTCCTCAATCACTCATCTCGATGTCTATACACAAACTATATACAAATCGGTCGTCTTTTCCACAATCGGCGAGGTCTTCGCGACCGGGTGCTTCACTTTCAATTATCGCCAACGTTATGCAAGAAAAGATAACTGTGTACTTACCCCGCGCTACTGATTCCCGATCCTCTTCTCTCTATATGTCGTTCTGAAATACAAATTACCAGTACCAGTTTATTGATCTTAGAAACACGCCGTTTTCAAACTGAAGAATATGACTGAATCACAGGAAAAACCGTTAGCCACTTGGTTGATGGAAAATATTGTAAAAGGTGATGGTTCTGAATACCTAGATTTTGAGGAAATATCTTCAAAACTGACGTCCATCTTACCAAAAAGAAAGTTTTGACAATTAGTCTTAAAACTTTTCAGTAATGTTGAAAGTAAAACAGGGTGCAGCAGAGGTAATTGGCAAAAAGTAACACACAGATATTATGACATAAAATGGTATCAGACTCAGTTACCAAGCAGTTCAAACAATGAGCATGTACTGGCATGGACTGATATACCTTCTTGTTTGCCAGTGGATTTTTTTTATTATTTCAACTACATTTGAATGTATAACTATTGGCCATTTCATTGGACTTATTGTCAATGGTAATAAAATAATGACAGAAATAAAATTATTGAAAGAAGGTAGATGGGAAGTTATTGTAAATGGAAAAGAAATAGACATTTTAGCATTAAATTTTGCTAACCACTACGCCACCGATGCGGTTAATAGTAAAATACATATGTTATTTGAACCATGGTTTGAAATTAAAACTTAGAAAAAAAATCTCCAGAATATTTTTCTAATACTATGTGTAAGTAAAACACACAAAAAAGTTTCATATTTTAAGTCACAATTTATCGCGAAAAAAACCCAAAGAAAATAGTGGTCCCCCCACTGTACGACTATATTTGATGGTAGACAAATTCAATCTGGGAATTAAGATCCACATTTGTTTTTCTTAATGTACACAATTTATTATTTTGAATAGATGAATGAGCATTTAATAATAATCTCCACATCAAATCTGACACGATCATACATGTAGCGTATGTAAACACCCACCCTTTCACCCCAAGGTTCAACTCGTTCAACATGAAAAGTTTTAAGACTAATTGTCAAAACTTTCTTTTTGGTAAGATGGATGTTAGTTTTGAAGATATTTCCTCAAAATCTAAGTATTCAGAACTATCATCTTTTACAATATTTTCCATCAACCAAGTGGCTAACGGTTTTTCCTGTGATTCAGTCATATTCTTCAGTTTGAAAACGGCGTGTTTCTAAGATCAATAAACTGGTACTGTAATTTGTATTTCAGAAGGACAGATAGAGAGAAGAGGATCGGGAACCAGTAGCGCGGATTAACTACAGAGTTATCTTTTCTTGCATAACGTTGGCGATAATTGAAAGTGAAGCACCCGGTCGCGAAATCCTCGCCGATTGTGGAAAAGACGACCAATTTGTATATAGTTTTTATATAGACATCGAGATGAGTGATTGAGGAAGGCGTACATGCATGGATATTGCTGGTAATTGGATTTTTATATTTTTAATTATTTTTTTTCGTCAAATATTCAACTTTCGCTGCTCCAGAGTTGTTTACCTTTAATAGAATAGAGTAGAGGAGGGTTATTGTGTTTTTAGAAATGGGCTTATATCGATCTTGGATTGAGTGTTTGGTAATGTTTGAAGTTGTTCAACACTGTTTATAATGAAAACGTCCCACAAAAGTTATGAATTAAAAAAAAAAGGGGGGGGGGGGGGGGGGGGGGGGGGTGGGCACAATTCTGGTACCTATGCTTTTTATTAGAGTAAAACACACCCTTTTCTCCTAATGATAAAGCAAAGAAATGAAATGTGATACACGTATGCACCGTTAGGAATTTAATTAATAACCTAATATCCCTGTCGTTCTGTAGTCAACTGTTCCAGCGCAGTGGTTGTAAGTATAAGATACAGTACTATTAAAAAAAAGAAGTGGTCCGTATTGAATATCCTGTAATACGGGTAACTTCTTTTGTTTCAATAGTAGTTTATCTAACTTGTACAATAATGTTATAATTTATAAAATAAAAAAAGTCGTGAGAACAGTTTTGTTTGTGAACGAATTTACAGAATTTTCCTATTCATGTTATAAGGGCATTATATATCCGATTTTTATGTAAGGTACTCATTTTACGCTGAATTTTGCAATAGAAATAATATTAACAAACATTTTAAGCAGTTTTGCTGCAGTAGAAAAACGAGAAATTCGCATTTTTCTATTTTCTGAAGGAACAGAAGCCAAAAATCTACAATAATACGATTATGTAAGTATTTAGTTTTACTCTTTTTGTTAGATTTGAGTCACGAGAAAAGCAAATTTAGGCTTTGCCATGCTAATAAATAACTGGTGAAAAAGGCCGAGTTGCGTTTTCAATAACTCATTTTAGAATCTCTCTGTGAATCTGTAGATGTACTAATTTTAAAACCGAAAACGCAGGCATGGGTGAAACGCTCATTTCGACGCCTGTATGCGCTGGTCCGACTCATCGATGAACCAAATTCGGCACCAGTTCCTCAAAGTCTAAATCCACAATGCATGACACCAACCAACACGTGCTCGTATGTGTGCCTGGGTCAAAATTGGTCCAATTTAAGATCTTATTGGGCCAATTCCGCATTACGTATTGCCTGGGCGAAGATTCTCCGTAAACCTGAGATACCAGCAGCAGTGGCTGTAGCAGTGACTGTTCGATTAAGTAAGTAGAACACTCTGATATACCGATCTTGCGCTGGAGTAATGATGCGTGGCCTATCACTTCTAAGGCGATCTTGAGCCGATCCAGTTTGATGTAATCTCTGCCAAAGGCGTGAAATTGTGTTCTGTAGAACGTTGAATTGTCGGGCGACTTCAGCTTGAGATTATCCAGCCTTAAGACGGCCTATGACTTTGTTATATTTAGCAGGGTCCAATCTTGGCATAACTACATTTCACAATAGCAATGACAATCTAATGTTTAACCCTCTAACATTTTTTCTGCACGGTAACTGCAACCTTCATTTTTCAGGTCTTGATAAATACACTTGGCGAGTTGCCAAATTGCTCGTAATGGCATTTTGTATTTTAACAACTTTATTAACTCATTTGCTGAAATATTTAGTTATTTAATATTCATTTATTTATTGTCAACTTTATTTGGAAAATGAATCGGACCTGCCGGTAAGCTTTTCTTTTTTTGCACAGTATACAAATGTATCTACAAATTATGAGAAAACTATTCTTACATTCCATGATTCGTTGTCCTTTCCCATTGCTCTTGCTAGACCGGGTATCATACATTTTGCGTGTCGTAAGGAAAATGTATCGTATATAAAGAAAGTTTTAAAATGTAGAGTTTTAGAATCAAATCGTGAATGTGCAAAGGGTCTAATTGAGTGCACAGGCGCTTGTGGCACGGATCCCCCCTTTTTTCTAACTTTCTGTTTACAAATTTATTTTCAATAAAATTTCTTTATTTCTTTATTATTTCATCTCTTTTTCCTTATTTTAGCTTGTTCGTGTCAATATTCATACAATTTTATGTTAACATCGAATTGCATGTGTCGACCCTATAGATATTAATAATCTATACTGTAGGGTCGACACATGCAATTTGATGTTAGCGCAAGATTGTATGAATATTGACACGAACAAGTTAAAATAAGGAAAAAGAGATGAAATAATAAAGAAATTTTATTGAAAATAAATTTGCAAACAGAAAGTTAGAAAAAAGGGGGATGGTTCGTGCCACGAGCGCCTGTGATTGAGTGTGGTAAAATAATCACTTTTTCTGTATTTAATATTTTGGGTAGAAAATATATACTGATCATGAGATATGATACATACACATTATATACACATTGTGTATGTACAACTGTTTGTATCATGTCGAGTCAGTTGTAAAAGCCGTATCATTATGAGATGCGAAGCGTCGAGTAGTGATACGGCTTTTCCAACTGACGAGACATGATACAAACAGTTGTACATACATTTTGTGTATATAATACGTTTATCTAACATTTCTATGATAAAACATAAAAAAAATCATGTAAGTTTCGTTGAATTTATTATTTGAAGAAAAGTAAACAAAGAGGGACTATAGTTTACGTCACAAGTATTGTTACGTCACGTCATTCAAACAATAGCAATATACGAGTACGTTGAGATTTTCCCGACGGAGATTCCGCAATGTTTACAAAGACGTCACTGGGATTTTCCCGCATTCCTAGCCTATGACGTCACGAAAGTAGTTTCGACTAAAGTACATTTTGTATCACATATATATGTGATACAACGTTTTGTATCACATAGGTTGTATCTATTAGCAAAATAGAAGTATTTCTATAGAATACATACTTAATGTTAGATAACAAGCAAATATTACTACACATACATTTTGTGAGTAAATTTATTCCATTCAATGAATGTATCTCCTATTTCGCAATTGAATTCAGAGTCTAGTTGAAATCTCTTATAATAACATAAAAATGTTTATTCACTGAATTTCAAAGTGGGGCGTCTTTCTAATAAAAATGAAACAAAAAACGCTAGCAGGGCGAATTGACGACAAATTGAAACAAAAATATTGTTAGATTAGCATGCACGGATTTAAAAGGTGCGTCCCCCCTCCCAATGCAAATGATATTTTGTTGGAATATGGAATATTATAATTGTGATTCCTCTGTCAGGTCCATTGCACCCATTTGGTGGCACATCCCTCCCTAAACGCCAAAAACCTGGACCCGCTCTCAACTAACTTTGTTTACATTTAGTGAAGTATAAAATTGTGTACTTTCTATGAAATACGCAATAAACACCTATAATTACTTGTGTGTGACACCTGCATACCTTACAATTATCTCAAGGTAATATACTCCATGTTAACAAGGCTTGTCAAATAAATATGTGTTTAATGTCGTTCTAAATAACGATAAGTGTTCATTTTATGACAATGGCAAGTCAAAATGGACACCAATAGCGTCAGTTAATTATGACACAGTTTTCTTAGTAAATCTCATTTATAGTATGACTAATTTCACTAAATTTCTATTAAAAAAATGCATATAATTATATGATTTCGAGAACCGACGAAAATAATGTTTATTTGGGTCACTGTTTACTCGAAACATCTAAAAGAGAGAAATAAATCATAGAAAACTTTATGTGTATATATGTATGCGTCAAGCAAATCTAAGCATGTTGTTTTAATCTAATATAAAGAAACAGGATTATGGCTGAATCAGCATCAAGCACACCAAGTGGTAAGTATCATAAAGTATATAATTATTACTATTTTTGTGGTGTTAGTTTGTTAGAAACTATTTACGTACGACAGATTACATCTGACTAACAAAGTAAACGACAACACATTTATATTTCATATAAAAACGAAAACAAAACCGTAATTATAAACAGTGATTCTAAAGTATAAACACGATGTGTAACTCTAATACAATACCGCTAAGTTTTAAAAATGGAGCCAACAATGGACCGAAAAAGAACAAAGGACCAGAAATGATACAAAGCAGTAATGTCTTGTATTTATTAGTTGTGTTACTTATTAATATCAAAGTTTCATTTGCCACGAGTAAGCATACAATACACACATACAGATGATTCACAGATTATTTCTATTATTTTGACTATTTTCAAGAAAAAGAAATGGGAACAAAATTTGTGAAATATTATGTTTGATTAAAAATATGGTGGCGGTAAAATAAATTGAGCAGCAACTGATTAAATATATATGAATCGTCCTATATTCGAAAAAACGATCTTGTCAAATGCGGGATTGTTCGATTGGTTATTGCTTAATGTCCAACGAGCAGCATTTCCGTTATATTCAGCGCGAGAATAAGTTCAACAATAAAAACAAAATATTATATAGAAACTAGGGAGGAGATGGGCCAACCACTGGAAAAGTATGGAGAGTTTAGCGGGAACGAACAATGTATTCTTTTGTAGCTACTACAATGCGCATAATCCTTTTTTTCTGAAAATGGAAATCTACAAAAAAATGTCTGTAACGCACAGGGAGAGTGTCCCTCTCTAAGCACGGTACCCACTACGGTCGGACAATATGCTTTCCGTATCCACCTCTTGGGAACGAACTGGGCAGCTCTATGGAATCGAGCACAGGGAACATTTAGCCAAATACTTATGATCGCGGGATGCTTGCAGGATCCATAATAATAATAATAATAATAATAATAATAATAATAAATAAAATACAAACAAACAAAAACAAAAACATATTAACAGCCGATCCAAAATTTAATTCAGTTAAAACTTACTTTAAATATCGAGTTAAGCTATACACTGGTAAAAACTTGTTTTAACAGAATATTTCCAATTTCGTCCTTGTCATTTTTCTTTTTACCATGTTTTATAATTTTCGCTTTGAATCACGTCTCGGTATCTTTGCATTTTGCTTAAAACAAATTGCTCTGAAATTCATTTTTTTTTCATAAAAAAAATGAAAAAAACGGACCCCTTATGGGATTGTCGGGATCCTCCTTTGACATAGGTAATATTGTATCTGGTGCATCTTGTCACAGTCGCGACTATGACTCCGAACTTGAGTGGTCATAGGAAATTATTGCATAGATACATGTAGATGTAAACCCAATTCGCATACGATATAGCGAATAAGGTGGCCCATTAAGAAGTAGGTGATAAGAACATTGACCCCCCCTCTTTTTTCACCATATCATTTACCATGCGAATAGGCGATAATTTAGCAAATACATAACATTATATATAACGATTGGCAAAATCACCAGGTCTTGAACGGATTATCAAAGGAGGGCGGGAGGGGGGGGGGGAGGGTATAATTTTACCCATGTTAAAATATCCAATGAACAATGGATTAGGATTTAAGGTGCTTTACGCCGCTTTCAACAATATTTCAGCTATATCGTGGCGGTCAGTTTTACTGGTGTTGGAAACCGAAGTATTCGGAGAAAACCACAGACCTGCCGCAAGTCACTGACAAACTTTATCACATAATGTTATATCGAATACACCTCGCCTTAGCAGGATTCGAACTCACAACTTTAGTGGTGATAAACACTGATTGCATAGGTAGTTGTAAATCCAACAACCATACGATCACGACCACGACGGGAAGAAAAAACATGTAAGCGAAAACACGAAAATGGGAAATGAAATTATTTCTAGTTAATCGATCAGCTTGTACTATAATATAAGTCGCTCGCGACATAATCGACATATTATGACGTCTCTACCGCTCATGACGTCATATTGCAACGGATTCCACAATCAACACACATCATTGTTTTTGTGGCTTTAATTTTCACTGGACTAAAAAGGAACAAAGGACCAGAAATGATACAATGCAGTAATGTCTTGTATTTATTAGTTGCTTTACTTATTAATATCAAAGTTTCCTTTGCAACGAGTAAGTATACATTCACACATACAGATGATTCACTGCAGCTCAGAGAGCAAAATCCTACATTTGTATCTTGGCTAATTCAAAAGAAATCAGGTAAAACTCAGTGGCGGATTTAGAGGGGGGCGTGCGGGGCGTGCGCCCCCCCCCCCCCCCTAAAATTCGCAAAGCATATGTTATACAACGTTAATTAAGCAGTTCAATAAATAACTTTTTCATGAATGGTTAACTCGTGACCTGTAGTAAAATATTCTTACACATTGTAAATACACGTTGGATGTGTTCGCTGATTCATATATGTATTCGCCGTCAGTAGTTCAAAGATTATTCCATTCTGATTGGTTCCGAGGTACCAGACATCAACTATTTTCTCACGCTAATTAAACATTATTTCTGCAGTCAATTTTACAACTACATGTACACTTGCTATTTAGAAATTATAAAATGGAGAAACTTGAGTGTCCCAAGAAAATGGTCACTCTCTTTGAATAATGGTTCAAATAGTTCTTGAATTCGAAATTCTGCAATTTCTTATGAAAAAAAAAATATATATATAAGTTTGATTTGTATATAAATACCCGAAAATGTTGCCTTTTACTTTTCAAGTAAAGATCAGTAAAAATACGCGTTGGTATATTGTACATTAAAGTACAAAAGTAACATATTAATGAAAAAAAAAAAATTAGCGGCAATTTATTTGTAACAATCTCTGCACCTGCCCGAGGTATCTGCACAAGAAAGTGTGAACAAATCCTTTGTCCGGGTACGTTTATATTATTTATATCTACCAATGGATGTCTGTACAATTTTTTTTTACACATTTTTAAACAAAAAATTCTGACTACAATTTATTTGTAATAAATTAATATCTACAACTGCACATGAAAGTGTGAAAATAATCTCGACAAAATGGTTTATGCATATCTCACACCTGATTTCCGTAAACATATTTCTCGAGAACTTTGATACATTTTGTTTGTTTGATCTTTTAGTGTAATGAGGTTTTTACGCCCGTTGCTCAAACACTTGACGCAACTGGTAAACTGTATCACTTGCGACTGCGAGTCGAGTGCACCTTTTTTTGTAATTTACAAAGCTGGGCGCGAACCCACGCAGTATTGGTGATAGGCTTGTATGAGCTGTTAGATCCAACAACCCAACTCAATTGAGCCATCCGGACCCCAGGAATGCGCTAAAACTAAACCAATAGTTCTTTGAAGGGTTAAAATATCGTGATCGATCAGTCATGAGTTGAACAATTCGCATCACGGTTGTTCAAAAAAAGTTTTACTTTAGGTTCTTATAATCTGACAAAAACATACTGTTAACAATTATCCGACAAAATTAAGACTCAAAGTAAAGTTTTTTTGGTCTGATAAAAATGGTGTGGTTGGTTCAAAATTGTCGTTCAAATAAATGTCTGTAATTCCTCAAACCCCCAAAGCTTAGGGGGGAGGGGTTTCGCCCACCTGGACCCCCTCCTAGGGCTCTGCCCTGGACCCGCTGGGGACGGTCCCCAGATCCCTCTCTTACTCACGCCCCCCCCCCCCTAATCCCAAATCCTGGATCCGCCCCTGAAACCCCATTAGAAACCATACCTCTTTATATAAACCTCGCGGCGGGTCACGTAAATAGAGCGGAAATGCCAGTCGCAATTATTAACCGGAAAATATAGCAGATTGGTGTTCTAATGATCGCAAAATACTGGTGACACCTTCATTTTTTGTGGTAAGGCCATTTCTTTTAACTTCACTGCTGATTTATATATATTTTCCCACATCTGAAAAGATGGCGATAATTGGTACTCTTCCTTCCCGATTCAGTGACAAAAATCAACAACTTTACAAAGGCTCCCTGATAAGAGCATGTGCATAAAAATTATTTATATTTCCGTCCAAGGTTAGTCGATTGGTAACATTCAAAATTATGAGGCGCTTGAAGGGGTGTATTGGACTACATAGAAATAATCTGACAAAAACAAGAAAATGGCGATTATTGGTCCTCGACCAGTACAAAGAAATAAAAACTTTAAGATATTAACAGACAACCCAAACTTTTACTCAGTTAAAACTTACTTTAAAATTAAGTTTATATATTTTTGTTTTACATTTTAATGGCTAAATCAATTTGTTGGCTATGTCTATTCACCGAATTGATACATAAAAACATAATAACAATACTAATTATAATAGTTACTTTCTCGGTAATTGAACAACATCATGCAAAAAATGAAAATAAATAAATAAAAATAAATAAATAAAACGGATTTTCCCGTTGTTATTTAAATATAAAAATACATTATATTTGGAATTCCTTTATTTGATTTACAGTACTGGTAAGGCATAAAGCTTCTAACACTGTAAACATTGACTGCCACTATTTGTATACTGAAGAATTGAATACCGCTAAATGATTTTTAATTACATTTAGCTTCGTTTTTAACTGTTTGCATGTTAATGCATATTTTATTAGAAATATAATAATTCTTTTAGTTTTCCACGGGTAACATTATTTTCGAATTTTAAGCCACGGTCCACGCGAGTGATTGCAATAACCTTCGAACGTACATATCATGTTTGAAAGGGACATTTTTCGCAATTACACGGACCCGTTCCAAAGATGATACGCTAATCAATCATGCTTTGTCATTATTTCACTTCATATACTATATTTAGTGGTGAAAGCTTCAACGTTACTCCTCTTATGGTAAATTAGAGATCACCAATGAAGGAAAACTAGATAGCAAGGTATACTCGATACAACATTATGTGATAAAGTTTGTCCGTGACTTGTGGCAGGTCGGCGGTTTTCTCAGTGTATTCCTGTTTCCTCCACCAATAAAAACTCACCGTCACGATATAATTGAAATATTCTTAAAAATGGCGTAAAACACCCTAACCTAACCTAACCAATAAAGCGAGGTACATTTTTTGCTGACAGAGGGTATTTTTGAAGTGGTATATATTATCATCTTTTAAATGTAGCTGTTAAATGGTTGATAGACTATTTGATTAATGTACACAAATATAGATTAGTGTATATTTTGTTTTCTGTTTCAGTTCATCAATGGGGATATCACCATGGCGTCCGTAAGTTATATTTTGAATTACAATAATTTAGATTCTACTATTTATTTATATTACACTTTACGTTTTTATTTTCCCTATTTGTCTTTGTTAGCGCAGCCGGTCACTATTTTCATTTTAAACATATTTTATTCATAAATAAATGAAATGGATTGGATAGCAGGCAATAGCCTATATAAATCCTCTCACTATTTTCGTATATGGACCGGTAGTATATGGACCGGCCAGGTACCTGCATTATTATTTTAGATAAAATGTATAATATAGCAAATATTTCATGTCACTTCGGGTCATATGGCAGTATATGGACCGGTCCGTCACCAAAAAAATATTATATGGACCTAAAAGCTTCGGTCCATATAATATTGTTTTGGTGACGGACCGGTCCATATACTGCCATATGACCCTCAGTGTCATGAACTATTTGCTATACAATATAGTATATAGTTCAATGTACAGGGGCTCGTAGCACGGAATTAACACCCTCTTTGTTAACTTCCATTATGGATAATAAGTGTATAATATAGGGTCGACACATGCAAGTTGTTGTTAACCTAAGATTGCATGAATGTGGTCACGAACAGGTCAAATTAAGGAAAAAGAGATGAAATAATAAACAATTGTTTATTGAAGATAAATATGTAGACAGAAAGTAAAAGAAAAAAAAAGAGGGGGGGGGGGGTAATTCTGTGCTCCGAGTGCCTGTGGTTCAAAGATGCATTTAATCAACGTGCTCACAGACCCTTTCATTTAGTATAATAGTATAATTCAAGAATGACGAGAAATGCGCCTACTAATTTTTCTATTCTCTTGGATAAAAAGTCCTTGTTTTTAATGTATCGAAATTTAAAAGCCAGTAATTTTGTCTTGAATTGTGTTGACGTAAATAAAAAAAAGTAGAATGATGCAGGCATAATATTATTAGTTACACATATCTTACTGATTACCTTTGAATGAGGAATATAGATTTAACTGCACCAAACACATAAATATGTAATGTTTGTGTTGTGTGTACAAATGATCCATATATATGTGACGTCATCTTTGTTTTGAAAGAAAAAGGGGAGATAACTCTACTACAAACCGTGTATTAAAAACTACTGACCGTGTGTTGATTATGCACTTTTGTGTTGTGTGCAAGTGATCAGTGAAGTGATCCATATGTGACGTCATCTTTGTTTTGAAAGAAAAAGGGAGCCACAAATCGACTAACCTTGTATTAAAAAACTACTGACCGTGTATTGAATATACACGGTTTCCACGTGTTCACTTTAAACCAATGATATTCCTAGAAATTTGTAAGAAGTAAGATATAATTAGATCCACGCAATGTATTAATTTGTCAATTGATTATTAATGAGAATACTAAAACGTTTTTGCAACTAACGTTCTGAGTTCGAACCCCGCTCAGGCGAGGTGTACTATATACAGCATTATGTGATCAAGTTTGTTAGTGACTTGCTATAGGTCGATGGTTTTCTCCGGTTACTCCGGTTTCCTCCACCAATAAAACTGACCGCCACGATATAACTGAAATATTGTTGAAAGTGGCGTTAAGCACCATTCTCCCATTATTACGGCGTTTTAACCCCGCTGAACCAGTGGTGGAAAAATCTGTAATCCTCTAGAGGATTAAAATGTCTCGTGCCTTTCCCCGCATGTTGTCAAATCGGTAATTTTGAAGGATTTTGAAATAAAGTTCGTGTTAAATAATGGGAGAAACAAATTCTCCTTCAGTTGCCCATGTGGGTTACGATATTTCTCCACTCTCGAGAGTTGAATTTAAAAATTTTAACCACTTCAAGGCACTTGCCTGATGGCTTGTGATTAAAATTTTAAATTTAACTCTCTTGAGTGGAGAAATATCGGCGAGCGGTTAAAATTTTAAATTCAACTCTCGAGAGTGGAGAAATATCGTAACCCACGGGCAACTGAAGGAGAATCTATGTTTACCAACCCAACCCACCCTTTTTGTATAATTTGTTAGCTATTTCTAGAGATGATGTCTATATGATTGATTAATTGATTGATTGATTATTGTTTAACATCAACTGGGCGATAAGCAAGCATTTCAGCTGTATTGATGACAAGAACAAGATTACAAACAATAAATCATGTAGGTATAAAGGTGCCACTGGACCAAAGATCAGATTCCCACAAGAATAAGAGGATATAATTGATCTTGTCCAAAAAGCTTGCCATACAACGGGCCACTTGCCTCCACTGCCTACCGAAGGAGATAAGAAGAGTTTGAAGATACCAAAGGGGTAATCAGAATCCGTATATCGAAGAAGAACAGACAACACAATGGCCAAAAGAAAAAGGACAAAAGGACAAACAACGATCTGCAAAACATACATATACAAGATTGAGTAACACGAATAGCACTAAAAACCGGGGGTGGACTCTGGCGCTCCGGAAGTGTAAGCAAACGGCACCCATCGTGTTAATGTAGATTTAGAGACTACTACAAGATTACTTTTACGTACCTGTAACGTGATATTCTTCATACACGAGACATTTGCTTTTATTGTTATTATAAATGAAATTGGGGGCGTTGTGGTTGTGATCATATGGTAGTTTGAATTATAACTACCTATGCAATCAGGGTCTACCACCACTATAATTGTGAGTTCGAATCCCGCTCAGGCGAGGTGTACTCGATACAACATTATGCGATAGAGTTTGTCAGTGACTTGAGGCAGGTCGGTGGTTTTTCCCCAAGTATTCCGGTCTCCTCCACCAATAAAGCTGACCGCCACGATATAATTGAAATATATTTGAGAGGGGCGTTAAACACCATAACCCTAATCCTAAATGGAATTCATGATATATTTTTATATTTTTATTAAAAGAGTCTTTGGAATATTTCGAGCGATTCTTTCGCGAATAAAGCGAATTTTCATTTACATATTTTTTTGTTTCTTTTCAGATCCTGAGAAATGGGGAACTATTTACCCAACATGCAATGGAAACCAACAGTCACCAATTGATATAGAGACTAAGGATGTTGAATATGATAAAAGTTTACATAGATTTCACTTCAAGAAAGTGAAAAAGCTCGACGGCGTGAAAATGACCCTAGGAAATAACGGACATGCAGGTTTGTTATTTATATATGAATATATCGTATTGAGATCTACACTTGTTACAGCAAATATCAGAAAGGGACCTTCGTGGTCAGGATCCTGTGGTACTTCGATTTACAATTTCCTGTATAATCAGTGCATATCACCATTAAAGTTGTGAGCTCGAATTCCGATCAAGACGAGGTGTACTCGATACAACATTATGTGATAAAGTGTGTCAGTGACTTGAAGAAGGCCGGTGTTTTTCTCTCGGGTACTCTGGTTTACTCCGCCAATAAAATAAACCGCCACGATATAACTGAAATATTGTTGAAAGTGGCCTTAAATACCCTAACCTAAAAAACACATAAATCAAACAGCTTTTCATAGCAAAACGTTTTAACTTTTTATGGAATAAAAACAATATGTATAACAGAGATGTCTTTGAAAGGGACGTTAAACGCATGTAGTAATAATAATGTTGAAAAAAACCTTTGGATTTCTAATATGTTTTGATAAGATTACATGGAATTTTGTAGGAGTTTATCGACGTGGAAACTCGGCCTCACCACTCACATGGTGAATAAAAAGAAGGATTTTATGTTCTGTTTGTGAGTGAAAGGCGTGGTTTACACAATATAATAGTATTTAGTTCTTATGATTCATTTAAGGGTAACAACACGTCGCCTTTGAAAACTTCACTGTATGGCGATGTACAAGAGTCAAAGCCTATATTTTATCATTTAAAAAAAAATTAATAGTAAAAAGTGATTCAAAAGGCTTCGAATACACCTCATCAGAATATATTTTTCGATATGCTAACTTCCTCATGTTGCTGTTTCCCCCGATAACATACACGGAAACAACAATATGAACATAAAAAAAAATAATAATCACAAGTACGTATATTTTTAGTTCAGGTAGATTTATCAGGAAGATATCTCAAAGTGTCTGGCGGAAGTTTGCCCGACCCAGGTGTTTATACAATTGAACAGTTTCATTTCCACTGGGGATCTGAAAATACCCGAGGATCAGAGCATGAGGTCAATGGAATACATTTTCCCATGGAGGTAATAATTTCAATTAATAAAAAGATGTAATTTATCAATAAATATCCTCAACCTTTTCTACGCGTCGCCAAGTAAATCTGCATTTTCGTAGTCAAATCCCCAATTGACACCCTTAACTATTCAAATACGGTACAGTTATTTCTTAATTAAAATGGCTTTGTAGTCATATATTCTAACGTTGTCAAATTATCCTAATGCAGAATTGAACCGCATCGCCATCGGTGGTGTAATGTGATAGACACGAGTGCGGTAGATCGTGGATTTGAGCCCCGATCGGAGCAAACAAAAAACTACAAAATTGGTAGTTGTTGCTTCTCCGCTAAGGAGGCAGCATTAATTATAAGGAGAAAGAGCAAAGACTGGTTGGGTCAGAATCATGATAATGTGTCCGAGTGGTGCGACATGTCTATCCGCGGACTGTTGTTTCAGTGAGCTAAAAATAAAAAAAATCCAACTGAGCGTGTTGGTCTAGTACAATGTGGACCTCGTCATAGTCTCATTGAAAATTAACTTGATCTCGGCATGATATAGCTGAACAATTGCCGAGTTAATCAACAATCACTCACTCACCCTTCACCCTAATACAGAATTAAATAGAATAATGTATAAAAAGATCACGATGTCACGGAAATGATACTTGGCCTTTCGTGTTTATCGTCGAATATCATAGCCTTTTGATAAATCATACTGTATGTTCCACATATATAAGACTGAATATCGCAATGTAATGGACCCGGCTTCTACAAAAGGAGTATTTGAATATCATAGTGTATGAGTATATATATATATATATCGTGTAAAACAACTTTGAGTCACGCGGTTTTTTCCAGATATTTATGAGGGGACGTCGTGGTTGTGATCGCATAGTTGTTGGATTTACAACTACCTGTGTAGACGACGCATATTATTACTAACGTTATGAAATCGAATCCCGTTCAGGTGAAGTGTACTCGATACAACATTATGGGATACAGTTTGTCAGTGACTTGCGACAGATCGGTGGTTTTCACCAGAGTCCTCCGGTGGACTCCACCAAGAACAATGACCACCACGACATACATGAAATATTGTTGAAAGTAGCTTTAAACACCATAAACCAAACCTAAACCAGACATTGATGAGTATTTGTTTTTTCTCCATATTTGTCATGTTCAAATAGTAATTAAGACTGCTTTTGTGAATTCATTTGTATGTTGCTCATGCTCAGCCAAATATACTTACCGGTGTAGTCAATTTAAAGACGAAATACATTAGTTAACTTTAACCTCTATCAACATGCCAATTTGCCGCGATCGTATGGTAGTTGGATTAACAACTACCTGTGCAATCAGTGCATATCACCACTGGTATTGTGAGTTCGATTCCCGACCAGGGCAAGGTGTACAACATTATGTGATAAAGTTTGTGAGTGATTTGCCACAGGTCGCTGGTTTTCTCTGCGTACTCCAGTTTCCTCCACCAATAAAACTGACCGGCATTTTATAGCTGAAGTATTGTTGAAAGTGGCGTTAAGCACCATAAAACCAAACCAATCTAATATACGTGTGTTAATTTTGAATATCATTCGGTTAAACTCTGCCACATTGTTGTGCCTGTTCATTGCTAGTATTTCTGTGATTATAATTTGCGGTTTGTCAGAGGGATAAGTCATATTGTTGTGATTAGTTATATTTTCGACTATAACTAATAAATAATCTATTTTCAAGTGTTTCAAATTAATATAAACCAACATTTACATTTGCAGATGCATGTTGTTATGCATTCTAACAACTTTAAGAATGTGAAAGAAGCTATGAAAACCATCAATGGGTTGGCTGTGTTAGGATTTCTAATAGATGTATGTACCGTGTAACATTATAATTATTGTGTATTCATCTGGTAAGATACAATGTATGTATGTATATCCATGAGAAATGAGGACTTGTCCCCGTTGTAGTGATTAATTAATCATTACCTTTAAGTTTTAGGTATGAACATATATAAATATATTAGTTTATTTACTTCCATAGTATAAGCTATAAACAGGAAGAACAACAGTACGATTTATTACTTTAAATTTGATTGGACAAATCATGTACTACTTCTGGTACTTTAGAAAGATGGAGCTTGTTCTATTTATAGATATTTTTCTCAGAAAAAATCCGCTTAATTATAATCAGTGTACTTTATATGAAGTAATATATACAGAGATGTAAAAAAGATATATAATTCAACACTGATGGAAATACAAAGTAAATAATAGGAAAACAAAACAAAGAAATATTTGAGTTGACAGTGTATGGTAATGAAATAATAACATATGAATTTGAATCGCTAGACTCCAAAATCACACATTCAGAATGATTGCATTTAGAAGACGATATTAACACCGAATGTACATCATCATCTCACTGAAAATTAACTTATTCTCGCCATGATATAGCTGAAAAAACTACTGAGTTGGTGTTAAACAACAATCACTCACTCAACCGAAAATACAACTGGAGAGAATTGCAATTAGCATTTCTTTATCATATATCCATTAAATGCATAATGTGTTGGTACAAAGCTTTGTATTATGTTGATAACGACCGGAAGTGATGCGGTAAGTTCACGCGACAGTTGAGGCTTGATAAAAAAAATCTTGTAGCAAGTAAGTTTATCTTGCATTTCAATAAGAAATAAATCTTAAGCAAATGACAAGGGTTGAATTGAAATTAGTGACTTATTACAATAAAGTGATAGCTACATTTGGTGCATGGCGTCACGTTTTTTTTCCTTTCCATTCATGCCAAAATATGACGTTCATGATTCAATGTATTTCTCTTTTACTATGCTCTATCACCGGACTACTCTTCTTATGTACTAAGCAATGCAGTTGCTGAAAACGCTGAAACTGGGTCCTTGGAAATGGGAATTCTTTAATCTGATTAATGATCAAACAGTCACATTGTTTACGTCTTTTAATTGAGACGTCTTTTTTCCGCATTCCAATACTATGACGTTATGACAAAGTAGTTCGGTACAGGAAATTCAATGGAACGTCGCGCCATTAAATATGGTGAAGCAACATCTTGGATCATACATCTTGTATCAGACAGGCTAAGTAATTTCTGTCATTTAAAAGGAAAACTTACATAATGTTAGATAAAATTGTATATGCGTGTCATGCTGAATGTATTGGCCTTGCCTTTCGGCCTCGTACTAGTTATTGTTAGTCATTTCATTCATCCTATTTGTTACTCATAATTCCGAAAATGTTCTGGATATATCATGGTAAATATTTAGTGACCATAGCCGATTTTGGCTGTTCTGTTTAGGTCCTTTGGTTTTCTTGCTCCTAACAATTTTTGAATTATTTGTCTTTCAAATATTTTCTCTTTGAGCGTACGTGATGAAAGTTATTTCAGAAACGCGTCGTTCGCACTAAATTTGATATCTACGTTTTTATTTTTTTTACAGATCGGAAGCCGTAACAAACACTTTGATGTTCTTATAAACCATCTCCAGAAGATACAGCATAAAGGTAAGATGATAGTGCTGCAAGTTTTCTGTATAGTCAAATAGTCATTGTAATCTTCAAACATGAAGCTCTCAACTAAAGCGACTTATTTATTTGATTCTATCTGCACAACCAACTAGCACTTCATTCGGAGAGACTGTACCTTGCAATTTGGTAATTGGGCCCTATATTTCTATTCCTTGATTTTGGTTTTTTGGAATATATGAATATATATCGGACTTGATGTATTTTCAAATACCAGATGTCAATACAATTATGAAGATATACTCGGTTGCAATCTGCACAACTGCGGTACATTGCTAACATGTGATGATGAATACATCTATATTGTCAAAAATAAAAGATATAATGTTCGAAGGAGAATGGAAATAATTGCACGCATCATATAAGGCAGAGCGGCTGATTAATAAATTAATTGATGATAACGTGAATTAAATACTATTTCAGGAGATTTGTTCATGACCAGAGGAGGTTTTCAATAAAATATAAATCGTGTCGATAAAACACTGTCACTGAAATGGGTCCATAGGCAGTCATTTAGGTACATGTATGTTGAAACATGCAGTAGAGGATACATATTGAATAGGGTCGAACATGTCTGCCTTGCAACGTGACACCAACGACCACATATAACAAATTGTTAGAACCTGTATGCTACGTACGACATTTGTCATACACGCGACACGTATTCACGTCCTGTCATAACGAAGTGTTGCGTATTTGATTCACGCGACTTGTAGAGGCTCTTTTTGGAATTGTTTCCCAAAGAGCAGAGCCTATGTCATATTTCCATGCATCGGCAACGTAGAGAGATTGATAATTAATTGATGACAAAAAAGTCAAATTTCATTGCCTTTTAGATCTATGATATTAAAAGGTTATTAAATAGACGTTGAAGAGGAACTAAAATATACGGAGTCTACAGATAAGTACTAGTAGCCGTGAGATGACGTTGATCAGCAAGTATTTTGAACAAAATAGTTTAACCCGTCACTGAAAAGTGAGCGTTCATGTATTGTATCTGTTTCCATTTTGCCTCTTTCTACCACTGTTCTATTGGATTTTCGGAACGTTCTGACAGTGTGGTATTTTTGGTTTTTCATTCCATTTTCTTCCTTGATGCACCATAAATGATAAACAAAACTATAGTTCATGGCATTTAAGCAATCCATATCCCATAACCAGCACGTGTCTTCCTTTTATTTGTAGATGATCATGTCCCCATCAACAGTTTCATCATCACCAACCTGTTTCCTAAATCAACACTACATTACTACAGATATTACGGTAGTCTGACTACACCACCATGCTATGAGAGTGTCGTATGGACAATATTTAAGGATCATATCCACATTTCTCAAGAACAGGTAACATATATATCTCTTATTTCACGCCACATTCTGTCCTTTGTCTGTCATTAGCATCCCGGATTAGTGATGGTGAAAGTAGGTCAAAGTATTCCATCTGACTTATATTTAGATATATATACGTCTATATTATTACTTACTTGTATACTGATGATTAATTGATATAATAAAAGGCTCATTTTACAGTCTGTATATAATCGGTGAAAGTGGGTTGTGGAGAATAGACATATTCTTATAAGATATTTTATTTATATGAAAATACCTAATAGGTACGCCACGATATAGCTGAAACATTGCTAAAGTTGGCATTAAACACCAATCAATCAATCAATCAATCAATCAATCAATCAATCAATCAATCAATCAATCAATCAATCAATCAATCAATCAATCAATCAATCAATCAATCAATCAATCAATCAATCAATCAATCAATCAATCAATCAATCAATCAATCAGACTCCAAAAATAGAGTACGAAAAGAAAAATAGCAAAAAGACAAATAATGATCAACAGAACACCACAAAGAAAACATAAAACTGAGCAACACGAGCCCCACTATAAGCGGATGTTGAATTCAGGTGCTCCGGAAGGATAACTTTGTCCTGTTCCATTAGTAGCAGCAATTTTCGTGCTAATTATGGTACACACTTGCAAAATAACGGTAAGAACGGGATTTTGAATACGACAAGCGGAACATATCCGTGGTCATGTGTGACACAACTATTTCGTAAAGGTTCTCCTCCCTCAGGCATAGATGACTTTTGACAGTTTTTGGCTATCCTGTTTCGAGCCTTTGTATTTTCCTGCTCTCAACACTTTGAAATTATTTGGCTTTACAATCTTTTGAGCGTCACCTAATGAAGGTTCTTCCAGTAACGTACCTGATGAAGGTTATTCCAGTAACGTACCTGATGAAGGTTATTACAGTAACGTACCTGATGAAGGTTATTACAGTAACGTACCTGATGAAGGTTATTACAGTAACGTACCTGATGAAGGTTATTACAGTAACGTACCTGATGAAGGTTATTACAGTAACGTACCTGATGAAGGTTATTACAGTAACGTACCTGATGAAGGTTATTACAGTAACGTACCTGATGAAGGTTATTACAGTAACGTACCTGATGAAGGTTATTACAGTAACGTACCTAATGAAGGTTATTACAGTAACGTACCTGATGAAGGTTCTTCCAGTAACGTACCTGATGAAGGTTATTCCAGTAACGTACCTGATGAAGGTTATTACAGTAACGTACCTGATGAAGGTTATTACAGTAACGTACCTGATGAAGGTTATTACAGTAACGTACCTGATGAAGGTTATTACAGTAACGTACCTGATGAAGGTTATTACAGTAACGTACCTGATGAAGGTTATTACAGTAACGTACCTGATGAAGGTTATTACAGTAACGTACCTGATGAAGGTTATTACAGTAACGTACCTGATGAAGGTTATTACAGTAACGTACCTGATGAAGGTTTTTCCAGAAACACGTGGTGCGCACTAAATTAGATATCTATTTGTTTTTTTAATCGAAGAATGAATTAACTTAACTACGAGGAACCATTTGTCCAGTTGGTTCCTTCTTAGCAACAACCCTCTATCAAGGAAATCGAGATAGGAAACACAAGCTACTTACATTCATTGAACTTGAGTACGAGTTTTGTCTTATACTGTATATGATAAACAGCAAATCAGAACGCTGTATCCAATAGATAAAGATTTTTGGGTACGAATACCACACTGATTTGAAATAATTATTATGTGATTTTTCACTTTCAGCTGAATGAGTTTCGTCAGTTAGGAAAGACTCATTTTGTTGGTACTGGAGATCTGATCAACAATTACAGACATCCACAGCCTCTCAATGACAGGAAAGTAAGGACCAACTTCGAGTATGCTAAAAGGTCAGATGATAACGACGATGACAAGTGTCCTGACTGTGATGATGACCTCAACAATTTTTAATATTGACACCTATGATGTGTTTCTTGAATTATCTATATTGTAGAATCTTGCAGGTCTGCTTTAAGCATGATGAATTGCTACAAAACAACTGTTGACTTATTTTGTGTCATATATCCATTTAATATAGATAATTTGTTGTTGTCGCTTTAATTGCCTCTGTAGTCTTAAATCTGATATTAAAATGATATATATGCTATCCATTTAATCTGCAGTTGATTTATGTATTTTCCTATCAAATGTGATCAATTTACAATGTCCCGACATAAACAAATGACCACCATGTCATTTCTCTTCTCCTAAAAACGATTAGAAGAATAGCCATTGATTCCTAAAAATGTGTCCGAGTGTGTACAAAGCGGACCTCATCATCATCTCATTATTGAAACTTAACTTGTTCTCGCTATAATATAGCTGAACAATTGCTGAGTTGGCCTTAAGCAACAATAAATCACTCACTTACACTCCTAATATTCCGAATTAGACGTTTTGTTTACTAATTCAATGAAAAATAAAGTACAAAATACACACATGATCATGATCCTTTTATCATAAGGGATTTGTTTTGTCTCGCTATTTAAAACAACGTCAGCATAAATCTTTCTATATATATTCCCCGATGGAGCTCGTCTTGGATTTATGGTTGGAATTGAAAATAAAATGGAACCTGTCGAATCCGACACACCAAGGGACCAGGGAAATATGTTGGATTGTACAGGATGTCAAAGTACTCAGGTTTAACTTAGTTAATTGAAATTTATTGGAACCAATCATTTCAGTCTGAGGTCACAGGACGTCGGTAAACTCAGGTGTCGGATTACACAAGTTCCACTGTACAAACTATGTTAAGAATTATCCTAGCAATCATTTCTGTGTAGTATATTTTCAAACCGTACCAACCGCATCGGTGTTGTAATTGATAGCGGGCTCGCCAAGAGTGTGGTAGCTCATAGGTTTGAACACGGTCGGATCGAATCAAGGATTTATAAAATGTATTTGTGTTTCTTCTCTGGTAGGCACGCGGACTCCGGATAATGCGTCCGAGTGGAACGACATATCTACACGATTAATGTTGTTTCAGTGAACTAACACTATACAAATCTAACTCGGTATGCCGGTCTAGTACATACCGGACATTATCAAATATCATATCATCAAAATTTAACTTGTTCTCAAGAAAGAAGAATGGACAATGCAGAAACACAGTCAAAATTGGACACAATGCAGCATAGCACGAAGACAAACAAAACGAAAAAGACAAACAGCTAAAAAGATGAGCAACAGTAATCCCACCACAGCAATTATTCTATGATAAAACTATATTCCTGTGCAGCTGTGGCCATCTTGAATTTCAATTCGCCTTCAAAAATAAATCATGTCATTGATTATTCATTATTCATAATAGTGGTTTCTGGTATATTACCAATAAGCATCCATGTTATCATTTTCAACTCGTAAATGTTTTTCCTTTGATGTGTATACCTTCTGCAGTAATGTCGGAAAACTATATTTGAAGATTCCAACCATGTGAGAGTGATCATTGATTTAGATTTTGCATTCAAACGAACTTGTGATTTCTGAAAATATCATGCATACACATTCCTTCCGAAATAATCTATGCTAAGAAGAGTTTGAAGATACCAAGGGGGTTATCAGAATCCGTAGATAGAAGAAGAACAGACAACAAATGTCAAAAAAAAAAGTACAAAGGTACAAGCAACGATCTACAAAACATACACATAAAACTAAAGATCGAGTAACGCGAACCCCACTAAAACCGGGGATGAACTTAGATGCTCCAGAAGGGAAAGCATGTCCTGCTCCACTAGTGGTACCCGTCGTATTAATCTTGCTACAAACCTGTACATTCCACACTGATAGCCAGGTTAGATTCAATGAATAGGTAGACTATCATCACAAAGACATACGTACTATTGCTCAATACCTATAGTGATGCTAATTCGGTTGTTTACTCAATTAAAAGACACCATTTGCTCTGGCATTCATCCAGGATATAATCAGCACTAAAATCATATAATATATATTTTCTGCGTGACACCGAAGTTGTCATATGCTTGTTTGTTTGTTTGATGGTGTTTAATGCCACTTTCAACAATATTTCAGTTATATCGTGGAGGTCAGTTTTACTGGAGGAGGAAACCGGAGGATCCGGAGAAAACCACCGACCTGTCGCAAGTCACTGACAAATTTATCACATAATGTTGTGCACCTGACGCTGATCGAGATTCGAACTCACAACATCAGTGGTGATAGGCAATGATTGCATAGGTAGTTGCACATCCAAATAGCACACGATCACGGCCAATACGGCCCCGAAGTTGTCATATACAATGTACATATTATATTGTAGTGCTATTTAAGCCGATGACCTCTACCATCAATTAAATATAAATAATTTTAATGGACTGTATCCAAGTATGTCCGACAAACAAGTTGTATCAGTACAACAAAACACGTAATATACAAATGTAAGAATTGCTTGTCCTCTTTGTTCAACAAATCGTGTAGCTGTACGTAAGCAGGAAGAATATGTAAACACCAACATAAAAATATTTGAGAAATGATAAATACATGAATATATATCAAATATGATGAAACAACAATAGCTATTATTTATTTCATTCATCTTTTCTGATAAAATGACATTTTCATTAAGAATAATGAAGTTTCCGTGCTGTAAACAAAGTACCATTGATACATCTTGTAAATAGTGGGCGGTAACGGCAACACTGTGGCTTTTTCCTTGACTTTACTTGAACTATAAATACCCATAACAAATCGCGTAAATCTTAGTTTGTAAGAAAAGAAAAAAAAAGAAAACATGTACCTCTAATTGGTAACCAGACATCATAGCATATAGTTCTAAATTATAGGTCCGACATTGTGGTTATTCAGTTCTGACAGTTGGAAAATGTTGATCAGTATTCAGTTAGTTTGTATTCTATTGTTTAATACCATACACGAGAGTGCATCTAGAGGTAAGAATATAATACCATTGTACGCAAAAGTTGTATATAACGGCAAGTTTCAACACCAAACACTCACGTGTATCCAGAGGTAAGTCCTAATAAAGTACATTTGAAATATCTAGAGGTAATCTTTGATACTATGCACAGTAGTGTATCTAGAGGTTAGTCTCAGTACAATAATGTACCAAAGAGGTAAACCCTAATATCATAGACATGAGAGCATTCAATACGGTACACAGATGTTATATCTAGCGGTAAGCTTGAACACAAATGTACAAAATACTAGTGTATCTAGAAATGAGCTTTAATAACATACACACAAATTTGTATAAGCAGTAAGCACAGTATCTAATGGTAAGCATCAAAACCATGCACAAGTGTCTATCTAATAAATTTTATTTCATAATGTTACAAATTAAATGAGATCATTGTATGAAGAAAACGCGGGTATATCATTTACTACGTTTGATGTTTTTCTGAAATAAGAAAGGTTTGATGATGCTAAAGGGGTAATTGGAAGCTGTAAATCAAAGAAGGACAGACAATACAATAGCCAAATGAAAATGGACAAAAGGACAACAACGATCTACAAAACTCTATAATAATGATAATAATAATAATAATAATAATAATAATAATAATAATAATAATAATAATAACATTAATATTAAAATTAATGATAATAAATTAGTACATCACTAACAATAAATATTCTATTCTTGTCATATTTTACAGGTCAGCTATGGGGCTATGATGTTCAAGGTCTTCGTAAGTGTTGATCTTAATTTATGATAATGATTGATTTATCATTTTGCTCATTTTGTGTTAAATATAAACATATGTTATTGTTTCTTTCTGACATCAATGACAATATAATGACATAGGATACAGCAATTGGATTCAGAAACAAGCGTGGTTTTCTTTGTTGTTTTTATTTTGGTTGTTTTTGCTTATATAAATCTGATTCCATTTTCTATTTGTATGAGGCTTATACGTATATTATTTATGCATATCATTTCTCTCCTGTAATAATTATATGAATCCCATCTTCCTCCATTATATTTATATAATAGTGAGGTGCTGTGGTGTGTCGCGATAGTAGAGTCAGAAGTTAATATACCAATTGGCAACAAACTTCTAAGTACATTTAATTACATCTGATTTTCTTTCTGATTGTGAGCAAAGCTTTTGATTTTGATTATCTTTGCGTTTCCATTTAATAATCGTCTAATCGGACAATACATTTGGTATTTGTTGCTTCTTCGCTAAGCATTCAGGAGAAAGAGCAAATACTGGTTGTCTTGGAATAAGGATTATGTGTCCAAGTGCGGCAATAAGTCTTTCGGCGGTCTGTTGTTACAGTGAGCTAGCGCTATAACAATAAAACTAAGCATATTGGTCTAGTACAACACGGACCTCATTATCATCTTACTGAAAACTAACTTGTTCTCGCCATAATATAGCTGAAAAATTGCTGAATTGGCGCTAAGCAGGAATCAGTCACTCACTTGTCTTAATATTATCACAATAAATGAAATTACAATTAGTGCGCAATGAATGTGGGGGCATTGATCTGAAATGTAGCATTACAGATTTGCATGAGCGGTTTACACGCGTAAGTGAAATGAAAATTAAATATTAACAATATAAGATAGCTAGATAGGCTAGCACCAGCCAGTATTTGCTTGACTTATTACTACACAACAATTCAGAAGTCTGGTTTTTGGGAAATCCTGCAAATGACTATGTCTTACCGACATAAAAGACAGCAGACTATATGTTGTAAGTTTTGTATTTTAGCAGGTCAAGATGAATGGTATATAATGTTTCCTAGATGCAATGGAAGGAGACAATCACCGATTGATATATACACTGAAGAAGCCCAATATGATTCTACGTTAGAACCATTTCGTTTTGAAAAACTGCAATATCTAGACGGCTTAAGGATGAACTTAAAAAACAATGGTTATACAGGTACATATTTATATATTATCTCCTCGCTCCTTGTATTACAGTGTCACATCCCTAATGATATCTTATCAGTGCCCATCATCACTAATGCTGTAAATTCGAATCTCGTTCATGGTGAGGTGCACTCGATGCAACATTATGTGAAAACGTTTGTCAGTGATTTACGACAGGTCGGTGGTTCTCTCCGCGTGTTCCACCAATAAATCTGACCGCCACGATATAACTGAAATATTGTTGAAAGTGGCGTTAAACACCATAACCCTAACACTAACCCTAGTTTCAGCTGCTTTTGACAGTGATATACAATTTATTTTCTCGATTAGGGCGTATATTTTATATTTTTTCTTTGTAAATATGCCATAGCTGAGAATTTTGCTCTACAATAAAGAAAAACTTTCAAAGACAACACATGGATAATCAGAAGCCGCAAACGGAAAATGGACAAACAATGCAATGACCTAGCAAAACAAATATCCGCAAAACACTACTCACACACAAGGATTGAGCGAAAGGAACCCCACAAAAAATGGGGATGACCTCAGGTGACCCGGAAGTGTAGGCAGATCCAACAGCAATAGTCGAACCCGTCGTGTTATTTTTTTTTTAAATCATGTGACAAGACATAAAAATGGATAGTCACTATATGTTTACCTTTCCTGAATCTATAAAGCCATTTTGATACCAACAGGATAAGCAATACATGTAAATCACCATTATATGATCATAATTAAAAACGTAACTGGTTATAACCAAGTCAAAGAGATCAAAATTTTAATTTCGGCATGTCCGAGTATTCAAGATATCCAGATCTACACCAACGGATCATATTTCTATTTGAGCTATTGAGGTTTCATTTTGCATTGAGAATTATATAATCACGTTGACATAAGCACTTTTAGAACATAAATGCAATCTACAGTCTGAACAACAATTAGGAAATGTCAAGAGTCAAACGTTTTTTTCTTCTGAAATTATTGATATTTTATCTAGTAAGGAAATATGCTTAAAAATGTAAAATAGAAAACCCCAGAGGGAACTGTGAGATATTGAAATAGTACTAACTTTCT
Organism: Bathymodiolus brooksi; assembly: GCA_963680875.1. Taxonomy (NCBI): domain Eukaryota; kingdom Metazoa; phylum Mollusca; class Bivalvia; order Mytilida; family Modiolidae; genus Bathymodiolus; species Bathymodiolus brooksi. The sequence continues at coordinate 19,149,329 of OY804580.1, forward strand.
ACGATGCTGAATGGCCCAATCCAAAAAAAAAGTGTGCCCGCTAATCGTCTGGGACGAATAAATAGAAAACGTTAACCATATGACGAGTGTTGAAGAGTGTTTAATGTATAAAGAGGGTCACGCCCCGTTTACGTCAATGACAAGCTCCTGTATTTTGCTGTGAGCTACAGTTTTTCATTGTTTCATTTGAAGAAGTCAATTGTGGTTTGTCGACTTGCTATCGTCATGAGTATAGAGGCTATACTGCTAAATCATCATTAAACAGTAATCAATTAATCAATTGATCAGAGATCAATACATGTTCCATAATATGTTTAGTTGCAGTAGATATATCAGGAGGACCTATGCATGTTAACGGAGGGGGATTACCAGGAATATATGTTGTAGAACAATTTCATTTTCATTGGGGATCTGAAAAGGATATGGGATCTGAACATGAATTGAATGGATATTACTATCCAATGGAGGTAAGTAAAACCATGAATTTTAAAGCAAGTTATTGGATGACGGCGGATCTAAACTATGCCAAAACTATGATAAAACACATACATTAGTTTTTTTTCTTTTTCCTTCCATTGAAAATGTCAATTTCCTGTTGTGCTACAAACGTTGTGAATAGATTGACTTTAATTAAAAACTTTTACGCTTTTACATGAGCTATTTCCCTTTAATGTGGGAAAAATGGTCTCCTTTCACGCAAAGTTCAATACAAATAACACATATTTCCCCGGTAATCTGTTCAAAATTTTAATGTTGTAGCAACTTGTGTGGATTTTCTACATGTTTTAGAATTATCTTCTGAAGTTGCAAATATCTACAAATTATGAGACAATTATCCTCAAATTTGTTATATAAAAGATATGAAAACGTATAACTTTAGAATCAAATCTGGAATGTGCAATGGGTCTATTATTAACATAAATTCACTACAACTCTGAACACCAATTCACAAATCTACTGATTGAAACAAGAAAGGACCTGGAAATTGGTACATCAATTCTGTAAAATGGTAACTAAGTTGATATATTTATTAAATCTTGAAATTTCTAGGTTTTATAGCTTAAAGGTAAAAGCAACTTAATTGCAGTTATAAATATCATTTTATCCCTTCGAAGGCATCCTAAACTATAGAATAGGCCTGCAAGAGAAATTAGTTATTACAATTCAATAACAAGAGGAAAAATCAATGGGTACTGTTTTATAATACCAAAGACAACAGTAACCATGGATAAAACAAATATAAACGTTGATGTCATGCGCAGTGCGCACGAGGAGTAAGTTCGTCTGGTTATGGTCAAACTAAATCGATTGTATCAATATCATTAACATCTATGTTTCCGAGTACTACTAAAACATTTTTTAATCAATGTAGGAATAAAGTTTATACCACAAAGTTATGACAAGGAATGATACACTTGCCAAAAAGGACAACAAAGACACACCAGTGGTAGACAAAATAATACACAACAGAAAAATAAAGCCTGTAAAGATAGACTCCAGGGTACCCGTGAAATCAGGTGTGGCACAGTTGTGTTATTCGTGTTACTAATCGTATTGTATCTCATGAAAGAGGAAAGGAGGACAAACTGAGCGTCCCCGTAGTCATTTTTGTCACAGCTATTCGAAGTGATGTGATCAACTTACACAAATGTAACCGTCCGGGAATCAATGTTTAAGTAGCTTCCTTTTTTAGATAAATGAGATTTTTTTTATCCAGGAGTAAGCTATTTTTCGTCATTATGTGTATTTCAGATGCACGTGGTGATGCATTCAGACAGCTTTCAGAGCATAGGAAGCGCAAAGAATTCTACAAATGGTTTAGCTGTGTTGGGATTTTTTATAAATGTAAGTTACAATAAAATGTATTAAAGAAATCAATCATTGATTAACAGCCACAGGACTGCAGGTACACTATATAAAGTTTTTTTTTTAAAGTAAAACTTAGTGTAAGACCATGCCTTAGTTGATGTATTTATATTTAACAATTAGTTCTTGGCACTAAGGGTCATATGGCAGTTTATGGACCGGGATGTCGCCCACAAAATATATTATATGGACCGAAGCGAAGCTGAGGTCCATATACTATTTTGTGGGTGACAGACCGGTCCATAAGCTGCCATTTGGCTCGAAGTGCCATGAACTATTTGTTATATTATACTCAATGTTTACAAATCTGTCAGACGACATGTTTTTGTTATTGTATATCTAAGACCAAAACGAGTTCGGACAAAACCCGGAAGAAAACATTATATTGACAGAGCCCGGTCAATATACTGTTATATTGACCGGCTCGCTAACAAAGACAAATAGGGAAAATATAAACGTAAAGTATGGTATTGTTATATATTATACTTTACGTTTATATTTTCCCTCAGCTTCGGTTCGGTCCATATAATATTTTGTGGGTGACATCCCGGTCCATTAACTGCCATATGGCCTTTAGTCCCATGAACTATTTGCTAAATATAAGTTCATCTGGAGATGACCATGGGTTGGTCATTATTGCAAACAAGTTAGAAGCTATCTGAAGACAGATTGCCATTTTAGCTTTATACTTGAATGGCGTAGATAATTGTCACGTGGGAAAGCTAAAATAATACTTATGAGTTATGTTTTATGATAATAATTGGAAGGATGTTCACAATTGCAGATTTGTTGGATTTTCGTAATTGTTATCTTTACAATCAGTACATATTAACACTACGACTCGTGAAGTTGACTTCCATTCATGACAACGTGTAACCGATACGACCTGAAGTGTCCCGGAAATCCAATCTTCGATACCAATAGATTTAAACGTCACGATTTAACTAAAATTGTCAAAAGTAACAAAGGGTAGTCGTGGTTATGACCGTATGGTAGTTGGATTTTCAACTACCTGTGCAATCAGTGCCTATCACCACTATGTCGGTGGTTTTCCCCGGGTACTCCGGTTTCCTCCGCAAATAAAATTGACAGATATAATTCAAATATTGTTGTGAGTGGCGCTAAGCACCATAAACCAACCAACAAAATCAAAAGTAGCAAAAAGACATAGATTGCATCCAGCTATTACGCTTAGTTGGTCTTGATATATACACTAACCATATTGGGGGTTCGAAATGTGAAGAAAAATTTGATTGAGTATATATACTTGTTGTTTACGGTCATCATTCGTACTTTACTTTATCTTTGGGTTAGAGTTATGGTGTTTCATCCCACTTTCAACAATATTTCAGTTATATTGGAGCGGTCAGTTTTATTGGTGGTGAAACAGGAGTACCTGGAGAAAACCACCTACTTGTCGCAAGTCACTGGCAAACTTTATCACATTATGTTGTATCGAGTACAACTCGCCTGAGCAGGTTTTGAACTCACAATTTTAGTGGTGATAGGCACTGTTTGCATAGGTAGTTACAAATCTAACTACCATACGATCACGGCCATGACGACCCACCTTATTTGGTTCTTTAGTGGAAGCTTCTAAAGGAAAATAATATTGTACCGTCATTAAACGAAAATTAATTGTTATCACTATTTGTTTTCATACCTCACGTAATATTAAAGGAGCCGTCGTCAAAATGGAACTATTATTTTCTTTTATTCAACATATAAAGTGACCAATATGCAAATTATAGTGCTGTATATGCATACTAGATATAACAGAAGCACCAACCACATAGCGTGGTCAGCAACACCAAGATGCATTAAAAAAGAGGGCTTTTCCACAGCCACGTGCATCATTGACAATCTTTATATGCGTATTTCAGATTGGAAATCACAACCCACACCTAGACTGCATCATACAAAAACTAAAGTATATCAGAAGCAAAGGTCAGTAGCTAAATTACTTCATATTATTTTTCAATTTAATAAACAATACTCCCAATATAGAATTAAAATTAATCTGAAAATTAGTATATTAAATTTTCAAGCGTGACTTTATAATGCCAACTTTGATTTATTCATTGGTCAATATCTGACACGTTCCTATTGACCACTTGTTATTTGTTAGATTTTGTCAATTTTTTCTTTAGACGATACTGTAGAAATATTTATATTAAACTGTAGTAGCATATACAATGGGAATCACAAATATTTTTCTCGCTATTGTTTGGTTCTATGTGCTGTTTGTAACTTAGAATGCCCAACTTTATGAATCAATGAACAATACTTGTACACATGCATAAATACTTTACACGCATTGAATATGACACGGTTAATAATAATTATATCCTTTCCTCATTCATAACTTATCTTCGTGATTGTAACAATAGTAACAAGACGTGTGTCACTAGTGAAGCAGGAACTGCTTACCATTCCGGAGCACCTGAGTTCATCCGCGGTTTTTGGTGGGGTTTGTGTTGCTCAATCTTTCGTTTTCTCTATCTTTGTGTGTCCTTTTGTCCTTTTCTGTTGTCCATTGTATTGTCTATCATTCTTCGATTTACAGCTTCTGATTACCCCTTTAGTATATTAAAACTTCTATATATCAAATTTAAAAGACTATTTAACGGTAAAGTCAAGCAGAAAGTTATCCCTAACAAATTACAGTATTATTTCCGTGGCAATTACCTATGTTTTGGCTTCTCGTGAACTTCGTTGAATAATACGAATTGATTGATTGTTGTTTAGCATCAAGTGAGCAACATTTCAGCTATTCTCATGACGAAAGAGAGTTAATAAAAAATTAATAATGTAATTAAGTTTGAATGCTTTGCCCATCATGAATAGTGCTTTTTGTGTCAGGATATTAATAGATGTTCTGACATTTTACAGGAACTATATGTTTTGTATTGATATTTTTCTTTCTAACTATATCACAATTCAGGAATAAGCATATAATTATGAAAAGAAAGTTTAGGCAGTGATGGTCCCCAATTTCACAGATATCTACAAAGCGAACAAACACCTCTCACCTCAACTCATCGAGAATTAAATAAGAACACAAAGTATGAAATTGGAAATCCGTGTTCTGGCTTGGGATAAGCACAAAGGTGTGGCTGGGTTGAACTGGTTAATAGAAACTCAATTGTCCACTCACTTTTATTTTCAATAAATCATGTCTCTGAGAAGTGCAACTTGTTTTTAAATCTGACCAGCACAACGTGTACATAATCAGCATGAGTGGAATTTTTATCGTTATAAATGAAAATTGAATATATCTTTAGGTTCTCAAATGGCCATCCCAGCAGTTGATTTATCGTCATTATTTCCATCAACACAGTATTACTACAGATATTACGGTAGTCTAACTACACCACCATGTTATGAGAGTGTTGTATGGACAATATTTAAGGCACCTATCTACATGTCAGCATCGCAGGTGAGTTGTGCTACTACAACCATAAATAGTTTATGTACAATACACAAAAAAGACTCAAAGTATACCATCTATAGAGCACAAAATAGTAGATAATTGCTCAGGGATCTGCAATAGAAAATTCATACATTTCCGACTTTGATAAAATAAAAGATATACGCTTCACATGAATTACTTCCCATTTCGTTGATAGTTCAATGAAAATAACATATATTTGGCCCCATTATCTTTTCAAAATTCTAATATTTTAGCAACGTCTGAACTTTCTATTTGCAATGATCCAAGACGACCGAAATGTTCCAAAAAGACCAATTTGATGCAATATTGATAACAGTACAAAATAATAGTAAAACTAAACAAAAGGCGGTCCGCTAATTACTACTAAACGGACATGAAAATTCTGACAAATGGCTACAGATTGGTACAATATCAGTCGAAATCGAATTATTTTTTCTATGGCAGCTATTGTAGTAAATGGAAAAAATGTATTACTCTATATCTAAAACTATATCTTTACTGGATATTGTTGTGTTCTTTCAATGCCATAATTAAGAATATTATAATGGAAACGTACATGTAACAAGAGATATATCAATGTACTCCAGTAAATTTGCAACAGTTGACATATATAAGGGGAAAATCTATGTCAAAGTGAACAGATTAAACGGCATTTGTGAAATGGATATTTCGTAGCGATCAACCAGTTCGTGATAAATAAGTAACATACTTTTTTGCAATGTATTTGCGCTAAATTTTAGTTGAATTTGTATTTAATTAGATTCCTTCCACGGCGGGATGCATACTAGTATATAGCTAAGAATAGTTTGAAGGTACCATAGATGTAATCAGAGGTCGTAAATCGAAGAAAGAGAGACATAGAAAGCCAACCAAAAGGACAAAAAGACCAAAACAAATTATCTACAAAACATTACACAGAAACAAAAGATTACAACGACGCAAAAAAAAGTGGGATTGAACGCCGGCGCTCGGGAAGGATAGCAAAAGGGTGTAAGCTTCCATAAGACACCATTACATTAATGTTTGTCCTATCTGCTTCTATTTATTTTCTTTTATCTTTTTCAGTTAAACCAGTTCCATGCTTTAGCAAACGGTGAACCCAGTGCTACCAGGACCTTGGTAGATAATTTTAGAAACCCTCAACCGCTTAATGATAGAAGAGTTAGAACTAATTATCGGGGAAACTTTCAACTGTAGTTGTGTATTTTATATCGCCGGTTGTACAGAAAATTCAGAATTGTGAAAAACATTTTGCACAATTTTTTGGGGGTATTTTGACATAACTCCCCACAACTTAGACTCTGTATCATTCTTTGCTGTTACATTCTTTGCTGTTTTGTTTTTTATGCAACAATTTTCTTAATCAATTTCAAGTGACAAAAAATTAAACCCAGTAATTCCTCTTAACTTTAGCATAATATTGAATTCGTTCAATCGTAAATAAGTGCTAAGTATCCTCTTTTTACTTTTCCAACAATATATGTACTTCCCGTTCAAATATCAGCCACCGCACTGGTGGTGTAATGATTAGCGTGCTAGCAATTAATCTGAAAACTCGGCCTTCACAGCTTGCTACTGAAGATCATTTATATTTCTTATATCCCTGGACATCTCAAATGCAGAGCAAAACATTATCGCTGCGAGCAGGGCTCGAACCTGCGTGGGGAGACCCCATTGGATTTCAAGTCCAACACATTAACCACTCTGCCATCACATCTTGTAATAAAGGATCAATTTTCTTTCTTATATTCCTTGACATGGAAACTGCAATCATTTTTCCCCAACTGATTATGTCCTATGCGCAATGATATGTCTGAAATGAGATGACATTTTCTAACTGAAATTCATATGCCCGATATAAAAATTTTAGAAAATCGTGAATGTTGAATGACGGTTTGTAATGACAAAACTGGTACCTAACAGAACCTATCTCACAAGCTATGATGATTTTTTGTTTAATATGTATTTTAAAATTTGTCAATTCTCCAGTAGCTTTTCTAGATTATGAAATAAAACTCGACCATCACAGACGCTACTGTTAAATAGACAATATACGTGTTACAGTACAAATTGGAATCCAGTAGGATCCAGAATCCTACTAGTACAAATTGGAATTCCAATTTCTACTAGTAGAAATTGGAATTCTGATTTGTACTGGATTTAAACTAGTATAAATCAGAATTCCAATATCTACTAGGACAAATCAGGATATCCAGATTTGTACTAGGAGGATCCAGGATCCTACTGAAATAAAAAATTGAAAAAAGGAGAAACATGAAAAAATAAATATGAACACTTTTTTAGTACAAATATTTTGTTCTGTGTCCCTTAGGTAATATCAGTAAAAGCTAAATAAATATACTTGTATGATCAATGATCACTGATCTTTAATTAATACTTTATTTTATTTAAACTATATATGAGAAGCTAAACGGAGACGTGTCCGACATGAATCAGAGCCATCATTTATCAGAAAAAACATATTCTATTGGTGACACTGTCGGTATAAGAATTCACAAAGTAGACAGAACTAACACTGACTCAAACATATTGCCATGCAAAGTTCTTGAAGTAAAAAAAGTAACCGATTCCAAATCCGTTTACAAAATATTTTCAAAAGATGGAATACTGAAAATCTATTATTCAGATGAAGACCTAGTTGACTTAAGAACAGTTTGCTTCCCAGGATTAAATTATATTGACCCTAATTTACTATTGAAAATTTCCGACAGTTAAGCTTGCCAGAAAAACCGGACAGTATGGTATCCACATATAACTGTGCTGGAAAATATAATACAATGCGATGTTCATGCCGCAAATCTAAGATACCTTGCTCAAGCAAATTCCACAAACAAACTTTGACCAAATGTTGTAATAAATAGGAAACTTAATCCCAAATTGTATTAAAATGTATTTTTCTCACTATTTGTAATTAAGTTATCGCACATGACTTATTTTATATTTCACAAATTTTACATATATTTATGTTTTTCAATTCAGTAATATCCAGAATCGTTCTAAGCTTTAAATTCAGTAATATTCTTAATCCTACTGAAAGCTTAGTAGGATCCATGATCCTCCTAGTACAAATCTGGATATCCTGATTTGTCCTAGTAGATATTGGAATTCTGATTTATACTGGTTTAAATCCAGTACAAATCAGAATTCCAATTTTTACTAGTAGAAATTGGAATTCCAATTTGTACTAGTAGGATTCCGGATCCTACTGGATTCCAATTTGTACTGTAACATACGCATGCATTGTCCGCAATAATAAAAAAGCGAGACTTTGGTGACTTTTCTGACATGTTTCGAATCAATTATATTGTGCTTCATCCTGCAATGTCAAAAAGTATACAACAAGTGTCAACTAATCTGGAAATAGTTGAAACAAGCGGGTCGGTCTACTCGATTTCAATGGTGTCGTCAAAGACGTCCGTTAATGCCAGATTTAGGACAAATGAGGCCCTGTACTAGTTAAGTTATGAGGACCTTTACTTGGGCACTGAAAGAGGTAGACCTGGTAGGCCTACACAGGCAGTTAGGCATACATGCTCAGGAAATTTAGGAATATTACAAAAATATTACCTTATATTAGGTGAGACATGTACACTGAGTGCGCAACAAACTCAAAGCTACTATATATTACCCAAAGCCCCACGAGCCCCTGTGCTTAAGCACACCTAAGCACAGTGGTAAATATGGCACTGCTTACCGTCGATCTACATGAATCAGGTACCAGAAAGAGCTATGTTTTTGGAAAAGGACTGTTATAACTAAGAATTATCCAGTCAAAAATTATCCAGTCAGTGAAATTTGACAGGTTAAGGAGAACGGATGCAAAATAAACTTAAATATGAATTTTCTGCACCCATCTATGCACGTATGTCATGTAATATAAAGAAGGTTTTTTAATTCATATGTGAATTATTTCATATCTTCCTCCATTTAAAGCTTTCGAAACATTACCTTTGTTTATTTCAAATTACATATGTATACTATGTAGACTTCTCGTTAGTCTGTGAAATTTCTTTAGCCTTTACTTGATATATTTCGATACCGTGGCTTGAACACTTATCTCCCTGTATTTTCTGTACCATAGCGCATGCTGGTTTTCTAACTCGGTCATTACAATTTTTAGTCGACAAAAATTTGATCGCTGCAAGAAGTGTTCGAACCTGCTTGGGGAGACCCCATTGGATTTCAAGTCCAACGCCTTAACCACTCGGCCATCACAGCTTGCTACTGAAGACCGTTTATCTTTCTTATGTCCCTGGACATGTGAAATGCCCTTCACTTTGTCACTCTTTTTGTCCAATACACAATTATTATGTTCTAAAGAGAAATATAATTTCTAATTGAATCTATATTCTGTATATCGAAATTGTGTAGGAGGTCGTGATGTTCAAACACAATTTGCAATGATTCAAATTTTAACGTAAGGGACCCTTTCCTGCAAGCTAGAAGCATATACCCTGTATGAAATGAATTTTTGAAATATTTATTTAAAATTCTCAATTCTTCGTTGGCTTTTCTGGACTATAAAAATAAATCGCTGCGAGCAGGGTTCGAACCTGCGCGGGGAGACCCCATTGGATTTCGAGTCCAACGCCTTAACCACTCGGCCATCACAGCTTGCTACTGAAGACCGTTTATCTTTCTTATATCCCTGGACATGTAAAATGTCCTTCACTTTTTCACTCTTTTTAATTGTCTAATACACAATTATTATGTTCTAGAGAGAAATAGAATTCCTAACTGAATTTATATTCACAGCTTGAAAAATGTTACCGTTATACTTAAATATCAATCTCCTGCTGACGTTTATCAACATATGTATCGTTCACTTTCGAAATATATTGTTATTCCAAATGGTGGACATGAAATCGTTTCGACGATCAATGTAATTTAAAGCAAAGACAAATACACTTATATCTACCACATGCAAAGCAACTACTACACATACAGTTAATTTTACCGCAATTGTCACATTCTTGATCTTCCTTTTCTTTTCCTCTGTC